>JASDDO010000031.1:684589262-685839262 GCA_030015575.1 Agapanthus africanus | reverse complement strand
TTGATACTTGGCATTGTAATCCCTCAATGTCTTCAAAGAGGTGACGGGTCCCGATGGCCACTCATGATATGGACTGTGGGGTCCTTAAACCCACGCCTAATGCAAAATTCCTGGTCACGTGGAACACGGATAATGTCACTCTTTGACCCCGTGGGAAACGTCCAGAGCGGATCCTGGTCCTCGCAGAGCACGGCAGTGAACCCGTGTGAAGCATCCAGAGCGGAGCCTGGTCCTCGCCTAGCACGGCAATGAACCCGTGTGAAGCATCCAGAGCACATACCGGACTGTGGGGTCCTTAAACCCATGGACTACGACGTCCTTAACCTTGACCGAGATGTCTTAAAACTAACAATGGACCGCAACGTCCTTAAACTACCCACGGACCGCAATGTCCTTAAACTACCCATGGACCGCAACGTCCTTAAACTACCCACGGACCGCAACGTCCTTAAACTACCCATGGACCGCAATGTCCTTAAACTACCCACGGACCGCAACGTCCTTAAACTACCCACGGACCGCAATGTCCTTAAACTACCCACGGACCGCAATGTCCTTAAACTACCCACGGACCGCAATGTCCTTAAACTACCCACGGACCGCAACGTCCTTAAACTACCCACGGACCGCAACGTCCTTAAACTACCCACGGACCGCAATGTCCTTAAACTACCCACGGACCGCAACGTCCTTAAACTACCCACGGACCGCAACGTCCCTAAACTAGAACAATTGAGCCCTCCATATGCTCTTTTGTCGGATCTAAATGGTCCCGTTTAAGTTGATCTTAGCCTCCAAAAATGGCTAACGCGTCCTTAAACCTTCAAACAGATTGGACTACGAATCCCCTAAATTAACTCCGGCTTGAGGGTACATCTCTGAACTCCTCTGACATCCGTCGTTGTAATCTTTCAACGTCGTCAGAGAGGTGATGGGTCCCGACGGCCATACATACGATGGACCACCACGTCCCTAAACTGGAACAATAGAGCCCAAATGCTCTTTTGTCGGATCTAAACAATCCCGTTAAGTTGATCTTAGTCTCAAACTGGACTAACGTATCCTTAACAAACGTTTAAGTTGATCTTAGCCTCAAATATGGCTAACGTGTCCTTAAACCAAACCCCCAAACCCAAATTTAAGATAATGCGGATTTGGATTAGTCCACGCCCTACGGGTGACGACATAACCTAGTCTCCGTAAACAATCCACGGGCAATGAAACAAACACCCACGACACGAAGTGACCATCTGGAGAAGGAGAAAGTTGTTACCGCAATGCGGTAGCGTAATTAACTGCAGGGGCTTGCGCCTACAGGGAAGAGCGTCCCCACAATCAAAAACCCCTCAAATGAGGGGGAATCTGACGAAGTCTGCTACATCGGACGCATCCGTCTAAACCTTCGACACGTGGTGCCATAAATCAACTTGGCATCTTCGGAGGGGTGGACGGATAGCACCAATTAGCATCTGCCCCGAACCCCAGGCATTCGGACGTCCCGACGTCCCGGCCGCCGTTCGGAGGGGAACAAGGGGCTTGCGCCTGCAGGGAAGAGCGTCCCCACGATCAAAAACCCCTCGTTAACGAGGGGGAATCTGACGAAGTCTGCTACATCGGCCGCATCCGTTTAAACCTTCGATACATGGTGTCATAAATCAACTTGGCATCTTCGAAGAGGTGGACGGATAGCACAAAATAGCATCTGCCCCCAAAATTCAGGCCGGACGTCCCAACGTCCCGGTCGCGTCTTTCGGCGGAGAACAAGCGTTAGAAGACAGCATAAAGGAGCTGGGGGCAGGATCGAAGCCAAAACCCAAGGAACAGTCTGACGAGATGATCGACCTGCTGCTGAATGAAACCCGTCAGAAGAGCAAGGATGATCAAGAACGCGAAATGGCCATATTCGAAAAAGCCAGGCGTCGACGTCAAGTGGAAGAAGTCGCGGTAGGGATGGATTACAAAACACCCCAACCAAACTAAATCACACCCTAAATGGGTATATACCACTTTATCGTTGTGTATCTCATCACATGACAAATACACACGCATACAGGATGAACTATGGACCGAAATGTCCCTAAACTAACAATGGACCGAAATGTCCCTAAACTAACAACGGACCGAAACGTCCTAAATCTAACCACGGACCGAAACGTCCTAAAACTAACCACGGACCGTAACGTCCTTAGGCTGACGTGGAAAAAAAACGGTACGTCCACAAGCAGAATGGGCACGGATGAAAACCCGAAAGGACTCCGTGAGTAAAAACAGCAGGGCTACCGGCGAGTTTGCGAAAACCCGAAAGGGCGCAATCTCGTTAAAAGACACTGGCGAGGTCCTCTCGGTCTTGTAAGGAGCAAACTACCTGCGTGAGATCCTTACGACTCACAAAGGAGCGACACACTTAGGGATCCCCACGATTCCTAATGAGAAATTATACTTACGAGATCCTCATGACTCGTAAGGAGAACCCTCTTATGAGACCCACACGGCTCATAGGATTCAAAAGCCTTAAGCTACAGGGATCTGAACCTTTTCTTAAGCCATCATTGCCCTACAGGTGGTCCAATACTGGCCCTTGTATACAATCCATGGGCACAAATAAACGTTTCCCCGACAGAGTCCCACCACTGACGAGGGATATCTTCATATGGCGAACGACACTTGTAAGTCCTCTCGACTTATAAGGAGAAAGCACTCTTTTGAGATCCTTACGACTTATAAGAGATCATACACTTAAGAATCCTCATGATTCTTAAGGAGAAAACGCACCTGCGAGATCCTCACGACTCGTAGGGAGAAATACCTTTATGAGACCCTTACGGCTCATGAAGTCAAAAGCCTTAGTCGACAGGATCCTAACCCTGTTTGCTAAGCCACCTTTGTTCGAACCGACAAAGGTAAATGATGATTCACTCCTGGCAATATCCCAGTTGTAGCGATGTTGATGCCTAAATCGGTATCAAATTCCAAGTCTAAACTCGTGGTTAAAATCAGCGAGCCAAAAATGCATATGAAATAGCCGAAATGATAGGGCAACTTGAAACAAAATCAGCAAGTATAATATATGCATACAAAAATAGCTGAAATGATTGGGCAACTCGCAATAAAAAGAAGCGAGTAAAAAGAAAAAATAGCCGAAATGATTGGGCACCGCGAAAAATAACCGAAATGATTAGGCAATCGCGAACTTCGCGATATAAAAGCTGAAATGATAGAGCATCGCGGAAAGAAATAAAAAATAATAATGATGAAACTTTTGCCCTACAGGTAAGTCCACACTGACCCCTGTATATAATCCATGGGCATAAACAAAAAGAAAACCATATTGTCCCACCAGGCTCCGTCAAAGGGAAGCCAGATCTCAGTGTCTACATCTACAAGCCTAGAAATCAACAACAGCGTTCTTCCTCTCCCCCGGCAGGAGGCAAGCGCGACATCAACAAACGGAGCCATGGCAAAGTCCTTGGTTCCAAATCTCGACGGTTCACAGACGGCCTAGAAACTACCCTGGAACCATGGCAAAGTCTACTAGTTCCAAATCTCGACGGTTCACAGACAGCCTAGAGATCAC
Source organism: Agapanthus africanus (assembly GCA_030015575.1). Lineage (NCBI taxonomy): Eukaryota > Viridiplantae > Streptophyta > Magnoliopsida > Asparagales > Amaryllidaceae > Agapanthus > Agapanthus africanus. The sequence goes on along the minus strand of JASDDO010000031.1, from coordinate 685,835,688 downwards.
CAACAGCGCTTCTCCTCACTCCAGCAGGATGCAGATGCGACGTCAACAAACGACCCCAAGGTCAAAACAACGGAGCCATGGCAAAGTCCTTAGTTCAAAATCTCGACGGTTCACAGACAGCCTAGATACTACCCCGGAACCATGGCAAAGTCTCCTAGTTCCAAATCTCGACGGTTCACAGAAAGCCTAGAGATCACCAACGGCGCTTCTCCTCACTCCAGCAGGATACAGATGCGACGTCAACAAACGACCCCAGGGTCAAAACAACGGAGCCATGGCAAAGTCCCTAGTTCAAAATCTCGACGGTTCACAGACAGCCTAGAGACTACCCCGGAACCATGGCAAAGTCCCCTAGTTCCAAACCTCAACGGTTCACAGATAACCCAGAGACAACCTCGATATCCGTTGCAATATTGCAGACACAATGTCAATAAACGAAGCCAAGGAAAATCCCTCGCTTCAGGGTCTTGACGGCAACTCAAATGAGACCTGAAAAGACTATCGGAGATCATCCCACACCAGCGCGGAGTGTTCATGACTCATCGGGGCTCCCAAACTGAGCCTAACCTCAAGTAAAAAGCGACATGCAATATCCCTAACGCCTGCTCTTTCGACGGTAATATCACCTGGAAGATTACTTGAAGACGTCTTGTCCAGCCCCTGAAGGGATCAGAGACACGATGGTCGCGGGGCTTATCGAACAGCAAGATTACGTATCGAGGAATACACCAGCCAACGTGACGGTGCGACGGGTAGAAAACCCTAGTACCACAGACCCTAACGGACTTCTATTAGCAGGAGTTAACTGTGACGTTAGGACATCCTTGCGAGAACTTCTCGATTAGTCTCGACTCATGGGGAAAATAATGTTCCTGCGAGAACTTCTCGACTCATCTCGACTCGTAGGGAAAAGCCTTAGGCAATGGAGATAAGGACCTGTTTCCTAAGCACCGGGGCCCTGCAAGTCAGTCTAAGATGGACTATTGCATACTATTCATGGGCCACACTCTCCAAAGTCGAACATCGACAAGGAGGGAAACAATCACTTACGAGTCCTCTCGACTTGTAAGGGAGAAAATTCTCTTGTGAGATCCTTACGACTCTCAAGAAAAAACGCACTTAGGAATCCTCACGACTCCTAAGGAGAAAATACACATACGGGATCCTCACAACTCGTAGGGATAAAATTCTTTATGAGACCCTCACGGCTCGTAAAGTTGAGAAGTCTTAGGTGGCAGGTCCTAACCTTGTCTCCTAAGCCATCATTGCCCTGCAGGTAAGTCCATACTGACCCTTGTATACAATCCATGGGCATAAACGAAAAGGGAAACACATGTCCCAACAAACTCTACCCAAGGGAGAGTCAGGTCTCAGCGGCAATATCTGCATGCCAGAAGACCGACACGGCGTTCCTTCTCAACTCCAGCAGGACGCAAATTCGACGTCAAAAACCGACCTCAAGGTCGCAATGAAGCGGAGCCATAGAAAAGTCCCTAGTTCCAAATCTCGATGGCCACCTCTACAGCCTGGAGACCAATAGCAGCGTTCCTCCTCATTCCGGCAGAACACGGACGCGACACCACCAATCGGAGCCACGGAAAAGTCTCTGGTTCCAAGACTCTACAGCTCACAGACAACTTAGAGTCAACCCTAACACCGTCGCAAGCGGAGCAAGTCAACCTTGACACCGTAGAAAGCGGAGCACGTCAACCCACACACCGCGAAAAGCAGAACAAGTCAACCAACCCCCAGGGAAATCAGTGTCCTTGGCAACATATCTCGATTCAGGGAAATCAGCGTCCTTGACGGGAATCTCTCGATTCATCTCAACCCCAGGGAAATTAGTGTCCTTGGAAAAACCTCGATTCAGGAAAATCAGCGTCCTTGGCGAGAACCTCGATTCGCGTCGACCCGCAAGGAAATCGGTGTCTTTGCAGGAATCTCTCGATTCATCTCAACCCCAGGGAAATCAGTGTCCTTGGCAAAACCTCGATTCAGAGAAATCAGGGTCCTTGGCGAGAACCTCGATTCGCGTCAACCCGCAAGGAAATCAGCGTCTTTGCAGGAATCTCTCGATTCATTTCAACCCCAGGGAAATCAGTGTCCTTGGAAAATTTCTCGATTCAGGGAAATCAGCGTCCTTGACGAGAATCTCTTGATTCGCGTCGACCCTCAAGGAAATCAGCGTCTTTGCAGGAATCTCTCGATTCATCTCAACCCCAGGGAAATCAGTGTCCTTGGCGAGAACCTTTCGATTCTTTTCGACCCGCAGGGAAATCAGTGTCTTTGCAGGAATCTCTCGATTCGTCTCAACCCCAGGGAAATCAGTGTCCTTGGCAAAATACCTCGATTCAGGGAAATCAGCGTTCTTGACGAGAACCACTCGATTCATTTCGACCCGCAGGGAAATCAGTGTCTTTACAGGAATCTCTCGATTCGTCTCAACCCCAGGGAAATCGGTATCCTTGGCAAAATACCTCGATTCAAAGAAATCAGCGTCCTTGACGAGAACCTCTCGATTCGTTTCGACCCGCAGGGAAATCAGCATCTTTGTAGGAATCTCTCGATTTGTCTCAACCCCAGGGAAATCAGTGTCCTTGGCGAGAATCTCTCGATTCGTTTCGACCCACAAGGAAATCAGTGTCTTTGCGAGAATCTCTCGATTCGTCTCGACCACCGGGAAAATTAGTGTCCCCGCGCAAAAAATTCTCTTGTGAGATCCTTACGACCCTCAAGAGAAAACGCACTTAGGAGTTCTCACGACCCCTAAGAAGAAAATACACCTACGGGATCCTCTCGACCTGTAGGGAGAAAAGTCTTTATGAGACCCTCATGGCTCATAAAGTTGAAAAGTCTTAGGTGGCAGATCCTAACCCGGTCTCCTAAGCCGTTGCTGCCTTACAAGGAGGTCAAGTTGGACTATCCACGGGCCACACTCTAAAGTCGAATCTCGACAAGGAGGGAAACAACCACTTAAGAGTCCTCTCGACTTGTAAGCAAAAAAAATTCTCTTGTGAGATCCTTACGACTCTCAAGAGAAAACACACTTAGGAGTCCTCACGTCCCCTAAGGAGAAATTACACCTACGGGATCATCTCGACTCGTAGGGAGAAAAGTCTTTATGAGACCCTCACGATTCATAAAGTTGAAAAGTCTTAGGCGGCAGATCTGAACTTGTTTCCTAAGCCATCGCTGCTCTACAAGGAGGTCAAGATGGACTATCTGCGGGCCACATTTACCAAAGCCACATTCGCCAATGAAATAAAGGACTACTTACGGGTCCTCACGATTCGTAAGGAAAAATACCCGAGTGAGATCCTTACGACTCACGGAGGCGATGAACACTTAGAAATCCTTATGATTTCTAGGGAGAATTTGCACCTACGAGATCCTCTCGACTTGTAGGGAGAAAAAACCTTTTTGAGACCATTACGGCTCATGAAGATGAAAAAGTCTTAGGCTACAAGGACTCTAATCTTGTCCCCTAAGCCCTCAATTCTATTTCCAGACGTAACTCTGCACTTCTTCACCCACGTACATGCTTACGTGGGTAAAGTAGTGGGGGGCATTTGTTCCCGCCAAAATTTTCGGCCAAGAGTTACTTGTTCCCTTATAAAAATGGGGGAGAGTCCTCAAAATTTGGCCTCACGTATTAAACACGTGGGCGCTCAAATGCAAAGCATATGGGTGCTGAGAATAAAATAATTAATGGCCAAACAGGCCTCACGTGTAAAACATGTGAGCGCTCATATGCAAAGCATATGAACGCTGAATAAAATAAACTTAAAGCGCTAAACAGGCCTCACATGTAAAACACGTGAGCACTCATATGCAAAGCATATAAGCGCTGAAAATAAATCACCAAGGGCCAAACATGTCTCACGTGTTAAGCACGTGAGCACTCTGAACATAAACAGGCTAAAACCCACAATAGGGGTCACGTGTTAAACACGTGAGTGCTTTTGCCAATCACATGCAAAGCATGTGAGCACCCTAATTTAAAATGTTCTTATCAAATTCTAGAATTAAATTCTATTTGGGAAATATTTTCTTGATCTTCCTTAAACTATAAAGATCTTCTCTGTTAAACAGAGGACCCTTGGATCAAAGATCCAGCGGTGATGATTTGATAGAATAAAAATCTATCATAGGAAAATATTTTCCTAATCTTATAATAAGAATAAAATTCTATGTTAACAAGATATCCATATTAAGAAAATATATTTCTGATCTTGTTAAGCTAAAAAGATTTGATAGAATAAAATTCTAATTTTGTTAAAACTAACAAGATATTCATAATCTTGCTAAACAAACAAGAAATCTTCTCTGTTAAACAGAGAGCCTTTGGATTAAAAATCCAACGGCGAATAAAACTCACCGATTGATCTAAAAGATCATTTTGGTTGATTATAAAATCAATCACCATCTCTCAATGAGAGATTTTCTGAACAAATTGATTCTTTTCTTTCTCCTATAAATAAGAGCAAAGGGACAGAAAAAAGAGGGAGATACAAAAAGAAAGAGAGAGAAAACCCCTTCGTAAGTCAAAAGAAAAGAATTGAATTCTCAAGAGAGAGGAAGATCCCCTCAGAGAAAAAGAAACCCTAGGTAAGGGAAGGAAGAAAAACACAGAGAATATTTTATCTCTTCTTCACCTTCATAAGAGTTTAACTCTTCTAAATAGGACTTAGTTCTTCCTCTGATTGAAGATCTGCAGAAGCAGATCTCCCCACAAGTTGAGAATTTAATTCTCATCGGGGAGATTTGTTATGCAGATTCAAAACCTAGGGGGAGAATTGAGTTCAAAGAACTTAATTCTTACAACATATAGGAATTTAATTTCTCTAAATAAAATTAGGGTTCAACCTTATATAAGAATTTAATTCTTATCAAACAGGGGACTTAACTCAAGATCTCCATGCACGTAAAAAAAGAAGATTATCACCCAAACATGATCACGTGTTCCCACGTGAGCACCCGCGTTGAACGAGAGAAAACAAATGAGATCAGGTCACGTGCTCCCACGTGACCCCTGAACAAGCCCTTCAGAAGAAAAAGGGGGAATAAACCCAAGGCGGTTTCTATTTTAGGGCGCCTTACGTGACATCACGTGACCCCTTAATAGTGCTTAGCACTTTTCAAAAGAGAATAAAACAGAGGCAGCTTTCAGTCTTTGGAGACACCTCACGTGATCCCACGTGACCTAATAGTGCTCAGCACTCAGAAAAGAAAAAGGGAACAAATTCAAAGAAGTTGTGCCAAATCTCAGGCGCCTCACGTGACCTCACGTGAGCGCCTCAGATTTTCAGTGTTTAACACTACTTCAAGCGCCTCACGTGACCCCACGTAAGCACTTCAAATCTTCAGTGCTTAAATAATACTTTAAGACATCACATGGGAGCACGTGAGCGCCGAACATATGCTAACGTTTAACATTATAATAGGCCAATCTTAGCCCAAGTTAGCTAAGTCTCCTAAAACCAAAACCTTGTTTTTTAACCAAGCCCTAATTATGTTCACGTCTTCCAAAATTAATCATCTCAGATGGCGTTTACAATAATGTTCATCCCATTGCTTCTCAATCTGGAATTTGGTTTAAGGGTACATCTCTTCACACCTCTGATACATGTCGTTGTAATTCTTCAACATCTTCAGAGAGGTGGTGGATTCCGATAACCAATAACTATCTGGTGCATTTCCAAACACATGTTTGCATCTAAACTTTGGACTGTAATATCCTTAAACTAACTTTGGACCGTAATGTCCTTAAACTAACTACGGACCGCAATGTCCCTAAACTAAACTCTATGGACTATGAGGTCCTTAAACTCATGGACTATGAGATCCTTAAACTTATGGACCGCAACGTCCCTAAACTAAACCCCTGCAGACTATGATATCTCTAAATTGGACTACGATGTGCTTAAATTCCATGGACTATGATGTTCTTAAACTTATGGACCGCAATGTCCCTAAACTAAAACAATAGAGCCCAAATGCTCTTTTGTTGGATCTAAATGATCCTGTTAAGTAGATCTTAGTCTAAAATTAGACTAACGTATCCTTAACAAACGTTTAAGTTGATTTTAGTCTCAAATGAGATTAACGATCCTTACACCCAACCCAAACCCAAATCTAAGAAAATACGGATTTGGACTAATCCACGCCCTACGGGCGACAACATAAATTAGTCTCCGTATACAATCCATAGGAAACCAAAAACAAAAAAAAACACGACACGAAGTGACTATCTGGAGAAGGAGAAAGTGGTTACCGCGATGCGGTAGCGTAATTAACTGCAGGGGCTTCCGCCTGCAGGGAAGAGCGTCCCCACAATCAAAAACCCCTCATAATAAGGAGGAATCTGATGAAGTCTGCTACATCGGCCGCGTCTTTCCAAACCTCCGATGCACGGTGCCATAAATCAACTTGGCATCTTCGGAGAGGTGGACGGATAAAACCAAGTAGCATCTGCCCCCAAATTTAGGCAAGACGACCTACGCGGTTTCGTCTCTATATTCGGAGATAAACAGGGATCTTGGCTCTTTTCTCATCGAATGAGGTGATAGATATTTATAAAGGAATACCGCTATGCAAAGCAAGAACTAGAGCTACCTTTTTGAAAAATTTGATTCTACAACATCTTTAGATTTATTTTCTTTTCATTAATGGCATCCCATCATTTATGTTTCCTAAACATCACAAAAGAAACGAAAATAAAACACACATATATGACATCTGCATTCGCCATTGGGATTCGGGTCTTCACCGTAAGGTTACTTAACTTACGGCAGGTCGGGGTCAGGACTAGCGCGGATGCAAAACATATATAGTGGTCTACTGGTATATCATATATATAAGTAGCATTCGTCTCACGCAATTATATGATCACATCATATCACAGAATCTAGCAGAAGCAAACATATGAAATATAGGATATACTAGGAGGTCCGTATTTTAGATTAAGCCAGTAATGAAAAACACGGATTCCACGGTCGTGATGAATAGCCAAACTCACATCTCTAGACCCCTACGAGAGCGGCAAGCAACCCTGCCAATTCTAGAGTTAGGCGACCCAGTCTCGACTCCTCGAGATGATCTCCCACTGGACTTTAGAACCCAGTTACTTGTGCTTCCCACCTTGGGTCTATCCTAATGCGGAAAAGTAAATAATATACATCAATGGAGACAACAACCTCAACCCGGAAGTGTCCCAATAAAAGAATATTACACATAATTTTTACATGAATGAAAATTGAAAAACTCTCATCTCACGCAAAACCCCCCGGCTATTCAATCACGACGATCCAATATAACATATCAACCAGCAACATAATAACATCACATGTTATCAACGTAAATAAATATGCATGCCCCTAATGTCGTTGACATATAGCAACGGGATCAGGGATACCCCACAAATTACACTTACGGTCGCAGAAAAGAAATGAAAACTACAATAATTAGAATCTGCATCAACCTCAGACATCATAAATCTGGAATATCACATATTTCGGAGTTCATGCATAACCCTATAAACCTTGCATTTAAGTCTCGAATTGAAAACACTTTTCAAAAACCAAGTCGGGTAATTCAACAAGATTCCCGATTATTAGATCGAATGCTCGTCGAGAACATTTAGTAGATGGCCGCACCCTCGAGGCCGTAAACGAAGTGCACTTGGGCGGAACACTGCGGCCGCGAGCACCTGAGTGGATGCTTTTGGCCACGGGGTTCTCCTATATTCACTTGGTCGGGGCTATGGGGCGTGGCTGTCTACTAGTTTCTCCCGGCGACTATTCGCGTACAATACAAGATTGAGACGGAGTTTTGATCCGAATCGAAACTCCATGGCAATCCATCAAATGAGACTAAAATGCTAGATTTACGCTAACTAGTTTTCACAAAACTAATCAATGTGGATTCCAAAAATTGTATCACATATCCATAATATCGAGACAAGGTTAAACATTTCGATCGACGTTTCAACTACCATCAATTCATAAAGAGCTCAACCACTTGAGTCTCATTAAAAATACCCAGAAACTCTAAAATATGAAAATGAGGCAGCACAAGAAAAACGAGGTCCTAACTCTACTATTGCGCGGCGGAACCACCGCCAATACATGGTATTCGCGGCGGTTCCGCCGCTAAGTTGTAGAGTTACGTTCTAGAATTTCTTGAGCCTTCCTAAAATTACCTGCATGATTTTCTGAGAAATTTTAATTATGAAAATCCAACGTTTGGAAAAATGGACAGAAACTATGAAAATTAGGGTTTCGAAACTTCGATCGAACACTTTAACGTCATTTAGACTGCGCCTAAGTCTCTAGCTTAGCTCTGATACCATGAAAGTATGTCTTAGCACCTCTACTGGGTTTATACAAGTATCAAGTATGCAATTTTAAAAAATCTAGAGGTCTAAGCTATACTAACCTAGAATCGAACTAGAGAATTAGGGTTTTAGTGTAACCAAACAAGTTCTACATTAAGTGAAAAGAGAATACAACCTTTGTAAACCGGTCCTTCACTTCTAAAGCTCCAAGTAGTAGTTCCTAGAACTCTTCTTAGACTCCACTTGGTGAAAGGAAAGAGCTTGCTTTGTAGTCTTCGAAACCGAAAATGATCCACCTTGAAGTCTCTCTATCTCAAGCTCACTCTTTACTAACCAAAGAATTAGTAAAGCAAACAACCTAAACTAAAGGGCAAGTAAAGTGTAGGTTGATGAAGTAGGACTTTTGCTCACTCTAAATATTTTTCTCTTTTCTTTTTCTCACCTCAAGAATTTTCTAAAGAGCAAGAAGGAGGAGATGAACTTGGATAAGAGAGGCAACCATGAGATGAAGTGATTAGATGAGAATGAGATAGTGATAAATATCAATGAATAGTGCCAAAGGAGAAGTGATGAGTCATGGCTTCTCAAGGCTTCAACAAGCATCACAAGTAATGACTCATTTCATTTTCCTTTTAATTCATTAATTAAATCATTATCCACTCATCTCACTTCAAGTGTGATTCTCATACACCCATGTTCTATGTATCATCTACCATGATACAATATTAAAATACATATATTAATATATATCACATATATATTAAATGTATCAGAAGAGAATAAAATCTTTAGTGAGCTATATTAGTTAATATATATATCTCAAATATATATATATATATCAAATTATTAAATCAACACTTGATTCAATAATCCGGTTATATCATATATAACCGACTAATATCATATATATGTGTGTGTGTGTATCAAATTATTAAATCAACACTTGATTCAATAATCCGATTATATCATATATAACCGTCTAATATCATATATATATATATAACAAATCATTGAATCAACACTTGATTCAATAATCCGGTTATATCACATATAACCTAACTGATATCAAATATCGCTAGATTAGAATACGGTATCACATACTCGTATTTAATCAAGCTTTCGCACATATCACCATATATGCCCTACTTCATTTCGCTTGAGCTAGGAAACCTCTGTGTGGGACTTTAAAGACTCATCAATACGCCAGCAGTAGGTAATGATCACATCAGATACCCACAAGCCGTCAGCGGTACTAGCTGGACGTAACGGCTACCCAGGTATTGAACGAATAGAAAATCAACAAGCAAACTTGTCCAAACTCCCGTAGAGCCTATAAGCAACACTTACCGTACAGTCCGGTCTCTTCGTTTGATATGTCGCATATCGAGTCTGTGGGTAGAATCGTCAGACCCCGGTAACTTGATAAGTCATGCCGATGTATGGCCTATAACCATTCGAGAAACTACTGATAACACTTACCAGTAAATCTCATCATCCCTGGTCAGGGACTTACTGTTATAGCCAATCGAGCATAGTGCAACATCAACTCTCAATACCAGGAGAGACAAAACCCCGCCTATCGCTCACTGCCTCCATATGATTCGGGACTGTACCCAAAATCCACCTATTTGCACGACTCCTTTGAGCCGTGGTAGGGAGAAAATCAAAGCACAGTGGGAACCACACAAGACACTATGACGATCTTGGGTCTACAGACTAACCTGTACAAGTGTCACCAGAGAACTGCTATCTTACGATAAGTATGGTACCATCTAGGAGTTCTCGGCGAGTCATGTTCAGTGTACACATTCTCTAATGAGCACATGTGTACAATCTTTGATGTCAAACACCAATGGTTGTGGGATCAACCATCGCCCCATACAGGGTCAAGAAACATACACACTAGTCAACTCTGGAATATCGATGCCCTGTCTCGATACTCTCTCGACTAGGAACTGTTAAAGGATGTGCTTGTGGACCACAAAAGCCCTACTATTATGATCTGCATCATAGTCCCGGTAGTCAAGCCAATATCCTAAGGGCTTTATCAACATGTATCAGAGAGACAGTATAATAATACAAGTGTACATGTTAAGATAAAAAGCAACCAGATAGCATACTATCATGTCGAGAAAGAATGTCCTCTCTATATATGTCCAAGTATCCACCATATCATATAATGGGCTCTAGGGCATACATATTCCTAACAAGGGATTCCGACTACACTAAGAAAATCATGGTCGGAACTTCATAGTCATCGTTATTGTATGCGACATATCAGAGCCAACTTCTCAACTACTGGATTTAATGGCAAAACCTTACAGAGTTTGTTCTCTCAAATTGCATGTGCACCAGATGACTTGACATATGCAGAGCCGAGAAAGGAACTTAAACGTATATGTCCAAGAGAAGATGCTTGGATTGAATGTGCACCAGATGGCTTTCATCTTCTATCCAGATTAGATTATATATGTCTGGATAGAGGCTTGATTACGGCTCTGGTAGATAGATGGAGACCAGAGACCTCCACATTTCATTTTAGAGTTGGTGAGATGACTATCACCCTTCAGGACGTCGTTGTGCTGCTTGATCTGCCTATAAACGGAGAGGTGGTTGCTGTGGAGTACAGCCACGATTGGGCAGATTTGTGTCCAAGCAGGATTCTACCTGTTGGGCAGAGGAGAGGTGGTAGTATTAACTTGAGTTGGCTGCGGGAGGCGTTTAGTGCTGAGCCTGCCATGGATGCTACCCCTACGGCGATCAAGCAGCACATACAAGCCTATATTTTACATCAGTTAGGGGTTTGCTTGTTCCTGGATAGGAGCAAGAGCAGAGTTAGTCTTGCATGGCTGCCTCTTTTAGCTGATCTCGACCAGTGTGTCATTTTATCGTGGGGAGTGCAGTTCTGTCATTCCTCTACAGCAAGCTGAGGATGGCCGCATTGATATAGAAGAAGAATTTTGGGGGCTGTTTGACGCTTCTTTAGGTAAAAAATACTTAAAATCTCATTCTGCTAATTTTGTGTAATTAAATTGATATTCAATATAAAACATAATTCTATCATATTGTATTTCAAATATGGTCTTGGACATATCTCTCTATTGGTCGTCCGACCATTACGACACGGTTCGCTTTAGATGGCCAAAGGCAATATGGTTGCCAGTAAGTAACTGAAACTATGCGCATATTTCAAATTTCTAGTTTTTTTGGAATATTAACTTGTGTGTAATCTCTATGCAGGTGGAATGTTCTCAGGTCATGGGATGTGACACCGGATCGCAGCCTCCGCTTCTACGACAATGAGTTCAATGTCACGGAGGAGGCATCAGTTACGTGGACACCATACACACATGACCTGATGGGCACTCTGCATCCATTATTCTTGGCAGGCGTCGACTTCTGGTGTGTGGGGACGCCGATCGTTTGCAACGATATTATTCAGATGCACGTGCCAGACCGTGTCCTTCGCTAGTTCGGCTTGAGGCAACACATACCAGGCGTGGTGGAGCGAACACCGCGTCAGGGAGGAGCGCTGGTTGGAGATGCTTGGCTCGTGGAGTATCAAATTTGGGTGGATCGATGGTACGGTCGGGTACACCACATAGCCGGTGAGATATATACTGATAGACCAGTATCTTGCCTAATATTGGATGATTACCCGCAGATTCATCACAGCTGCCACTCCTCCCACCTCATATATGCCTCGAGGACCGATAGAAAGAGATTTGGTAGCTTTATATCAAATCTTTTAAAACTATAATCTTATTTTTATAAAATTCATTATCTTATTTACCATCAATATAGGTCCAAACCATTTACGCGTTAGAGGATATAGCTGATGCGGGAATTAGTGGCACCAGGGACTCAACGAGCTGCTTTATGAACATAAAGTCCCTCATCGGGAGTGTGATGACGAGGCACAGATTCACACGTCCACCGGCCGTGCCTGCACCATCCGTTCCTCCACCACCTATGCCTGTTGTCACGTCCCGCTTCCTGGTGTACGGCAAGGAGACGCGACGGGTCACGCGACGTATTTACTCAGAAGTAAACACGCTAAGAGTATCTAAGCAATATAAAGTAATGTATACAAGAAACAGGAATATAATGAACAGCAACTTTATTTATTAAACATTCTTTTACAGGTACAACTGGAATTTAAATACATGAATAGAAGGAAATGCCTAAACAATGGCATAACTGAAATGAAAAAGTATGTACAAGTGCCTACAGCTCTGGGTCGATAGCAAACTGCTCCAAGTCCTCAGTACTGGGCTCGGTCTCTAGTACGTCCAAATCATCTGACAACATTCTAAAGAAAGAAAAAAGGAATGTCGTCAGCGAACAATCGCTCGGTAAGACTCAAAGATGAGTAGAGATAGAATAGACAGAAAGAGATTATGAATAGTAATGTTTGATTATAATGTTAACGCAGTTGTTTGTAGCTTGGTACAGAATATGTCAGTGTATACGAGAGGAGTCCCACTATTCCGGAGACTAAGATATACGGAGCACAAGGAACCGTTCAGCCACGGTACAACGGCAATGGATATTCAGGTTAGGTGTATTAAGGTTACAGTCTCGTGCCACTTCTAACACATTCCGTACCAATCTACCCCTTTATAAACCCCGCGACGTATTTTGTATTGATTGTATTGTGTTGTTATATAGATGGATGGCTTGCCAAAACCATGATATCAGTAAACGGAATGGATATAAATGGAGAGTCATGTAGACGGAGTATATCCATGGTTCGGTTCGGTCAATATAGATTGAATAGACGGATTCATGGATTCATATTGTATTGTAGTTTTATACTTGAATCATATTCAAGTCAGATTGATTAGATTGAGACTCGGTCTGAGTCAGACACTTTGAAAAGAACTTGAAATCCTGAATTAGTTTTGATGTTATCGGTAACTGCTGCATATGGACGGCAGGATTTGTGTCTTTTTCAAGACAATTACCTATTGATAACACCGTTTGTTAGATTGTCTAGCTTAGATAGGCAAGCACCCACATTCTCCGGCTCCCTGAGGCTCAAGAGAATTGGTCCCGCTTAAACCTATATTTACTAGGGTCCTTATTGTAATTTAGTATAACTTGAGCGGGTTTTATGTAAAAATAGTTTTGATATATTTTTAAAATACACCTCAAATATTTAATTATCGCCTTTAAGGTTTTCATAGATGTATATTTTATAAAAGTGAACTTCTAGTGAGTATAACCTAGTTTTCATTATATATGGTATTTTAATGAAATAATGGAATTGTTTTGTATTTGGATGGTAGTTTAATGTAATGGTGATTCTTTTGATTTAGAAAACTTGGAATATTTAAATAATATAATTAAAATAGATATTTTGATAATAGTTATATATATATTGTAGGGTTGCTAGGCACTGCCACAAGAGTCTACGAGGCATCAACCATGCCCGATTAAAAAATTAGCCGTGCCGAACAACCCGAAGCCGGATCTTTAAACTAGAGTTTAGGCGAAAACAAGCATGTTAAACACTTTAACACTAAGTGAGAGAGATTACAACCTTTGTAGATCCGGTCCTTCACTTCTTAAGCTCCGTGTTGAGGTCCCTTCGCTGCGATCATCGTGTTCCGGACTCTCAAGAGGCTACACGAAGAGAAAGATGCAGTCTTGCTTCCGATCTTCGATAACAAAGATGATCTACTTTGAAGTTTCATTAACACAAGCTAACACTCACTAAATGAAGTGAACACCCTCATCTAAATGGCAAGGATAGATGAGGATGCTGAAGTGGAATTTTTGCTCTCATTTATTTTCTTATTCTCACACATAATCATCACTTAGAAAAAGCTAGAAAACTTTTTCCATTAAGAGAAGAAGGAAGAAGAAGATGAATAATCAAATTAAATCCTTTTGTGATGATTAATGATAGTTATGATAAGGTTAGAAATGCAAACATGGTTCAAGTAACCATTGTAGATAATTAACTAGGGTTAGGGTTTAGGTTGAGTTAAAGAAATATCTTGCAAAATATCTTTTCCAAAACAAAAAATGAAAGCTTCTAGAAACTTCTAGAAGAGATTAACCCAAATCAAACCCTAACCTCGTTTAATCTCCACTAAACATGTTGCATTAATAACCACATCATGTTACAATATTATATATCACATATATAATATTTATTGTAACAAAATAAAATAATACAATTAACATATATCGCATATATATCAATGTATTACCCGATTGAGAAAAAGAATATTTTAGTGAGCTAATATTAGTTAATGTAATTTAATATATCATATATATTATTATACATTAAATTATCGAATCAACACTTGATCCGACAATCCAGCTATATCGTATATAACCGACTAATACGATGACCCGGCTATATCACATATACCTGGCCGATATCTCATATCGCGAGAATCGAATACGGTATCACATATCGCATTATCCTCGGTCCTGCACATATCACATATGTGCGCCTACTCCGTTTTGCCTGAGTCAAGAAACCTCTGTGTAGGACTCTAAAGAATCGTCAATACGCCGGCAGTAGGTGATGATCATATCAAACACCCACAAGCTGCAAGCGGTCAGCTAAACGTAACAGCCATCCAGGTATTGAGCGCTCAGAAGATCAACAAGCAAGCCTGTATATTCTCCTGTGAATCCAATCAGTAACACTACCGTACAGTCCGGTCTCGTCGTCTGATATGTCGCATATCTCGCCTAGGGGTGGTAAACGTCAGACCCCAGTAGCTCGATAAGTCGTGTCGATTTGAGATCTATAACAGTTCGAGAAACTACTGATAACACTTACCAGTAAATCTCGGCAACCCTGGTCAGGGATTTCCAGTTATAGCCAATCGAACACAGCACAACATCAACTCCCTATACCGGGAGAGACGAATCCCCTCCTATCGCTCATTGCCTCCATGTGATTCGGGACTGTACCCAAAAGCAACCTTTTTGCACGCCCTCTTGGACGTGGTATGATGGAAATCAAAGCACAGTGGGAATCATACAAGACTCTATGACAATCTCGGGTCAACAGACTACTCTGTACCAGTGTCACCGGAGAACTGCCATCTGACGTGAGGTATAATACCATCTGGGAGTTCTCGGCGAGTCCGTCCAGTGTACCCAGTCTCTACTGAGCACCCGTACACCATCCTTGATGTCAAACACCGATGGATATGGGATCATCCATCGCCCATCATATGGGTCAAGATGCGTATACGCTAGTCTACTCTGGTGTATCGATGCCCTGTCTCGATACACCCTCGACTAGGAACAGTTATAGGATGTACTCGTCGACTACCGTGGCCCCACTAGTATGATCTCATCATAGTCCCAGTAGTCGAGTATATATCCTAAGAGCTTTATCAACATGTAATATAGAGACAATCAGAGTACATGTTAAGATAAAGTACAACCAGATAGCATACTATCATGTCGAGCAAGAAAGTCCTCCCTATATATATCCAAGCATCCATTACAATATACATCGTATGTACAGTATTGGCCTCTAGGGAATACATATAACTAACAATCTCCCACTTGCACTAGGGCCATCTGTTGTAGTATCACATACCCAACAATTAGCTGCGGTTGAAGTATCTCATACTCAACCATCCCATAAAAGTCTCTACTGGGAAAAAGGCCTTTGTGAGTGGATCCGCGCTGCTGTCCTCTGTGTCTACTCTTCTAACCTCGATCTCCCTAGAGATCAACCATCTCCATGATCAGGTGATACTGCCTAAGAATTATATCTGGATTTCTGATGGGACGGGGGGTTCCTTGGCAAAAGCCACAACTCCATTGTCTCACAATGGTAGGAACGAAGTTCATCTCATGAACCTATATATATCCAGACTGCCTCTTTGGTAGCATCCTTGGTAACGATGTATCTTGCCTTTAATCGTCTAGTAAGTCACGGTATCTAGCTTGGAACTCTTCCAACATACCGTCCCTCCACTGAGGGTAAAGACAATGCCTGCGACTGACATTCAGTCGTCCTTATCACCCTGGAACCTTTCCAGTGTTTCTCCCCAGGATCGATTGATACCATCTCACTACAACTAGTGAGTATCCTAACATCCAATTTGATCTATCTCATAGATCCAAAACCAAGGATTTAGGAGGTATCACCTTGATCCTATACGGAGAATCATTGTGATAAGCGGAGATTGACCGAGCGTAGCATAGGAAACTCCTTTCATATCAAGAGTATGTCATCGACGTACTCTACGAGGATCACCACCATACTCCCTACTACCTTTTTGTATATACAAGGTTCATCTACCATTTTGATGAAGTCAAACTCTTTGACTACCACATCAAAACAGATGTTCCAACTCAGCGATGCCTGTTTTATCACATAAAACATCTTGCACACGTTTCCGCTGCTCCCACTGTCTACGAAGCCCTCTGGCTATGTACTTATAGACGCTCTTTTCTAAAACATCATTTAGAAAAGCAGTCATGACACCCAACCACCAGATATCGTAGTCATAGTATGTAGCAGTGGCAAGTAGGATCTGGATGGACTTAAGCATAGCTTTGAAAGTCCCAACTTTTCCATGTACACCAAGTAATCTTCTCAAGATATACTTGCTCCTGATGGGGATTTAACCCTTCAGATAAAACAACCAAAGTCCATACTTTGTTGGTGTATAAGGATTCCATCTCAGACCACTAAGCATCCAGCCATTCTTACAGAGTCCCACTCCTGATGGCCAGCTCGAAACTAGTTGGGTCATCATCTCATGATGCAATCCTCGCTCCCACTGTCATAGAGAAACCGAAGTATCTCTCAGGTGGGTGAGGAACCCTACTAGATCCGCGGAGAGGCTGAGGTTCGTTGGAAACTATTGAATCCTTTGGTTCTACCAAATCATCAGCTGCAGTTTGTATAGCTGGAACCATTCTAGTTCTACATAACAGACATTGCCTCGAGCTTGTCCAGATTTTTCTTTTAGACATAGTCCGGATAACCCCAAATCTTAACAAACTTAAGATATGGGCTCTTCCCTTTCCATATCACATATGAAGTGGTAGGCAACTGATTTGATTTGAACCCTATTCAATAGGTATGCAGCTTCTCAAGCGCATAATACCCAAAAGGAAATAGGAAACTCAGTAGTACTCATCATAGAGCACACCATATCACATAGGGTGCTATTGCTCCGCCTCGATACACCGACGTGCTGTGGTGTATACGGAGGAGTAATGCTGAGAGATAATCTCATTCTCCTTTAGAATAGTCCAGGAATCCCGTGCTCAAGTATTCTCCTCCTTGATCACATCAAAGGACATAATACTTTTACCCGTATTTTGGTTCTCTACTTCTAACTTATATTCTGTGAATATCTCAAAAGCTTCGGACTTGTGTTTCAACAGGAACATATGTCTGAATCTTGAGAGATTATCAGAGAATGTAATGAAGTACAAAGAACCGGTCTTGGCATGTGTAGACAGGGGACCTTACATACATCAACATGTATCAATCCCAAGAGTTCACTAACTCTTTCTTTGTTTCCAATAAACAGAGCTATGGTCATCTTATCTTTGTGACATGACCGGCAAGTTTCACAAGATGTAAATTCAAACAGATTTAAATATGCATCTAAATGTAACTTAGCTAGTCGGGTCGCATTGATATGACCTAGTCTACAATGCCTCAAGAAGGATTCGTTCATATCTGAACTCTTCCTCTCTGTGTGTGTTCTGTATACTAAGAACTGTAGTTTGATTTAGAACGTCAATGCTTTTAGATAACGTGCCTGAACCGATCAACTCTTGATATAGGAAATGTTCAAAACATTATCCAACAATACAAAATTATATCATTTCTTTACTAAAAGAGACTGATATGATGTTGTATATCAGGTTCGGTATCTAATAACATTTGTTCAGAATCAATGTATTCTGGTAATACAGGGTGATAGTGACCAACAGACTTGGCTGCAACACTTGCACCGTTTCTATCTCATGAAACTTATCACCTGTTCTCAGTTCTCTACCTATCTGTAGCCCATGTAACAGATTACATATGCGGGATCCTGATCCGGTATCTCATACCCAGGACGTAAAGGATACTGAGAAACAGTTCTCTGTAATGAACACACCCGAAGAAGATGCATCAGCATGCACTTTCTTCGTTTGGGCGGCACGGGAAATCTGGTATTCCCCAATTTCCTGCTCTGTCTTGTAACAATTATAAGTTGGAGCGGGACTAACGTTCCCCAGCTCAGTATAACAAGCGGGTTCGGTCAATACATCCGTATTATTATCGTGATTAAGACGTGATATGGTCGCTATCTGGAGAGAGAGAGAAGAAAACACTCAGCGTATGCTCTTGCAAGATTAGATTGGTTATCTAATATATCTAATCAGGATGTCTCCCACTGTTTTAATCAAATCTTCCATCAAACCCTAAAAGGAAAGACTAGTCGGGATTAACTACACGCTACAAGTTCGCCAATCTTTCAGCCAGGCCAGTGTCGGTACTTTGAGGGAGGTTCCCCGTGCTTTCGCACGGACCTAATTAAAGTAAACCTCGTTTTCCCAGGGGCGTAACCCCGTTGACACCTTTCTAGACACCTACTTGATCGGCTAATTATAATGTATAAAACTCTCCCAGGAGTAACTCTTACTCGCAGCGGGTATCGGGATCCAACTATCTCATAGAAGGTATGCAATCTCATTGCAAATTTCAACACTTGAAATTCCCAATAATATTTTGCCCCAAGTGATCTATGACCTTGACTGAGTCAACAAACCATAGACCGCAAGTAAAGTTCAACCCGTCATTTTCCGATTGAATTAAACCCACCCGCACGATCCTTGACTGAGTCAACAAGGCCGCACGACTACCCTAATCCAATCGCATCATATGCTTTGCAGATAAGCACTAATCAGCTACCGCACACTACGCCTTGACTGAGTCAACAAACGCAGCACGAATACTAACTATTACTTATCTGAAATGACGGAGGGCTACGACAGGTTTTTAAGAAAACCCTTTGCGTAATGAACTTGATATCGTTGTAGAATCGAGTGATTTTTAAATGGAGTGTTTTTTAGGCTTTTCTAGTTTTGCTAAAGGGGTCACTCCCGGTGAAGGGATCGTCGGCCCTTTCCTCATTGAATAAGGTGCAGGATATTTCACAAATATCACTATGCAAAGCAAGAACTATAGAAGCAATCAAAAGACAAACCGAGTTTGTAGCATCTGCTAGTTTCACTAAAGAGGTCATTCCCGGTGAAGGGATCTCGGCTCTTTCCTTATCGAATAAGGTGCTGGATGTTCTACAAGGAACACCGCTATGCAAAGCAAGAACTAGAGCTACCAGTTTTTAAACAAGTTTCTACAACATCTTTAGGTTTCTTTTAGTTTCATTAATCTCATTAATGAAGTCCCATTTTATTATGCTTCACAAGCATCACATTTGAAACGAAATCTGCAATATAACATATATCTCATATATATAATATAAACATTCGTTTCAGGCAGTAATATGATCTCATCACAGAACATTGCAACAGAAGAACATATATGAAATATTGGATATACTAGGACGTCCGTGTTTTCAATACGAGCCTGTATAAAACACGGATTCCATGGTCGTGATGAATAGCCAAACCCACATCCCTAGACCCCTACGAGAGCGGCAAGCAACACTGCCAATTCTATGGTTAGGAGACCCGGTCTCGACTCCTCGAGATGGTCTCCCACTGGACCCTAGAACCCGGTTACTTGTGCTCCCCAACTTGGGTCTACCTAATGCGGAAAAGTAAATAATATACAATGATGACATCATCCTCATCCCGAAAGTGCCCCAATAAAAGAATATTACATACAAATGAATTTTACATGAATGAAAAAGAAAAACTCTCATCTCACATAAAACCCCCGGCTATTCAAACGCGACGATCCAATACAACATATCACAGCAACACATAATATCTCATATCATCAACGTAAGCAAGTATGCGTATCCCGATTGTCGTTGATGTATAGCAACGAAGCCGGCGATACACCACATACTACGCTTACGGTCACAGAAAAGAAAATGTAAAACTACAACAGTTGGAATCCGCAACCTCCTTAGAATTCCTTAAACATCGCATGCCTACAATTATAAACCCCGCATTTTAGTCTCATTATCGAAAACTCTTTTCAATATCAAGTCGGGAAATTCAACAAGATTCCCGACATTCTGATCGGATGCTCTTCGCAAACTTTAGTAGACGGCCGCACCCCCAGATGCCGTCGACGAAGTGCACTAAGGCGGAACACCGCTGCCGCGAGCACCCGAACGGATGCTTTTGGCGACGGGGTTCTCCTACAGTCACTTGGTCGGGGCTATGGGGCATGGCTGTCTGTTAAGTTTACCCGGCGAGTATCCGCGTACGCTACGTGATTGCGACGGACTTTTGATCACATCAAAATTCCGTGGCAACCGATCATCTGAGACTGAACTGCTAGATTTATAACATTCAAATTAGTTATCTCATAACTGCCTGTGGATTCCAAATATTGTATCACATTCCAGATAAATAGACAATGTTAAACTTTCCGATCGAATAATCAAACACCCAAGATTTCCCCAATATATCTTAACACTTGAAATCAGTTTAAAAACATCCATCACATGCCACAGTACCAATGGTCCAGCCGTAGAAGGGTCAAGCCAACGCCTCACATGTGGCACGCCGTACTGCCCCAAACCCTAAGGTTTAGAGGCAGTTCAAGACGGTCGCATAATCGAGTTAAGGTTTGTTGTCTTCTAGATGGTCCACCGCGTTACTTGCACGACTTAGAACGTTCTTAAACTCGAGAAAAAATCCAACTTTTGAAAAAATTTCCGACAGGGGAAAAAGTGAGTTATTGATATCCGTTCGAACTTTTTAACAGTTTCTAAAAATTACCCGGACAAACTAAACAAAGTTAAATTATCCGATCGAATCAACGAGTTCCCAATACAACCCTAGAAAACTCAACACTTGAGTGGAATTAAAAAATTCCCATAACAAAATGACAAGAAAGGACCTAAGAATAAATACCTAAAATACCAGGGACCAAATCGAAATTTTGGCCGCGGTTCCGCGGTCATGTAATCTCTTTAAAGGTCCGTACTTCACAGTAATTCTTAGTTTTCCTGCTTGTTTTTCTGAGAATTTTTAATTCATAAAAAACCACATTTTTGAAAAATGTACAGAGAAGGGTAAACATCGGGGTTTCCGGGTTCGATCGGACTTTAAATTTCGTCTAGATTTCGCCTAAAGCTCTAACTTGGCTCTGATACCACTGTAGGGTTGTTAGGCACTGCCACAAGGGTCTACGAGGCATCAACCATGCCTGATTAAAAAATTAGCCATGCCGAACAACCCGAAACCGGATCTTTAAACTAAAGTTTAGGCGAAAACAAGTATGTTAAACAATTTAACACTAAGTGAGAGGGATTACAACCTTTTTAGATCCGGTCCTTCACTTCTTAAGCTCCGTGTTGAGGTCCCTTAGCTGCGATCATCGTGTTCCGGACTCTCGAGAGGCTCCACGAAGAGAAAAATGCAGTCTTGCTTCCGATCTTCGATAACAAAGAATATCTACCTTGAAGTTTCATTAACACAAGCTAACACTCACTAAATGAAGTGAACACTCTCATCTAAATGGCAAGGATAGATGAGGATGATGAAGTAGGATTTTTTCTCTCATTTATTTTCTTATTCTCACACATAATCACCACTTAGAAAAAGCTAGAAAGCATTTTCCATTAAGAGAAGAAGGAAGAAGAAGATGAATAATCAAATTAAATCCTTTTGTGATAAATAATGATAGTTATGATAAGGTTAGAAATGCAACCATGGTTCAAGTAACCATTGTAGAGAATTAACTAGGTTAGGGTTTGGGTTGAGTTAAAGAAATATCTTGCAAAATATCTTTTCCAAAACAAAAAATAAAAGCTTCTAGAAACTTCTAGAAGAGATTAACCCAAATCAAATCCTAACCTCGTTTAATCTCCACTAAATATGTTGTATTAATAACCACATCATGTTACAATATTATATATCACATATATAATATTTATTGTAACAAAATAAAATAATACAATTAACATATATCGCATATATATCAATGTATTACCCGAGTGAGAAAAAGAATCTTTTAGTGAGCTAATATTAGTTAATGTAATTTAATATATCATATATATTATTATACATTAAATTATCGAATCAACACTTGATCCGACAATCCAGCTATATCGCATATAACCGACTAATACGATGACCCGGCTATATCACATATATCCGGACGATATCTCATATCGCGAGAATCGAATACGGTATCACATATCGCATTATCCTCGGTCCTGCACATATCACATATATGCGCCTACTCCGTTTTGCCTGAGTCAAGAAACCTCTATGTAGGACTCTAAAGAATCGTCAATACGCCGGCAATAGGTGATGATCATATCAAACACCCACAAGCTGCAAGCGGTCAGCTAAACGTAACAGCCACCCAGGTATTGAGCGCTCAGAAGATCAACAAGCAAGCCTGTACATTCTCCTGTGAATCCAATCAGTAACACTACCGTACAGTCCGGTCTCGTCGTCTGATATGTCGCATATCTCGCCTAGGGGTGGTAAACGTCAGACCCCAGTAGCTCGATAAGTCGTGTCGATTTGAGGTCTATAACAGTTCGAGAAACTACTGATAACACTTACCAGTAAATCTCGGCAACCCTGGTCAGGGATTTCCAGTTATAGCCAATCGAACACAGCACAACATCAACTCCCTATACCGGGAGAGACGAATCCCCTCCTATCGCTCATTGCCTCCATATGATTCGGGACTGTACCCAAAAGCCACCTTTTTGCATGCCCTCTTGGATGTGGTATGATGGAAATCAAAGCAAAGTGGGAATCACACAAGACTCTATGACGATCTCGGGTCAACAGACTACTCTGTACCAGTGTCACCGGAGAACTGCCATCTGACGTGAGGTATAATACCATCTGGGAGTTCTCGGCGAGTCCGTCCAGTGTACCCAGTCTCTACTGAGCACCCGTACACCATCCTTGATGTCAAACACCGATAGATATGGGATCATCCATCGCCCATCATATGGGTCAAGATGCGTATACGCTAGTCTACTCTGGTGTATCGATGCCCTGTCTCGATACACCCTCGACTAGGAAAAGTTATAGGATGTACTCGTCGACTACCGTGGCCCCACTAGTATGATCTCATCATAGTCCCAGTAGTCGAGTACATATCCTAAGGGCTTTATCAACATGTAATATAGAGACAATCAGAGTACATGTTAAGATAAAGTACAACCAGATAGCATACTATCATGTCGAGCAAGAAAGTCCTCCCTATATATATCCAAGCATCCATTACAATATACATCGTATGTACAGTATTGGCCTCTAGGGCATACATATATATATATTTAATAAAAATAAATTTTATTTATTTTTGTAGAAATCACATTTTCTAAAGAAAAATGCGTTAAAATTCTATCGAGATCGAATGCTCCTTTCGGAGGTCTGCATCTCGCTCTACTAGGCCCGAGAATGTGCGATAATCCGCACCATCCCGAACGGGGTCCCCAAAAGTGGGTTGTAGAGGCGCAATTGTAAGGAATTGATTAACACACTTTTTAAAGAAATGGTTTTGCAAGTTTGATGGTATTTATTTGTAATGTCGTATTATTCCATAACTATATTCCCAAAATTTTATCGTGCTATGTCAAAGATGTGTGTTGTAATGAGGTAGGTCCTTACCTCGTGAGTTTTCTAAAGGTAATATGTAATACCCAGTTCCTTTTTTTTGTACGCCAATATCCGTATTTAAATAAAGTGTTGTTTACAAAATTTATTCATTTATATTTTATTTATTTTCAAAACCTTAATCTTTATTTTAGCCAAATAGCTTTCAATAAACAAACCTAACCCAAAGCCCAAGTCCATCTTTAATCCCACTCCTTTTCTTTCTAAATTCTTCTTGAGCCCAACAAGCCCAATAACCCTTCACTCCCTTTTACTCAACAATCACTTTCTCCCTTCAAAATTCAAAAAAAATATTCAAATTTAAAAATCCAAATCCTACTAAATCCATTCTTTAAACCCCAAATTAAAACCTAATAACTATTTACTTTAATATCTCAATAACTCATCTTTATTTTCATTTCAATTTTTAAATATAAAAAAAAACTGCCCACGTTTTTCTTCTCCCTCTCCTCCTCTCTCTCTCCCTCTCTCTCTCTCTCATCACGTTATCTCTTTCTCTCTCCTCTCGATAAATTCACACGCGTTCTCTCTCTCTCTCTCTCTCATCTCGAACACCCCCTCTCTCCCTTCTTCCCTATTCTCACCTCCCTTCCTCGTTCTCAAATTTTTCTTCCCGCCCTCGTCCCCGACGACCCAACCACGAGCAACCCCGCTACCTTCGAACTCACGCCGCCGACCACCCACGTCGGCTTCCCCTCCTCGACCATCACCTTACTTCCCTCTCCCTCCTCCCCGCTACAGACCTCGCAACGAACCCAAGAAATCTCGATGCAACCCGCTGCCTCACCTGCACCTCGCCGCCGATCACCCCGTCGGCCTCACATCTTCGCCGCTTCCTCTGACCCAGAGCTCACAACCCCGACGAACCCATCTTCCTCGCAACCGACCCATCGACGCCTCACCCGTTCTCATCACCGTCCCCGTCTCCCCACCTCGCCTGCACGCCATCGTCGCCGTCGGTCCCGTGCCACCACCCTCGTCTTCACCCTTCCTGCTCCCTCACCTGCACACCCCCTCGCCAAAGCTCGCCTTGCCCAGCAACCCAGCACAGCCCCATTTTTCGCCCGAGCTCCCCACCTTGTCGGAGCCGTCTCTGAACCTTCGACGACCTTGCCAGCAGCACACTATGCTCATCGCCGCCACCGTTGCATCGCCTGACCCTAGCCACTGCCGAGCCGTCGAACCCAAGCCCAAGCCGAGGTCGAGTTGACGTGTCGTGCCTAGCCGCGCATGCGTCATGACCATGTCGTGCCGTTTCCGTTGTCGTAGGTCACCGTTGTTGCCGCATCGCTGCCGTATCGTCATCGAAACGTCGTCAGACAAGTCCAAATAATTGCAATATGCTATAGTATATTCATTTAGGTTGTGAATCAAATGTTAATATAAGTGCTCGATGCAAGCTATAATCTAAAAACCCTCTTAAAATGAAGAAACTTAAGCATAACGGATTACCCTAGTGATAACGAATACTGTGTTAAGAGTTGGCTCGAAAATACGGACTTTAACCCCGTGAAATGTCATCTCCATTTAGATCCGTCAAGTCTGAAAATTTCTGTACCTGAATTTTGTGAAAATCATAGTAAATTGGTTACACACCAGATTGTTGTGTTCAAGGGCTCATATCGAAGCTGACTCGACAACCTAGAACCCCATACAAATTATAATCTGTTTCTAATTCAAAATGGTGATGGAAACTGTTCGGGAGTGCGGCTCTGGACTGCAGTCCAGAGCAGCACCAGCACTGCTTGTCGATACTTGATTTGAAATGCTTTTACATCTCTGTGTAGAAATGGTATTATGAGAAACCCTATACCGTAGTGAAAATAAATTTGTTAGCTAATCATTGAAAGTGGTTTCATTCATTTTTATCATCGTTTGCTATTTTAATCACATTTTAAACCATCAGTACATATTGCAGTCCCAAGCAGGGACAGAACGTATATCCCGATATTAAATAATACATAACTCCCAGCATACAGCGGATTTTGTCGATTCGTATGGTGCATTGGAAACCTAACTGATAGACCTAAATATTATCCACTGTAGTGTCGCCTAATTATGATCCCAACAGGGTGAAAACGGTGTTACGAAATGGACTTTCAGTTTAGGAACTGAATTTCCAGCAAAGAACACTTAAAAAGAAATAACCGAAATTCGCGAACCGGAAACCCAATTGACTTGAAACCAATTTCGTTGAACTGCTGATTAAATTTACTTTTTACCGTTTTTGTATCATTTTACTTAATTCTAAACGCACGATTTAATGCGATTTTTCTAAGTTCATAAGATGCGAAATGACTAGTATTGCATATGATTTGTTTAGCGGCATGATTCACATTTTACCTGACTGCAATACCTCTAGCGATAGTGAGCATCCTTACTAATTTTCAGTGTATAATGCATTGTCGAACGTGAATAGTATCGGTTTGGTTTTGTCAAGTACGCCAGTGAAAAGTGGGTGATTCGTGATAATGAACAATACAGTGAATAGTGAATAAAACTGTGTTATTGATGCGTACTTGTACACAACTAGCCAATGGTCATAGATAGTGAAACCTTGGGAAAGGGGGGAAATCGAAGTGGAAAGGAACTTGTATTTAGCGAGATCGGTGTTTTAGAGTATGATCATTCGAACGACGACTCTTATATATATTAGGACCTAGCAGTCTGGCTAACAGGGTTATGTCCCGGGCAACAGTGGGCCGTAGTCTCGGGTACGTACGAGACCCTCGTTAAACATGATCACTCATTTCCACAACTCGATTTCAAAAGTGACTTAGAGACCGATAGGGACACAAATCATACATAGCAGTGTTTAATGGCATATCGATTATCTGCATTTATTGTCTCCACCGTTATTACTTTATTTTCTTGCCTCTTTGTTATTATTATAATATTGCTATTGTGTCGTCCTGACAACCTGAGTATGCATGCTCAGTGGTAGAGGTGGATCCGTCTGACCTCGAGAAGACCGCGAAGATCCAGACCAGTGAACCAGTTCTATTTCTCCAAGTTGCCCTCTTGTTTACTTCCATTGAGCTCAGTTTTCTTTATATCCGATAGTTTTAGCGACTGCATTCTCTTTATTCGTGTTGTATTTTACTGATTACCATATAATACTAGAAGCCGAAATGTAACTACGGCAGGATTTTTCCTTGATCGTAGGAGTATGGCTGACCTTGTCACCCTTATATTCCGTATTTTGGGAAGCAGGGCGTGACATAATACAAGTATTATGTTGATTTGTGTCGAAAGTAAAGCATATGGTATTTTACCGTAAAAATACAATAAAAGTTGCATAAAAGATTCTTTTGAGATGAAACTTGTTTTAATGTGTTTGTTAATGTTTGTTAAACATTATATGAGAGTATGTTATTTTATTGTTTAAGAAAAATAGAATTTTTAAAGAAAAACCGAATCGGGAATCGGATTAACTCCGCTTCCGTCGGTTTTAGAAATGAGACTTTTTAGAATAGGAGAAGAGAGGGGGAGAGGGGACTTACTGGATACAAGGTTAGAGGTGAGAAGGGGGAGGCTAGGGAAGGTGTTGGGGCGTCGTTTCATCGCCGGAAACTCCTCGGAAATTCGCCGGAACTTCGCCCTTTGCTAACTCCACACAACTTGAGACTTGAGAATTTTTTAGAGTTTTTATAATGAAATTCTGAGTGAGCAGAGGTGAAATGGTGTCACGCCCCGCTTCCCGGTATACGGCGAAGGGGACGCGACCGGTCCGCTACGCATTTACTCTGAAGTAAATACGCTAAGCGTATCTAAGCAATATAAAAGTAATCACAAGAGATATAAAAATAACAGCAACTTTATTTATTAACATTCTTTTGTACAAAGCATGAAAGGTAAATACAACTGGAATAAAAGTGATGCCTAAACAATAGCATAACAGGAAATGAAAAATACTGAATAGAAAAGGAACAATGTCTAGAGCTCGGGGTCTTCGAGAAACTGATCCAAGTCTTCACTGGTGGGCTCGATCTCTGCTGTGTCCTGATCACCTGACGACATTCAAAGAAGAAAGAAATAGAATGTCGTCAGCGAACAGGTCGCAAGGTAAGTCCCAAAGATAAGGGAGAAATAGAAAAAAAACGGAATAAGAAGGTATCTTTTAAGGTTGTAGAATATTGTGTTAACGCTGTTGTTTGTAGCTTGGTACAGAAGGATGCCAGTGTATACGAGAGGGGTCTCGGTATGCTAGAGACCAGGGCAAACGGAAAGTATAAGGAACCGTTAAGCCACGGTACAACAGCAACGGAATATAGTTTAGGGGTCTTAATCTTAGTGTCTCGTGCCACTTCTAACACCTTCCGTACCAATCTACCCCTTAAACCCCGTAGTGTTTTGATTGTATTGTTGTATTGTATTGCATAGATTGTATGGTTGAATGACTGACCAAAACCATGATATCAGTAAACGGATGTAACTGCATAATCATGTAAATGGAATAACTGAATAATGGATGTATATCCATGGTTTGATTCAGTCAAGTTGTATACATTGATAACTGGATTCATGAATTCATGTGTTCATATTGAATTGGAATATTGTAGATTGTAGATTGTACTTGAATTATATTCAAGTCAGATATAATCAGACTCAAACCCGAGTCAGACAATTAGAAAATTAAATTGATTCTTGATTATTTCTTAAACCTATATTTACTAGGGTCCTTAGGGTAATTTATAAAACTTGAGGGGGTTTTATGTAAAAGTATTTTTTTATATAGTTTTCAAGATAAACCCCAAGTAATTATTATCGTCTTTAGAGTTGTAATAATTGTAGATTTTATATTAGCGATATTTCTAATGAGAATAACCTAATTCCATAAATAAAGGTATTTATGTGTAAATATTGCTTAAATGGAATTCATGGTATTTTAGTGTAAACCGATTCTTGTGCCATTTTTAGAAAAAGGTTGAATATTCATAATAATTCAAAGTAGGTATTTTGGAGTTACATATACATATATTTATATGAAAATAAATATTTATATATTTAATATAATCTAGAAATCTCATTTTTCTTAAGATGTCGTATTTAAATCTTTCGAGACCGAATGCTCCTTGTGGAGTTCTGCATCCGCACTACTAAGCCCGAGGATGTGCGATAATCCGCACCATCCCGAACGGGTTCCCCAAAGTGGGTTGTAGCGGCGCCTTGCAAAGATTTGTTTAAATACTAGTCTTTAAAGAAAAATGGTTTTATTAAGTTATGGTATTTAAGTGAAAAAAATATCGTTTTCCCGTATTCCATGTTCTAGGGTCTCCTAAGTCAACTAGACTGCACCTAACTGGTCCAAGGGACAAGTTGTGAGATACCTCAAATCGCCTCTTCACCACCAATTGTGGCCAGGTAAGTACAAGTGAAGAAAGAAGGGATCCGCTCACGAATCACCGTGAGACGGGCCTTTTAAAGTTACTTTTCTCACTTGTCTAGCCTAGACACCACAAAGTCAGGTTTATATAAACGACCGATACCCACAACCTTATCCTATTTTCATAATAAGTGATATTTATTTATAAAGATGTATCAATACTAAATCTTTTAGAAATGATTTTATTAAGTAAAGCGTATTTAAATGAAAATGTTTGTTTCCTGTATTCTAAGTTCTCGATGTAGCGTGTTATGTTTGCATATGAGTGTGTGAAGAGGTAGGTCGTTATCTCGTGATCTACTTAAAGGTATAGCAAGTTTAATGGAGTTAAAGGCATAATTGAAACAATGTGGTATTTAAGTAAAAATACGATAATCGGAAATAGCTATCATTTTATGAATTGAAACTTGATCGATTTGGTTTGATTAGTGATTAATAGTCAACATGAGGATGTTTAAGCACGATAGTATTAATGAGAAGTGGAGTTTTATAAGAAAACCGAATCGGAAATCGGAGTTGTTCCAATTCCGTCGGTTTTGTAATTTCGTATTTTTAGAATAGAAAAGAGAGATAGAAAAGGGACTTATGGATTTAAGAAAACAAGAAGAGGGAGATGGAAGAAGAGGAATCGCCGGCGCGTCGATTCGTCGCCGAGAGTTCCTAGAACGATCGCCGGAAGTTCGCCTGGAATTTCGCCGTAGCTTCGCTTCGTGCTCGTTTTCAAAGTACACAAGGTTTCTTGAAAAATTTTGAGAGTTGGCTCAGAGTTTAGGGTGAGGGGGTAGTGTATAGGGTTGGTATTTATAGGGTTAGGCTAGGGGTAGGGTAGATGAAGGGTTTTAATTTTAAAAAATATAAAAATGTATTGAAAATAATTAAAAATGGAGTAAATGGTGGTTAATGGGCTCTCTGTAAACGATCCAAACATTTAAAGTATACAGGAGGGTAGGGGAGAGGAAAAGCCAACTTCTCCAAGTTGACGACTCGGCGGTCAGGCCGAGTCCGGCCGGCGGCGCCGGCCCGAGTCGGCCGGTCCGCCGGCCGACTCGAGATGTCGGGAGGTGGGGGGTCGCCTGATTAAGCCTCTGGTATATTTACATTTTCATGTGTAGTGGAAATTCTGGAGTTATCACGTGTTGACTGTTGGGCTTCTATAAAATTTAAAACAAAATAAATATTAAAAATAATGTGGGGCATGGGATTTGAACTCTGGTGGCTTGGTTCAGCAGTGCAAAGTATTACCAATGAGCTACAAGCTCCTTCTTGTAATTAAATTTCTAATTAATTACTTAAGTCTTATGCTCAGGCAATAAATACCCCTTTATGGAATTTTGAA
Organism: Agapanthus africanus; assembly: GCA_030015575.1. Taxonomy (NCBI): domain Eukaryota; kingdom Viridiplantae; phylum Streptophyta; class Magnoliopsida; order Asparagales; family Amaryllidaceae; genus Agapanthus; species Agapanthus africanus. The sequence continues at coordinate 685,804,839 of JASDDO010000031.1, read as the reverse complement.
AAAAGTTTGTAAAAACTTGTATAGGAAAATTATGGTTGTTATATTCTATCCTCCTTATAAAAATTTCGTCCTCGAAATTTGTAAAAGGAAAGTGTAACAAATTTAAGGAAAGTTTGGTGACTAAAGTACTAATGGTGTATGAAAAATAACAAGGTGGTGCAAAGGTTTAAAAAATGTGAAAGAGTCTTACCGGTGTTACCTTGGTCAACTGTCTCGGCTTCTACGGCTGCTAATGTGAAATTCTGTCGCCGTGGTACATTCCTTCTAGCTGGAGGCACATTCTGTCTTTGGGGCCTGTTTCTTTGCCCTCGAGACATGTTCCTCATTGCCTGTTGGAATTGGCGAGTAGACTGTGCAGCTGGTGGAGCAGGTGGTGCAAAACGATGTGCAGGAGCCTGGTTAGCTGGCCGCTGCGGGTAGTTGGTGGGTATGTGAGCTGAGTTGCTATTGTAAGGACAGTTCCCAATTCCGTGGTTAGATGTGCCACAAATTAGACACCGGCCTTTTGCGCGCCTACAGTCCTTCCACAAGTGTCCCTTTCTTCTGCAGTAGTAGCAGAAATCTGGACTCGGCTGGTTATTGGTTTCTTCTGGTCTCCTGGTTCCAAACGATGGCCTGGAAGAGGCTCCTCCTGCTATTTGAATGGCAGGGCGTTTCAAACCGGCAGATTGGGGTCTGCCCCTCGCCTTTATCACTGCCTCATAACTGCGGGCAGCTTCCAAAGCATCTTCATGGGTCGGAAATTTTCATGTGGCTAGAGCAGCCTGAATTTCTGTGTCCAACCCTTGTTGAAATCGATGGGCTCTGATCTCATCCGTCGGTATCAGGTGTGCCGCAAATCGACTTAGCATGGTGAATTCAGCGTCATACTCATCTACTGACTTGTCCCACATCGAACCTTGTTGTAGATGAATGAACTGTTGTTCCATGGAAAACCTGGCAGTCACAGGGAAGTACTTCGCGTCGAACTTATCGCGAAAAGTCTTCCATTCAATAGGCTGTTCAAGACGGCTTTCTTCCGCCTTCCACCAGTTGCGAGCATTGTCCGTGAGCTGCAGTTTCACCACACGGACCCAAGCTATGTCTGGCACGTGTGCTGCCGCCAGATCATCCTCTATGCTTTGTGCCCATTCCTCAGCTCAAGTGGGCTTCCCTTTCCGGAGAACTGTTTGGGATGCAAAGCTCTGAATTGCTTTATCCCAGGTGCGTCAGTCTCGGGACGGTTCAAAAGCTGCTGCTGTCCCTCAAGGAGGCTGCGGATCGCCTCAAGCAAAACTGTTTGCTCGGTGGGTGGAGCATGAACAGTAGGAACGATTGGTAGTGGAGGTGGAGTATTGTTGAAGTTGGCGCTTGTGTTGTTTGGGGAATCCATAACCTTAAAGAAAAATTTAGGTTATGACAGATTCAAAGTATATAGAATGATAGGATTCAAGAAACATGAATTGTAAAGAATGTTTTAGTTACTGGTTCTTGTGTTATATTGCTTAAGTTTGTTCACGCAGAACAAAACTGCATAGTATGGTTCTATACAGCTCAGACCTGCATGGGCCACCAACAAAACCTGTCACGCCCCGCTTCCCGGTATACGGCGAAGGGGACGCGACCGGTCCGCTACACATTTACTCTGAAGTAAATACGCTAAGCGTATCTAAGCAATATAAAAGTAATCACAAGAGACAAGAGATATAAAAATAACAGCAACTTTATTTATTAACATTCGTTTGTACAATGCATAAAAGGTAAATACAACTGGAATAAAAGCGATGCCTAAACAATTGCATAACAGGAAATGAAAAATGTTGAATAGAAAAGGTACAATGTCTAGAGCTCGGGGTCTTCGAAAAACTGATCCAAGTCTTCACTGGTGGGCTCGATCCCTGCTGTGTCCTGATCACCTGACGACATTCAAAGAAGAAAGAAATAGAATGTCGTCAGCGAACAGGTCGTTCGGTAAGTCCCAAAGATAAGGGAGAAATAGAAAAGACGGAATAAGAAGGTATCTTTTAAGGTTGTAGAATATTGTGTTAACGCTGTTGTTTGTAGCTTGGTACAGAAGGATGCCAGTGTATACGAGAGGGGTCTCAGTATGCTAGAGACCAGGGCAAACGGAAAGTACAAGGAACCATTAAGCCACAGTACAACGGCAACGGAATATAGGTTAGGTGTCTTAATCTTACTGTCTCGTGCCACTTCTAACACATTCCGTACCAATCTACCCCTTAAACCCCATAGTGTTTTGATTGTATTGTTGTATTGTATTGCATAGATTGTATGGTTGAATGACTGACCAAAACCATGATATCAGTAAACGGATGTAACTGCATAATCATGTAAATGGAATAACTGAATAATGGATGTATATCCATGGTTTGATTCAGTCAAGTTGTATACATTGATAACTGGATTCATGAATTCATGTGTTCATATTGAATTGGAATATTGTAGATTGTAGATTGTACTTGAATCATATTCAAGTCAGATATAATCAGACTCAAACCCGAGTCAGATAATTAGAAAAGTAAATTGATTCTTGATTATTTCTTAAACCTATATTTACTAGGGTCCTTAGGGTAATTTATAAAACTTGAGGGGGTTTTATGTAAAAGTATTTTTTATATAGTTTTCAAGATAAACCCCAAGTAATTATTATCGTCTTTAGAGTTGTAATAATTTTAGATTTTATATTAGCGATATTTCTAATGAGAATAACCTAATTCCATAAATAAAGGTATTTATGTGTAAATATTGCTTAAATGGAATTCATGGTATTTTAGTGTAAACCGATTCTTGTGCCATTTTTAAAAAAAGGTTGAATATTCATAATAATTCAAAGTAGGTATTTTGGAGTTAAATATACATATATTTATATGAAAATAAATATTTATATATTTAATATAATCTAGAAATCTCATTTTTCTTAAGATGTCGTATTTAAATCTTTCGAGACCGAATGCTCCTTGCGGAGTTCTGCATCTCGCACTACTAAGCCCGAGGATGTGCGATAATCCGCACCATCCTGAACGGGTTCCCCAAAGTGGGTTGTAGCGGCGTCTTGCAAAGATTTGTTTAAATACTAGTCTTTAAAGAAAAATGGTTTTATTAAGTTATGGTATTTAAGTTGGAAAAAATGTCGTTTTCCCGTATTCTATGTTGTAGGGTCTCCTAAGTCAACTAGACTGCTCCTAACTGGTCCAAGGGATAAATTGTGAGATACCTCAAATCGCCTCTTCACCGCCAATTGTGGCCAGGTAAGTACAAGTGAAGAAAGGAGGGATCCGCTCACGAATCACCGTGAGACGGGCCTTTTAAAGTTGTCTTTCTCACTTGTCTAGCCTAGACACCACAAAGTCAGGTTTAGATAAACGACCGATGCCCACAACCTTATCCTATTTTCATAATAAGTGATATTTATTTATAAAGATGTATCAATACTAAATCTTTTAGAAATTGTTTTCTTAAGTAAAGGGTATTTAAATGAAAATGTTTGTTTCCCGTATTCTAAGTTCTCGAGATAGCGTGTTATGTTTGCATATGAGTGTGTGAGGAGATAGGTCGTTATCTCGTGATCTACTTAAAGGTATAGCAAGTTTAATAGAGTTAAAGACATAATTGAAACAATATGGTATTTAAGTAAAAATACGATAATTGGAAATAGCTATCATTTTATGAATTGAAACTTGATCGATTTGGTTTGATTAGTGATTAATAGTCAACATGAGGATGTTTAAGCACGATAGTATTAATGAGAAGTGGAGTTTTATAAGAAAACCGAATCGGAAATCGGAGTTGTTCCGATTCCGTCAGGTTTTGTAATTTCGTATTTTTAGAATAGAAAAGAGAGATAGAAAAGAGACTTACAGGTTTAAGAAAACCAGAAGAGGGAGATGGATGAAGAGGAATCGCCGGCGCGTCGATTCGTCGCCGAAAGTTCCTAGAACGATCGCCGGAAGTTCGCCGGGAATTTCGCCGTAGCTTCGCTCCGTGCTCGTTTTCAAAGTACACAAGATTTCTTGGAAATTTTTGAGAGTTGGCTCAGAGTTTAGGGTGAGGGGGTAGTGTATAGGGTTAGTATTTATAGGGTTAGGCTAGGGGTAGGGTAGATGAAGGGTTTTAATTTTAAAAAATGTAAAAATATATTGAAAATCATTTAAAAATGGAGTAAATGGGGGTTAATGGGCTCTCTGTAAACGATCCAAACATTTAAAGTATACAGAAGGGTAGGAGAGAGGAAAAGCCAACTTTTCCAAGTTGACGACTCGGCGGTCCGGCCGAGTCCGGCTGGCGGCGCCGGCCCGAGTCGGCTGGTCCGCCGGCCGATCCCGGCCGATTCGAGGTGTCGGGAGGTGAGGGTCGCCTGATTAAGCCTCTGGTATATTTACATTTTCATGTGTAGTGGAAAATTCTGGAGTTATCACGTGTTGACTGTTGAGCTTCTATAAAATTTAAAACAAAATAAATATTAAAAATAATGTGGGGCATAGGATTTGAACTCTGGTGGCTGGCTTAGTTCAGCAGTGCAAGGTATTACCAATGAGCTACAAACTCCTTCTTGTAATTAAATTGCTAATTAATTACTTAAGTCTTGTGCTCAGACAATAAATACCCCTTTATGGAATTTTGAAAAAATTTTGTAGAAACTTGTATAGGAAAATTAGGGTTGTTACAAATGGAGTGTGGTATTTATAGGGAAAATTAGGATTTTAAGCGTTAAAGAATGCATTAAAAATATGCATTAAAAATTGGATTAAAGGTGATTTAAATCCCTCTTTAAATTTACAGAGAAATCAAACAGTAGAAGGGTAGTGGGAGGAGTCCAAGGGTTCAGGGTTAGCAAATGAAGAATCACCTGCGGATGAGGGGCCAGCGATGCCGGGTCAGAGAGAAATCTCGTCGGTCCATTCCCGGTGAGGAGTGCTTGGATCGTCACCATGTGTCCCCGTCGTCTTATATACCCCAGTGCACGTGTTTGTTTATTCTGTGTCTTTTCATTTTACGTGCAGTGCACGTGTAAACTCTTGGGCTTCTAAAAGTTTAAAAGAAAAATTAATAAAAAATAATGTGGCTGGGGGGATTCGATCACAGGGGCTACGTCATAGCAGTGCAAGAATTTACCAATGTGCTAAAAGTATTTTCTTGCAATTCAAAAGTAAAACAAATACTTATAATGTACACATGATTGCAAATACTCCATTTGTACATTAACTTTTAAACAATTTTCTGTACATTGAAATTGGAGTTGTTACACCTGCACCACCCGTGCCTCCACCAGCTGTGTCATCACTTACCATTCCTATCACATATGCACGAACAAGACGTAGACGGACACAGTCGGAGCCGTCTTAGCATCCCGATGAGTACGAGCATGAATCATTACAGCCAAAGCCGTCTCAGCCACCTGCCGCTGACGAAACCGGACCGTCACAGCCTCGACGTCCTGTAGCGAAGAGGAAGACACCAGGAATGGTGCGACGACTTTGTTAGATTGCACGGATTGTTTGTGTTGTATTGTGTTGTGATGACTTCGTTATTTATTTTACATTGTTTATTGTTTTCAGCTTATTGCTCTTCGCCGTTTGGGTGTCATATATTTTGCATGGATTGTGTGTCCGCCGTTTGTGCGTTGAGTTAGCTCCGTCTATGAATGTTATTATTTTATTATCCTTGTACATGAATTTTATTCAAAACTTACGAAGGAGGTGCTGTCCGATTTTTAAAAATTATTTCTTTACAAAAAACACTTTAATTCATCTTAATTCAAACGTTGATTCTCTCACACAAACACATGTTCATACACGATATATTATACACGCATCCATAACATACACGAGAATGACGCAAACAAAATAGATAGCAAGAACAGTAACAACGCCATAATTCATCACTAAAATTTCAGAAATAAACCTCTATTTTACTCAGCTCCGCAACAACAGAATTAATCCGCTCTGTAATTGTATTAATGGCCTCATCACCTACGCGGAATCTCGAGTGAGTTCGAGATGGTTCAAAGTCCGATGGTGTATAAAAATGTAGTAGACAGAGCTTGTGGAGTACTCGATATTGCGACCAGAAAGAAGACTCATAAAATGAAAGAAGTGAAAACGATGATTTGCTTTCCCATAGTGGTCATGGGTTACTCCTTCAAGGGGAGACGAGAGTGCACCCAATACGGTCAAGTGCAAGAGCCGCATGACTTTACGATCGATCTTCATCGTCTAGTCCATACCCCCCCTTAATCGATAGAGAATGGTTTCATAATTAGAGTAGTCTATCATCGTGTATACAGATTTCACGATGGTGTAAGGGATGCAATTCTTAATGTCATCGATTGATGGAAATCCTGCAGATGAAGATCCCGATATTGAGAGAGAGCGAGACTAAGAACTGAGAGAGAAAAATAGAGAATGCGATGACGATGAAATCTGAGAGAGTGTGAGAGAGCTCGGCATAGAGAGTGAAATTCGAGATAGAGAAGAAGAGATTGAACTCTTCATATAAGGAACATAATCATTCACGGGTATGTATTTTTTGGGAGCGCAGTTGGTAACCACGACCCAGAAAAAAACATGCCCGTGAATGATAGTGTTTCCTTATGGGGGCACCTGCAAACCGCACCATAAAAAAACACAGACTCATGAACGAGTATGTTTCTTTTTGGGACGCGGTTTGCAACTGCACCCATTAAAAACAAAATCTACCCGTGAATGATAGTGTTTCCTTTTGGGGCGCACCTACAAGATGCGCCATAAAAAAATACAGACCCGTGAAAGTATATTTATTTTTGGGACGCAGTTGGCAACTGCGCCAAAAAAAAAAAATTCTACCTGTGGATGATAGTATTTCCTTGAGTCATGTTCGATGAACACATTCTCTAATGAGCACATGTGTACAATATTTGATGTCAAATACCAATGATTGTGAGATCAATCATCGCTCCATACAGGGTCAAGAAACGTAAACACTAGTCTACTTTGGAATATCGATATCATGTCTCAATACTCTCTCGACTAGGAACTGTTAAAGGATGTGCTTGTGGGCCACACAAGCCCCACTAGTATGATCTGCATCATAGTCCTGGTAATCAAGTCAATATCCTAAGGGCTTTATCAACAGTTTAGGGTGCATCTGCAAACTACGCCATAAAAAAACACAGACCCGTGAATGAGTATATTTTTTTTGAAACGCAGTTTGCAATTGCGTCCAAAAAAACAAAGTCCCAACAATGAAAATGATTCATATTATTTTGCTACATTTAAGTGATGTAGTTTGAAATTGTGCCCATTACAAATATATGGGACGCAGTTTCATAAAAAAAATTATTCACGTCAGCGTCAGCGCTGAGCTGGCGCTGACATGGCGCCTACGAAACAAAAAGTGACATGTTTTTTAAATATGTTTTGAAAATGGTTTTTTTTTAAAATATATTGTTTTAATATTGCTTAATATAAAAAATTGTCCATGGAAATATTATAGCTTCATATAATAGCCTATCTTAAACCGCTCCAAAATCTTCGCAATTCAACAATGGATCAAGCAACTAAACCTAAACATAGGTCTTGAGTCTGTATCATCACTTAAGCTGAATAAACTAGTGTAAACACTACAAAAAGGCATAAAAACTGAGCTTTGCAAGAATTGATAGTGTGAAGAGAAGCATACCTGATGGAGGTTCTTTTCGGGTTTCCGTCAGATGTTGTCTTCCGTAGATCTTCCGGTGGATTTTTGGAATTGATCTCCTGTTGCGTGTGGGTCTCAATGGGTTTTGAGGAGATTGGTGGTTTGAGGAGTTTGCGCCGAGTACCTGCAAGGAAGTCCCGGGATGATTTGGTACCACCGAGGACCCTCCGACGATCAAGTTAGCACGAGATCCGAGCAGAGTAACGGCTAAGTGGGGTGAAAAAAGCTTACTTGACCCCTCTGTGATGGGGGTTTATATAGTGGCGGCAGCACGCAGTAGCGGTCGCGAGAATCTCGTCGGCAGTTACGCTCCCGACGTCTCGTCCGCGTAATAAGCGGATCACCCGTTAGTGGGGATCGTGATGGCGTGGAAGGCGGGATGCTGCTGGTGGAGTATCCGCGCATGGCGAGATTTGCGGAGCGGCGGTTACGCCCATGAGTGATGGAGTCGGTCGATCGGAGGGACCGAGGAAGATGGCATCGGCGGGAGAGCTCGGGAACGAGCGAGGGCCGAGATATCTTCGTCCTGTGGTAGCACGAAGGCGGGCTGAGAGGCCGAGGAGGCCAATTTGCAGGGGATCTGAGGTGAGCCAGCCTTGTGCTTGTATGTCGGGTACAGGGGTGGCCTGGTCGGTCTCCTGTGGGCCCTCTCTTCTGAGTTCTGGGACACGTCATCTGCCACGCGTCTTGATCTGGGAGATCGTCAATATAGAGCATCATCAATACCTTCCCAAGGCTTTTAACACTCACCAAAAACCCTAGATTCTGGGAGATACTGAGAGAGAGGAGATAAAGCTAAAGCTTAGTCCTTTTTCATATTGAGTGTGTGTGTGTGTGAGAGAGAGAGAGAGAGGGAGAGGAGAAAGTTGAAACTCTAGCTGGATGAATCTAGTAGATATGGAATCAAATTGCCAAAATTATGCCATTTCCTTTATTTTAGGGTAAATTATAAAAAAGCCCCCGGCCTCTACAAACTAGTGTAAGAACACCTGGGTCATTTGCTCTTGTTAAAATAAAAACCATGGCCCAACTAAAACACTCTTTATACTGGTTGGATGTAATATCTAAACTAGTTGTATGTAATATCTAAAAAGTTGTCTTAATATTTAAAAAGTTGGAGGGAATAAAATCCTATAGAAAATGCGGTCCAGAGGTTTTCATAAAGATTTTGAACAGTAAACATTTTCTAACAATTTTAAAAATATCAGGGGTCTTTAGACAACTCCTGAGCTGGCCGGAGGCATTTTGATAATTTACCCTTTATTTTATTCCCTTGGAGCCTAAAAAATATTGGTAATTTTTTGAAAAATGATGGGTGTTTTTCGGGAGGTGTGCCTCTGTTTCCAAACCCCTGCTGTTTCATGCTATTAAGATCAAAGATTCAGAATATTTTAATTTTAAAATCAACGGTCACGATCTGCTACCAAACAGTGTAAACAGATTGTTTTGATGTTGATACTTTTCACATGCTTTGCACGTTTGATGTATGGTTAAGGTGCTCCTAAAACACCATAATATTAGACAGTAAAATGGCGGGGGTTCGAAATCCGTTTTTATGTATCTCTGTACTTTTATTGATTTCTCCCATGAGATGACATTTGTTGCAGCAGCAGCATATGGAGGTTTCTTTTGCAAAATCAAAAGCTGGTTGCAGCAGTTGCATTGGGTTTTGTGTCTAATTAATTATTAATTTTGTGGGGTGCATGGATCATGACCACCTCAACATCATTACCGCATCCCAGATATAATAAAAAGGGCACGTGTCATTCTATCATTTTTTTTTCAAGGAAAAGGGGAGAAAAACAAGTCGATAACGTTTGAAAATTTGTTGGCAGTGGCTAACTGCAAATAAATGCCTCAAACTATCGAGTTTTTTTTTTGCTATAGTATGTCTAATTTTATTAGAGAAAACACACTTAAGCTATCACCCTAGACTACACACATTCTGACTTTTGAGGACGTTTGCAAATGTTAACTTAAATTGTCGATTCATCAAATAACTTCATGTTCTTCCAATTTTATCCTCTCGCTTCGGTTTTCAAAATGGCCGCGCCCCTCCCCTGCCTTTTCTTATCTTTTACGAAATTTCCCCTTACCCACCATGGAGTGCTTTGCAATGGGTAAACCTTCAACGAGGACAGGAGACCTTCAAGAATCTGAATAGATCCTCAATTTGGCTGGAGATGGCTGCTTGTTGGCCATTCTGTGCAATTTGCAGTTTTCATGCAATTGGAGCAGGAGGATAAGAGGAATGTTTGCTTTCTTCCCATGAATTAAATGAGGGTACAAGCAAGGAAGGTTGAAAGAGGATATTTTTATGAAAAGACTAAATTTGCATATCCCTCTCTCTAAATTTGAATCACGCACTTTACACACACAACTCATAGTGCCAAAGACTGGTAGTTTTATATTCTAACAAGCTCTCGACTGCAGTTTAAAACTCCCACCCCCTCACACTTTCACAAGGAATTCTGGGATTTGAATCTGCTTCCGCTACATTCATTTTACACATTTCAACCGGAATGCAAAACTCTAAAACGCATACAAATGAACATTAGTTGATACAACTGGTCACATACTGTACATAAAATGACATCACAACTTTTTTCTTTTAGTTAAAGTTTTTTTCTAACCTAAAACGACGGTCATAGAAACCCAGATCCTTTTTCATGTACAATTCGGGCACTATGAACTGAAAATTTACTTGGCCCGAACTCAATTCCAGCTTGTGAGTGCATTTCTGCCAATTCCCTTACCCTTAGTAGAATCGGTGTTGGTATCGGCACTGAAGTAGGTTTTCTGCAGTTCTTGGCCTATAAACACAATGAAAGAAAATTAAGATAATCATATAATTATACAAAGAAATCTTACAAGAAAGAAAGATGATTTATAATTAGGACCCACACACGTGTAACAAATTAATGCTTCAAAGCCAGCAACAGCGGGCAAACCTAAGCTTTAAAGCAACTTTCAACTGGTGTTAGGCTCAGTGACCTTTAAACCATAAGCTCAAACCTCAAAGTATGAAATTAGACCAAATGAAATGACTTTAATTGACTGTAGTAGCAGTTAATAATTAATTGTTTGGGTTTGTTTGGCTGTGGAGTTGAGTTACAATAGACACAGTTTTGCAGAGTAATCTAATCTTAACTCCAATCTGCTAGGTGCATACACCGTTTGGATTTCTATCTTAGCTTTAAAGTAGAGATAAACCAAAGTTATCTAAAATCCAATCCAGCTTCTTTTTCCTAAACTCCAAAATAATGAGACGGAAACTCCCATTTCGGAGTTCAGATAACTCTAAAGAAAAGTTAAAATAGCGCACTCTGTATCGCAAAATAGCATGCTTTAGAACATAGCGGGAGGGATTTATTTTCAGAGTGCTCTTAGGCTATTTTGAAAATAACGTAAGCTACGGTATTTACACCACAATACTTGGCTATTTTAACTTTAAGCTACAGTGCAACGGTCATTTTAATGGGAAACCTGACCTGAAACCCTTAATACCCAATGACTAAAAATACCAAAAACCACAATCAGGTCACTTTCCCCAACATCTCGCCTCTAGGGCACCTTAAATTGAGGCTTCGCCCCTAGATCAACCACCCAAACTGACACTTCGAAGGCACTTCACCCCCAAATCGACACTTCGTAAGCACTTTCGGCAACTGTGTGCCACTCAAACAACCTCCCTGCCATCAATGACCACGTCCATCCTCTTCAAGTAACTCACGGCGTCTTTGAATAGCCTGAGACCACTTCGCTGCCATCTACAACCAATTTCGACAAAAAAACAAAAAAAAAACCTAGTTTACAGTTTGATTTATATCGATTTTAACTTTAAGTTTAATTCTCTAGTCACATTTGAGTATTTTCTTGTTGATTTTGGTTTGGTTGATTCCTATTCTTATGAAAAATAAGATGTTGTTATTTGTTTCAATGAATTAAGTTCTTGATGCTATAAGAAGTTTTTTCCTTACTTTTTTCTTCTAATTCCGGAATATGAGGTTTTACATTGTATGCATGTTTGATACAAGGTTAAGAAAATTGGATTTTCATTTTATGAAAGTTAGCCTTTTAAGTTAGTTGATCAAATTGTTTGAGGGATTATATCCAAATTCTAAAATTCTCATTAACGCTTGCGATTGCAATGGGGAGAAAATGTGAAATCAGTAGTGATGTTTCTAGAGCTTAGAACCGACAAGGATATGGTCAAGATACGAGACAGATGAACAAAGTGAATATTGTTTTTGTATTTTTTGTGCTCATAATATAACCGCGGGAATTACAAGATTAGAGTATTGTTTGGCCGGTGCTCACAAAGAAGTGAAGCCATGCATTAAATGCACTGTGAAAGCTAAAAAGAAATGTCAAGCTTTGAAAATTGTGGATATGCAAAAGACAAAGAAAGACGCGCTAATTCAAAAATTAGAAAGAGGGCCTTAAATTGATGCAATGAGTCAAGAACTAGAGTGAAACCGAAAGCAATTCGCAAGCTCAAACATTTGGTCCATTTGACTGATTTGAAAAAATTAATGCTCCACAAATTACAAATGAAAATAGATACAAGAGGGATACAAGAGGGTAAGTGAGGATGTCATATAGAAGATCGGAAGGTGTACTTACGCGGATGGTTTGTCTTGTAATATTCTTAATAACCAGTATTGGTGAAAGGATGATTCAAGGCGTGGAAGATTTCGCCCGGAATTGAAACAACCATCGTCATATGAGATAAGAGCATGTATTCTTAAGATCGAAATGGATGGGGTTGATGCTATAAAAGCAACTCATGACGGTGTGGGAGTAATATACTTGTACACTAGCAAGGTGCCTCATGCACATGCATGGGGCGAACGCCAATTTTCCATAAATGCAGGGGGGTAAGCTAAATTTGCCCAGAGATGAGTTGGGCCGAAAAAAGGGCCAAAAGAAAATTCACCTGAATTCCAAAGGTCTAGCCAAAATTTCCTGGGAAAGCTTGAAGGGCCACATGCGAATCACCTAAAAACCCAGGGAGCCAAGGCTAATTTTCCACAAAAAATGACAAAAAAATTGCCAGATTCTGGGTTGTGTATAGCTTTCTATAGTATGTATATAATTGATGTCGGATAAATGATCCGACAAGAAGAAAAAAGGCAACTCTCCGGAAAGGACTTCCTTTCATAAATCCATCGATGCATAGAAAAATATCAAAAAAGGCAATTTTTTGTTTAAGTGTCGTGATGAAATGGTTAATAAGATAGGAGGAAAAGGTTCTCCAAATTGTTACGGATAATCACTCCTTATTTGAATGCCAGTAAGAAACTAATGAAATACGAAAGACACTTCACTTTTTACGGTTAATTTATAGATTCGATACTTGAAAATATCTGGAGGATGAAAATTCATTAGACACTTGGCTTAGGAAGAAAGATTGCTCGATGTATATATAACCATTGTTGGGTCCTCAGTTTGATGAGAAAATATACCGATTGAGCATAACTTCTTAGACCAGCCATGACTTGTTTTGTCACCTCTTTTTTGACTTTGCAAAGATTGTACAGGTTAAAGCAACAGCCAAGGAATATGTTTTTTTCCAATGAGTTCACTAGAATTAATTAGGCTAGGAGTGAAAATAAGATGAAGACGAGGGAGACGATGCTATATAGCAAAGCATTTTAAAGTTGTGTTTTGTTTTGCTTTACCACCACTACACTTTCATTGTTTGTTATTCAAGAAGTGGATTCAGATGTGGGCTTCTATGCGTATCTATACGAGATAATGGATAGCGCATAAGAGAATTATGGAGGTATGTGAGCATATGGTGAGGCCATGGGAGTAAGAGAAAGCGTGTCTTATTCGATATTGATCGATAAAAGATGGATAGATATGAAGCATAGACCTATTCATACAAACAACAACAACAACTGAGCCTTTTATCCCAAGCATATGGGGTAGGCTACATGAACCAACATGAGAATCACGCCGGGTCCAGCACATGAATCCTCTGTCTCCACTCACTTCTATCGAACAATATACTTTCATTGAGTCCTTTGGCAACCATATCGTTTCGTATCACCTCCATCCATGTTTTCTTCGGTCTCCCTTTTGCCATTACCCATATCGAGAGTATCTATTCGTCGAACCGGTGCTTCCATAGGTCTGCGTCGCACATGACCAAACCATCTAAGCCGGTTTTCCCACATCTTCTCCTCCACGGGTGCTACACCAACTTTTGCACGAATATCCTCATTTCGCACCTTGTCTTTTCTAGTGTTACCGCACATCCAACGAAGCATGCGCATCTCCGCTACGTGCATCTTCTGTGTATGATGCTTCTTAGGAGCCCAGCATTCTGTACCATATAATAAGGCAGGCCGAATAGCGCTCCGATAAAACTTCCCTTTCAATTTTAACGGAAAATTACGATCACACAAAATTCCTGTTGCACTCCTCCATTTCAACCAACCAGCTTGGATCCTTTGATTAACATCACTATCGATCTCCCCATTCCTTTGGATGATGGAACCTAGATATCTAAACTGGTCGCTCGGTGATATCTCTTGCCCTTCCAATGTTATACCAATATGGTTTTGACTTCTCTGGCTACTAAATTTGCAGTGCATATATGCTGTCTTGGACCTGCTCAATCTGAATCCCTGAGATTCCAATGTTTGTCTCCATAATTCCAATTTGGCATTAACCCCTGCTTTCGTCTCATTTACTAGAACAATATCATCAGCGAATAGCATACACCAAGGGACCTCATCTTGGATAGTTCTAGTAAGCTCATCCATCACGATGGTAAACAGGAAAGGACTTAATGCAGATCCTTGATGTAAACCAATAGTAATCGGAAAATCACTTGTTAAGCCACCGCAAGTTCTGACATTTGCCACTACTCCGTCGTACATATCCTTGATTATGTCAATATACTTGACGGGGACCCCCTTTTTCATCATTGTCCCCCATAATACCTCTCTAGGTACCTTGTCGTACGCTTTTTCTAAATCAATAAATATCATATGCAAATCTCTTCTCCTCTCTCGAAAGCGCTCGACAAGTTGACGAAGCAAATGAATCGCCTCTGTCGTCGATCGTCCAGGCATGAACCCAAATTGGTTCTCTGTTATCTTAATATCCTTCCTTAGCCTGTGTTCAATCACTCTCTCCCAAAGTTTCATGGTGTGACACATTAGTTTTATTCCACGGTAGTTTGAGCAACTTTGAATGTCACCCTTATTCTTGTAGATAGGTACAAGGATACTTTTCCTCCATTCATTTGGCATCTTTTTTGTCTGCCAAATCTTATTAAACAGATCTGTCAGCCATTTAACGCCTATTTCTCCTAAGCATCTCCAAATCTCGATAGGAATCCCGCCAGGACCAACCGCTTTTCTTAAACCCATTCTATTCAAAGCTTCTTTAACCTCAGTAAGTCTTATTTTACGCATGAAATCACGATTTATATCTTGAGATTGAATGACAAGTCCATCCAAATTCTTAGTAAAGCTCTCATTGAACAATTTGTCAAAATAATCTCTCCATCTTTCCTTGATATCCTCATCTCGAACTAAAACCTTCTGATTTTCATTTTTGACACACTTCACCGCACATAAGTCTCTAGTCTTCCTTTCCCGCATTCGAGCAATCCGGTATATATCATTTGCAGCCTCTTTAGTGTCTAATTTCTCGTACACCTCCTTGTAGACCTTAGATTTAGCTTCCCGAACAGCTTTCTTAACTTCCTTTTTAGCCATTTTGTATTTCTCAAATCTCTCCACATCTCTACTTTTCTTCAAATCTTTATAAGAATCTCTTTTAATTTTAATAGCAGCCTTTACATCTTCATTCCACCATGATATGTCCTTAGATGGTGGAGCACCACCTCTCGACTCACCAAGTAGATCTCTAGCTACTTTCTTGATACAACTAGCCATTTTGTTCCATGTTTTGTCTGGATCATCTTCCGACTGCCAATCCGCTTCTTGTACTACACGATCTATAAAAGCCTTTTGATTACCTTCTTTCAATCGCCACCATTTAATTTTAGGCTCTACCTTACGTCTAATCTTCCTAAGTTCTCTTCTAAATCGAAAATCTAGAACTAAAAGTCTATGTTGAGTAGTTACACTCTCACCTGGCACTACCTTACAGTCGATACAACAACCTCTATCTATTCTTCTCGTCAGAAAAAAGTCTATTTGACTAGCATTTGATCCGCTCCTAAAAGTGATAAGGTGGGACTCTCTTTTCCTAAACCAGGTGTTTGCTAAGATCAAGTCATAAGATAAAGCAAAATCTAGAATCGAGTCACCTACTTCATTCCTTTGTCCGAAACCAAAACCTCCATGGATAGTATCAAACCCACTACGACTAGTACCTACATGTCCATTAAGATCACCACCAATAAATAACTTCTCTCCACTAGGTATACTTTGCACCACCTCGTCTAAATCCTCCCAAAATAGACGCTTACTAGCGTCATCAAGACCTATCTGTGGTGCATAAGCACTAATAACATTAAAGATCTCTCCACCTAGAATAAGCTTAACCAGTAAAATTCTATCACCTTTTCTTCTAATCTCAACTACATCCTCAAGCAACCGTCTATCTATGATTATACCTACCCCATTACGATTTTTATCTCTACCCGTATACCAAAGCTTATAACCCCAAGGCTCTATGACTCTACTCTTTTCACCTACCCACTTAGTTTCTTGCAAACACATAATACCAACTCTCCTCCTAATCATCACCTCCACTAATTCTATAGACCTATTCATACAACAGCGAATTATTTGAATCCAAAAAAATTCTATAGTTCCAAGTCTAAAGAAAACTTCGTGAGTATATAGTGTGTCTATTTCATATATACATGTAAATGAATAAACCGATATTGAGTTAGATAATTGCAAAGACAAGATTTGAAAAACTCAGCTGCGACCTAAAACAAATGACCACTAGTTCTCGAAGTCCAGATATTAAATTATTTAGAGAACTTAAAATATCGTAATTAATCAATTTATATTTAATTATTTAACATAATTTTTTTAAGTCCATTGATAGCTTCTTGATATGAGAGATTTGGCGAGTAAACCCCTTCTCCAAAAATTTATGGTTATAATGAAATCTCTTACTAGAGCATCCAGTTGCGAATGCAATTAAAGCACATTCAAGTAAAATTGCAAATTATTATAAATTGAGCATATTTTAAATTAATAAAAATAATGATATAAATTGTTCTAGATCCACTCGAGGAAAAGAAGTCATTTGATGCAAAAAAGATTGAACTTTGTAGTTTATGTTATGTACAATATATACTTAAGGGAGAGAAATTTATAAAAGAAAACTAAAAGGAAATATCCAATTTCAGTTGAAGAGGTATCTCCCGATGATGATTGGATTGTTTAGGAAGAAGACCCTTCTCTACCTACCACCGGGCTTGGATGGTTAACGAGAAGAATGGGGAAGAGAAAATCAACTTTCTTGATGTGTTCGCAATAAATATGAATACGTCATTGAAGACAGAAAATAGAGATGAAAGCAGCAATAGATTAATGATTATTCTGGTAAGCAAAATAAATGATATACATAAAGCCTGGTCCTAAAAGAAATTTCCAATACAAAAAGCTTAATTTTTTGTATTTATTATACTTTTACAGTATATTTGGTGCAAAAAGAAAAAAGAATTGTTGATGATGATACTACGGCGAGTGATATGTACATTGACCAGAATGACGCTAACTTCATCGTGGAAGAGAACGCTTTTGATTTGGAATGATAAGCCAATGAAAATGACTTTAGTTTCTAAACTTCTAATGTCTTTTAGATATTCTATTCGGCATTTGTGTGCCGTCAAAGTTTGTTTAATTACTTTTTATAAGACTTATGGTGTCCTAGTAGTCATCTGCTTATGTTATTCGTTTCCTTAAATACTTACGTTGATTATCTATTTATATATTGTGGATTGGTATATTACGTTTTTTTATGAACTATTGATGATGGATTACAAGTGTGAACTCATGAATTAATCGTTAGGCAAATTTTGGAATGCCTGATTTTTTATCATATAAAATGTCCTATTTCTTATATTAATCTAACTATATTTGTAGTTTTTAAATATTGAAATGTTAGTAAACTATGTAGCTTACACTATTAGCGTTTTTGCTATATTGTTGTGGAACGCTACGTTTATGATATCGATATTTTCAACAATGATCTAAAACCAAACAACCCATCATCAGATAAGTAGAGGTATTCTATAACTTGCATAACTTATACCTCCACATAAAAATAAATACTGATTAAATAAACTATAAAACCCAAATGGCTCCTTATTAGTGAGTGATTGATCAGAGTGTCGATCGGTTAGGTTTAACTTATTTCTACATCTTTAGTAATTACTATTATAATTAGAAAATGAGGGATATGCCAAATTGACAATCTCTCTTTCTGTGTCAGGTGCTTCAAGAAACTTTCGTGCAAATATGACACTAGGAACAAAAATTGATGTCACACGCAAAAGAAGTTACTCCAAAGAACTCTCTATTTCACAACCCACAACGGATGGATTTTTTATTTTAAAACTACTTAAGATATTTGTCTAAGTTATAAGTAGTAGCAAATATATTGGAGAGGAAAGACGACGAGACAAGTACTTGAAGCAATGTTTAGCACATATGACCCCTAATTAATGTTCTCATGTTTACATAATTTCTTCTTGATTCTTTCACATTTTAAAGTTTATCTCCAATTTTTTTCATAACTATGGTTACTTTTGATTTTTCTCTTTGATATTTGTGCATAAGATAGACTATTTTGCAAAGATATACATTCATCCTAATTTCACTCAAACATCAAACTTCATATTCATATTTGTATACCTCATGACACAAATAATTAGATTTTAAAGATTTCATGCGTACATACAAATATTGATCCATTTGTTTATCAAATTTGCATAATGCTTTTAATATAATGCACGAGCCAAAAACTAGTATCATTAACGGGGATTTAAACACAAATTTTGGCAGGGTTGTAACCCGATGGGAGTAATTTGGTCATTTTGCCCTCCTCTGTTACATTTAACAGCAAACTAATGGATTTTTTAGGGGGTTTAAAAAATTGAAGATTTGAAGAAGATTCTAATAAATATGAAATTTTTTGGTTTTTTATTTTTTGGGGATATAGAAAAATTAAATAGACGGAGGGTGTACAGAATCATGAGATCCGTGTGCAATATATAATTCGAAATATTATATTTACTCTTAAATAAAATGATATATGATACACACATTAGTTAAATATTTTAATTCTTCTTGAATTTTTTGTGGTTTTCAGTTCAATTTTTCAGATTTGTCCGGTTCATAAACACCGAATCTTTTGGTTTTCGATTTGTTTTTGGAGGACTACACCCGACACCAAATTGAAAGAGAGATGAACAATATTCTCACCCCTTTATCTGAAGTCTCCTGCGCAAAGCTAGCTCTGATGAGGTTTCTCCATTTATCCTGATGAAAAGTCGGAGAAAATTTAATTCAAGGTATAAGCTATATTTCTGAAGAAAATTGAAGAATTAAAATGAGGTATAAGCTATGTTTCCCGGTAAAATTATTATCACACATTTCAGAAGTTTCCAGTCTTAATCCATCAAATTTACCTTCATATCAACGGAGGTGCGATAAGAATATGATGAAAAGGCCACTCGTCTGATCTCAGACCACCTTCCAGCTCCATATCGAGCCACTCCTTCAACTAGTTTCAATACCTCGCAGAGAGTCCAAGCTCGGTGATGTTTTCTTTTGCCGCCAACTTTTACTCTTCTCGCTTTATCAGTATGATGCATTGTATCACCATTGTTGTCTGAGGAGGTGTCGCCCACAGTATTTATGTTTTCATGATCCAGATCTTGCTCCTCACCATAGGATGTTTCTGTGCCCTTTTTGTCGCTCTTCATACCACCAAAGTTCTGATTGAATTTGAGAAGGGAAAAAAGTTTATTGCAAGATCATGTGTCAATATGTCCTACATGAAGTTCTCATGTGATGTAGGAATGAACATGTTGTAATCAAAATTTTAATTTCTAAAATCGAGCTATGTATATGTATCCGCATTCAAAAGCAAATTTTCTGCATCCACTTTAAATAATATTTCATAACAATCAAACTGAATAGCAATTATCAGATTCACTCCAAGCCCCTTAGCAGGGGTGCTACTATCAACTGCCACAAGTAACGAAGACTATAAACATAAATGGGGATGAAAATGGGTAATGCAGATATTGTGAATTTTCTGGGATGACACTTATACAGTTATTGGAGAAGGTAGACCATTTTATTCTGCCTAATGTCAGTTTACTATAACCTAAAGTTCTCATTCATTGGGAAACGTATTCTGAAAGGACCAACTTCTCAAGCATAATGATTCTTATGATATCTAGGTTTGTTCTTTTAGCATCTAGCTTCCTGTAGTGTGCACGCCTAACATAAACTTTGAACTCAAATTTAATGCAGGACTCATATTCAACAACTTATTAAGCATTTTGTGTGCAGAATGCAAATGGGTAATATAATATTAGGAGCCTATTCTATGGCAAGCATAACATTACTCATGTGAGGGAATAAATAGGATTCAAAGATCTTTGATCAGAACACAACTTAGTATGAACGTAATCCTGTTAAGAAGAAAAACTCCAAAGAAATAATTCCCAAGAAACATAATCAAATATGGAGAAGAGTCTCTTAATAAGATGAAATTGAGAATTAGATTATGCATCGTACTTGGTGGGATAACTCAAAAATATTTGAAGGATACTCCAATAGGAACAAATTGAAACACCTTAGAACTTCGATACAGTATAATAATAGTATCAATTTAATTTTTTTCTCAAATAAAATTATTATTTTTATTATTGGCGTTTAATATTTTTAGTTAAGATAAAACATATAATTATGGTTTTCTAAGTTTGTTAATTAAATGATAATTAGTATTTAAAAATTGTTTTCTAATCAAACAGTATCATATTTTAATATGCTTATAATATTTTATTGTCTACCTTAGTTTTGTAACTAAAAAGATAATATTAGTATGATTGTTTTAGAAAAATATATTTAGTATTGAAATTTGTTTGATAACTTATTAACCTCTTATTTTAATTTGCATCTAATATATTTTTAAATATTAGTTTATGTAACCAAATATATTATGGTTGTCTAAGTAGTTATGATATTTAACATTTAGAAAGTTGTTTTGCTAAATCTAGTATTATTTTATCTCTTTTAAACCAACCCTAACCTATTTATACAACCATATCATATTTTAAACTAATCTATATATTTTATCGCCCCAAACAAATATATACCTATTTTAATCATATACATATTTAAACTAATATATATATATATATATACACACCAAACAACATTTACAAATTCCAATATAATTTAATCTTTTTAACAGTATTTGGATCTCTCTTTAAATATAATTCTCTCCCCAATATTTTCCTCTCTTTACAACAACTATTTCTATCTCTCTCCCCTATCAATTCTCTCTTCTCAATATTTTATTCTCCTGCCTTATAACAACTATACATATATTCATTATCTCTCTCGTTCTCATGTAAATCGACCTTATCTCTCTCCATATATTATATCCCTAAACTAACCCACCATATATATATATATATATATCTTTTTCTTTCCAATCATCAAATCATTTTTTCTTTCCTATCAACTTTTCTCTCTTATACATTTTAACCCTGCCCCCAAAGCTCTCGCTTTCATAATTTCTCTCTTTCCAATTCCTATCTCTCTCTACAATTGCAAACTCCCGCTTTCTAATAGAATCATCTCTCTCTCTCTCTCTCTCTATATATATATATATATATATATATATATATAACATAACTCTCTCTTTCCCATCACAATATTTTCTTCTTCAAAATCAAAGTTTGAAGTTTTGCTTCGTGTCGTATTTTTCGTCTCCAAGACAAGTACCTTTGCTCTCTATTTTAGTCGATACAATATCGGCAATTCTCTAAATAAATTATTAACTTACAATATTTAAATAAAATTATAATATTATGCCGCTTCATTAATATATCCTATAATACCTGTACACATGATGAAAACCCTAGGATTTAGAGCACGCATTAATCACTCATCACGTGAACTGTAAAAGTGCAAGCGTAATAAAATAATTATTAATATGTAAATGTAGTGTAATATATAAAAAGTTTTATAAGTAACTATATGTTTCTGTTGCAACCACATTGGTATACACCAGTATGCAAAATATCAACACTTATATCCTAATCTAAAACATAAAAATATACAATTATTAATATTAATCAATAAATACTCTGGGCTTAATATTTAATATATAAAAATTGAACTTTCTACATTACCACTCCTTATAATATCACTGCATTCTATGTGCACTAGTCATATAAATTATATTGACACTATAATTTGTATTAATAGTTTTTGTTATCGCATGATTATAATTTATTACTGGCACTTACATGATGACTGATCAATCTGTCGCTTATTTTATCATACCACTATCTTGTAATTATACTATTACCACTATCCGTTTTATATATCTGTAATTTAGCATTCCTATTTAACTATGATCAACCCTGTAAATCATGTTCTAGATTATATCCGATGCAATAAATAAACCTGGATGTTAAATACAGATGCTTGCATATTTATGTAGAGTCTTGTTTACATTTTTGACTTTATCATATCATATCGCCTATATTTAACATTTTAGTTGAAACTATTATTGTCGACATGCTTGAACCCTAACATGTTATTCTTATTTATAGACACTGTCATATTATAACTACTGTATTTGACATGCCATGACTACTCATTGTTCCAGTACTCATATTAAAACGGGGTCTCTAATTAGAATGCTGAATTATATGCCATGACACAATCTATATTGTTACAAGTTTCATTTCCATACAATTAACATGATATTACAAGTGATCGTCCAGTCAGCATTCCTAATTAGTGATTCAGTTTACTGTCATGTTAGCTATAAATACGCAGGATGTTGGATTAGTTTGAGTGTGAGTTCATTCAACAGGATCTCAGGAGTCCCATTGCCGGCAGCTCGTACCGGGCTATATCGGTCACTTGTTCATCCAGCTCGTACCGGGTTATATCGATCATTGGAGCTCGTACCGAGCTATATCGGTCACTTGTTCATTAGCTAGTATCGGGCTTTAAGCGGTCATATGTTACTATTGCCGATACCGGGCTTTATACGGTCACTTGTTCATTCCACAGTTGGGCCCCTGTTTCCTAGCCTCCGGGGCCCTATCTTTGGGTTAAGAATACTCCTGCAGAGGTTGACGTACACACTCGAATTCACGATAGAATAGATTACCCCTTTTAGCGACCAACTAGGATATGACTTGACCTGTTTACATGCTTGCTTCATATTACTGCCATATCTATATCTACATATGCATGCGGGCTTCACTACACTCACATATTCATGCTATCACACACATGCACATACTATTACGGTTGAGTACTTGTTAGGATATTCTGACATCCCTGGGACTTTCCATCTCAGGTTTAAAGACGGATTCACAGACAGAGCAGGATCAAAATGACTATCAGGAGTTTGCCAAAGATTAATAGTATTTATAGATTTATTTCTATTTTATTTCAGTTGTTATTAGAATGTGCATCCTCGCGTGACGTTAGGAATAATCTATCTTTCTTTTTGGATCTTGTATTTCGTTTATTCGGCACTCTTTGTTATTTAGATTTTTTATTGACTCTATCTATCTCGTGGATTCATCAGTATTATTTGTTATTTATACAGCATGATATTAGTATTATATCTTGGATATTATCGTACATGTTTAGCTAGAACCTTAGGTGTGACTATGGCAAGGCGATTTTCCCTTGTCTAAGAGCATTGACGGTTTCGGCCTATATTTCCGTATTCCGGGAATTAGGACGTTACACAAATGGAAGCATATGGAAGTTATAAATGCTGATATTTCTTCATGGTTCAAGAATATAACTACAGGATCTGGATATAGCTAAATGGGCCAAAGTAATGAGTGCTCAAGCTCGACCTAGTCACACTTAATACACCTGAGAATTGCTGCTACAGTTCCATCATTTGAATCTCTATAGAAGTACACAAGTAAAATTTGAATGTACTTGTTTTATATTAAAGAAAAGAGAACACATAAAAAAAATCCATGTCTTGGAAAGGCAAAAAGGAGCAAATAAAGCTAGTACTTGTATTTCTTGATGATACCAGTGTGTCATGTCCAGTGTAAGTGTACCAAACATGAAATAGATCTCTCATATCACGCTACTACATGAACCATAAAAATATTGTTAAATTCAAATAATAGCACCTCAAAAGTAATGTACATGTTGTCAATAAACCTGTTAACTATAGAGAGAACAAATAGAACCTTGTTCATGGGATATCATGGCCAAGTTAAGACTATTTGTTGGTAGTTCATTAGCTAAACCATTTGGTATGATTGTGCAATGAAAATATGAAATATGGTTGTTGATGTTATTAGTACACTGATTCAAATGGGATGAGGTCAAAAGGTGATTTCCATTAGAAAGAGAAGACGGATTAAGGATGGGAGAACTGGGTTGGAGTTCACAAAGTAAGTCGGCAGCACTTCTCGGCTCTCGCAGTATGCAAAAATAACCAAGTATGTTATTTCTTCTTCTTTTTTCCAAGGGAGGACAGAAGTAACAGTCCAGGAAAATTCTTGGTTTCTTGTTCTCAAGCATTTCTTCATTTCTTTGAAATTAAAAATGGATTATCAGAATGTAAAATCAAAGCATCTAGGAGGTTCGGAGCATTGAGGTGTGCCTGAGGATGGATAAATGCATATCTAAACTGTGGTATTCTTGACCCAAGTGTATACACAAGATCGAACTATGATCAGGATCAGCCTATCTCGGGAGGGTTCTACTAAAGCCTATAAGGAGGTACCATATCCATGCAACATTGCAAGTTGTTGCCAATCTACAATCCCATATTAGGGCTTTAGTTGGTTGGGAACATCAGAGTGATGTGGTGATCGGATATGCAACCCACTAAACACATGCAACTTCATTCGCCTTTCTTCACATATCAAACAACTGTATCTATAAAAGAACCTTGAAAATATTGGACTCTTGATAGATGCACATACTAGAGGAACTGCCAGCCATGAAAACCATAATGACTAAACATTATACAAGGCTCAATTTTAACCGAGGCATAAATCTATAATTGTTCATCAGAACCATGGACTAGAAAATGACATTCTAATGAACAATCATAACTTAATGTAGCTGTTAAAAAAATGGTAAATGTTCAACTTATATGTAGTGCTAAAGTAGATTGAACATACCATGAGAGCATAGAAATCTTTTCTAGGTCGTCCTCTCCTCGTCCTAGATACATATGGTATTTGAATGCCACATCCACCAATTGAGTCCTTCCTAGTGACAAAAGGTGTGCCTTGGGAATCAAAATCACAAACTGGATCGACCTGAGATTTCGAATGCACTTGATAAGATCCAGAATCCTTCACAGAAGAAACCGGTCTTCCATTACACTCTTTGGTTTCAATGTCTGAAAGTTCCTCGATATACCTTTTGGTGGGTTTTCTGGCCCTTTTAGTAGAACATGGCTCCATTCGGATACTTTCATTCTTGGCATCAAATTCCAGAAGAGGTTTCCTTGACCTCTTGCTAGATAATACCTGCTGATTTTTTATCTGATTGGTACGGACGTTTAGAGAGTCCCCACTGTTGGCATCTATCAAACCACTGATTTGATTGCCAGGAAGGAAACCTGTGTTGGAAATAACTTGTAGAGCCCTGCTAGGTTCTTCTTTCACATCTTTCTGAATTACTTGATTATCTTTTATTTTGATGCTTGTAGTTGGGACTTCACACGAATTTGTTAATCCCATGGTAATACGCCGCTTAAGCCACAACTTGTCCTTCACAGAAGTTTGACGCCCAAAAGTCACCCTGAAAACTTCTTGCAGCTCTCGGATTGTGAGATCATCCAAGCATAGTTCCCCTTTCAAGATAGAAAAATCAGGTTCTGAACTCGTAAGTGTTTCAGAAATTGGTGATCTGCTTGCAACAGTGTCATTTGCAGGTTCTGAAACAGAACCTAAATTCGCTATTTGAGCAGAACAATTGCCATTTAACTGAGTTGGACTCGAAATAGTTTCTACTGAAGTCCTCCCTGGTTGGAGTTCGTCATCGCATGATTGCGAATGATTAGGATGGTCAACTGAATTACCACTCACATTCACATCTCCAAGTGAAGAACTAATAGTCTCATCCTGCTCAACAACATGCAAGATCACTCTAGTAAATAAAAATATTATTTTCATGAAGTATATCATAGTAAAGCATGAAGAAAAGATAAAGAATAGCACAACCTGGATGAAGACAATAAGTCAATAACACAATATGCCTAATCAATTAAATTAAAATGCAACGCGAGAGTTATCTGGCACTCCCTATTAAGTCATGCGAAGTAGGAATAAGTCATGAGAAGTAGGATACGTATTACAACTTACAACTGGTTAAAAGATTGAGTAACGCAACTTTAAGCCCAAACCAGCTATTGATAATGACTTAATGCATTGTTATATTAGCAATTAACAAACCTAAACCAAAAATAAAATTTAGGCCCACCTTATCTTGTATCAGCACCAGGTGTAATGTCAAGAACTCAACTATAAAATAAATTATTTCCTTTTGTCTTCAACCTCTAAATTATAATATCTTCAGATGTGTGATAAGTAAAATCTGCTATTAATATACAAGGTGTGAAAAACATGCCATGCATACCAGACATTGTAGGACAAACATCATGTCGAAATGAAAATCCATTCCAACTATTCCTAACCTTTTTATCAACTCTGGAAAAGCATATTATAGACATCTAATTAAGACAAATATGCACTGTTGTAAACAACACTGAAATTCATTCATGTATATGGAGAACAAACAAAGTCCCAAAGGGTGGGAAAATGTAAATTATGAAAAAGAGATCACAAGTTCAAGGAATGCAACCAACATAAGGAGACAGAAGGACCAACTCGATTTATAAATAGGGGAGGGTGAGTCCCATATGAATGACACCTTAAAACCAAAAACAAAATGGAGAACAAACAACCTGCAAAATAATTTGCGCTTGGAACTTCTGTATGTGAGTGCGTGCGCGCGCGCGCGCGCACACACACAGAGAGAGAGAGAGAGGATTGACTATAATCCTATCAATAAGATCTAGAAACAAATCCTATGCGTTTAGAGTTGCCCTAGGATGTGTTATAGCAATCATGAAGAGAAGCTTTCATTCTTTTCAAGAATCAAATGATTGCTAACACACATCACAGTGCAAATCTAAAGGCTAAAAAATTAAAAGGATGTTACCCCGAATCCTATTGACATGATCCTGGTCCCTCCCTCCCTCAATGTTGTAAAAAGCGGTCTAGACGGCCGTCTAACCAAAAGCGGCCCCAGGCCGCTTTGCTTTGCCCCTAAGCGGTTGCATTAAACCGTGCTTTGAGCTATTAAATGGGCCTTCCCGCCTAGGTGGGAGATTAAGTGGGTTAAATACAAGTTTCATGGGTCACGTTTAAGGTTTTCTAAAAATACATGACCCAAAACCCATTTTAGAATACAATAATGTCCTGATCAATATTCAAATTATTCGAACAAAGAAACCATAAAGTATTATCGCTCTCCTTTCTTCGATCTCCTTCTGCCGACGTCGTCTCTTCTATTAAAGGATCATCGGAGGTGCTTTCCTTTCGTCACTCAACTCACAAGCTGCTAAATAAATTTAGTATAATTTCTAATTACATTGTTTTTAGAATTTTCTGAGATTTGTGTGTGTGTGAAATATAATTTTTATTAAAATTTTAAAAACTACCGTCTAGGCGGCGCTTAAGTGGCGCCCAGGCGGCTAAGCACTAGGGGGTACCCCAACCGCTCAGCCTTGCCTAGCGGTTTTTACAACCTTGCCCTCCACACACACGTACATGCAGTGCGCACGCACCCCTCTTCATCTCTATCCACTATGACGTGTAAATACCACAATATAAACACATACCACAGCATGATACTTGATGCAAAAGGTCAAATCATGTTACAAAAAGAAAAGATCAGATATCATATGAACTAAATATTATTAAAATTAATACATGCAAGATTAATTAACAAAGCATAAATGGGTAAGGCACACAGAAAAAACTCAATGCCGCACCTCTACCCCAGCATCCAGCTTCAAAGGATCAACTCCCATGCCTTCAGGCTGTAAAAGTCCTGAGACAAACAACTCAATAAGAAATAATTTTATTCGAAAAAACCGCCTGCTAAGCAAAAAATATTCTAGAAAATTGACCTGATTTTAAACAAATATAGAGAAAGCACATGTCAGTCTACCAGAGAAGCTTCCTATGATAGGGTAGGCTTATTTGTAAGTAAGCAAAACTGAGAAGTGTATTATTTACTTTAAACTGGCATACGAGAGAAGCTTTCTATGATAAAGTTGGTTTATTTGTAACAAAGCATGAATTATTTACTTTATACCGGTATACAAAAGAAGCTTTCTATAATAAAGTTGGCTTATTTGTAAGGAAGCAAAAATGAGAAGCAAATTAATTATTGGAACTGCAATTTCTATATGCATTCTAGGCTTAATCGCTAACTGAAATCAATAGAAGTCAAGCAAATGGATGGCCCACCATATAGCTTGTAGTTGGAAAAATTACTAGTGTGTGCACCATATAGAAACAAAATCCAAATATGTGCCCACAAAACAATTAAAATTTAACTATGTGTATCCTGTATGTGTGTATCAACTTGACTATACATTCTACAACACAATTAAACAAACTTTATTGTTAAGTTTACTTTCAAATCTGCATGAATGCATACATTCAAGTGCAGAATTTAACGAATGCTTAAAATATTACAATTCTTCTAAAATCTATAGTTCAATTATAATACTTCAATGTTGTGGTTCAACTACAATGCTACACATGTACACACACTCAGAAGGCAAATGTATACATGCATTTACAGGTAAGGTATGTGCGCACTTATGCTAAATCCATTATTATTAGAAGAACATAATGGATCGTGTAAGTTGAGCTATTGGAAAAATGAATGACCACAAAATGTGGCCTTCGGTACCTTCTAAGTTAGAAGTCGTTGGCAATGAACATTCATTGGAAGGGCATTGTTCAGAGTGCCTATGGAATTCAACCGACTGTAGCTTCTTATCATCTTGAAGCAAGTGCTCAACCTCCATAAGTTCATCATCTGTAGCAGGAACTAGCCTTCCATCAACTTCAACCTAAATTTAAGGAAAATAAAAGATATTACAATAAAAAGGTAAAACAACTCCTGAATATCAACAATCAATTAAATACCTGAGTAAGAGATCAACAACATTATTTTTCTTGGGGGGGGGGGGGGGGGGGGGTCAGGAGATCATGAAATTCTAAATATATATAATAAATAGATAGCGCAAGGTGAGTCAAGAGAGTAGCATATGTAAATTTATTAGTGGGAGCATGAGATGTGATCAAGAGCTTGTACATTTCTGCAATGAACCAAGGTCAACTTAATGCATAAATCCAAGTTTGGAAAGTACAGTACTAAGAATATTTGACTTTGAGATAACTCTGGTTAAAGGAAAAGAGGTCTAAGTTTATACAACTCTCAATATTTCGTATATTAGGTACAGATAATTATTTTTGGCAAGTTCCAACCATAAGAAGATTCCAAGAGAGCTACATTTACTTCTTTGTTTTTCGGTAAAATTAGCTAAATTTGTAAAGCTGCTGGCCTTTGGAAAAAGAGAACCCGGTTCACACTTTACACAACATACTAGCTTCAAGAATTAAATATATGCCAAGCCTACAATGATAATCTCATCAATTTGAAATTACTAAAAGTACGAAACAATTAGAAATTTAAGGCCCTGTTTAGGAATGAAGTTAAGTTTTCTAAACTGTGGTTTCATAAAGCTAGAAAGACATAACTCTGATGTACTGACATTGTCCTGTTTGGGGCTCATTTTGGAGTTGAGATAACTACAGTTGTCTCACCTTTGAAAGTGAGAAAACTGCAATTATCTAAACTCCAATCTGATCAAAGTTTAAATAACTCCATTTTTGGAGTTTGAGGCTTACAAACCACGGTTTGAATCTCTCTACCTCCACTTAAAAATAAACCATGGTTATCTAAACTCCATTCCCAAACAGGGCCTCATCAGTTTGGAATCTTTAAATGAAGAAGTGTAAGGAACTGTTCAATTTAAGCTAAAGTCGTTCAGATCACATTTTCCAATAATTTAGCTCATATCATTTATTGACAAAAATAGAATGTCCTCTGCGTATAATAAGTGTCATCGCATAGATTAATCTCTTCTGCCATTGTCACATTGCTTCAACAATTTACTTCCATGTATATGGTATGCAAATAATGCTTTTCTAAGAGATATTTTTGGCTAGAAACTGCTTCAAATAATATTAGAAGGTCGAGGGATCGCATAATTGCTCATATGCAAAGAATGCAGGTGAAAGACCATTTGACTGGCCCATCAACAATGTGCATAACCACCAAATATTCAAAAACTTAATGAGCAAACTCAATATCCACTTAATAAAGACACAGTCTCCTTCTCCCAGTTGACACATTTGCTTCTCTTTTCTCACTTTAGGTTTTTGTTATTCCGTATCTACATATTAAAGTATATTTGTATAATTTAATGTAATCTGATTATACAAAGTATAATCTGTTTGTGTAATACAACGTTTTACAAGAATCAAGAATACTGCAACTATTTGTCTGCATGGACAAAATTAACAGAACATACTACCAAAGCACCTATACTTCATCTGCTTCTTGGTCCATGTGACATATAATGAATCAACATTAAAGACAACAACATAATAGTTGTGATGATAATAATAATCTCTACTATAATAACTAGTGCACAAGGGGGACATGTGACATTTAGAATTTATGAGCGGGGATTTCAAATTGAAATTTCAATGTAATTCTTTGCAAGCACATTAATAACTTTAAGAAATATTAAATTTTAAAACATTTCATTGATAATTGCCCAGAATCAAATCATCTCAAAACTTTAAGATAGTTTAAGAAAACCTTCAAAATATTACTATTTTAACAAAAAAATATTTAGTATTTATAATATCTAACATGTATAAACATGCAAGAGTTCTGGCCTACTAGTACGAATAAATGGAGGTCCTTGCTTTCCAAACTCTTTCATTATTGCTGATCATAACACGGGGTATAAGAATCGCCTTTGTTTGCGCAGTTAAAATGTGCCATCAAACGATTCCTTTCGGTGTTGTACCACTGTTATAATTAATGGTTTTACTCAGCATAATGGAACAAGCATTTAATCTTTTGACTGGAAAGGTCTCCTCCGTATTTGATGATTGCCACATTTCCTCATCGGATGTCAACAGTTTCCTAATGAGGGTGTGGCAATGAGATAAGGATTTAATTTTGGTACCAATAAGAATAATCTATGAAGTTGACATTCAATCTTCAGCTCGGCTTTCGCTGCATAACAAAAGTTTCCATACAAGCATTGCTATATAGTCTCATACCAAAGGCATGATACACGAAAGATACAATTGGAATGTATTTAATCTACAATGCGTCTGTTATAAATAAAAGCACCAGCTCAAAGATACCTATAAAGTATGTTGACCTGCATTAAAAGTAAATTTCACCAACACATGAAATCACTATATTTACCCGAACAAGTTGGTAAACCACAGGGTTTGAAGCAGAAATCTTCGCGGTGTTACTTTTCTGAGTACCCTTCCCACAATTTCCCTCAGCTTCAACCAATGCACCCATGTATCCACCACATGCAAACCAATGGAACAAACTAACATCCAAGTGGAAAAAGCCAACACAAAGTAATGTATTTAAGTAAAAGAAAATAACAAATCGTAATAAAACATAATCCTAAAGTCTTACGAAACAATCTCATATATAAAATAACCTAAAAATCAAAATTTGACATAAAACTCTGCATTTTCTAGAACGAAACCATGTGAAAGTGATGTAATTTTACAGCAAAAGGATCGGAAGTATGTCAAAACTAAGATCAACCCAAAAAGGAGTGACATTTAACACTGACAAGAAACCCCCAATTTACATCACATGAAACAGGAACCCTAATCCCAATTTCTCCGCATAAATCTATCCAAAATCAATTTTTAAAAAACATATATTCACACAAATTGAACACAATCACCTTGAAAATCAACCAAAACTGTCCAATTAAACAAGAAAATGCGCCAAAAAAACGAAAGATTAAAATGGGCGCACCATAGAGTGAAGTTGATCAGTGACGCAAATTGTTCGAATGATTCAGCGTTCTATCGATCGATTGATTGATGGGGATCAAAATACTAAGAAAGGGGGGAATTTTGGAGGAGAAAAAAGTGGGGGGAAATTGTGAGAGAAATTCGAATCAAAGAGATAAAGACGAGAAAGGCAGAGATCGAGGTTCGAGGACGAAGAGGAGAAAAGGGACCACGGATTTTGACGGTGGATATTTGAGGAAGATGGCACTTTTCTACGGACCTGATGACTTGGTTTGAGTTTTGTATGTAGGAGTCCCTTAGGCTAGTGATATATCTTATTAGACCCTTGTTTAAAGAACCAAGGTGTTGCTCAACCCATGGCGACATGCACAAAAAGTTTCTCATGATTTGATTCAAGCTCTAGATCAAACATACAATTCTTCGGATGTATTATCTTTACATCCTGTGTCCAATTCAAATTAAAGAAGTTGTATAATTTAACAGGGACCACGTTTCTTAAAGCAAAGTATGCTTCCTGCGAAGCTTGATTTGATAGAAGAACAATAAATGCAGACAATGCGTGCCAATTATGTTTTCCGTACATGTCCATGATATGTATGTTTAAAAGAATTTTTATTAGAAAACCTCTTTTGTGAAAAAACCTGAGTTATAAAATTTTCTAGGGTTATGGTCCGTTTTTTTCCCTGCTGCCATCATCCATATCAATTGGTGTTTGGCCGCAATTAGCATGGCATGTTTGGTGGGATTCCAAATGAAGTTTGCCTAAAAACCGTGCAAATGAAACATAAGCGTATGCATTCTTCAAAGGCATTCAAGTCCATGTCCTCGTATTTATCTTGACCGTCGAACTATTTCTTGCGAAATGGTTCCAGCTCAAACAATTAGACGATAATGTCTTGCCATGTTTTTTGGTATGTGCTCTCACTGCATTTTCCGGATATTCCACAATTTTGCTAGGGCGTTAGAGCATTTAATGTTTGACAAAAGTATTTTTTAAAAATTTAAAGTTCGGTTTGGGAACATATGTTCATACTAGCATAAGATGACATCTAATACAACTGTTACTTTTTCTGTTTTGCTCGGCCTTTAATCTACAACTAAATCCTGTTGAAAACTTACCTCCTTTGCTAGCTTGTTTTCTCTTGATCCTCATCGTTTTTCTTATTTGGTCCATTTTCTTCGTTCACAGTGAAGCACTTTTACAAACCCCTTAAATCGAATATGGTCCGCATCTCAATGCAGACCAACTTCAGGAAAAAAAAGCAAAATTGTTCTTGTACAGAATATAAAATTTTACTCCATGTTGGGCGGTTCTATAAAAGCATTGAGAAACCCGTTCATTTAAGGTGATGGAGCTCCTTCTCGGGCCTCCGTCAGATGTTGTCTTCCGTTGATCTCGAAGTGAACTGGACCGACTGTCCTTCGTTGCGTGTGGGTCTCAATGGGTTTTGAGAGGATAAGGTAGGATGAAGAGGCCATCGCCGTGTACCTGCAAAGAAGTCCCGGGATGGTTTGGTACCACCGAGGACCCTCCGATGCCTAAGTCAGTGACAAGATCCGAGCAGAGTAACGGCGTAAGTGTAAAGAATGGCTTACTTGACCCCTCTGTGATGGGGGTTTATATAGTGGCGGTAGCACACAACAGCAGGCGCGAAGATCTCGCCAGCAGTTACGCTCCCGACGTCACGCCCGCGTAGAGAGCGGATCGCCCATTAATGGGGATCGTGATGGCGTGGAACGTGGGATGCTGCTGGCGGGGAATCCGCGCATGGCGAGATTCGCGGAGCGGCGGTTACGCCTATGAGCGGTGGAGTCGGTCGGTGGACCGAGGAAGACGGCCTCGGCCGGGGAGCTCGGGGACAAGCGAAGGGGGGCAAGGAGCCTTGGTCTTGTGGCAGCTCGGCGTGAGCTAAAGGGCCGAGGAGGTCAATTTGGAGGGGGTCCTGAGATGAGCCAGCTTTGTGCTTGCTGGTCGGGTACATGGTGGTCTGGTCGGCCCCATGCGGGCCCTTTCTTCTGAGTTCTGGGACACGTCGCACGCCACGTGTCATGATCTTGGAGGTGGCCGATATCGAGCATTATCATTAGCCCCCCACTCTTGTCCCGACCAGATCGTGGTCAGGTCAGGAGTGGACTGCCGGGCCTCCCGGGGTGAGATCCCTTCCAGGGTCTCGTCGGGACTAATCCTCGGGTCATCGGTTGGCTTTTTCGCCAGCGAATCAAGACGAGATCTTTGCATTTAAGGAGGGTTTGCCGGTTCATGCACTCTGCAGTCGAAGCGACGGTCCACGTGTCGAGCGCCAACTGGCTGATGTGACGTGCGCAGGTCTGCGACGTCTGACGGGACGCGGTCAATCGCTGGGCTGCCACGTGGAGCAATCGGAGCCGCTGAGCGCAAGGAGCCGTTTCGGCGAGAGATGATAGGCGTCATTGGATGAGGCCGTTCGCGGCGATAAATTTGGGTGGGGCCCGCCCGCCCTAGGGCCCTTACTCTTCATTTTTACCTCTCTCAGGCCCCAGCTGCTCGGCGCTCGTCTCCCCTCTTCCACTTCAGCCCCAGAAGAATCTCTTTTCTAAGGTTAGGTGTCTTCCTCTTCTGTAGAATCAGTAGACGTTGTAGGAGTAGATGTTAGGACTCCTTTTGTTGTGTCTGAGTCCCCTCGGGGGGGCAGGGACCGGTCCCTCCCCCGGGCCGTGAGGCGGGGGCCGCCTCCAGGGAGGAGGTGGCGGACATGGCCCCCAGCATCCCGTGCTGGATGAGGCATGAGGACGAGCTCATAAACGCTCGGGCCCAATTCCACATTCCCTCGCGCTACACGCTTCGCCTGGCCAAGGAGGGAGAGGGGGCCGATTAAGTGCGGGGCAGGGAGATTGCCCTGTACCTGGAAGCCTTTTGGGATGGAATGCGCTTGCCCTTCTCTCCTGAGGTCACTGCAGCTCTAAACTTCTTCGGTTTGGCCCCCGGCCAGTTAGTACCGAACTCATGGAGGATTCTCCTTGGGTTCTTGATCCGCCTGAGGCTGCAGGCGATTCCCTTCAGTCTTTCCCTTCTCGATTCCTCCCTTGCATTCAAGAGTCACCCTGGCGGTCGAGCTGGCGACCCCAGCTGGGTGTATTTTGCCTTTAGGAAGCGGCCCGGGGTTGCCGCCGGGGCCGGTGTCGTGGCCTTGCCCTCCTCCATTCATGATTGGAAAAAGAAGTTCTTCTTCGTTTCCCCTCCTGAGGGCGAGGACTGGCCAGTGCCCACCAAATGGTCGAGGGAGAAGTGCCTGCCGGGGAGCCTGTCCGACGACCCCGCCGCGGTGAGAGTGTCGTCATGGGAGCCCATCCCCCGACATGACGTGTTGCTGTCCGAGAGGGTCTTGAGATGGGCCGGGCTTAGCCCCGTCGAGTTCGTTGGTAAGATAGGCTTGCTTTCTGGGTTTATGTTTTACTCGCGTTACTGATAAGTGGGGTGTTGGTTTCGTGCAGGGTCCATAGACTTCGATGCTCTCAGGGATGTTATGCGCCAGCCGAGGCAGCCTACCAGGGCTGGGGGCGCCAGCTCTTCCCGGGTGCAGCCTTCCCCTGCTCCTCCTGCTCCGGTGACAGTTCCCCGGAGGCGTTCGACGGTGGATCCTGCCCTGGGCCCCAGCAGGGTGTCGGGTCGAAAGCGGGCCCTGGTTGTGGAGGACTCGGCTTCGAAAGAGGAGATCGGCTCCCTCTCGGAGCCGCTCAAGAGGAGTTCCCGGAGACCTTCCCGGGGCTGGTCCTCGCCGACCATGGTGGAGGAAAGGGGGCTCCGGTTCGCGGTGTTGTCCGAGCTGTCAGTTGCGGACAGCCTCCTCCATGAGATAGAGACCTCGGCTGGGGGTCGGATTCCTGTGGGGACCCTCAAAGCTCAGCTGGCGTCGATCGCCCAGGAAGCCGTGCAGGTAAGCCCCCCATTGCGCGGTGAGATTTGGTACCTTCCTTCTTGTTTCTGACCCTTCTTCTTTTGTGCCTTACCAGACCCTCCAGCACATGGCCCTATCCCTCCGTGTGGAGGCCGAGATGGTAGCCCCGGCGGTGGAGGCCACGGGCCAGCTTGCCGCGTTGCAAGAAAGCTCCAGGCGAAAGCAGGAGGCAATGTCGGCGAGGATCGCCGCCCTGGAGGGCGAGGTTGCAGCCGGGATAAGGGAGGCCGCCCGGCATCGCGAGGCTGCCGCGATCGCCGAGGGCAAGCTTGGGGAGTCGCAGGTGCTCACCGGCACCCTGAAGAAAATGGTGAAGACCCTCCGAAAGGAGCTGGGGGTGTCCGCCGAGGCCTTTAAATCGGCTGGCCCGCGGGCCGTGGCGAGCTACAAGGGGTCGAGGGATTTTTATGACGACCTGGCCGTGGCCACGACCCGCATCTGGCAGGACGCCCTCGACACTGTGAAGTCTAAGATGCCGGAATTCGACGACACGGACTTCCGGGCCGAGTTCCCCCTCAGGGGCGCCGACGGGCAAGGGGGAGAGGTTCCCGGCGAGGTAGGGGCCGAGGACCCGGCGCCCCCAGTGGTGGTGGTTGAGGACCCCAAGTCTTTGCCCGGGCCTGAGGTGTAGAGCCCCCGCTCCCCTATCTTCATTTTGTTTTTCTTTTGAATTTTTGTAAGGCTGAGGAGCCAGAAAACACCTTCTGTAAAAAAAACTTATCTTTGGCAGTAGTAAAAAAGTTTCTCTTCTCCGGCTGTGATAAATTTTCTTTCTGGCGTCTGTTTGTGAGGAATACTTGCTTGGGATATTTTTACTCGCGCCGTTGCGCTTTCATGCTAGGTTGGTCCTCTGCTCAACGATTGCCCGTCGAGCTGACTGTCGTTGCTTGTCGACGCGCTTCTCTAAGGAGGTACCTCCGTGTTGGGCCCCGAGGTCGAGGGGAGATCGTTTAGGCTTGGACAGACATGGTATCTTTTGCTGGGTAGGAAACTACTCGCCGGGATGCGTGATCAGTCGAAAATAATGTATTTTTAACACGGCAATTTCCCTATCATTTGCACTCATTTAGAAGTGTACGGTATTCATATTTCACATATTAGCAAATCAGTCGTTAAATATCAGATTGCATGTGTTAGACCTTAAAACCGGCATTTCTAGGGAAATTGACTGCATTTCATAGCATGGCATCATTTCTATATATTGCAACCCGTGTTTCGAAGTCTGTGCAGGAAAATCAGAAGCTTGCTCAAATCTACACCGCTAAAAGATACGCCAACTCAAGGATTTGAAATCTGGTATTGATCTAAAAGGCATTCAGCAATTCAGCATATCAGAAAATACAGAGAAGGACATCAGAATCTAATACATGAAGTTTGAAGCCCTAAGTCACCTACTTGGCCGCGGAACCGCGGCCTAAGCCGCGGTTTCGCGGTGGCTTGTCGACATCACCACTTCAACTTTGCACCACAACTCTTCCCTGTATGCCTACAGCTCAGAATGACACAACAAATTCCAGAAAGCCCCAGAAGCTTCTGCCAGATCAGCAAACCCTTGGAGCTACACTAAACTACCCTATCATTCTAGAAACTTCTCTTTAAACCCTAAGCTAAGCCTAACTAACTACTTCTAGAAGTCTTTCAACAAACTTTTGGAGGGAACTTCTATTTCAAACTCAAGGCTCAGGGTTTAGGAGATCTATAAATAAGACCCCAGGCTCACTTGTTAGAGGAGACTTGATCCCCAATTTTAGTATCAATCTAGATCCATTCTCTTTCTTCATCTTCTTCCACAAGTCTAGTGAGAAGACTTGTGTGAAACCCTAACCCTAATTCCAATCAAAAGCCAAGATCCCGAGTACCCCATCAAGCAAGAAGCCTTGCAACCTTTTAGGAGCCGAGCCGTTCTTCAACAGAGCAAGTGGTCCAAGCCGACCCACGACTCACGGAGAAAAGCGACGCCAGATCGACAATTTAGTTCTTCCTCTTGTAGTTCTTGAGCGACTGTAATCGAATTGTTGATATAAATAAAAGGCGATATTCTTTTATCTTGTTTTCTTTAAATTCTTGCATCATGATATCTTTTCAATTCTTGAATGCTTTCTGTGTGATGATGTTTGAGTAATACTCCGCTCGTCGAGGAGTCGAGACGATCAATAGAATGATGATGTAACATACCTTAAATCGATTCTTGAATCCTACGAGTTTTGTAAACCCTAGCAAGTTCAAGAACCGACGACCCAATTCGTTGCGATGCTTTCTTGATTGATATCGCTCGAAATTGGGGAGTTACGATCGTTTCTTGAAATTGCTAGAGGCTGGAATGTGAATGATATCGACGAAAGAACAAGGGTTAAATGATGAAACCCTAGTTTCATCGAGAAAGCCCTAACTCTCGTCGATCATCATCGATCTAGTATCAATTCTTCGAAGGACAAGAACACGATATCTTGAGATTACATCACGTCTATAGATCCGATCGATTCCTACGAGCCTCATTTAGATTCTTGACATTTTGGTTGGAAATATCATCGAAACCCTGATTCTCGATTGTTTATCATTTTCTTGATTCTTGATTAGAATAGTGACACTTGAAACATTTGATAAAATCTTGAATCGTATTTTCTTTTCTTTTCGATTAACTTTTCAATTCAAACAAATCAAAAATAAAAACGAATCACACAATCCCTGTGGACGATCCGCACTCGCTTACGATCTACAACCGACACCGTAATTGATTGCGGTCAAATATAATTCTTTGATTGTGAATTTTATTCAATTTTAATACCAACACAACGAGAAACTCTTATCGATCAAATGAAACCGTTATCGGGAATCATTTGAGTTGATACACACTACACAGTCCCGAATTTTCTTTTCAATCAAATGGCGTCGTTGCCGGGGACTATTTGATTTGATACACTCATCCAAGAATTAGTTACAATCAATGCGCCGGGTAGGAAGGAACCCGCGGCTTCGTGACGAGGGCTTTGACCTGTAGCGCTGGAAGGGCCGGGAGAGGCCCGCGGAGGGTGGCCAAGTAGGGTGGCGGCTTGGTGCCTCTTGGCGAGGGCTTCTGCCCTGAAGGATAGCTGAGCGAGGGAACCTCGGACCTCGACTGCCTCCGGGAGGGCTTTCTCGATCCCCAGCGTTGAGGCAGGGAAGCTGCCCGCTGGGGATAGCCGGGCAAGAGAAACTCGGGCTCGGCTGTCTCTGAGAGGGCTTTTCGATCCCTGGCGTCGTGGCAGGGAAGCAGCCTGCCAGGGATAGCCGAGTAAGGGAGCCTCAGGCCTCGACTGTCTCTGGGAGGGCTTTCGATCCCTGGCGTTGTGGTAAGGGAGCTTCCCGCGGGGGATAGCTGAGCGAGGGAACCTCGAGCTCGACTGTTTATCTCTGGCCGAGCAGGGTAGCTGCTCGGTTTGCCTCTTGCGAGGGCTTTTGATCCTTCAGGATAGGGACCGAACGGGGATGCTGCCCGGTGCCTCTTGGCGAGGACTTTGATCCCTGTCGGTTGTGGTAGGAAGCTACCAGCCGGGGATAGCCGGGCAAAGACCCGGCTGCCTTTGGGAGGACTTTGGTCCCTGGCGCAAGAAAAAGCTATAAGGCTGTAAGAAGCCTACCAAGGACCCTTGGCCGGGCAGGGTTGCTGCCTGGTTCCTCTTGGCGAGGGCTTTTGTCCTGAAGGATAGCCGAGTGAGGGGTCCTCGGGCCTCGACTGCCTCTGGGAGGGCTTTTTTGATCCCCAGCGTTGTGGCAGTGAAGCTGCCCGCTGGGGATAGCCGAGTGAGGGAACCTCGGGCCTCAACTGCCTCTGGGAGGGCTTTCTCGATCCCCAGCGTTGAGGCAGGGAAGCTGCCCGCTGGGGATAGCCGAGCAAGGGAAGCTCAAGCTCGACTGCCTCTGGGAGGGCTTTTTCGATCCTCGGCGTTGAGGCAGGGAAGCTGCCCGCTGGGGATAACCGAGCGATGGAAGCTCAGGCTGACCTGCCCCGGAGAGGGCTTTCTTGATCCCCGGCGTCTGCAGCAGGGAAGCTGCCCACGGGGGATAGCCAAGCGAGGGGTCCTTGGGCCCGGCGAGGTGCAGCCTGACCGTCAGCTGTAGGTGCGGGATGGGAACGGTCGGGGCAACGGCGTCTGCGGCCATCACATTGAATGCGGGGGGGGCGAAGCGACAGGGACGCGTCGCTTCGTTCTCACCAGATAACGCTCGAAGGACGTCGCGTGGCAGAGACCCCCTAGGCGAAAGCGGGCGACTGTTGGGCAGTGCATCAGGCTATATAAGGAGTATTAGCCCCCCTCCTTTCGCAGGCAGGCCGTCAAGAATGGAGGATTTTCCGTTCACCATCCCCGACATCGTCAGCTTCGGAGATGTGTATCTCTACGACCCCTATTGCACCGAGGACACGGTGCAGTTGGTTTACGGGCGCATCGAGGACCACTTCGACCGGTTGCTCCCCAGACGCTCCTCCCTGTTGCAACTACTGATGTACTCCATCTGGTGGGCATCATCGAGGCTTCACAACCCCGTATCGGAGCTGCTCTTCGATGAGGTCATGGGCAAGCCGCGGTCTTTGAGGCGTTTCGGCCTAATCTCCGCGACCCGGCTGGCCCGCTCGGAGGCGCTCGTCCGCGAATGCTACGAGCTGAGGCTCGGGGTCGATGCCCGCGGGGGGAACCGGGGGCAAAGGCTAGAACTTGCGAGGCCCCGGCTATTGGAGATTTTTACCGAGTACCACGAACAGTGCTCGCTGCACCCCGTTCCTCCACTATTGTAACCCCATTTTTATTGTATGGTTGAGGAGCCCATAATACCCTTTGAATAAAACAATGCCTTTCTTTATTTTGCGCAATGCTTCATTGATCTTTATCAAACTTAACAGTGGATCTTTATCACGCTAAAGAAAAGAAAACAAAATAACAGAATAAAAATAAGAAAAAAGGGGGGTTCAGGCTAAAAGATGACTTTATCGGCATGGGCCGAGCTTCCCGGAGAGCCGTCGGTCCCGCGCTGGGCATAGGGCATGGAGCTCCCTGGGCCCCGGGTTGACTGTCCGCTGAAACAAGCATGATCTGACCGATGGTCAGGTCGGTGGGAGGGTGAGGCTGCTCTTGCTCACGGTCGGCCCGCCGTTTGTCCCTTAGGTAGGAGGCGAGGTGCCCAGACCGGATGAGCTCCTCAACGTAGTCCCTCAACTGTTTGCAGTCCTCTGTGGCATGGCCCAGCACCCGGTGGAAAGCGCAGTAGGGGCCCCGACCTCGCTTGGTGCCCTGGCGTGGGACCGGGGGAAACTTGAAGAGCCCCTCATTCTGGGTCTCCTCCAGCAACACCGCGAGGGAGACGTTGAGGAGGGTGTACTCTCGGAATTTCGGGTGGTAGGGCTGCTGACGCTCCGGCCTGTCCTCCCAAATCCTCTTCTTCTGGTCAGGTCGATCCGCCCGAGGAAGGTTGGCATTCACTTCGGATTCCAGCTGGACCTCGCGCTCGGTCCACGCCTTGACTTCGTGAGCGAGTCGGAGGCGTACTTAGCTCCATCGCTCGAGAAGTGGGCTTCCCGGCACATGCCCTCGATCTTCTTCTCGAGGGCGTCGAGCCGACCGTGGTACCTTGAGGAATCGGCACCTGGGGATTCCCGGCCCCGCTGCGGGGGGACTGCGTATGAGAGCGGTCCCGGTCTCTCCCGATGAGGTGCCTCAGGTCCCGGGATGGGGAAGCCCTTGAGTCGCCGAGACGAGCCCCTTCCGTGCGTTCCCGCCGACTATGATGGGGTCGGCCACGCTCGTGGATAGGAGAGGTGACCGACATTTCCTCAGGAGGGTAAGGGTAGCGAGGAGGCTCGGGGCGAGGCTCCCTGGCGGCGGATCTCGGTGTGGAGCCCTAGGGCGCCCAATGGGCCTCAGGGAGCACCGGTTCGAGGGACCGGCGGCGAGGGGATGCAGCTTGCTGGTGGTTGGCCGTCCAGACAGGGGCGGAGCCTTCTGGCGGCGGTGGTGCAGCGATCTGGGGCCCGGGCGCGGTCGTTTGGACACGGACGAGGGCTTCTATGAGGGATTGCAGGCGATCTATCCGGCCTGCGAGGGCGTTGATTACGGTCATGGGGGATGGTTCGTCCCCGCCTTCGGTGAGCGAAAGGCGGCGGCTGGTACCGGGATCCCCAGGATGGTCGTCCGACATGAGAGAGGAGATAGGAAGGTCAACTTTGTATTTTAGGGAATTTGTTTCCCACAGATGGCGCCAACTGATGGAGCTCCTTCTCAGGCCTCCGTCAGATGTTGTCTTCCGTTGATCTCGAGGTGAACTGGGCTGACTGTCTTTCGTTGCGTGTGGGTCTCAATGGGTTTTGAGAGGACAAGGTGGGATGAAGAGGCCGCCGCCGTATACCTGCAAAGAAGTCCCGGGGTGGTTTGGTACCACCGAGGACCCTCCGATGCTTAAGTCAGTGACAAGATCCGAGCAGAGTAACGGCGTAAGTGTAAAGACTGGCTTACTTGACCCCTCTGTGATGGGGGTTTATATAGTGGTGGTAGCATACAGCAGCAGGCGTGAAGATCTCGCCAGCAGTTACGCTCCCGACGTCACGCCCGCGTAGAGCGGATCGCCCATTAATGGGGATCGTGATGGCGTGGAACGTGGGATGTTGCTGGCGGGGAATCCGCGCATGGCGAGATTCGCGGAGCGGCGGTTACGCCTATGAGCGGTGGAGTCGGTCGGTGGACCGAGGAAGACGGCCTCGTCCGGGGAGCTCGGGGACGAGCGAAGGGGGGCAAGGAGCCTTGGTCTTGTGGCAGCTCGGCGCGAGCTAAAGGGCCGATGGGGTCAATTTGGAGGGGGTCCTGAGGTGAGCCAGCTTTGTGCTTGCTGGTCGGGTACATGGTGGTCTGGTCGGCCCCCTGCGGGCCCTTTCTTCTAAGTTCTGGGACACGTCGCACGCCATGTGTCATGATCTTGGAGGTGGCCGATATCGAGCATTATCATAAGGTGTTTTTAGTTTACCAATCTTAACCAACCATTGAAAAGTTTATACCTGGATTCTTAAAAGCTATGGTTTGTTATCTTCTTATTTTTGTTGTTTGGGATTGAATCTTAATTCCATAGCGATGAACAAAATACACACG
Organism: Agapanthus africanus; assembly: GCA_030015575.1. NCBI lineage: Eukaryota > Viridiplantae > Streptophyta > Magnoliopsida > Asparagales > Amaryllidaceae > Agapanthus > Agapanthus africanus. Next base: position 685,761,733 of record JASDDO010000031.1, on the reverse strand, counting down.
CTTTGAAGAAAAGCCGCTGGCAAAAAGAACAAGCCTTTAATTTAAAGCCGGAGACAAGCTTTTAACCCCGATCCATACATCTAATCATTATTAATCTATCTCCAAGATGCAGTTACCGAATTTCTCATTTAATGCAATTTAAAGTAATCAGGAATAATATTTTAGGGCTGAAACATACTAATGGAATACCAAAGCTTTGGGGGTGATGCATGAGAAAATCCCTTAAACCTAAACAACCTAAATTATCTGAGGGCCTATTCGAATAGAAAAAATCCTAGATCAAGGCTGGGAACATCTGCGGACAGTATTTACTGTATTTCATGCAATTATTAGATCTTGGCCACACATCAAAGATTCAACAAAACCCAAACACATGGATCCGCTGAATTGCCCACTAGCTCACCACTTGTACTAATAGCAGAGGAGTACTGGTAAAGACGGCCACTCTGAATTTATTAATTCAGCGGTATCAAAACGGCATAAGGTGAAAAACTGGGTTAAACCATTGCTTCCGGAGGGTTTTTATTTTTAACATAAGATGTAAATAAACAGTACAAACGGCGTGACATGTTTGGTCACTAAAAAGCACAGAGAAAGAAGAAAAGCGATTTCTAATTTCCAACCTTCCTCGTTTGAATGAATTAGAGAAATGATATACAGTAAAATATACTTTATTGTCACCTAATGCTTATACTCTCTATCGCGTTTTCTCTTCAAAACAACGGAAAACGAGGAGCGAAAAAAAGTGTGAAAAGAATTACATCTTATTCTTTTCATTTAATACTTCTTACTTTATATGACTTATTTTTTACTTTCTATCATTTCAATTAAACAACTTAAATTCACTTTATATTGCCACATGAGTGTCAGCTCGGCTTCATTCTCTTTTTTTAACAAAAACAAACAAAAATTGATACTTTATTACATTCCAATTGCTAAACACGCCCGAAGGGACCAAAATCAAAACATCCTGGTATCCTACAAAGTATATTGGATCCGAACCTGTTTTCATTAACGGGTCGGGTACAAAATGGACGGGTAAGACGAAGCTCAAACAGATCACCGATGGCAGAGATAGGAATTTATAAACTTCCGTCCCTCTCACCTGCGTTCTCCTTGCAAACTCCAAACCCCAGAGCTGCGCCACTTCTTCCCCCATTTCGCCCGATCCAATCCCCAATACAATGGCGTAAGCATTCAAACACTCTAAGACTGATGATGCTCTATATTGGCGACCTTCCAGATCAGGACACGTGGCAGATGACGTGTCCCAGAACTCAGAAGAGAGGGCCCACAGGGGCCGATTAGGCCACCCCTGTACCCGACCTACAAGCACAAAGCTGGCTCACCTCAGAGCCCCCTGCAAATTGGCCTCCTCGGTCTCTCAGCTCGTCTCCGAGCTACCGCAGGACCAAGATACCTCGGCCCTCTCGCTCGTTCCCGAGCTCTCCCGCCGAGACCATCTTCCTCGGTCCCTCTGACCGACCAACTCCACCACTCACAGGCATAACCGCCGCTCCGCAAATACCGCCATGCGCAGATTCTCCGCCAGCAACATCCCACGTTCCACGCCATCACGATCCCCATTAATCGGCGATCCGCTCTTTACGCGGGCGTGACGTCGGGAGCGTAACCGCCGGCGAGATTCTTACGCCTTTTACTGCGTGCTGCCGCCACTATAAAAAACCCCATCATAAAGGGGTCAAGTAAGCCATTCTTTACTCTTTTAAGCCGTTACTCTGCTCGGATCTCACCACTAACTTGATCGTCAGAGGGTCCTTGGTGGTACCAAACCCCCCCGGGACTTATTTGCAGGTACTCGACACCAAACTCCTCATACCACCTCTTCCATCAAAAACCCATTGAGAGCCACACTGAAGACCTCCATCAGATGGCGCCGTCTGTGGGAATCGAAACTCCACAGAAAACAAAGTTGGCCTTCCGATCTCCATCCCCATGGCAAGCGATCACCCTGAAGATCCAGATACCAGTCGCCGCTTCCCCCTCACCGGAGGCGCGGGTGAATCTCCTCCGACGACCGTCATCAATGCCCTCGCCGGCCGAATAGACCGACACCCCCTCCCTTGACGGGGTCGCATAGAGGGGGTTCGCTATGGCGGCTCGAGGGCCACCTCGCCCAAGGATCTAAGCCCTCACTAAGAGGCAACCCAGCAGCTACCCTGCTCGGTTATCCCTGGCGGGTAGCTTCCCTACCGCAACGTCAGGGATCAGAAAGCCCTCCCAGAGGCAGTCGAGCCCGACCCTCGCTCGGCTATCCCTGGCGGGTAGCTTCCCTACCGTAACGCCAGGGATCAGAAAGTCCTCCCAGAGGCAGTCGAGCCCAAGGATCCCTCGCTCGGCTATCCCTGGCGGGTATCTTCCCTACCGCAACGCTAGCCAGAGGCAGTCGAGCCCGACCCTCGCTCGGCTATCCCTGGCGGGTAGCTTCCCTACCGCAACGCCAGGGATCAGAAAGTCCTCCCAGAGGCAGTCGAGCCCGAGGATCCCTCGCTCGGCTATCCCTGGCGGGTAGCTTCCCTACTGCAATGCCAGGGATCAGAAAGTCCTCCCAGAGGAAGTCGAGCCCGAGGATCCCTCGCTCGGCTATCCGTGGCGGGTTGCTTCCCTACCGCAACGCCAGGGATCAGAAAGTCCTCCCAGAGGCAGTCGAGCCCGAGAATCTTTCGCTCAGCTACCTACCGCAATGCCAGGGATCAGAAAGCCCTCCCAGAGGCAATCGAGCCCGAGGATCCCTAGCTCGGCTATCCTTCAGGACAAAAGCCCTCGCCAAGAGGCACCGGGCAGTAACCCTGCCCAGCCAAGGGTCTTTGGTAGGCTTCTTATAGCCCCTCCCGCACTAAGGAGCAAAGTCCTCCCAGAGGCAGTCGAGTCCTTGCTCGGCTATCCCCGGCTGGTAGCTTCCTACCACGACCGACAGGGATCAAAGTCCTCGCCAAGAGGCACTGGGCAGTAACCCTGCTCGGTCCCCGTCCTGAAGGATCAAAAGCCCTCGCAAGAGGCAACTGAGCCCGACCCTTGCTCGGTCATCTCCGGCTGGTAGCTCCCTGCCCACGACGCCAGGGATCAAAGCCCTCATAAGAGGCATCCGAGCGGCTACCCCCGCTCGATCATCCCAGGCCGGTAGTTGCCTACCCACAACGCCAAAGATCAAAGCCCTCGCCAAGAGGCAACCGCGTGGCTTCACTGCCCGGTCATCCTTCGCAGGCCTCTCACGGCCCCTCCAGTGCCAAGGATCAAAGCCCTCATGAAGGGGCAGCCCTGCAGCTACCCTGCTCGACTATCCCTGGCTGGTAGCTTCCCTACCCCACAACGCCAGGGATCAAGCCCTCATCGTGAGGCCGCCGTGTTCCTTCCTGCTCGGCGTATCCCCAGCGGGCATCCTCCTGCCCATCAGGTGCTGAGGATCTCAAGCCCTCATCGTGAGGCCGCTGAGTTCCTTCCTGCTCGGCGCATCCCCAGCGGGCATCCTCCTGCCCATCAGACGCTGATGGTCTGAAGCCCTCGTCGTGAGGCCGCCGAGTTCTTTCCTGCTCGGCGCATCCCTAGCGGGCATCCTCCTGCCCATCAGACACTGATGGTCTGAAGCCCTCATCGAGAGGCCGCCGAGTTCCTTCCAGCTCGGCGCATCCCCAACGGGCATCCTCCTGCCCATCAGATGCTGAGGATCTCAAGCCCTCATCGTGAGGCTGCCGAGTTCCTTCCCGCTCAGCGCATCCCCAGCGGGCATCCTTCTGCCCATCTGATGCTGAGGATCTCAAGCCCTCATCGTAACGCCGCCGGGTTCCTTCCTGCTCGGCGCATCCCCAGCGGGCATCCTCTTGCCCATCGGACGCTGATGGTCTGAATCCCTCATCGCGAGGCCGCCGAGTTCCTTCCTGCTCGGCGCATCCCCAGTGGGCGTCCTTCTACCCATCAAACTGTAATACCCAGCAACTTTTGTACGTCTATATCCGTAATTTTCTTTCCAACTATAAGATTTCATTTAAAATTATCTATTACTCTAAATTTTCCAATCTATTTTAGTTCTCCCCATTCCCTTACTAAAATCCGAAATCTCCACACAGTAACCCTCAGCCCGTTCCGTCAGCCCAATTCTTTTCAATTTCCCAGTTATTTGATTTAAACCCAAATCTATTTTTCCCTTTTATTTTATAAACCCCAAGCCCATTCCTTATCTCATTTTATCCTTTCATTCTTCATTTATAGCTCTGGCCCGTTCACTAATAAATTTCATTTCCATTCCCTTACTTATTTATTTTCTGACCCAAGCCCACACTTTTCCTAAGGAAATTTCCATTTTTATATAACCCAACCCCGGCCCAGCCTCTTATCCCACTTCCCCTTAATTCTTTCCATTTTTCCAGCCAAATTCCAACCTGGCCCGTTTCTTTTTTTTTTTTATAATTACTTTTCATATTAACCATACAAATCCCCAGCCCACTACCCTTTAATTTAAATCCAATTCCTTTTAACTCAGCCTGAGCCCACCCCATTTCCTCAACTTTTTCCTATTCTTTTCCACAATTCCTTACGGCCCGGCCCCTTCCCTCTTCATTTATTCTAAATTCTCCTTTGGCCCGACCCAGTCTTTTTCCTATTTCCTTTAATCATTTAAATCTGATAACCCTTCAGCCCAAGACTCCAAACCCATTCACCCAAACCCAATACTGTGCCTCTTCTTCAAATCTCCAACGGCTACACCCCCAATTTCCGCGCGCGTTTCCTCCGCCCACGCCGCCTCCTTCGCCCACGTCGCCGCTCGTCCCGCCCCGTGACCCGCTCCTCGCTCCATGATGCACACGCTTCTCCTACGGCCCGCTTCCCCAACGGCTATCTTTTTTCTGCTCTTTACTGCGCCACCATTCACGTCGCCGTACCCCACGCCCGCGCCCACGCCTCGCCGTTACCCCGAGTCGCGCACCCCTACAACCCGCTCCACTCGACCTCCTCCCTTCGTCTCTCCTTCTCTCTCCCTCACCCCTCCTCCTCACACAATTCCATCACCACCCTGCGCCTTCAAACCCACCGAGCTACCCCTTCTCTTCCTCCTCACCGCAGCCACCGCCGACGACCCCATCATCATCACCTTCGCCATCCTACTCCCTCTCTTGATCTGCATCTCACTCTCCGTTTCTCTCTCTCAGCTCTCACTCTCTCTCCCTCTCTTCTCTCTCTCTCACACACACAGGTTCCCTCACTCTCTCCCTAACACTCACGTTGTTCACCTTCTCTCTCTCTTGCATTTTCTTTTCCGCTCCCCTCGAACCCACGCCCACGCCAGCAAGTCGCGCTCACCGCCGTTCCCTCACCATCGCCTCCACCTCGCCTGCCTCACACCGCTCGTTCCCCCTCGCCGCCTTCACCCTCGTCCCTCGTCGCACCCATCATTTCTCCTGCACTCGAGCCACTTCCCTTGCCGACCCATCATCGGCGACCCTAACCCACAAACACCCCACCAACTCTCCCAACCTCTAACCTCTGGCCACCGCCTCACTGCCGGCCAACTCGTTGCCCTACAACCCCATAGACTCCGGCCTCCCAACCTTTCCAGAGCCACCATCACCACCCAACTACAACTCCTAGCCGCCACCTGTGGCCTTTATGCTATCGGCCATCGCTTGAACTCGTTGTCGCCGTCCGCAGCAGCCCATCTCCATCTCCGAGCCAAGCTCCACGGTGCCAATCCCTACGACGCCAAGCCAAGCCGAGCCTGTGCCGAGATCAAGCCGAGCCAAACCCTCGTCGCCGTTTCCGTACCGTGCTGTGCTGCGTCTGCCGTACGTCTCCAGGCAAGTTTTTACTTGCTTACATGCTATTTTATTTAAGTTATAATTGTTAAATGTCTAGATTATAAAGTTACGAGTCTAAAACTATTATGTGCTGTATCTGTTCGATGCTTGTTCTCTTAGGAAAATATTATCAAAATTAACGGAACTAAATAGTGTAGGTTGTCCCGTAGGGCTGTGAACATAGTGTGTGAATTTTGTTGGATGATGTAATCGATAACGACTAAAACAACTACCCCCAAGTTTGATCGTAAAACTGTAATTCTGTTGCACCTAAAAATAGTTAAATTCATCATAAATCATATACATATTATAATGGTGCGTTCGAGGGCTTAAATCGAAGCTAACTCGACGAACTTTAACCCTTTGCTAGTTTCCAGACATTCCTGTACCTAAATCGTGATGATAATTGTATCGGAGTGCGACTCTGGACTGCAGTCCAGAGCGACTCAAATTGTGCTTGCTGTCCCTTAATGGATACCATAGGATTTCCTTAACTCGTAGGTTGCGGAACTCTGCTGCTTATTGTAGGTAACTCTGATAGCTAGACAACACGATTGGTCTCATTCTGTTTCGTTACCGTTTGATATTTAAACTGTAATTTAGAAGATCGGGACGCATAACAGTCCCAACAAAATCAGAACTGACATATTAGTGTTAAATAGATTGTAACTCCTAACGTACAGACGTGATTGAAGATACGTTTATTGCGTTGAAAACCTTACTGAAAACCCTAGAATTCATCCAACTGTAGCGTCGCTAAATTATGATCCCAACAGGGGTTAAAATGCGTTGCGAAATGGATTCCTGATTCTGAAACCGGATTTCCGGCCGCGTGCGCTTAAAATGAAACAGTTATAACTAATGATCCTGAAACCCGATTGGCTTGAAACAAAATTCTAAGGGTAGATAACTGAACATACTAATTACTACCTGTTCATCATTTTGCCAAATTATATACATATGTTTCATGATAAATCGTGCAAGTGAAAGAATGCGGTTTCATAACATCCTCACCATGTTTATATACTTGTTCACGCATCATATCATACTCATGTCATTGTATTGATAACCTAGTGACATCGTGCATTTACCCAGTGTTAGATTTTAGTGTTGATTGTGGCAAGTACGTCAGTGTTCGTGTATTCGTGATTAAGTGAAAGTGATACGTACTTGTGCACAATCAGTGTCCCTTTTATTTTATTGCATTGTCGACGTTTGTGGGATGCGTGTACGTGTGACTATAAGTGGTATGGGACACTTATGGAAGCGCTTGCACGGATGTCACAGATAAGGCATCCGACACTGCCATTTATCTTAGGTATTAGTTGGGACGTGCTTGATGGAGGTCCTGCCTCCAGTTCTCGTGCAGACTTGTCACGGATCGATTAGTATTTAGGGTTATGGTTAGCGTTTGATGTAGACCACGGGGTGTGGGGTAGTTCAAGTGTGAATTCAACAGAATCTCGGGAGTCCCATGTCGGCTTATATATTTAGGGAGTTATATGGAGATTTACAGGGTATGTGCTATATACACCGTGATACATTCGTTACATGTTGGGCCCGTGGTCCCTTGCCCTTGGGTTCTACCCTTGGGTGGAGGACACTCGCGAGTGGTTGACTCTCACACTTGGACTGACGATAGGCTTATTGACCTGTGCAGTGAGACTTAGAGACTGATAGGGTTACTGTCGTTTACATTCCTTATATACTGTGTTGACATACATGACATATCGTTATACTGCTTTACTGCTCCGCTGCATTTATCTCTGCTCATTTATATTCATGCTGTTATTGATTTACTGTTATTCATATCCTTCACCACTGTTAGAACTGTTACTTGTTTATATGCATTATATTGCTATTGTGTCGCTCTGACGACCTGAGTATGCATGCTCAGTGTGAGGAGAAGATTTAGCCTGGATCAGAACTAGACGTGCTTCACAGACTTCTTGATTCGCCTTCCCGAGTTACTTTCATTTGTTCCACTTCAGGTCAGTCTTTACATTGTTCCTTTCAGTTACTGCATTTTCCCATTACCTGCGCATCATTTACTGTTTACCATGAAAAGCTAGAAACCGAAGTGTGACTACGGCAGGACTTTTCCTTGACCGTAGGAGCATGGCTGGCCTTGTCTACCCCTCGTATTCCGTATTTTGGGAAGCGGGGCGTGACATGACGCTGAGGATCTGAAGCCCTCTTCGCGAGGCCGCCGAGCCCCTTCCTACTCGGCGCATCCCGGCGGGTAGCTTCCTACCCAACAAAGACAATGATCAAAGTCCTCCTTAGAGGCAGCCGAGCGGCTCCCTGCTCGGTCGTCCCAGGCTGGCGGTTGCCTACCCACGACGCCAGAGATCAAAGCCCTCGCCAAGAGGCAACCACGCAGCTTCACTGTAAGTCTACGGTAGCGCACCGGCCGTCTGTCCGAGGCCAAAATGCGGAAACGAAAACTTTTTCTTAACTAGAAACTGGCGCTATCGTATACTTTTTTTCGGATCGAACCATTAACCTACAACTAGCTATCTGGAGAAGGGATAGAGAGGCTATACCGATCGATCCGTGTCCTTCGGTCTTTGGCCACCATCCCAAGCTCCTCGCGGCATCTCCGGTCTTGATCTCCTCGTCGGAAAGGGCACCACATCATCGATTCTTTTTACGGGCTCCCACTTCATCCGAAGCAACTCGGGCATGAAGTGTGCTAGCCGACGTGTCCAAGGTGATGTAGAGAATGTGTGTGATCACTTTGTTTCTTGCATCCATTGATTTGGATGGAGGTTAGAGGTGTTGCAAATAATGGAGATTTGAGCTAGAGAAGAAAGAGGAAGAAGAAGGAGTTTCCTCTCTCTTTTCTTTTTTGTGATATATATGATAAAATGAGAGAGAGTGAGAAGAATAATATGAGAGCTAACCCCTTCATGGCAGCCCCTCTCTCTCTCTCCTCTTATCATATCATCACAATTCCATCACTCAATGGGACACATGCACAAGAAAAGAGACCATGAGTCATCACTTGTGCATGTGTCACAATTAATGATCATAATCATGATTTTGTGCTCATAATTTCCATTAACAAACATTAATCCAAATGTTTGCAACAATAAAAAGATATGACAACATCTAAAGTAAACTCATGACGGATCACAAGGATACCCCTCACCTGGATATACATACATGCATCCACATTCCGACCGAATGCGAATGCGATGAGACTAAAGTAATCCAACAAATCTAATAGTAGAATCCGGCTTAAACCAAAGCCCACTAGTATGATCCGTCCGATCATGATCCGTGCACTACTGCGCGTATATGATCGGACCCCGCCATATATCATACGGCCTCTACATCGTTCCGCCCGAAACTTGAGAAACTGTCTGTGGGGGACTCTAAAGACTCGTCAATACTTTGGCTGTGGATTTAACCACTAGCACGTCAGAGATACTAGCCGTACGTAACGGGCTACCAGGTATTGACCAAAAAGGAGGTCGATGAGCGAACTCATCCTGACACCCTACTGAGCCTGTCAGTGACAATATTCGTACAGTCCGGTCCGTTCGTCTATGAGCATCGCATAGCGGGCCTAGGGGGTTGGTAAAAGTCAGACCCCCAAAAACGATACAAGTCGTGTCGGAGTGTAGCCCAGGACACCCTGAGATACTACTGAAATACCTACCAGTAAATCCCCTGTCTTGGCCAAGGACTTCGTGTAATGGCTCTCCTAGACACAGCGTGATCTCACCCCCAATACCGGGAGAGACGAAACCCCTGCCGATCCGCTCACTGCCTCCATGTGGCTCGGGACTGTACCCAACTAAAACCTGTTTGCACGACTCCTTTGAGGCGTGGTAGGGTAGTAATCAAAGCACAGTGGGAACTCACACGAGACAAATGACGATCTCATGTCGATGAACTAACTTGTACACATGTCACCAGGGAACTATTATCTGACGTCAGGTATGATACCAACTAGCATGTTCCCGGTGAGTCATGTCCGGTGTACTCATAACCCAATGAGCACCTGTATACATTTTAGGTGAACCAACTGACACCAATGGCTTGTGAGACCGGCCACCGCCCCTCATCGGGGTCTCGACCGTATACACTAGTCTACTCCGGAGTATCGATGCCCTGTCTCGAAAACTCCCACGACTAGGGACCACTTTAAGGATGTGCTTATAGACCCCAGCTCCCATGTATATGATCGCCATCATACTGCTGGCAGTCAAGCAAGAATCCTAGGGGCTCTATCAACGTGTAATAGCGACCTGTAACGTCACCTAAAGCAGTACACGATGATAAAGATAAACCAGATAGCATACTATCATCTTGAGTAAGACTGTCCTACCGGCATAGGTCCTCTCTCAATCATTGCAATCACGTGCCTGTGATCCAATAATTGACTCTGAGGGCACTATATCCAACAATCTCCCACTTGCACTCAAGGCTAATTATTGCGGTGTCGCATACTCACAGCCCGTGTGATACCGAACACCCAACTCCTCTACTAACCAGTCTCACAAAACCCGGTTGTGAAACCACTGCGTTCGAGGAATAGCCTCAGTGAGTGGATCCGCCTTAATGTTTCTTTCTATGTCTCTCTTTATCTCAAGTTCGGGGAGAAAGCCATCCCCCGAAATGAGCAATACCTGTCTTAGAATATGTCTGGATATCTGATGGGACCTAGCTCATAAATGAACTCCAAATCCAAACTTCATAGACTGTATCGTCAACTGAACTTAATCAGTATCCTGCGCCACACCTCCCTCGGTATCCGCTTGGACCACCTGTCCAAACTACTGTCCCTCGTCAGAGGGAAAACTATAACTCTGACAGTCACTCTGTCATCCAGGTCACCTTGGAAGCCTGGAATGATAACCGTCCCCCGAAAGAGGCTGCCGTTATCATATCCCTAGAACGTCCGCTTATGTTCTAAAACTACTTCCGAACGTTTCTCCAGGATAGGATTAATATCATCTTATTGCATCTAATGCAAAAATAACATCTGGTGTGGTGCTTGACATTTCATGATCAACTCAATTGCCTAAGCAAGTGATCTGCCGATCATGCACATCCCTCTCCCCTTTAGTCTGTAAGACACTTTTAGAGAGGGTGGCTCCATCACCTGCAGGTATACTACCGTGCCAGGAGTCGTCCATTCTAAAACACCTTTAGAATGCTGTCTAAGTACCCTGATTGGGACACTTCCCAGATCTAGATCTAAAACCATAGATCTAGTAACCAGAATGTCAGATATTATATCTATATCCTATGTGGAGAAACCACTGTGTGATAACCAAAGTATAACCGACCGTAGTATAGGAATTTCACTTCTTACTATGTGTATGTCATCTAAATACCAGGATATCACACCCTACTACCTTCTTAACAGATCCATCCCCTATTCTGATGAAGTCAAACCTATAACTGTCACATCAGAAATAGATGATCTATTTCCGTTATATCTGCTTTAGTCCATAAATAGACATAAGTTACTTGTCCACTAATGCTTCCGTTGCTCCCACCGACTACGACAACTCTCTGGCAGAATCATATACACGTACATTTCTAAAGCTAGTTCAGAACGACGCTATACTCATCCTCCTGCCGGGTCTCATAGCCTGAAACAACAGCAATGGCAAGTCTGGGTAAACAAGAACCTCCCTGTCACCGTCCTTGAGGCTACCGGGGTACCTCTCGGGTGCGTGAGGTTACCTACCATATCTGCGGAGTGGCCAATGGAATGTCAAACCAGATTGAATCTTCAGATCCTATTAAATTTTCAGTAATCGTTTGCTGTTCTGAAATCACTTCCAGTTCTACCATACTCCCACTACTATTTTCTGAAAAAATCCATTTTTATTAAAACCGTGGCGAGTCAAGAACAATATCACTATTGATCTTCCAGATGGTAGAAAGTCAACCCTCGTCATAACCCGGGTCAACCCACAAGCAGCCATTACAGAAATGTGCCTTGAGTTATCCAGAGTCTGGTTTTAAGCATAAGCCGGACAACTCCCCATACCTTAACAATGTTAAGATATGAACTGTTTTATATCCAATACAGAAACAGAGGCGCTGATTTAATTGGAACTGGATTCAGATCATGCAGCTGTCTCCAGTGCATGTCAACTAAATGGAGAGAGGTCGATCAGCATTACTCAACTTAGGAGTGCTTCCAATTATGAGTAACCTGAAGGAGAAGCAAGTTCTCTCAAAATTATTACTATCAACTGAATACCATACACAAGTATTTACATATTCGATCACCTTGAAGAATCCCGATACTTGTAACACCTGGTTCTCTACTTCACTCTTATACCTATAACTTCTCAAAACTTAGATCTTGCATTTCTACGAAACACATGTCTAAAAACTAGAGAAGTCATAAGTAAACAGAATATAGTATGAGTACCAACCCCTCTGTCCTAATGGACACTGGACAACATACTATTCTGTATAAGTCCCCTGAGTCTAACAACTCATTCCCTGTGTGTCGTAAGTTGAAAACTGTACTTATGGTTAAGAAGAATTACACCGCTGTTTAATGCTCCTTACCTAACCATCCACTGATATAGGTAAATGTCATAGACATAATTTCAAAAGGTTATATCCCACTTTATAAAAATAAACGTACAGATATATCAATTTGAAATTGGTGCATAACAACGGATATTCAAAACCAAATATTTACCGTCCGGCAAACAATCCAGGTGATTTCCTCAAATATCACAAATTACAACGAATTCCGATATAATAAGGATGATCACCTAATTCCCAATAACTTACCCCCACTCATCATCTGTAAAACCATACAGATGTGAGAATCATACCTAGTAAATACATACCTTGGAGCAAGTGTCTAATTGGGAAATCAGTTTTCTATTAACAGTACACAATGAAACTGAAACATGAATATGTTTCGAAGGGGTATCCGGGTATTCATAGTAATGCCTCTTCCATTATCCAGATTCACAACCGTAACCGTATATTTCTTTGCCATCTCTCCAAATCGTTTTATATGTCTTTAATCATTACCTTCTGTACACCCCTTTAGACTAAATGGTTTTCTTCCTTCCCTACCGTTCGGTACCAGCCTATGGTTTGGAAGAAGACTGTCCAATAAGCGTAATAGGTGCACTGTCCTAATCCTAGGAGCACTCGCAACGCGAGAGAAGGTAAAGATAAAAGACAAATGAATTAACCTTATTCCTATATCTCCTAAACCAGAATCCATCCACGAACTGAAACAAGTTCCTTTCGAGTTCGTATATAACCATACGATGGAGTATCCAAATAACCGTGGATCTTCGTAGTGATACGGAGCGTTCTGGAGAAATACAAAGGTGAAGTAGGAGTAGTAATGAAATACTTGGTTTGTTCGTGAATAGCACTCGCAATTTACTTTGCACTCTTTCTAATCTCTTTATTTGTCTTAACTTATTACCTTCTGTACACCATCGTTAGGCTAATTGGTTTTCTTCATTCCCTACCGTTCGGCACCTGCCTATAGTTTGGAAGAAAACTATCCAATGAGCGTAATAGGTGTACCGTCCTAATCCAAGGAGCACTCGCAACCTGAAAGAAGGTAAAAAGAAAAGGCAACTGAATAGTCCTATTCGTTTTCTCCAGAACCGAAAACCATCCTCGAATCTGGAACAAGTTCCTTCGAGTTCGTATATAACCATATGATGGTTTTATCCAATGGAAGTGGATGTTCGTAGTGATACGAGGTGTTCTGGAGAAAAGGGTAAAAGAAGGAGTGGTAATGAGGTATGCAACTCAGACAATCCAAAAGCCAGTGTATAGGAAGGTTCGGTCAACTTGGTCACCGAGTCATAGTCAAGGGTCGGGCCATGGTCGCTGCCAAAGAGAGAGAGAAAAGAAACACTGTGCGTGCACTCTAACCTAGATCAGAATGGTTATCAATTTATCTAATCAGGAAACCTCCCACTGTAACCTCAAATTCTCCTCCAAACCTGAAAGAAGAATTAGTCGGGATCACCCGAGGAGTAAACCAACTCATCAGTGGGAATCGGGATCCAACTATCATCTTATGATAACGTGATGGAATCCACTCACGTTATCACACTCCAGAAGGTATGCACATATCTGGCAAGTTTCAGTTTCTTTAGAAACTTCCGATTTGAGTTTTACCCCATGCTCTTATGACCTTGACTTTGGCCAACAAATCATAAGTCACATGTCAAGTTCTACCCGTCATTATCCAGGTTGATTTGAACCTACCTGTACCTACCCTTGACTTTGGCCAACAAGGCAGTACGACTGTCTCAAACCAACGCATCTATCTATGCAACAGAAAGGTAACAAATAGCTACTATACACTATGCCTTGACTTTGACCAACAAACATAACATGAATACTAAGTGCTACTCGTCTGAAATGACGGAGGGCTACGAATGGTTTTAGGCGAAAAACCTTTAACGTAATGAACTTGATATCGTTGAAGGAACCGGATAGCTTTTTATAAAAATATAGTGGCGAAAACCTTTGCTAAAGAGGTCACTCCCGGTGAAGGGATCTCGGCTCTTTCCCCGTAGAATGAGGTGCAGGATATTCCAACTGAATACCACGATGCAAAGCAAAAAGTAATCGACTATAGTGAAGTTATTACCCTGATGCAAACTTCTGTCCAAGGGGTCACTCCCGGTGAAAAGATCTCGGCCCTTGCCTCATCGACTGAGGTGCTGGATATTCATAACCGAATACCACTGTGCAAAACAAAAGAGAACGTCCTTGCAATAACAGCCTTTTGAAAAATATTCCAACAACATCATAATAGATTTGTTTAGCTTGCATTGATCCGAATCAATGCATTCCCATCAATTAATCACACCACAAAAGAACGAAAATACGATGTACGTATATGCCATCCGCATTCGCCACTGGGTCCCGTCATCACCCATTAGGTTACTTAACTAACGACATAGCGGGGACTGGACTAGCGCGGGTGTAAAATATATACAACATCTACTAATATATATATCAATATATAATATTCGCTCAAGGCGTGATAAAATGCAACATCACAGAAATGTAATAAGCATCACAGAACAATACAGATAATCTGGCATCCCGGGTTTCATAGAGTCGCTACTGAAACCCGACGTTCCTCTGGTCGTGTGGATAGCCTGCGCAATGAAATCCTAGATCCCTACGGGCGCGGCAAGTTACCCGCCAAAACCTGAAGCGAGGCAGACCCCTTCAACAAAATGAATGGACCACCCAGCACTTCACGGAATCCGGTAACTTGGACACCCCTCCTTGGGGGTCAACCTATACCCCCTACGAGTGCGGCGAATAGCCCGCCAATTCTAGAGTAAAGCTCCCTCCGTCTCAAAGCCATAAGATGCGGGCCCGTTGCTTTCTAGAACCCGGCTATCTGTGCACCCCACCTTGGGGTAATCCTAGTACAGAAAGTAAAATATACAACGGGTATATCGACCTCAGCCCGGTCGTTCCCCAAAAGAATAATATACAAACAGGCAGTGACGACAGTCCATATGTCGGACGCCCGTCCCGCAATATTAAATGTACAAATACAACCAAACTGTACCACCATTGCAACCAGGCTATCCACCACGACAAATCCGCAACATCACAGCACAACACAGAACATCAACGTAAATGTCACGTTCGCAAATCCGTCTAAAAGAACTATAGCAATTAGACAGGATTTACCAATCAAATGACATTCACGGTCGCAGATATAATGTAAATACTGTGAACTAACATGTTTAAAATTTTCGATTGACAAAATTTCCCGAAATGGGCCCCAAGCACAATACCCAGTACTCAAATAAATCCGAGTCCAAACAGAATATACCATAAAACCCAATTCCAAGTTTAAAGACCACTGTAGAAGAAATGGTACGGTGATGACACTTGACTGCAGCGGAACCGCGACCAAAACATAGGTTTGGCCGCGGTTCCGCGGCGTTACTGTAGTATCACATTACCAAATTTTTACAGAATTCTTAAAAAACCCTGCCTAATTTTCTGCAGTACACTAAATAATTTTTTGACCACAGGAAAATTCGACAGAAACTGATGACTTGGAAATGCAGTTTTTAGAAAATTCGTTCGATCGATATTTTAAATACGTTAGATCAAGCTAGTAAAGGTTAATGGCGTGGCTCTGATACCATGTAAGTCTATGGTAGCGCTCCGGCCGTCTGTCCGGGGCCAAAATGCGGAAACGAAAACTTTTTCTTAACTAGAAACTGGCGCTATCGTATACTTTTTCCTGGATCGAACCATTAACCTACAACTAGCTATCTAGAGAAAGGATAGAGAGGCTATACCGATCGATCCGTGTCCTTCGGTCTTTGGACACCATCCCTGTAGGGTTCCTAGGCACTCTTGTGAGGGTTCATACAACCATGCCCGAATAAAATTTTAGCCGTGCCGAACAACCCAAAACCGGGATCTTTGCTAGATTATTTGGGTTTAACATGCAAGTAGACATCTTTACTACTAAGTGTGAGGGGTTACAAGCTTTGTAGTCCGCTCCTTCGCTTCATAAGCTCCGAGTAGAAGTCCCTTCGCCGCGATCCACGATCTCCCGAACTCAAGAGAAGCTCCACGACTCGAACGATCCATGCTAGCTTGTAGTATTCCTTTTCTCCGATGATCTACGTCGAAGTTGCAATAACTCAAGCTCTTTCACTCTAAAGAGGTGAACACCCTAATCTAATTGGCTATATTAGATGAGGATGATGGAGTAGTATTTATGCTTTCTTTTTATATCAAATTCTCATAAGAAATCATCACAAAAGGAAAATCTAGTAAGCTTTCTCAAAGCTCAAGAGAGAAGAAGAGGAAAAAAAAGAGTTAATCCTTTTGTAATGAATATATGATTAATCATAGAACCATGGTCAAGGATGACTAGGATAACCTTTGTAGAGAGTAAACTAGGGCTAAGGTTTGGTTGGCTTAAAACAATGAGTCATAAGAAAATATCTATCATTATATCTTCTTCATGACAAAAGGAAAAGTTCTAGAAGGTGCAAGAAAGAACTAACCCTAATCAAACCCTTACCTTGCTTAATCTCTACTAAACATGTTCCATTATTAATCATATCATGTTACTATAATATATATCACATATATATTATATATTTGTAACAAAAGAAAATAATACAATTAACATATATCGCATATATATCAATGCATTATCCGGTGAGAAAATGAAATAATAAAGCGAGCCAATATTAGATAATATAATACAATATATCAAATATATTATTATACATTAAATCATCGAATCAACACTTGATCCGACAATCCGGCTATATTGAATATAACCGACTAATATATCATGTACCGATTCATCGAATCAACACTTGATCCGATGACCCGGTTCATATCTAAATATCGCGAGAATATAATACGGTATCTCATACCGCATTATCCTCGGTCCTACACAT
This sequence comes from Agapanthus africanus, assembly GCA_030015575.1. Taxonomy (NCBI): domain Eukaryota; kingdom Viridiplantae; phylum Streptophyta; class Magnoliopsida; order Asparagales; family Amaryllidaceae; genus Agapanthus; species Agapanthus africanus. The sequence goes on along the minus strand of JASDDO010000031.1, from coordinate 685,744,482 downwards.
ATCACATATGTGCCTCTACTCCGTTTTGCCTGAGCCAAGAAACCTCTGTGTAGGACTCTAAAGAATCGTCAATACGCCGGTAACAGGTGATGATCATATCAAACATCCACAAGCTGCAAGCGGTCAGCTAAACGTAACAGCACCCAGGTATTGAGCGATCAGAAGATCAACAAGCTAGCCTGTACGTTCTCCTGTGAATCCAATCAGTAACACTCCCGTACAGTCCGGTCTGTTCGTCTGATATGTCGCATATCAAGTCTAGGGGTGGTATACGTCAGACCCCAGTAACCGATAAGTCGTGTTGATGTGTGGCTCATAACGGGTAGAGAAACTACTGGTAACACTTACCAGTAAATCTCTATATCAGCCCTGGCCAGGGACTTCCAGTTATAGCCAATCGAACACAGCACAACATCAACTCCTTATACCGGGAGAGACGAATCCCCTCTTATTGCTCATTGCCTCCATGTGATTCGGGACTGTACCCAAAAGCCACCGTTTTGCACGCCCTCTTGGACGTGGTAAGACGGAAATCAAAGTACAGTGGGAATCACACAAGACTCTATGACGATCTCGGGTCTACAGACTACCATGTACCAGTGTCGCCGGAGAACTGCCATCTGACGTGTGGTATATCACCATCTGGGAGTTCTCGGCGAGTCCGTCCAGTTTACCCAGTCACCACTGAGCACCCGTACACCATCCTTGATGTCAAACACCGATGGATATGGGATCATCTATCGCCCATCATACGGGTCAAGATGCGTATACGCTAGTCTACTCTGGTGTATCGATTCCCTGTCTCGATATACCCTCGACTAGGAACAGTTATAGGATATACTCATCGACTGCCGTGGCCCTACTAGTATGATCTCATCATAGTCCCACTAGTCGAGTACAGATCCTAAGGGCTTTATCAACATGTGAGAGAAAGACAGTAAACCAATACAAGTCAACATATTAAGATAAAGTGAAACCAAATAGCATACTATCATGACGAGCAAGAAAGCCCTCTCTATATATATCCAAGCATCCATTATAATATACATCATATGTATAACAATGGCCTCTAGGGCATATACATAACTAACAATCTCCCGCTTGCACTAAGGCCGGCTGCTGTAGTATCTCATACCCAGCATCCCGAATAATCTCTCAAACTGTATCTGGGGAATGACCTTCGTGAGTGGATCCGCAGTGTTGTCCTTCGTATCTACTCTCCTGATCTCGATCTCCCGGCGATCAACTATCTCCCTGATCAGGTGATACCGCTTCAGAATATGTCTGGACTTTTAATGGGACCTGGGTTCTTTGGCCAACGCCACAGCTCCATTGTTATCGCAATACAGAGGTATTGGATGCTCAATGGATGGAATCACACCAAGTTCACTAATGACCTTCTTTATCCAGACAGCCTCTTTGGCAGTATCGATGGCAGCGATGTATTCAGTCTCCATCGTTGAGTCTGCAACGGTATCCTGTTTGGAACTCTTCCAATATACCGCCCTTCCATTGAGGGTAAAGACAGATCCCGAGTGCGACTTAGAGTCGTCCTTATCATTTTGGAAGCTGGAATCGGTAAAGGACTCCACCTGGAGTTCTCCGTTACCATACACCAAGAACATCTCCTTAGTTCTTCGTAAGTACTTGAGAATGTTCTTCACAACTGTCCAGTGACTCTCTCCAGGACCTGCTTGATACCGACTCACTACACTTGTGAGTATGCTACATCGGGTCTGGTACATAGCATCGCATACATGATAGAGCCTACCGCCGAAGCATAGAGTATCCCTTGCATGCGAGCTCTCTCCAAATCCGTCTTGGGAGACATCTCTTTGGAGAGAGTGAGTCCAGAGATCATGGGTTGGTTCCCATGCTTGGATTCTTCCATACTAAACCTCTTTAGTATGGTGTCAATGTACCTGGATTGGGACAATCCCAGTATCCGTTTAGATCTATCTCTATAGATCATGATTCCCAATACGCACGAGGCATCACCTAGATCTTTCATTGAGAATCTTTGTGATAAGAAGAACTTGACTGATTGTAGCATATGAATATCATTTCCTATCAAGAGTATGTCATCCACGTACAATACGAGGAAGACAACCTTACTCTCTGCTACCTTCTTATAGATATAAGGTTCATCTATATTTTTGATGAAGTCAAACTCTTTGACTACAACATCAAAACAGATGTTCCAACTCCGCGATGCTTGCTTTAACCCATAAATGGATTTAAGCAGCTTGCACACCTTTCCGCTGCTCCCACTATCTACGAAGCCCTCTGGCTGAGTCATGTGTACGCACTCTTCTAAATCACCGTTTAGAAAGGCGATCTTAACATCCATTTGCCAAATTTCGTAGTTATGGTATGCAGCAATGGCAAGTAAGATCCGGATGGACTTAAGCATAGCCACTGGAGAAAAGGTTTCGTCATAATCCATATATGGTCTTTGACGAAAACCCTTTGCAACAAGTCTAGCTTTGAAAGTCTCAACTTTTCCATCTACACCAAATTTCTTTTTAAAGATCCACTTGCTCCCAATAGGTTTTACCCTTTCAGGAGCATTTTCCAAAGTCCATACTTTGTTGGTGTACATGAATTCCATCTCAGATCGCATTGCATCCAGCCATTTCATAGAGTCACCACTTGTGATGGCCTGCTCGAAACTAGTTGGGTCATCATCTTTCATGATGCAATCCCCGCTCCCACCATCAATGAGAAAACCGTAGTATCTCTCAGGTGGACGAGAAACCCCACTAGATCGGCGGAGAGGCTGGGGTTCGTCGGGTATTACTGAATTCTCTGGTTCCACTAAATCTTCAGTTGCAGTTTGTGTAGCCGAAATTTCTTCCAGTTCTACCTCTTCGCCACTAATTTCTTTTGCAAGAAATTCCTTTTCTAAAAAGGTGGCATGTCGAGAAACAAACACCTTTTGTTCCTCGCGATGGTAGAAAAGATATCCATGTGAATATTTGGGATATCTCACAAACTTGCATAGAACTGACCGTGCCTCGAGTTTGTCTGGATTTTGCCTTTTGACATAGGCCAGACAACCCCATATCTTAACTCATTTAAGACATGGTTTCTTCCCACTCTATATCTCATATGGTGTGCTAGGTACAGATTTAGTTGGAACTTGATTCAATAGGTATGCTGCTGTCTCAAGTGCATACCCCCAGAAGGAAATAGGTAACTCAGCTGTACTCATCATCGAGCGCACCATATCTAATAGGGTGCGATTCCTCCGTTTCGATACACCGTTGTGCTGTGGTGTATAAGGAGGAGTAAGCTGAGAGAGAATCCCATTCTCTTTTAGATAATCTAGGAACTCATTGCTTAAGTATTCTCCTTCTCGATCAGATCGAAGAATCTTAATACTTTTGCCCGTTTGGTTCTCTACTTCGTGCTTATATTCTCTGAATTTCTCAAAAGCTTCAGACTTGTGTTTCATCAGGAACACATATCCGAATCTTGAGAGATCATCAGTGAATGTAATAAAGTAGGAAGAACCATTCCTAGCATGCGTAGACATGAGACCGCATACATCACTATGTACGAGTCCTCAGAGTTCCGTAACTCTTTCTCCGTGTCCACTAAACGGAGATTTGGTCATTTTTCCTTTGAGACATGAATGACAAGTATCATAAGATGATAATTCGAACGGATTCAAATATCCATCCTTATGTAACTTGGCCAGTCGTGTCGCATTGATATGACCAAGTCTACAATGCCACAAGAAGGATTCGTTCATTTCTGAACTTTTCCTCTTGTGTGTATTTTGTATATTGAGGACTGTATTTTGATTGAGAATGAATATGCCATTATGTAACGAGTCTGATGCAATCAACTTTTGATTTAGGAAGATGTTCATAACATTATCCTGTACTACAAAATTATATCATTCTTTACTTAATAAAGAAACTGATATAATGTTGCACATCATGTTCGGTATATAATAGCACTCATTCAGAATCAGTGTATTACCACTTGATAATACTAGGTGATATTCGCCAACTGTTTTGGCTGCAATATTTGTCCCATTCCCTACTTGAACGAAATGATCACTTTTTCCCAGTTCTCTACCTTTACGTAGCCCATGTAACAATTTACATATGTGGGATCCTGATCCGGTATCTAATACCCAGGACGTAGGGTGAACCGAGAAACAGTTCTCAATAACTAACACACCTGGAGAAGATGCATCATATGCATGTTCTTTTGGGCGGCTTGAGAATCCAGATATTCTCCTGTTTCCTGTTCAGTCTTATAACTCTTATAAGAAAGAACGGGACCAACGATCCCCTGCTCAGTATAATAAGCGAGTTCAGTCAATACATCCATATTATTATCTTGATTATGGCCTGACATGGTCGCTATCTGGAGAGAGAGAAGAAAACACTTTAGCGTATACTCTTGCAAAATTAGATTGGTTATTATCTTATCTAATCAGGATGTCTCCCACTGGTTTTATCAGATCTTCCTTCAAACCCTAAAAGGTAAGATTAGCCGGGATTAATTACACCCTACAATTTTGTCAATCTTTCAGCCAGATCAGTGTCGGTACTTGAGGGAGGTTCCCCGTACTTTCGCACGGACCTAATTAAAGTAAACCTCGTTTTCCCATAGGCGTAACCTCGTTAACACTTTTCTAGACACCTACTTGATCGGCTAATTGTCCTGTGTAAAACTCTCCCAGGAGTAACACTTACTCGCAGTGGGTATCGGGATCCAACTATCTCATAGGAGGTATGCAATCTCATTGCAAATTTCAACACTTGAAATTCCCGATAATGCTTTGCCCCTAACCCCTATGGCCTTGATGATTGGCAGAGATTCTGCGTGTTTAAGTTTAATTACCGCAATCAGGACGGTGTCGCTTTGCAGCTAGCCGGATGAGTACGGGTCGATCCACAGGAAGATGGGAGTCTTTTTCTTAATGTCTTGACGAGTTAAGTCCAAATCTGTTGGGTTTGTTTGGGTTTAGCTAATTTAAAATGAATAATAAGAGAACTTGTAAAGGGTAGGATTTAGTTGGTTTGGGTAGGGAAGGATCGCTCACTTGATTCTTTTGCCACTTCTTAATATTGATGTTACGGTAATCGGCAACAACGGGGATTAGGACGACTAAGAGAAAACTTGCGAGTATAAGCTAGGCTTTCCAACACTTCGTTTTCTCTTTTTGGTCCTTGTCCGTCCGTTCTTGGCTCTTAGTCGCAACCTCAGGTTGATTCAACCACAACCGGTCTCACTAGGGTATCACCGCTATTATGAAGAATAGGGTGCCGTAGGGAGCGGATTGTGGATCAATTAACAGGAGTTCAAATCAAGATATATGTAAAAGAGAAAAGTGAAGGAGTTTTCCGTATTTCAAACTTTCCGTTTCCTACCCTAACAAGTGAAAAGTTACTCACCCATTAGAATAGTTAAAATGAAATAAAACACAGAAAGAGGGTAATAAGAATTGAGGTAGAAAATCACAACTAGCTATTCGGGACCTTACTTAGGCAAGGATCACACTAAGCATCATGGTTGTAAGGATAACCGAAAAATGGAAGAAAATTAAAACGACGATTTTAAGAAATAACAACAACTACGTTTAACAATGAAAATTACAAGCAATATAAGAAACGGAATTACAAATTACACAGATAGATAAAGAACACTTCTTGCATGCTTCACACTCAAGAAAACCTCTCACAAGCTTTAATGGAGGAAGATGGAGGAAAATGGACTTTTATTAGAAACTAAATAATTCTAATACAAAAATTACAAAATAAAAACTTAGTTCTTCTCTTGGTTCTGCTCGGGGCTATTTATAGGCCTGGTTCTGGGAAATTTGCAATAAAACCCAATCCTACATAAAATTACAGAAACTACCCCAAAAACCCACACCATGATGACACGTGGCAGCCGCGCATGCGCGGCCAAAGCAAGGGTTTGGCCGCGCATGCGCGGCAGTGTTGTGGCCAAACTTTTGCTGCTTTTTTCTTTGGTCTTCTGTGCTTTTTTTCCTGATCTTTGAACACTTTACATTGCAATATTTCAAACAGAAAATCTCCAGATTTCTGATCCAAGACTTCTTCATTTCTTTCACTTTTGACTTTTCACCATTTTGACTTCAAATTTCTCTTTAGTCCCAAATGACGACTCTTTTCGTCCCCTCTTCTGAACTGGTATGGGACGGATGCTGGAACCCGGCTTTTATCTGTTTGTGACAGATGTTCTGGATTTTGCCGTAAATGTGGTGATTTTGTCGGATTTGCTTTCTCTTGGACTGGAAACCTGTAATTTGTAACATGCAGCAAATACGGATAAAAAGCACCTACCTGTATGCAATGTGATTAAGAATGGGCGGTACAAATATACAAAAATATGCGATGAACAAATACCCCCAAACTTATCTTTTGCTTGTCCCGAGCAAAACCATGTTATTCGCAAAAATTTCCTAACCTCACTTTCGCAGGGAACGCGATTGCACTGAGCATGTGCAACAAGCCGTTAAACCTCTAGGTGTCCCTAGTAGGAGGAGTGTTGTCTCCTGAGGGTTTTCAGCGGATACTACCCACAAAATCCGATCAATTGACCGTCGACTCTAATCTTCTATTTCAGCATTCTAACCAAAAACCCTATTATCATAAACTTAGAAATTACTAACCCGTATTCTTCACACTTCCTTTCCATTTAACTTAAGATCCTATACGCCTAGCCAGTTTATAAAGCTTTCAGCATCTCCTGAGTTTTCCTTCTTAAGCGGAATCTCAAATCCGGAATTTTTATCCATTCTATCGAAGAAATAAACCCTATCTTTCATTCTTCATCTCTCCTCCAAACTCTGATTATATACCCCTACGTGTGTGTAATTGTCACCCCTACACTTGGAAATTCAGTTCAAGCTATAATACCCTTGCCTTAATACCTAGTACTACTTCTTTTTCTTAATGATGGACGGGTTCGTTCATACATCTTTCATGCGACTATTAATGCTTCTTAAGGCACTAACAGCCGATTACTGAATGTATGAACTTAAAGCGTAAATAGCAGTATCCAGGTCTTGACTATTTTCTATTTTCTCTTTCTTTTTCTTTTCCTCTTTTTTTTCTTTTCTTCAAGACCGGATATATTTTTCAGCGTGCTCTTTTGGTGGTTAGCTTCAAATACCGTTTTTTCTTTCATACTAGGCTTTCAGGCAAGAGTATTTCTAGGTATCCTCTACTATTCCGAGTTTCAAGGTGGTGTATGTGCGTTTTGTAGGGTATATACTTTCAAAATTTGGATTTAAGATTTAGAATTATTTTTCAGACTTATTCTTCAAATAGAGCTTCAATAATTTTCCCTCATTTTAACTTCGCCTAAGAACTAGACTCAAAATTTGCTTATTTCAAAACAAACCGCTGGAGCGTATACTTTCTATAGTTAAACTTCAAGAAATGTTATTTTTAGGGTTCATAATTAACTAAGTTTAAAATCTAGTAGTTTCTAACTAGTTAACCTTCATATTAGACTTGAGTCAGACACGGTCAATAATATTTTTGTTTTTTTTTTCTTTTAAAAATTTTTGTTTTTATTTTCAAGTTTTCCAATTTTTTTTGTATTTTTCAATTTTTAATTTTTTTTTTTTTTTATATTTCAAAAAAAAAATGCAGTGCAGAATTTAAATATGCAAAGTAAAACCAAATATTTACATAAAAGATAAAAAATATGCAGATGCAATGCAAGGATAACTATTTACAGTTTAATCCCTCCCCCAAACTTGTTAATGGCAGTGTCCTCACTGCCCCCTGCGTCGTCTCCCAGACGATGCGGCACTCGTCCCTGGTTCACTTGACTCTGCCCTAGGGGCCCTAGATAGCGACCTAGATCTCTCCTCTCGTCCCAAAAGTGTTGCCATCCCCTGTTCTAAGCGTGCCATTCTTTGATCTAGGGTTGTCATCATTCCCATCATTCTTTCTACCCCCCTATGTGTCCGTCTAAGTAAGCGTGCTTGCTCAGCGGGGGTAAGCTCTTCTTCGCTCGCTGTGGAGCTCGAGCTGGCTATCACATGCTCGCTCGGTTCTGTCCGTGACCATAAATCTTGAAGTCTTGTGTAGGATGTCGAAACACCCTCAAGAACTGGTCGAATGATTGTACCAGCTTGCATGTGTACTGCAAACTCGTCGGAAAGGATGAACTGGCGACACAGTTGTGTCACCAGTATAGGGCACGGAAGGTTGGATGAAGTTTTGCCAGCAGCAATCGACTGAAGCAGTACCGTGCACATGTCATAACTTGGATGTTTGTTCATTAATGTGTGCACGATGTGTAGCGAGGGTGTAAAAAATGTCGTGTTGTGCGAGCTGCCAAAAATGTTATTTTGTGCCCATCGGCACACAGTTAGCACATTCGCGTAAAGTGTACGCGCTGGAATCCCTTTCCTTGGTTCCCTATAGCAATCATTTCCCATCAACGGGGTGTAGTCCTCAAATTGGAGGGGTTGGTCATGTGCGGGTATTCTAGGAATCATCGTGACCTCATGAATGAAGTCCCTATTTATTCGTATTTCTTGTCCTCCCCAAAACAACCTAATAAATCCGTATGTTTGGAAACTCCCCTCCTCCATTGAAGCATAGAACCGTTGGACCAGATCCGGAATCGCGAATGCGTTCGGATGGTTATACAAAAGATAATTCCATCCGCGTTTCCGGATCTCGTCGCCGAAATAGCTTCCATATACATCATGTTCAAACATTTGCGAAAAATTTCTCTCATATTGAAAATGTAAACCCATTACAGAATTTCAAAATTTTACAGATTAAAGAGGGGTTAGAACAGTGCAAACCTCCTCTGGAAAAAATTCCAGAGGCTGAAGACTCCAAGAGGCGGCGGATGCGCGGCAAGTGGAGGGGAAGCGCGGCGGATGGGCGGCGGCGGCAGCGGCTCAGGCGTCGGGCTTTATCTGGCGGCTAGGGTTTCTGAAAGGGGAATGGTTGGAGGCAGAAGAATTGGCTGTAGGTTTAGATTGCTATTTATAGGGGTTTTTTGTTTGGTTATTTACACTTAAACCCCTATAAATATATCTAATTAGAAAAAGAATAAATTATTCACAAAATTTTTTTTTTTTTTTCGTTTTCTGAAAAAAAATTTATTATTTAGTTTTTGTTTTTATTTTTCTTATTTGAAATTTTTCCAGGCAAAAAAAAACAAAATTGTATTTACATACCCCCAAACTTATTTGAAACAGTGTTTCCACTGTTTTTGGCTGGATTATCGAAGTTTGGGTGTAGGGGGAGAGGAAGATTAATCAGGGTAAACCGGCTCCTGTAAAAACAGGAGCTCCTCTGTTTGATCGGCGCAAAGGTATGGTTTGCATCGGTGTCCGTTCACTTTGAAGAGTGAACCGTCCTTTGGATTTTCCAAATCCAGAGCGCCCTGCGGATACACATTCCGCACAAAATACGGTCCTATCCAGCGAGATCGGAGCTTTCCAGGATGGAAATGAAGTCGGGTGTCGTAAAGCAGTACCTGTTGACCAGGTACGAAGGTTTTGCGCACAAGGTGTTTATCGTGAAACACCTTCGTTCGATTCTTAACGACAACCGCATTGTCGTAAGCCTCATCCCTAAGCTCGTTCAGTTCGTTCAGCTGCAGCTTCCGATGGCTGCCCGCGTTCTCAAGAGAAAAATTCAGCTCCTTAATCGCCCAAAACGCGCGATGCTCGATTTCGACAGGAAGGTGGCAGGCTTTTCCGTACACAAGCCGATAGGGAGACATGCCAAGATCGGTCTTATAAGCTGTTCTAAATGCCCAAAGGGCATCAGTGAGTTTCAGAGACCAATCCTTACGGTTCTTGGAAACCGTCTTCTCCAGTATCTGCTTGATCTGCCGATTTGAAACTTCGGCCTGCCCGCTGGTTTGGGGGTGGTAGGGCGTAGAAAGCTTATGATTAATGGAGTATTTCCGCATCAAGGCCTCGAAAGTCCTATTGCAGAAATGACTTCCATTGTCGCTAATGATCGCTCGGGGGTGCCCAAACCGTGAGAAAATGTTTTCTTTGAGGAACCTAACGACAACCTTGTTGTCGTTAGTTCGGCTGGGCACAGCCTCGACCCATTTAGAGACGTAATCAACGGCTAGAAGAATGTACAAGTTCCCAAAAGAGCTGGGAAACGGCCCCATGAAGTCTATCCCCCAAACATCGAAAATCTCCACAACCAAGATCGGTTGGAGCGGCATCTCATTCCTCCGGGATATCCGGTCCATGTGTTGGCACCGGGAGCAAGTCTTGCAATAGTCATAAGCATCTTTAAAGAGTTGTGGCCAGTAGAAACCACATTGCAAGATCTTCTCAGCTGTCTTCCTGGGCCCAAAATGCCCACCACACGCTTGATCGTGGCAAAATGACAGCACACTCTTGAATTCCTCATTAGGGACACACCGACGAATGATCTGGTCGGGACAGTACTTGAACAAGTAGGGTTCGTCCCAGTAAAAGTGTTTTACTTGGGATAAGAAGCGAAGTCTGTCCTGACTCGACCATTCGGTCGGTAGCAATCCCGTGGCCAAATAGTTCACAATATCTGCGAACCAGGGTTCGCACGATACTGTCAAGAGCTGTTCGTCCGGAAAAACGTCGTTTATCGGAATTGGAAGCGAAGGCGAAGAAGGAAGTCGCGAGAGATGGTCGGCAACCACGTTTTCACATCCTCGTTTGTCCTTAATGACAAGGTCAAACTCTTGAAGCAAGAGGATCCAACGGATTAACCGAGACTTGGCATCTTTCTTCGCAAAAAGATGGCGCAGAGCTGAATGGTCCGTGTAGACGATGACTGGAGAGCCGATGAGGTATGGCCTGAACTTTTCTAGAGCAAATACAACAGCCAAGAATTCCTTCTCAGTTGTTGTATAGTTGAGTTGGGCGTCGTTCAGGGTTCGGCTAGCGTAATAGATCACGTGCGGCATCTTGTTGATGTGTTGTCCAAGGACAGCACCGATGGCAAAGTCAGATGCATCGCACATAATCTCGAATGGGTGCGTCCAGTCGGGAGAAGAGAGAACGGGAGCAGAAGTGAGTGAGCGTTTCAGTGACTCGAATGCAGTCATGCAACTCGAGTTGAAGTCGAAAGGTGTATCCTTGGCCAGCAAAAGAGTCAAAGGTCTAGCAATCTTGCTAAAGTCTTTGATGAACCGTCTATAAAAACCGGCATGGCCAAGGAAGGCTCGGATATCTCTGACGCAACTGGGAGGAGGAAGATTGGAAATGACCTCAATCTTTGCTTTGTCAACCTCTATGCCGTTTTGCGAAATGATATGTCCTAAGACAATACCTTCTCGCACCATGAAGTGGCATTTCTCCCAGTTCAAAGTGAGATTCTTGTCCTTACATCGGGTAAGGACAGCGTCAAGATGTAGCAGACACTCGTCAAAGGAGTCGCCGAAAATGGAGAAGTCATCCATAAAGATCTCCAAAAATTTCTCCACCATGTCTGAGAAAATTCCCATCATACACCGCTGGAAGGTAGCGGGCGCATTGCATAACCCAAAGGGCATGCGTCGATATGCAAACGTGCCGAAAGGACAAGTGAATGTGGTCTTGTCCTGGTCTTTTTCGGCTATGGGAATTTGGTTATAGCCAGAGTAGCCATCAAGGAAGCAGTAATACTCATGTCCAGCCAATCGTTCAAGCATCTGGTCAATGAAAGGTAGCGGAAAGTGGTCTTTCCGCGTTGCGGCGTTGAGTTTTCTGTAATCAATGCAAACTCGCCACCCAGTTTGGGTGCGAGTAGGGATTAACTCGTTTGCCTCGTTGGTTATGACCGTGATGCCTGACTTCTTGGGGACAACATGAATGGGGCTAACCCACTGGCTATCAGAGATAGGGTAAATGATACCACTATCTAGACATTTGACGATCTCCTTCTTCACAGCCTCCTTCATGACTGGATTAAGACGTCTTTGTGGATCCCGGGCTGGTTTGGCATCATCCATCAGATGAATGTGATGCTCAACGATGAGGGGACTAATCCCCTTGATGTCCGCCATGGACCAGCCAAAAGCTTGCCTGTTGCTGTGCAAGACCGCGAGAAGGGCTTTCTCTTGCTCGGAAGCTAGAGAAGCCGAGATGATGACCGGGAGGGTCTCGTCGTCTCCCAAGTAAGCGTACTTGAGGTGAGAAGGCAAAGGCTTGAGTTCGAGTGCTGGCGGTGAAACGATTGAAGGCAAGACTGGTGCAAAGGTTTCGAACTCAAAGGACTCCAGCAAAGGTTCAAAGCGAGTGTAGGCAACCGAATTGGATGGTTCAGGTAACTCATCCGAAAAGTCGAAAGATTCAAACTCGGGTTGTTCGCAGCTAAGATCGTTAGAGAACGTGAAACACTCGTATTCGTTATTGGACGCAGAAACAGCAGCAGGTTCGAAGAGAAACGCACTAGTGGCGTCAAGATTATCATCATTGAATAGAAACTCCTCGAATTCACACTCTTCTGAGGTGATCTCCTGGATCGAGCATACATCCAGTATATGAGCATTAGGTTCAGAGGGCTGATTCCCCAACCTAAAAATGTTGAGTTCAATCGTCATATTTCCGAAGGATAGGTTCATAGAACCATTGCGACAATTGATCACAGCATTTGAGGTTGCGAGAAATGGGCGACCGAGTATCACAGGAATTTGATTCCGGGGGTTAGCTACAGGTTGTGTGTCTAATACAATGAAGTCAACGGGGAAGATGAAGTCCCCGACTTTTATTAACACATCCTCTAGCTCACCCCTAGGATGGGTGATCGATCGGTCGGCCATTTGGAGAGTACAATGCGTAGGTTTCAGCTCTCCTATGCCTAATTGCTCGTATACTGAATATGGAAGCAGGTTAACACTGGCACCAAGATCTAATAGTGCGCGGTTGATGTTCTTATCCCCAATAGTAATCGAAATAGTAGGACAGCCAGGGTCCTTCCGTTTTAGTGGTAAAGATTGGGTAAGGGCATCACTCACGGCACTAGCCAAGAAAACTTTCTTTGGTACCTGAGACTTCCTCTTTTTCGTGCACAAGTCCTTTAAGATTTTCGCGTAGGAGGGGACTTGTTGGACGGCATCTAAAAGAGGAATGTTAATGTTAACCTGCTTAAATAACTCCAAAATCTTCTCCATTTGTGGATTTTGTTTGTTAGACCTCAACCGGTTTGGAAATGGAACATTTTGAAAATTGGTTGAGTCTAATGCTGGAGGAGGAGATTTTGGAGTTGGAACGGATCCCAGAATAGGTGTTTTCGTGGAGTGAGAAGTGGGTCCATTCAAAGCAGAAGAAGAGGAAGAAGATGAAGAAGAAGCGGCGGCCGGGGTGTTATCATTGATCCGTGTGCCAATGTTGTTTTGCAGCACCCTCCCCGATCTCAGTGTGGTCACGGCACTCACATTATGGTTTTGTTGTTCAAGAGCAACATGTGCATTATGTGGGTGACCGGGATTTGGAAGTGGCTGGGATGGGAGCTTCCCCTTTTCTCGCTCGCTCAGGGCCGCGTTCAGCTGTGCAATCTGGGCCTCGATGGTTTTGATGCTTTGCCCGTGTGCGGCAGTGTGTTGCACTAAAGATTGAATCGAAGACTGGATGTTGGCGGTGGATTGAGTCGATTGTTTAACAAACGCCTCCAGACTTCGCTCGAGCGAGGAAACCTTATCATTGTTCGACGGAACAAAGTTGTTTGGTGGAAAAGAGTTGTTCGGTGCAAAGTTGTTCGTCTGGTTCTGGAAAGGTTGGGGTTGGAAGGGCTGCTGAAATTGAGTTTGTTGCTGCGCTTGTTGCTGCGGCGGAGGGGGTCTCTGGAAATTGTTGCCCTGGAATTGATTTTGATTCTGATTCCAGGCGAAATTGGGATGGTTCCTCCAGCCGGGATTGTACGTAGAAGAGTATGGATCATTCCTTGGTCTTTGCTGGAATGCATTAACCTGATCCTGTCCTTGCGATGGTGCATTGTAGGGACACTCTTCTGTCAAGTGAGAAGGATCGGAACAACAAGCGCAGATGGTACGAAGGGGGAGAACAGGGGTAGGAGCAGGAGCAGGAGAAGAAAATTTGCTCTCAATTGCCTCAAGCTTTCTCGTTATTGCAGCCATTTCAGCTTTCATCGCAATAGAGACGTCAAGTTGGTGAATTCCTACCCTAGACTGACCGGTAGAAGTGGATGAAGAGGAAGATGAAGAAGAAGAAGTCGGTCTGGTGCTCTCCCACTGTAGCGTTTGCTCCGTAAGGTCGTCAAAGAACTGCCACGCTTCCTCGTCGGATTTTGATAGGAAGTGGCCCTGACAGATGGTTTCCAGCAACTGCTTCGTTGCTGGGTTCAGTCCTTCGTATAAGGTTTGGCAAAGTTGCCATCTCTCTATACCGTGGTGAGGACACTGAACAAGAAGGTCTTTGTATCGGTCAAAGCATTTCCAGAAGGGTTCAGAAGGAAGCTGGGAGAACTGATTGATTTCATTTCGAATCCTTGCGGTCTTATGATTTGGATAGAACTTTTTGAGAAACGCCTTAACAAACTCGTCCCAACTGGTGATGGAGTGGGAAGCGGTGCTATACAGCCATTTTTCGGCGAGATCGCATAGAGTGAATGGAATGACTCGTAGACGTATAGCATCGTCCGACAGCTGGGTTGTTTTCATCATGGCACAGACGTTTTGAAATTTGTTGATGAAGATATAGGCATCTTCAGATTCAAGCCCGTGAAAACGTGGAAGCATGTTGATGAAGTGGGGCTTAATTTCAAAATTATCCCCATTGGCCGGTGGAAGAGAAAGGCAAGTGGGGAGTGCGGAACGTGTGGGATAGAAACGATCCTGGAGCGCAATTCGCTGCGGCGCTACAACAGGCGGAGGTGGTGGAAGATTGGTCTCCGTAGGAGGTGGAGCCAATCCAGGGGTAGTCAAAGAGATGTTCGGATTAAATCCTGACATCGCAGAAGAAGAGGTTGGTGTATCGACGTCTGAGTCGATCGCGCAGTCGGAGGCGACTAACGAAACACGGACTAAACGGGCGCTAGTGTCCCGAGTCCAAACGGACATATACTAAACGAGTTTAGTATAGTCAAAGCGAAGAAGGTGAGGGTAAGAAAACGTCAATGAGAAAGGTAATGGGTGGTGGAGTGGAAAATGGAACGTGGCGACAAAAGGGCAAGTTTTTATAAAAATTTTGATTTTTTTTCTTTTGATTTTATTTTTTTTAGAAAGAGTTTACAGAGATATGTACAGAATTACGGCTTTTCGCAATCACACACAAGATATGCACACTCACACCTAGATCTAGAGTCACCTAGGTCTGCTAGACCTGCTCCAAGACTTGATTGTCGAAGCAAAACTGTGTCGAGAAACAAACTTAAGATACACTGATCAAGAGGCCAGGTAAGTGCAGAGATAAGGGGAGGTTTTCCAACGCTTTCGCGAAGTTCCTTAATTATGTAACCCTTTCTCTTTTGGCGGTTGCGCCGTTAACACTTTCCTAGGCACCCCTTAAACAATGCACCGTTAAGCGAGATTCTAAACACGGTTTAACTTCTCCTAATGAGCGTGAAGTCCTTAGGGCCGAGTCTAGTATTTTTTATTAACAATGGTCAATGCATATGCTTTTGTGATTTCTGGGGTCCTGGGAAGGGTGATGAAATCCCCACCCAATCTGAATTGGTTTCAAGCCCCTTAAAGTCCGTATTAATCAATGCAAAGCAGTAACAAATCAACTGCAAACAATTTTTTTTTATTTTTAGCGCGGCGCAAAGAATGCTGCAGAAAACACAGTTCAGTGGAGTTTAGAGGAGTTGAGAAGATGGTTGGGATACTTACAGAGGATTTTGGTTTTCGCCTTGATCCGCCGCGGTGTAGCCGCGAGATATGGGTCTAACTTCCCACAACTTTGGCACTGAACTTGAAATTCTCCTTTCCCTGCACTCTTGCACAAAGAATAACAAAATGATTTTGTACAGTATATTTTTTTGTTTTGTTTTTGGTTATATTTTTATTCACAAATTAACCCGAAATTACAAAAAGAAATAAACTACCGTCTCCCCGGCAACGGCGCCATTTGATTGGCAGAGATTCTGCGTGTTTAAGTTTAATTACCGCAATCAGGACGGTGTCGCTTTGCAGCTAGCCGGATGAGTACGGGTCGATCCACAGGGAGATGGGAGTCTTTTTCTTAATGTCTTGACGAGTTAAGTCCAAATCTGTTGGGTTTGTTTGGGTTTAGCTAATTTAAAATGAATAATAAGAGAACTTGTAAAGGGTAGGATTTAGTTGGTTTGGGTAGGGAAGGATCGCTCACTTGATTCTTTTGCCACTTCTTAATATTGATGTTACGGTAATCGGCAACAACGGGGATTAGGACGACTAAGAGAAAACTTGCGAGTATAAGCTAGGCTTTCCAACACTTCGTTTTCTCTTTTTGGTCCTTGTCCGTCCGTTCTTGGCTCTTAGTCGCAACCTCAGGTTGATTCAACCACAACCGGTCTCACTAGGGTATCACCGCTATTATGAAGAATAGGGTGCCGTAGGGAGCGGATTGTGGATCAATTAACAGGAGTTCAAATTAAGATATATGTAAAAGAGAAAAGTGAAGGAGTTTTCCGTATTTCAAACTTTCCGTTTCCTACCCTAACAAGTGAAAAGTTACTCACCCATTAGAATAGTTAAAATGAAATAAAACACAGAAAGAGGGTAATAAGAATTGAGGTAGAAAATCACAACTAGCTATTCGGGACCTTACTTAGGCAAGGATCACACTAAGCATCATGGTTGTAAGGATAACCGAAAAATGGATGAAAATTAAAACGACGATTTTAAGAAATAACAACAACTACGTTTAACAATGAAAATTACAAGCAATATAAGAAACGGAATTACAAATTACACAGATAGATAAAGAACACTTCTTGCATGCTTCACACTCAAGAAAACCTCTCACAAGCTTTAATGGAGGAAGATGGAGGAAAATGGACTTTTATTAGAAACTAAATAATTCTAATACAAAAATTACAAAATAAAAACTTAGTTCTTCTCTTGGTTCTGCTCGGGGCTATTTATAGGCCTGGTTCTGGGAAATTTGCAATAAAACCCAATCCTACATAAAATTACAGAAACTACCCCAAAAACCCACACCATGATGACACGTGGCAGCCGCGCATGCGCGGCCAAAGCAAGGGTTTGGCCGCGCATGCGCGGCAGTGTTGTGGCCAAACTTTTGCTGCTTTTTTCTTTGGTCTTCTGTGCTTTTTTTCCTGATCTTTGAACACTTTACATTGCAATATTTCAAACAGAAAATCTCCAGATTTCTGATCCAAGACTTCTTCATTTCTTTCACTTTTGACTTTTCACCATTTTGACTTCAAATTTCTCTTTAGTCCCAAATGACGACTCTTTTCGTCCCCTCTTCTGAACTGGTACGGGACGGATGCTGGAACCCGGCTTTTATCTGTTTGTGACAGATGTTCTGGATTTTGCCGTAAATGTGGTGATTTTGTCGGATTTGCTTTCTCTTGGACTGGAAACCTGTAATCTGTAACATGCAGCAAATACGGATAAAAAGCACCTACCTGTATGCAATGTGATTAAGAATGGGCGGTACAAATATACAAAAATATGCGATGAACACTTGACAAAGGCCAACAAACCATAGGAAGCTAGTCAAGTTCAACCCGTCATTTCTTGATTGAAATAAACCCACCCGCACGACCCTTGACAAAGGCCAACAAGGTCGTACGAATACCCTAATCTAATCACATCACATGTTTAAACAGATAAGTACCAGTTAGCCACCGCACGCTACGCCTTGACAAAGGCCAACAAACGCAGCACGAATACTAAATAGTCTTTATCTGAAATGGCGGAGGGCTACGCAGGTTTTTCAGAAAACCCTGAGCGTAATGAACTTGATATCGTCGTAGAATCGAGTGTTTTTGAAAAGAAGTGTTTTTGAGGCTTTTCTAGTTTCGCTAAAGAGGTCACTCCCGGTGAAGGGATCTCGGCTCTTTCCTCATCGAATAAGGTGCATGATATATCATATATACCGCTGTGCAAAATAAGAACTATATAAGCTATCAAAAACTAAACCGCGAGTTTGTAGCATCTGCCAGTTTCGCTAAAGAGGTCACTCCCGGTGAAGCGATCTCGGCTCTTTCCTCATCGAATAAGGTGCAGGATATATCATATATACCGCTATGCAAAGCAAAACTGTACCTACCCCTTTTTTTATAAAGTTTTGATTCTACAACATCTTTTAGGTTTCTTTTCTTTTTATTAATCTCATTAATAAATCCCATCAGCTTATGCTTCCTAAGTATCACAGAAGAAACGAAAGCAGTAATATTTATATATCAGCATATATATATATATATAGTATAAGCATTCGTCTCAGGCAGTAATATGATCTCATCACAGAACATTGCAGTAGAAGAACATATATGAAATATTTGATATACTAGGATGTCCGTGTTTTCAATACGAGCCGGTATAAAACACGGATTCCACGGTCGCGATGAATAGCCAAACCCACATTCCTAGACCCCTACGAGAGCGACAAGTAACACTGCCAGTTCTAGGGTTAGGAGACCCGGTCTCGACTCCCCGAAATGGCCTCCCACTGGACCCTATAACCCGGTTACTTGTGCTCCCCTTCTTGGGTCTACCTAATGCGGAAAAGTAAATAATATACGCTGGTGACATCAACCTCATCCCGGAAGTGCCCCAATAAAAGAATATTACATACAAATGAATTTTACATGAATGAAAATAAAAACCCCCATCTCACATAAACCCCCGGCTATTCAGAACACGACGATCCAATATAACATATCACAACAACACAAAATATCACATATCATCAACGTAAGTAAGTATGCATACACCGATCGTCGTTGATGTATAGCAATAAAGACCGGCAATACAACTACATACTACACTTACGGTTACAGAAAATAAATTGTAAAACTACAACATTTGGAATCCACAATCACTTTAGACATCGTAAATCCGAAATATCACATACTTCGCATTTCATGCCTAACTATATGAATTCCATATATTGTATCATATTCCAGATAAATAGACAGTATTAAACTTTCCGAACAGATAATCAAATATCCAAAATTTCCTAAATAGCTCAACACTTGAGTGGAGTTCAAATAATCACAAAATCTGTCACAGTACCGATGATCCAGCCGTAGAAGAGTCAAGCCAACGCCTCACATGTGGCACGCCGTACTGCCCCAAACCCTAAGGTTTAGAGGCGGTTCAGACGGTCACATAATCGAGTTAAGGTTTGTGTTCTTCTAGAGGGACCGCCGCGTTACTTGTACATTTATCCGAAAGATTTAAACCCGATAAAAATTCAACACTTGAAAATTTTTTGTGCCGGGAAAAAGTGAGTTAATAATATCCGTTCGAACATTTTAACAGTTTCTAAATATCCGGAAAAAATAACGAAATTAAATATTCCGATCGAATCAACGATTACAAAATAAACCCAGAACACCCAACACTTGAGTCAGATTAAAAATACCTAGAAAATAGTACTTACAGAAATTGATATTACAGTGCAAAAACGAGTGTATAACTCCTCTGTACTGCCGCGGATCCGTGGTCCAAGCGCGGTACGGCCGCGGTTCCGCGGCGGTTTGTACGGATTATGCGCTTGTTTTTCACTGTAGTGTTTATATTTCCCTGCTGAATTTTTTAGGTATTTTTAATACAGAAAAATCACAGTTTTTAAAAAATGTCCAGAGAGGGGTTCAAATCGTCGTTTCGTGGTTCGTTCGGACTTTTAACTTCGTATACACGTCGCCTAATGCTCTAGCTAGGCTCTGATACCACTGTAGGGTTCCTAGGCACTCTTGTGAGGGTTCATAAGGCATCAACCATGCCCGAATAAAATTTTAGCCGTACTGAACAACCCAAAGCCGGGATCTTTGCTGGATTATTAGGGTTTAACATGCAAGTAAACATCTTTACTACTAAGTGTGAGGGATTACAACCTTTTTAGTCCGCTCCTTCGCTTCATAAGCTCCGAGTAGAAATCCTTTCGCCGCGATCCACGATCTCCCGGACTCAAGAGAAGCTCCACGACTCGAACGATCCATGCTAGCTTGTAGTATTCCTTTTCTCCGATGATCTACGTCGAAGTTGCAATAACTCAAGCTCTCTCACTTTAAAGAGGTGAACACCCTAATCTAATTGGCTAGATTAGATGAGGATGATAGAGTAGTATTTATGCTTTCTTTTTATATCAAATTCTCACAAGAAATCATCACAAAAGGAAAATCTAGTAAGCTTTCTCAAAGCTCAAGAGAGAAGAAAATGAAAAAAAAGAGTTAATCCTTTTATGATGAACAATAGAAATGAATATATGATTAATCATGGAATCATGGTCAAGGATGACTAGGATAACCTTTGTAGAGAATAAACTAAGGCTAGGGTTTGGTTGGGTTAAAACAATGAGTCATAAGAAAATATCTATCATAATATCTTCTTCATGACAAAAGGAAAAGTTCTAGAAGGTGCAAGAAAGAACTAACCCTAATCAAACCCTAACCTTGCTTAATCTCCACTAAACATGTTCCATTATTAATCATATCATGATACTATAATATATATCACATATATATTATATATTTGTAACAAAAGAAAATAATACAATTAACATATATCGCATATATATCAATGCATTATCCGGTGAGAAAATGAAATAATAAAGCGAGCCAATATTAGATAATGTAATACAATATATCATATATATTATTATACATTAAATCATCGAATCAACACTTGATCCGACAATCCGGCTATATTGAATATAACCGACTAATATATCATGTACCGATTCATCGAATCAACACTTAATCCGATGACCCGGTTCATATCTAAATATCGCGAGAATATAATACGGTATCTCATATCGCCTGAGCCAAGAAACCTCTGTGTAGGACTCTAAAGAATCGTCAATACGCCGGTAGCAGGTGATGATCATATCAAACACCCATAAGCTGCAAGCGGTCAGCTAAACGTAACAGCTACCCAGGTATTGAACGATTAGAAAATCAACAAGCTAGCTTGTACGTTCTCCTGTGAATCCAATCAGTAACACTCCCCTACAGTTCGGTCTGTTCGTCTGATATGTCGCACATCAAGTCTAGGGGTGGTATACGTCAAACCCCAGTAACCGATAAGTCGTGTCGATGTGTGGCTCATAACGGGTCGAGAAACTACTGGTAACACTTACCAGTAAATCTCTATATCAGCCCTGGCCAGGGACTTCCAGTTATAGCCAATTGAACACAGCACAACATCAATTCCTTATACCGGGAGAGACGAATCCCCTCTTATTGCTCATTGACTCCATGTGATTCGGGACTGTACCCAAAAGCCACCGTTTTGCACGCCCTCTTAGACGTGGTAAGGCGGAAATCAAAGCACAGTGGGAATCACACGAGACTCTATGACGATCTCGGGTCTACAGACTACCATGTACCAGTGTCGCCGGAGAACTGCCATCTGACGTGTGGTATATCACCATCTGGGAGTTCTCGGCGAGTCCGTCCAGTATACCCAGTCACCACTGAGCACCCGTACACCATCCTTGATGTCAAACACCGATGGATATGGGATCATCCATCGCCCATCATATGGGTCAAGATGCGTATACGCTTGTCTACTCTGGTGTATCGATGCCCTGTCTCGATATACCCTCGACTAGGAACAGTTATAGGATATACTCATCGACTACCGTGGCTCTACTAGTATGATCTCATCATAGTCCCACTAGTCGAGTACAGATCCTAAGAGCTTTATCAACATGTGAGAGAAAGACAGTAAACCAATACAAGTCAACATGTTAAGATAAAGTGAAACCAAATAGTATACTATCATGACGAGCAAGAAAGTCCTCTCTATATATATCCAAGCATCCATTATAATATACATCATATGTACAACAATGGCCTCTAGGGCATATACATAACTAACAAACCCAAGCTCCTCGCGGCATCTCCGGTCTTGATCTCCTCGTCGGAAAGGGCACCACATCATCGATTCTTTTTACGGGCTCCCGCTTCATCCAAAGTAACTCGGGCACGAAGTGTGCTAGCCAACGTGTCTAAGATGATGTAGAGAATGTGTGTGATCACTTTGTCTCTTACATCCATTGATTTGGATGGAGGTTAGAGGTGTTGCCATTAATGGAGATTTGAGCTAGAGAAGAAAGAGGAAGAAGAAGGAGTTTCCTCTCTCTTTTCTTTTTTGTGATATATGTGATAAAATGAGAGAGAGTGAGAAGAATAATATGAGAGCTAACCCCTTCATGGCAGCCCCCCCTCTCTCCTCTTATCATATCATCACAAATACATCACTCAATGCGACACATGCACAAGAAAAGAGACCATGAGTCATCACTTGTGTATGTGTCACAATTAATTATCATAATCATGATTGTGTGCTCATAATTTCCATTAACGAACATTAATCCAAATGTTTGCAACAATAAAAAGATACGGTAACATCTAAAGTAAACTCGTGACGGATCACAAGGATACCTCTCACCTGTATATACATACCTGCATCCGCATTCCTACTGAATGCGAATACGATGAGACTAAAGTAATCCAACAAATCTAATAGTAGGATCCGGCTTAAACCAAAGCCCACTAGTATGATCCGTCCGATCATGATCCGTGCACTACTGCGCGTATATGATCGGACCCCGCCATATATCATACGGCCTCTACATCATTTCGTCCGAAACTTGAGAAACTGTCTGTGGGAGACTCTAAAGACTCGTAAATATCTTGGCTGTAGATTCAACCTCTAGCACGTCGGAGGTACTAGCCGTACGTAACGGGCTACCAGGTATTGACCAAAAGGGAGGTCGATGGGCGAACTCATCCTCACACCCTACCGAGCCTGTCGGTGACAATATCCGTACAGTCCGGTCCATTCGTCTATGAGCATCGCATGGCGGTCCTAGGGGGTTGGTAAAAGTCAGACCCTAAAAGCGGTACAAGTCGTGTCGGAGTGTAGCCCAGAACACCCTGAGAGACTACTGGAATATCTACCAGTAAATCTCCTGTCTTGGCCAAGAACTTTGTGTAATGGCTCTCCTAGACACAGCGCGATCTCACCCCCAATACCGTGAGAGACGACCCCTGCTGATCCGCTCACTGCCTCCATGTGGCTCGGGACTGTACCCAACTAAAACCTGTTTGCACGACTCCTTTGAGCCGTGGTAGGGTAGTAATCAAAGCATAGTGGGAACTTACACGAGACAAATGACGATCTCAGGTCGATGAACTGACCTGTACACTTGTCACCAGGGAACTGCTATCTGACGTCAGATATATACCAACTAGTATGTTCCCGGCAAGTCATGTCCGGTGTACTCATAACCCAATGAGCACCTGTATATATCTTAGGTGAACCAACTGATACCAATGGCTTGTGAGACCGGCCACCGCCCCTCGTCGGGGTCTCGACTGTATACACTAGTCTACTCCGGAGTATCGACGCCCTGTCTCGAAAACTCCCACGACTAGGGACCACTTTAAAGATGTGCTTATAGACCCCAGCTCCCACGTATATGATCGCCATCATATTGCTGGCAGTCAAGCAAGAATCCTAGGGGCTTTATCAACGTGTAATAGCGACCTGTAAGGTCACCTAAAGCAGTACACGATGATAAAGATAAACCAGATAGCATACTATCATCTTGAGTAAGACTGTACTACCGGTATAGGTCCTCCCTCAATCATTGCAATCACGTGCCTGTGATCTAATAATTGACTCTGAGGGCACTATATCCAACAATCACTACTCGGTCATCCTTAATGGGCTTCTTACAGCCCTTCCAACCCTAAGGATCAAAGTACTCCCAGAGACAGCCGAGTGGCTTCCCTGCTAGGCTATCCCTGGCCGGTAGCTTCCCTACTCGCAACTCCAGGGATCAAGGACCTTGCCAAGATCAACCGAGCAGCTTCCCTGCTCGGTCATCCCCAGCGGGCATCCTCCTGCCCAACAGACGCTGCAGGTTTGTAGCCCTCATAACGAGGCCACTGAGCCCATCACATGCAGCAGACCCAAAGCCCCGACAAAAGACATCAGGTGATCGAAGTCAACTCGACGACCGATTGCTCCACTTGTCGTTCCCGCACTGGACCGTGCCCCATCAGACACCACAGGTCTGCACACGTCGTGTCGGTCAAGCGACGCTTGACACGCAGACAGTCGCTTCAGTGACAAGATGCACAAACCGGCGCACCTTCCTTAAATGCAGAGATTTCGCCCTGATTCGCTAGCAGGAAAGGCAGCCGACAGCCCGGGGACGCGTCATGATGAAATCTTAGGAGGGAGCTCTCCCCGGATGGCCCGGCAGTCCACTCTTGGCCCGACCCGCCAGCTGGTCGGGACAAGAGTGCGGGGCTAATGATGATGCTCTATATTGGCGACCTTCCAGATCAAGACACGTGGCAGACGATGTGTCCCAGAACTCAGAAGAGAGGGCCCACAGGGGCCGATCAGGCCACCCCTGTACCCGACCTACAAGCACAAAGCCGGCTCATCTCAGAGCCCCCTACAAATTGGCCTCCTCGGCCTCTCAGCTCGCCTCCGAGCTACCGCAGGACCAAGATACCTCGGCTCTCTCGCTCGTTCCCGAGCTCTCCCGCCGAGGCCATCTTCCTCGGTCCCTCCGACCGACCAACTCCACCACTCACAGACGTAACCGCCGCTCCGCAAATCTCGCCATGCGCAGATTCTCCGCCAGCAACATCCCACGTTCCATGCCATCACGATCCCCATTAATGGGTGATCCGCTCTTTACGCTGGCGTGACGTCGGGAGCGTAACCGCCGGCGAGATTCTCGCGCCTTCTACTGCGTGTGCTGCCGCCACTATAAAACCTCCCATCACAAAGGGGTCAAGTAAGCCATTCTTTACTCTTTTAAGCCGTTACTCTGCTCGGATCTCACCACTAACTTTATCATCGGAGGGTCCTTGGTGATACCAAACCATCCCGGGACTTCTTTGCAGGTACTCGGCACCAAACTCCTCATACCAGCTCTTCCATCAAAAACTCCTCTTCTATCAAAAACCCATTGAGACCCACACGCAACAGAAGGTAACCGTCTGAGCTCACCAGGAGATCAGCGGAAGACAACATCTGACGGAGACCCGAAAAGGGCCTCCATCAAAGACCATCGATTTCTAACGCTTCTATTTTCCCTTTGATTTCTTTGTTGTATTCGTTTTGTAGCTGGTCTGAAAGCGTACAAGTTTCATCAACTTTGTATTTTGATGTTGGTTTCTAATGGTGTAGTTTGTTCATCCTTGAATTCTTGGTTTGAATTTTGATGCATTTATGAAGTGTTAATTGCAGCTGTGATAAAAACTCTTACTATTTTGCTGTTCAAACTCTTGGCCAATGAATAACTGAATAGAAAACAGCAGCAACGAGTAATACCCCAAAGTTTTTGGGTTGGCTACATTAATCCTTTTCATCCATTATGCTCGGTTAAGGATTGTCTACAGCCTGAAATTATTGGTGCTGCCTGAAATTATTGGTGCTGCACGAATAAATATTCTGCTATCTTTGATGAATCTGTTGAGTATAAGAATTTAGGTAGCAGGACTGAAGTTAAAATCTTGATGTATGATGGAATCGCAATTGATCGTTCCAATTGAATCAGTAATATCAATCGCTGGAAAGAAAATTGATCTCACGCCTCCATTGGTGTGAACATCGCTGGAAATAAAATTGATATCACGCCTCCATTGGTGTGTGGCTTATCTTGACAACACAATATAGTTTTGTACTCCTAAGTTCATCATGTAACGTTTTGAAATATCTAGATATCCTGGCTTAGCATACCATTAACCATGTTTTCAAATACGACATATGTTTTCGTTGTTGAGGAAGCTCGTCACTGTTTACAATCTAGAAGCTGCATTTTAACGCGAGATTCGCTCACAAATATATTGTTGTTTTAACAGGTTTTCCAACTGGAAACTGTGCATGAAGTGTCTCTGCAGGGTGCACTCTATGCTGATGCCAGCATGGCAGAATTATCTTGGAAGATCCATTATTTAAACAGATGTGATAAAAAATGAATCCGATATTCTTCCGAGAGAGATGTCGTATGCGACTCGTATCATTGAAATAATGGATATAACCCAATAAAACGTTGAAATCATCATCAATGCAACGTGACACTGTAGGCCTAATTTTCTCATTTTTCTGTTTTTTTTATTCTATAGAAAATGACCATTTCATGACTTATATTCTTTGTAAACTAAAGAACAAGTCGATGCCATTACTTATTCTGGTGCATGCTTTGCTTTAACTTTGACAGAGATGAGGTAGCTGTTGAAACAACTGCTCCAGTCATTGGAGAGCCCATGGATATTATGGTTCTGTAAGGGTTTCTGTGTCTGATATCCTTTTCTATATTTGATAATATTTTCCATAAGAAGCATCAGCAATTTTCGAGTAGCCTAATTAAAAATTTATTACACTGACAAACAAAAAGTACTAATGATCTCATGGTACATTAGTTCTTCTTACATAAATTTTTTATGAGCTGCTAGAATTTATGTGTGGCACTTCTCCAATTTATTCTTTTGCAAGGGTTTAAACTTTGCGCGCTCTTATCTTCCAAACGCTGAACTCAGCGCTCTCTTTTTTTGGTTGCCACTCCTGATTTTATACTGCTTTCTGTATGTATCAGGCTGTGTCTTCAGATATTCTAATATCTAATTTCCAATTGTGAATAGAGCTTATATACCTTAAATTCATATTTTGCTGTCATTTAACGTTTTTATTGAAAATTTTGGTTTAGGCTGTTCAGCATGTATTGTTGATCTCTTACATTCATCCCACATCTCTTACAAATTTCCTTAGTATCAACTACATACATTATGATCATCTTTCCTACTTTCTTTTCTTGCTGTGTCTGTGAAAATCTAGAAGGCCGTATGAACCTTTAACTCCATGCAGATAATTAGTCTTATAACGAAACATCGAACTATATCGGAACCTCCCCCATGGGATGAATGCCTATACCTCATTTAGCAAATAGTGACTCATTTGATTTTGACCGATATATACACTGATCAAAGAGTGCTTGGTGCTGATTTCAATGCCATTATGTTCTTTTCCCCTTTGTTGTTCCTTGTAGCTACTGAATGGACTTATCCAGTGGCGCTTTTGTTCATTTTCGGGTGTGATTGTATGATTCCATGGAATAACTGCAATCTTCCCAAGAATGCCCGTTAATAACTATATACTGTGTATGTTGAAACTCATCTTATCCATTGCTACTGGTTTTTGTTTGTATTTTTTTTAGTTGTGTTTTATATAAAGATCAAGACCAAAATAATATGATTCTGCTTGTCAATATGAATAACGCTTCTGTTGTATTCATCCGTGACTTTAGTGTTTTCTTTATTTTCTAGAGAATGGCACATACCATCAAATACCTTTCTAAGTCGGGGAAAAATTCAGGGCTGGTGTTTGCAGAGAATTTTCAACTTTATCTAAAACATTGGGTTATCAGACATCTGATGAACGAATTATGCTTAATTTTATATCTAATTGAACGGAGAGTTAACATAGCAGCTAAATGTCAGCACCATGATGTTCCTCCCAATCAAATATACAAAGAAAAGGCTGTCTTATCTATTTCTATCTTGCATCTTGCAAGTGTACTTCAATTTTGATTATGTTTTATGAAGTCACTAATTTATACATGTATTTGAAATGATTTATAGTTTTATATATTTTGTCATTCTCTAATTCAATTCTGTCCAATTTTGTTTGTTGGTTTATGGTACAGCTTTGCAAGATTGATTCCGAGGGCAAAGCAAGAAAGGTTGTTGGATGCTCTTGCCTAGTTATCAAGGTACGATGTTATCCTGGATATATCAAAACTTTGGTAAAAGTAGACTTAACTATCATTGATTTTCACTAAGCTACCTTAAAGCTTTGTTTTTAATTACAGTAAGCTCGTTTAAGAGTTACATTAAAGAGTATTTTAGCGAAGAAAATATAACTCTTTTGAAAACAAAGCTTGAGGAAGTTCACTGTAATATAAAAAAGGTTGAAAACAATGATAGTTAAGCCTGCCGTATTGAAAATTGCCTCGAACCAAATTATTTCATCATCTTCGGTTCTATATGTTTGTAATTAAATCTGTTTCCATTTTTGTTACTATGCAGGACTATGGAGAGGAGTCTGAGGGTCTTCATATCGTTCAGGGCTATGTGAAGGCCGAATGAGTCATAAAATTTATGTCTTAGTTTATTAACGACTTCTTCAAATTTTGGAAATCTTTTTTCTCGGTGGCTATGTTTGATGTTGTTTAATTAGCTCGAACTATCTGCATCGCCGCATATTCAGAGAAAAACTGATCGGCAGCACTTTTAAATTATGCCTTATTTTGCCAATACTGCAAGGTTTATTTAGCAAGGATTTGTGGAAAAATTAGTTCTGCCAGTCGATTCTGGTTTTTGTTTTTTTAGGTTTCCTTCATTTATTTACTTCTTGTGTGATTACAGTTGTCGACATGGATTTTTATTTAGTAAATTATGCAAAGCATGCAGTTTGGTGAAATGGAATTTTGTGCTTGAAGAGCATACGCCTTTTGTTTAGGAGGAAGAAAAAATTCTGGTCGACAGTTTGGGACAAAAACTTTCTTTTGATGTTCATCAGTTGAACTGTATTCAGTTTTCAATGTATCATGTGTGTAATGTATGAGAAGAATTTCAGTGAATATTAGTTAAAATAATATAATTTATTGAGGAATTTAGTAGAATCTATTCTAATTTTTGAATAGATTTTTGGGGCCACGGACCTGGAACTCATTTTTCCAAAAAAATTCTATAAAATTACTGACTTGTGCCAACAAATGCTAGCAGATGAAAATTCCTGCTTCATTCCGTTTTTCTGAAGGTCCTTCTCGACGTCCACCACGTCCCGAGGAAGCTATATGCTCCGGAACAGCTGTTTAAGGTCATCATCTACCTTGATTACTGCTTTGGGGTCGTTCGGGTACACGATGTCCTCTTGCGAGTCCATATTTAAGAGGAGCCATGCTTGTCCTGCGCCTTTCAGAGCCTGCATAACCGTAATATCCTGCCTGATACCCAAAAACGTTATGCTGTTGGTGGTGGGCTAACAATGATAATGGGTAGTATGCTAGCATCACTTGACACTCTCCCTTCAGTGGAAAGCCCTCGTGCAAAAACACTCCCATGTAAGACTTATTTTAAATTAACTTGATGAGATTTGAACCTATTGGACATATTGAAACTTGAATACCATGTATGAACCACTTGACCAACAAGTTTAAGGTGCTGAGTTGTGAGTTATATCAAGCAAACATAACAGTTAAACATCAACAACAAGCCCTTATCCTAAACTTTTGGGTTAGTTATATGAATCATTGTATTCCATTCCGCACTGGTAAGGAATATATATATATAAGGCGACACCTTAGGATGTAACCTAAGGAGTCGCCTATGTGGCACTTCATGAGAGTCCATATATCATAAATAAATGCCAATATAATCAATGAAGGACCGTGCATTTATGAGCTAAACACATTTACGAAGTGCAAAATAGGTGACTCCTTAGATTGCATCATAAGGAGTCATTTTAAGGGCCTAGGGCCACTTGACACGCACACATATATAATGGAGAAAAGGTGCAATATGAGGGAATTTCCTCCTATGGCATCGAAAAAATACACCCTCCATGATTTCTTCGACGGTCGGCACCCGTCATCATCTTTATCATGTAGGATATGGTTACACCAAATTTCATGTGATTCCATCACATTTTCACCATTGATTAGGATGATGGGCTCCAGTCGTCGAAAAAAATCGTGGAGCATATACATATTTGGCGTCACCTAACAAAAAAGCCTCCTAGGGCCTAAAAGATACCCTAGGAGGATTTTTTGTTAGGTGGTGCCAAATATGTATACGCTTCACGACTTTTTCGACGACTGAAGCCCATCATCATCTTTATCATGTAAGATGCGGATACACCAAATTTCATGTGATTCCATCACTTTTTCACCGTTGAATCAGCAATGTAAAAAGTTCGATTGTCGGCAAACCGTTAATTTTGCATCACTAAATCAACGGTGAAAATGTGATTGAATCACTTGAAATTTGGTGTATCCACATTCTACATGATAAAGATAATGATGACAGGTGCCGATCGTTTCGACACCATAGAAGGAAATTCCCTCCTATAGCACCTTTCCTCCATTATATATACACACACACTAAGCTCCAAACTGATAGGATTTAGAAACATGTCCCATCAATTTTTAGCAATTAGATTCACTTTGAGATTTGTGCATTCAACTATGAGGAAAAGCTTTCATTTATTTCAATCATGATATCAGTGTTTCCATAATTCTTAAAGAAAATCTAATGGATATAAATTTGATAGATTTGTTTCCATATCCTATTGAGTGGAGCACGGTCTTTTTCTCACACACACATATGGGAGCGCTCTATTGCAAACCGGTCCACGTTTTTTAAAAACGGGAACTCTTGATTCATGACCTATTTGAACGATCCAAATCGTTCAATTTGATCATCCTAACTTTGAGTCCATATGTATGAAAAATCAAAAGATTTGAAGGGCTCTAACACATGCATCAGATGAAGCATATGTTGCTATATTGAAAGACGTTCATTTTGCACTCATTCGATGCATGGGGTAGATGTCTTCAAACCTTTTTATTTTTCATACGTATTGACTCGAAGGTAGAGTGATCAACTTGAACGGTTCAAATCGTTCAAATATGTTATGGATCGAGAGTTCCCATTTTAAAAAACACGGACCGGTTTACAAGAGATCACTCCACTATATGTATATGTATGTGTGTGTAAGGATAATGGAGGAAATGCGCCATAGGAATGAATTTCCTCCTATAGCCCTTCACAATTTTCCCCGACGATCAACACCTATCATCATCATCTAAATGTGGATACACCAAATTTCATGCGATTCCATCACCTTTTCACCGTTGATTTAGTGGGTGCAAAATTAACGGCTTACTGACAATAAAACATTTTGCATTGCTAATTCAACGGTGAAAATGTGATGGAATCACATGAAATTTGATATATCCACATCTTACATGATAAAGATGGGTGTCGATCGTCGAAAAAAAATCATGGATAATAAAGATTTTTAATGCCACCTAACGAAAAATCCTCATAAAGCCTCTTTTCTTCATTATTATCTCTTTATATATAGATAGAGAGAGTAATGTAGGAAAGAGGCCATATGATGGAATTTCCTTCTATGGCGTCAAAAAAATATCCTCCATTTTTTCGTCGATCGGCACCCATCATTTTCATCATCTAAGATATGGATACACCAAATTTCATGCAATTCCACTGCTCTTTCACCATTGATTTAGTGGGTGCAAAATTAACGGTTTACCAGCAATATAACTTTTTACATTGCTAATCCAACGGTGAAAAGTGGTGGAATCATATGAAATTTGGTGTATTTACATCTTCGATGATAAGGATGAAGATGATGTGTGCCGATGGTCGAAAAAAATCATGGACGATGTAGATATTTGATGACACCTAACAAAAAAGCCTCATAGGACCTCTTTTCTTCATTATATATATATATATATATATATATATATATATAGTAAGGCTAATTTACTCTCAGGGCTTAACCGGCTTAGTTATGCCCTTTTGAATAATTAATTCATTCCGTTTCATTCATGCATACAATAACAGTAGGGATCGTTTTTGTCATTTTCAAGGAGAGAGAAAGTAGATGATGTTATAAAAATCCTATGAGATATTCTCTGTCCTATTAATCAATTCCTTTATTAATTACAAGATTCTCTACCTTCTCTCTAATCTTGAAAATGATAATAACTATCCTTACTTTATCATGAATGAAGGGCAAATGAAGTAATTATCCAACATGGCATAATTAAGGTGGTTATATCCTAAGAGTAAATTAGTCTTACCCTAACACACAAATATATATATATATATATATATATATATATATATATATATATATATATATATAGTTTGACTAGGCTCCTTCCAATTTGATATCAAATCCTACCTATTTTTTTACCATTAGATTTGGTTTTGGATTTGTGAAATTATGTCATGATTGGAAAAAAATGTAAGCTTTTATTTATAATTGATTGCACACATACCAAAGTGGATCTAATCGTAAGAAAATGATGCACCACACAGTAGAGCATATGTGACATCAATTCATTAGACTTTGCATGGTGTTTTTGCACTTAAGATCAAAACCTGATGAAAAGAAGAATTCAAGTACAAAAGCACCGTGCAAAATCCAATGGAAAAATATCACATATGTGTAGGGTGTTTTTCGTCACCCCATTGAGATGGGAGTACGCGCGCGCTTGTCTGTCTAGGGTAGGACGGGGTTTATTGATTGTGGGGATCCGAATCTCCAGCAGCCGCGGACTAAGCTGCCGTTAATTACCCTTCGTCTTTGGAGCGAGGGAACCTCCAATTGACGGGTTAAACCGGTCATGCGAACTCAATGTGCAGTGTACGTGTGTTTTGTTTTGAAGGGGGGCTTAGATATATCGGGAGCCACGCAGAGTTTTTACGGGGGTCCCGCTACCCGGATAGTGGGCTGGGGGTCAAGGGGGGCAGCGCCCCGGCCCAAATTTTTTTAAGAGGGATAATGTTGTAGAGAATATGTGTGGGTGTGTAAATATACATATATATATAAAATGAAAAAAAGGAAAGGGCATCCAAAGAATGCGTGGGAAAAGTGCCAGCGCTTTGGATGCTAGCGCTTTGAGCGCTAGCGCACCACGTGTCAGCACGTGGGCTTTTGGGCGCTAGCGCTTTTGGACGCTAATGCTTTGAGTGCAAGGGCGCTAGCGTTTTGAGTGCTAGCGCCCCACGTGTCAGCACGTGGGATCTCGGACGCTAGCGTTTTAAGTGCTAGCCTACCACGTGTCAGCACGTGGACGCTCGGACGTTAGCGCTTTGGGCGCTAGCGCTCTGAGCGCAAGAGCGCTAGCGCACTGAGCGCAAGAGCGCTAGCGCACCACGTGTCAGCACGTGGGTGCTCGAGCGCTAGCGCTCTGAGCGCAAGAGCGCTAGCGTCCCACGTGTCAGCACGTGGGCGCTCGAACGACTAAAGGGACTTGGTCCATGCAATGTGAGTTGTACTCCCAGGAAGGAGCACCTATTACTTTGTGTGTGTGTGTATATGTATGTATATATATATATATGAGGAGTTAAACTCCTAGGATGTTTTAAAACTGATGAAGGGGCTTCTCCCCTTGAGCCCTAGTTCTTCCCCAAAGTGGGGCTTCTGGAGATGGATCTTTTTCTTCCTCCTCTGTTGGCAGGATCTTGAAGATCAAGAGATGTGAGATTTTAAAAATCTCTTCTTTTTGAGATCTGATGAGAGATCCAAGCTCCCCTTTGTGTGTTTTGTGGTGAAAACTATTTAGTTTTGGAAAAAGGAAGATACTCTTGATTTAATTCAAAAGAAAGAAGAAGGTTTAGAACCTTCAGAAAGGAGAAAGAGGCACAAAACCTATATTTAAAGGGGAATGAAAAGTATCTATGATATTTTCATCATGTTGCCTTATATAGGCTTACATATTTACATATAGCCCATTGGGCTTTACAAAATAGCATTTTGCTCATCCCATGTCTCATGTGCTATTGCTTTTTGCACATAAGCCATGAGCTTACAAAAATTTGGCTTTATGACCATTTTGTTTACATTCATGCAAAAAAAATTACATAAAAATTATTTATTACATGATTTCATTTTGGCATGGGGGGGCCGGCCGCTTCATGTTCGGACTCGACCTGGGCATGGGCCTACTTGGCTTGGGGTTGATTTTGACTTTGACTTGGTCAACCGGGGTGCAATTTTCGACTTCAACAATATGCTTCTCTGAGGGTACACCCAACAAGGACATTCCATGGCCTGTGTGTGTGTCTGTGTATAGGGTACCATGTAAAGTCTACCACCATAGCACTATCCTAGTTGCGCCATTACCTATAATTTGGCATTTATAGGCCTTATATGGCACTTTAAAACAAGTATGCACAATTAAAATCTTAGTATCTTAGTTGAATCATGGTTCTTTAAGCTTACAGACATGACAAAAAAGTCGGAACGAGAAGAGAAGGCAAAAGAAGAGGTAGAGACAAAAAGGGAGGCAAGATGAAAGAAGTTATATTGTGATGATGCTCAATATTGGCGATCTCCAAGATCAGGACACGTAGCCGATGACGTGTCCCGGAACTCAGAAGAAAGGGCCCACAGGGGCCGACCAGGCCATCCCTGTACCCGACCTGCAAGCGCAAGCTGGCCCTCCTCGGAGCCCACTGAAAATTAGCCTCCTCGGCCTCTCAGCTAGCCCCGAGCTGCCACAGACCAAGACTCCTCGGCCCTCTCGCTCGTCCCCGAGCTCCCCAGCCGAGGCCATCTTTCTCGGTCCTCCGACCGACCAACTCCACCACTTGCAGGCGTAACCGCCGCTCCGCAAATCTCGCCATGCGCAGATTCTCCGCCAGCAACATCCCACATTCCACGCCATCACGATCCCCATTAACGGGCGATCCGCTCTTTACGCGGGCATGACGTCGGGAGCGTAACTGCCGGTGAGATTCTCACGTCTGCTGATGCGTGTTGCCGCCACTATATAAACCCCCATCACAGAGGGGTCAAGTAAGCCATTTTTTACTCCATTTAGCCGTTACTCTGCTCGGATCTCGTGCTAACTTGATCGTCAGAGGATCCTCGGTGGTACCAAACCATCCCGGGACTTCGTTGCAGGTACTCGGCGCTAAACTCCTCAAATCACCAATCTCCTCAAAACCCATTGAGACCCACACGCAACAGGAGATCACCTCCAAGATCCAACGGGAGATCGACGGAAGACAACATCTGACGGAGACCCGAAAAGGACCTCCATCATATTGCTCATGCTGCTTTCATACCATGAAGGGAAGAAGGCTCCACATGTTTGCATAACGAGTAAGGTTGCATCTGGATCCAGATATTTTTCAAATAGGGATTTGGTTTCTCGGATCCAGTCGTATACGGGTATGAATATATATTAAATAAGGTAAATTTGCTTCCATCCCCATTAATCAAAAGTGACTTATTTTTAAACCAAACTCACAAACTTCCATAAATGCCAAAAAACCTATGCCTTTACACAGATTTGTTTTAAACCCAAAATACTCTCAAGGAATACAAATACGGTGTAGTGCATTGATATTTTTAAAATACCAAACCCTCATCTTCTATCTTGAACCATTTCCAAACTCATCAAAACCCTAATTGATTTCTCTCTATTCCTCTAAATAAAGTATAATGATTTTTCACAAGCCGACGCCCACCATCACCTTGACTTCTGCATCGATGTAATTTATTTTATTGTGAAACATTAACTTTTGTCTCGCCTAGATTAATCTAAAGCAAGGTATAGATTTTCCTTTTTTCCCTTTGATTAGTTTTTCTTTGCGAACAAAACTTGTTCAATTATGATTGAAAGACTTGATGAAATATTAACTGGATTATAATTTTTATAAGTTGTGATGTCATAAGTTCTTTGGTGAGATGAATTTTAATTTGGAATCTAAAGAGGATGAAGGATAATGGTGTAAATTTCGCTTTAAAATGTAGCATGAAATGGAAATACATATACTAAAAGTGGACCCGGGGGTTTAAGAATAATTGAATATCAATATACTGGGTTTTTAGCCTTTATGACAATGCATGGTTTTAAAAATAAATCAACTTCCAGTTCTAGGCTTGGAAACAATTTCCCATTAAATAAATATTTTCTCGAATACAGATACAGATATGGTTGTACCAAAATTATCCGAAAACATACAGGGATACAAATACAAGAAAATATATCATTTTAAATTCATTTTTGGTTAATAATGCTTGTTTAAACCCGTACACATTTTTGCTCATTTTATATGCTATGCATTTAAAGGAACATTTTGACATGATAATATATCATGTTTGTTTCAAAATAAACTAGTAATATATATAATACTGGGTAAATTTCACTTAAATACGCTTAACTATTGGCATTTTTCACTAAAATACCTTAAAGTCTGTAAATTACAGATATATACCTTAAACCCTCCCCGACTTCACTAAATACCCTCAGTCAATTTTCATTTAGCCTATTAGATTGCTAGATTGCTGCTGACGTGGCTTCTTCAAAGACGAAAACACCCTTGCCGCATTGTTTATGTAGCATTTCCCCTGTCCCCCCATTATGACTTCCTGCCATTTCTTTTACTACTTAATACTCTCTTCTTTCCCTTAATTCGCAACATCTGCTTCCATCTTCTTTGCTCACCTTTTTTCTCTTTATGAAGTTTTGGTATGGCGTCTTCATTTTTGTCGAGTATTCTTGAAGGCGGTTGTGGTTTAAAGCTTAGACTTAAGTCGATGGAAGTGGGAAGATGAGATGGTGAAGAAGATGGACTTAGATTTTAATTTTAAACTAATACGAGAGTTACGTAAGGGCTTGTTTTAATTTAAGGGTAGAATGGTAAAATGCCAACCTCCGTTAACGTCATAGACCTATTTGATAAAAGTAAACTTTAAGGTATATGT
This sequence comes from Agapanthus africanus, assembly GCA_030015575.1. Taxonomy (NCBI): domain Eukaryota; kingdom Viridiplantae; phylum Streptophyta; class Magnoliopsida; order Asparagales; family Amaryllidaceae; genus Agapanthus; species Agapanthus africanus. The sequence goes on along the minus strand of JASDDO010000031.1, from coordinate 685,707,828 downwards.
TCGTGATTTATAAACTATAAGGTATTTTACTGAAAAATGCAAATAGTTAATATTTATTATTCAATCATGTAATACTCATTTGCATGCATATTTGCCTTTATCAAATATTTGAAGTACTCATATTATATACATATTTAATAAAATGTATCGATTGCATACACTTTGCATCCATATATTTTGTTATCTTAAATCTAATTTCCCATTCCCGATTCGTATCCGTATCTCTTTGATATCTGTTTCGTATCCGTATCCGACATTGCCTAATACGGATATGACTATTTATTGCCGAGCTCTATTCGTATTTGTATCCGTATTCGTCAATAGAAGACAAATACATAAATGGTACGATCTGGATGCAACCGATTCTTTGTAACATCACGACATATAGTTGAAAAGCAATAAACAACTTAAGGACCTTGTAAAATTAAGAAAAATATATTGCGCTTGTTGCTTTTCTTTTTTATGGAAGCATTGCAAGCTTTCCGCATAGGAGGAAGCACGATGATTATTCGATCAATATTAAGTGCATGGTTGAGAATTCTTTCTTTGTGACTTTTAGACATATAGTTGAAAATAACTATACAACATAAGACCTTTGCAAATTAAGAAAAATAGTTGAGTGACAGACATGAGTACCACAGGCAATGGCTACTACAATGCAGTGTACAAAAAAGAGATAAAACAATAATCAAGTAAACCAAGCACAAAAAATGAAACAATTGATAATTTGAAAGCAATCAGAGGCTGATCTTAATTTAAGTTCCATGCATTTCCGCCTTCTCATTTGACAGATATCAATTCCACTAGAAGCTACCTATAAACATGAACAGCTCAAATGGCGTGTAATAGAAAGAGATCTGTTAATTTAACTGTGTTTTGTGGACAGCTAAATATTCTACTGTTAATTCCTCTCTTGATATGAAACCGAGACAATGTTCCTCAATGTCAAAACATGGCTCTAAATATCAAGATTTTAGGTTTATCCCAATTATCTTGCTGTAAACAATTATCTGTTTTCCTTTGTTTTCTTTTCCTTTTTGGTTGTGCGCGTGGAAACATGGATCTTATATAACATGTTACTAATGAAATTTTGGCGTCCGAATGTATGATGACAGAGGCAATCGACAGGAATAATATTGACCAAACATTTTGAATGTGAACCTTGCCGATAAAACGACACACACACACACACACAGATTTGCAATCAACAGGAAATTCATAAAATGGAGAAGTCATGGAAACTATAATTTATAAATGTTTGCAAAGATGCCAAGGCTCAATTCTGGATGAACATATGAACCACATTCACAATTCTTTTCAATTGTATCCTATTTACAACTTCACATATGTGTGCGCACCCATTAACACACACACGACAGATGTTTAGATATTAGTACAAAAACCTAAACACAGTAAATCATGAATTAGTAACGGCTATCTGGATTATAATTCTCAGAGATTATGATCCATATTCTCTTAAGCAACTATTATTCCTTCTCTAATTTCTACAACCAAACAACTGCCCAATGATCCCACTTTTTTTTATTATAAATTTCACTCATAAGAAAAAGAACAAAATTTTCAGGGGAAGGAGAAAACCTCCAACAAGCAACCTCCAGATCGGTACATGAAGTAGTAGCTAACTTTACATTTTATAATTTTCTAGAGGTAGTGTAGACAAATTAACTTATATCTGAAATTTGATATTCAATCCTTACAAATTTAAGAGTTGGTTCACCTTGTAAGCGAAGCGCCTCCCATCATAGCTCACTCTATGGTTATTCTTCAAACTGTCAAACACGGCCTTGTTGCCTTTTATATCAACATAAGTTGCATCATTTATCTCTTCTGGTGTGAGTGCTTGCCTTGTCTGAAAAAAAATCAAAAAGAAAAAGAATTTTTAATCGGTACATGCAGGGAAAGGTAATAATACCATTGTCCTAGACCCCTAATCAGACTTAGGCCTCCACCACTTGAACTCTGAAGGGAAAGAGATACTAGCAATTAAAATCATATTCTCGTACCAATAGAGGCTAATAAAATGCTAATCTAATTAACAAGAAACAAGTTTGCCAAGATTGTTCTATTCAAGGTTCAGCACAGATTTATAGAGGACAGGCAACCAATATCAAAGATCACAATCACACAAGTACAAGACTACTTTGGTTTTCTCGCCTTAGCCAGATTGAAATCTAAGTAGCAGAAACTTATTGACTACTTTCCACAATTTTTTTATGAAGCAGTTTGCGCAGCCTTCTGGGCTAAAGTGAGCTCAGTCCTTAGTGGTTGAGGGCTAGATGCTTAAATTATATGATTACAGCAACCAGACTATTTTTTTAGCCTGGTGGATTTCCGTATGGGAAGCAAACAGCCATAGCCGGAAATTAAGATGGTCTACGCAGGTATCCAACTACTGTCACATATATTACTATTATAAACCCTCAATGCCACGTATACTATACAATATTTCTTAATCAACTTTCTCATAATGTGGTGTTTTAAAAAAGATTTAGTAAATTACTTATATATTTTTCCTTTTCCTTTTTGCTGTTTTATGTGACTTGCGCACACACAGGAGAATAAACATCTACTTCGTCCTGTAAAATGCACTTGTACCACTTTTCTTATAAAGGAGCTTGAAATTTAGTAGAACTGATGCAAACTTTTAAACTGGTCAGAGGCCTGAATCAGATTTTTCTCTCTGCCCTTTCCTCCTAGACCGAAGTCCCTTAAGCACTACTCTCCATAATTTACTCCCACATGACTTAATTCTCCTACCTCTATTTGGATAAAGCTATGGTATACTCTATTCCTAGCAACTCTCACACCCTTTTTGTATTATAGATCCATAGAGGAGTAGCAAGAGTTCATATATCCAGAGAGAAAGAGCAACATTATGGGAAATAAAAAGAGATAAGCCCATGCCTCATAGAGAAGATCAATAACAAGCTTTATTTGTGCACCGACGGGGGACCTCCTAATGTTATTGATGTGTTGAAGCCTTTGTGTATCATTAGAAAATTTCGCTGCAGGTGGAGGGGGTTTGGGTAGAGCTGAAGCAGTGCTTGCTTTAGTCGTTTTATGACTATGGGATGCTCGTGAAGGTGCAGCACGTGCTGCGATGCTAGTGAGAGTGGACTGACACTTCTCTTGTTGTTGCTTAAACTTGTTTAGGCTCTCTTGCAACGCCATGTATAAAGCCTCTGAAGACAAAAGGATTATGAGAACAAAATCAATGCAGAGGATATTCTTCTTTGCAACCCCACACAAAAAGAAAAAAACTTTTCAGGCCTAAAAGAAATGTTAAGCAAATGATAAGTTAATAGATCATATCCAACTAAACATACGGTAGCGTGAAAATGGATTGCAAGGTAAGCTGCCTGGGTAAAAAGTTGAAGTGAAAATTGTAGCCTAATTAAAATTCTGGGTTTAGCTTTGATTAATTGCCGCACCAAGTGTACTAAAATTATAGAGACAAATTAAGGAGAACTAAAGACATCCACAAAGGCCAAAAGATAATAACTTATCATGATTCCCTCTATATTAATAAAACTCTAAAAAATACGAATATTGTTTGTCGCTCACAACAAGGACAATGTGAAGATTAGTGGGCAGGGTAAGCTCCAGCTTCGCTCATTAAAGAAGAAAATAGCGCATCGCATGCAAAGGCTTTGATATATTAAATTAAACAACGATATTAGATTCAACGAATTAGAGAAGAAACAATAAGAAGAGAGACGGAAGTAGGAGAACCCCGTCGATATTTTCGATAAATTAAAAGAAAATCTACTATTTTAGTCTTTGCTATCAACTTACACCGGAAGGAAAAATGGACAATATTCCCTGATTCTATGTGAATTCTCATGATAATACTTTAGTTTAACTAGGATGAAGGGGGAAACTGCAATACTATTAATCACGCGTTACACCATTGCAAGTGAGCTGAACAGATTTAGGAGATCCTTATAGAATGAGAAAACAACTAGTTAATGCAATATAATTGAAGTATGAACATATTACAATTTTCCAACAACTATGGCATTCTAAATTAGGCTGAAAGTAACTATTTTGCGCTGGATTTGAACATAGTTTCCTATAGCATGTCGCCATTTTAGTAAGGGTTTGATGTTAGGTTGACAACAGAATAGACCACAACCCTATTTTGATGTGAAAAAAGTCTCATTATGGCGTATGAAAGAAGATCATTAGATTGTTAGGTACAGCCCTACCTTCAAAATTTCCTGGTTCGTGTAATAAAATTTTCTAATTTTATAGTGCAAAGGGAAAATACTCACAGGTTTCTAATAAACCCAGAAAGCGAAGTAGAGTAAAAAAAGATAAAATTCTTTCTAGGGCAGCGAGGAATTCGAATCGGGAAGTTTTTGTCACTTTAAATAGAAAAACATAAACAGATGCGAAGAAATCAAGGCATCCGTTTGGATCAAAAGGCATCAATCGATGGAGATACCTCAATCAATTCAAATTGGGGTTGTTCGGTCGCTTGACCACAAAAAGTGGAATCTCAAATCCTTACAATTGCAAATATATAGATTTAGGATTCCTTTGTGTTTTTTTTGTATCAAATCAAAGATGATGAATCTAAAAGTTACCATTCCCTTGTTGGGCTGTACCAAACTTGTTGGGCTGTACCAAATTTGATGATGGATTCCAAACATGGATTTTTTTGACAATTTTTAAAATTAGGCTTATTTTATAAAATAATAATAAAAATATGCCACTTTAAAAAAATATTACAAATGTAGACCATTTTTAACCATGTATGTGCCAAGTGAACGCCGGACGCTGTGCTATTTTTTTTATAAAAAAGTCAATGGGACGCAGTTGCCAAGTGCGCCCCATGGGTCCTTTGAAAATGTATGGGAAGCACTTGGCATGTGGAAAAAAAATTCTCTTTCACCATCTCCTTCTTCATTCCTTTCCCCTCATCGTCCTCGTTGCCCTCGTCGCCCCCTCCCTCATCGCGATCCCTCGCTGCCCCTCGCTGCCCTCATCGCGATCCCTCGATGCCCTCATCGTCCCCAACCGCCAACCGCCGCTGCCCCCATCGTCCTCGCTGCCCCCATCGTCCTCGCTGCCCCTCGTTGCCTCGTCGCCCACTCCCTCATCGCGATCCCTCACCACCGTCGCCCTCATCGGTCTCACCCCGTTGCCTCATCTGTCTCTCTAGCCTCCGCTTCCCCTCATCATCACCGCGGGGGAAGGAGGCGGAGGGTGGCGAGGGAGGATCCAGAGAGGACGATGGCGGTGGTGGTGGAAGGTAATTGGAAAGGCGGGGCCGGAGTTGAGATGGAGGTGATGGAGGAGGGAGGAGGGGGGTGCGGTGGTGGTGGGGGGAATGAAGAAGGAGAAGAAGAAATTGAAGAAGAAGGCGGTGTCTGTCGAGGAGGAAAAGAAGGGGGCACGGTCGGAGGAGGGGGCCCGCAGGGTGGGGGTGGGGAAATGAAGAAGAAGAATGTATTGGCCGCATTTCTAAAGTGTGCCCCATGCATATTGAAACAGGACACAGTTTTCAACTATGCCCCATTGAAAAAATATTTTAAACAGTACAGCGTCAGACGCTGCTGACCTAACGCCTACCTAGCCAAAACCGATTTATATTTATAATAATTTTTTAAAATGACATGCTTTTATTATTATTTTATAAAATAAACTAATTTTAAAAGATTGTACTTTTTTTGGGTTAACCTTAAGAATGTGAGTTTATCTTTTTTCATGTCCAAATAAGATAAACTTGGGTATTTCAAAGTCAGTTTGAAAAAGCAGCAGTGCTTCAGCCTCAACGCTATCTAAACCTAAAAAATCTAAACAAGAATGCTTCATACTTCACTTAAAAGCAACATTTTATCATGTGGACTACTAGCAAGGGAAAAAATGCTCTGACAAAATGCTTCACTCTTCGCTAGTATTAAGGTTTCAAGATTTTCATAAAGTTAAGAGCTTTCCTCTGATGATTTATATGAAGAAAATAATTCTAATTAAAAATTGCATAAATTATCAATAATAATCGCAGAAATTCACCGATAAAAATTTTATGGATAATTTTTTATATTAAATCATATTAAAATAATTTTTTTAAAAACTGTTTCAAAAATAATTACAAAAGAATATCACTTTCTGTCTGCCGTGGCCAACTCAGCGCTGACATCAAATAAAAAAAATTAGGGACGCAGTTTCAAACTGCGCCCATATGTTTAAGTCTAAAATAATGGGGCGCACTGTCAAAGGCGCACATTCCCGTGCTTAAATCAATTTTACGCTAACTTTTCTCATTCCTCACTTCACCCTCTCTCATCTCTCTCTCGGTCGCTCTCTCTTTCTCCCCCTCTCCCTCTCTCGATCTTTCTCTCTGCTTTCTCCCTCTCTCGATCCCGATCTCTTTCTTCCCCCGACCCACCTCCCCCCAACCTCCCTCCTCCGACCTCTCCCCTCGAGCCTCTCTCTCTCTCTCTCTCTCTCTCATATCTCTCCTTCTATCTCTCTCTCATCTCTCCGGCTCATTCAACTGTCTCAATTTTACAGTCTCTCACTTGTGCAAGTTTAGATGGAAATTTACGGACAAACAATCACCTTCATTCTCGTCATCGTCGTTACCACTGTGAGCATCTCGAAAATTTGCTAAATCCTAATTTTATTTTTTAAAAAATTGGTTAAAATTTTGTATTAGGTGAGCAGTTCGAACAGATTAGAGTATATATTAGGGTTTTCCCCGATTTTACTTGTGACGGATCAATGAATAGGATGCAAGTTCTCACAACTTGTTACATGCTATAAATATGGATTTTATTGTAATTTTATATAGTTAGTTTAGTATAACTGTGAAAATAAATAAGCAGGTTGTTTGATAAGAACTCTCAAAATGTGTCAATATTTCTGCCGGGTGGAAAAATAACGGATAATTATATCCATCTAGTTTGCTATTTCGGTGGCCAATTAACGATTGGGAAAAATAATATTTCTGAATATGTCGGTGGAAAAACTAAGATGACTAGAGTCAAGAAGTATAGCACATACAACGAGCTGTGCCAAGTAGTATACAAAACTACCAAAATCAATCCGTTAGAATTCAATATCTCCTTAATATGCAAATGGCCGACGGATCATAAATATACCGCCATTGAAGTATCCGATGATGAGGATACACAAGTCATAAAATCGAAAACGATCGAGTTATTTGTGAAGAAGGAGATATTGTCATCCGTTCAACTTCTCGAACCTTATTCTGAAGTGCATGATCCTTCTTTTCGAGCATCCGAGCAATACCCGTAAGGAGAAATGACACGCATGCTCAATATGAATACTGATTCTACAGGATTTATGTCTCCCACCAATGATGAACAATATATAGATTAAAATTACGTAGGTGAAGGCACATCAAGCGAGACGCCAGTGAATTGGCAGTTTACGAAGTAAGTATTACTTTGCATATCTTTATACCGCATATACATTTAGCAGATCACTATTTATTGACAGTAGAGGTATGCTATAGTTACTAAGTATTCAAAAATTTGTGTGCAGTTTTTATGTACCGCCGCCCGATTATAATTGCATGTCACCGCCAAGTTTCGGTTTTAATTGCATGCCAACGCCAAGCTTCGGCTTCAATATTATGTCCCAAAATACCAAGCACATACACTCATACAATACGGAATACAATACGGGATGGACACCGTTTGCAGACGATGGGTCTGGATTTCGTCGGTATGAAGCCGGAATATCAAGTACCATGCAAGTCCCTAATGTTGGTTCCGCACATCCAACCGATGTACATGCTACGGATCCAGTGGTATTGGAACATAATAGAGATGAAAGTGATGATGATGATGATGTTAGTGATGAAGGCGAGATTCAAGCACAAGATAGCATGCAAATTGCGCATGTCCTTACTGATGAGAATAATATGCAGTGGATTACTAATTTGCGTGTTAACAATGATTTCGTTGAGTTTGAAGATCCACTTTCCGATAACATGACAGATACTCACATGTTATCTACATCGGTAATGGAGAATGTCAACTTTCGTGCGGATAGACTTTCGGCAGTCGATATTGAAAGTGGGTTGATGATGGGCGATTTGTTCGAGAATAAAGAGAAGTTAATTCAGGCAGTCAGCGTTTGGTCAATTAAATACGGAGTTTCTTTTATACCAATCAAAACTAACACGACCAAATACACCGTCGTTTGTAAAACAGACGCGAACTATCCGTGGAGGCTTCATGCATATATCTCAAAGAAATCACCGACAAGATTCTGGCAGTTAAAAAAGTATGCGGGTAATCGTACTTGTGTGAATCTTATAATGAATTCAAATCATAAACATGTCACTTTTATATTCATATGTAATAAGATATTTCATTTTGTGAGAGCGGATGTCGATTTGACCCCCAAAACAATTCAAGTGCTTATAAAAGATACATTATTCATTGAAATAAATTATATGAAGGCATGGAATGTGTTGAACATGGCATTGTCTAAAATATACAGAGATTGGGAAGATTCGTATGAACATTTGCCATGATATCTTGCCATGATCAAATCTACTAATTCCGAGTCTGTCTTCAAGATAACCGACGTTTCAAAGACAGAAAGAATGGGAATATTTACCGGTGTATTTTGGGCATTCGGACCGGTCATTGATGGTTTCGCTTATTGCTGTCCCGTTCTCAATATTGATGGAATCCACTTATACGGCAGATACAAAGGGATTTTGCTCATTTCTACCAGTGACGATGCAAATGATGGCCTTTATCCTTTGGCATATGCTATAGTTGGAGGTGAAACCACTGAAAATTAGAAGTGATTCATTACTTGCATTCATCTCTACATTCCATCCGTGCGGAGAAGATACATTACTTTCATATCTGACCGGATGAAAGGGATTCCGACTGCACTACGAAAATCATGGCCAGAACCTCATAATCATCGTTATTGAATGCAACATATCAAAGCCAACTTCTCAACTGCTGGATTTAGTGGCAAAATCTTGCAGAGTTTGTTCTCTCAAATTGCATGTGCACCAGATGACCTGAGCTATAAAGAGCTGAGAGAGGAATTTAAACGTATATGTCCAAGAGCAGATACTTGGATTGAAAGTAGTCTAAAAATGAAGAAAAAATATGGGCTCTTTCGAAAGATGGTGGTAGGCGATTTTGCATGATGACTATGAATGCTTCAGAAAGCTTTAACATGGTCTTAAAAGGATCTCGATCTTTACCTATTCAGGCCTTAGTAAAACGAACTTTTTACAGGGCAAACAAATATTTCTTTGCACGACGTCAGGAGGGAAAATAATAGATGACAAAGTTATGTTCTAAGTTCGAATAATTAAAAATAAAGAGGGCTGCTGATGCTAGGCACGCTTGGATCGTGAGGTTTGTTGGGATCAAAAATTGCACCCCGGCTGACCAAGTCAAAATCAAAGTCAACCTCAAGCCAAGTAGGCCCAAGCCCAGATCAAGTGAGCGGATGCCTAAGTCGAGTCCGAACATGAAGCGGACGGCCTCTGTTGGCTATAGTGCCCTCAAGTCAATTATTGGATCGCAGACATGCGATTGCAATGATTGAGGGAGGACCTATACCGGTAAAACAGTCTTACTCGATATGATAGTATGTTATATGTTTGTCTTTATCATCGTGTACATGCTTCAGGTGACATTACAGATCACTGTTACATGTTGATAGAGCCCATAGGATTCTTGCTTGACTACCAGCAGTGTGATTGCGATCATATACGTGAGAGTTGGGTAGTCTATAAGCACATCCTTAAAGTGTCCCTAGTCGTAGGAGTTTTGAGACTGGGCATCGATACTCCAAGAGTAGACTAGTGTATACGGATCGAGACCTCGACGAGGGGCGGTGGCCGGTCTCACAAGCCATTGGTGTCAGTTGGTTCACCTAAGATGTATACATGTGCTCATTGGGTTATGAGTACACCGGACGGACTCGCCGGGAACATACTAGATGGTATTATACCTATTGTCAGATAGCAGTTCCCTGGTGACATGTGTACATGTTAGTCTATCGACCTGAGATCTTCATTTGTCTCGTGTGGGTTCCCACTGTGCTTTGATTACTACCCTACCACGGCTCAAAAGAGTCGTGCAAATAGGTTTTAGTTGGGTACAATCTCGAGCCACATGGAGGCAGTGAGCGGATCGTTAGGGGATTCGTCTCTCCCGGTATTGGGGGTTGATGTCGCGTTGTGCACGGATGGCCATCACCAGAAATCCTCGGCTGGGGTAGACGAGAATTACCGATCTAGGATCGGTAGTTTCTCAGGTGGTGATAGGTTTCATACCGACACTAAATGTCAAGTTATTAGGGGTCTGACTTTATCCGCCCCCTAGACTCGATATACGATACTCATAGACGAACGGACCGGACTGTACGGATATTGTCACTGTCAGGCTCAGTAGGGTTTCAGGATGAGTTTGCTCGTCGGCCTCCTTTTCACTCAATACCTGGGTAGCCGTTACGTACAGCTAGTGCCACTGACGTGCTTGTGGTTAAACCCACTGCCAGCGTATTGACGAGTCTTTAGATTCCCACACAGAGGGTTTCCCTGATTCGGGCGAAACGTTGTAGAAGCCGTATGGTTTTATGGCAGGGTTCGATCATATTCGTACACTTGTGCACGAATCATGATCGGACGGATAATACTAGTGGGCTTTAGTTTAAGCCGGATCCTGGTATTATATTGTTGGATTATTTTCGTCTCGTTGTATTAGTATTCAGTCGGAATACGGATGCAGGTATGTATATACGGATGAGGGGTGTTCTTGTAATCCGTTATAAGATTACTTTTGAGGTTGCTATTTCTTTTTCTAGTTTTAAACATTTAGTTTAAATGTTTAAATGTGTGGAAATTATGAGTGCAAGTCTTGGCATTGTGCATTGATGTTGCATGTGGCCTTGATGATTCATGGTGACATGGGGGTTGTTTTGTTTTGGCTAAGATATTTGTGTGTGATATTTTGGTTGTGTGTTGGCTGCTCATTTTGTGTGAGGAATTTCTTCAATTGCCAAAAATAACACACACAAAAGCTAAGCCCAAAACAACTCAAGAAAAACAACAAATACTTTCTTCACTTGTTTCTTTCTTTGTGCCAAGTCTTTTGCTCACACTTCTTCACCTATGGCTTCTTCTTCAACCCCCACTCATTCCATCTCATGAGTTGAGAATTCTTGGGTGTATTGAGACAAAATGATCACACACTCTCTTTACTTCATCTTGGGTGTTCACCGCCGAAAGCCGGGAAAGACGAATGTCTTGCCTGAATTTGGGGGCAGATGCTATTTGGTTTTATTCGTCCACCTCTCTGAAGATGCCAAGTTGATTTATGGCACCGTATATCGGAGGTTTAGACGAATACGGCCGTTGTAGCAGACTTCGTCAGATTCCCCCTCGTTTGAGGGGTTTTTGATTGTGGGGATGCTCTTCCCTGCAGGCGCAAGCCCCTGCAGTTAATTACGCTACCGCATCGCGGCAACAACTTTCTCCTTCTCCAGATGGTCACTTCGTGTCATGTGTGTTTGTTTTGTTTTTGGTTGCCCGTGGATTGTATACAGAGACTAATTTATGTTGTCGCCCGTAGGGCGTTGATTAGTCCAAATCCGTATTTTCTTAGATTTGAGTTTGGGTTGGGTTTAAGGATCGTTGGTCTTGTTTTAGACTAAGATCAACTCAAACGTTTGTTGAGGATACGTTAATCTAATTTTAGACTAAGATCTACTCAACATGATCATTTAGATCCAACAAAAGAGCATCTGGGCTCTATTGTTTTAGTTTAGGAACGTTGCGGTCCAAAAGTTTAAGAACATCATAGTCCGTAAAGTTTAAGAACATCATAGTTCAGTTTAAAGACATCATAGTCTATGAGTTTAAGGACCCCACAGTCCATAAAGTTTAAGGGCATTATAGTCCATGAGTTTAAGGACCCCACAGTCCGTAAAGTTTCAGGATATCATGGTCCAGTTTAAAGATGTCATAATCTGTGTGGTTTTGGTTCAACCGTTTAGGGATGCACCAAAAGTTGTTGGTTATTGGGACCCTCCATTTCTCTGAAGACGTTGAGGAATTACAACGACATATATCAGAGGTATGAACAAATGTACCCTTGAACCAATGTTGGTTGAGAGATCTGTAGCCAAGGTTGGGACTAAGATCAGTTAAAAATATTTATGAGCATATGGGCTCAATTAATCTGAATTAGAGGCCTGTGTCCAACTTGGGCTCAGCCCACTCAGTTAAAATGTTAAACATTTAATTAGGCTCGGTCCTGGGTTCTGACAACCTTTTTGTCTTTTATTGAGTGTTGAACACTCACTATAGCTCTGGGGCTTTATTTAAAGAATAATTTATGTTCCATCAGCGCACACGTGAGGAGCACGTGGTGCGCTTGGCGCTGAGCGCCAGACTTAGAGCGCTAAGGCGCTTTCTGTGAAATAGCGCACACGTGAGGAGCACGTGGTGCGCTTGACGCCAGACTTGAAGCGCTGATGTACTTCTTATGAAATAGCGCACATGTGAGGAGCACGTGGCGCGCTTAGCGCTGAGCACCAGTCAATGAGTGCAGAGCGCTCTTTATGAAATAACGCACACGTGAGGAGCACGTGGCACGCTTAGCGCCAGACAATGAGTGCAGGGCGCTCTTTATGAAATAGTGCACACGTGAGGAGCGCTTGGCGCAAAGCGCCAGACTTAGAGTGCTAAGGCGCTTCCTGTGAAACAGCGCACACGTGAGGAGCACGTAGTACGCTTGGCGTTGAGCGCCAGACTTGGAGCGCTGATGCATTTCTTATGAAATAGCGCACACGTGAGGAGCACGTGGCGCGCTTGGCGCTGAGTGTTCATATCATAATTTTGCATTATTATATTCCCCATTCTTATTCATTTTACAAATAAATAGGTGCTTTTGATCCATGTCTGCTACATAGTTGCAGGTTACAGGTTCTCGGAACAAAACAGTGAAAATGATGAAAAGACGTTACAGAAGTGAGACTACGACCAACAAATAGAGAATCTTTATCATGCCTACAGTTTGAAGAACAAACGTAGATCAATGAACAATTTCACAAAGTACAAAGGCAGCGCAAGATTCAAGACTTCAACACGAAGCGAACGGTAAAAGTCCACCACATTCTACACTGTGGAAATCTGGAAGAAACTAGAAGACATTCAGAAGAACCAAGTGAAGAAAAGTCAAGGAAAAAGCAACATAAAATATACCTGAGAAAACAGAGCCAAGAGTCTCCAATATGGCCGCGGATCCACGGCCAAACATGGCTTCCTGCAGCGGATCCGCGGCCATACAGTACACGTGTCGGCGCAAAAAGTCGGTGGATGGCGGTGCGTTGACCAGGCTTCTCAGGGTAGTTTAGTAAATGTAGATAGGGATCAGATGTAAACCCTAGGGTTTCTATAATCTATAAATAGGAACCCTACAGCTCTTTTTGGAGCATGCCTCTTCTTATGCCTCTTCTTATGCCTCTTTTTATTTATCTATTTTAGAATTTCAGTTCCTGTAATGTTTGAAGAGTGCATCAAATAAAAAGTAAGTCTTTTTCTTTACCTTGCCTTAGTTAATTTTCTTTTCTGCCGTAGTTATAACTTTTATTTATCTGCCGTGGTTATAACTTTTATTTATCTGCCGTAGTTGTTAAATTAAAATCATAAAAATGAAATCTTTTATCAATTCCCTAATGAGTGAGTAGTTCCTCACTTGTTAGGGTTAGGAATAGGAAAGGTTTGAGAGATGAAAATCTCTCACCCCTTTCTTGCCCGTCATACATTTTAAATAGGACTCTATGCATACATACACACACCGCTCACTACGGCACCCTATCCCATGAGGTAGCGGTGATACCGTAGTTAAAGACCGGGTGTGTATGTTTTCCATGGAGGTTAGGGTAAGAGTTAAGAAAGGACGGACAAGGACCTAGAGGAAGAAACCTAGTTTCTTTCCGATCGTGCTAATCCCCTTTGTTAATTATTACCTTAACACCTAAATAGTTCTTAATTAGGACATAGAAAGCGGTGATGAATATTGACTTTCCAAACTTAACTTAAACCTAACCCTAGCAAGGTTTTAATCCTAATCAAACACATTTCAGTTTTTAGTGATAATCAATCTTACCACAATTGGAATTAACTCGTTAGAACAAATAGAAAATACACAAAATCCATGTGGACCGACCCGTACTCAACCGTCTAGCTACCAAGCGACATCGTTCTTGATTGCGGTTAACTATTCTTTGATTTATCTTTTTAAAAGCGCAAGCACGCAAAAACCTCTACCAATCACTGAGCGCCAGACAATGAGTGCAGAGCGCTCTTTATCAATTTTTGTGCTCTGAGAATTAAGTTCTCATTTATAAGAGACTTTGTCTCGTGGCTCTGAGAACAAGGTTCTTATTTTTATAGGAGATGCTGCAATCTCTTATGTTTTTGTGAAAGACTTTGTCTTTGTGGATCTATGATCCGAAGAGAATTAAGTTTTTTCTCCTCCCCTTTTATGATGAGATGCTATGATCTCTTTTTGTGAAAGACATCTGTCTTATGGATCTATGATCTAGAAAGAGAACTAAGTTCTTCCTCTCTTTATGAGATGATTTTATCTCTCTGTTTTATTTACCTTGAAGAAGTTCTTCTTCCGAGAGCTTGCTCTTCTCTTTGAAATTTCTCCAAGTTTGTGTGGGGGTTCCTCTGTGCAAGACTTGAAGTCTTGGGTTCTTTATATAGGGAGGTTGATTTGTTGAATCAGTTAAGGAAATCTCTTATTGAGAGATCTCCAATTGATTTGTAGAATTTATCCACCGTTGGATCTTTGATCCGAGGGCTTCTGTTTTACAGAAGATGGTTTTCTTGTTATTAACAAGATTGGAAAAATATCTTCCCATACAGAATTTGTTCTGTACCTTGGTGATTTTTAATCACCATTGGATCTTTGGTCCAATGGTGCTCTGATTTACAGAGCACAATCTTTCCTGTTTGGGAAGTTTCAACAAAATTTTATTCTGGTAATTTGATGATTTATTCATCTTAGTTGGATCTTTGATCCAATGTTGGAGAACATTTAGTTCTAGCGCTTGGCACTCTCGTACTTTGCACGTGAGACTCTGCCTCAGAATCTTTGACTCCTAGCACTGGCGCTTCTGGCGCAAGCGCTCCTCAGAGTCTTTGACTCCTCAGCGGTGACGCTCTTGGCGCTGGCGCTCTCGGTGTTGGCACTCTCGTGCTTTGCACGTGAGCACTGCATCAGAGTCTTTGACTCTTAGCGCGGGCGTTGCTAGTGCCAGCGCTCTCGTGCTTTGCACGTGAGCGCTGCATCAGATTCTTCGATTCTTAGCGCTAGTGCTCTCGTGCTTTGCACGTGAGCGCTGCATCAGAGTCTTTGACTCTTAGCGCTGGCGCATTTAGCGCGAGCGCTGCTTCATTTCAAATTTCAAAATTTGAACAGAGCTTTGCTCTTATTGGGAGAAACATTGGGTATCTAGGCTAGCAAACTGGATACCCGAGTTGCTTCGGTTTTGAAGCGGGAGCCCGTATTACTAATCATCGACATGAATCGTCTTTGACGAGGGAGGCCGGATATCGGACTTGATCGAGAAAGCCGCAAGGAGCTTGGGACAGAGGTTGAAGACCGAAGGACACGGATCGATCGGTATAACCTCTCTAAACTCCTTTTATATAACTAGTATAGGGCTAATGGTACGATCCGTCGATTAGGGTTCCGTTAGCGCCGTATTTTAAAAGTTTTTATTCCGTGTTTGGCCACGGATTGATGGCCGGGGCGCTGCTGTAACCCTACATGGTATCCGAGCTAACCCATTAACCACATACTAGTTTGTTTAGACGATGTTAATGTATCGAAACCGAAACAACTTCGAAACAATACCCGATATATTCTAGTTTCTGTTATTTTTCTCCGAGTCTTCAAAAATTATTTTAGCAATTGCAGAAGACTACTAAGATGACTACTAGACTGCACCCCAAATACGAGCCACTTCCACCCTAAATGACCCGAGCACAATGCTTGAAAATCCGAGCTGGCCGGCCAGAATAGGGACTTGGGATTTCGTATTTTGGGTGTGGTCTGGTCTCTGGAATATTGGTTCAGTGGTATTTCTTGTTTAGCCCAGTTTGGATATAGTTTTATCTAGTTGTTTGGAGGATATTCGGGGTTATTTTGAAATCGATATTTCTAACATTGTTTAAAGTTTACAGTACTTACATTACTATCTGCGACCGTGAATGTCATTAGAGCGGTATAACTTGTCTAATTGCTATAGTTCTTTTAGACGGGTTTGCGAACATGACATTCACGTTGATGTTCTGTGTTGTGCTGTGTTGTTGCGGATTCGTCGTGGTGGATAGCTTGGGTGCAATGTTAGTACAGTTTAGTTTTATTTGTATATTTGATATCGCGGGGTGAGCGTCCGACATGTGGACTGCCGTCGCTGTCTGTTTGTATATTATTTGTTTGGGGCACGACCGGGTTGAGGTCGATGTCACCGTTGTACATATTTTCTTTTCTGTACTAGGATTACCCTACGATAGAGTGCACGGATAGCCGGGTTCTGGAGGGTAACGGGTCCGCATATCATGGCGTTGAGAAGGAGGGTGCCTCACTATAGAATTGGCGGGCTATTCGCCGCACTAGTAGGTGGTACAGGTTGACCCTAGGAGGGGTGCTCAAGTTACCGGATTCTGTGAAGTGTTGGGTGGCCCATTCACTTTGATGAAGGGGGCTGCCTCGCTTCTGGTTTTGGCGGGTAACATGCCGCGCTCGTAGGGGTCTAGGTTTTCATTGCACAGGCTATCCACACGACCAGGGGAACGTCGGGTTTTAATTGTCGGAGATAGTGCCCTCAGAGTCAATTATTGGATCGCAGGTACGTGATTGCAATGATTGCGGAGGACATATACCGGTAGGACAGTCTTACTCGAGATGATAGTATGCTATCTGGTTTGCCTTTATCAGTCGTGTACATGTTCAGGTGACTGATTACATGTTACACTTTGATAGAGCCCTTAGGATCTTGCTTTACTACCAACAGTATGATGGCGATCATATACGTGAGAGTTGGGTAGTTTATATGCATATCCTTAATTGTTGTCCCTGGTCGTGGGAGTTTCGAGATGGGGCATCGATACTCCGAAGTAGACTAGTGTATACAGTCGAGACCCCGACGAGGGACGGTGGCCGGTCTCACAAGCCACTGGTGTCAGTTGGATCACCTAAGATGTATACAGGTGCTCATTGGGTTATGAGTACACCGGACAGGACTCGCCGGGAATCTGCTAGTTAGTACTATACCTATCGTCAGATAGCAGTTTCCTGATGACATGTGTACATGTTAGTTCATCGACCTGAGGTCGTCATTTGTCTCGTGTGAGTTCCCACTGTGCTTTGATTTCTACCCTACCACGCCTCAAAGGAGTCGTGCAAACAGGTAGTTTTTGGGTACAGTCCCGAGCCATATGGAGGCACGTGAGCGGATCGGCAGGGGATTCGTCTCTCCCGGTATTGGGGGCAAGATCGTGCTGTGTCTAGGAGAGCCATTACACAAAGCCCACGGCCGTGGCAGGAGATTTACTGGTAGGTACTCCAGTAGTATCTCAGGGTGTTATTGGGCTACACTCCGACACGGCTTATACTGCTATTGGGGGTCTGATGTTACTAGCCCCCTAGGTAGATATGCGATACTCATAGACGAACGGACCGGACTGTATATACATTGTCACTGTTAGGCTCAGTAGGGTTTCCGGATGAGTTCGCTCATCGGCCTCCCTTGAGGTCAGTCCATGGGCAGCCGTTACGCATAGCTAGTGCCGCTGACGGCTTATGGTTAAACCCACTGCCAGGGTACTGACGAGTCATTAGAGTCCCCCACAGACAGTTTCCCAAGTTCGGGCGAAACGTTGTAGAGGCCGTATGGTTTTATGGCAGGGTTCGGAAAATGCACGTGCGTTTGCGCACGTGTCATATTTCGGGCAGATAATACTGGTGGGCTTTGGTTTAAGCCGGATCCGAGTATTATATTGAGTAGATATAATATCTTTGTCTCAGTTGCATTTGTATTCGGTCGTAATACAAATGCGGGTATATTTATACGGTTACGGGGTTATCCTGAAATTCGTTTCGGGATCACTTTTGGAAGTTGCCAGTTTTCAGTTTTCTATCAGCCGTCTTTTAACATTCGGTTAAAGACGGATTTATCTTTTCTTGGATGAGTGTGGAAGATTCTAGAAGCATCTAGAAGGTGGTGACAAGGCTTGTGACTCACTTGTTCATTTATGGTGCATTTATTGTGTTCACACTTTGTGTTCACACTAGATATTTTCTTGTGTTCACATTAGATATTTATCCTTATTGTCACCTTCCCCTCTCCTACACTCACCCCCCCACTCCTATATAATGGCCGGCCCCTCCCCTCTCTCTCACTCACTTGAGATTCATTTGATGAAAAGATTATGATAGTTTTGGGGTGTATGGAAATTTCATTGCTCATTTCATTCCATCACCCGAATCAATTGGCAACTTCATTAACCATTCGTCCATAGCTTTGGACGGAACGAGACAAAGTCTTCTACTCATTCTCTACATCAATCTTGGTCGTCTCTTTTAGCAAACTTGACGACCGAGTTGCCTCGAGTCAGAGGCAGGAGCCCGTTTAAAGAATCGTTGACGTGGTGCCACCTGGACGAGGAGATCGGAGATCGACGAGATCGGAGCAACCGCAACGGAGCGTGGGATGATGGTTAAAGAACGAAGGACTCGGATCGTTCGGTATAACCTTTCTACTCTCTTTACAGTTTGTTAGTTTAGCAATAATGGCAGATCCGGGTTATAGTATATGATAGCACCAGTTAAAAAGTTTTTGTTCCGCATTTGGCGTCTGTAGACGGCCGGGGCGCTACCGTAGACTTACAGTGGTATCAGAGCCTCACCATTTTGCTTTGCTAACTTGTGCTAACGCGTTTAAAATATCGATCGGACCGGATATCGAAAACCCCAAAAATTCAAGTTCACAGTTTCTGTTGATTTTTAAAGGGTTCCAAAAATTATTTTACATATCACAGAATTCTGTGCAGGGTTTTCTAAGCACGTGGTGCAAATTCGAGCACGTGACCCAACAAGACCGCCGCGGAAACGCGGTCAAACCTAGGGTTTGACCGCGCATCCGCGGCAAGTATGAGAGATCATGGCCCCAAATTTGCACAGTGGCTTCTTGACTTGAAATTGTGGGTTTTAGTATATATCTTTTGGGCCTAGATTTTGTTACTGTTCAATAGATGTTCGTGGGGCCCACTTCGTGATATTTAGTCGATCGAAATTTAAACATGTTAGTTTACAGTGCTTACATTATATCTCCGACCAGGAATGTCATTTGATCGGTAAACCGCGTCTGATTGCTATAGTTCTTTTAGACGGGTTTGCGAACGTGACATTCGCGTTGATGTTCTGTGTTGTGCTGTGATGTTGCGGATTTGTCGTGGTGGATAGCAGTATGTAATGGTAGTGCAGTTTGAATTTATTTGTACATTTGATATTGCGGGGCGAGCGTCCAATATGTGGACTGCCGTCACTGCCTGTTGTATAATATTCTTTTGGAGCATGACCGGGTCGAGGTCGATGTACCCGTTGTACATATTTTTCATTTCTATACTAGGTTTTACCCCGCGACGGAGTGCACGGATAGCCGGGTTCTGGAGGGCAACGGGTCCGCATCTCATGGCTTTGAGAGGCAGATGGGCCTCACTCTAAAATTGGCAGACTATTCGCCGCACTCATAGGGGGTACAGGTTGACCCAAGGAGGGGTGCTCAAGCTACCGGATTCCGTGGAGTGCAGGGTGGTCCATTCACTTTGCTGTAGGGGGCTGCCTCGCTTCAGGTTTTGGCGGGTAACGTGCCGCACCCGTAGGGGTCTAGGTTTCATTACACAGGCTATCCACACGACCAGGGGAACGTCGGGTTTCAGCAGCGGCTCTGTGAAACCCGGGGATCCCAGTTTATCTGTATTGTTCTGTGATACTTATTACTTTTCTGTAATGTTGCATATTATCACGCCTGGAGCGATTATTGTATATTGGTTTATATACTATTAGATGTTGTATATGTTTTACACCCGCGCTAGTCCAGTCCCCGCTCTGTCGTTAGTTAAGTAACCTAATGGGTGATGACGGGACCCAGTGACGAATGCGGATGGCATATACGTACATTTTATTTTCGTTCTTTTCTGGTGTGATTGATTGATGGGACTGCGTTGATTCTGATCAATGCAAAGGAAAACAAACCTGTTTGCAGTTGTTGGAACAAATTTAAAAAGTGTTATTGCAAAGACGTTTCCTTTTGTTTTGCATAGCGGTATTCAGTGGAATATCCTGCACCTCATTCGACGGGGCAAGGGCCGATATCCCTTCACCGGGACTGACCTCTTGGGCAGAAGTTTGCGTCAGGGTAATAACTTCACTATAGTCGATTACAAGTTGCTTTGCATCGCGGTATTCAGTGGAATATCCTGCACCTCATTCCACGAGGAAAGAGCCGAGATCCCTTCATCGGGAGTGACCTTTTTAGCAAAAGGTTTTCGCCACTATATTTTAAAAAGCTATCAGGTTCCTTCAGCGATATCAAGTTCGTTACGTTAAAGGTTTTTCGCCAAAAACCAGCCGTAGCCCTCCGTCATTTCTTTTGGGTATTCAGTAGTATTCAAGCTATGCATTTTAGCCAAAGTTAAGGCATAGTGTTTGGTAGCTGCTAGGTATTCATTTGTTGCATAGATAGATGAGTTGGTTTGGGACAGTCGTTCTGCCGATTGGCCAAAGTCAGGGGCATGTGCGGGTGGGTTCAAATTGACAAGATAATGACGGGTAGAACTTGGCATGTGACTTATGACATTTTGACCAAAGCCAAGGTTATAAGAGCATGGGGCAAAAATAATATCGGGAGTTTCTAAAGAAACTGAAACTTTCCAAGTATGCGCATACCTTCTGGAGTATGAGTAACGTGGATGAATTCCATCACGTTATCATGCGATGAGAGTTGAATCCCGATTCCCACTGATGAGTTGGTTTACTCTTCGGGTGATCCCGATTGATCCTTCTTTCAGGTTTGGAGGAGAATTTGACAGTACAGTGAGAGGTTTCCTGATTAGATAAAGTGATAACCATTCTGATCTAGGTTAGATTGCACGCAGAGTGTTTCTTTTCTCTCTCTCTTTGGCAGCGACCTTTGACCGACCCTAGACTATGACTCAGTGACCAAGTTGACCGAACCTTCTTAAAATACTGGCTTTTGGATTGTCTGAGTTGCATAAGTCATTGCCACTCCTTCTTTTACCCTTTGTATTTCTCAGAACACCCCGTATTACTACGGACATCCACTTCCATTGGATAGATCCATCGTATGGTTATATACGAACTCGAAGAGACTTCTTCAAGGATGGATCCAGGTTCAGGAGAAATAGAATTGGTTTATTCAGTTGTCTTTTATTATCACCTTCTCTCAGGTTGCGAGGGCTCCTTGGTTTAGGAGAGTACACCTATTACGCTTATTGGATAGTCTTATTCCAAACCATAGGCAGGTGCCGAAAGGTAAGGAATGAAGAAAACCAATTAGCCTAAGTAGGGTGTGCAGAAGGTAATATGTAAAGATAAAATAAAGGGATTAGAGAGGGCAAAGTAAATTGCGACTGTTATCATTCACGACCAAAACCACGTATTTCGTCGCCACTCATATTTCACCTTTAAAAGATTAATGTATTATTCAGTTGTCTTTTATCAGCACCTTCTTTCAAGATGCGAGTACTCCTTGGTTTAGGAGGGTACACCTATTATGCTTACTGGATAGTCTTCTTCCAAATCATAGGCTGGTGCCGAACGGTAGGGAAGGAAGAAAACCATTTAGCCTAACGATGGTGTGCAGAAGGTAACGACTAAAGACAAATAAAGGGATTTGGAGAGATGGCAATAAAATATACGGTTAAAGTCATGAATTGGATTATGGAAGAGGCATTGCTAGGAATACCAGGATACCCTTACGAAACATTTTTCATGTTTCAGTGCATTGTTAAAGAAAACTGTTTTCCCTATTAGATTCTTACTCCAAGGGTATGTATTTACCAGGTTTCATTCTCATATCTGTATGGTTTTACAGATGATGAGTGGGAGTAAGTTATTGGGAATTAGGTAATTATCCTCATTACATCGGAATTCGTTGTAATTGGTGATATTTGAGGAAATCGCCAGAGTACAGTTTTCAAACCTACGACGCACATGTTTTGAGTTATTCAACCGTAACAACCCTAATTTTCATATACACCTTTCTGTACAAATCGTTTTCATTTTTTAAATTTTTCCATAAAGGAGTATTTTAATCAGAGCACAAGATATATATAATTAATTATTTTGTTTTTAAATAATATCATTTTTAGTGTACATAAAATTGTTTTAAAATTTAAAGTGTACTTTGGATATTTAATTCTGCTAATATCATTTTAAGTATCTATTTTTCTACAATAATTACAAGAAGGAGCTTGTAGCTCATTGGTAATACTTTGCACTGCTGAACCAAGCCACCAGAGTTCGAATCCCATGCCCCACATATTTTTTATATCATTTTGTTTTAATTTTTTTTTAGAAGTCAAACGGTCAAACAGCTATAACTCACAATTTATTACAAATTATAAAAAATAAACTGCACCAAAACCTCCCCCAGACCAAACCCTACCCGACGGCACCTGACTCGGCCCTGACTCGGCCGAGTCGTCAACACGAAAAGTTTCGTGTTGACTTGGTCAACCCCACTGTATACTTTAATTTTTCAGTACTGTTACCAATTTTCCATTAATCCTCTTTTAAGACCAAAATTAATGAATTTTTAATGATTTTTACATTTTTTTAAAAATATTTTTTAATCCAAACCCTAACCCTAGCCTAGCCCTATATAAAGACCCCTATACTCTACCTTTTCCCTTCACAACTCTAAGTCCACTCTCCCAAATTCTCGAGAACTCGGTACGAAGAGCGAGAAGCGAAGTGCTGCCGAAATCGACGACGGATTCCGGCGACCGGATCAGGACCTTCGCGACGTTTTCAACGAATCGACAACCACCACGACCTCTAGCTTCCTTAGCTTGTCCAAATCGTAAGTCCCACCTTCTTCTATCTTTCTTTTCTATAAGTATAAAAATACGACTTTTTGGAACCCGACGGAAATCGGTTTGACCGATTTCCGATTCGTTTTTTCTATAAATTTCCACTTGTCACCTAATATATATTATCTACCCATATTCATGTTGACTGTTAATCACCCATAAACCAATTTAATCAAACTTTTTCACATGAAATGATAAGTTCTTTGCAAAACCGTATTCCTTTCATAAAATTACCATGAAGTTCATTTTTCTTAGTTTAATTAATTCCCTCACTCCTAAATAGGTTTATCTTGATCACTAAACTTGTAGAACACAATTTGAATGAAATTTCACACATAAAATGATAACGTTTTTAAATACCGTATTCTTGCACTTTAATACCTTCAACTTTAACTTGTCATGTTTTACCTTTAAGTTTCACCAAAACTTAAAATAAGTCACGGGGTAATGACCTACCCCTACACACACTCATTATAACCCTAATTGATAAATAACAAACTACAGAATACGAAATTACAGGACTTTTCACTAAAATACCCTAATCTTTATAACTTTTATTTAAAGCTTTAAGTTGTAAACATTTCTAAATAAAATGAAAACACGATTGGTCATGGACATCGATAGTTTATTTAAACTGTCTTGTGGTGCCTAGGCAAGTGTGTCTAAGGCTAGTGGTTTTTAATTAGGCCCACGACTGTGGTTCCTTCCCACTTACCTGGCACTTACCTGGTCGCAATTGACGGTGAAGAGGCGATTTGAGATTTCTAATGACTCATCGTTTAGACTTAGAAGTAGGCTAGTTGGCTTAGGAAACCATAATAACTAAAATACGGAAAACTGTACTCTTTTGCAAATAAATACCCCATATTTATAAAACCGTTTTCCCAAATGAAAAGTATTTATAAACCTAAGCAAAGTGCCGCTACAACCCTCTTTTGGGGAACCTGTTAGGGATAGTACGGTTCATCGTGCACCCGCAGGCTAGTAGTGCGAGATTCAGACCTCCGCAAGGAGCATTCGGGCTCGAAAGGTTTAAAACGCGACATTTAAGGAAAATGAGATTTTTGAAAATAAAATATTTATTTAAAATTATTCATGTGTTAATATATATTTAAATTATCATTTAAACACCTATTTTATCATAATATAAAATTTCCACATTTTTCTAAAAATTACAAGATTAAAAGTTACACTAAAATACCATAAATTTCAGATAAGATAATTATTACTTTTATTAGGATATATTCACTAGAATAACACAAATAAAATTCACATTCATTATAACAATAAAGACGATTATTAAATACTTGAGGTGTATTTTAAAAAATATACAAAATTACTTTTTACGTAAAACCCCCTCAAGTTTCACAAATTACAATAAGGCCCCTAGCTAATATTGAACTTCAAATTCTCTTCTTTTAGTCTGACTCGGGTTAGAGTCTGACTATTCCTGACTCGAATATGATTCAAGTCAATCTATATTCTTTTATATTCCAACTCAAGATGAGTACATGAATCCCAAAATCCAGTTAACAATTTATATAACTTGACTGAACCGAACCATGGATATTCCTTTTACATGATTCCAGTATTCCATTTACATGACTCTACGGTTATAACCGTTTTCTGATATCATGGTTTCGGACAGTCAGTTAAAAAATCTTGCAATCAATACAATTTTAAAAGATAACAATACAAACAAGATATCATGGGGTTTAAGGGGTAGATTGGTACGGAAGGTGTTAAAGGTGGCACGAGGTGGTCAGATTAATACACCTAACCTGAATCCTATTGCTGTTGTACCGTGGCATAACGGTTCCTTGTACTATACGTGCCCTAGTCTCTGGCAAGTGAGACTCCCCTCGTATACACTGTCATACTTCTATACCAAGCTACAAATAACAGCGTTAACATAATATTACAACAATAGTTTACACTTTAACAGTGTATCTTCTTATAATGTCTTCTCTACTTCCCTCTTACCTTTGGGACTTACCGAGCGATCTGTTCGCCGACGACATTCTATTTCTTTCTTCTTTGAATGTCGTCAGGTGCGTTGAACCAAGCTGAGATCGAGCCCACCGGTGAAGATTTGGAGCAGTTCCAAGAAGACCCAGAGCTTTAGATAATTGTACCTTGTTCTTTCCAGTTTATTTCATTTTCTGTTATGCCACTGTTTAGGCATTGCTTTTCATTCCAGTTGTATTTTCTTTTCATGCATTGTACAAAGAATGTTATTAATAAAAGTTGCTGTTATTTCTATATTATTCATCTCTTGTGATTTACTTTATATTGCTTAGTTACGCTTAGCGTATGTACTTCTGAGTATATACGTAGCGGGCCTCGTCGCGTCCACTTCGCCGTACACTGGGAAGCGGGGCGTGACATCAACTCAGCGGACTTATACAGAGTATTGTATGTTGTCCAAGTGTCTATCAGGACAAAGGGGTAGGTCCTCGTACTATGTTCTGTTTACTTATGACTTCTCTAATTTTTAGACAAGTCTTTCGTAGAAATACAAGGTCTAAGTTTTGAGAAGTTGTGGGTATAAGAATAAAGTAGAGAACCAGGTATCACACGTATCGGGATTCTTCAAAGAGATCGAAGATGTAGATTCTTGTGATTGGTATTCAGATGATAGTAATGGTTTTGAGAAACGTGTTTCTCTTTCAGGTTACTCATAATTGGATGGATTCCTAAGTTGAGTAATGCTGATTAGCCTCTTTTCATTAAGGTGATATGCACTGGAGATGGTTGCATGATTTGAATCTGGTTCCAATTAAATAAAGTGCCAAAGTTTCTATATTGGATTTAGAATAGTTCGTACCTTAAAAGATGTTAAGGTACGGGGAGTTGTCCAGCTTATGCTTAAAACCAGACTCTGGATAATTCAGGGCACGTTTCTGTAATGGCTGTTTGTGGGTTGACCCTGGCTATGACGAGGGTTGATATTCTACCATTTGGAAGATTAATAGTGATATTGTTCTTGACTCGCCACAGTTTTAGTAAAATGGATTTTTTTAGAAAACAGTAGTGGGAGTATGGTAGAACTGGAAGTGATTTCAGAACCGCGAACGATTACGGAAAATTTAATAGAACCTACGGATTCAATCTAGTTTGACATTCCATTAGCCACTCCGCAGATATGATGGGTAACCTCAGACACCCGAGAGGTACTCCGATAGCCTCAAGGACAGTGACAGGGAGGTTCTTGTTTACCCAGACTTGACACTACTATTGTTCCAGACTGTGAGACCCGGCAGGAGGTTAAGTATAGCGTCGTTCTAAACTAGCTTTAGAAGTTCACGTATATATTATTCTGCCAGAGGGTTGTCGTAGTCAGTGGGAGCAGCGGAAGTTTAGTGGGCAAGTAGCATATGTCTATTTATAGACTAGAGCAGATATAGCGGAGATAGATCATCTATTTTTGATGTGACAGTCATAGGTTTGACTTCATCAGAATAGGAGATGGATCTGTTAAGAAGGTAGTAGCGTGTGATGTCATGGTATCTGGATGACATACACAGAGTAGGAAGTAAAATTCCTATACTACGATCGGTTGTACTGTGGTCGTCACACGGTTGTTTCTCCAGACAGGATATGGATATAATATTTGATATTCTGGTTTCTAGATCTATGGTTTTAGATCTGGATTTGGGCAATTTCCCAATGTGGGTACTTTGACAGTATTCTAATGGTTTTTAGAATAGATGACTCCTGGCATGGTGGTGTACCTGCAGGTGATGGAGTCACCCTCTCTGAAGGTGTCTTACAGACTAAAGGGGAGAGGGATGGGCATGATTGACAGATCACTTGCTTAGGCAACTGAGTCAATCATGAGATGTCAAGTATCACACCAGATGTTGTTTTTGCACTAGATGCAATAAGTTTGTATTAATCCAATTCTGGAGAAACATAAGGAAGCAGTTTTAGAACATAAGTACATGTTCTAAGGATTTGATGACGACAGCCTCCTTCAGGAGACGATTATCATTCCAGGCTTCAAAGGTGACATAGATGACAGAGTGATTGTCAGGGTTATAGTTTTCCTCTGACGAGGGACAGTATTATGGACAGGTGGTCCTAGAGGATACTGTGGGAGGCTTGGTGCAGGATACTGATTAAGTTCAATGATCGATACAGTCTAAGAAGTTTGGATTTGGAGTTCATTTATGAACTAGGTCCCATCAGATATCCAGACATATTCTAAAACAGGTATTACTCAATTCGGGAGATGGCTTTCTCCGCGAACTTGAGATTAAGAGAGACATAGAAAGAAACATCTAGACGGATCCACTCACTGAGGTTATTTCTCGAACACAATAGTTTTACAAACGGGCTTTGTGAAACTGATTAGTAGAGGAGTTGGATGTTCGGTTTCACACGGGCTGTGAGTAGTCGACATCGCAATAATTAGCCTTAAGTGCAAGTGGGAGATTGTTGGAGATAGTGCCCTCAGAGTCAATTATTGGATCGCGGGTAGGTGATTGCAATGATTGCGGAGAACCTATACCGGTAGGACAGTCTTACTCGAGATGATAGTATGCTATCTGGTTTGCCTTTATCAGGCGTGTACATGTTCAGGTGACTGATTACATGTTACACTTTGATAGAGCCCTTAGGATCTTGCTTTACTACCAACAGTATGATGGCGATCATATACGTGAGAGTTGGGTAGTTTATATGCATATCCTTAATTGTTGTCCTTAGTCGTGGGAGTTTCGAGACAGAGCATCGATACTCCGGAGTAGACTAGTGATACAGTCGAGACACCGACGAGGGGCGGTGGCCGGTCTCACAAGCCACTGGTGTCAGTTGGATCACCTAAGATGTATACAGGTGCTCATTGGGTTATGAGTACACCGGACAGGACTCGTCGGGAATCTGCTAGTTAGTACTATACCTATCGTCAGATAGCAGTTCCCTGGTGACATGTGTACATGTTAGTTCATCGACCTGAGGTCGTCATTTGTCTCGTGTGAGTTCCCACTGTGCTTTGATTTCTACCCTACCACGGCTCAAAGGAGTCGTGCAAACAGGTAGTTTTTGGGTACAGTCCCGAGCCATATGGAGGCACGTGAGCGGATCGGCAGGGGATTCGTCTCTCCCGGTATTGGGGGCGAGATCGTGCTGTGTCTAGGAGAGCCATTACACAAAGCCCACGGCCGTGGCAGGAGATTTACTGGTAGGTACTCCAGTAGTATCTCAGGGTGTTATTGGGCTACACTCCGACACGGCTTATACTGCTATTGGGGGTCTGATGTTACTAGCCCCCTAGGTAGATATGCGATACTCATAGACGAACGGACCGGACTGTATATACATTGTCA
Organism: Agapanthus africanus; assembly: GCA_030015575.1. Lineage (NCBI taxonomy): Eukaryota > Viridiplantae > Streptophyta > Magnoliopsida > Asparagales > Amaryllidaceae > Agapanthus > Agapanthus africanus. The sequence goes on along the minus strand of JASDDO010000031.1, from coordinate 685,679,319 downwards.
CTGTTAGGCTCAGTAGGGTTTCCGGATGAGTTCGCTCATCGGCCTCCCTTGAGGTCAGTCCATGGGCAGCCGTTACGCATAGCTAGTGCCGCTGACGGCTTGTGGTTAAAACCACTGCCAGGGTACTGACGAGTCATTAGAGTCCCCCACAGACAGTTTCCCAAGTTCGGGCGAAACGTTGTAGAGGCCGTATGGTTTTATGGCAGGGTTCGGAAAATGCACGTGCGTTTACGCACGTGTTATATTTCGGGCAGATAATACTGGTGGGCTTTGGTTTAAGCCGGATCCGAGTATTATATTGAGTAGATATAATATCTTTGTCTCAGTTGCATTTGTATTCGGTCGTAATACAAATGCGGGTATATTTATACGGTTACGGGGTTATCCTGAAATTCGTTTCGGGATCACTTTTGGAAGTTGCCAGTTTTCAGTTTTCTATCAGCCGTCTTTTAACATTCGGTTAAAGACGGATTTATCTTTTCTTGGATGAGTGTGGAAGATTCTAGAAGCATCTAGAAGGTGGTGACAAGGCTTGTGACTCACTTGTTCATTTATGGTGCATTTATTGTGTTCACACTTTGTGTTCACACTAGATATTTTCTTGTGTTCACACTAGATATTTATCCTTATTATCACCTCCCCTTCTCCTACACTCACCCCCCCCCACTCCTATATAATGGCCGGCCCCTCCCCTCTCTCTCACTCACTTGAGATACATTTGATGAAAAGATTATGATAGTTTTGGGGCGTATGGAAATTTCATTGTTCATTTCATTCCATCACCCGAATCAATTGGCAACTTCATTAACCGTTCGTCCATAGCTTTGGACGGAACGAGACAAAGTCTTTTACTCATTCTCTACATCAATCTTGGTCGTCTCTTTTAGCAAACTTGACGACCGAGTTGCCTCGAGTCAGAGGCGGGAGCCCGTTTAAAGAATCGTTGACGTGGTTCCACCTGGACGAGGAGATCGGAGATCGACGAGATCGGAGCAGCCGCAACGGAGCGTGGGATGATGGTTAAAGAACGAAGGACTCGGATCGTTCGGTATAACCTTTCTACTCTCTTTACAGTTTGTTAGTTTAGCAATAATGGCAGATCCGGGTTATAGTATATGATAGCGCCAGTTAAAAAGTTTTTGTTCCTCATTTGGCGTCTGTAGACGGCCGGGGCGCTACCGTAAACTTACATTACTTGCGGCTCTAAAGAAACTCGGGGCTCCCAGATTATCTGTATTGTTCTGTGATGCTTATCGCTTGTCTGTGATGTTGCATTTATCACGCCTGGAGTGATTATTATATATTGTTATATATATACTAGAAGATGTTGTATATGTTTTACACCCGTGCTAGTCCAGTCCCCACTCTGTCGTTAGTTAAGTAACCTAACGGGTGATGACGGGACCCAGTGGCGAATGCGGATGGCATATACGTACATTATATTTTCGTTCTTTTCTGGTGTGATTAATTGATGGGACTGCGTTGATTCAGATCAATGCAAGGAAAACAAACCTATTCGATGTTGTTGGAACAATTTTCAAAAGTTGTTATTACAAGGGCGTTTTCTTTTGTTTTGCACAGCGGTATTCGGTTATGAATATCCAGCACCGCATTCCACGAGTCAAGAGTCAAAATCCCCTCACCGGGAATGACCTCTTGGGCAGAAGTTTGCGTCAGGGTAATAACTTCACTATAGTCGATTACTTTTTTACTTTGCATCGTGATATTCAGTGGGAATATCTTGCACCTCATTCCACGAGAAAAGAGCCAAAATCCCTTCACAGGGAATGACCTCTTTAGCAAAGGTTTTCGCCACTATATATTTGTAAAAAGCTATCCGGTTCCTTCAACAATATCAAGTTCATTACATTAAAGGTTTTTCGCCAAAAACCATTCGCAGCCCTCCGTCATTTCAGACGGGTAGCACTTAGTATTCATACTATGTATGTTGGCCTTCATCAAGGCATAGTGTATGGTAACTATTTGTTACTTTTCTGTTTCATAGATAGATGCGTTAGTTTGGGACAGTCGTACTACTATTTTGGCCTTCGTCAAGGGTATGTACGGGTGAGTTCAAATTAACCTGGACAATGACGGGTAGAACTTGACATGTGACTTATGATATGTTGGCCTTCGTCAAGGTCATAAGAGCATGGGGTAGAAACCACATCGGGAGTTTCAAATATACAGGAAACTTGCTAGGCATGCGCATACCTTCTGGAGTGTGATAACTTGAGTGGATCCATCAGGTTATCATGCGATGATAATTGGATCCCGATTTCCACTAATGAGTTGGTTTACTCCTCGGGTGATTTTAGACGATCCTGACTAATTCTTCTTTTAGATTTGGAGAAGAATTTAAGGATACAGTGGGAGACATCCTGACTAGATAAAGTGATTGACCATTCTGATCTAGGTTAGAGTGCACGCTGAGTGTTTTTTCTCTCTCTCTCTCTCTTTGGCAGCGACCATGGCCCGACCCTGGACTATAACTCAGTAACCAGGTTAACCGAACCTTCTTAAAACACATTGACTTTTGGATTATCTGAGTTGGATACTTCATTGCCACTCCTACTTTTACCCTTTGCTTTTCTCCGGAACATTCCGTATCATTTCGAAGATCAGCATTTATTGGGATATGACCATCGTATAGTTACATACAAATTCGAAGAAACTTGTTTCGGATTCGATATTGGTTTCCGGTTCTGGAGAAATTGAATAGGACTATTCTGTTGTCTTTTCCTTTTATCTTCTCTCAGGTTATGAGGGCTCATAGGATTAGGAGAGGGTACACATATTGCGCTTATTGGATAGTCTTCTTCCAAACCATAGGCAGACGCCGAAAGGTGGGGAAGGAACAAAACCAATTAGCCTAAGTGTGGTGTACATAAGGTAATAAGTAAAGACAAATAAAGGGATTAGAAAGAGGGCAATATAAATTGCAACTGCTATCATTCATGACCAAACCGCGTATATCATCGCAACTCCTACTTCACCTTTGAATTTCTCCAGAACACCCCGTATCACTACGAAGAGCCACATTTATTGGATAATTCATCGTATAGTTATATACGAACTCGAAGGAACTTGTTCCAGTTCGAGGATGGATTCTAGTTCAGGAGAAATGGAATAAGGTTTATTCAGTTGTCTTTTATCTTTACCTTCTCTCAAGTTGCGAGTACTCCTAGGATTATGAGAGTACACCTATTACGCTTATTGGATAGTCTTCTTCCAAACTATAGGCTGGTGCCGAACGGTATGGAAGGAAGAAAACTATTTAGCCTAAGGGTGGTGTACAGAAGGTAATGAGTAAAGAAAAATAAAGGTATTTGGAGAGATGGCAAAGAAATATACGGTTACAGTTATGAATATGGATAATGGAAGAGGCATTACTAGGAATACCCGCTACCCCTTTTGAAACATTCTCATGTTTCAGTTTCACTATGCATTGTTAATTGAAAATTGATTTCCCAATTAGATCCTTACTCCTGTGTATGTATTTACCACGTTTGATTCTCACATCTGTATGGTTTTACAGATGATGAGTGGGAGTGAGTTATTAGGAATTAGGTGATTATATCCTCATTATATCAGAATTCGTTGTAATTTGTGATATTTGAGGAAATCACCTGGGTTTTTGCCGGACGGCAAATATTTGGTTTTGAATATCCGTTGTTATGCACCAATTTCAAACTGATATATCTGTACGTTTATTTAATAAAGCGAGATATAACTTTTTGAAATTATGTTCATGACATTTACTTATATCAGTTGATGGTTAGGTAAGGAGTATTAAACAGCGGTGCAATTCTTGTTAAGCATAGTATAGTTTTCAATCTACGACGCATAGGGTTTGAGTTATTCAACTCAGGGGACTCATACAAAGTATTGCATATTGTTCAGTGTCCATTAGGGCAGAGGGGTTGTTCCTCGTACTATATTCTGTTTATTTGTGACTTCTCCAGTCTTAGACAAGTGTTTCGTAGAAATACAAGGTCCAAATTTTGAGAAGTTATAGGTATAAGAATAAAGCAGAGAACCATGTGTTGCATATATCAGGATCTTCAAGGTGATCGAAGATGTAGATACTTATGTTTGGTATTCAGTTGATAGTAATGGTTTTGAGAACTTGCTTCTCTTTCAGGTTACTCATATCTAGATGCACTCCTAAATTGAGTAATACTGATCGGCCTCTCTCCATTCAGTTGACATGCACTGGAGACAGCTGCATGATTTGAATCTGGTTTCAATTAAATCAGTGCCTCTGTTTCTATATTGGTTATAGAATGGTTCATATCTTAACGATGTCAAGGTATATGGAGTTGTCCGGCTTATGCTTAAAACCAGACTCTGGATAACTCAAGGTACGTTTCTGTAATGGCAGTTTGTGGGTTATCCCGGGCTATGACGAGGGGTAACTTTCCACCATCTGGAAGATCAATAGTGATATTGTTCTTGACTCGCCACGGTTTTAGTAAAATGGACTTTTTCAGAAAACAGTAGTGGGAGTACGGTAGAACTGGAAGATATTCCAGAACCACAAACGATTACTGAAAATTTAAATAGAACCTAAAGATTCAATGATATTCCATTAGCCACTCCGCAGATATGGTGGGTAATCTCAGGCGCCCGAGAGGTACTTTGGTATCCTCAAAGACGGTGACAGGGAGGTTCTTGTTTACCCAGACTTGTCATTACTGCTGTTCTAGACTATGAGACCCGGTATGAGGATGAGTATAGCGTCGTTCTAAACTAGCTTTAGAAGTGCACGTGTATATGACTCTTCCATAGGGTTGTTGTAATCAGTGGGAGCAGCGGAAGTATAATGGACAAGTAGCTTATGTCTATTTATAGACTAAACCAGATATAGCGGAGATAGATAATCTATTTTTGATGTGACAGTCATGGGCTTTGTCTTCATCAGAATAAGAGATGGATCTGTTAAGAAGGTAGTAAGGTGTGATGTCCTGGTATTTGGATGACATACACTTTGTAGGAAGAAAAATTCCTACACTACGATTAGTTATACTGTGGTTGTCACACAATGGTGTCTCCATATAGAATATGGATATTATATAAGGCATTCTGGTTACTAGATCTATGGTTTTAGACCTAAATTTAGGTAGTTTCCCAATATGGGTACTTAGACAGTATTCTGAAGGTGTTTTAGAATAGACGACTCCTGGCATGGTAGTGTACATGCAGGTGATGGAGTCACCCTCTCTAAAGATGTCTTACAGACTAAAGGGGAGAGGGATGTGCATGATTGGCATATCACTTGCTTAGGCAATTGAGTCAATCATGAGATGCCAAGTACCACACCAGATATTGTTTTTACACTAGTTGCAATAAGTTAAGTTTATATTAATCCAATCTTGGAGAAACGTTCGGAAGCAGTTTATGAACATAAGTAGATGTTCTAGGGATTTGGTAATAACATCCTCCTTCGGGAAACGGTTATCATTCCAGACTTTCAAGGTGACCTGGATGACAGAGTGACTGTCAGAGTTATAGTTTTCCCTCTTTTGAAGGGTAGTAGTTTGGACAGGTGGTCCAAGCGGATACTGAGGGAGGTATGGCGCAGGATACTGATTAAATTCAGTTGACGATACAGTCTAAAAAGTTTATGAACATGCTAGTTGGTATTATACCTATTGTCAGATAGCAGTTCCCTGGTGACATGTGTACAGGTTAGTCTATCGACCTGAGATCGTCATTTGTCTCGTGTGAGTTCCCATTGTGCTTTGATTACTACCCTACCACGGCTCAAAGGAGTCGTTCAAACAGGTTTTAGTTGGGTACATTCCCGAGCCACATAGAGGCAGTGAGCGGATCGTCAGAGGATTCGTCTCTCCCGGTATTGGGGGTTGATGTCGCGTCGTGCACGGATGGCTATCACCAGAAATCCTCGGCCGGGGTAGACGATAATTATCGATCTAGGATCGGTAGTTTCTCAGGTGGTGATAGGTTTCATGCTGACACTAAATGTCAAGTTATTAGGGGTCTGACTTTATCCACCCCCCTAAACTCGATATGCGATACTCATAGACGAACGGACCGAACTGTATGGATATTGTCATTGTCAGGCTCAGTAGAGTTTCAGGATGAGTTTGCTCATCTGCCTCCCTTTCGCTCAATACCTGGGTAGCCGTTACGTACAGCTAGTGCCACTGACGTGCTTATGGTTAAACCCACTACCGGCGTATTGACGAGTCTTTAGAGTCCCACACAGAGGGTTTCCCTGATTCAGGCGAAACGTTCTAGAAGCCGTATGGTTTTATGGCAGGGTTCGATCATATTCGTACATGAAGGAGAAGACTTCGTGAGTGGACGTGTTGTCTATCATCAGCTCGGTAACCGGTACGGGAAAATCATCTTTCGGGCAAGCTTTGTTGAGGTCCCGAAAGTCCACGCAGATGCGCACTGTCCCATTTTTCTTCATCACTGGGACGATGTTGGCAATCTAGTCAGAATACTGAACCTCTTGGATGAAGCCGGAGTCGATTAGCTTTTTGACTTCGGCGTTGATGCCGATCTCAAGCTCGAGCCGCATTCTTCTTGGCGCTTGTTTGATTGGTTTGACGTCCGGAGAAATCGCCAATTTGTGGACGGCTATTTCTGGATCTAATCCTGGCATCTCAGAATAGTTCCATGCAAAGCAGTCTTTATGCTGCATGAGCACGTCTTTGAGCATTGCCACCTTTTCTTCAGACAGCAACTCACTGACGAACATCGGCCGTGGGTCATTTGTCGTTCCCAAATCGATTTTTCTGAGGTTATCTGCAGTAGTATGTATCCCATCTTCCAGCCCTTTTGGTGCAGGTGAAAACTCTGAGATCACCTCGTTGTCATCGTTTTTGAAGCACCAGGGAAGGTCAGTCATATCCTTGCATTTTCCTTCTTCTAACAGCGTTATCGCGTGACATGTACGAGATCGCTTCCAAGACCGATGTTGATCCGGCTCTACTCTCGCTGCATGTGCGGCTTTCGGTTCATGCTTCTGTGGTGGGGTTACCCTCCAACTGCTGGATAAAGCGAACCTGCCTTGCTGATACTGGTCTTCTACCCAGTCTTTGAATATGAAGCAGTCTTCTAGAGGATGTCCTATCGCTCGGTAATAGGAGCAATAGTCTGGGTGAGAGACCTCGTCTGCTTGCTCGGGGTTTTTGGATTCCCGGAGCGTCATCATCTGATGTTTTATGACAAGATTGAATATTTTCCTTGTCTTGTCTTGGGAAAAAGAGCATACTTGACTCATCTTCTTTATAAGAGACAGATCCAAGCTGCTCAATTCTCGATCGCGAGGCTTCTTGGACCCGCTTTGCTGCTGTCGAACATTATTTCCGTTATTCAGTTTATTTTTGCCTCCGCGTCGAGTTATCATTGTGACGGGATAGCGACGAAGGGCATCGTCATTTTTCGTAGCCTGCTGAAAGCGTTCTGGATTTCTCATAGATGGCCATTTCGCGGCTATGATCATCCCAGACCTTTTGACCCGCTTTCCTTATTAGCCTATCCATCTGTTCTTCGAACGATGGACTTGGCACTTTCATAGCGAGACCTCGTTTTGGTTCAGGGTTAGCGTCTTCTACTAGAGCATCTCATTCTTCATCAAAATCATGTATGACGCGGCAGCCATGGAATCGCTCCCATTTCTTGGATTGAACATATCCAAGCCCGATCGTTTCCATTCTCCCGTTGGGCAATTTTCGCTGAGTTCCGGGGACGTTCCAGATCCTGTCATAGAACTTATCTTTTCGAGCAGTCGAAGGGTACGCCTTGGCGCCTCAACAGCCTTTTTAACCCCTCTGTGTAGTATCTGGGCAGACGGATGGGCTGGAGCCTATCAAGCGGAGAATCGGCGCCATACAAGATTTCTTTCTCCACTTTGGTTTCCGTGGATCGATAAAAGAGGATCGCCTTTTCATCTTTTCGCCTGGGAAGGACGTAGAACGTCTGCAGTTCTTGCACACTGTAGGTATCAAGTGCGTCGAGCTCTTTGTAGTGCTCTTGCGGAACCATGGCGATCTGCAAATTCCGATCATCGCCAGCGAAGGCTTGTATTGATGGCTGAACAGAAAATACTGCATTGACCTCATCTTCCGAGTCGCTGCCGAAGACTAGCATAGGGGTGGACGGTCCCGGCTTGTTGCATTGGGGTGGCCCTGAATAGACTATCTCTTCTTCCTCTTCGGTATCGCTCCCAAAGACCGGAATAGTGTTGATAGCTTTCTGCTTATTCTCCGGCTTATGGCACCTTTCCGTGTCTTCGAAGCCTGGCAAGAAGTATTTTGCATCTTCGTATTTTCGGACTTCATTCACGGAGAATGGGTTCAACTCCCCTGTCACGGTATACTCGAGATCATCCTTAAAATTCTTCATACACTGATGTTGTGTAGAAAGGATGATGTTGTACTCGTGTAACCAAGGCCTACCGAGCAAAGCATTGTAACATGTCTTGGCGTCAATGACGTGAAATTTGATGTCCGTGACGAGTAGCCCAAAGCCTAGCGTCAGTATCACTGACCCGAGCGTCCGTGATGACTGGGAGTCAAACCCGGAGATGGTAATTTTATCACGAGCGAGATGCTGAACGCTCATGCAGATTTCCTTCAACACTCTTATATTGAGGATGTTTACGGAGGACCCATTGTCAACCAGGATTTTGCCTATCTTGATATCATGACAGTATCCGGAGATATAAAAGGGACGGTTATGCTTGCACGTCCGGAGGAGGAGGTCTTCATCGTCGAAGGTGATATCGGCCGTGTGCACTTCTTCTAGTTCATCCTTCATCTTTTCTTCGGCTAGGAAAGCTTGAAATTGGTCAGGCTCTTGTAATGCCTTGATCAAAGAATCTTTCGCCTCCTTAGATAGCAGAAGGGCGTCGAGAATGCTTAGCTGTGAGGGGATCTTCCTCAGGTGTACCAAAACGTTGTAATCCACCTTGTTTTTCTTGGACGGGTCCTTGGCTGCCAGCTCTTCGACGACTCGATCATCGTGGGCAATATCCTCAGGGACCTTTTCTTTCCCCTTATCCTTTTTGTTCGATCCCTTGTTTGCGGGTCCGAGATTCTTTTCAGGTAGCATGCGATTGCGCAGCTGAATATTCTCGCAGCTCTTCGGTTCTTCCTCTTTTCCTGGGGTGGATTCTTTGAAGAGGGGGCCGAGAGTCATTTCTTCTTCAGAATCGCTCCTGAAGGTAAGAACTTGCGATCCCCTGTTATCAACCATGCGACAGTTGCCGGCAGCTCTTTTCCGCTGTCGACGAGCTTCACGCTTCATCCTCTTGAAGTGTTGCCTTTGAGCAACATACCCTTGCCACCAATTTTTAAAGGCGTTGCACTCTTCGGTAGGGTGCGCAATCTTTCGATGATATAAACAGTAATTAGGATGTACATCCTCTTCATTAAGGTGTATCTCATCAGAAGTGTTTCCTTCGGAGGGTGGCAGCTTCATTCCCATCGATATGGCTTTAGCGAACCTTTTCATCGTCTTGAACCTGCTTTTGCTGGCGGCCGAAGTGCTCCTATCTGGTTGGGGTGCTTCAATCTTTCCGTTCAATCGCCGACGTTTGGCTTTTCCAAATATGACCGTTTCGTGCTCTCGATCAGCCTTGCTTTTCAGAAGAGCTTCGTTCAGGAATGCATCAATCATCTCGTCTGACGGTCCTAGGAGCTCCGATTCGGGATCTGCCCCAGTTTCTCCGCGTCAGGAGCTTCTTCACCGTCTATCGACGAGTGAGAGATCATATGACAGCTTGCCACATAATTCTCAGGTTCATCCGACGAGTCTTCTCCTTTATCATTTCCGTCCTCAAAGATGTGGTTGAGAAACTCTTGGAGTGTGACCGGGGTCCGCGATTTCTGGTTATATTCTTCCAGCGTGTCAATATGTTTTTGCAGGTCCGTGCGCTTGTCGTTAGACTGCACGGGCTTTTTGGTCTTCTTCTTTTTCTTGAAGACTTTGACTGCTGGGTCTGAGTGTTTTGACCATCCCCACCAATTTTTGGCGTCGGGCGCGGCTTCAGCATTCCCTTGATGACTTCGGGTTCCAGCGGACTTTTCCATTTGATCGTCGGGTATGTTTGGAGATCCTTCATCATTCTTTTCGTTTTGGCTGAAAGAACGACCTCCCATGGGGCTTCTTCTACAAAAGAGCATGATGCCCCCGGTGTGTCCGCCTTTTTGAGAGCGTGCAGCTGGGGCGGGTTTACTTTCCAATTCTCGGATAGTGCGAATTTGCCCTGTTGGTATTGGTTCTCAATCCACCCTTTGAAGACGAAGCAATCTTCGATTGGATGGCCTATCGCTTGGTGATAGGGGCAATAATTGGATTATTAGCTTCACCGGGTTGCAATGGGCGTTTTGGATCCGGCAAGTTGATGAGTCTGTTGCGCACCGCCAGCTCGAACGGTCTCCTCATTTTATCCCGGGGAAACGAATAAGGGCGCTTCAGTTTCTCATTGAAGAATCGCCGTCTTTCATCTTGGTGATCAGTTGGCTTTGGACCACTGGGCTGCTCTGAGCATTGGCGACGAAGGTCGCTTTCCTTTTCCCTTTTTCATTTCGAGATTCCAATTTCGAAGAAGAGGGTCTATGACCCATCTGATCCATTTGGGCCAGTTTGTCAATCAAGGCCTGGAATGTAGTTGGCTTGAAGAACATCATGAATTGCGAAATGGTCGCCTGCGGATCAAGAGTACCCACGAACATGCCTACCGCAGGTGCTTCCTAGATACGCTGCTCGCACTTTGACCATAGATTCCGCCATCGTATCGCGTATTGCACCCATGTTTCGCCTAGCTTCACTCTGGCGTTAATTAACGCGGTGATCGGGGTGCGCTCGCTAGTGCTTGCAAAACGTTGGGTGAACAGCAATTCCATCTCCGTAAAAGTTTTGACGGGGTCGTTAGGAAGCTCCGAATACTACTCAAAGGCCGTTTCCGCCAAGCTGCCGACGAACTGGCGAAGCAGTAACTTATCATCCCCTCCAGTGTTGCCGCAGAAAGCCTTGAACTGAGCGACATGTTGATGGGGATTTCCTGTCCCCCTATATACGTGAAATTTAGGAATTGTGTATCCTGGCGGGTACTTTATCTGATCGTACCATCCTGGATATGGTTGTCCAGTTCTGACGACTTGGCCGGTTGCTTCATCCGCTTGATGAGCCCGTATTTGTTGAGTTATATAATCATCGAGCATGGCTTTGGAGATGGTCTCCTCCTTGGCTGCTGACAGAACCGGCAGAGGATTTGATGTTTCTCCTCTATCATCTTCAATTATTACAGGAGGATTTTCGGCTGGAGGGCCCGGCTGGATCATCAGGCCCACCGTATCTTAGAATAAAAGGGCCATTTGTTTTATGTTGGCCGCTTGTTCCGTAGTCTATTTGTCCTTCTTTTCAAGCATTCTCCGAAGGAATTTGACATCAGTTTTCTGCTCATGACGTTGCTCTGAGGATGTCTCCGGGCTTGCTTTTGTTCCCGTGAGTGCGGCCATAGCTGTTAACATCTCTTGGAGCTTTTGTTGTTGTTGCTCCTGAACCTTAGTCACTGATCGCGTAAGCGGTCGATGACCTGTGGAGGTATGGCTATCCTTTTTTCCGGATGCCATATAGACGGTATGCACCACCATGCCCCCAGACTTAGGGCGTTTAGGCTCAGTGCTCTTGACATTTGTCACGGACACGGGGCTCTTCTCCGGCCTCCTTCTTTTGTGGGCGGTCGAAGTTGAGGGAACCGTTGCAGCGGGCACCCAAACAGATGACACCTTCTGTGGTACGACAGAATGGTCCTTCTCTTGCCGAACCTTCATCTTTTTCTATCGGCGGGAGTAATCTTGACCAATCACCGAGTCTTGGACTTGACGCCAGACCTTGTAAATTTTGGAGGACAGCCGCTGAGTGGGCTGTTCAAGCTTCGCCTTTGTGGCATTCTCCACATGTGGAGGAGATCTTTTCAGCACAGCAGTCGGAGAGTTCTTGCGGACCCTCCTGAGTGGTTCAAAGCTGTTCCCAGTTGGAACAGCAGCGTCGACTTCCACCGTTGGAGCTGGCGGTGTCAGTCCAGAAGGGGAACTGCCCCCAACCTTCCTCACTCGGCGTCAGTGGCGACGTCGAGCATGTCGTGCGGCCGAGATCACCTCTGCTGCTGGATTAACCTTTTCACCGTTAATTTAGTGGGTTCAAAATTAACGGTTTACCGACAATAGAACTTTTTACATTGCTAAATCAACGGTGAAAAAGTTGTAGAATCACATGAAATTTGGTGTACCCACATCTTAGATGATAACGATGAAGATGGCGGGTGCCGATCGTCGAAAAAAATGAGCGAGGATGTATATTTTCGACGCCATAGAAGGAAATTCCTTCCTATGACATCTTTCCTCCATTATTCTCTCTCTCTCACACGCGCGCGCGCACACACAAATATATATATATATATATATATTAGTGCTGTAAACATAGATTTTTTGGAGTTACATGAAGTTGCAGTCTGCCGCGTCTCAAAAATACATTTAGACAACGTGTCTTAATGGTTCATTGGTGTGGTACACATCATCAGGCCTAGGCCACACGATCACACTCATGAGCCTGCAGTGAACTTGAAAACCATTTTCCTCTATATTTTATAAGGCTTTTGAATTAAAACAAATGTGATAGAATCAGATTACTTTACAGCCTTTCTGCCTAAAAATCAACCTCTCAAACAAGTAAATTACTACCAAAGAATATATGGATGGCTTAATTATTATTTTAGGCACATTTTATGTTTTCTTTTTGCGCACAGCATCAATATCTTCCCTTAATTTGTCATAACTTATTCCATACTTAATTGTAAAATAATTTCTGCATTATGCGACAATCTTTTATATGGCCTATTTAAAATCACCGGAGATCATCCAAAATATTAAAAAAGAATCTTTGCAGCATTTTTTTCGGGCTTGTACATCTGCACGGGTACCTTGCTAGTTATAAGAGATAGAGACTATAAGTCAGAGACATAGAAAATATAAAATAAAAAAAGCAAAAAAAATAATTAAAATATGTGAAATTTTTAGGAGGTTTCAGGTATTTTTGGGTACATAATCAAAATCCTCCGGATGGTTTTTCCGCTGTCAAAAGCCCTCTAGCCAAGACACGGTTGTCAAAAACCTCCTAAATTTTTTTCCCATGATACCTGTATACTCACATGCTATATTTAATTACTGTATACATACCGCATACAACTGTATAGATATCACATAATAATTTGATATAGCAAGTAACGAGAAGAGATTTTTCCACAGACGAAATTTTTTTTGGGGTGTTTAGACAGCGCCTTGGGAACATGGGTTTTTTCAATCAACGGGACCCCTTTTTTTTACGGGGCGGGGGACCCTAAGAATCTGCCAACAAGCAACCGCCTTTTCCCCGGCTCTTCTCTCAACTCTTACCGCTCCCTAACAAAAAGACCAAAAATTCCCAGCCTTAGACACCGATAACGTGCGCCCCGCCGTCACTCTTCCTCCCTCCTCCGCAGTAAAAACCCTTGAGTTTTGATCTTGATTGGATCGAGATCGAAATCAAAGTCGATCCCTTCGTCATCCACCGATGGATGAGGAATCGAGAGTCGCCGCCGCCTCCCCCGCCGTCGACGACGGCGAGGACTGGAGCGAGAAGACGGACGCCGAGGAAATGGAAGTAGAGCGATCGAACGCTGTTGAGCACGAAACCCTAGATCAGGAGCATCCTGTTCACAATCCGACCTCAGATCCCACTCGAGGTTTGTGCTTAACGCTAACCCTAGTTCTCGATGCAGTTTTGTTTTGGTTCAGATCAGGTGATGATGTGATTGGTTTGATATTCGGTTTTAGGTTCTTGTTTTCAGTTGAAGCGTTGAAGGCTGAGAACTACAAGAGAATTATTTTGTTTTAGTTTTCTGATACATGAGGATTACGATGAAAACCTGAGTAAATTTGAGTTTTAATTGTTTACTTTAGTTTGGATTCAGTTAAGCTAAACTACAAAAATCGGCTAAAAGCAAGTGGAATAGAAAATTCCCACAATTTGAGTGCCTAAAGAAAATACTTTAGGTCTTTTCAGGGCTCACAGAAATTTTTCCCAAACTGCTATGCTCCCCCCCCCCCCCCCCCCCCCAATTCTTCCTCTTGCGGCGAAACAAATATTCTTCACATTGCCTTGGATGCTGATAACCCGAGAAAATCGTGGGAAAAACTTGTGTTAATTCAGATTACGATATGATAGATTGATAGCCCACTACAATTAAAATACACCATTGCCACCAACATATCCTTCATCTAATGAATTTAAACTGCATTGTTTGGCTATATCAATTATTTCTTCCATTCATCTTTGTTAAGGGTTATATCTCAAGTAAAATAACAAGTAAATCTTTTCCATCACATTTACTTGGGTGTTGAAGAAATGATTGGCAAACATATAGGCTAATTTTATTCGGATAGTATATTATGATACCTTAATTCTGAATAAGTATTGCCTTTGTAGCACAGATTCATATATGGATATAGGACATGATACGATTCGGATTCGCGGCTTTGTAATTTCCCAAAAACCTAGGATGTATGATATTACAAAAAACATAGGATATACGATACATTTTTATATTGAATTTTAAAATTAATTAAATATATTTTAATATGCGTGTATAAACATATTAATAACAAAAATATTAGTAAAATTTCTAAGCCAATAATATTATTTTTTGTGGAGAGAGAAGCCTTAATTCTGTCGAGTGAAGTCGCGATAGACGCGATCATTAGAGGCGTTTCGAGGAAAGAAGGGGTCTACAGGTTAGGGCTTTGCAAGGAGAGGGAGGAGGTGGCAGCTCCAACGAGGCGTTGTGAGGAAAGAAGGTAGTCTCATGTGATTATCAAGAGAGAAGTCCGAGTTCTTCGTTATTAGTGTTTTGCTGGGATTGTGGGTTTGGTTTTATTAAAGGAGAGCGTGGATTTGAATATCAAACTTCAAAACCTAATCCAAATTACATCTAAAAACCAATTTAAATGATCAAACTTGATGTGCAAATCCGATTTACGAATCAGTTCGAATCATGAAGTATCCAAATTATTTTTCGGTTTATTAAATAATGAAAGCAAGATTCATGACTCCGATACGCAAAGCGGAGCGAATTACGAAAAACATGATTTAGGACTCCTACATGCAAAGCGGAGTGAACTATAGCAAATCCACTTGGATTTACGAATCCGATTCGATTTGTGAGAGGTTTTCACGAATTCGTGCGCCACAGAGTATTGCATTCATCCACATCAACTGCCACTAAAACAAATCCTTTATCCAATCTTTTGGGGCCAATTACAAACATCATTGCTTCCATTCAACTTAAGGTTCATATGCTTGGTTGAATTAACAAATATCATATTTTTAAAACCGTATTCATCTATGTTTGTCTATATCTAGGTAGCAGCTGATTCCCTATTTAGTTCTTACGATGCTTTAAGCAAAGCCAGGCACTTAGCACTTAGAGACACTTAACACCTACCCTGCCAATGTGGCATAAAGGTTGCACCGGGCTTCAATAACCATATCTGTCCGTGATTCAAAATTGGAACACTTAGTATTTCATTGCCAAGCTCTTAAAAAGCACTATGCGGTGCCGCGCAGTATGAATACTGCCTAGCACCTTGCTGCCGACAAGGAAGCCTTACATTTTATAAATATATATATGCCGCTTAATTCCTGCCAAGGCAGGCCAATCCATTTAAAGTTCGGGCTAGATGCTGCGTAATTCCATCTCTTAGTTCCAAAGCGGAGTGGTCTAAGGCCGCTTCTGTCTAGACGTTCACACAGACTGCTTTTCAAAGAAATTCCGTTGCACATGGCCAACTATTTAAATAGGTCCATCATTGTTTACCTCAACAGTTTCTATCTATAACTTCTTACTACCCATGCACACATTTTTATTCTCGTGCCATCTTGTTAATTCTTATCATTCTCATTTTTGGTCACCTCTAATACTTATACATTCTAAAAGCAGGTTGTTGCCCACCTAGGCTGGGCAATCACTAACCAACTAGGTTATTGCTTAGGCAGTATGTATCCTAATACTGGCTATGTGGTTGCTCAAACAAATTGATTAGTTGTCTAGGTGTGGCACCTGATAACATTGTTTACTATAGTGTTCCACCCACTACATTCGCTGCGGTTTCTTTATCTGTTAGAATTTTACTAATTGAAATAAGTTTTTAATTTATTTTGTAGTGTTCTTTGTTTTCTTTTTTTAAAAAAATGCTTCTCTAGGAACTAATGTATTATCTCGGAGAAGTCCTGTCATTACTGCTAATGCTAGGTTCTTAACTTGTTAAGAATTCTGGCGATAATGGTGCTTCAAAATGTCAATAGCATAATAAAATCTGTTTTTATATGATTTTATTATAATATCTCTTTCTTTATTCATTTCAGATGGTCATGAAGAGATCCAAGCGAGCTTACAGTCAATGCAGTTGGAAGATAGAGGTAATTCCACTTGAATATTTCTGATGTTGATTGGTACTTTGAAAGTGTGGGCTGAGCAAGTAGGGCAATACTCATATTGGTCTGTTGAAGATAGATGGATACAATTATTGCTTTTATTGTCCTTTTTTCTTTTCTTTTTTTCTTTTTTGGGTCTACCAATCACCAACCCATTTTTACCAAGTCCATGTAGAAGGTCTATGGGAGCTTCTTTTTACATGACTGCGTTTCATTTAAGTGCTGGCTGCTTGCTCTTATCCCCAGATTGATTCTTCCACACACTTCTAATTCAACTTGTTTTTCTTTCTGGACATAAAATGCATGTTCCACAATTTCAGGTAAAGAAAAGGAGGAAACTGCACCTGAAGAAGCTGAAGAGGAAGAACTTGAAGAAGACAAGAAGCGACATTTGAATCTTGTTTTCATTGGCCATGTTGGTATGTTAACTGAACACAAGATATTTAGCTTAAACTTATCTAATTGTTTTCATGACAGTTACAGAACTTCAATTTCTATCTGTAGTCGTGCTGTATCTATCTAATGCTTAACCACCTTCGATCACTTTTCTTTCTACTTCTATGATATTTGAGTTTCAGTTTCTGAATTCATGGATGTTATTTCTGTTGGCTTCTAAACCTCTTGTATTGGTATTGCATTATTATGGTTCTTTTAGATAACGCGTCTTGCTATAAGCAATACACCAATGCCTGTACTCCATTGTCCCTTACAAGGCCTTCGCAAGTTCGATTAGACTGGCTTACTATGATCTTGTGCTTTCATTTTGACATTGAGAATGCATTGAGTATCAATTACAACATACATGGATTAAAGTTTGGCATGCATTTTGAACTGTAATGAAGATTAATAATAGGCAAGCAGAAAATTAATTTGGTAAACATGTTTCGGAGTATTTTCTAAGGTTGAACTTCTGATCTACTTAACAGGATGACGCATATTCTGAAACCATAGATTGCCTCCGCATGCCTCTGATTTACTTGACAGCATGATGTATGATTTGAAACCACTTGATTGCCTTAGCATATCGTTTAAATGGTACTAAAGCCTTGGGCTGGAACTCATTGATTTCTAACTTGTTCATAACAGTGGCATTATCAAGTATCGTCCCTGTAAAGAGATGAAGTACCATCTCTTTATCCATCAAGAATTTTATTGTATAGATCTGATCTTTCTCTTTGGTTTTGCTGTCTTTATAAGCGCTAAGGTGATAACTGTTTTAGTAATCTGCATCAATAGTCTATCTCTATATCAAGCATTTGGCTGCTAGTGTGTACGTTAGTAGCTAATGTAAAGTTACAGCTGAGAATTTGCACTTCAAACAATATTTACTTCGCAAGTTTATGTTTTATGATATTTAAGTTTATAAATCTATATCTGGTTTCATAACTTTTGATATTTATTAATGCAGATGCTGGTAAGTCGACAACTGGAGGGCAGATACTTGTACTTAGTGGTCAGGTCGATGATAGAACCATACAAAAGTATGAGAAGGAAGCCAAAGAAAAAAACCGAGAAAGCTGGTACATTCATGCTGCACCCAAGATTATTGAGCATTTCTTATTACTTGCTGCTATTTTACCACAGTGCTGTACCATTAATAAAAAGTAATACATGTTATGGATATTTTGGTCCGACATTAATCTTAATCAATGTTCTAAATATCATATATCAAGATCGTATCGGCCCGAAGATTTTCATATTATATAGCGGGATATCGTGATATATCGGGTGATTTATTCTAAATATTGGAAAAGAAAACTTTGTAATATAAATTTTCATAAATATAACTTAATATAAAAAGTTGTATTTCTTAAAGGAGTTTAACGTGGCAAAAGTTTGACAGAAAAAACTTAGGGTTAAAATTGACCATGAGTTTGGGCATCAATTTCAAAAATACTCGTTCCAATAAAAAAAAGAAAAGTAGAGAGGAACAATCAATTTCAGATTATACTTGGGCTCAGTATATAAAAAATTGAAAGACATAGGGATGGTGGAGAGGTCGATCGATGCAGGTTATAAGGTTCGTCGATCTAGAGATAAGAGGTAGGAAATCAAGCTTCTAAAATGCGAGATCGAGAGATCTAGGGTTCGTGGACTTTGAATGAGAGAAAAAGAAATACAGAGAAAGCGAGATCTTGCTTTGGTATTTCCTTTTCCCCCCTTTATTTTAGGAGTTATGGGTTACTCCTAGACGGGTTGGACCTATTAGAATACTACCTGAGACCCAATAACCAAAAATAAGTTTTATGATAAAATATAGCGATAAATCAATAGATATGATATGTTTTTGATATATCGGCCGATATTTAGATTTATCATAGATATATCATTATCAGCTGATATTTTCTAAAAATCACATAACATTATAATTTTGGAAAATCATAGCGTTCTCCAAAATCGATATATCGGCCGATAACCGATATATATCGCCGATATTTAGAACACCGATCTTAATAATGATTAATTATTTTGATTTTTCATGTTGCCCCTCTATTAAGAAAGGCAACTTCATTTCTAAATTTTTTATTCATCGTGCGTTCCGTGAATAGGTTAAAAAAATGCTCCAATTCCGTCACTTAGTCAACTGATCATATGTTTATCCCATCTCTACTATTATAATGCAAACTCAAAGAGTGTAGCTAATGTCATAATACTGATTGCCTATGTTTTAGTATTTTTTTCAAGAAATAAGAAATCTACCAATATATTCTCTCGTTCAAGATATTCACATCGTCATCACAATGAATTTTTTTAATGCCTTTAAATTCAAACCTCCCTCCCCCACCCTCCAATACATTTAGGCACCATTATTCAAGCCATCCCTTTTAATTATAGAGGTATCTATAGAGCTTTATTCTTAAACCTACATCTTTAAATCACATCCACGTGCATTGCATGTGCAAAAAACTTATAATTAAGAAAGGCATCTTCATGCCTAAATATAGAGCAGGACTTTCTGGTACCTTATTAAGATATCTTCGTTTTATAGCTATTTCTAAGCTCACTTGCATAAACAATATGTGCTTCCATTGCCTACATTTCCATGTTAGTTATTGATTTTTGGTTAAGGTAATTGGTGTATTTTTGCAACCTTATTAAAGTGGAAAATTGTACTAAATTATTTTATTATTAAATGCTTGAGACATAAGCCACATAAAGGATACAAATAAGTCTATTGCCTAATTAGGATGAACCATCAGCGTAAATGCGCCAAGGTACCCCCTTCCCCCTCCCCCCTGGCCCGCCCCAAAAAGAAAACACAAAAGGAAGAAAAAAACACAAAAAACCTATAGTTTGCACCACTAGGTTTAGTAGTATATATCATGGATGAACCAAGGGATGGGTGTTAAATTTACGAGACAACTATAGCTTAGTTTCAGCAAGACAAAACTGGGTCCTTCAAGCAGACTTAAGACTAAACAGTTAAGATAAGTTGTAGGAGTATCACGATCTTGAATTTTGAGCTTCTGGATAGGTGCTGTGTTGTTCCTCTTATTTATCATACTGCTGAACTTTTTCGGAGTTCTGTTGTAGGAAGGTCGCCTATTATCGGCACATGATATGTCCCACAGAAACTCAATTTTCCTCCACAATTCAAAGTGGGCTAGATTAATACGATTCTTAATTTCTAATACAGCAGTTACTTCTTTTTCTCTGTTAAAGGTATATGGCTTATATTATGGACACCAACGAAGAAGAACGTGTAAAGGTATGCTTTATTGACTAGCTTTATCACAATGCTTATGCTTAGCTATCAATACTGTCAAGGTTTTCTTATGTACTTTCTGTTTAGGCCAAGGCTTTCTATCTTCTATGACATCAAATAAGTGTGTACTGGGTCTTACCTGTACTTATAATTGTGCTTATTTAGTTAGTGCCTTGCTCCTATGTTTGGATTACAAACATAAATGGTTCATCAACTTAATTGAAGTAAATAAAGGAAGATTTTTATAGGGATATCCTTGATTTTCAATAACTTGATTAGTAAGGACCTGACTTATCAATTGATATATTTTCTTGCTATCAAATTAGCTGAACAGGAAGCATCATTAGGTAATCATGTTTCCTAGTTCTTCCTAACTGTTAACTCGTTATAATGATCTTCAGGGAAAGACTGTGGAGGTCGGGAGAGCTCATTTCGAGACAGAAAATACAAGGTTTACTATCTTAGATGCTCCTGTAAGTACCTAGTTTCTTGTAGTATAAAATATATTAGAGCTATACTTTTTGCAACTACTTGCACCCATAAGGTATGATGATTTACGAAAGCAATATGGTGGGCTTGTCTTCTCATATCATGCTCTGTACATTTGCGACCTTTTTTTTCCATTACGGTAATACATCATTGAGGCAGCAGAATGTTTGATGAGTATTTAGTTTGCAAGGACTGTGTGTATTATCCAATGGGCGCAAAAATCTGCTGAAAAATTAAAACAGGCTATAGCTAATCCCTTTATTTTGGCATCAATTCCATTTAGAAAAACCTTTTTCTGTATAGTTAAGTGAAATATTGCGTGGGAAGTTCATTGTTTTTCTGGAGACTTGTACAGATGGAACCATTTTATATCAAGTGATTATCATTGTTCTATGTTCTGATCTAGTGACTTCCTTAGAATCTCAAGTCAGTGTTAGTCACTTCCGAGGGATCATTTTTCTAAATAATCTATATAATTGCATTCTTCTGTCCTTTTGTATCATAAACTTCGGCGCATTTATTTAATTGGTGCTGAAGGTCTACTATTTACCTTCCATACCTGTCAATACCTTCTTTTGACTCTGGCATATCTTGGTAGGAAGGCCATATTAGGTTTTGTTGGCCTCATTATTCATCCGTGGATTGCTCATCTAGGTTCGAAGAATGTGGGTACCTCTTTTTTGTTTAGCATAAAATAAAATTTCTGATGCATCTATATGTAAACTAATGGCTCTTTTGTAGAATTCTCATATACTTTTCCAGTTCATCATTGATTGGGTAACTCTTGATTTTAAAAACTACATCATCGTCTTTCAATAGATATACAATTACTTGTTTATGCAGGGTCACAAAAGTTATGTGCCAAACATGATCAGCGGTGCATCTCAAGCTGATGTTGGTGTTCTGGTAAATTCACGTTAAAGCCTAATTTGTCCAGATAATATTTCCTTGAGTAGTCTGTTGAGTAAGCTGTTTGATACTATCACCTGTGACAAGGTAATATCTGCTCGTAAGGGAGAATTTGAAACTGGATATGAAAAGGGAGGACAAACGCGTGAACATGTCCAGCTTGCAAAAACTTTAGGTGTTTCAAAGTTGGTCGTTGTTGTAAACAAAATGGATGATCCTACAGTGGACTGGTCCAAAGAAAGGTGAAGTTTTTCTTTTTGTGTGTTCTCCCATTGTCATCCCTGTCATATTTATATGTTCGTCGATGGAGGTTTAGTAATTTGACCTTATCAATTTTGGTTTGTATGGTTTATCATTTGTCTGCTTTGTCTGTCTGTCCAGATACGATGAAATAGAATCAAAGATGGCGCCTTTCCTGAGATCTTCAGGTTACAATGTGAAGAAAGGTAGATCATGCTGCTATAATTCACCCTATTGTTTCATCTACTTCTGCTTCTTAGTGCGGTTTCTTACGTGATTTCTTTCCTTTTCTCTCTCAGTTGAGAATGGTCTAAATCCTAGAAATAAACTCTTTACCTTATTACTCAAAAGAGAATTTAGTTCCCCTTCTTTCGTAGTCTTTACTAATTCTCAGAGACTATTATCCCTATTGTTTTATTATGCATGGGCTGCAGCTTGGAGTAATTTATTTCCGTTTGATTCCTATTATCAGTTATTCCTTCTTTTTTTTGGGTACTTGCAAATTTGCTAATGATCAATCGAGCAATCAATAGTTCTCAAAAACATAATTATTTATGAGCTGTCATTAACATATCACTAGGTTTCGTCAATGGTCCATGACCTGCTATTTACTGGAAATGGATTTCCCCATGTACATGCCTATTCTTTCCTGCTTCGTGCTGGATGAAATATTTGATTGTCAGAGGGTTGCAGCTTTTCCCCCCCTTTCAGAGATAATTGTGATAAAATCTTCTAGGCAAGTGTGTCTATGGGCTTGTCTCTCCCACCTTTTGACTCTTTTATCGAAGGCCTATTGAAGATTTTTCCGGAAAGGACCAAGGCTCGAAAAGAGTGCATGCTAATAGGCGATTCAGATGACCCGAGCCAACGATATAAAGATAATGTCAATAACCCTCCCATAGTGCCATCCCTACACTTGGAAAGCTCAAATCAAGTGTCAGGAATGGACACATCTAGATTCTTTAAACAAAATAGCAGCGGAACTTGTGCATGTTGTGCTATCAATATCCAATAGAAGTTTTTTTGGGGCAAGATTAATCTGGCATAAAAGCATGTATTAACCAACAGCTCATTATATTTGGTTGGGCCTGTTTTATATTTGTTGAAGTATTTGCACCTCCAGATACTGATGCATTATTTTGATAATTAAAGTTCTTGCGTCATTAAAGTTAATTTTGCTTTATGTGATGGAGCAGCAATAGGAAGCAATAGCTGAGCTAAATTTGATTAAAAACTGAAACAATATAGCATGATAATTTGTTCTTGCACCACATACAGATGTTCAATTTCTTCCAATCTCTGGTTTGGTGGGATCAAACATCAAGGTTAGAGCAGACAAAAAAGTTTCTAGTTGGTGGAATGGTCCATGTCTTTTCGAGATCTTGGATATCATTGAAGTTCCTCCAAGAGATCCTAAAGGTCCACTTAGGTACTTGGCATGTCTCTTTCATTTCCTTCATAATTTGAGCCATTGAAATATCTTCCAAACTATCTTATATGTTTATCCTAAATACTATGATGTTCATTCTCTTTTTATTCTTTTTAGTTGTCTGTGTGCGCATTTTAATTCCTAATGAACGTTCACCTCAAATTATAAATCTTGGTTGTTTCTCTTAAGTTATTTCTTTTGATAACTATGCAGGATGCCAATTATTGACAAGTACAAAGACATGGGAACATGTGTGATGGGAAAAATTGAGTCTGGTAGTATTCGTGAAGGTGATAGCTTGTTGGTCATGCCTAATAAGGTAAACCCTCTTTTCTTTGAACTAATCGGGTACAGGTTCTTTTCCTGATAATTTAATATTTTTCCTTGTCAGCTAAACTTAATTTCTAATGTTTTCGCCTTGCTTATCCACAGGCTTATGTGAAGGTGCTTGGCATACAATGTGATGAGAACAAGGCAAGATGGGCTGGGCCTGGCGAAAATGTCCGTGTTAAATTGTCAGGGATCGAGGAAGAGGACATTTTGTCTGGCTTTGTTCTTTCAAGCGTCGGTACGTACAGGCCTTCCATTTTGTGTAGTCACTTGGATATTTGATTGACTTGTCTTAATGATTTGTCTCTGAATTTTAATTGCCTCTCCATCTTTTCCTTTAGTAATCATACTTAAATTTATGTGATATCAGTTATCAGCTCTGAGTTGGAAAAGGTATTGATGCGTACCCACCCACCATTATTTTGGGTGCACTATTATTTAATATTTCACCTACCATGAACAACCACAATTATTTAACAACCCCTATGATTTGGGTGAAGGCTTATGTATATATCCACTTTAAGATTTGGGATGACGGTATTCCTTGTTTTTGTTTTCACACAGGCAAGCACACCATGTTAAGAAATGCTATATGCCGCACACATCCTTATCATATCTTTATCTCCATAGAGTCTTGAAGAATTTCCATATCAATGTGCCCTTAATCTCTACTTGGCTATTTCTATTCGCGGTTTACGTATATAATTATTTTCTAAAACTGAAGAGCTTTACTTGTATGGATGATTTCCAAAAGTTGTTTGTTTCATTAATTGTTCATGCAGTTTTTTTTTCCGTTTTTGAGTTGATTGAATATATTATGTTTTTGCAGCAAATCCAATTGGTGTCTATTCTGAATTTGATGCTCAGTTGCAGATTTTAGAGTCGGTCGACAATGTAAGCATTTTTTCTTTGTTCATTCCTTTATTCTACTGAAAAAAAGGATAAGGAAATTATGGCTACTATTGGCTAGTGGTTTTTGAAACCAAGTAAACCAACATCAATGCTCTGTTAATGTGCTAGGCTATATTTACTGCTGGTTACAAGGCAGTACTGCACATTCATGCAGTAGTTGAGGAGTGCGAGATTGTTGAGCTGATTGAAGAAATTGACTTGAAGAAGAAGAAAGATGCTGATCCAAAGAAAAGAAAGCGGAAGCCTCTTTTCGTTAAAAATGGTGCTGTTGTGAAGTGCCGCATTCAGGTCAGTCCTGGGTTATTTACTTGATAAAATGCCATCTTGTGTTTTTTCCTTGGTAGTACAATGATGTATTGAAATTTCGTTCCAGGTGAATAATTTGATATGTATCGAGAACTTTTTAGATTTTGCACAACTTGGAAGGTTTACCCTCCGCACTGAAGGTATCACGGGAACTCTTTACCATTAATCTTAGTTTTTGGATTACATGACAGTATAAGGTATAATTGGTTTTTACTTCCTGTAGGAAAAACAATTGCTGTTGGGAAAGTTGTTGGTCTTCCACCTTCAGGAAACACAGCATTTGCTTAAACTTTTTTGGTAGATCCCATTTTCTCAATTCAGTTCTACAATTTTTGGTAAATCCTCTTTATAAATATTGGTATTTTGCATGTGCGATGCAGTACTACATAGTTAGACGTGTGGGAAAAATAGTAGCAGATGTCATGATGAGAAACAAATTAGGATTTAATTTGAGACCTAGACCCCCCTCCCATTTTGAGTTAAAATAGTAGCAGATGCATCCCATGCGCGTAGTTCTGTGCTAATCTGTATGGTCATGCCTCAGTATCAAGAACATGACCTGATTGGGGCCTAATCCACAGCAAAATCTTTACCCACGATTTTGTGCTGGTATTAAACTAGAAGCCCATGAGCTATAGTCAATCAGATCAAACCTGATTTGATTAAACTTTACCTGTGTATAAACAGTATGGTCACGAACCTGAACCCGAAGAACGACGATGTTGTTTCATCATCCTACTGAATGACTACAGGAGTTGTCATTGTTAAAACCAAGGTTTAAATGGCCCTATTAATCTGCCGTTGAAATGTTTTCGGCTAGAAGGACGAATAACCGCATAATTTGTCTTATTAGGGCGATACATGGACAAATAGCCCAATAATCGGCACATATATTATACACATAACCCACTCAATTTCAACAACACTATCCGAAATCACTATCACTAAATTAAGGCTCAATTCTTTCCTTTTTCTCCCAATCGATATCTTACATTTTTTTAAAAAATATTTTCAGAATATTGACATTATATATTAAAATATTATTTTGTGTAACCCTATTATCCAGTGCATATCCTGTTTTTGTGTTATGCATTGACGACTAATTAGAGAACAAATGCATGTTTTACTGCATTGGAAGTGGTAGTTTTGAATTACTTATATTTTGCTCACTACAGTTATTTGGATCACATTTATGCTGTATATGTGGCTATCAGGATGAGAAGAGGTATTTTTGGTACCGTAAAGAGTTTTTTTGTTTGGATTCAAATATCGCTGCTAAGGGCCGTTGAGGATTCTATGCATTGAATGAGTAGGGGCAAAATCTGTTTCATCATTTGTAATCATGAAGTGAAGAGCTAACTATTGCTGTCATTTCTCTATGACAAGAAGTTTGCCGTATTTGTCCCTGTATGGGGAATTCTGGTCAGAGTTTGAATGTTATATACGGCTCGTATTTTTTTAAGTATCATTACGTTATAGTTACTAATGAATATTGGATTTTGTGTCAGTTTATCGTCCTTTACCGGCGGCCCTTGCAAGTTGAGAATTTTGTAATTTTGAGTTCACATTGATAAAGAGACGCAGTGACCTGTTTGAATCTTTTGGGTTCCTTTTTGTTAGATCAGTTTGTGGATTTGTGAAGAGCTTGTTGGCCGTGTGATATCAAATCAAATTACCTCAACTGTTATAATCATTATCTCCACCTTTTCCTCTGATAGGTTTGTTATTTAGTAAATCTTTGGTAAATATTTGACATAACTTTAGAACCGGTTGTCGGTTTGATCTCAAGATTTAGGTAACCCGTTGACAATTTTCAAGTCATCCTAGATTATGAAAATGTCTAAAAGAAAGGTTAAAGATAATGTATTTGCTATATGAAATCGTGTTCAACTGTAAGGCATAATTATAGTTGACAGATGAGAGCAAAATAGAACGTATTCCATCCTCGATTTGTCCATAACTTAATTGTTATAATTGCACAACATTTTCCTTACCTTTTGTTTTTCCCCTTCCGATTATTGATCAAGTCACTCTCGCTCTCTCTCTCTATATCTCACATCTAAACCCTAATGGCCCGCTTTCCAGATCTCAGATGGTCTCCCAGCGAGCCCTACACTTGTCTCTTTTTAGTATAGGTGTCTTTGCTTCTCAATTTTTCGAGTGACGTACCACCAGTCAGGGCTCCAAAAATCCTGGCAGCACTCTTTTCACCTTGCAAGGCATCAATTAAACCACGCTCAAGCTACATTCTCCACCTACATATCCTCTTCCACCAAAATTGTCTCTCTGTCTTCTAGTCTCTCCGGGTCGTCTTTGGTCTCTAATCTAGGAACATGTTTGTCTTCACTTATCAGTTAGATTTGCGCTGTTATCTCACAATCCGTAACAAATATTGTTGTTTGGTTTCGCTTTTATTTTTTTCCTGTTTTAGTTATACATCTTAAGTTAATGGCTTATTTATTGAAAACCCCCAACAACTTTGAGCCATTTTAACAAAACCACCGTTACCTTTAAAACGATTAAGAAACTATCAAATTTAATGGTAACACGTCAGCACCGTTTGCGCCACGTCACTTAAGTCATCATGTCAGCAAACAAATTTTCAAAACCTCAAAATATTCCTATTCTAATCCTAACCCTAATTTTTAAAAATAAACAAAATAATTAAAATAAATATCCTTCTCCCTCCTTTCTTCTCACCGCCACCGGCGCCTCCCCTCTCCGGCGCATCCCCCGGTGCCTCCTCTTTCCGACCACCACTATCGGTGCCTCCCTTCCCCGTCGTCGTCGTCGTCAACAACAATAACTCCATCATCAGCATCATCACCACCCACCACCACCCACTCCATCCCTTTTGCCGGATCCCCTCCTTCTTCGGCGCCGTCCTGTCCCTTTTTGCCATCCCTTCCCCCTCACTGCCCCCATCATCATCATCATCATCATCTTCTTTTTCATCTTCAATTTTTTTTCTTTTTCAATTTTTTCTCCTCCCAACCGCCGAAAACCGGGAGATGGACGGGAAGAGAATGAGAGATCGTTAGTCATAAAGACCCAGCCACCTCTCCGAAGATACCGAGAGATTACAACGCCGTATATCGGAGATGTGAAAGGAAGTACCTTAAACCACGCCACGTTAATAAGAGGAGAGATCACCTTGGGAACAGTGAGCTCCAAGGGCTCCGTTGGTATCTTGGTTATCTACCTCATATTTTGGTCAAGTATTGCTTGATTGTGCCCACATTTATATCTTGGTTTGCCAATGAGGGTGGACTTATGTCCATTCTCATATTATGAGATCTATAAGCTCTTCTAATTGTGAAGGCATAAGCTTTTATTTGGATTGGGAACTGAAGTTCCAGCCATGTCTTTTGATTTGGTTTCTAATTGGGAAGCAGAGGATTTGCCTAGAGACACTTAGTCTCATTTGAGAACTATGTCTATTTAGTGTTGAGAATTTTATTCGCTGTCTTTTAGATCCTTGAGGAAGCATAAGCATCATCTAGGGACATTTAGTCTCATTTGAAAACCAGGTCAACCTAGATATCTTGGTTGAATGTTTAAAGATTTGCTTTTTGTTGATCATAAAATCATTGGGAAAGCCTAGGGTTCAACACTTAGCCAATTTTGCTAAGCTTTAATCTCTGGTTTAGCGCTAATGTGCACATGGTTTTGGGAGTGCGCATGGCTTTGGGAGTGATGTGCGCCTATGCTCTTGTTTTACGCATGGCCCTGACTCATGTGCGTTGAGCGTGACGCTCAGGAGTGAGGTGCGCCTGCGCCTGTGTTTTGCACGTGGCGCTTGGTTCCATAATTAGCGCAGGCGCTGGGGCAATGTGCGCTTGCGGTCTTGTATTGTGCATGGCGCTGGCTCTGGTGCAGGCACAGATGTATTGCATGTGGCGCAACGCAATATTAAGAGCATAATCTCTGGCGCAACCTAGCAGAAATGCTATTGGTGCCGGCGCTCGTGCATTGCACGTGGCGCAACGCTAGGGTTTGAGAGCTTTAGCTCTGCCTTCTTCTATTAGAAAGGTTAACATTTTAAGACTTAGGCTTTCTGCAAAAAAGATGATCTTTTGATCATTGAAATTCCTAAAGATCAGAATTTTACGATCTTTAGAACTTATGTTTTATTTTTTAGGTCGTGTTCTAGAGGACGGTATGTGTTCTTGATGAAATTCTGGGTTTCATGAAGCCAAAGTTTTAGCTTTCGAACAATCTTGATGATCTTTTTCATTTTCTGGTGGGGGAATACCGAAGTACTTTCTCCAAGATCTCAGATCTAGAGATTGGGTCTCCCACGAGAGCTTAAGATTTCGGCCAAAGGAGATTTCTCTCATGGATCATTGATCCAAAGGAAAAGCCTTAATTCTTTAGAATCTTAAGCCTTATATAGGAAGGAGAAGGGCATATGAGAATTTTCTCCTTGGGGTTTTATCTAGTACGGTTAGGGCTTTTCTCGAGAAGATTTTTCTTCTTTGATGATGAAGGCTCAAGTCTTCTTGTGAATCTTATGGGTGTCTCTGTGTATCTTGAGATTAATCTCCTAGGCTCTTATTTATAGGAGGGGAGATAGTCGGGAAAGGTTGAGAGAATCTCTCATTGAGAGATCTCCAAATTGATTTTTGATCAATTGGTGGTGCTTAAGTATCATTAGATCGTTGATCTAGGGATTTTTGTTGTTTTGAAAGATTAATCTTTTGTTTTAGAAAGGCATGAGAAATATTTTCTTAAATAGAGTTTTGGCTTTAAACTGAAGCATGCGCTTCACCATACGCTTGCGCCACATGCATTGCATGTTTGGCGCTGGTGCAAGAGATTAGCGCTTGCGTCACATGTATTGAATGCGACGTATTTGCGTATTGCCCTTGCGCCCGTGCATTACACGTCTGGCACCGGCGCAATGTTTTGGCGTTTGCGCCACATGCTTTGCACGTGTGCTTACGCCAAAGTGTGGAGTTTATGCTTCTGAGTGCTAACATTTTTGGCGGGAACAAATGCTCCTACCATTTCGCCCATGTGCATTGCACATGGGTGGAGTGGTGTCAGGCTGAGCGCCATCAAATCTACCTAGAGATCCGGGGAATCTGAACCGACTCAGAATCCCTATAAATAGAGCTTAAGCTCTAGGGGAAGGCCTTGCGCCTTCATTTTCTTTTCTCAGCCCCTTTAAGAACTTTAAGTTCTTAGCAAAGCCTACGCTCTTATCCGAAGCTTAAGCTTCGTTTTAAGTTTTAAATAAGAATTTTCTTTGTTGGAATTTTGGTAAGAACCTAAATTCCCTCTTGGAGCTTAAGCTCAAGCGCTATTTAGAGAACCCCTTTTGGGGACTTTGGAGCCCATGCTATGCTTTTATTAGAAAATCCTTTAATTTTCTAATGAGCACGAGCTCTGGGCCTTCTATTGGTTAAATTCCAAACTTTTAGTGGGTCACTTTTATTCGGTAGGGTCTCTTAGCTCTGAAGTTAAAGACTTCCCACTTTAATCTTATAGTGGTTTCCAGTGCATTTCGAGCTGATACTCTTCTGTACTTCTTTTCAGGTCTCATGGCTGGTCACCTGTTCTCCGTTAGGGATATCATCTCTCATGACGGCATTCGCTTTTATGGACCGGCCTATACTGACGCCCAGTGTGAAGCCGTGCTACGTCGTTTTGAGGATTATTGTGGGCGATTTCTTTCTCGACGCTCCTCTTTTCTGCAGATGATATTTAAAGCGATCTCGGATACTTTGTCCGAGAACTCTGAGGTGATGCCGCTCTATGTACTTGATCATGCCGAAGACAAAGTGCACTCGGTCTACCCGACAGGTTTGATCTAAAAAAGGATGAGAGATCGTGCGACCACTCTCTTGCACCACATTTATCAGCAGAGGGCGATCATATCTTCATATGCGAGGATGTAAGATATCAGTGGCGACCCCGATGCTTGTCTTCACGAACGGGCGCATAAGGCGATGGAAGAAAATGCCTGGGAAGCCTTGTACGGTTTTATTTTTGAGTTTATCAACCCTTTCACCACTGCTAGTATATTGCCGCTTTGAATTTTGAACGATGAAATAAAATAATATTTTCTTTAAATGTTTGTCTCTCTGAGTTGCACTTCTTTCCTTTTGTTGGTGCTGTGATGTACTAGCTTAGTTTATGTACTCGTTCCGGAGTATTCAGCTTATTCTCCTTTTAGGCGTGAATAAACTCATCATGACATTATATATGGGAGGCTGTCAGGTTTGCGGTACTGGGTGTAGTCTGTCGTACCATCGTGTTAGATTGCTTCTTCTCGGTTCGCGTTTTCTTCAAAACGCCGTTTCGAGTAGCCACACGCTTGTTGCATTTCCAAGCCCTTATGAGGCGGGATACAGCGTCCCAAGTAATCTTCTTAGGCCAGTATATATATATATATTGCCATCAGAGATTCAGTGTTAGGCCGCACCATTGCACTTTACCTTGGGGTCAGACTTTTTGAGTCCCCGAGAAATCACCTCTACACCTTTCTGAAACGAGGTGACATTTAGTAGTTTTTAGGTGTGTATGTACTACCGTTGAGATCTGGATCTTGGAAAATGCCGTTACCCAGCTTTCGTTCAGACTCCTTGAGCCTTGCTGAAGCCATGTCTATACCCTTCTAGAGTAAAATAGACGTTCAGGTAGTCCCTAGGCTGTATGTGTGCCGTCAAGACTAGGTGCTAGGTTGATACCATCACACAATTTTTTTTATTTGTATTTTTTTTTACAGCGATTACTCTATCATTTCATCTTTTCTTATTGCGAAGGTCGCAATTGCCCTATCATTTCGGTTATTTATTCATGGATGCCCCATGATTTTGGCTATTTATTTGCAGCTGCCCCATCATTTCGGCTATTTCTTTTATTTTTTCTCGCTAATTTTATTGCGAGTTGCCCCATCATTTCTGCTGTTTTTATATTTTTTTAAATTTTTACTCGCTGATTTTTATTGCGAGTTGGCACTCTTTTCAGCATAAGCGTTGCTAACACTGGAATATGAATGCCAGGAGCAATTCATCCTTTACCTTGGGAAAACCCGAAACTTTGGTTTTGGTTTGGCATAAGCATCGATACACCGGAATAGTGCCAGGAGCGAATCATCATTTGCTGTTACCCGTTGGAAAGTGGCGGTTTAGGAGTCAGGTTTTAGGTCCCTGTCACCTAAGGCTTTTTAATTTTATGAGCCGTAAGGGTTTCATAAAAGTATTTTCTCTCTACGAGTCGAGAGGATCTCGTAAGTGTATTTTTTCTTTTAGGGTCATGAGGATCCCTAAGTGCGTTTTCCTTTATGAGTCGTAAGGATCCCACGAAGATATGCTTTTCTTATGAGTCGAGAGGATCTCGTAAGCGCCGTTCTCCTCATGTGTCGTAAGGACGCATGCGTAGGTCTTTCCCTTTTTGGATGCAATTTTGTTGCGAGTAGCCCATGGATCGTATACGGTAGTCAATTTAGAGACCAACAGACGGATACTTAGGGAGCATTTGATCGCCTTTGGTGGGACTTTGGGATGCAACTTTGTTGCGAGTAGCCTATGAATTGTATACGGTAGTCAATTTGGAGACCGGCCGCAGGCCAATAGCTTAGGAGATAGGTTTAGGCCCCTGTCACCTAAGGCTTTTCAATTTTATGAGCCGAGAGGGTCCATAAATGTATTTTCTCCCTACGAGTCAAGAGGATACCGTAAGTGTATTTTCTCCTTAGGGGTCGTGAAGATACCTAAGTGTCCTTTTCCTTTATGAGTCATAAGGATCCCGCAAGATTGTTTTCTTCTTATGAGTCGAGAGGATCTCATAAGCGCCGTTCTCCTCATGTGTCGTAAAGACGCATGGATGGGTATTTTCCACGATGGTAGCTTGGTTTGCCAATATGAGTCATTTTGAGCACGGTTTTACTGCAAGTAGCCTATGGATAGTATACGGTAGTCATTTTGAAGATCAGCCGTTGGGCAACAGATACTTGGGGAGCATTGCTCACCACAACTTCTAAGAGTGTAAGGTTTTTAGGGTCTTGACTTAGGAAGACAGAGAGCGCACATGAGCGTCGT
Source organism: Agapanthus africanus (assembly GCA_030015575.1). Classification (NCBI taxonomy): domain Eukaryota; kingdom Viridiplantae; phylum Streptophyta; class Magnoliopsida; order Asparagales; family Amaryllidaceae; genus Agapanthus; species Agapanthus africanus. Next base: position 685,646,438 of record JASDDO010000031.1, on the reverse strand, counting down.
CATCTGTTGTTGAACCAAGTTAAAAACTCTTTAAGCATAATACTTCTTAAGAAAGCGACCATTTATCGGTCTAAATGGCCTTTCTCCATACATATTCATCAGCATGTAGGCCCCGCCTTGATAGACTTTGTCTATTATGTAGGGCCTTTGTAGTTTGGTTCAAACTTCCCGCACTTTGCACGGCTGGGGATCATTGGCCTCTTGACGACCACTATCAGTTCGCCTTTGCAAAATGCTCTTGGTCTCTAAGCTTATCATACCCTTGCGTCATTTTTTCCCTATGAGCTTCCAGACTTTGCGGTGCCACCAGGTGGGTTTCATCGAGAGTGTCGAGTTCTTCAAGCCGAAGATGGGCATTTTCCTCATCAGTGAGCTCATATTGGATCGCGATTCGTAGTGAGGGGAGTTCGATTTCTAGTGGAAGCACCGCTTCAGCGCCGAACACTAGTAAATAAGGCGTTGTCTCCGTGGCCGTCTTGAACGTTGTTCAGTATGCCCAAAGAGCTTCTGGTAGACTTTCATGCCAATTTTTCTTGTTCTTGGACATCATCTTCTTGATGATCTTGGTCAAAGTCTTGTTAAAGGCTTCAGCTAGACTATTGGCTCGGAAATTGTAGACGGAAGAATATCCCCCATCTATTTTGTGTTGCCGTGTGAAGTGATTTATTTTGTGGCTTTTATATACTGGTCCATTGTCCGAGATTATTCATCGTGGGACTCCGAACCGGTAAATAACATGAGTTTTTAATAAGGATTTTATTAGTCTCTAAAATAAACCGCAAGTATACAACTATATCGCAGTAGTACTGGAGGATCGTTCCCACGAAGATGTGCGCTTAATTAATTTTAATTAAGTTTCAAAAAGTTGGTTTTAAAGTCTAAAAAATTTAAAAGCGCAAATTAAAAATAAAAAGTTGGTTTTCAAGGGAAAGAATGATTTAGGGTTTTATTTGTCTTCTTTTTACGGTTGGTTTAAATGATTATCTTCTTTTCTAATATAGTTTTAATATGTTACCATTAATTATATAAAAGCGTATGTTATACTTAAATCGTTAAACATAGCCTATCAAGCATATAACATCATCTAGATTCATATTAAAACCCTAGTTCTAGTTAATTAAAAGTAACCTAGTTTTAATCTTCTAAAATATTTATAGGCGATCTACAATTATTATCTTATCGATTACTCTAGATCTCTTGTAACTATCTAGATTGAATATTCTATGTTTAAATTATTCTCTTAATTTCTTAACTTCCCTAATTAAGTTTCTAAGTGTCAACTATCATCAACTTAATTAAATTATCCGTGTTATCACAATTCTTTAATCCAATTCTAAGTGTCATCTTTCATTATTAGGTTCGTTTATTTGATGAAAACTATTAAGATTATAAAATTAAACATAAGACATTTATGTTTTAAACATAGAAAACAAGACGTAAAAAAATATCCAACCATAAAAAGAATTGCAAATAAAAACCTAGAAAAAGATTAGTTACGCATGATATGATAAAATACTAAATTTTTATTAAAATTCATAAGAAAACTTACAAATTACCCGATCTCTTCTCCTTAAAAAACCCTAAATTTGAAGCTATTAAAGAGATATCTAAACCCTAGACTATACAGAGCTTTTTATAGTACTTCGATATAGTTTTGGAAAATAGGAACAAATTTTACAAAATAACCAGAAAATACAAAATACTAGAAAAAATCTTGACTTCATTGCTTCCAAATTTCGGCTCCTTTTAATATTATTGTCACGCCCCGCTTCCCAGAGTACGCTAAATTGGGCACGTGACATAACCAACCATGCTACCTGTAGGTAGGAAGTATCCATCCACAGTCACATTACGGTTGTAGAGATATCAAGAACAAAAATAAAACTATCTAAACATGTCCATAATCCAAGATAGCATGAGTCAAGAATAATAAAATGCGGAAGCGAAAGATCCAATACAAAATAACTGGAATGTATGTCCCATAATGCGGGCTCACATCAGGAATAAAAATGCAGAAAAGAAAAGCTAACTACTGCTGACACTCACAGCTCAGCCTGTTGGCTGAAGTACTCCTGCTCGGACTGCGACAGCGGTACAGAATCTGGGCCATGCAAAACCCAGACGTCAGCGCGTCAAGTCATCAAGTAATAACATAATAAACAGGGTAACAGGCAATGCAGATATAAACATGAACAAAGCAAGAGTAACAATAGTATAAATCAGAGCAGTGCAGGGTAGTGTGCAGTGGGTAAACTAAACTGTTCTATCAGGTTTTCTGTTCTAAGGTCTTTAAAATCAAATTGATGAATTATCGATGTAACTCAATAGTATCCCGTACATACCCGGGACCACGGCCCCAGATTCTCGGGCTGAAACCGAGACATGCCGCTAGGCACCAAACAGGAATGCGTACAGATGAATGATGTCAGCATCATCATTCCAAGGCTGGCCTAGCCTAAAACTGATCAGAACAAGTAGTGAACTGTTGAGTTACAAGTCAGGTTTCACCTTTGATTTCCCCATACCCCCAAGTTATATGTGTAAGTCAAGTCAGGTATCCCGAAATCAAGAACTAATGCCAACACAGGATCAGGTAAACAGGTTTGTCTGGATAGACAACAGGAACGGTCCATGAGGACTACATGTCAGGTTTGTTGGCATTAGACACAAGATCAGGTAACGGGTCAGGTCATGGTACATCAGGTCAAGTCAAGCAGTATACGGTACCATGTCGGATCAATCAATATGTATGTAGCAAGTCAGGTCAAGATGTAAACAATATCATAGGTGTGCTCATACTCAGTTACATAATCAAGCATGGTTAACAACACGATCCAAGCAGTGAATTAAGCAATAAGCAGATTCATTCAATTAGCAGTACAGTTATCAATTGTGTCACATAGATGATTTCAACATTATAAGGATGTAGTATGACAATTATAGCCGTTTAATCATGTTACCAAGTTTAAGACTTCATGGATGCAATGATATATATATAAATATAAGTTCCATGGATGAAATCACAGTTTATGCAGGTTAAATGTACACGAGTGTCCGAATGAAGTAAAACGATAGATAAAGTGCCATAGGCTACGTCCTTAGTGAAAGTGAAATTAAAACATGTAATTGTGGTTATTAGGTTCAATACAGTAATTGCAAAAGGTAGGTTCCAAGTTTGAAATATAAAATGATATATAACAATATTTTACACGAAAATGAGAAATGATCTTACTAAAGTTAAAACTACAGGTTTAGGGTGTCATCAATGTGTAAGTAAATATTATTTAGCATGTAGCAAGGGGTACTTGCCTCGACGGGTGGCGAACCGGGAATACGGAACGTTAAACGTCGGCGGGGAAAGCTCGCGACGGGCGCACGGTTCACGGAATGAACCCAAACGACGAACAGTGGAACCACACAGACCAGAGTACCTCGCTGGATCGTCGGGACACGTCGCTGGCACGGCCGGATTCCGGCGAACCCCAAAACAACGAATCTACAATTTTCAAGAATTCATGAAACGATAAAAGAAGAATCAAGAAGAGGGAAGAGAATGAGGATAGCGACGAGGGTGCTCACGAGGATCTGTGGAGGGGTGGTGATGGTCGACCCTGTCGACGGAGCTCCGACGCACGGACAACAGTGACCGCGAAAACTGCAGATCACCAAAACCGAGCATAGAAAAGAAGGAAGGGAAGGAGAAGAAAGAGAAGAGAAGAAGAAGACACAAGCAAGGCTCACCGGGGTTTGTACGACGGCCGGAGTACGGAGATGAGGCTACTGGCGGCGATTCCCGGCGGTGTAGATGTGCAGGGGGCCCGCGGTCGCCGGAGCAAGGTGCACGAAAGAAGAAGGGGATGTGGATGAGACGAGGGTGAGGAGGCGAGGAGGCCGGTGGTGGTGGCGTCGGTGTTGGGGTTGCGGCGGCGACGGGCACGGCGGTAGGGTTTACGTGGGGTTGGGTTCTGTTGGAGGAAAGAATTTTGAGGGGGAAGGAAGTTTAAATATAGAGGAGAGAGAGAGAGAGATATGAGGAGAGAGAGATGGGGAGAGAGAGAGAGGAAAAAGCTAGAGCGAGAGAGAGAGATAGAGAGACGGGGGAGAGAGAGAGATAGAGATAGGGAGATGGGGCCCACGGGGTTAAAGGGGAAACTGATTGGTTGGGAGATTTGTGAGGGTTAGGAAAATTTAAAAAGATTTTAGGAATAGTAAAAAAAATATTATATGTTTAGATTAAATATATATGACGGTTAAAAAAATATAATAGAAATTGGGATTTTGGCGCAAAGTAAAATATTTCCAAATTGCGCCCGGGTCGGGTCCAAAAATTTGAAATTGAAATAAGAAAATTTTAGGCGGGATCCAAAATTTAAAGTGAAGTGTTTTACAATAAAAAAGCATACCCCCAAAACGGACATACGTACATGCGCGTAGCTGTCCAAACTCGCCCGTTTCACTGAACGGGACGAGAACACGACGCACGGACGCTACAACAGGGTTAGAGGTGTTAAGCAGGCCATGACGAATATTTTTAATTTTATTTTAGATGCCTTAAATTGTTATATGCAGAAATGAATTGCCGGGTAAAATTTATAACTAACAGCAGTCAAATAGGATTAATGAAATAAATACCATACACCATTCATACGGTAACAGAAATTAGTAGCATTGGGCTCGGTTGTTACAATTATGGTGAAATGAGCCTAAAATTTGGAAGATTTGATATTCTGGTTTTTTCATCTTCTGTAATTTGATCTAGAGATTTCTAAACTTTGTTTCAATATTGCGAAATGTTTTTCTATTTTTTTGATCATCTCCATGAAGTACATTCCACACACGTGATCTTCATTTTAGCACACTTTTCCGTTTTTTGCGTTTAAGCCATGTTAGCTGCATTTATTCACAAGAACACCCAAACTAGTATAAAATATGAAATATAAAATAATAAATGTGATATAAAAATGTGTAATAAATTGCACTAATGAAATACCCCCACACTTATCTTTTGCTAGTTCTCGAGCAAAATCTAGGGTTTCACTATATCAACTAAACTAAACTAACATCTAACTAAATCCTACCCCTATGCAGCTTTCACGGGCGATTGCATTGAGTATGCAACAAGCTTTTAATCCTCTAGGTGGCCCTAGTAGGAGAAGTTGTGTCCCCTGAGGGTTTTCAGCGAATACTACCCACAAAATTCCAAAAAGATAAAAGAAAACAAAGGAAACAAAAATAGAAATTGAAAACTATATACAAAGATTGGAATATATAAAAGAAAAAATTTGAAAATAAGAGTTTCGAACTACACTAGATTTTCTGTTTTCATTAACCCTATCTTAATAGTTAAAGAAGTCGGAAATCGTATCCTCTCTCAATAAAACACCGTCTTAGTCATTCTCCCTACACCCCTTCCAAATATCGATCATATACCCCTACTTGTGTGTAAAGCCACTCCTGCACTCAAAGAGTTCAATTCAAGCAATCGTACCTTTGCCCATAGTTCCTAAGTACTTTTTAGTCGATGATCAAATTGATGGATTTGCCAACACAATTGTGTTTACTTAATTGGCGTAAATAGCAATATCCTAATATTTCAACACCTAAGGCATAATAAGTGATCCCAAACTAGTTGATCTAAGACACTAAGTGATGAAGCATTCTCGCTGAGTTTTTTTATTTCTACCTTGGTAATTACAAGACATTGTTCATTTTTATGGTGATATTCAATTTTTTTTCCATGTCATTTATCTTTTGTTGATAATTATATTTTTCCTTCATACTAAGGCATCTAGACAAGAGTATTTCAAGGTCTCCTCTACTATCCCAAATTTTAAGATGTGTGCATGTGCATATAATAGGGTATCAACGTTCAAATGTTTAGACTCAAGAATAGAGACTATTTTTCAGACTTATTTCTATCCGTAGAGAAGTGATTCTTCATCTTACTAACTCTTGGAACAACAACTCATAACCATGTATTACTAGCTTTATTCTAAAATATCTAATTTTCTTGCCTTTCTTAAATATCTCTCTCTCTCTCTCTCTTATATACATTTTTCACTCTCTAATTTTCGTTTTCAAAATTTTCTAATAAATTTTTGATTTTTTTTCCGAAAGAAAACCTAAAAATGAAAAATAAAGAAACTATGAAAAATCTAAAAATAAATGAAAAAGAAAGAAAGATAAAAAACCCTAAAAAGAAAAGAAAATTTTTCAAAACTAAAAACTTTGTACAAACCATCCCCCACACTTGATTCTTGATTTTTACAGTGTCCTCACTGTCCCCTAGCCCCTATTCTACCTCAAATAAATACTTCAATGAGAAAAGAGAAAGAAAGATTTACCTCCCCCAGAAATCTAGGAGGAGTTTATATGCCTTCAAATTTCAAGGACTGCCTTCTTTCTTTGTTTTGGAGAATAAGGCATAATTTGACTATATAAAAAGGTTAGGTAATTTTGCACAAAAGTCCTTCAAAAGTTAGCACCATAATATAATACATAATGTACAAATGAGGAGTTAAAATTTTTATATGAAATATTCCCGGCCCATGAAAAACCATGGGCTTCTCTTGATTTGTTTTTATTTTTAAAACATTTTAGCCCATGCTATAGAAAGTCCAAAAACGAGAATTAACTACTCAAAGAGTTTATCGATATACCCATGGGTTTTGGAAAACACGATATGAGTATGAAGCTCACGATAAAATATAAGTGAAGTAAAATCTATAATTTTATCATGTTTAAAATTACAAAAATTAAATTATTGTCCGGAATCGAAAGTTTTAAAAATTTGTAATTTAATCCTAACAGTAGTAGATTTTTGTATATTATCTAGGTGACAAGAAATAGTATCAAAATTTGAAGGGTTTAATTGATGTTCAATAAGATGTTCCTCTTTACACGCAATGTGTACAGATATGGTGCACTAGATTCATCTAAAATTAAGAGTTCATCCTCAGATAATTCCTCAAAAGTTAGCTCACGATACTCAAAGTTACCAACAATACATTCATCTCTACCCACAATAGTGAGTTCCTTCTCAAAAATTTCTTCAAGACTACCATTTTCAAAACTTCCATCGTTGAATCTGAACACATCCTTCCTAGATGTTTTCATTAAATCTTCTAACCCACCATCCTTAAAGTCAAACATCTTATCGTGAGAAACTCCTTGAATTATATTGATTTCGCGATTTTGATCACATATGTCGCTTTGTTAGCTTTCTAGGTTAAAAATATTCAATTCCATTTTTAGGTTCTTAAAGATAAGCTGCATGGACCATTATGACAATTGATCAACATGTTTGAAGTGGTTAAGAATGGTCGACCCAAGATCACCGGAATTTGGTTCCTAGGGTTCGATATAGGTTTTGTTTCTAAAACAATAAAATCTACAGGGAATATAAATTCTTTTATCTTAAGTAACACATCTTTGATCTCACCCTTCGGTGTCTTAATGGATCGGTAGGCCAATTGTAAAGTAACCTTCGTAGGTTAAAGATCACCCAATCCTGGCTGTTCATAAACCAAAAAAGGTAGAAGGTTTACACTAGCGTTTAGATCAAGTAAAGCTCGGTTTATGATCTTGGCACCTATAATGCAAGAAATTGTAAGACAGTCGGGGTCCTTATATTTTACGGGTATTTCATTACGGAGTACATCAGTAACATTGTCGGGTAGAAAACCTTCTTAGGCACTTGTATTTGCCTCTTTTTGGTGCATAGGTCTTTCAAAAATTTAGCAAAGGATGGAACTTGGTCAACCATGTCTAAAAGGGGAATGTTTGACCTTGACTTGTCTAAATATATCCACCATCTTCTCTACCTTAGCAGTTTACTTCTTGGCCTTTAAACGCTTTGGATATGATGCTCTAGGCTCAAGAGAGGTATCTATAGAAGATGGTTGGGGTGGAGAGGTGGGTGTAGAAATAGATTCCGGCTGTGTAGGTGAATCAGAAGCTTGTTGCTTCTCATTAGCTGGTATCTCAACAGTGTCATCATCGGGCATCCTAACTTGATTATTAACTTGTTTACCCGATCTCAAGATCGTTTTAGCATTTTCTTGCGCGGGATTTGCACGTGCATCTTTAGGATTCATAATAGGTTGACTAGGTAGGGTTCCTTGTTCACGTCCGCCTAATACTGCCCCTAACTGACCAATTTGCCTTTCTATATTAGAGATAGATTTTTTAAGTGGTGTATCTTATTTTGCAAAAAAAAAATAGCCATTTGCTTTTCAACGTTAATAGGATTATTCTCATTCCTACCCCTTTGATAAGTGTTAGGTTGGGTAGGATTGGGTGGAGGATCTTGTCTTTGATTGTGGAACTGTTGGCCAGTGTTGCTTTGATTCCAATCTAAGTTAGGACGGTTCATCCATCCTTGGTTATAAATTTGAGAATAAGTGTTATTATAGTTATTACGTTGATATGCAGTATTAGCGATTTCTTGCCTTTGAGGTCCGCTAAGAATTGGATATTCTTTCGAAAGGTGGAAAGAGTCTCGGCAGTTAAGATAAGGAGAAGGTTGACTAACTTGGTTGAATGGAGCGGTTGCAGTTGTAAGATTTTTCATTTATTTTCTAATGGCAGCTAGCTCAGCTTGCATGCCAATAGTTGCTTCCACTGCGTGTATCCCACCCCTAAAATTAGTTGTCCCTCTCTCACTAGTGCTCTCCCACTGCATGGTCTTATCAGATAGTTTTTCTAGAAAGTCCCATCCATCATTCTCCTTCTTTAGCATAAAGTCCCCTTGATACATAGACTCTATCATAAACTCCAATTCCATACCGACATATTGTCACGCCCCGCTTCCCAGAGTACGCTAAGATGGGCACGTGATATAGCCACCATGCTACCCGTGGATAGGAAATATCCATCCACAGTCACATTACGGCTGTAAAGATATCAAGAACAAGAATAAACTATCTAACACATGTCCATAAGCCAAAATAAAACGAGTCAAGAATAAAATAATGCGGAAGCAAAAGATCCAATACAAGAATAACTGGAATGTATGTCCCATAATGCGGGCTCACATCAGAAATGAAATAATACTGAAAGTAAAAGAACTAACTACTAGCAAGTCCTCACTGCTCAGCCTGCTGACTGAAATACTCCTGCTCCGACTGCAGCAAAGGCAAGGAATCTGGGCTATGCAAAACCCAGACGTCAGAGCGTCATAATATCAGGCAATACTATAAACAGGGGTAGTAATACATGCAGGTATGAGTTTAAATAATAAAACATGCATCACAGTGATATAAGTAAGGACAGTGGGGTAATGTGTAGTGAGTAATCTAAACTGGTCTATTGGGTTAACTACTCTCAATCTTTGAAATCAATTTAATGATTATCGATGTAACTCAATAGTATCCCGTGCGTGTCCGGGATCACGGTGAAGATTCTCGGGCTGAAACCGAGACATGCCGCTAGGCACTAAAGGAAAATGATAACGTTGAATGATGTCAACAGCATCATCCCAAGGCTGGCCTAGCCTCTAAAAGGTAGTGGGTAATGATGGATGATGTCAGCAGCATCATCCCAAGGCTGACCTAGCCTCTAAAACTGATCAGTAAAGGTAGCGAACTGTCGAGTTACAAGTCAGGTTTCATCATTGATTTCCCCATACCCCCAAGTTATATGTGTTCAAGTCAGGTATTAAAATAATCTGAAGCTAACGCCAACACAGGATCAGGCAGGTACAGGTTTGTCTCGATAGACAGCAGGAAATGTCCGTACGGACAACAGGTCAGGTTTATTGGCATTAGTAACAAGATCAGGTAATAGATAAAGCCATGGTACATCAGGTCAAGTCAGGTAGTATATAGGTATCATGTCATGTCAAGAGTTGCACGGTACCATGTCGTGTCAAGTAGTGGGTGTAACAAGTCATGTCGGGGATGCACAAAATGTCATGTGGGTGCTCATAATCAAACTAACATAAGCATGGGTATACAAAACAAGCATGAAGTACTAATGGAACACTAAAATGAAACACTGTAATGTAATATGCAATCATATACAGATTAAGATATATAGATGCACAGTTATGGTTAGGGTTAAAGTTAAAGTTCCAATACTAATTAAACTACAATATATCAGTGTGGAATGTTAATATTGTAATATTATATATTCAAGTGATTTATGGATGCAATATTATGTATATTAAACGATATGGATGCAAACAGGTGTTTGAACGGTTATAAACTCATTAAAAGGGTATTATGGGCCATGTAAATAATTATTATGTGATTTAAATACGGATGTGGGTACTAGGCATAGTAAACTAAAATGCAACAGGGTATGCCTCAATTTCTGGGTCTAAAATGATATAATGGAACAATGAACGTTAAATGTAACATGAGACATTGGATTAAATCTATAGGTTTAACATGTAATCAAATGAGTATAAAGTATTATGAATAGCATGCAGCAAGTTTCACTTGCCTCGACAGAACGTGAAACGGGTATACGGAACGTCACGCGTCGGCGGGAAAAGTCACGATACGCACACGGTACACGGAACGAATCCACACAACGTACAATGGGATCACATGGGTCAGATATCCTCGCTGGGTCATCGGGATTGTCGATGGCACGGCCGGATTCCGGCAACCAAAATCAACAGTGAACAGATCAAGAAAGAATTGCATAAAAGAATGAAGAAGAGAAGAAGGGAAGGAGGAAGGAGGAGAAGGAAGCTCACTGTGGTTGGCAAAGATGGTCGTGAGGGGATCGACGACATCGACGGAGCTCCGGCGGGTGATCTGCAGAGGACGGCTGCAACCTAAAAAAAACTGAAGAAGGAAAAGAAAAGAAAAGAAGAAGATAGAAGGAGAGGAGAGGGAGTAAGGCTCACTGGGGTGCACGGGGGTTAGGGACACGAGGACAAGGTCACCGGCGGCGATCAGCTCCGGCGGGGCAAGCGCGCAGGGTGCTCGGGCTGTGCTTGGCTGTGCGCGTGCAGGGTGCTCGGGAAAGGAGAAAGGAAATGCAGAGGCGATGAGGTTGAGTAGTCGACGAAGTCGGGGAGACGTCGTGGTGTTTTGGGGCGACGGCGAAGAGGAGACGACGGCTAGGGTTAGAGGTTATGGGTTTCGTTTTTAAAAAAAGAGAAAGGGTGAAGAAGGAATATATAGAGAGGAGAGAGAAAGAGAGAGATACGGAAGAGAGAGAGAGAGAATCGAGAGGAGAGAGAGGGGAGATCGAGTGGAGTGAGAGAGAGAGAGAGGAACAGTGACGAGAGAGAAATTTGGATTTTATGCAGGAGAGAGAAAGAGAGAATAGAGAGAAGAGAGAGAGAAAGAGAAAGGAAGAGAGAGATAGATGGCTCGGTGTGGTGGGGTCAGCACAAAAGGAGAGCCGGGATTGGTGGGGAGAAATATTTTAAAGAAAATATTTTAAAAGATTTTCATTAGTTGGTAATCAGAAGAATATATATTCGTTTAATAATAAAAATATCTTAAATTAATGATTTTTGGCGAGATACAAAAGTATTTCAAAATGCGTCCGGGTCGGGTCCAAAAATTTAGATTTAAAATACGAAAAATAAATGCGACCTCCAAATTTTAAAAGGAAAGATTAGGTAACAAAAATGCATACCCCCAAGAACGAACGCACGTGCGTGCGCGTAGCCATCCAAACACGTCCGTTTCACTGAACGGGACGAGAACAAGATGTAAGGACACTACCACAGGGTTAGGGGTATCATGCAGGCTATGAAATTCAATTTTAATTTATTTACCGTAATCTAAAATGTTACATGATAAAATGGCGATGCCAAATAAAAATTAATATGCAGTCTACATTAAATGCACGTGTCTATTTAACAGGTCAAGGTAGCTTCTAAATATAAAAACTACAGGTTCAAGTAAGCGGGTCGGGTCGAATGCAATGTTAAAGTAAACTACCATTCGCACCCAAACAAGATAAATCAATAAAATACCACATATATATATGAATACGGGAACTGGAATTGGTATAACTGAACTTGTTTGTTACATTATACCCAACTACAAAAAAGAATTTCGTCCTCGAAATTCCAAAACATCAATCATACTACAAGAATAGATGGGGAAACTTCTGCCGGATTTCATCTTCTCGTTCCCAAGTTGACTCTTCATGTGAGCGATTACCCCAAGAAACAAGTACAAGAGGGATAAACTTATTCTTAAGAATCTTTTCTCTTCGATCCACGATCGACACCGGTCTCTCCTTAAAAGTCAAATCTTCTCGTACAGTTAGCTCCGAATGATCCAACACATGTGTTTCATCTCGAACATATTTACGGAGTTGAGATACATGAAACACGTCATGAACATTCGCCAAGGACTACGGCAACGCCAATCGATACGCTACCTCACCAACACGCTCCAAAATCTCAAAAGGTCCAACGAATCGAGGACCGAGCTTTCCTCGACTTCCGAAACGAATCACCCCTCTAGTCAGTGATATTTTCAAGAATACCAAATCACCCATGGCGAACTCTAGAGGTCTTCTCGACGTATCTGCCCAACTCTTCTGTCGGTCTTGTGCTACTTTCATATGATTCCGGATAGTGTTAACCTTCTCAACTGTTTGCACCACCAAATCTGGTCCCAACAATCTTCGTTCTCCAACATCATTCCAACAAACAGGTGAACGACACTTGCGACCATATAAAGCTTCGAATGGAGCCATCTGAATAGTCGCCTGGAAACTGTTGTTGTAAGAAAACTCCACCAAATGTAGATGATCCTCCCACGAACCCTTAAAGTCCAACATGCAAGCTCTCAACATATCTTCAAGAGTTTGGATCGTTCTCTCCGACTGGCCATCTGTTTGAGGATGATAAGCGGTGCTAAACTTCAAACGAGTCCCCAAACTTTCCTGTAAGCTCCTCCAAAAGTGTGATAAGGGGTGTCACGGTCGGACACGATGCTCACTGGTACACCATGCAATCTTACAATCTCTTGCATGTACCGTTCTGCCAAAGTTTCTGTTGATTGACCAACTCGAAAAGGAATGAAATGAGCTGCCTTGGTCAATCGATCAATAATCACCCAAACTGCATTGTTGCCTTTTGGACTCCGCGGTAGAGCTGTCACGAAATCCATGGTTATATGTTCCCACTTCCACTGAGGAATTGGAAGTGGTTGCAATAAACCAGCAATCCTTTGATGTTCAGCCTTAACTTGCTGACACACCAAGCATTTTGCCACAAAGAGGGCAATCTTCCGTTTCATGCCTTCCCACCATAAATGCTGTCGTATATCTCGGTACATTTTCGTGCCTCCTGGATGTATGGAATATGCTGAACTGTGTGCCTCCTTCATAAGTTCTTCGCGAATATCTCCCTTTGGCACACACAACCAGCTACCATATCTCAACGAACCATCTTCATGGATCAATAAATCTGTTCGAAGTCCAGCTTCAACCTGTTCTCGAAACTTCCACAATCTAGGGTCATGCGATTGCGCTGCTTTAATATTCTCGATCAACAACGAATGTACCTGCAGCTGCATCAACTGTCCTGAAGAATGCGGTAGCACAACCTCCAAATCAAATCTTCGAAAGTTTTCAATGAGTTCCTTCTGTGCAGTCAACATCTGAATTGCTGGTAACCGATTGAGTGCATCCGGCACGACATTAACTTTCCCCGGATGGTACTTAAGATCAAGATCGCAGTCAGCCATCAATTCCAACCATCTGCGCTGCCTCATATTAAGCTCCTTCTGCGTGAACACATACTTCAAGCTTTTATGATCGGTGAAAACCTCGACTTTTTCGCTCAAAAGGTTGTGTCTCCAAATCTTCAAAGCGAAGATCACAGCCGCAAGCTCCAAGTCATGAGTTTGGTAATTCTTTTCATGGGTCTTCAACTGTCTCGATGCGTACGCTATAACCTTCCCATGCTGCATCAAAACACATCCCAATCCTTTCCCAGATGCGTCGCTGTGAATTACCAATCCTCCGGAACTGTCTGGCACGGTCAGAATAGGAGCGGTTATCAATCTCTGCTTCAACGCCTCAAAAGCTGACGCACACTTATCCGTCCACACAAATGGTACCTCCTTGCGCGTAAGCTTGGTCAATGGCTCCGCCAGACGAGCAAAGTTCTCCATGAACCGTTTGTAATACCCGGCGAGTCCAAGAAAGCTTCTTATCTCCGCAACATTCTTCGGAATCGGCCAATCTCGAACTGCTGCAATCTTTTCGGGATCAACAGCGATTCCATCGCCAGACACGACATGTCCCAAAAACTTTACTTTTTCCATCCAAAACTCGCACTTGCTCATCTTTGCATATAATTTTTCTTGTCTCAACGTCTGCAGTGCGATCTTCAAATATTCTGCATGCTCTTCAATACTCTTCGAGTAGACCAGAATATCATCAATGAACACCACTATAAATTGGTCCAAGAATGGTGAAAAGATTCGGTTCATCAAGTCCATGAATATTTCCGGTGCATTCGTTACTCCCAAGGGCATCACTAAATATTCGTAATGTCCATACCGAGTTCGGAACGCCGTCTTGCAAATATCTTCTGTCTTAACTCGGACTTGATGATATCCGGACCGCAAATCCAGCTTCGAGAATACCCTCGCGCCACTAAGCTGCTCAAATAATTCGCCAATGCGAAGGATCGGGTACTTGTTCTTAATAGTCACCCGGTTTAATTCTCGATAATCGATGCACATTCTTCTTGTGCCATCTTTCTTCTTGACTAGAAGAACTGGAGCTCCCCAAGGCGAGTTACTGCTTCGAATCCAACCCTTCTCAAGTAATTCAGTAACATGCTTCTTAACTTCTTCCAACTCCACTGGTGCCATTGGATAGTATGCTTTAGAAACTGGCGCCGCACCAGGAACAAGATCAATTGCGAACTCCACGTCTCGCTTTGGCGGTAAACCTGATATGTTTTCAAACACGTCCATGAAATCTCGAACAACAGCTGGCGTTTCATCTTGAGCAACCTCCATCGACGAAAGAACATTAGCTGTCGGCCTAGCCCTAAACTCGACTGGCCCGACAGAACTGCTTCCTCCAGTGAAGATAAACTCTGGATGTCCGGGAATTTGGAAAATTACTTTCTTTGCCCTACAATCAATGTGAGCATGGAAAGTGCCGAGAAAATCCATTCCCAAGACGACTTCATAGCTGCCTGTATCAATCACCAAGAAATCCGCAAACAACTCCCGTCCGCAAACAACCACTGCACAATCCTTACATTCTCTACTAGATATGATCTTCCCATTCCCAGTGTGTATGTCCCAACAACTAGACAGGGTCGTGCAAATAATCGAGTGTGTAGCAATAAACTTGGACGACATAAAACAATGGGATGCACCAGAATCAAATAACGCTAATGCGGGAAAACCATGAATAAGTAGAATACTTGAAACAACTTCTTCTGAAGCTTTAGCTTCCTCAGCCGTCAGGGTAAAAGCTCGAGCTTGATTGGGTTCCCGAGTCAGCTGCTTCTGTCCCGGAAACGGTTTCTGCGGCGGCTTCTGAACATCATCCTTCGTGCGAAGCTTCGACGGACAAGCGTTAATAGTATGATCCGCCGATCCACAAACCAAACAAAGTCCTTGCCTCCTTCGACAGTCTCTTTGCACATGTCCGAGTAAATGGCAGTAGTTACAAATCACGCTCCTTCTTTGATCAACGACAGCAGGCTTCTTTATAGGTGTTACGCCACGACGGTTCACTGGAATACCTCTGTATCCATATGCTCGGTTCGGTGCAAGTGCCGGCTTCCGTACTGTAATTGCTGTCTGCTGTGCACTCCCAGTCTTCACAGATAGGCTTGCTGTTCTCGGGCCGCCGTAAGTACCTGTGAGAAAGTGGTCAAACCCAGGAAGACAATCTGCCTCTGGATGTCCACATCTAAACTGCGCATGAACCTCTTTACCCTATCAGCATCGTTGGCAACCAAAGGTCCAGCGAATCTACTGAGCCGCGTCCACTCAGCTGCATGTACATCTACAGGTGCACCATTCTGCTTTAGACTGATGAACTTCTCTTCCATTTCCTCCCGTGCAGTCCGCGGGAAGAACTTCTCCAAGAAACTCTTTGAAAAATTTGCCCAACTGATCGGCTTGGGCAAGCGGGTCTCTTCTACAAGCCACCATTCACGGGCGTAATCCACTAACTGGATGCGTACCACATCCACTCTCTTATCTTCTGGGATCTGTGCCACAATGAGTAAATTCTCCGTGTCAACCAGCCATTGCTCCTCTGGCAACGGCTCCTCCAAACCAGTAAAGACAGACGGACCCAGTCTTCTGAAGTCCGCTACGGTTCCCACACGATCCACTGGTCTGGCCACAACATTGTTCACGGACTGCTGAACGGTCCGCAAACCTTCCTGTAAAGAGTCAGCTTGCTGCTGGTTCAGCTCGGTCTGCCGCCTTTGGTTCTCCAACATCCCACGTATTACTCCAAGTATAGCGGCTTCGTCAACATGCCTTTGATACGTTTTCAGATTCTTGTCTGCCATATTCCTGAAATCAAAGCACCAAAAGGGTTAGCATGATAACAGATTCAAAATGTAGGTTAAGGATGTGAATCAAGGCTAGAACTCCAAGTTACTTAAATAGAGTACCGCATTGTAACCATGCCGCGACATCATAGCTACAATTACATAACTCCATCCAAGTCGCCTAAGTTCTAGAGATAACCAAAGGAAACCAGGTCTCGAGTCAATATGCAAAGGAGGTTTGCATATCGTAAAAGTAGGATCAGGAGGAAGTTAAGATTTAAGAAGTGGTAAGACGGTAAGGTGGCAGGACATGTTTCCTAATCACGAGTATTCTGATTCGTGTATTGGGTCCAAATACCCAACTACAAAAGAAATCAAACCCGATTAACCTAGATCCTATGGCTCTGATACCAAAAGAACCATGTCACGCCCCGCTTCCCAGAGTACGCTAAGATGGGCACGTGACATAGCCAACCATGCTACCCGTGGATAGGAAATATCCATCCACAGTCACATTACGGCTGTAGAGATATCAAGAATAAGAATAAACTATCTAACACATGTCCATAAGCCAAAATAAAACGAGTCAAGAATAAAATAATGCGGAAGCAAAAGATCCAATACAAGAATAACTGGAATGTATGTCCCATAATGCGGGCTCACATCAGAAATGAAATAATACTTAAAGTAAAAGAACTAACTACTAGCAAGTCCTCACTGCTCAGCCTGCTGACTGAAATACTCCTGCTCGGACTGCAGCAAAGGCAAGGAATCTGGGCCATGCAAAACCTAGACGTCAGAGCGTCATAATATCAAGCAATACTATAAACAGGGGTAGCAATACATGCAGGTATGAATTTAAATAATAAAACAGGCATAACAGTGATATAAGTAAGGACAGTGGGGTAATGTGTAGTGAGTAATCTAAACTAGCCTATTGGGTTAACTACTCTCAATCTTTGAAATCAATTTGATGAATCATCGATGTAACTCAATAGTATCCCGTGCATGCCCGGGATCACGGTGAAGATTCTCAGGCTGAAACCGAGACATGCCGCTAGGCACTAAAGGAAAAGGGTAACGATGAATGATGTCAACAACATCATCCTAAGGCTGGCCTAGCCTCTAAAAGGTAGTGTGTAACGATGGATGATGTCAGCAGCATCATCCCAAGGCTGGCCTAGCCTCTAAAACTGATCAGTAAAGGTAGCGAGCTATCGAGTTACAAGTTAGGTTTCATCATTGATTTCCCCATACCCCCAAGTTATATGTGTTCAAGTCAGGTATTAAAATAATCTGAAGCTAACGCCAACACAGGATCAGGCAGGTACAGGTTTGTCTCGATAGACAGCAGGAAATGTCCGTACGGACAACAGGTCAGGTTTATTGGCATTAGTAACAAGATCAGGTAACAGATAAAGCCATGGTACATCAGGTCAAGTCAGGTAGTATATAGGTATCATGTCATGTCAAGAGTTGCACGGTACCATGTCGTGTCAAGTAGTGGGTGTAACAAGTCATGTCAGGGATGCACAAAATGTCATGTGGGTGCTCATAATCAAACTAACATAAGCATGGGTATACAAAACAAGCATGAAGTACTAATGGAACACTAAAATGAAACACTGTAATGTAATATGCAATCAGGTACAGATTAAGATATATAGATGCACAGTTATGGTTAGGGTTAAAGTTAAAGTTCCAATACTAATTAAACTACAATATATCAAGTGTGGAATGTTAATATTGTAATATTATATATTCAAGTGATTTATGGATGCAATATTATGTATATTAAACGATATGGATGCAAACAGGTGTTTGAACGGTTATAAACTATTTAAAAGGGTATTATGGGCCATGTAAATAATTATTATGTGATTTAAATACGGATGTGGGTACTAGGCATAGTAAACTAAAATGCAACAGGGTATGCCTCAATTTCTAGGTCTAAAATGATATAATGGAACAACGAACGTTAAACGTAACATGAGACATTGGATTAAATCTATAGGTTTAACATGTAATCAAATGAGTATAAAGTATTATGAATAGCATGTAGCAAGTTTCACTTACCTCGATAGAACGCGAAACGGGTATACGGAACGTCACGCGTCGGCGGGAAAAATCGCGACGCGCGCACGGTACACGGAACGAATCCACACAACGTACAATAGGATCACACGGGTCAGATATCTTCGCTGGGTCGTCGGGATCGTCGACGGCACGGCCGGATTCCGGCAACCAAAATCAACAGTGAACAGATCAAGAAAGAATTGCATAAAAGAATGAAGAAGAGAAGAAGGGAAGGAGGAAGGAGGAGAAGGAAGCTCACTGTGGTTGGAAAATATGGTCGTGAGGGGATCGACGGCGTCGACGAAGCTCCAGCGGATGATCTGCAGTGGATGGCTGCAACCTAAAAAAACTGAAGAAGGAAAAGAAAAGAAAAGAAGAAGAAAGAAGGAGAGGAGAGGGAGTAAGGCTCACTGGGGTGCACGGGGGTCAGGGACATGAGGACAAGGTCACCGGTGGCGATCAGCTTCGGCAGGGCAAGCGCGCAGGGTGCTCGGGCTGTGCTTGGCTGTGCGCGTGCAGGGTGCTCGGGAAAGGAGAAAGGAAATGCGAAGGTGATGAGGTTGAGTAGTCGACGAAGTCGGGGAGACGTCGTAGTGTTTTGGGGCGACGACGAAGAGGAGACGACAGCTAGGGTTAGAGGTTATGGGTTTCGTTTTTAAAAAAAGAGAAAGGGTGAAGAAGGAATATATAGAGGGGAGAGAGAAAGAGAGAGATACGGAAGAGAGAGAGAGAGAGAGAATCGAGAGGAGAGAGAGGGGAGATCGAGAGGAGTGAGAGGGAGAGAGAGGAACAGCGACGAGAGAGAAATTTGGATTTTATGCAGGAGAGAGAAAGATAGAAGAGAGAGGAGAGAGAGAGAAAGAGAAGGGAAGAGAGAGAGGGAGATGGCTCGGTGTGGTGGGACCAGCACAAAAGGAGAGCTGGGATTGGTGGGGAGAAATATTTTAAAGAAAATATTTTAAAATATTTTCATTAGTTGGTAATCAGAAGAATATATATTCGTTTAATAATAAAAATATCTTAAATGAATGATTTTTGGCGAGATACAAAAGTATTTCAAAATGCGTCCGGGTCGGGTCCAAAAATTTAGATTTAAAATACGAAAAATAAATGCGACCTCCAAATTTTAAAAGGAAAGATTAGGTAACAAAAATGCATACCCCTAAGAACGGACGCACGTACGTGCGCGTAGCCATCCAAACACGTCCGTTTCACTGAACGGGACGAGAACAAGATGCAAGGACGCTACCACAGGGTTAGAGGTATCATGCAGGCTATGAAATGCAATTTTAATTTATTTACTGTGATCTAAAATGTTACATGATAAAATGGCGATGCCAAATAAAAATTAATATGCAGTCTACATTAAATGCACGTTTCTATTTAACAGGTCAGGGTAGCTTCTAAATATAAAAACAACAGGTTTAAGCAAGCGGGTCGGGTCGAATGCAATATAAAAGTAAACTACCATTCACACCCAAACAAGATAAATCAATAAAATACCACACATATATATGAATACGGGAACTGGAATTGGTATAAATGAACTCGGTTGTTACACATATACTATTTGACATAGTTCCTACTTAGCTATACCATGGTATGGGCATTTTATAAGGAGGTCTTTAAAGCGTTCAAAATATTTCCAAAAGAACTCTCCCGGTATTTGCGAAAAAGTTCTTATTTTATTGCGAAATCTAGCTGTTTTAAAATACAGGTAGAATTTCTTAAGGAAGGTTTTAGTGTACTCCTCCCATATCCTAATAGTATTGGCCGGCACACTATAAAATCAATACTAAGCTTTATCAGTAAGGGCAAAGGGTATAAGTCTAAGTTTAACTGCATCTTGGTTTAATTGCTTCATTTTAAACATATGTCATAACTCCTCAAATTCCCTTATAACGACATAGACGTCTTCCGATTCTAGACCATAGAATTTGGGAAGTGAGTTTATGAAAACATGTTTAATTTCATAGTCACCGGCAACAATTGTTGAGACCATGTAAGATGGGAGTAAAGTATGTGCAGGATAGCATCTATCTTACAGCGTAGGTGTAGCAAGGACAAGATCAACCATAACATCTATAAAATTAAGACGAGTTAAACGGTTTGTTTCGTCTCGATCCCACATGCGCATACACCGTAAGAAAAAAATATAGGTTATCTTCATCTATGTTCTTATGGTTTTTTTTTTTTGAAAAAAAGCAAAAATTAAACTATAGATTCTAACAAATTACCAACAAAATGCGCAAACAAACCTATATCTAGTGTTACCTAAGTCAAGTTACTAGACCCGCTCCTAACTGCCAAGAGACAAATTGCGGGATAGATTCTCTAACAGCTCTTTATCAATCTTGAAGATAGATCATTGACAGTTAAGTGGGAGGGTTCCGTTATACGAATCACCGAAATAGCGGGCCTTAATTAAATAACCACAACTTAGTCACATATCACTTAGACACCTCAAAATTGAATCGGATAACCGTTAGATTACCTACAACCTCCTTTTGTCCTATTGAGCGCGAATGTCCTTAGGGGTCTGAGTCTAGATAATTTTTTAATTAATATGGATTGAATGCGGATGCTCGGTTGTAATTTATGGGGCCTAGAAAGAGTGATGAAATCCCCACCTAATCTTGATTGGGTTGTTTCCCCTTAGAATCCTTTTTAATATGCAAAAATAAGATAAAAAAATCTAAAACTATAAAAACTAATTTTTATTTTTATTTTTTCATGCGGCGTTTTAATTAATGTGGGTTGAATGCAGATACTCGGTTGTGATTTGTGGGGTCTAGAAAGGGTGATGAAATCCCCACCTAATCTTGATTGAGTTGTTGCCTCCTAAAATCTTTTTAAATATGCAAAAATAAGATCAAACAAAATCTAAAACAATAAAAACTAATTTTTTTTATGCGGGGCAAAGAATCCTGTTAGTTGGAAAAATCAAGATTAGGGAAGAACGAGAACTCACCTAAAGTCTAGATCTAAGATCTGTTTATGGACGAGGATTCTACACCAAAGATGGTTGAAGCACGTGTTGCTGCAAACAGGTAGGTGAAATAGTTGGGGATTTGCCTCGTTTTTGTTGCAATACCGACACTTCATCAAAAATAAAACAAACTTTATTAAAATATGCAAGAAGTTAAACAAACAACAGCAAGAAAATTTCAAAACCGTAAAAACATTTCGGCCGATTTTGATATTTATGGGGTTTCGACCGAAATTTTGAAGCCCTGGTTTTGTCGCCAAATTTCCTCCTGCTCGTCACGATCTTCGGTCTCTGAAAGTTCGTCTCGTTTCCTGAAATAAAAAATAGAGAATCCACAGAATCAAATAAAGTAATATAAATCTAATTTAACTTAAATAAAAAAATAAAACTTGAATTTAAAAGTAATTAAACCACAGCTCCCCGGTAACGACGCAAAAAATTTGATGAGGATTTTATTAGTCTTCAAATTAAACCGCAAGTATACAAGTATATTGCAATAGTACTTGAGGATCGTTCCCACGAAGAGGTATGCTTAATTAATTTTAATTAAGTTTCAAAAAGTTGTTTGTTTTAAAGTCTAAAAAATTTAAAAGCGCAAATTAAAAATAAAAAGTTGGTTTTCAAAAGAGAGAATGATCTAGGGTTTTATTTGCCTTCTTTTTATGGTTGTTTTAAATGATTATCTTCTTTTATAATCTAGATTTAATATGTTATCATTAATTATATGAAAGCATATGTTATATTTAAATTGTTAAACATTGCCTATCGAGCATAACATCTAGATTCATATTAAAACCCTAGTTCTAGTTAATTAAAAGCAACATAGTTTTAATCTTCCAAAATATTTGTAGGCAAATTAAAATTATTAACTTATCGATTAATCTAGATCTCTTGTAACTATTTTTATTGAATATCTTATATTTAAATTCTTCTCTTAATTTCATAACTTCCATAATTAAGTTTTTAGGTGTCAACTATCATCAACTTAATTGAATTATCTGTGTTATCACCATTCCCTAATCCAATTTGAAGTGTTATCTTTCATTATTAGATTAGTTTATTTGATGAAAACTATTAAGATAATAAAATTAAACACAAGACATTCATGTTATAAATATACAAAAGAAGACAAAAAATTATCCAACCATAAAAATAATTACAAATAAAAACCTAGAAGAAGATAGTTACTCATGATATGATAAAAAACTAAATCTTTATTAAAATTCATAAGAAAATTTACAAATTACACGATCTCTTCTCCTTAAAAAACCCTAAATTTGAAGCTATCAAAGAAATATCTAAACTCTAGATTATATAGAGCTTTTTATAGTACTTTGATACAGTTTTGGAAAGTAAGAACAGATTTTACAAAATAACCAGAAGATACAAAATACTGGAAAAAATCTCGACTTCATTGCTTCCAAAATTTTGGCTCTTTTTGATATTCTGGTTTTTTTTCATCTTCTGTGATTTGATCTCGAGATTTCCAAAGTTTTTTTCAATACTGCGAAACGTTTCTCTATTTTTCTTATTATCTCCATGAAGCACATTCCACGCACGTGATCTTCATTTTAGCGCACTTTTCTGTCTTGTTGCGTTTAAACCATGTTATCTGCATTTATTCACAAGAAAACCCAAATTAGCATAAAATATGAGATATAAAATGATAAATGTGATATAAAAATGTGCAATAAATAACACTAATCAGTTTTGAAGAAGCGTAGGATTTTCTCCATCTTCACTTCTCTCAACGGCACTGTTTCTGCTCATTTGGAGAAGTAGTCGGTGGTTGCCAAGATGAACCGATGTCCTCTGGACGATACTGGTTCGATAGAGCAAATTATGTCGGTCCCCCACATCTCGAAAAGCCAATGACTACGGTCGGGTGCAGAGGAGTGGGATGTTGATGGATGAAGTCTCTATGTGGCATCTTTTGGTGTACTCTATGCAGTCTTGAATCATTATGGCCCAATAGCATCCTATTCTTTTGATTTCATCTTTATCTTCGGACCGGCTTGATGGGATCCACAAAGTACGTCATGGATTTCTTGAACGACTTTCTTTGCTTCTTTTGGACCTAGGCATCTTAGCCATAATGGGTCGAAGGACCGTTTGTATAGAGTGCCATCGATGAAGGAGAATTAAAGAGCTCATTTTATGAGCTGATGTCTTTATGACGCATCTTCAGATACTCGTTGAGACCCAAAGTAGCCGGTGAAGACTTCTCGCCAATCTTATTCTTCTTTTACTTGAAGGAATTTTTTTCCGGATGTTTCCATTGGAGATTCCAAAGGTATTTCTGCAGGCGCTAGGATCTTTCGACTTTGTACGATGATCTTTACGTCTTCGAGATTTTCATCTGCTAGGTCTTTTGCCGATTTGGCAAGTGTGTCCGCTTTGCTGTTTTCCGCTCATGGTACGCCTTCCAGCTGGTATGATCGAACTAGCTTTAGTATCTCCTGCACCTTTGTGCCATACCTGATTAACTCAGGCTTGCATGCTTTGTAATTGCCATTGACTTGACTGACGATCAGTTGAGAATCCCCGTATATATGAAGATCCTTAATGTCCATGCGGATCGCGATTTCGAGACTGGTTATGCGAGCTTCATATTCCGCCTCGTTGTTGGTTCTGGGTTCTGTCAATGAGATCGTGAAATGCATTATTCCGCCTTGCGGGGTAACGAAGATGAGGCCTATCCCTGCTTTGATTATAGGAGTATCCTACATTCGCACCTTCAATGAAGATGCTCCATCGAAGTAAAGTTCCCAACTGCACTTTTCTTTCTCTTCTTCTTGATTGAAGATTGTTGAATGCATGCTCATCCGGTAGTTCGCAATTTAGCGGGGAGTCAGCTGAGACGGGATGCTCGACAAAGAAGTCAGAGATAGCCCGTCCTTTTATCTTTTTGAGAGGGCAATAAGTGATTATGAACTCTATTAACAGAAGGGTCCATTTGGCGAGTTTTCCTGTTAGTATGGCCCGTTTTTCCCACCAAAATTTGATGTTCGAAGCTTAAGATTCACCAAGAAAAATGCTGAGGTGAAAGCATCAAGCCGCCTGCACATGCGCACCCGTGCATAGCACGTGGTGCGAGCCACCAAGCCCATGCGCTAGTGCACCACGTGCAAAGCACGTTGTTAGATATAGTGACCTCAAGGCAATTATTGTAATTGCAAGTAGGCAATTGTGGTAAATGAGAGAGGTCCTATACGGGTAGAACAGTCTTGCTCGAGTTGATAGTATGCTATATGGTTTGTCTTTATCATTATGTGTATACGTTTTACTTGCTATTACGTGTAAATAATACATAATGATAAAGCCCATAGGATTATTGCTTGACTACTGATATTATGATGGAGATCATATATGTGTGAGCCGGGTAGTCCTTAAGCACATCCTTAAATTTTCCTAATTAAGTGAGTATCGAGACTGAGCATCGATATTCTGGAGTAGACTGGTGTATACGTTTCTAGACCCTAACGAGGGGCGGTGGCCGGTCTCACAAGCCATTGGTGTTTTAGCACTTAAGATAATATATAGGTGCTCACTGGAGGTGAGTACACTGGACGGAATCGTCGAGAAATTCTAGATGATATTATACCTATCATCAGATGCAGTTCTCTGGTGACATAAGTACATGATAGTTTGTAGACCTGAAATCGTTATTTTTCTCATGAGCTCCCACTGTACTTAGATTACTATCTTACCACAATTCAAAGGAGTCGTGCAAACAGGTTTTAGTAGGGTACAGTCCCGAGCCACATGGAGGCAGTGAGCGATCGGAAGGGATTTGTCTCTCCCGGTATAGGGATTCGATGTCGCACTGTGTTCGGTTGGCTATCACCATAAATCCCTGACCAGGGTGGATAAGATTTATTGATCGGAGATCAGTAGTTTCTCGGTAGGTGATGATCTTGATACCGGCATGACTTATCGGATTATCAGGGGTCTGAAGTTATCCACCCCCTGTTCCTGCCTAAAATTTCTGCGTAAAAGAGCCCAAAGCATGAAATGGTAGCAATACGCTTAAGAAAATACAAACCAGTATTTTCTAGGTTGTATTTTGCCAAACTCCTTACTGAGAATCAGACAAATTTTGATGGCATCAAAAGCGTCTCGAAAACACATTCAATTTGATATATTACGGGCCTCATAACTCTTCTTGAATCAAAAGTTATGAGCAAACATGCTATGCACGTATGGTCTAAGTAATGCTCTACCACATGGGGGATACATTTTTAGTCCCACATCGGGAAAAAAAGAGATCTATTCTCTACCACTCTCTTATAAATAAGAGGGGAGACCTTTCAAAAAAAGAGAGGATTCGTCCTCACAGAAATCATTATTTCTTTTTGAAAGCCATTGCTTTCCTTAGACATATGTGTCCTCTTAGTGCGAATATACGCAAGCGTAGGTGCCATGCGCGCCACATGCAGCACATGTGCGCCGGTGACACGCGCACACGTGCAGTGTACGTGCATCGGTGATATGCGCACACGTGCAGCGCATGTGCGCCGATGTCATGCGCAAGACGTTCTTTGCACGTGCGCCGACATCAAGTGTAACACGTGCGACGCATGTGTGCTAAGCTCAAACAAACCTTTTCGGCATCTCAGAAGATACTGCTCCAACATGTTCTCTACCCTGATGAACGAGACTAGTTTAAGGGTACATCACTTCACACTTTCGATGTACGATACTGTAATTCCTCAGCATCTTCGAAGAGGCGGTGAGTCCCAACGACCATATCCCTCCTTCATCTTCCCTTTGAAACCTAGGCTTCACCAAATAGAAGCATACGCTTCATTTGAAAGGTTAAGCTTTCATCAATGGGTGAACCTTATACAAGTGCGCAAGGAGACAAACACTAATGGTGCTCTTCAAATGCGCACGTGGGATGCAGGTGCATCCAAAAAGAACGAAAGACATGAGTTTGAAGCTTTTGCTTCATTGAAAGCCTTTGCTTTCTTGAAAGTCAACAACTTTCCCATACAGATGCGCACCATAGTTTTCTGACAAACGGTGTGCATTTGACCTTATGTCGCATTTAAAAAGAAGTTTGCCCATACAAAAATACGCACAGAAGCACTTAGATAAAATAATGCTTCTGATAACAAGTGCGCAACCACGTGATGTGCATGTGCACAACCACCATGACTGACAGCAAGTGCGCTGTCACGCCCCGCTTCCCGGTGTACGGAGAAGGGGACGCGACGAGATCCGCTATGTATTTACTCAGAAGAAAATACGCTAAGCGTAACTAAGCAATATAAAAGAAAATACACAAGAGACGGGATATAATAAAAACAACAACTTTTATTTATTAACATTCTTTTGTACAATGCATGAAAAGGAACTACAACTGAAATAAACCGATGCCTAAACAATGGCATAACAGGAAATGAAAAGTACCGAATGAAAAATGTACAATGAAACTAGAGCTCTGTTTCTTCAGCAAACTGGTCCAAGTCTTCTGCAGATGGCTCGATCTCCGCCGGGTCCAAAGCACCTGACGACATTCAAAGAAGAAAGAAATAGAATGTCGTCAGCGAACATGTCGCTCGGTAAGTCCCAAAGATAAGGGAGAGATAGACAAAGAGTGGGGGAGAGAGAGAGTAGCTTTTAATGTTGTATTATATTGTTGTAATGTTGTATTAACGCTGTTGTTTATAGCTTGGTACAGAAGAATGCCAGCGTATACGAGAGGAGTCTCTATATGCTAGAGACTAGAGGCACGTTTAGTACAAGGCTCCGTTAGAAGGCCCGGAACAACTGCAATTGGTTTCATGTTAGGTGTCTTAAATCTGACCATCTCGTGCCACTTTTAACATCTTCCGTACCAATCTACCCTTTAAACCCCGTAGTGTTTTGATTGTATTGTTTGTCTTGTAAATTGTATTGATTGTATAATTGATTGACTGACCGAAACCATGATATCAGTAAACGGATATAACCGTAGAATCATGTAAATGGAATAACTGGAGAACCATGTAAATGGAATGTATATCCATTGTTCAGTTCAGTCAAGTTGTATAGATTGATAATTGGATTCATAGATTCATGTGTTCATATTGAATTGGAATATTGTAGATTGTAGATTGTACTTGAATCATATTCAAGTCAAATGTAATTAGACTCAAACAATCAGAAATGTGAATCAAGGTCTTATAATTGCTAGGTCCTTAGGGTAATTTATAAAACTTGAGGGGGTTTTATGTAAAAATACTTTTATATACTTTTCAAAATACACCTCAAGTATTTATTGTTCGTCTTTAGGGTTGTAATGATGGTGGATTTTATGTTGTGACATTTCTAGTGAAAATGTCCTAGTTTTATAGATAAAGGTGTTTATCTGTAATATTGATTTATTGGAAGTTCATGGTGTTTTAGTGTAAAATATATTCTTGTGATTTTTAGAAAAAGATGGAAAATTTATATTATAATAAAATAGATATTTAAATGTTAAATATACATATGTTTATACAAAAAATCATTTTAATAAATATTTTATATTCCAAAAATCTCATTTTCTTAAGATGTCGTATTTTAAACCTTTCGAGACCGAATGCTCCTTGCAGAGATCTGAATCTCGCACTACTAAGCCTGAGGGTGCACGATAACCGTACTATCCCTAACGGGTTTCCCAAAGGTGGGTTGTAGCGGTGCTTTGCAAAGATTGTAAAATACTAATCCTTTAGAAAACGGTTTTATAAAGTAAAAGGTATTTATTTGCAAAGGTGTAAATTTTCCGTATTTTAGATTCTAGGGTTTCCTAAACCAACTAGCCTATTTCTAAATGGTCTAAACGACAAGTCGTTAGAAGCCTCAAATCGCCTCTTCACCGCCAATTGTGGCCAGGTAAGTACAAGTGAGGAAGGAGGGATCCGCTCACGAATTGTGAGACGAGCCTTTTAAAGTTACCTAAGCTCACTTGCCTAGCCTAGACACCACAAAGTCAGGTTTAGATAAACGATCGATGTCCACAACTTATCGTATTTCCTAATGAGAGGTATTTGTTTAAAAGTGTATCAAATCTAAAACTTTTAAGAATGATTTTATTAAGAATATGGTATTTAAATGAAAGTTTTGTTTTATCGTATTCTAAGTTCTTGATGATTTCGTTTAGGTTTGTATTTGCGTGTGTGTGGAGGTAGGTCATTACCTCGTGCTCTACTTTAAATGTATAGCAAGTTAAGGGGTTAAATGTGAAATTGAAACGTTGTGGTATTAAAGTGAAAAAAATACGATAAATTGGAAAGGCCATCATTTCATGTGAGAAAACTTGTTCAAATTGATGTTTAAAAGTTTAATAGTCAAGATTAAGATGTTTAGGCATGAATGTATTGGTTAGAAGTGAAATTTTATAGAAAACCGAGTCGAAAATCGGATTTGTTCCGATTCCGTCGGGTTCCGTAATTTCGTATTTTAAAGAAATAGAAAGGGGGATAGAATGGGACTTACGGGTTTTAGGACACACAAGAGGGTGAGAGGGAACTAAAGGGATTGCCGATGCGTTGCATCGTTGCCGGTAGTTCCTAAAAACGTCGCCGGAATTTCCGCCGGAATTTCATCGGAGCTTCGCCGCGAGCTTGTTTTCAAAGTACACAACTCTTGGAAAATTTTGAGAGAGTGAGCTTAGGATTTTTGGGATGAGAGGGTAGAGAGGAGGGGGTGTATTTATAGGGTAGGTTAGGGGTAGGGTAGATGAAGGGTTTTTAAATAAAAAATATAAAAATATAGAAAATGCATTAAAAATTGGAGTAAATAGGGTATATGAAAGGTTTTAATGCAAAAATGTATTAAAAATCATTAAAATGGAGTAAATGGGGATTTCAAAGGTCTCTGAAACCGATCTAGGAATTTGAAGTGCACAGGGGGGTTTAGAAGATGAAGAGACACAACATTGAAGAAAAATTTAAAACAAAATAAATATTAAAAATAATGTGGGGCATGGGATTTGAACTTTGGTAGCTTGGTTCAGCAATGCAAGGTATTACCAATGAGCTACAAGCTCCTTCTTGTAATTAAATTGTTAATTAATTACTTAAATCTTGTGCTCAGGCAATAAATACACCTTTATTGATTTTTGAAAAAATATTTGAAAAATTTTTTATAGGAAAAAATGTATAAGAAAATTAGGGTTGTTACATGCGCAACCACGTGATATGCACGTATGCAGCCCCCAACCATAAAAGATGCGCATCACGTAATATGCACGTGCACAATCCCCGATCACAAGCAAGTACGCAACCCACATGATATTCACATGGGCACCCTCATTAAAGATGATACATGTACATGCGCACTTCATATGTACATGCGCATATGGATAGCAAGCCTTTGCTTGAGTGCTTAGTTAAAGATGCATATAATAATCTTTTGTGATGAAACTTGTTAGAGATATTTATCGATGTTTAATGAACAATATGTGATGATATGAAGGTATATTGATTAAGAAAAATTGTAGTTTTTAAAGAAAACCGAATCGGAAGTCTGATTAACTCCGCTTCCGTCGGGTTTTAGTTTTGAATATTTTTAGAATAGAGAAAAGAAGGGAAGTAGGGACTTACTGGCTTTAGAACTAGAGGGGAGAGAGAGGAAGAGGTGGGAGGTGCTGGTGCGTCGTTTCGTCGTCGGAAACTCCTTGAGTTGTCGCCGGAAGTTCGTCGGAGTTTCGCCTTTTGTTAACTCCACTTGCACATAAAAGGATCTTGGAATTTTCTTTAGAGTTTTGGCAGAGAATTGTGAGTGAGGAGGTGTGAAATGAGGGTGGTATTATAGGGAAAAATTAGGGTTTAGGGAGTTTAAAGAATGCATTGAAATATGCATTAAAATTGGATTAATTGGGCATTTTATTGCTCTCTGGAAATAATCAGAGTAAACAAGCAATGTGGGGTTAGTGGGGTAGTTGAAGAGGTGCAGGGGGTGAAGTTTGGAAGCATTTGGGACGGTTTTACCCGACCTCGCCGGTTTTTCCAAGCTTGTCGCTTGTTTTGTACCGTCGGATGGGGCTAGGGTTTAGGCCACGTGTCGGGGTCGCTTCAATTTCCCTCGTGCTTATGTTTATTTATTCTGTAACTTACCCTATTACGTGTGTTGCACGTGTAGACTCTTAGGCTTCTAAAAGGTTAAAAGAAAATTAAATAAAAAGAATATGCGGCTGATGAGATTTGAACTCTGGTGCTTTGGTTTAGCAGTGTAAGGTCTTATCAGTGAGCTACAAGCTCTTTCTTGCTGTTCAAAAGTAGATCAAACTTATAATTTGTGCTCAGGCTCAAGTACCCCTTTCTGTATTTTTGAAAAAAAAATTGTACAGAAAGTTTAGGGTTGTTACACATTTCCGGTTGTGTTCCCCTATAAAAAATGAATAATAAATAAAAGCAACGGGAAAAAGTCCCCAAATGGAGTATCAAGTGCCCACACGTGATAGGCGCCGCGCTTGACAAAACTAAGCTGAAACTGGGCCTCACGTGCAGACACGTGACCTCTATATACAAAGTATATAGGCGCCTGAATAAAGCAAACAATTGGCCAGAGCAAAAACTCACGTGATAGCACGTGACGCTCTATGGTAGGCTTAATTTAGTAGAGTCACGTGCTACACGTGATGGGCTCCTATGCCTTCTGAACCGATAGAATTAAATTCTAATTAAGAGGAATCAAAACCCCTAGTTGAAAAATGTTTTCTTAAATCTTTCCAAACAAGAAAGATTACGCTCTGTAAAACAGGGCGCCGTTGGATTAAAAATCCAATGGTGATTAAAAATCACCAATCTACAGAAAGATTTATGTATGGAGAAATATCTTCCTAATCTTGTTAAGAACAACAAAAGAGATATCTTCTGTAAAACAGAAGTCCTTGGATTAAAAATCCAACGGTGAATAAAATTCACCGATTGATCTAAAAGATCATTTTGGTTGATTATTAAATCAATCAAAATCTCTCAAAAAGAGATTTTCTAAACAAATTGATTCCCTTCTTCTTCTATAAATAAGAGCAAAGAAGCAAAGGAGAAAATATACAGAAAGAGAGAGAAAACCCCCCTTCGTAAGCCAAAAGAAAAGAGAATTTAGTTCTCCAGAGAGAAGAAGATCTCCAAAAAGAAACCCTAGGTAAGGAAAGGAACCAAACACAGAACCTTTTATCTCTTCTTCACCTTCACAAGAGTTTAACTCTTCTAAAAAGAATTTAGTTCTTTCTCTGGTTGAAGATCTGCAGAAGCAGATCTCCCCACAAGTTGAGAATTTAATTCTCATCAGGGAGATCTGTTATGCAGATACAAAATTTAGGGGGAGAATTGAGTTCAAAGAATTTAATTCTTACAACAGAATATATATAAATTTAATTCCTCTAAATAAAACTAGGGTTTAACCCTATAACAGAATTTAATTTTTATTAAATAAGGGGCTTGAAAACTTAAGATCCCCATGCACGTAAAAGGAGATTAGCATCCAAACATGATAATTGCAGATTACGTGCTCCCACGTGACCCCTGAACAAACCTTTGTAAAAGGGGAATAAACTTAAGACATATTCCATTCTTAGGGCGCCTCACGTGACCCTACGTGACCCCTTAATAGTGCTTAGCACTTTTCAAAAGAGAATAAAACATAGACGACATTCAATCTTTGGGGACGCCTCACGTGATCCCACGTGACCCAATAATACTCAGCACTCAGAAAAGAAAAAGGGAACAAATCCAAAGAAGCTGTACCAAATCTCAGGCGCCTCATGTGACCCCACGTGAGCGCTTTAGACATATGCTAGTGTTTAAAACTATGATAGGCCAACCTTAGCCCAAGTTAGCTAAGTCTCCCAAAACCAAAAATTTGCTTTTAACCGAGCCCTAATTATGCTCAGGTCTTCGCATTTACAATAATGTTTATCCCATTGCTTCTCAATCTGGCATTTGGTTCAAGGGTACATCTCTTCACACCTCTGATATATGTCGTTGTAATTCTTCAACGTCTTCAGAGAGATGGTGGGTCCCGACAACCAATAACTATCTGGTGCATTTCCAAACCCATGATTACATCCAAATAATGGACCGCAACGTCCTTAAACTAATGATGGACCGTAATGTCCTTAAACTAACTCTGGAATGTAACGTTCTTAAACTAACAACGGACCGTGACGTCTTTAAACTAAACTTCATGGACTATGATGCCCTTCAACTGAAAAAACTTTATAGACTATGATGTCTTTAAACTCATGGACAATGACATCCTTAAACATACGGACCGCAATGTCCCTAAAAACTAAATTGCGGACCGCAACGTCCCTAAAACTAAATTGCGGACCGCAACGTCCCTAAAAACTAAATTGCGGATCGCAACGTCCTTATAAACTAAAGAAAATCCTGTTGAGTAGATCTTAGTCTAAAATTAGACTAACGTATCCTCAACAAGCGTTTGAGTTGATCTTAATCTAAAACAAGATTAACGATCCTTAAACCAACCCAAACCCAAATCTAAGAAAATACGGATTTGGACTAATCCACGCCCTACGGGCGACAACACGAATTAGTCTCCGTATACAATCCATGGGCAACCAAAAACAAAACAAATACACACGACACGAAATGACCTTCTGGAGCAAGAGAAAGTGGTTATTGCTACGTGATAACGTAATTAACTGCAGGAGCTTGCGCCTGCAGAGAAGAGCGTCCCCACAATCAAAAACCCTCGTAACGAGGGGGAATCTGACGAAGTCTGCTACAACGGCCGCATCCGCCCAAACCTCCGATGCACAGTGCCATAAATCAGCTTGGTATCTTCGGAGAGGTGGACGGATAAATCCAAATAGCATCTGTCCCCAAATTCAGGAAAGATGTTTATCTTCCTGGCTTTCGGCGGCGAACAGATTCTTGCACGCCCGGTGGGACCTTTTCCGTTTTTCACTCCACACTTCGTGTGTCGTGTTCGCGAACGAATCGCTGTTTAGTATGGTTTCCCCTGGATTCGAGGTACTAAGATTTAGTGTCTTGCTCCGTATAGAAGAGAAGATGGTGTCAATGGCTTCCAACTGCACCAACTGCTGCAAACTCCCGCTCCGTCCTCGCCGTAGGAGTGACCTATGGGCCCCAAGCGGCTTCCATCTTCACAATGCCGGTGGAACAGGTAACACAGGCCACCACTGGGTTTTTCTTCAGGACCATGCTCGCGCCAATGAGCTTCGACGTTCCGGCGCCGTCATAGGAAGCTCCAAAGAAGTCTGTCTTTGATCGGCTTACCACTACCACGGCCCCTCTCAACGGGTCGTCCAAGTCCAGCGCCTCGGTCTTTAACAGACTAGGCCAAAGCTCAAGCGGGACCGTGAAGAAGCCTGCAATACCCGAAGGAGTTATCCCGAAGCGGATAGCCATTCTAGCTCCAGTAAACGAAGTCATCATAGGGGCTTCTCCGGCTAAGGGGTCGGTCTTTGCAAGACTGGACATCCCAATTCCTGCTTCAGGTGAGGTCATTACGAATGCTTCCTTTGCCAAAAAGTCGGTCTTTGCAAGATTGACTGTTCCTCTCAGCGGACGTCGGTCTTTGACAGGTTGACCCCAGTATCCCTTCACCAGAACAGGGGGCATGATGAAGCCACCCCCGTAACTGAGCCAGTCCCATCTGCAAGACAT
The DNA here is from genome assembly GCA_030015575.1 of Agapanthus africanus. NCBI lineage: Eukaryota > Viridiplantae > Streptophyta > Magnoliopsida > Asparagales > Amaryllidaceae > Agapanthus > Agapanthus africanus. The sequence goes on along the minus strand of JASDDO010000031.1, from coordinate 685,612,282 downwards.
ACTCGACGTCGCCACTGGCGCCGGGTGAGGAAAGCTGAGGGCAGTTCCCCTTCTGGACTTACCCCACTAGCTCCAATGGTGGAAGTTGACGCTGCTCTTACAACTGGGAACAACTTTGAGCCGCTCAGGAGGGTGCGCAAGAACTCTCCAACTGCCGTATTGAAGAGATCTCCTCCATCTATGGAGAACGTTACTAAAGCGAAGCTGGAACAACCCTCTCAGCGGCTGTCCTCCAAAATCCACAGGGTCTGGCGAAGAGTCCAAGACTTTGTGATCGACAAGGACTACTCCCACCGACAGAAGAAAATGAAAGTTCGGCAAGAGGAGGACCATCCCGCCGCTGTACCGCGAAAAGTATCACCTGCAATAGCCCCCTCAACTTCAACCACCCATAAAAGGAGAAGGACGGAGAAGATCCCCGTGTTTGCGACAAATCTCAAGGGTGCTGAATTCAAACGCCCCAAGTCTAGGGATATGGTAGTGCACACCATCTACATGGCTTCCGGGAAGGAGGATAGCCGTATCTCCACGGGTCATCGACCACTCACCCGGTCTGTGACAAAGGCTCAAGAGCAACAGCAAAAGTTCCAGGAGATGTTAACGAAGATGGCCGTGCTCACTGGGCCGAAAGAATCCCGGAGACGTCGTCGGAGCAGCGCCATGAACAGGAAACTGACGCTGAGTTCCTCCAAAGAATGCTCGAGAAGAAAGACAAAGAGGCCGCGGAACAAACGACCAACATAAAACAAATGGCGCTCTTGTTCCAAGATATTGTCGGGATGATGATACAGCTGGATCCTCCAGTTGAAGACCCCCCAATAATCCTTGAAGACGATAGAGGGGAGACATCAAACCCTCTTCCGGCTCTATCAGCAGCCAAGGAAGAGTCCATCTCCAAAGCCGCCATGGATGACTATATAGCTCAACAGATACGAGCTCATCAGGCGAGCGAAGCGGCCAGCCAAATCGTCAAGAATGGACTACCCTATCCGGGTTGGTACGATCAAATAAAATACCCGCCAGGATATACGATCCCTAAATTCCATGTGTATAAGGAGGCGGGTAATCCACACCAGCACGTTGCTCAATTCAGGGCTCTGTGCGGTAATACTGGGGGTGACGACAAACTGCTGCCTCGCCAGTTTATTGGCAGCTTGTCGGAGACAGCATTCGAATGGTACTCTGAGCTCCTGAATGACCATGTCAAGACATTTGCAGAAATGGAGCTACTGTTTACACGAAGATTCACGAGCGCTAGCGAGCGCACCCTGATCACCGCACTAATTAACGCTAGAGTGAAGTCGGGAGAAACCCGGGTTCAATACGCCATTCGGTGGCGGAACCTGTGGTCGAAGTGTGAACAACGCATAGAGGAGGCTCCTGCCGTGGGCATGTTCGTGGGGACCCTTGACCCTAAGGCAATCATTTCTCAATTCATGATGTTCTTCAAGCCGACCACTTTCCAGGCCTTGATCGACAAGCTGGCCTAAATGGACCAGATAAGCCATAGACTATCCTCTTCAAAGACGGATCCTTAGAGTGAAAAGGGGAAAGGGAAAGCGACCTTCGTCGCCAATGCTCAGCAACAACCGAGTGGCCCGAAGCCGGTCGCTCACCAAAACGATAAACAGCGATCACTCGGAGAAAAGATGAGACACCCTTACTCGTTTCCTCGGGATAAGACGAAGAGATTATTCGAGCCAGCGCTGCGCAACAGGCTCATCAGTCTGCCAGAGCAGCGACGCCCAACGCAATCAGGCGACGTTAACAGCCCCAATTACTGTCCTTACCACCGAATATTGGGTCACCCAATCAAAGATTGCTACATCTTCAAAAGTTGGATCGAAGACCAGTACCAACAGGGCAAGTTCGCGCTGTCCGAAAACTGGAGGGTGAACCCGTCACAACCGCACGCTTCTAAAAAGGTGGACACGCCGGGGGCATCATGCTCACTTATAGAGGAAGCCCTATGGGAGGTGGCCCTTTCAGCTAAGACTAAAAGAATGCTTAAAGACCTTCAAGCATGTCCGGCAATCAAGTGGAAGAGCCCGCTGGAGCCTGAGATTATTGAGAGGATGCTGAAGCCGTGCCCAATGCTGAAAGTTGGTGATGGTGGACAAAACCTTCAGTCCAAGTCTTTGAAGTCTTCAAAGAAAAAGAAGAAGGCTAAGAAGCTAGTCCAACCCGACGATAACTGTACAAGGTTGCAGAAATATATCGATGCATTGGAAGAATATAACCAGAGGGCACGGACCCGATTACATTGGACGAATTCTTCAAGCATGTTATTGAGAATGAAGACGATAACGCTGATGAAGGAGACGATTCTTCAGAAGAGCCCGACGATTATGTGGCGAGCTGCCACATGATCTCCCACTCGTCAATAAAGGGAAAAGAAGCTTCTGATGCAGAAACTGGGGGCATATCCAGAACCGGAACTCTTGGAACCGTCAGACGAGATGATTGACATGTTGCTGAACGAAGCCCATCAGATGAGCAAAGCTGATCGAGAACGCGAAATGGCCATATTCGAAAAAGCCAAACGTCGGCGACAGGATGAAAAGGTTGATGCACTCCAACCAGATCGAAACACGCCCGCGGCAGACAGAAGCAGGCTTAAGACAAGAAAACGGTTCGCTAAAGCCCTGTAGATGGGAATGAAGCTGCCACCTTTTAAAGGAAATACTCCTGGCAGCATACATCTTGACAAAGCGGATGGGCATCTAAACTACTGCTTATACCATCGGAGGATCACGCACCCTACCGAAGAGTGCAATGCCTTTAAAAACTGGTGGCAGGGATATGTTGCCCACCGACAACACGTCAAGCGATTGAAGCACAAGACTCGTCGGGAGCAGAGAAGCATGACAGATTAGCACAAAAGAGCTACCAGCAACTGTCACGTGGTTGATTCCAGGGGATCGCAAGTTCTCACCTTCGGAAGCGATTCTGACGAAGAAATAACTCTCGGCCCTCTCTTCAAAGAATCCACCTCAAGAAAAGAGGAAGAGGTGAAGAATTGTGAGAATATTCATCTGCACAACCGTACGTTGCCCGAAAATAATCTTGGACCTACAAACAAGGGATCGAACCAAAAAGATAAGGAGAAGGAAAGAGTCCCTGAGGATATCGCCCTCGATGATCGAGTCGTCAAAGAGCTGAAAGCCAAAACGCAACGCCTCCTTCAGCAGGCTACGGAGGACGACGATGCCCTCCACCGTCAGCCCGCCGTGCATTCCCAAGACAAGAAAAAGGCCCGACGCAGAGGCAAAAACAAGTCAAAGAGCGGAAAAACGTTCGACATCGGCAAAACGGATCCAAAAGGCCACATGATCAAGAAAAGGTCAGCCGGAATCCGTCTCTAACGAAAAAGATGGGTCGAGCATATTACTTCCCTCAAGACAAGACAAGGAAGATATTCGACCTCGTCATGAAAAATTAGATGATTACGCTCCCGGAGTCCAAGCATCCCGAACAAGCAAACGAGGTTCATCACCCAGATTATTGCTCCTATCACCGAGTGACAGGACATCCTCTTGAAGACAAGCACCTTCAAAAACTGGGTCGAAAACCAATATCAACTCTGCAGATTCACTTTATCCAATAGTTAGAGGGTAGTCCCACCGCAAAAGCATGTACCAAAAGCAATGTATATGGCGAGAGTAGAACCAGATCAACATCGGTCTTGGAAACGATCTCGTACCTGTCACATGATAACGCTGTCGGAAGAAGGAGTGCCCGAGAATATGGATGACCTCTCCTGGTGCTTCGAAAATGAGGATGAAGATGAGTTGATCTCAGAATTTCCACCGGCGCCAAAAGAGTTAGAAGATGGGATACACACCAGGGCGGATAACCTAAGGAAAATCGACTTGGAGACGGCAAACGACTCGCGGCCTACGTTCGTCAGTGAGTTGCTATCTAAAGAACAAGTGGATACGCTAAAAGACGCGCTCATGCAGTAATAAAACTGCTTCGCATGGAACTATTCCAAGATGCCGGGGCTAGATCCGGAAATAGCTGTGCATAAATTGGCAATATCTCCGGACGTCAAGCCAGTTAAACAAGCACCAAGAAGAATGCGGATCGAACTTGAAATGAGCATCAACGCCGAATTTAAGAAGCTAATTGACTTCGGCTTCATCCAAGAAGTTCAATACCCTGACTGGATAGCCAATATCGTCCCAGTGATGAAGAAAAATAGGACGGTGCGCATCTGCGTGGACTTTCGGGACCTCAACAAAGCTTGTCCGAAGGATGATTTTCCCATACCGGTTACCGAGTTGATGATAGATAACACGTCCACTCACGAAATCTTCTCCTTCATGGACGACTCATCAGGGTACAATCAAATAAAAATGCATCCCGAAGACCAGAAGCATACCACTTTCCGGACTCCTCTGGGCATATTCTGCTACAAAGTGATGCCTCTCGGTCTGAAGAACGCCGGCGCTACCTATCAGAGGGCCATGACGAAGATCTTCGATGACCTTATACATGAAATTGTCGAATGTTATATTGACGACCTCGTGGTGAAAAGCAAATCATATGAGGAACACTGGGAGCATTTGAAAATAGTGTTCCAGTGTTTTCGGAAATACAATCTGAAGATGAACCCTCTCAAATGCACGTTTGGAGTTTCCTCAGGTAAATTCCTGGGGTTCATCATCCGACACCGGGGCATCGAAATAGATCCATCAAAGGTCAAGATGATTATGGAAATGCCTCCGCCTAGAACTCTCAAACAACTGCGGTCTTTCCAAGGAAAGCTCGCGTATATCCGGCGGTTCATAGCTAATCTCTCCGATAAATACCGCTCCTACAATCATCTAATGAAGAAGGGGACCCCGTTCATTTAGGATCGCAAATGCCAAAGTGCACTGAACAAAATCAAGCAATACCTGCAAAATCCGTCGGTACTGACTGCTCCGGTGAAGGGAAAGCCCCTCATCCTGTACACAACTGCCCTTGAAGGTTTCTTGGGCGCGCTATGGGCACAGGAGAACGACCAAGGGAAAGAGAGAGCCCTCTACAATTTGAGCCGAGTTCTCCTAGGGGAAGAAAATAACTACCCCCTATCGAAAACACTGCCTGGCGTTAATTTTCACTATAACGAAGCTTCGGCATTATGCTTTGGCGCATGAGGTCCATCTCATATCAAAAGTGGATCCTCTCAAATATTTGATGTCAAGAGACATTCTAACGGGACGGCTCGCTAAATGGGCCCTACTCTTAATGGAGTTCTCGATAACATATCGACCTCTCAGGTTAGTGAAAGGCCAGGCCATCGCCGACTTCCTTGCTGAGCATCTGATACCTGCCAACTCGTCCCTAAATTGCGAACTGCCAGACGAGCACGTGTTCGACATGATCGACGGGGAGAAAGGAAAGAGTGATACCCGATGGGAACTCTATTTCGACGGGGCATCTTCCGCGAAGAAGCAAAAGCACAACACCCCCATAATCAAATCTGGGGTAGGCCTCATCTTCGTGACTCCACAAGGAGGGATAATGCGCTTTGCCCTTTCCTTGAAAGAGCCCAGAACAAACAACGAAGCGGAATATGAAGCTTTGATAGCCGGTCTTGAGATCGCTATCGACATGGGGATCGAAAACCTTTTCATATACGGAGACTCCCAGCTGGTCGTTAGTCAAGTAAACGGCGATTGTCAAACGTGCAAACCAGTTGGTAAAGTACGGCGAGAGAGTGCAGCAACTGCTGACCCAAATCCCCTCCTACATGCTGGAGAGCATACCACGCACGGAAAATAGCAAAGCTGATGCACTAGCCAAGCTCGCTAAACAATTGGCTGACAAAAATCTCGATGACGTAAGAATCGTCGTGCAAAGCCATCAGGTTCTCGCACCGGCAGAAATGTCTCCGGATTCGTCTAAAGAAAAGGAAGCGACTAAGCAGACATCCCTACAAATAGAGGACCAAGAAAGGGATAAGAATTGGAGGGCATGTATTTATAGACTACTACAAATCCCGTCGAATGCCTGAAGATGCATCCTCAAGCCATCAGCTCATGAAACGAGCTCCGTCTTTCGCCTTCTTCAATGATACTCTGTATAAGAGATTGTTCGACTCTCATGGCTAAGATGCCTAGGACTGGAAGAAGCAAAAAGAGTCATCCTAGAAACTCACGACGGACTTTGCGGTTCTCACTAAGCCGGGCAAAAAATGAAGCTGAAGATCAAAATAATGGGCTACTATTGGCCCACGATGATCCAGGACTGCCTCAAATATGCGAAGCAATGCTGCTCGTGCCAAATTCACGGGGACTTCATCCACCAACATCCAAATCTGCTACACCCAACAGTGGCTAGCCGGCTGTTCGAAATGTGGGGAACCGATATAATCGGGCCCATCGAACCAGCGTCGCCCAAAGGACATCGGTTTATACTTGCGAAAACTGATTACTTCTCTAAGTGGGCAGAAGCAGTACCCCTAAGAGAAGTGAAGACGGAGAATATCCTCCATTTCTTCAAGATGCACGTCATATATCGGTTCGGCACTCCGCGACGGATTATCTCCGATAACGGACCGGCCTACAGAAGTCATAAAATCAGCCGCTTCGCACAGCAGCATAACATAGACTGGAGATACTCTTCGGTCTATAATCCCCGAGCCAACGGTCTAGCTGAATCTTTCAAGAAGACCTTGACGAAGATCATCAAGAAGATGGTGTCCAAGAATAAAAAGGACTGGCACGAGAGATTGCATGAAGCTCTCTGGGCGTATCAGACAACGTTCAAAACGGCCACGAATTCAACGCCATACGCACTGGTGTTCGGCACAAAAGTGGTACCCCCTTGGTAATAGAGGTACCCTCTCTACGAGTGGAGGTTCATTACGAGCTAACAGACGAAGAGAACGCTCATCTTCGGCTTGAGGAGCTCGACGCCCTCGATGAAACTCGTCTCATAGCGCAGCAAAACTTGGAAGCTTACAAAGTAAGGATGACGCGCTCATACGAAAGATTGACTAGGCTGAGATCATTCTGCCAAGACGAACTCGTGCTAGTCGTTAAAAGGCCTATGATCCCCAATCGTACCAAATGAGAGAAATTCGAGCCAAATTATGAGGGCCCGTACATCATAGACAAGGTCTACCAAGGTGGGGCTTACTTGCTCATGGACATGCATGGCGAAAGACCCTTTCGGCCAATAAATGGCCGATTCCTTAAGAAATACTACGCTTGACGAGTTGCAACTCAGGTCAATGATAGATGGCGACGCTTGTGTCCACTCTCTATCTTCTTGAGTCAAAACTCTGAAAGTAGTACCCTACGAAACTTCGACAACAGCGGAACGTAACGTCCTTAAACTACTTCGGACCGAAATGTCCCTAAACTAACAGCGGATCGAAATGTCCTTAAACTAGCATTAAAAAAAAGGTGCGTCCATAAGCGAAATGGGCACGTATGAAAACCCGAAAGGGCTCCGTGAGTAAAAACAGTAGGGCTACCAGCGAGTTTGTGAAAACCCGAAAGTGCGCAGACTCATAGAAAAATCCCTGTGCACTTGCAGGGTCCTCTCGACCTTGTAAAGGAGAAAATACCCGCGTGAGATCCTTATGACTCACAAGGGAGCAAGTCACTTAGGAATCCTCACGATACCTAAGGAGAAACGACACTTATGAGATCCTCATGACTTGTAAGGAGAATTTTTCCCCTATGAGACCCTCACGGCTCACAGGATTCAAAAGTCTTAAGATGCAGGGACTTAAACCTATTCTTAAGCCATCATACCCCAAAACTTTGCCCTGCAGGCGGTCAGAATTGACCCTTGTATACAATCCATGGGCATAAATAAGCGTTCCCTCGCCCAGTTCCACCAATGGTGCGAAATCCCCTATTTGGTGAACAACACTTGTAGGTCCTCTCGACTTGCAAGGAGAAAATTCTCTTGTGAGATCCTTATGACTTACAAGAGAAGATATCATTTAGGAATCCTCACGATTCTTAAGGAGAAAATACACCTACGAGATTCTCACAACTCGTAGGGAGAAATACCTTTATGAGACCCTTACGGCTCATGAAGTCAAAAAACCTTAGTCGTCAGGTCTCTAACCCCGTCTACTAAGCCATCCTTGCTTAAATCAGCAACGGCAAATGATGATTCGCTCCTGACAATGTTCCAGTAGCAGCGATGTTAATGCCTAAATCGGTAATAAATTCCAAGTCCACAAAGGCCAAATGATAATTCGCGCCCGGTACCATATTCCGGTGTGGCAATGCTGAAGTCAAAATCAACTCTTGACCTCCCTGTCGTAAAGAAATGCTTCGACTCGGAAAAATGTCAACCCCTGACCTACTTGTCGTAAAGCAACGCTTCGACTCGGAAATATGTCAACCCCTGACCTCCTTGTCGTAAAGCAACGCTTCGACTCGAAAACATGTCAATCCTTGAGCTCCCTGTCGCAAAGCAATGCTTCGACTCGGAAACATGTCAACCCCTGACCTCCCTGTCGTAAAGCAACGCTTCGACTCGGAAACATGTCAACCCCTGACCTCCTTGTCGTAAAGCAACGCTTCGACTCGGAAATATGTCAACCCCTGACCTCCTTGTCGTAAAGCAACGCTTCGACTTGAAAACATGTCAACCCCTAACCTCCTTGTCGGAGCAATGCTTCGACTCGGAAATAAGTCAACATACGAACCTATCAACCCGTAAAAAGAAATTTCTCTTGTGAGATCCTTACGATTCTCAAGAGAAAACGCACTTAGGAGTCCTCACGACCCCTAAGGAGAAATTACACATACGAGATCCTCTCGACTCGTAGAGAGAAAAGTCTTTATGAGACCCTCACGGCTCATAAAGTTGGAAAATCTTAGGCAGCAGACCTGAACTTGTTTGCTAAGCCATCGCTACCCTACAAAGAAATCAAGATGGATTGTTATCTAACATCTACAAGTTACATTCACTAAAGTAATACACCAATGACACAGCAAAGAAGAGAAAGCGCCAGAATGAAATGAAATATTTCTTTTATTCATGAATCCGAATGAATACAAGGTACATCTCATAAAAGAATCAAAATGAATACAAAATATTTTTATTCATAAATGGATATATATATATATATAATAATAATAAAAAAAATACAATAAAGAAAAATTCTTTAAGCCGGCGGCTGGCATAATAAGCTCCTCAATTCATCGCTCTTCCGTTGGGCCTCGGATTCAAGCTTGGTTATTGCCACAAGACGGGTCTCCACCTGAGACTGTTGGGTCTAATACGGCGCGAACCGGCTCTCGAGCTCCCTTTCGGTGGCCTTATGAGCTTCAACCATCTCGCGGGTAAAGATGACGGCTTTGTCGAGAGCGACCACTTCAGTGATAGCTTCTTGAAGTACTCGCCAGATTTCATAGGCATGAGTGGTCTTGATAGTGAGTTGAGACTGGAGTTCTCCCAAAGCATTCGAGGCTAGTTCCCTCTCCAAAAATTTTTGGTTGAGCCTCTTCTCACATGACTGCAGATTCTCGGCGACAATACTCGACCCAGACATGCACCAAGCTTTCATCGTGGTAAGTGGCGAGAAAGGGCAAAGAGATGTTGGCTTCAGCAGCAAATTCTTCGGTTGTGATCGAACTACCAGCACGAAGATCTTCGATAAGAGCCGACAAGGAGTGGATGCTTTGTTTCGCCATCCGTTCAGACGCACACCGGGCATAAGGCCTGGTGGCATAATAATGCGAGACTCCAGCGGGGTAAGAGCAGGCAAAGCTTTCAAGATTCATGAACAATCAGCGAGATTTGCAAACAAAGAATAGATGGAACAACGTCAAAACCTTACTTACCCATAGTCATGCAAGGAGGGTTTAAAAGATCCCCAGGCCCGTCGAGGATCTCAACTTCGTCGTCAGCTTCCAGAACTACAGAAGACATATTAGCATCGTTATACGAAATAATGATAATACAATGAAAGGGTCAAATAACACCAACCTTGCCCAGAAGAGAGGATGATGCTTTGCGGGGATATTGCCTGTAGGGCGGTCATCTTGAGCAGACGCTAAAAGACTTTCTGGGGGATAGATCCATGATGGACGCCGCCAATCCTTGTAATTCTGAAAAGTAGGATAGATTCAGATAATGGAGAGATCATTAAAACAAAATATAGAAGACTACCTTCGATACTCCTCCCGCTTTGAACTGGAGGGATAGTAGCTTCGGTACCCTCCTCCGTACCTTCAGGCACATCACTAGGGACGTGGGCCGGCGTAGCAGCTTCCAGTCGCGAAACGATATTTGCTATTTCAGGCTCCAAGGAGGGAACAGTGGCCATGGCGGTGCTTTCTACAATCTTCAAGGCGCCACCAGAAAGATCCATCGGGTTTATGACTGACAAGGTCGCCTCTGTAGAAGGTGTAGGCGATGAAGAAGTGGAGGTCATCACCGGGAGCTCCAAGATAGAACCGACCGCTTCGACAATCTCTTCTACACCTTTCGGTGCGTCATCAGAGACATCCATAGGATTCGTGGCCAATGGGGCTACCTCCGCTGAAGGAATTGACACTGAAGGAACATATGCTATCATCGGAAGCTCTGTAGCAGGAATAGCAGCTATAACAATCTCCTCCACACCTGCCGGTGCCTGATCGGAGACATATGTAAAATCCAAAGGCGGAGCACGACTTGGACTCAAATCCTCTGTCATCGCCGAAGTCCCTGCAAAGTTTTTCACGAAGATAAGTAGACATAAAAAAGCGAAACAAATTACTTGCCAAAGGAAAATACAGAAAAAATGCATACCGATACGCCAGGGTGCCTCTAGTATAGCTTTTTCAATCCGTCGTTCCTTCCTTAGGAAATGCGCTCGCCGGGTGTCAAACGTAGACTCATGCCCACCGGTCTTCGCTGCTAGCTCATCTTCGGAGGCGGCTGAGATGGGCTGCTTGAGGGCTATCCCGTCTTCCGGTCGCAGGGGACCCATATGTACCCTCCGTAGTAAGGGAGATCTTCGTAAAAGATAACCGGGGGGTAAGGCTTCTTCGGGATGCGCACATTCTCGGTCTCATCCTGTAAACGCCTTATAGCCTCAGCCAATTGTGCGGCTTCCTCGGCAGATGAATCCGGAAAGAGAAGACCATCATCCGGCTCTTGCATGGATATTGGCTCGTCTTGAACAATAGGCTCGGATTCTAGCAAAAGGTCAAGCAGACCGGTGACCGTCTTCTTTCTTCTCTTCGACCCAGAACTAACGCTGGAAGAAGATCGCTTCCTTTCCTTCGGCACTTTGGCGTGTCGTTGGCCCACTTCGCCTCCATTATCCCCTTTTGGCGACACCACTGCCGATAGCGTCGCCACTAATGGCACGGCCGATGGCGCTTCGGCGGAAGCCTTTGCTTGAGCCCTAGTGCGCATTGGCATCCCTGCAGTGGGAGGAATCGATTCTGTTTCTGCGACTTGTAGGATAAGGACCACGCCTCCATCCCTCAAGAGAGGGCGAACGACTGACCGCGGTCGCAACGGAGCATTGGCAGCTTGGGTTGGAGCGGGAGTCCTATACTCGAAGAGTACCCGCCTCTCCTCAGCAATGACAGGACCAACCCGGTGGCAATACCAACCCACAAAGGACCCCACAGACCTTAGGAGATAGTCTGGCTCTAGGATCATAAAACAGAGAGTCAGTGTTCAGTCGCATGAAGTGATGAATGACGTCGTGAATAACTCTCAGAGATAAGGTAGGCTCAACCAAGAACTCTTCGAAGGGGACGCCCTGATTGTAACCCAATTGCTGAGCGAAGCGGTGCGGATTATACCGCATAAGGAGGGTCGTATCATTCCGGCGGAACTCCAAGTAGCTCGGCCTAATTGAATACAAATGCATGATCTCCTTAGGCTTTAAGGATGATGCTCCCCCTTTCGACAAGTCGAATAGCTGTTGGATGGGCCCCTCCGGAGCAGAAAGAACGCGATCAGTAAACACCATCCCACCCTCAGTAGCATATGTATTGAGCAGAACACAGAGTGCCCCTAGCTAAGTCGGATCGGATGCGGAGGCATCCACCAATGTCATAACTCACGGGAAGGTGTAGGAGTCATAGAAATTCGGCCGTCGATGTGCTGCGAATGCCTCCAGCACATGCATTTCGATCCAAGATGTGAAGTAATGGAGGGCGAGATTCACAACATCTACACCTGGAGTCGAAGTGTTGGCCGTAACACTTAACCTATGATAAAGGTGCGATAGTCCCGCGATGCCAATGGCCAACTTTGTCCCTTCAGCTGCATGATGGCCGGGGTAGAAGGCGGAAGCTCTCATGAAGCGTCGGTGCGACGGTATCGCAAACCAACTAAGCCAAAGGCTAATAAAGACGACGAAGAAGGTCTTTTCTTCTATGCCGGGAGCCGTAATTGCATTAAAAGACACGGCTGACGTGGTTGGAATATACAACTGCGGCAAATCTTCTTCTTTGGCCGGCAGTTTGTCCAACCCAAACCCAAAAGGGTCGTCGATGCTCGCAAACTTCGGGGCTTCCTTGGATAGAACATCCTCCTGGATAAAGCAGGCAATGAAGCTCTCGAAAGTGACGCCCTGCCTCTCTGACTTCGCAAACAATCTGTCAAAAATACCTAAAGCCTTGATTAGGCTGGGGGTATTTATGACGGACGGCAGTTTCGATCATCAGGCCATCAAGTGTAGCTGGCACAGTGGAGAAAATATATTCATCGGGAGGCAGCAACTCCTCGTAATGCTCCCCCTGATGGGCAATCCTGAAATCTCACGGAATTCATCCAATAAAATAGACACTTCTCGATCCCCTAGCAGAAAGGTGTTGGTAGGCAGGTTCCATTGGTTTAAGAAGGCTTTGATCCACCAGACATGAGGAGCCTGATAATGGAATAGCGACGCATATACTGCCTGATACAGCCCAACCTTCTGCAACCTTGCACGGTGGAAAGAAAGAATGTAGCGAGCCCAAATAAGATAGCCCACTGAATGCCGGGGGGTGACACCTACTTTATAAACCTGTCCCCAAGGTCGAGCTTCACCTTGGCAAATCTGACGCCCCAAGATGTCTATAGCCAGCAAGGGCTGGTTGGGTATCCAAGATGTAGAGGGCTCAAGCCGGCCCGAAGGAGTCCAATTGGTTATCTCCACTGCGTAAGCTGTCTGTGGGCGCTCCATTGGCAATATAAGGCGAAGAGGCTCCGCTGGCTTTTCAGGAATAAAACTTCGGCGCCCCCGGATGATGTGGCCGTACCAAACGCCCTATAAGAACATACTTGTCCGGTCTTTATCATGAGCTCTGATCATCGCCATTGCCTCCTCATCCGATGAAGATTGTGGAAAAGCGGCATCCGAGCGAGTATAAGGGAAATATGGGAGAGAAGCCATTGTTCCTGAAATAAGGAAAAGAGGAAACATTAGTGAAACCTATGCGCACGCGCGCGCGCGCGCACACACACACACACATATAACAGGATGTCTGTTTTGAGGGACCACTGCCTACAAAACACATGGACCCCACAAAATCAGTATGGCGGCGCACCAATGATGAGACATGGCAATCATTATGAGAATCAAAAAGATTCTCATTAAACAGACATTGGAATTCCAAACAACTCTTGGGACAACAACCTCTGCTAAGGCACACAACAAATTTAAAATTTGCGCAAATAAGGGTAAAACCCTATGCAAAGATTTTTAAGAGCACCAGGGAATAAAATTCCTAAAGGGTCCTTTTGATCTTTCATAGCTAAGCTCTTCGCCTGAGGAATTAAATTCCTTTTATATGATGGAATTAAATTCCAGAAACTCACAAAAAACATATATGAGAAATAAAATTCCATGAATCCTCAAAAAACAGATGTGAATGTTCGAGATATGGAGGTTTACTACTCAAAGATCACATCTTTGGATCCCTAAGTGGATGGGTTTCAGAGGAGAGCAAAGCTCTCATGATAGATTCAAAATCCAGAGAATTTTTTTTCAAAAAGAAATGTTTTTATGATGTGCAAGATCTTTAGCTAAAAAGAGTTTCTTTTTGACAGAGTTTAACTCTGAGATCGCAATAGCAGAGAACTAAGCTCTGAGGAGGAGAATTAAATTCTCAAAGAAAACGAAGGAGGAAGAAAATGAAGGAAACAGTGGCTGCATAAGAAACTAAACCCTCGCATTTATAAGACGTGACAAGAGCGGTTCGTCTCCCCGTTCCCCTAGGCAATCCAACGACTGTAAATGTGATAGCGTTGCACTCACGTGCAAATCACGTGAGAACAACGCTGTGGAGGCATTTGTTCCCTTATAAAAATTGAATAATGAATAAAAGCAACGGGAAAAAGTCCCTAAATGGAGCATCACGTTCCCACACGTGATAGGTGCTGTGCTTGACAAAACTAAGCTGAAACTGGGCCTCACGTGCAGACACGTGACCTCTATATACAAAGTATATAGGAACCTAAATAAAGCAAATAATTGGCCAGAACAAAAAAACACGTGATAGCACGTGGCGCTCTTTGGTAGGCTTAATTTGGCGGGGTCACGTGCTACACGTGATGGGCTCCTATGCCTTCTGAACCGATAGAATTAAATTCTAATTAAGAGGAATCAAAACTCCTAGTTGGAAAATATTTCTTTAAATCTTTCCAAACAAGAAAGATTACGCTCTGTAAAACAGGACGTCGTTGGATTAAAAATCCAATGGTGATTAAAAATCACCAATCTACAGAAAGATTTCTGTACGGGAAAATATCTTCCTAATCTTGTTAAGAACAACAAAAGAGATATCTTCTGTAAAACAGAAGTCCTTGGATTAAAAATCCAACGGTGAATAAAATTCACCGATTGATCTAAAAGATCATTTTGGTTGATTATAAAATCAATCAAAATCTCTCAAAGAGAGATTTTCTAAACAAATTGATTCCCTTCTTCTCCTATAAATAAGAGCAAAGAAGCAAAGGAGAAAAATATACAGAAAGAGAGAGAAATAACTGTAACACCCGAGTTCATTTATACCAATTCAGTTTTAGTATTCTACTTATCCATGGTCTATTCTTGATTTAACGTATTGTGGGTGCCAATGTTATTTTACATTTTACTTTGCATTCGACCCGACCCGCTTGCTTGAACCTGTTTAATTCTTATTTATAGATTATCTTGACTTGTTGCATGGACACGTGCGTCTCATGATTAGTACATGTTGGCATTTCATCTGACATCACATGTTTTATCATATAACTTTTAGATCACAGAAAATATTTTAAAATTACATTTCATAGCCTGCATGATACCCCTAACCCCGTGATAGCGTCCGCGCATCTTGTTCTCGTCCCGTTCAGTGAAACAGACGTGTTTGGATGGATACGCGCACGTACGTGCATCCGTTCTTGGGGGTATGCATTTTCTTTGACTGAGCATTTATTTTGAAATTTGAAAGTCGCATATATTTTTTATATCTTTAATCTGAATTTTTAGACCCGACCCGGGCTTGTTTTGGAGTAAATTTGTATTTGCCAAAATCTCGAAACGGACTAATATTATAATATTATATTCTTTAAATTTCTTTAACCGTTTATGTTTAACTAAAATATATATATATATTATTTTACCCTCTCTCTGAAAATCTCTCTCTGTGAAAATATATATATTATTTTACTAAATCTAAATGTTAACAAATCTCTCTCTCTCTCTCACTGCACACATACTTCCTAATTAAATTAACACGTTTCTCTCTCCTCCCTCTTCGTCTTCATCTTGTATTTTGTTTCCCGCCTCGTCCTCGCGAGTATCCACGCCCGCGCCCTTCGCCTCGCCGCCAATCTCCCTCTTCGGCCCTGTCACCACCCTCATCACCCTTCCTCCTTCTCCTCTTCCTCTCCGCTCCAAATCCACCGTGACAGAACCCAAGAACCCGAGCACCTACAACCCATCACCGGCGACCCCTGCGTTCTCCTTCCTCAACCCGACACCATAGTCTTCATCACCTCCAATCCCATCTCACCAGCAGCACCCTCTTCATCTCGCCATCTGCTCTTCACCGGGAACCTTCACCCCCGTCGACTCCTTCTCCTTCGAGCTATCCATCTCCATTAAATCACCATAACCATTTCCCTTCTCATCATCGCCGAAACTTCATCATCGCAAGCAGCACCCCTTCCTCCTCCTTTCTAAAGCGACCCAACCATCCAGGGCCGAAACCCCACCGTCGGCGCCTTCCCTAGCCTCTCCCTCCATCGCCTTCTATCCTCCAAAGCGCCATCAACTGGGACTGAGACAGCACCTGCGCCTGCATCGAGCAACTCGAACCAATCTCAGATCAACCGCAGCCTCTTCTTTCGAATCCTTCCAAGATCCTCCAAGCCGAGCAATCCTCACCTGCAACTCCAGATCGCGTCCAGATCGCGCTCGGACCGCGCACCAGATCGCGACTTGACCTAGTACCGTGTCGTGCCGTTTCACACACTGTATCGTGACATGTCGCACCAGGCCGCCTGCATCTCGACCTTTGTTCTGAGGCAAGTTTACCTTGCTACATCACATTTTTTTTACATCTATTTTAATAAGTATAATTATTGAATCGATAACCGTACATCTATATAGTTTATTCTGTATCTACTTGCATATCATATTGCATGTTCCAGTTTGTTGTTCTATATAGTACACATGCTTGTTTTGTATACCCATGCTTATGCTAGTTGATTGTGAGTACCCACATGATATCTTGTACACCCTGACATGACTTGTTACACCAATTACTTGACACGACATGGTACCGTACACTCTTAACATGACATGACACCTAAAAACACTACTTGATTTGACCTAATGTACCATGGCTTTACATGTTGCCTGATCTTGTATCTAATGCCAACAAGCATAATATGTAGTCCTCACGGACCGTTCCTGTTGTCTATCCAGACAAACCTGCTCTTACCTGATCCTGTGTTGGCATTAGTTCTTGATTTCTGAATACTTGACTTGACATACACAACTTTGGGGTATGGGGAAATCAAAAGTATAAGCTAAAGTGTAACTTAAAAGGGTATTACTTGATCCGTGGTCCCAGGGGGTAACGGGACAGAGCCATTCGTGACTCTTACATATTCTTGATCTGTGGTCCCGGGGGGTAACGGGATAGAACCACTCTTGGTTCACATATTCCTGATCCGTGGTCCCTGGGGGTAACGGGACATATCCTTTGAGTTACATGGAGGATTACTCAAATTGATTTCAAAGACTTGAGAGTAGATAACCCAATAGAACAGTTTAGTTTACTCACTACACATTACCCTTCACTGCCCTGATTTACATTACTGTTACATCTTCTTTTCATCCATGATTATATTTGCATTGCCTGTTACCCTGTTCATATTTTATTGCTTGATGACATGACGCGCTGACGTCTGGATTTTGCATGGCCCAGATTCTTCTACCTTGTTGCAGACTGATCAGGAGTATTGCCGCTGTTTGACTGAGCGGTGAAGTTCCCGTCGGTATGTAGTCTTCTTCCAGGTTCCTTTATTGTACCTCTTGGCTCCCGCACATTGTTATTTCTTGACTCTTTTGCTCTGGCGTATGGACATGTACTAGATAGTTGGTTTACTTTCCTGTTCTTGATATCTCTACAGCCGTAATGTGACTGTGGATGGATACTTCCTATCCACAGGTAGTATGGTTGGCTATGTCACGTGCCCATCTTAGCGTACTCTGGGAAGCGAGGCGTGACAAAAACCCTTTCTAAAGCCAAAAGAAAAGAGAATTTAGTTCTCCAGAGCGAAGAAGTTCTCCAAAAAGAAATCCTAGGTAAGGAAAGGAACCAAACACAGAACCTTTTACCTCTTCTTCACCTTCACAAGAGTTTAACTCTTCTAAAAAGAACTTAGTTCTTCCTCTGGTTGAAGATCTGTAGAAGCAGATCTCCCCACAAGTTGAGAATTTAATTCTCATCGGGGAGATCTGTTATGCAGATTCAAAATTTAGGGGGAGAATTGAGTTTAAAGAATTTAATTCTTAAGACAGAACATATAGAAATTTAATTCCTCTATATAAAACTAGGGTTTAACCCTATAACAGAATTTAATTCTTATTAAACAAGGGGCTTGAAAACTTAAGATCTCCATGGATGTAAAAGAAGATTAGCATCCAAACATGATAATTGCAGATCACGTGCTCCCACGTGACCCATGAACAAACCTTTGTAAAAGGGGAATAAACTTAAGACAGATTCCATTCTTAGGGCGCCTCACGTGACCCCACGTGACCTCTTAATAGTGCTTAGCACTTTTCAAAAGAGAATAAAATAAAGGCAGCTTTCAGTCTTTGGGGACGCCTCACGTGATCCCACATGACCCAATAGTGCTCAGCACTCAGAAAAGAAAAAGGGAACAAATCTAAAGAAACTGTGCCAAACCTCAGGCGCCTCACGTGACCTTACGTGAGCGCCTCAGACTTTTAGTGTTTAACACTAGTTCAAGTGCCTCACGTGACCCCACGTGAGCGCTTCAAATCGTCAGTGCTTAGACAATACTTTAGGACCTCACGTGGGAGCACGTGAGTGCCGAGCATATGCTAGTGTTTAACACTATGATAGGCCAACCTCAGCCCAAGTTAGCTAAGTCTCCCAAAGCCAAAACCTTGTTTTTAACCGAGCCCTAATTATGCTCAGGTCTTCCAAAATTAATCATCTCAGATGGCATTTACAATAATGTTTATCCCATTGCTTCTCAATCTGGCATTTGGTTCAAGAGTACATCTCTTCACACCTCTGATATATGTCGTTGTAATTCTTCAATGACTTCAGAGAGGTAGTAGGTCCCGACGACCAATAACTATCTGGCGCATTTCCAAACCCATGATTACATCCAAACAATGGACCGCAACGTCCTTAAACTAATGATGGACCGTAATGTCCTTAAACTAACTCTGGACCGTAACTTCCTTAAACTAACAACGGACCGTGACGTCCTTAAACTAAACTTCATGGACTATGATGTCCTTAAACTGCAAAAACCTTACAGACTATGTTGTCTTTAAACTCATAGACTATGACGTCCTTAAACTTACGGACCGCAACGTCCATAAAAACTAAATTGTGGACCACAATGTCCTTAAAACTAAATCGCGGACCGCAACGTCCCTAAAAACTAAATTGCGGACCGCAATATTTCTATAAACTAAAGAAAATCCTGTTGAGTAGATCTTAGTCTAAAATTAGACTAACGTATCCTCAACAAGCGTTTGAGTTGATCTTAATCTAAAACAAGATTAACGATCCTTAAACCAACCCAAACCCAAATCTAAGAAAATACGGATTTGGACCAATCCACGCCCTACGTGCGATAACACGAATTAGTCTCTGTATACAACCATGGGCAACCAAAAACAAAACAAATACACACGACACGAAGTGACCTTCTGGAGCAGGAGAAAGTGGTTATCGCTACGCGATGACGTAATTAACTGCAGGGGCTTGCGCCTGCAGGGAAGAGCGTCCCCACAATCAAATCCCCCTCGTAAACGAGGGGGAATCTGACGAAGTCTGCTACAACGGCCGCATCCGCCCAAACCTCCGATGCACGGTGCCATAAATCAGCTTGGTATTTTCGGAGAGGTGGACGGATAAATCCAAATAGAATCTGCCCCCAAATTCGGGAAAGACGTTCGTCTATTCCGTCTTTCGGCGGTAAACAAGCGGTAAACACCCCTAGACCCGGTATGCGACACTCTTAGATGAAAAGACCGGACTGTATGGATATTGTCACTTATAGGTTCAGTAGGATACGGATAGACTTGATTGTCGACCTTCCTTTCGACACATACCTGGGTAGCCATTACGTACAGTTAATGCCGCTGATATGCTTATGGTTATGGATTTATCCAGTAATTCATTACTAGTGTATTGTCGAGTCTTTAGAGTCCCGTATATAGGGTTCTTCCCAGTTCAGACGATATGATATAGATGGCGTATATTGATACGTACAGGAGTCCGATTAAATAAATGTTGGCCTATGAATCTCTTTTATGTTTTGATTATTTTACAAAACCATATTTCAAATATATCATATGTTACTAATAGTGTCAGATAAGTCAAAATTCTACACAACCGGAGTTATTCAAATATAAGGACAATCAACATTGCTACTGACACCGCAAAAGTAATATCGACAAACATCGAACGACTCAGAAGATCTCAATACAAATTCAAAGGATATAACGGAGAAGTCGCACATCGGAGATATTCAAAACTTTTCTATTTTCTTTGAGTTTAGAGTCGATTCGATCTCAAACGGTTAGAATTTATTTTCTTATCCTATTTCAATTAAAATTTGCAAAAAACCAAAAATCCTTTCAAAACTTATTTTTAAAATTAAAGTCCCGTGTCTGAATATATCAGATATGGACGTCCTATATGGATGTCCATAGCAGCTACAAACTTTTCAAAATTCTGGTTTTTGATTTGATTTTCAAATTTCCAACGGTTATAAATGCCAATAACCGTCCTACCTTTTTGGATCAGTTATTATAACAGTCCCAACTACTCGTTTTCAAGTTTCTATATAAAGGACTCATTTTTCACAATTTTTCACCTAATCATTCTTTATCGTTTTTATTTCAAGCTTTCATGGTAATTCTGTCTCTAACTTAGGTTTTTTACTAATCTTTTCCGAGAGAAGAGATTTTTCTAGTGCTTTAGAATTTTCTATTCATTTAGAAAAGAAAGATCTCTAAAAAATATCGAAGAAATATTTGCTTTAAACTTGTCTAAGTCTAAATTTTTTGCAAAACTTCTTCGATTTGTTTTCAAATTTTTATTAATCTCCAAAACACAATCCATTATCTCTTTGTATCGAAGCTTTGATTTATCCTTTGAGATCATTAGAATTGTAAAGTTGGTTTGTAAAGATTTGATTAAAATCTTTTTGTACAACTTAGTGAAAAAAGGTCTAAGACACTAAGATCTTCATATTGTAAAGGTTTCGGACTTGCGCTTTGGAAAAAATCTAGGTGTTCACCACCCGGAAGTGTAAAGGTTCTAAGATCTGAGCCTGGTAAAAGATCTGGATTTTTCCACCCGTAAGAAGCCACCGGATAATGAGTTTGAATTCTGAGCAGGAGTTCTCAGGCGAGGATTAGCCACAGAGCTGGTAAACCTCGATAACAATCCTTTGTGTCATTTAATTTTTCTGCACTCTGTGTTTATTGAATTGTTTATACGTATATTCTGATTTTTTATTCCGCTGCAAAATTTGTATAATTTGCACAATTGCGCCGAGTTTTCCAGTTTTCAATTGGTATCAGAGCCAGATTACTATGTTTTGTAAGATTAACCTCTTGAGTTTTTGATCTTATGGCAAACCACATGGAAGGACAATCTACTAACCGTCCTTCTCTTTTCAACGGTACCAACTACCAATTCTGGAAAACCAAGTTTAGAGTTTTCCTTCAATGTATCGATCTAGAAATCCTAGAAACCATTGAAAGCCTTTTGTCTCCTGTATCACGAATCCATTATCTGAAACCGACAAGAGATCAATGACATTAAATATCAAGGTAATGAATGCACTTCATTGTTCTTTGAATTCAGAAGTAGTCAATAGAATCTCTATGTGTCAATTGACTAATAAGATATGGAATACTCTCCAAACTGCCAATGAAAAAACCGGTCAAGTAAAAGAGAGTAAGATTAACCGTCTCATGTACGAATATGAGATGTTCCAAATGAGAGACTATGAGACCATCGATTCTATGTATTTTAGATTCAATGTCATTACATAACTCCTTAACGTAGGGAAGAAATTCAATGAGAAAGAAAAGCGTTACAAGTTACTGAGATCCCTAACGATCTCATGGCAACCCAAGATCACTGCCATCGAAGAAGCCAATGACATGATAATATCGACTGTCAATTCCCTAATAGGAAAGTTAAAGATATACGAAATGCAACTCGGTGATCTAAAGCAAAATCAGGAGAAGGACACTCAAAGCAAAAATATCTTGTTAAAAGCCTCAACCAGTAAATCTAAGTCAAAGAAAATAACTAGTGAAGAGGAAATCGACGATGAAGAAATGCCTAACATTTCTAGACACTTCAGGAAGTATATGAAGTCTAGGAAATTCCCTCGGAAGAAAGGTATGTATAAATTTAATAAGAATTTTAATGCTAATAAAACTCTGAGCTGTTTTGAATGCAATAAGGAATGTCATCTAAAGTTGGAGTGTTCTATGCTCAACAAGGATAAATGGAAGTTAAAGAAGGAATCAGAGAAGCGGTTGTTTCAAGTCATTTGGGACGACATTGATTCCAGTGACTCAGAAGTCGAAGAAGTTGCTAATGTATATTTCACGGCATAAGACGATGAGGTAATTGATGATGGCTTTGATATAAAATCTCTTAGTAAAGTAGATTTGATAAGTCTTTGTTATTATCTTAAGGAAAATTATGATAAAGTAAATTCTAAATATAAGGTTTTAAAGTCAAAATTTTCTGATAAAAATAATTTAGAAATATCAACTCAAGATAAACTAAAGGAAATTAAATTAGAAAATGAAAATTTAAACGATAAAATAAAATTCATAACATTAACTAAAGAAAAGTTAGTTGAAACTAACAATATATCAAATTTTGAAATGTTTGATCTTAAAAGAAAAATAGATTTAAAGGATAAAATGCTTTTAAAATTTACTAAAAGTAAAGATAATTTAGATATTATGTTAGGCCAATCTATAAAATATTGTAAGAAAGAAGGTATATGTTACGATAAATATTCTGAGTTGGTTCCTAAAATCAAACCTTTTAGGCATAAATATTATTATATATATGATAATAAATATACCCACTTCATGTGTGACTATTGTTGCACTATAGGGCATATATCACAATATTGTAATATTAAAAACAACTCAATCTACAAATATTATTTTTCTTCTAAAACAAACCTAAATAAAGAGGATATGGGTCCCAAAAGTGATACTTTCTTCTTCCTGTGTTGCAGGACTTCCAAAGACGTAGTTGTCGTTGGATACTTAATAGCGGATGCTCGAGACATATGACAGGAAACATTTAAAGTTTCGAGACGCTATCAAGATAATAAAGTGGCAATGCCACTTTTGGAGATAACAACAAAGGTAAGTTCATCGGTAAAGGTGATATTTTCTTTAACAATACATCTAATTCAACAATAATTAAAGACGTATTATACGTACAAAACTTAAAACATAATCAATTTAGTGTAAGCTAATTTTTTGATAAAGGCTATAATGTTATTTTTGAAAAATATATTTGCAAAATATTATATGGTAATAAAGTAGTTTTAAACGGTAAAAGATATCACAACGTATATATTATTTACACTCAAGATTTTAAAAATCTTGATATTAAGTGTCTAATGGTAAACAATGAAATAGATCCGTTGCTTTGGCATAGGAGATTGGGTCGTTTCTCAATAGATATTTTATCCAAAATCACAAGAATAATCAAGTCAAAGCCATCCCAAAATAAAGTTTATAACAGATAGATTATGTGATGCCTGCCAAAGAGGACAACGAATTAAAACATCATTCAAATTTAAGAATAATGTATCAACTAACACTCCATTGCAATTGCTTTATATGGATCTTTTTGGTCATAGTCGTAATACAAGTTTAGGAGGCAAATATTATACTTATGTTATTATAGATGATTACTCAAGATTTACTTGGGTATTCTTCTTAAAAAACCAAAGACGAAAATTTTAATACTTTTAAAATCTTTCTAAGCAAATTCAAAATGAAATGAATTTAAGAATATCTAAAATAAGAAGTGATCATGGTGGAGTGTTTGAAAATCAAATATTCGAAGAATATTTTAATAAGAAAGGTTTGAAACATGAATGCTTCTGTACCGGAACTCCACAAAAAATGGAGTGGTTGAAAGGAAAAATCGTTTCTTATAAGAAATGGCACACACCATACTCAATGAAAATAACTTACCAAAAAACCTTTGGGCTAAAGCAATTAACACTTCATGCTACATTATAAATAGGGTAACAATTAGAAAATACCTAAATAATGCACCATACGAATTATTTTATAGTAAAACACCCAACGTTAAATATTTCAAAGTTTTTGGTTGTAAGTGCTATACACTAAATACCTTAGATAACTTATGAAAGTTCGATTCTAAATGCGATGAAAGAATATTTGTTGGTTACTCTATGACCAGCAAAGCCTATCGTGTTTATAATAGACGAACTTTAATCATTCAAGAAAGTACACATTTCCAATTTGATGAAACTAACACCTTAAACCCCGAAACTATCTTAGAGGATGAAGATCCAATCTTATCAAAAGGTTTGGATGACTCATCATCAAATAAAGAAGTTGAAACCAATCAAACGGAACCACAAGAGCAAGTTATTGATACTACTATTCCAAAAGATTGGCAGTTTAAAAAAGACCACCTTAAGGATTTAATTATAGGAGACTTAGATAAAGGAGTGGTCACTAGATTATCAACGTTTAATTTATGCATCAACTTAGACTTTATTTCGGTTATAAAACCAATTTTTTTAAAGAATCTGAGAATGATGAGCATTTGATAGAAGCAATGCAAGATGAGTTAAACCAATTTGAAATAAATAAAGTTTGAAAATTAGTTCCAAAACCTGAAGATAGACCAATTATCGGTACAAAATGGGTTTTCAGAAACAAGTTAGATGAGTCAAGAAATATCGTAAGGAATAAAGTATGCTTAGTTGCTCAAGATTATAATCAAATCTAAAGAATTGATTATGACGAAATTTATGCACCCATTGCAAGACTCGAGACTATTAAGATATTATTAGCCTTCGCTTATTTCAAGAATTTTAAAGTCTTTCAAATGGACATCAAGAGTGCATTCTTGAATGGTAGGATAGAAAAAGAGGTATACGTAGCACAACCACCAAGCTTTGAAAATTATAAACATCCTGAATACGTATACAAATTAGAAAAAGGCATTGTACAATCTCAAACAAGCATATAGAGTTTGGTATGAAAGACTGAGTACATTCCTAATAAAAATAGGCTATATAAAAGGTATTGTTGAAAAAACCTTGTTCACCAAACTGCATGGAAAAGATATTATAGTCGTTCATATTTATGTTGATGACATAATTTTTGGTTCTACTAACGAGCAATTTTACCAAGAATTTTTAAAGTGAATGCAGGATGAGTTTGAGAAGAGTATGATGGGAGAATTAAACTTCTTCCTTGGACTTCAAATCAAACAAAATCAAGAAGGACTATTCATTTCTCAAGCCAAGTATACTAAGGAACTTATCAAAAAGTTCGGCTTAGAGGATGCAAAGACATGTGTGACCTCGATGGCAAAAAATACTAAACTAACCAAGGATACATCTGGAAAGGCTGTAGATATACGACTTTACCGAGATATGCTTGGTAGTTTGTTGTATTTAACTTCTAGTAGACCATATATTATGTATAGTATATGTCTGTGTGCTAGATTCCAAGTAGATCCTAAAGAATCACCCTTAATGGACGTCAAGAGAATTTTTAGATATCTCAAAGGCATTATTAATCTAGGATTATGGTATCCTAAGAATAACGTGTTTCACTTAATAAGTTATTCGAATGCTGATTATGTTGGAAGTCAAACTGACAGAAAAAGTATTAGCGGTACATATTATTTCCCAGGAAACTGCCTTGTATCTTCAAATCCCAAGAAACAAGCGTCAGTAGCATTATCTACCGCTGAAACTGAGTACATTGCCGTCGGTGCATGTTGTGCACAAAATCTTTGGATTAAGTATACCCTAGAAGACTATAAGGAAATAGTTTCTAAAATACCAATATTTTGTGACAATACGAGCATAGTCCAAATGACCAAAAAACGCTGACCAACATAGTCGAACCAAACATATATATGTTCGATATCACTTCCTACGAGATCACTATCACAAAACCGATATTGTTCTTGAATATATACCGACCGACTCATAATTGGTAGATATATTCATCAAACCTTTAGATAGAACTCGTTTTGCAAAGATAAAAGGTGAACTTAACATGTTAGAAAAAGAAACTTAATATAAAATCACTAACACTTAAAATTTTTTCATAGCATTTCAAGTCTTATAGGGATATAGACGTCCCTATAAGACGTCCATATGTGTGTCAAAATTGCACAGCAGTTTTATGGAATTTCTGTGGTTAAACTTTTGAATTTTTAAAACTCAAACCCTAAAACGTTTTAAAAAACTTTCATTTAGTTTTTAAAACCATCCCTAATCCCTTCTATAAATAGAAGTGCACAAACTTTGATTTATATCATTTTGTGTCCACTTTATTTTCTCTCAACCACACCCATATCATGTTCAACAGAACAATAGCCACTAGAAATACCCCTTTGATTGAGAAAGGTTCTCCATCTTTGAAGCGACAAGATGTCAAAATCAAAGACGAACAAATTTATCCGGTCAGCCCTCTCCTAATCCGTCGAGAGTTCTTCCATTCACATTACTGAAATATCCTTCGACTCCTTCGTTTGAAGAAGAACCCTCAGAAGAGACATTCGAGGAATACACTTTTCCTACCCCTCTAGTCGACGAAGACCCCCTCCAATTGATCTGCCAAATCAAGGACCACCTCCTAATGCTACTCAAGTGAATCGCTATTTCTTTAACCCATATGGTTTTGGTAAACGATTCATTTTACTTTCATCCTGGTCCTGATGAACGTATAATGTTTCATTGCCTGGGTTGAGACCTACACTCAGATCCAGGCATATGATAGGACAAGATGGGGGGGGGGTTTATCAAAGAGAGAGAGATCAAAACAATTGAATGTTGGAAGCATCTTCCATGCTTCCGATTTTCTTCGTTTTATCAAAATAAATTTCTTTATGTTTGTGTTTGTTTTTATGTCATTTTATTTCGATGTTATTTAGTAGGCTTATGTATTAGATTTATGAACTTGGTTGTATTATGAACTTATGTCATTTGCTTGCTTTGTTTGCTTATGATGAACTTATTGTTAGTTATATGTATGCCCTAGAGGCCATTACTGTACATTGGATGTATATTGTAGTGGATGCTGGGACATATATAGGGAGGACTTTCTTGCTCGACATGATAGTATGCTATCTGGTTACTCTTTACCTTAACATGTATACTGATTGTCTCTCTGTTACATGTTGGTAAAGCCCTTAGGATGTGTACTTGACTACCTGGACTATGATGCGGATCATACCAGTGGGGACATGGTAGTCTATAAGTATATCCTTCAAGGTCCCTAGTCGTGGGTGTATCGAGACGGGGCATCGATATACCAGAGTAGACTAGCGTATACCTTCTCGACCCATACAGATGGGCGATGGATGATCTCATATCCATTGGTGTTTGACATCGGAGATGATATACGGGTGCTCAGTAGAGACTGGGTACACTGGACGGACTCGCCGAGAACTCCCAGATGGTATTATACCTCACGTCAGATGGCAGTTCTCTGGTGACACTGGTACAGGTTAGTCTGTAGACCCGAGATCGTCATAGAGTCTTGTGTGATTCCCACTGTGCTTTGATTTCCACCTTACCACGTCCAAGAGGGCGTGCAAAAGGGTGGCTTTTGGGTACAGTCCCGAATCACATGGAGGCAATGAGCGATAGGAAGGGATTTGTCTCTCCCGGTATAGGGAGTTGATGTTGCGCTGTGTTCGATTGGTTATAACCGGAAATCCCTAGCCAGGGTTGCTGAGATTTACTGGTAAGTGTCACCAGTAGTTTCTCGAACTGTTATAGACCTCATATCGACACGACTTATCGAGCTATTGGGGTCTGACGTTTACCACCCCTAGGCGAGATATGCGACATATCAGACGACGAGACCGGACTGTACGGTAGTGTTACTGGTTGGATTCACTGGAGTGTGAGCGGGCTTGCTCGTCGATCTTCTGATCACTCAATACCCGGGTGGCCGTTACGTTTAGCAGACCGCTTGCGGCTTGTGGGTGTTTGATATGATCATCATCTGCTACCGGCGTATTGACGAGTCTTTAGAGTCCTACACAGAGGTTTCCTGGCTCAAGCGAAACGAAATAGGAGCGCATATGAGATATGTGCGGGACCGAGAAGAATGCATGTATGTGATACCGTATTCCATTCTCGCGATGAATGTATCGAAAGGTTGTATGCGATATAACCTAGTTATCGAATCAAGGGTTGGTTCGGTAAGCCGATACATAGGATACTAGTCGGTTATATGCGATATGACCGGATCGTTAAATCAAGTGTTGATTTAATGATTTAATGTATAATTATATATTTGATATATTACTTTGCATTAACTAGTATTGGTTCACTTTAAATGGATTTTCTCACTTGAAATGTGCAAGTTGTATATGTGATATACTTTTGTGCACTTGATTGTATCATGTTTGATGATACATGTTGACTTGGTTAAGTGTAAAGAATTAAACCTTGGTTAAGTTAATGATTAGGGTTTTCTTTTTCTTACTAATTTATTTATTTATTTATTTTTGGAAAAGATTAGAAATGAAATGGTTGCAAGTTTTGTTTCTTTCTTTGAAGCTTCATGAAACTTTGACTTTGTGACCATTTTGTCTCATGCTTAACCCTAACCACTTCACTTAACCTTAGTTTAGTCTCTACACTTGACCATGGTTATTATTATGATAAGTATTCTTTTTCTTTTCCTTTTAATCAACTTATCATAATTCTTTCTTCATCTTCTTCTTCTTCTTCACAAGAAGAAAAAGCTTGACCATCAATGGTGATTGATGAATAAGAGTGAGAAATCCAATTCTAAAGTCTACCCACTTCCTATTTCTTCATGCTCTACCTCTTGCCAATTAGTAGAGTGTGTTTCCTTCACAAGTTTTCTTGACTTGGTGAAGTTGGAGCTTGATCTAGCGATGCCTCGACGTAGATCATTTTCGGCACGAAGCCGACGACCTTGCCCGCCCATTTCTCCGATGAAGCCGACGCTAGAGCCCGGGATTTCATTTGGACAGTGAGAAGACTTCATTACGGAGCTGTGGAGGTGGAGCACCGGATCTACAAAGGTTGTATTTCCGTTTTCTCTTTAGCTAAGTTGTTAGCTAGTTTCTTGTTTCGCCTAGAATTCTAGCCAACGGTCCGTATTAGGGTTTCTCGGCACCGTAATTTTTGAAATTGGCATGGTTGATGCCTTGTGAGACCTCTTGTGTGTGTCTAGGAACCTTTCACTTATGTGGTTTGCTTAATTAAAATTATCTTATTTGCATCTTAAATTTCTATTTTTTATCAATTTTTATATTAAAACCTATTCCTATGCTTCCTAATATTTCATATTTCTTCCTCCGTGCCTTAAATTTTTTTAACATTTCCAAAAAGGGGGAGAAATAATGTTCATATATTCAGGGGGAGCATATGAACATATCTTTTTGGAAAATTATTAATGTTTTATAAAATATCAAAAAGCGGGAAGATTGTCGACTTATGAATCTTTTTTATGTTTTGATTATTTTACAAAAACATATTTCAAATATATTATATATTACTAATAGTGTAAGATAAGTCAAAGTGCTGCACAACTAGAGTTATTCAAGAATAAGAACAATCAACATTGCAACTGTATCCCAAAGTAACATCGGCAAATATCGAACGACTCGAAAGATCTCAATAAAAATTCAAAGGATATAACGGAGAAGTCGCACATCAGAGATATTCAAGATTTTTCTATTTTCATTGAGTCTAGAGTCGAGTCGATCTCAAACGGTCAGAATTTATTTTCTTATCCTATTTCAATTAAAATTAGCAAAAACCAAAAATCCTTTCAAAACTTATTTTTAAAATTAAAGTCTCGTGTCTGAATATATCAGACATGGATGCCCTATATGGACGTCCCTATGAACGTCCACTTTAGATGTCTATGGCAGTTACAAACTTTTCAAAATTCTGATTTTTAATTTGATTTTCAAATTTCCAACGGTTATAAACAGTCGATAACTATCCTACATTTTGGAGCAGTTATTATAACTGTCTTAATTGCCCGCTTTTAAGTTTCTATATAAAAGACTCATTTTTCATAAGTTCTCAACCGAATCATTCTTTATCAATTTTATTTTTCAAGTTTTCTTGCAAATTCTGTCTCTCTAAATTCTCAAGTTTTTCACTAATTTTTTCTGAGAGGAGATCTTTCTAGTGCTTTAGATTTTTCTATTCATTTAGAAAAGAAATATCTCTAAAAATTATCGAAGAAGTATTTGCTTTAAAGTTGTCTAAATCTTTTGAAAAACTTTTTCGATTTGTTTTCAAAGTTTTATTAACATCCAAAACACAATCCATTATCTCCTTGAATCAAAATTTTGATTTATCCTTTGAGATCATTAGGACTGTAAAGTTGGTTTATAAAAATTTGATTAAAATCTTTTTGTACGATCTAGTGAAGAAAGTCTTAAGATCTTCACATTGTAAGGGTTTTGGACTTGCGCCTTACGAAAATCTAGGTGTTCATCGCCTGCAAGTGTAAATGTTCTAAGATTTGAGCATGATAAAAGATTTGGGTTTCTCCACCCGTAAGAGTCGACTGTGTTGGGGTCAAAATTTGCACCCCGGTTAACCAAGTCAAAGTCAAGGTCAACCCCAGGCCAGGTGGGCCCAAGCCCAGGTCAAGCGGGCCCATACCCAAGTCGAGCCCGCGACCAGCCTCCCCATGCCAACATAAAAATTATGTAATAAATAATTTTAATGTAATTTATTTATGCATGAATGGGCATAAAGCCAAATTTTTGTAAAGCTCATGGCTTATGTGCAAAAAGAAATGGCACATGAGCCATTGGATGGGTAAAATGCCATTTTGTAGCCCAAGGGGCTATATGTAAATATGTAAACCTATATAAGACAACATGATGATGAATAAAGCATATACACTCTTCATTCTCTCAAACTCTAGGGTTTGTGCCTCCACTCTCTCTTTTCAAGTTCTTCCTCTTTCTTTCCATTTTCTAAATAAATTATCTTTTTTTTTAAACTAAACAAAGTTTTACAATAAACCCACCTTCCAAGACTCTATCAAGAGAAGAAAAATGGTCTCTTTTTTTTATCATCCAAGATCTAGATCTTGGAGTTTCAAGAGAACCCATTTTGGGTTTCTTCTCAAAAGAGAAAGGGGAAAATCTTTTGGAGTTTAACTCCACAAATAAAATTATTTTGGAGTTTAACTCCACTATAGAAATTCTTTTGGAGTTTAACTCCACAGTAAAAATCTTTTTTTTTTGGAGTTTAACTCCACATTAAATCTTTTTAGGAGTTTAACTCTATATAAAATTCTTTCGGAGTTCAACTCCACAGTAAAAATTCTTCCGGAGTTCAACTCCATTTAAATTCTTTTGGAGTTTAACTCCACAAACAAAAATTCTTTTGGAGTTTAACTCCACAATAAAAACCTTTTTTGGAGTTGAACTCCATTTAAAACTCCTTTTGGAGTTTAACTCCATTACATAAATTCTTTTGGAGTTTAACTCCACAGTAAAAATCCTCTTTTTTTGGGAGTTTAACTCCACATTAAATCTTTTCCGGAGTTTAACTCCACATTTAAAATTCATTCGGAGTTCAACTCCACAATAAAAATTCTTTCGGAGTTCAACTCCATTTAAGTTCTTTTGGAGTTTAATTTCACAAACAAAAATTCTTTTGGAGTTTAACTCCAGAATAAAAATCTTTTTTCGGAGTTAAACCCCATTTAAAACTCTTTTTGGAGTTAAACTCCATTTAAAACCTTTTGGAGTTGAACTATATGTAAAAAAAAAATCTGGAGCCCTTTGGCCCCCTCACGAGCTAGCACGTGAGGGGGTAGGCTCCCATTAAGTGGGACCCCAAGCATGTGAGGGGTTACATGCTAACATGTGACCCTCCCTCACATGCTAGCAAGTGAGTGGTCACATGCTAGCATGTGACTCCTCCCTCACATGATAGGCGTCACATGCTAGCATGTGACCCTCCATGTCACATGCTACCATGTGACCCCCTCACATGGGGTCACATGCTAGCATGTGACGCCCCCTCATATGCTAGCATGTGAGGGGAGGCTCCCATTAAATGGGAGCCCAGGTTCTCCCTCTTTTTTTAAAAAAATTCTTTTTTTCTTTTCTTTTCTTCCTTTCTTCTTTCTTTTCTTTATTTAATCTCTTTTTATTTAAAATAAAAATAAAATAAAATAAATAAATATTAAATAAATTATAAATAATATTTTAAAAAATAAATTTTTTTTTCTCTAAATATTTTTTTACTTATTTATTTTTGTTTTTTTATATAGAAAAATATATATATCTTTTTTTTAACAAATGGAACAAAAAAAAAACACACACACACCAACGCATCGCATTGAGTTCGCATGACCAGTTTAACCCGTCAATCGGAGGTTCCTTCGCTCCAAAGGCGAGGAGTAATTAATAGCAGCTTAGTCCGCGGCCGCTGGAGATTCGGATCCCCACAACCAATAAACCTCGGCCTACCTTAGGCAGGGTTTATCTGTAGTCCGCCTGACAAGCGCGCGCGTATTCCCATCTCAATGGGGTGACGAAAAACACCCTACAGATTCTGGCACGCCCGGTGGGACCAATCTCTCCTCCCATATTTCGGGTTAAACGTTCATGCGAGCTCAATCAATATACATATCGATTGTCTATACTGAAATCATGTTTCTATTTGCAGGGGGTTAACAATTTCCAATTGCCATCTTCGAATGCAAGTCGATATTTGAATGACTTTCCTTGGCCCCCAACCGGGGACAAGGCCATCAACACCGACAAAATAATAAGGCATTTCGGGCAAGCTCCAGCGGTGCCCCTGACAACTGTTCAATCGGTTAACTTCTCCAAGCTTCTGATCCAGTTGACCACCATGTCATTAAACTGGGAATAGTCGACCTCTAAGTCGTTAAACTGGAAATATAAAAATGTGTAAATAAAACAAAAGAAATAATAATAATAAAAAGCCGAAATGATGGGGCAATCCGCAATAAAAATCAGCGAGTAAAAATAAAAATAAAGCCGAAATGATGAGGCAACCGCGAATAAAAAGCCGAAATGATAGTGCAATCTCGACCTTCGCGATAAGAAAAGCTGGAATGATAGAGCAATCGCGGTAAAAAAAAACGGCGAATGATGAGTCGCTCCTGGTACCATATTCCAGTGCAGCGATGCAGACGCCAACCAAACTCTGAATGTCGCAACGGCGAATGATGAGTCGCTCCTGGTACCATGTTCCAGTGCAGCGATGCAGACGCCAACCAAAATACAATTTCCCAAAATTTTTCCAGCCCTACGGTTGGTCCCCAAGTTGACTACCGTATAAAATCCAAGGGCTCAAATAATTTTCATCATACCCATACCCCACCGCAATCACCAGTCCAGCGGTCGGTCTCCGCCCTTGGAATTATGGTCCATTGGGAAGACCCACTCATGTGTCCTCACGATACATAAGGAGAACAAACCTTCGTGGGATCCTTACGACTCACAAAGGGAAAACACACTTGGGGGTCCTTACGACTCCTAAGGAGAAAATTCACCTACGGGATCCTTATGACTCGTAGGGAGAAAATGATTTTATGGGACCTTTACGGCCCATAAAATTGAAAACCCTTAGGTGATAGGGATCTAAACCTGTCTCCTAAGCCATCGCTTCCTAATAGGCAATGGCGAATGATGAGTCGCTCCTGATACCATATTCCAGTGCAGCGATGCAGACGCCGACCAAAATCCAAATCCCCAAGTGGTGAATGATGAGTCGCTCCTAGTACCATATTCCAGTGCAGCGATGCAAATGCTAACCAAAATCCAAATCCCTAAGTGGCGAATGATGAGTCGGTTCTGGTACCATATTCCAGTGCAGCGATGCAGAAGCCAACCAAATCCCAAACCCCAATGGCGAATGGTGAGTCGCTCCTGGTACCATATTCCAGTGCAGCGATGCAGACGCCAACAAAATCTTGAATTTTTTCTGGCCCTACGGTCCGGATCATACATCCTGCAAAACCGTATACAATCCACGGGCGTAAAACGATCTCAATCTCTCCCAAGTCCTACCGGCGAGACCACATTCAAAGTCCCACCGGCGGTGAAGATTAAAAAAAAAGGTATGTCTACAAGCAAAATGGGTACGGATGAAAACCTGAAAGGGCTCCGTGAGTAAAAACAGCAGGACTGCCGGCGAGTTTGTGAAAACCCGAAAGTGCGCAAACTCATGAAAAAGAGATGAAATGCACTCGCAAAGTCCTCTCGACTTTGTGAGGAGAAAATTCCCGCGTGAGATCCTTACGACTCACAAAGGAGCAACACACTTAGGGGTCCCCACGACTCCTAAGGAGAAAATACACTTACGGGATCATTACGACCCGTAGGGAGAAAATGCTTTGTGAGACCCTTACGGCTCACAAAATTGAAAATTCTTAGGTGATAGGGACCTAAAACCTGTCTCCTAAGCCATCGCTTCCTAAGAAGCAAACGCAAATGATGATTCGCTCCTGGTACCATATTCCAGTGTAGCGATGCTGATGCCAAACAAAAACCTAAATCCCCAAATCCTCTCATGGCAAATGATGATTCGCTTCTGGTACCATATTCCAGTGTAGCGATGCTGAGATCAACCTAAATCAAATCAAACCAATAAGCTCTGCGTCGGAATCATGCTTCGTCTCAGAGTGTACCCCGCGTCGAAATCAAGCATCGCCTCGGTGTACCTGCCTTCCCTGTCGGAATTATGCTTCGGCTCGGAATCAACCAACGACCTCCCTGTCGAAATTATGCTTCGCCTCGGAATCAAGTTGACTAACAAGCTCTGCGGTGGAATCATGCTTCGTCTAAGAGTGTACCCCATGTCGAAATCATGCTTCGCCTTGGCGTATCTGCCTTCCTTGTTGGAATTATGCTTCGGCTCGGAATCAACCAGCGACCTCCTCATCGAAATTAAGCTCCGCCTCGGAATCAAGTCGACCAACATGCTCTGCGCCGGAATCATTCTTCGTTTTAGAATGTACCCCGCGTCGAAATCAAGCTTCGTCTCGGCGTATCTGTCCTCCTTGTCGAAATTATACTTCGTCTCGGAATCAAGTCAGCCAACAGGCTCTGTGCCGGAATTATGCTTTGTCTCAGAATGTATCCCGTGTCGAAGTCATGTTTCGCCTCGGAGTATCTTCTTTTCCTGTCGAAATTATGCTTCGCCTGGGAAACAACCTCTGCATCGAAATTATGCTTCGGTCAGAATGTCTGCCGCTCGTCGGAATTATGCTCCGCTCTTCGGAATCATGCTCTGCTCTTCGGAATGATGCTCCGATCCTTGGAATGATGCTCCGCTCTTCGGAATGATGTTTCGATCCCTTTGGAATCATGCTCCGCTCTTCGGAATGATGCTCCAATTCCTGGAATCATGCTCCGCTCTTCAGAATGATGCTCCGATCCCTGGAATCATGCTCCGCTCTTCGGAATGATGCTCCGATCCCTGGAATCATGCTCCGCTCTTCGGAATGATGCTCCGAACCCCCGGAATGATGCTCCGACTCTTCGGAATGATGCTCCGATCCTTTTGGAATCATGCTCCGCTCTTCGGAATGATGCTCCAATCCCCGGAGTCATGCTCCGCTCTTCGGAATGATGCTCCGATCCCTGGAGTCATGCTCCGCTCTTCGGAATGATGCTCCGATCCCTGGAGTCTTGCTCCGCTCTTCGGAATGATGCTCCGATCCCTGGAATCATGCTCCGCTCTTCAGAATGATGCTCCGATCCCTGGAATCATGCTCCGCTCTTCGGAATGATGCTCCAATCCCGGAATTATACTCCAACCCTCGGAATTATGCTCCGACTCTTTGGAATGATGCTCTAGTCCCTGGAATCATGCTCCGCTCTTCGGAATGATGCTCTGATCCCTGGAATCATGCTCCGCTCTTCGGAATGATGCTCTGATCCCGGAATTATACTCTAACCCTTGGAATTATGCTCCGACTCTTCGGAATGATGCTCCGATCCCTAGAGTCATGCTCCGCTCTTCGGAATGATGCTCCGATCCCTGGAGAAATGCTCCGCTCTTCGGAATGATGCTCCGATCCCTGGAATCATGCTCCGCTCTTCGGAACGATGCTCCAATCCCTGGAATCATGCTCCGCTCTTCGGAATGATGCTCTGATCCCTGGAATCATACTCCGCTCTTCGGAATGATGCTCCGATCCCGGAATTATGCTCCAATCCTCGGAATTATGCTCTGACTCTTCGGAATGATGCTCCGGTCCCTGGAATCATGCTCCGCTCTTCGGAATGATGCTCCGATTCCTGGAATCATGCTCCGCTCTTCGGAATGATGCTCCGATCCTTGGAATCATGCTCCGCTGTTCTGAATGATGCTCCGATCCCGGAATTATGCTCCAACCCTTGGAATTATGCTCCGACTCTTTGGAATGATACTCCTACTCTGGAATTATGCTCCGCAAATCGGAATGATGCTCCGATCCCCGGGAATCATGCTCCCCGAGGGATGCTCCGCCCCCGGAATGATGTTACACCTCGAAGTCCAGCTTCAAGATTCATCAATTTTATGCACACAACTCAAATGTGCGGTGTGCATTTATTGATGGGGGCCACTTTATTGGGGTCAAAATCTGCACCCCGGTTGACCAAATCAAAGTCAAGGTCAACCCCAGGCCAGGTGGGCCCAAGCCCAGGTCAAGCAGGCCCATGCCCAAGTCGAGCCCGCGGCCAGCCTCCCAATGCCAACATAAAAATTATGTAATAAATAATTTTAATGTAATTTATTTATGCATGAATGGGCATAAAACCAAATTTTTGTAAAGCTCATGGCTTATGTGCAAAAAGAAATGGCATATGAGCCATTGGATGGGCAAAATGCCATTTTGTAAAGCCCAGGGGGTTATATGTAAATATGTAAGCCTATATAAGATAACATGATGATGAATAAAGCATATACACTCTTCATTCTCTCAAACTCTAGGGTTTGTGCCTCTACTCTCTCTTTTCAAGTTCTTCCTCTTTCTTTTCATTTTCCAAATAAATTAAGAGCTTAGCTCTTTTTTAAAAAAAACTAAACAAAGTTTTACCATAAACCTACCTCCCAAGACTCCATCAAGAGAAGAAAAATGGTCTCTTTTTTTATCATCCAAGATCTATATCTTGGAGTTTCAAGAGAATCCATTTTGGGTTTCTTCTCAAAAGAGAAAGGGGAAAATCTTTTGGAGTTTAACTCCTCAAATAAAATTATTTTGGAGTTTAACTCCACTACAGAAATTCTTTTGGAGTTTAACTCCACAGTAAAAATCTTTTTTTTGGGAGTTTAATTCTACATTAAATCTTTTTAGGAGTTTAACTTCATATAAAATTCTTTCGGAGTTCAACTCCACAATAAAAATTCTTCCGGAGTTCAACTCCATTTAAATTCTTTTGGAGTTTAACTCCACAAACAAAAAATCCTTTGGAGTTTAATTCCACAATAAAAACCTTTTTTGGAGTTGAACTCCATTTAAAACTCCTTTTGGAGTTTAACTCCACTACAGAAATTCTTTTGGAGTTTAACTCCACAGTAAAAATCCTCTTTTTTTGGGAGTTTAACTCCACATTAAATCATTTCCGGAGTTTAACTCCACATTTAAAATTCTTTTGGAGTTCAACTCCACAATAAAAATTCTTTCGGAGTTCAACTCCATTTAAGTTCTTTTGGAGTTTAACTCCACAAATAAAAATTCTTTTGGAGTTTAACTCCACAATAAAAATCTTTTTTCGGAGCTAAACCCCATTTAAAACTCTTTTTGAAGTTAAACTCAATTTAAAATCTTTTGGAGTTGAACTACATGTATAAAAAAAAAATCTGGAGGCCTTTGGCCCCCTCACGTGCTAGCATGTGAGGGGGAGGACACCCATTAAGTGGGTCCCCCAGCAAGTGAGGGGTCACATGCTAGCATGTGACCCCCCACATGCTAGCAAGCGAAGGGTCACATGCTAGCATGTGACCCCCCCACATGCTAGCATGCGAGTGGTCACATGCTAGCATGTGACTCCCCCCTCACATGCTAGGCGTCACATGCTAGCATGTGACCCCCTATGTCACATGCTAGCATGTGACCCCCCTCACATGCTAAATGGGTGCCCAAGTTCTTCCTTTTTTTAAAAATAAATTCTTTTCTTTTTATTTTCTTTTCTTCCTTCCTTCTTTCTTCCTTCTTTTCTTTATTTAATCTCTTTTTATTTAAAATAAAAATAAAATAAAATAAATAAATATTAAATAAATAAAAATAAATTATAAATAATATTTAAAAATTAAAAAAATAAAAAGTTAAAATAATTTTTTTTCTCTAAATATTTATCTACTTATATATTTTTGTTTTTTTTATATAGAAAAATATATATATCTTTTTTTAACAAATGGAACAAAAAAACACACACCAACGCATCACATTGAGTTCGCATGACCAGTTTAACCCGTTAATCGGAGGTTCCTTCGCTCCAAAGGCGAGGGGTAATTAACGGCAGCTTAGTCCGCAGCTGCCGGAGATTCGGATCCCCACTATCAATAAATCCCGGCCTACCTTAGGCAGGGGGAATTTGTAGTCCGTCTGACAAGCGCGCGCGTATTTCCATCTCAATGGGGTGACGAAAAACACCCTACACACTGGATAGTGAGTTTGAATCCTGAGCAGGAGTTCTCAGGCGGGGATTAGTCACAGAGTTGGTGAACCTCGATAACAATTTCTGTGCCATCTACTTTTTCTGTATTCTGTATTTGTTGAATTGTTTATACTTATACTATGATTTTTTTATTCCGATGCAAAATTTGTATAATCTGCACAATTGCACCGGATTTTCCATAAAACCTTATTCATCCCCTCTAAAGCTGTTTTCAATAAGTGTACTGGCTATACGTACTTTAATCGGACATTTGATAATACTAGCCGGCTTAGGATTATGCCAGATTATTAAATCAAGTATTTATTTAATAGTTTACATATATATATATTTTGATATATATATTCTAGTATTATATTCACTATTCATTTTCTCTCTCTTGGCTATCCGTATTTTTATACGGATACACGTATATGTAGGTGATACATATACCCGGATTGTATTCCATATTTATACGGAATACTTCTAGAAGGAGGATACCTCATTTCTCATTTCTATTTGTTAGAAATGAGAGAAATGAGGTGGAGGGTGAGGTGGCATGGAAGTATGGTGAGAGGAATGGCTATTGATTTATTTATTTCATTTGGATTCACTATTGTGGCATGGCTGCTTTTGTTTACTAAATTTTTTTTTCATAAAAAAATAAGATAGCACATTTCTATCTGCACACTTTCATTCTCACACATGCTCACTCTCTCATCTTCTTCTTCCCCTTTCTTTGCTCATGTGTTGAGCTCACTCTCTTGAATGGAAAAATGAGAGCTTAAATGATAGTGGAAAAATCCCTACAACCCTAAGCTTCATAACCCAGCGAATTGTGATCTTTCGGTTTCTTTACTAGAGTTCTTGATGTGAAGCTGGAGCTTGTATCAGTTTCCCTTAGGTGGATCATCTTCGGTAAGGACGAATGACTCTCAAGCGCATTCCTGATGGTCTACGAAGCTTAGAGGGGTCTTCCACGATTGGGTGGAAACACTACAAAGGTTGTAGTCTCAATAACCATGCAGCTTAGCTTTCTTTAGATTCTAGTTTAGTGTTTGGAACGGATTCGAGGTTGTGGTTTCCTCGCGCTCGCATGAAAATTTTGTTCACCGATTTTTGCTTCCGTTGTGCCGCGAGCACCGGGGGATCCTAACATGATATCAGAGCCATCTAAACACTCAAACTAGTAGTAAACGATGCTCACGTTTCGAAACCGAAATTTTTCCGTATTTCGAATCCCAAAATCCAAGTTTCTATTCTGGAATTTTAAAAGCTTCTGAAATTTTTTTAATGTATGAAAATGTGTTGAAAATGCTTTAAAATTGACATTGGAGGAAGACGAGCTCCAACGGAGCAAGTCTGGCTGACTTGGGCAGCCAAAAGGCCTCCCAGGTCGGCCAAGACTTCTTTGTTGGGCCCAGGCTTCTTCCAGGGTCTTGGGTGTTTGGTTTTGGGATTTTTGGTGTACTTCTTTTTTGCCCAGATTTCCAGTAGTGATATCTTAGCTTTCGGCCATCACGGGAAACATTTCGGTCGAAAATTTAGCATCGTTTATGATTCGTAGTTTTATATATGTGCTGTTAAACGTCATCTAATTTCTATATTTTCGATTAGATGGGGTTGCACATATATTGCTTGTGTTGTTGGTATATATATTTTTATGATGGTTTAGCCGGATTGTCGTGATGGATTACCCCTCGTGTGATGATGTTTGTACAATTTTGTTTTATGTATTCATTTGTTCGAGACGAGTGGCCAACTTATAGCCGTCGTTGCTGCTTGATGTATATTCTTTTGTTTGGAAACGTTCAGGATGCGGGCGTTGTTGCCATTGTATATATTTCATTATATGTACTAGGATGAACCCACGGAGATATGCTCGGGCAACCAGATTCTAGAGTGCGGAAGGTGGCCATCTCATGGAGTTGGGAACGGGCCATCTCGCTCTAGAATTGACGGGTTACTCACCGCACTTGTAAAGGTTCAAGGATAGACCCGCGCAGGGGTGCTCAAGTTACCGAATTCTAGAAAGAGCTGGGTGGCGCACTCATGAAATTGAGGCTGGGTTGCCCCGTTTCTAGGATTGGCGGGTAGTTTTCCACACTCGTAGGGGTCTTAATTCGATGTTGTCCGGGCTATCCACACGATCGGGGAACGTCACATTTCATTTGCGGCTCAAATGAAACGCGGGGCTCCTAATTTATCTGTTATTCCATATTGTTTGCCGCATGCCTGTGATGTTATTATATGTCTGTGATGATATATATATATATATATATATATATTATGTATATCAGATGCTTCTATACATTTTACATCCGCGCTAACCCTGTCTTTGCCCTGCTGTAAGTTAAGTAAACTTACGGTGAAAACTCGAGGCCCCATGGCAAATGCGATGGCATATAAAAGTATGCTATTTTGGTTGTTTCTGCTGTGGATAGAAGCTTAAAATGATGTGACTGCATTATATGTTTAATGTAAGAAAAATAAACCCAATATGATGTTGCACAAACTAAATTTTCAAAGATTTTATAGTCATATTCTTTTGCTTTGCATAGAGATATTCGGTAAGGAATATACTGCACCTCATTCGATGAGGCAAGAGCCTTGATCCCTTTATGGAGTGTTCGCTCTTAAGAAAAATGTTATGTTATTATAAACCACTCGTTTTAAAAGTGGAACTTAAACCACTCCTTTTCAAAGCCACTCGAGTTCCTTCAACAATATCGAGTTCATTACGTTAAAAGTTTTTCGCCAAAGTCCTGCCGTAACCCTTCGTCATTTCAGATGAGTGGTACCTAGTATTCGTGCTGCGTTTGTTAGCCTTTGTCAAGGTGTAGTGTGTGGTAGGTATGTGTTACTTGTTTACTATATAGAGATGCAATTATCTAGGACTGTCGTACAGTCTTGTTGGCCTTTGTCAAGGGCTTGTATGGGTGGGTCTAAATTAATCAAGGATAATGACGAGTTGAACTTAACTTGCGACTTATGATTTGTTGGCCTTTGTCAAGATTATAGGCCCCTTGGGGCAAAAAACATATCAGGAGTTTCAAATATAAGGGAAACTTTCCAAGTATGCGCATATCTTTTGGAGTGTGGTGATTTTGGTTCGCTTCCATCAAGGTTATCACACAATGATATTTGGGTCCCGATTCCCACTGATGAGTAGGTATTACTTACGGAAGCTTTACACTTCGCAACTAGCTATCACATTAGGTGTCGAGAAAGGTGTTAATGGGGTTATACCTCTGCGGTAACTGTGTTATTAAATTGGGTCCGTGTGAAAGCATGGGGGACCTCACTCGGAGTACTAACACTGGCCTAGTTGAACGGTTAGCGAACTTATAAGGTGTATATGATCCCGACTAGTTCTCATTTTAGGGTTTGAAGAAGAATTCGAGGAACAGTGGGAGCCATCCTGATTAGATAAATTAATAAACCAATCTAATCTTGATAGAGTACACGCTGAGTGTTTCTTTTCTCTCTCTGGTTTGCAACCATGACCGACCTTGAACTAAAACTTGTAACCAAGTTAACCGAACCTTTTTACCATCTGGCTTTGGAATGTCATGATTCACGACAAAGTCGCATATATCCCTACTGCTCCTAATTCCCCTTTTCCTTCTCTATAATACTTCGTATCACTACGAAGATCCATATTTCTTAGAAAGATCATCTCGTATAGTTACATATGAACTAGAAGAAATTTATTTCAGTCCGAGGATGGTCATAGGTTCTGGAGAAATTGAATTGTATAATTCTGTTGTCTCTTCCCTTTACATTCTCTCGAGTTAAGAGCTCCTTGTATTAGCAGTGTACACCAGTTATGCTTGTTGGATAGTCTTCTTCCAAAACTTAGGCTGGTGCTGAAAGATAAGGAAGGAAGAAAACCAACTAGCCTAAGTATGGAGTATAGAAGGTACGAAGTGGAGACATATAATGGGGTTGAAGTGAGGGTAAGGGAAATTGTAACTAGTGTCATGAATCTGGGCAGTAGAAGAGGCATTACTAGGAATACCCGGCCACCCCCTTGAAACATTCTTATGTTTCAGTTCTCCTGTATTGTAATTGAAAACCGTTTCTCAATTAATTCTAACTCCTGGGTATATGTATAACAGATTAGAATCCCACATCTGTAGGGCGTTATAAATGTTGAGAATGAGTAGAATATTGGGAAATGGATAATTTGATCCTCAATATCGGTATTTGTAGCAATTGGTGATATTGGATTAAATACCTGGTTTTTCCTAACGACAAATATTTGGTTTTGAATAATCGTTGTTATGAACCAATTTTAAAAAATGATATATCTGTCTCTATATTTATAAAGTGAGATATAATTTTTGAAAAACATTTACCTTTATCAATTGAGAATAAGATAAGAAGTATTGAATAACGGTATAGACATTCTTAACCAAAATATAGTTCTCAACTTATAACACACGGAGTTTGAGTTATTGAACTCTTAGGACTTATACATGATAATGTATGTTGTCCAGTGTCCTTTAGAACAAGCGGTTGGAACTCTTACTTCATTCCGTTTTACCTATGAGTTCTCTGGTTTTAGACATGCATTCGTTGAATGCAAGGTCCAAAGATTTTTAGAAGTTCATAGCATATTTGAATAAAGTAGAGAACCAAACGTTGGAAGTATCAAGATTTTTCGAAGTGATCGAAGACGTGGATACTTATGCTAGTTATTCCGTAGAAGTA
Organism: Agapanthus africanus; assembly: GCA_030015575.1. Taxonomy (NCBI): domain Eukaryota; kingdom Viridiplantae; phylum Streptophyta; class Magnoliopsida; order Asparagales; family Amaryllidaceae; genus Agapanthus; species Agapanthus africanus. The sequence continues at coordinate 685,568,978 of JASDDO010000031.1, read as the reverse complement.
ATATTGAGAATTTGATTCTCTCTCAGATTACTCATCCATTGGTGTGCTCTATGGTGAGTAATGTTGTATGGCCTTCTTCCATTTCGGTGATATGCACTAAAAATAATTGCATACCAATTGAAAATGGTTTCATCTAAATTAGTGCATTTGATTCTATATGGACATAGATGGGTAGCATATCTTGAGATTGTTAATATATGAAGTTATCCTGTTTCTATTTAAAAGCAGAATCCAGAAAAATTTAAGGTATGTTTCAGTAATGTCAGTTTATGGGTTATCCCAAGCATTCACAAGGGTCTAACTTCTATCATTTTCAAGATCAATAGTTGTATTGTTCTTGACTTGCCACCTTTTTATAAAAGGAATCTTTTTGTAAAAGAAATTAGTGGGAGTATGGTAGAAATAGAAGTGATTCTAAAACCACAAATGGTTACTGAAAATTTAGTAGAACCTGGAGATTCATTTGGACTCTGACATACCTTAACTACTCCACAGATTTTAGTAGGCGACCTAAGCCGCCCTAGATACTCCGGCTTCCTCATAGGTGACAGAGAGATCAACATCATTGTGATGATGACCTTACTAGTTATCAGCAGGTCATGAGAAGTGGTGACTTTCGGATGATGGCCAAATGCATTATATCCAAAGGGGACTCCACGCACTTCAGCAAATTATGAATTTTGGACTTTGCTGGATGCACCTGAAAGGGTAAAACCCATTAGAAGCAAGTAGATCTTATGAGATCAGTGCAGATGGAAAGGTAGTAACCTAATAAGGTTAGACCTGTAGTAAAAGGTTTTCATCAAATACCCACTGTGGATTGTGATGATACTTTTTTCTTCAGTGTCTGTGCTGAAGTCCATACAGATATAATTTGTCACTGCCGTTTTTCCATGACTATGAGATTTGGCAACTGGATGACTATAACGTCTTTCTAAATGGGAATTTATAAGTGCACATGTATATGATTTCGCCAGAGGGTTTTCGTAATCAGTGGGAGCTGCGGAAGGTGTAAGTTGCTTATGTCTGTTTATAGACTAAAGCGGGCATAGCGGAGATGTATCATCTGTTTTGATGTGACAATCAAACCAGGTAAGAAGAATGTAGGGAGTACTATCATATATGATATAATCTTGATAGGAAGTGATGTTCCTATACTACAATCGGTCAAACTATGGTTGTCACGTGTGTTTCTCCATATAGGATATGGATAATATATCAAGGATTTTGGTAACTAGATCTATGACAATAGATTTTGATTTGGAAAGTGTCCCAATCAGAATACTTGGACACCAATCTAAAGGGTTTAGAATGGACAACTCCTTGCATGGCGGTGTACCTACATATGATGAGATGTCTTCTAGACTGATGAGGAGAAGGACTTGCGTGAATGCAATTTCAATTTCTTTGGCAATTAGGTCAACCATGCGATGTTATGTACCAGGCCAGATATTGCCTTTGCACTTGCTATGGTAAGTGGATATTAATCCAATCCTAGAGAAATAATGGGAAGAAGTGAATAACATATTAGGATGTTCTTGGAGTATGGTAATGAAAGCCTCCTACAGGAGGCGGTTACCGTTTCCAGCTTCCAAGATGAGTTGGATGACAAAATGGCTGTTGGAGCTATAAATTTACCCTCTTCTGAGGTGTAGTATGTTGGAAAGTGTTCCAAGCGGATACTGAGATAGACATGGCATAGTATGCTGATTAGATTCAACGGTGACTACAGTCCAAGAAGTTTGTTGGATAAAGGTTTTAATTTATGAACTTGGTCCCATCATCTATCCAGACAAATTCTAAGGCAGGTATTGCTCAGTTCGGGGGATAGTTGATCTCCACGAAGTTGAGATATAAAGAGATAAAGTAAGGAATATTGTAGTGGATCCACTCACTAAGACTATTTCTCGAACACGGTTGTTTCTTAAATACGGTTTTCTAAACTGATCAGTAGAGAAGTTGGGTATTCGATAGCACACAGAGCTATGAGTATGCGATACCGCAATAATTGACCTTAAGTGCAAGTGGGAAATTGTTAGATATAGTGCCCTCAAGGCAATTATTGTAATTGCAAGTAGGGAAGACCTATACGGGTAGAACGGTTTTGCTCGAGATGATAGTATGCTATCTAGTCTGTCTTTATCATTATGTGTATATGTTTTGCTTGCTATTGTGTGTCACTTATACATAATGATAAAGCCCGTATGATTATTGCATGACCACCAACATTATGATGGCGATCATATACGTGGGAGCTGGGTATTCCATATGCATATCCTTAAATGTCCTTAGTTGAGAGAGTATCAAGACCGAGTATCGATATTCCGGAGCAGACTAGTGTATATATTTCTAGACCCTGACGAGAGGCGGTTGCCGGTCTCATAAGCCATTGGTGTTTGACACCTAAGATAGTATATAGGTGCTTACTGGAGGTGAGCACACCGTACGGACTCGCCGAGAACTTCTAGATGGTATTATACCTATCGTCAGATAGCAGTTCTCAAGTGACATGAGTACATGGTAGTCTTTAGACCTGAGATCGTCATTTGTCTCGTGTGTTCCTGCTGTACTTAGATTACTACCCTACCACGGCTCAAAAGAGTCATACAAACAGGTTTTAATTGGGTACAGTCCCCAGCCACATAGAGGCAGCGAGCGATTGGAAGGGATTCGTCTCTCCCGGTATAGGGATTCGATGTCGCGCTGTGTTCGGTTGGCTATCACTATAAATATCTGGCCAGGGTGGATGAGATTTACTGATTGAAGATCAGTAGTTTCTCGGTAGATGATGAGCTTGACACCGGCATAACTTATCGGGTTATTAGAGGTCTGACGTTATCCACCTCTAGACCCGGTATTCGACACTCTTAGACGAAGAGACCGAACTATATAGAGATTGTCACTTACAGGCTCAGTAGGGTATGGACAGACTTGATTGTCAACTTCCCTTTCGACACATACCTGGGTAGCCGTTACGTACAGTTAGTGCTGCTGACGTGATTGTGGTTATGGATTTGTTGGCTATAGTGCCCTCAAGGCAATTTTGTTGTCATTATTATTGATATGTATACGTTTTACTGGTTATTACGTGTCACTAATACATAATGATAAAGAGCATAGAATCTTTGCTTGACTACCAGATTTATGATGGTGATCATACTTGTGAGAGCTGGGTAGTCCATAAGCACATCCTTCAATGTCCTTAGTTGTGGGAGTATCGAGACTGGGTATCGATATTTTAGAGTAGACTAGTGTATAAATTTCTAGACCTCGACGAGGAGCGGTGGCAGGTCTCATAGACATTGGTGTAATGCACCTAAGATTGTATATAGATACTCACTGGAGGTGAGTACACCGGACGGACTCGCCGAGAACTTTTAGATGATACTATACCCATTGTCACATAGAAGTTCTCTGGTGACATGAGTACAGGTAGTCTGTTGACCTGAGATCGTCATTTGTCTCGTGTGAGTTCCCATATACTTAGATTGCTACCCTACCACGGCTCTATTGAGGCGTGTAAACAGATTTTAGTTGGGTATAGTCCAGAGTCACATGGAGGCAATGAGCGATCTTCAGGGATTCTTCTCTTCCGGTATAGGGAGTCAATTTCGCGCCGTGTTCGGTTGGCTATCACCATAAATCCCTGGCTAGGGTGGGTAGGATTTAATGATTATAGATCAGTAGTTTCTCGGTGGGTGATGAGCTTCACGCTAACACGAATTATTGGGTTATTAGGGGTCTGACGTTATCCACCCCTAGACTTGATATGCGATACTCTTAGATGAAGAGATCAGACTGTATGGAGATTATCACTTACAGGCTCTGTAGAGATACGGATGAGTTTTCTTGTCGACCTTCCTTTCGTTCAATACCTGGGTAGCCGTTATGTACAGCTAGTGCTGCTGACATGCTTGTGGTTAAACTCACTGCTAGTGTATTGTCGAGTCTTTAAAGTTCTACACAGATGGTTTCTCGGTTCAGGCGAAATGATGTAGTGTGCGCGTATTTTGATACACACCCAGGTTCGATTAAATACGTGTATTTAGTGCACATATTTTAATCAGATGTTTTAATTGAAAGTATATCTTAGCACCTCTACTAGGGTTCTATGAGCATCAATTATGCAATTTTAAAAATCTAGAGGGCTAAGTATACCAAACAAGAACCGAACTAGAGATTTAGGGGATCAAAGTTAGCAAACTAGCAAGTTCTAAACTAAGTGAAGAGAAATTACAGTCTTTGTAGTCTAGTCCTTCACTTCAAATGCTCCGAGTAGTAGCCTTAGAACTCTTCTTTGACTCCACTTGAAGAATGGAACGTGCTTGCTCGAAATCTTCGTCGTCGAAGATGATCCACATTGAGGCAACTCATACTTAAGCTCACACTTCACTAATCAAGGTATTAGTAAAGAGAGTAATCTATATTAATTTGCTAGAGTAGTGTAGATTGATGAAGTAGAAATTTTGCTCACTAAAAATCTTTCTTTCTTTTTCTTTTTCTCAACCCTAGAAAAAACTAGTGAGGAGAGAAATAAGATGAACTTGGACTTATGAGTGAACCATGAGATAAGATGAGATGAAGAGGATGATAAATATCTATGAATAAAACAAGAATGGAAGATGAGTTATGACTTCTCAATACTTCTTCAAGCACCTAAAGAATAATGACTCATTCTTCTTTTCTTTAATTCACATATCTAAATCATTATCTTCTCATCTTGATCTCTAATGTGATTCTCACATTATATATATATATATATATATATATATATATATATATATATATAAAATTATTAAATCGACACTTGATTCAATAATCCGGTTATATCTTATATAACCCGGATAATATCAAATATATATATATATATATAATATAATATAAAATCATTAAATCAACACATGATTAATAATCCGGTTATATAATATATAACCGGCTAATATTTAATATTAGTTTATATATATATATATCAAATTATTAAATCAACACTTGATTCAATAATCCGATTATATCATATATAACCCAGCTAATATCAAATATATATATATATATATATATATATATAAAATCATTGAATCATCACTTGATTCAATAATTCGGTTAAATCAAATATAACGCCAGATTAGAATACGGTATCATATACTCGTATTTAATCAAGATCCCGCACATATCTCCATACGTGTCCTACTTCGTTTCGCTTGAGCTAGGAAAGCTCTATGTGGGACTCTAAAAACTCGCCAATATGTTAGCAGTAGGTAATGATCATATCAAAGACCTACAAGCCGTCAGCGGTACTAACTGGACATAACGGCTACCCAGGTATTGAACGAATAGAAGATTAACAAGCAAACTTGTCTAAACTCCCGTAGAGCCTATAAGCAACACTTACCGTACATTCTGGTCTCTTCATTTGATATGTCCCTTATCGAGTCTGGGGGGTGAAATCGTCAGAACCTAATAACTCGATAAGTCATGCCGATGTGTGGCCCATAACCTTTCGAGAAATTATTGATAAAACTTATCAATAAACCTCATCAGTCTTGGCCAGGGACTTGTTGTTATAGCCAATCGAGCATAGCAAAATATCAACTCCCTATACCGGGAGAGACAAAACCTCTCCTATCGCTCACTGCCTCCATGTGACTCTGGACTATACCCAAAAATCACCTGTTTACACGACTCATTTGAGCCGCAGTATGGAGGAAATCAAAGCACAGTGGGAACCACACAAGACACTATGACGATCTCGGGTCTAAAGACTAACCTGTATATGTGTCACTAGAGAAATGCTATCTGACGATAGGTATGGTACCATCTAGAAGTTCTCGGCGAGTCCTGTTCGGTGTACTCATTCTCAAATGAGCGCCTGTGTAGAATCTTTGATGTCAAACACCAATGGTTATGGGATCAACTATCGCCCCATCTAAGGTCAAGAAACGTATACACTAGTCTACTCTGGAATATCGATGCCTTGTCTCGATACTCTCTCGACTAGTAACTGTTAAGGATGTGCTTGTGGATTACACAAGCCCTACTAGTATGATCTGCATCATAGTCCTGGTAGTCAAGCCAACATTCTAAGGGCTTTATCAACATGTATCAATGAGATAGTAAAATAAAATAAGTGCACATGTTAAGATAATGAGCAACCAGATAGCATATTATCATGTCGAGCAAGAAAGTCATCTCTCTATATATATGTCCAAGCATCCACTATAATATACAATAATGGCCTCTAGGGCATACATATTCCTAACAATCTCCCACTTGCACTAAGTCCAGTTGTTGTAGTATCACATACCGAACATCCTAAAAAGTCTCTTGAACTGTGTCTGGGGAAGGTCCTTCGTGAGTGGATCCGTCTTGTTGTCCTTCGTGTCTACTCTCCTGACCTTGATCTCGCGGTGATCAACTATCTTTCGGATCAGGTGATACCACTTCAGACTATGTCTGGATCGCTGATGGGACCGGGGTTCCTTGGCCAAAACCACTACTCCATTTTTATCACAATACAAAGCTATTGGATCTACAATGGATGGAACCACACCAAGTTCAATAATGAACTTCTTCATCCAGAAAGCCTCTTTGGTAGCATCGTTGGCAGCGATGTATTCAGCCTCCATCGTTGAGTCTGCAATGGTATCTTGCTTGGAACTCTTCCAACATACCGCCCCTCCGTTGAGGGTGAAGACAAAACCCGAGACAGACTTGCTGTCATCCTTATCACTCTGGAAGCTCGAATCGGTAAAGGACTCCATTTGGAGTTCTCCGTTACCATACACCAAGAACATCTCTTTAGTCCTTCTCAAGTACTTAAGAATGTTCTTCACAGCTATCCATTTCTTCTCCACTGGGTCTGATTGATACCTACTTACCACATTAAGTGCGTAAGCTACATTCGGTTTGGTGCATAACATCGCGTATATGATAGACCCAACTGCAGAAACATAGGGTATCACGTTCATGCGAGCCCTCTCCAAATCAGTCTTGGGAGACATCTCTTTGGAAAGAGTGATTCCTGAACAAGCGAGTAAATTACTATGCTTAGAATATTCCATACTAAACCTTTTTAGTATGGTGTCTATGTACCTGGATTGGGACAATCCCAAAATCCTTTTTAGATCCATCCCTATAGATCTTTATCCCTAGAATGTAGGAGGCATCACCCAGATCTTTCATGGAGAACTTTTGTGATAGGAAGAGTTTGACCGAGTGCAGTATAAGAACATCATTTCTTATCAGGAGTATGTCATCAACGTACAATACGAGAAATACAACCTTACTCTCTACTATTTTTTTTTATATATACATAGTTCATCTATGTTTTTGATGAAGTCAAACTCTTTGACTGCAACATCAAAACAGATGTTCCAGCTCCGCAACGCCTGCTTTAATCCGTAAATTGATTTAAGAAGCTTGCAAACCTTTCTGCTGCTCCCACTGTCTACGAAACCCTCTGGCTGTGTCATATACATGCTATCTTCTAAATCACCATTTAGAAAAGTGGTCTTGACGTCCATCTGCCGGATCTCATAGTTATGGTATGCAGCAATGGCAAGTAAGATCCTGATGGAATTAAGTGTAGCCACTGGAGAAAAGGTCTCATCATAGTCGACACCTGATCGTTGACGAAAACATTTTGCTACAAGTCTAGTTTTGAGGTCTCAACCTTTCTATCTACACTAATATTCTTCTTGAAGATCCACTTGCTCCCAATGGATTTTACCCCTTCAGGAGCCACCTCCAAAATCCATACTTTGTTGGTGTACATGAATTCCATCTTAGATCGAATAGCATCCGGCAATTTCACAGAGCCCCACTTGTGATGGCCTGCTCGAAACTAGTCGGGTCATCATTTTCCATGATGCAATCCTCGCTCCCACCGTCTATGAGAAAACCGTAGTATCTCTCAGGTGGGTGAGAAATCCTACTAGATCTACGGAGTGGCCAAGCTTCGTCGGGGACTATTGAATCCTCTGGTTCTACCAAATCTTCAGTTGTATTTTGTGTTTCTGGAATTTCATCCAGTTCTACTTCATTACCACTAATTTCTTTTCTAAAAAGATGGCGTGTTGAGCAACAAACACCTTTTGTTGCTCAATGTTGTAGAAGATATGCCCTCGTAAATGTTTGGGATATCCAACAAACTTACATAAAACGGACCTTGCCTCGAGTTTGTCCGGATTTTGCTTTTTAACATACGCTGGACAACCTCATATCTTAATGAAATTAAGACATGGTCTCTTCCCTTCCCATATCTCATATGGAGTGGTAGGCGCAGACTTGGTAGGAACCCTATTCAATATATTAGGAGCTGTTTCAAGCGCAAATCCTCAGAAGGAAATAGGTAACTTAGTAATATTCATCATAGAGTGCACCATATTTAATAGGGTGCGATTCCTCCGCTCTGATACACCATTGTGCTGTGGTGTATATGGAGGAGTAAGCTGAGAGAGGGTCCCAATTCTCTTTTAGATAATCTAGAAATTCCGTGCTTAAGTATTCACCTCCTCGATCAGATCGAAGGATTTTAATACTTTTACCCGTCTGGTTCTCTACTTCGCACTTATATTTCTTGAATTTCTCAAAAGTTTCAGATTTTTGTTTCAACAGGAACACATGTCCGAATCTTGAAAGATCATCAGTGAATGTAATGAAGTACGAGAAACCATTTCTGGCATGTGTAAACATAGGACCACACACATCACTATGTATCGGTCCCAAGAGTTCAGTAGCTCTTGCTCCATGTCCTGTAAACGGAGTTTTGGTCATCTTACCTTTAAAACATGATTGACAAGTTTCATAAGATGTAAATTCGAACGGATTCAAATATCCATTTTTATGCAACTTATCTAATCTGGTTGCATTGATATGACCAAGTTTACAGTGCCACAAGAAGGCTTCGTTCATTTCTGAACTTTTCCACTTGTGAGTGTTTTGTATATTTAGAACTATATTTTGATTTAGAACATATAAACCATTATATAACGTACTAAACCCAATCAACATTTGATTTAAGAAAATGTTCATAACATTTTTCTCTAATGCAAAGTTATATCCTTCTTTATTTAATAAAGAAACAGATATTATATTGCACATCATCGACGGTACGAAATAACGGTCATTCAAAATCAATGTATTACCATTTGGCAATACCAGGTAATATTCACCGACAGTTTCGGCAGCAATAATTGCTCCATTTCCTACTCTGAGAGACATATCACCCTTTTCCAGTTCTCTACTTTTCTTTAACCCTTGTAACATATTACAAATGCGGGATCCTAATCCGGTATCTAATACCCAAGACGTAGAGCAGACTGAGAAACAGTTCTCAATAACTAACACACCCGAAGAAGATGCATCGGAATACTCCTTCTTCATTAGGGTTGCGTGGAAATCCTTGCAATCCCCTATCCCTTGCCCAGACTTATGACAGTTGTCATAAGATAGAGCGGAAGCAACGTTCCCCAGCCCAATATAATAATCGGGTTCGGTCAATACATATAAGTCATTATCTTAATTAAGGCGTGACATGGTCGCTACCTGGAGAGAGAGAGAAGAAAACAGTTTAGCGTGCGCTCTTGCAAGATTAGATTGGTTATTATCTTATCTAATCAGGATGGCTCCCATTGGTTTTATCAAATCTTCTTTAGAATCCTAAAAGGTAAGATTAGCCGGAATTAATTACACCCTACAAGTTCGCTAATCGGTTAGCCAGGCTGGTGTTGGTACTTCGAGAGAGTCTTCCCATACTTTCGCATGAACTAATTAAATATCCTCGTATCCGCAGGGGCATAATCCCATTAACAACTTTCTTAGACACCTACTGGATTAGCTAATTGTAAAGTGGAAAACTCTCCCAGGAGTAACACTTACTCGCAGTGGGTATCGGGATCCAACTATCATATAGAAGGTATGCAATCTCATTGCAAATTTCAATATTTGAAATTCTCGATAATTGTTTTTACCCTTAACGACCTATGAGCTTGACGGAGGTCAACAAACTATATGCCGTCAGTTAAGTTCAACCTGTCATTTCTTGATTGATTTGAACTCATCCGCATAAACCCTTGACGGAGGTCAACAAGGCTGTGTGATTGTCACTACCAATCGCATCAACATGCTGCAGATAAGTATTAACCAACTACCGTACACTGTACCTTGAAGAAGGTCAACAAACACAACACGAATACTAAACACTACATATCTGAAATGACGGAGGGTTACGGTTGGTTTTGAATAAAACCTTTAACGTAATGAACTTGATATCGTTGTAGAACCTAGTGATTTGAAAATGAGTGGTTTAAGTCCCGCTTTAAAAATCGAGCAGTTTTCAAAAAAACACCGAGTTGGTTGTAGCATATGCTAGTTTTTGCTAAAGAAGTCATTCCCAGTGAAGGGATCTAGGCTCTTTCCTCATCGAATGAGATGCTGGATATTCATAATAGAATACCACTATGCAAAGCAAGAACTAGAGCTACTTTTTTGAAAAAGTGATTCTACAATATCTTTTAGGTTTCTTTTCTTTTCATTAATCTTATTAATGAAGTTCCATCAATTATGTTTCCTGAATATCACAGAAGAAACGAAAATAAAACACACATATATTCCATTCGCATTCGCCACAGAGACCCGCGTTTTTACCGTAATGTTACTTAACTTACGGAAAGGCGGGGTCAGAACTAGAGGATGCAAAACATATATAGTATTTACTAATATATCATATATATAATTAGAATTCGTCTCACGCAGTTATATGATCACATCATATCACAGAACAACAGAAGCAGATATATGAAATATAGGATATGCTAGGAGGTCTGTGTTTTAGATTAAGCCAGTAACGAAAAACACGGATTCCAAGGTCGTGATGAATAGCCAAGCCCACACCCCTAGACCCCTACGAGAGTGGAAAGCAATCCTGCCAATGCTAGAGTTAGGTGACCAATCTTGACTCCTCGAGATGGCCTCCCACTGGACTCTAGAACCCAGCTACTTGTGCTCTTCGCCTTGGATTTATCCTAATGCGGTAAAGTAAATAATATATATCGAATGGAGTTAACAACCTTAACCCGAAAGTGTTCCAATAAAAGAATATTACATACAATTATTTACGTGAATGAAAATTGAAAAACTCTCATCTCACATAAAACCCATGGCTATTCAATCACGACGATCCAATATAACATAGTAACACAATAACATCACATGTCATTAATGTAAGTAAATATGCGTATCCCTAATGTCGTTGTCGTATAGCAACGAGATCGGGGATACCGCCACATATTACACTTACGGTCGCAGAAAAGAAATGAAAACTGCAATAATTAGAATCCGCAACTGTAGACATCATAAACCCGGATTATCACATATTCCGAATTTCATGCCTAACCCTATAAACCTTACATTTAAGTCTTGAATTGAAAACCCTTTTCAAAGATTAAGCCAGGCAATTCACTAAGATTCCCGATTGATGATTCGAAGGCTCGTTGGGAACTTTAGTGGATGGCCGCATCCCCCGAGGCCGTCAACAAAGTGGACTTGGGCGGAACACCGTGGCCGCGAGCACCAGAGTGGATGCTCTTGGTCATGGAGTTCTCTTATAGTCACTTGGTTGGGGCAAAGGGGCGTGGCTGTCTATTAGTATCCCTAGGCAAGTATTTGCGTACGATACGAGATTACGACGGAGTTTCGATCCAAATCTAAACTCCGTGGCAATCCATCATTAAGACTAAAATGTGAGATTAACAAATTGTTAACTAGTTTTCGGAAAACTAATCAATCTAGATTCCAAAAATTGTATCACATAACCAAAACAATATAGACGGCGTTAATATTTCGATCGATGTTTCAAACAACAACAATTCACAGAGACCTCAACCACTTGAGCCTCATTAAAAATATCTAGAAAATCCAAAATTTGAAAATGAAGTAGCAGAAGAAAAATGGAGTTCTAACTCCTCAAGTGCGCGGCGGAACCATGACCAAGACATGGTCTAGGCGACGGTTCCACGACCACTTAAACGAATTAGAAGCTCGTATTTCTTGTGCCTCCATAGAATTACCTGCACGATTTTCTGAGCATTTTTAATCTAGAAAATATCGAATTTTGAAAAATTAGACAAACTTGCAAAGTTTGTGTTTAAAACGTAAATCAAACACTTTAACTTTGTCTAAACTATTCCTAAGACTTTAGCTTGGCTCTGATACTATGAAAGTATATCTTAGCACCTCTACTAGGGCTCTATAAGTATCAAGTATGCAATTATAAAAAATCTAGAGTGCTAAGTATACCAAATAAGAATCGAACTAGAAAATTAGGGTTTCAAAGTTAGCAAACTAGCAAGTTCTAAACTAAGTGAAGAGAAACTACAACTTTTGTAGTCTAGTCTGTTTCCCCAATTAGAGCAAAGCTCTGTTCAGAATTCTAAATTTGAATTAAAGTTGCGCTTTTATAAAAGCGCTGCGCTATAACTAGCGCACCCCGTGCAAAGCGCATAGGCGCTAGCGCTAGATGCACCGCGCTCCAAGTAGCGCACCACATGCAAAGCACATGTGCGCTAGCGCTAAGAGCGCTGCGCTCCAAGTAGCGCACCATGGGCAGAACGCATAAGCGCTAGCGCTGGAACTAAATGTTCATCACCGTTGGATCAAATATCCAACGGATATGATTAAATCATCAATTAAGAAGAATGAAATTCTGTTGAATCTTTCCAAACAGAAAAGATTGTGTCCTGAATTTGGAATAACGTTGGATCAATGATCCAATGGTGATTAAAAATCACTAAAATACAGAACAAATTCTGTAACGGGGAAAGATTTCCCAATCTTGTTAAAAAACAAGAAGATTATCTTCTGTATATCAGAAGCCCTTGGATCAAAGATCTGACGATGGGAAAATTCCCAAATCAATTAGAGAATAAATCTCTTTAACCGATTGAACAAATCAGCTTGCCCTATATAAAGACCCCGAGACTTCAAGTCTCAGAAAGAGGAACCCCCCATAAACTTTGAGAAAATCTCAGGAAGAAGAAGAAGCTCTCGGCAAAAGAAGACAATTCTTTTCAAGATAAAAAAGAATAGAAAGACGAAATCATCGCAATATAAAAAGAAGTATTTACTTCTTTCACAGATCATAGATCTATAAGACAAATTGTCTTTCACAAAAGAGATTATGAACATCTCATTATAAAGGGGGGGGGGGGAGAATTATTCAATTCTCTTAGGATCACAGATCCATAAAGGCAAAGCCTTTCATCAAAAAGAGATTGAAATATTTCCTATAAACTAAGAACTTTGTTCTTAGAATCTTGAGACAAAGTCTCTTATCAAAGAAAAGATAATCTTCAGAGCGCAAAGTTAACCAAAGAAGAACCTTAGCGCTCCTAATCTAAAAATGCCATAGTGCTCTTCATCCAGCGCAAAGTGCTGCAGTGCCATAGCGCTTCAAACACAGCGCACTGCGCTCATTGGCAAGCGCTCAGCGCTAAGCGCACCACGTGCTCCTCACGTGTGCGCTGCATTACTAAAAGCGCTTTACGCTCATTATATGGCACCAGCGCCAAACGCCTCAACGCTTCAACTATAGCGCATCAACGCTCTACATCTAGCGCTAAGCGCATCAGCGCTCTTCATAAGCGCTTTAACCATAGCGCACTGCGCTCATCGATTGGCGCTAGTGCCAAGTGCGCCACATGCTTTTATGTGCGCTTGGACAGAACATAAACTGTTCTTTGAATAAGCCTGGAGCTATGATAAATGCACATCATTCAACTAAAGACAAAACATTGTCAGAGACGAAACCAATGCTTAGCATTTTTAAAGGGATTGGGCTAAAACAAACATCTAACAACTCAAAAAAAAATGTTGAACATTGTAATTGAATGGACTTAGCCCAAATTGGCCATAAGTCCTCAATTCAGATTAATTGAGTTCATATGCTCATAAATCACAGATCTTAGTCCCAATTGGACTACATGTCTCTCAACCCACATCGGTTTAAGGGTACATCTCTGAACTCCTCTGATATTTGTCGTTGTAATCCTTCAACGTCTTCAGAGAGGTGAAAGGCCCCGACAACCATACATTTCATGGACTATGATGTCCTTAACCTGGACTGTGGGGTCCTTAAACCCATGGACTATGATGTCCTTAACCTTCACTGTGAGGTCTTTAAACTCACGGACTATGATATCCTTAACCTTGACTGTGATGTCTTTAAACCTTGGACCGAGATGTCCTTAACCTTGGACCGAGATGTTCTTAAACTAACATTGGACCGTAATGTCCTTAAACTAATAATGGACCGCAATGTCCCTAAACTAAACAATAGAGTCCAAATGCTCTCTTGTTGGATCTAAATGATCCCGTTAAGTTGATCTTAGTCTAAAATTGGACTAACGTATCCTTAACAAACGTTTAAGTTGATCTTAGTCTCAAATGAGACTAATGTATCCTTAAACCCAACCCCCAAACCCAAATCTAAGAAGATACGGATTTGGACTAATCCACGCCCTACGGGCGACAATATAAATTAGTCTCCGTATACAATCCACGGGCAACCAAAAACAAAACAAACAAATACGACACGAAGTGACCATCTGGAGAAGGAGAAAGTGGTTACCGCGATGTGGTAGCGTAATTAACTGCAGGGGCTTGCGCCTGCAGGGAAGAGCGTCCCCACAATCAAAACCCCCTCGAATGAGGGGGAATCTGACGAAGTCTGCTACATCGGCCGCATCTGTTTAAACCTTCGATACACGGTGTCATAAATCAACTTGGCATCTTCGGAGAGGTGGACGGATAGCACCAATTAGTATCTGCCCCGAAATTCAGGCAAGACGGACCCGCGCGGTCGCGTCCCCGTGTTTCGGAGGGGAACATAGTCCTTCACTTCAAATGCTCCGAGTAGTAGTCCTAGAACTCTTTTTTGACTCCACTTGAAGAATGGAACGAGCTTGCTCGAAGTCTTCATCGTCAAAGATAATCCACCTTGAGGTAACTCACACTCAAGCTCACACTTTACTAATCAAGGTATTAGTAAAGAGAACAACCTATACTAATTTGCTAGAGTGGTGTAGGTTGATGAAATAGGAATTTTTCTCACTAAAAATCTTTCTTTCTTTTTATTTTTCTCAACTCTAGAAAAAACTAGCGAGGAGAGGAAGAAGATGAACTTGGACTTACGAGTGAATCATGAGATAAGATGAGTTGAAGAGAATGATAAATATCTATGAATAAAACAAGAATGGAAGATGAGTCATGGCTTCTCAATACTTCTCCAAGCACGTAAAGTATAATGACCCATTCTTCTTTTCTTTAATTCACATATCTAAATCATCATCTTCTCATCTTGATTTCTAATGTGATTCTCACACATCCATGTTCCATGTATCATCAATCATGATATATATATATATATATATATATATATATATATATATATATATATATATATATATATAGAAGACAATCTTAAGTGAGCTCAATATTAGTTAATATATATATATATATATATATATATCAAATTATTTAATAAACACTTGATTCAATAATCCGATTATATTATATATAACCCGACTAATATAAAATATATAAATATACATACATACATACATATATATATATATATATATCAAATTATTAAATCAACATTTGATTAATAATCCGGTTATATCATATATAACCTGCTAATATTTAATATTAGTTATAATATATATATATATATATATATATATATATATATATATATATATATCAAATTATTAAATTAACACTTGATCCAATAATCCGGTATATATATATCAAATTATTAAATTAACACTTGATCCAATAATCCGGTTATATCATATATAACCCGGTTAATATCAAATATATATATATATCAAATCATTGAATCAACACTTGATTCAATAATTCGGTTAAATCAAATATAACGCTAGATTAGAATACGGTATCATATACTCGTATTTAATCAAGCTCCTTCACATATCTCCATACGTGCCCTACTTCGTTTCTCTTGAGCTAGGAAACCTCTATGTGAGACTCTAAAGACTCGCCAATACGCTAGCAGTAGGTAATGATCATATCAAAGATCTATAAGCCGTCAGCGGTACTAGCTGGACGTAACGGCTACCCAGGTATTGAAAGAATAGAAGATCAACAAGCAAACTTGTCCAAACTCCCGTAGAGCCTATAAGCAACACTTACCGTACAATTTGGTCTCTTCTTCTGATATGCCGCATATCGAGTCTGGAGGTGGAATCTTCAGACCCCAATAACTTGATAAGTCATGCCGATGTGTGGCCCATAACTTTTCGAGAAACTACTGATAACACTTATCAGTAAATCTCATCAGCCCTGGCCAGGGACTTATTGTTATAGCCAATCGAGTATAGCACAACATCAACTCCTAATACCGGGAGAGACGAAACCCCTCCTATCACCCACTTCCTCCATGTGACTCAGGACTGTACCAAAAAACCACCTGTTTGGTATGGAGGAAATCAAAGCACAGCGAGACCCACACAAGGTACTATGACGATCTCGGGTCTAAAGACTAACCTGTACAAGTGTCACCAGAGAACTGCTATCTGATGATAGGTATGGTACCATCTAGGAGTTCTCGGCGAGTCCTGTTCGGTGTACTCATTCTCCAATGAGCACCTGTGTACAATCTTTGATGTCAAACACTAATGGTTGTGGGATCAACCATCGCCCCATATAGGGTCAAGAAACATACACACTAGTCTACTTTGGAATATCGATGCCCTGTCTCGATACTCTCTCGACTAGAAACTGTTAAGGATGTGCTTGTGGACCACACAAGCCCTACCAGTATGATCTGCATCATAGTCTTGGTAGTCAAGCTAACATCCTAAGGGGTTTATCAATATGTATCAATGAGATAGTAAACTAAAATAAGTGCACATGTTAAGATAAAGAGCAACCAGATAACATACTATTATGTCGAGCAAGAAATCCTCTATATATATTTCTAAGCATCCACTATAATATACAATAATGGCCTTTAGGGCATACATATTCCTAACATTGATAATATTAGCAGATTTGAAAGATAGCCGGATCATTGTGAGATAGTATTATATTTCTTTTTATATTCGTATTTTTATACGAATTCGGTATTTGTATTTTGATACAAATACGGTATTTATATGAATACAAGTATTTGTATAAATACGGGTATTTGTATATTAATATGAATACGGTATTTTTATCTTGATACGAATACGGGTATTCTTATTTTTGTACGAATACGGGTATATGTATTTGTTCCCCTCCGAATGGCGGCCAAGACATGGGCGTCTTGCCTGAGATTCGGGGCAGATGCTATTTGGTTTTATCCGTCCACCTCTCCGAAGATGCCAAGTTGATTTATGGCATCGTGTATCGGAGGTTTAGACGGATGCGGCCGATGTAGCAGATTTCGTCAGATTTTCCCTCGCTTGAGGGGTTTTTGATTGTGGGGACGCTCTTCCCTGCAGGCGCAAGCCCCTGCAGTTAATTACGCTACCGCATCGCGGTAACAACTTTCTCCTTCTCCAGATGTTCACTTCGTGTCGTGGGTGTTTGTTTTGTTTATGGTTGCCCGTGGATTGTATACGGAGACTAATTTGTGTTGTCGCCCGTAGGACGTGGATTAGTCCAAATCCGTATTTTCTTAGATTTGGGTTTGGGGTTTTGGTTTAAGGATACGTTAGCCCAATTTAAGGCTAAGATCAACTTAAACTTTTGTTAAGGATACGTTAGCCTAATCTCCAGACTAAGATCAACTTAACGGGATCGTTTGGATCCGACAAGAGAGCAATTGGCTCTATTGTTTAGTTTAATGACATTGCGGTCGATATCCAGTTTAGGGACATAGTGGTCTATTGGATGTATGGATGTCGGGACCTGTCACCTCTCTGACGACGTTGAAGGATTACAATGATAGATATCAAAGGAGTTTAGAGATGTACCCTTGAACCAGGGTTGGTTGGGAGACCTGTAGTCCAATTTGGGACTAAAGTCTGTTTGAGGGTTTAAAGATACGTTAGCCCTATTTGAGGCTAAGATCAATTTAAAAATTTGTTAAGGATACGTTAGTCTAATTTGAGACTAAGATCAACTTAACGGGATCGTTTAGATCCGACAAAAGAGCATTTGGGCTATATTGTTCCAGTTTAGGGACATAGTGGTCCATCGGTTTAAGGACGCTTAAGTCCGTGAGTTTAAGGACGCTTAAGTCCATGAGTTGGTTTAAGGACGCTTAAGTCCATAGGTTGGTTTAAGGACGCTTAAGTCCATATTGATGTGTGGTTGTCGGGACCCGTCACCTCTCTGACGACGTTGAAGGATTACAACGACAAATATCAGAGGAGTTCGGAGATGTACCCTTGAACCGGGTGTAAATTGGTTTAAGAAAGCAGTTGTGCTCAGCTCAATTTAATTTGAGAATTTATGGCCATGATTGGGTTAAGTCCAGTTGAAAATGTTCAACATTTTATTTATCATTGTCCTATTAGGCCTTTGCTTGGGCTCTTCCCTTTATTGATGCATAGCATTAGGCTTTTAATTAAGTGCACAGCATTTGTTTTGGTCTAACAGACCTCTGTTTGGGATCTGTCCCTCTTTTAAAGTAATGCATGGCATTTTGTTTGGTCTATTAGACCTTTATTTGGGCTCTGCCCTTTTTTAAATGATGCACACCATCTATTTTGGTCCATTGGGCCTCTTAATTGGGCCCTGCCCTTTAATAATGCGCTGCATTAATTAGTCTGACAGAGCACCGCGTGGCTTGTCAGGCGCTTTGCGCCAATTGAGGAGCGCAAGGCGCAAGTCCATGTGGAGGTGACACGTGTCACACTGTGGTGAGCGCAAGTCTGCTAGCGCAGTGCGCTGCGACAGTACGCTGCGCTGTTGCGGTGCTGATACGTGGCGCGCTCTGGTGACTTGCGCCAATTTAATAGAGCAGTGCTCTGTTTCAGAAGCGCATAGCGCAGTCTGTTCTGGGGCTGACACGTGGCGCTCTCTGGTGGCTTGCGCCAACCCGAGAGCGCAACTGTGCAATTTTTTCAAGTGCAGGGCACTGTTCAATATCTCAATCCAATTTTTGGATTAAAGAAAAGAATCTTTTAAGATTCCAGAACCAATGGTTCATCAAAAGGCAATGCCTTTATTTAGATCATAAAGATCTAAAGAAGTAAATTACTTCTTTTTATTATTATATATTTTTTATTCAAGATCTTGATCTTGTTTTTAGATCACTGATCTTTTTAGAAGAAAATTCTTCTTTTATTAAAAGGCTTTTACCTTTTTCTTTCTTTCTTTCTGAATTCTTCAAAGTTCTTAAAAGAGCTCTGTAAATTCTCTGTGTTTTTTAGACTTGGAGTCTTGGGGGATTTTTATAGTGCCATTTGATTTGTTAAATCAGTTAAAGAGATCTTTCTCTGAGTGATTTAGGGATTTTCCCCCACCGTTGGATCTTTGATCCAAGGGCTTCTGTTTTACAGAAGATAATCTTCTTGTTTTAACAAGATCAGAAAGATCTTTCTAGAATTTCAATTCTGTTTTAGTGCTGGCACAGTTGGCGCAAGCGCACCTGCGCTTGACACGTGTTGCGCAGCGCAGAGCGCAGCGCAACTGCGCTGCCACGTGTCGCGCAGCGCAGAGCGCAGGTCAGCTGAAGCGTTGCTTCCTTTATTAAAGTTTGAATTTTAAACAGAGCCTTGCTCTGATTGGGTGTGCTGCCTTGGGCGCTGCGCTCCCTGCGCTGGCGTGTCTAATTTTGACACGTGGCGCTCTGCGCGCAGCGCAAGGGATCTGAAGCGTTGCTTAATTTATTTTAACTTTAATTTTCACATCAATTTCAAAATAGAGCTTTGCTCTGATTGGGGGAAACAGAAGCGTTGCTTCGTCTCCCGTCTTGGAATTTGAACAGAGCTTTGCTCTGATTGGGGTAAACAAATGCCCCCCACCGTTGCGCTTACGTGGCCCCAAACATGAGCGCAGCGGTGGCAGAATTCCAACTGTTGCGGCAACTTTTGGAAGTTGAAAGGGTTCTCAATGCCTATAAATAAGACATTTGGTCCCTCAACAGATGATTATCATCTTCAAAATTTTTACTTTCAAAATCTCAGAGCCCTGCTCTTTACTTTCAAGAACTCCAAGAATTAAACTCTTAAAACTTTTAGGTAATTTTTTTAATTTAAATAAAATTAAATTAAATTAATTTTCATCAACAGAGCCTTGTTCTCAATAGATCCTTGATCTAAAGAAAACCCATTTAGGGTTTCACTTAGCAGAGCTTTGCTCTAAAAGGATCTAGAGAGAACTAAAGAGAACCCTATTAGGGTTTCATCATAAGGCTGTGCTTTTTAAAAGATTTTCCTTGTATTTTCTTAATTCATCAATGGAGCTTTGCTCCTTCCAAATCATCCAAAAGAACTCTTAAGAGTTTTTTCATGGATCTTGGAGTTTAAAGATGGCATTTTATTCCTCGATGCATTATATCGTTTTGCTTAATCAATCTTTCTGATAATTTTGTTGATTCTCTTTTACAGAAACAATGGACGCCCACATGTACGATCTCAACGAGATTATCTCTTACGGGGACATTCGCCGACTCGGCCGTTCTCAAAATCAAGAATTCACAAACGCAGAGTGTGCTGAAATCATGAGCCGTTTCGACGCATATAACGGTCAACTGCTTCCTCGACGTTCCTCTCTCCTGAAGCTTATCGTGGGACCCATCTGGGAAGCGCTTCCCCTATTCTGTTCCGGTGTGCCGCTTAGGGCGTTGGATGCCGCCGAGGATAAGGTGCACTCAGTGTACCTGATGAACTTAATCTCGAAAAGACGGCGAGACAATTTTGTCGATCTCCTGCACCAGGCCTTCCAACAGTCCGCCATACTTGCTGCTTATCGGAAGGAATAAGACATCAGTGGGGACCCCGACGCTTGTGCTCGCGAAAGAAAGCACGCTAGAATGGTTCGCAAGGCTTGGAAAGTCTTAGATAAGGTTACTTTCGA
The DNA here is from genome assembly GCA_030015575.1 of Agapanthus africanus. Classification (NCBI taxonomy): domain Eukaryota; kingdom Viridiplantae; phylum Streptophyta; class Magnoliopsida; order Asparagales; family Amaryllidaceae; genus Agapanthus; species Agapanthus africanus. Next base: position 685,547,948 of record JASDDO010000031.1, on the reverse strand, counting down.
GTTCCTCAATCCATGTCCTGGGTCCGAGGTCATACCGTTGTAAACCTTTCAATAATGTTGTTTTTGTTTATTGTTTTTATTGATGTAAGACTTTTTCGAGTATGAATGACAAATCCTTTGCCTCCTTCCTTTTATTTTCTGCTTTGTTATTGTTGGCATGTTCCTTAAGCAAGCGCAGCCTGTAATCGATGTAGAACATACTGTCTTGAACACCTTGGGGAGTAGCGATGGCTTAGGAAGTAGGTTCAGGTCTGCTACCTAAGGCTTTTCAACTTCATGAGCCGTGAGGGTCTCACAAAGACTTTTCTCCATACGGATCGAGAGGATCTCATAGGTGTATTTTCTCCTTAGGGGTCGTGTGGACTCCTAAGTGTGTTTTCTCTTGAGAGTCGTAAGGATCCCACAAGAGAATTTTCCCTCTTACGAGTCGAGAGGACCCGTAAGCGGTTGTTCCCCTCCTTATCGAGATTCGACTTTGGAGAGTGTGACCCGTGAATAGTATGCAAGAGTCCATTTTGGACCGACTTGCAGGGTCCCAGTGCTTAGGAAACAGGTTTTTTTGATCCCCGCTGCCTAAGGCTTTTCGTCACGAGTCGAATCATATCGAGTAGTTCTCGTAAAGACACTAATTTCCTCACGAGTCGAGACGAATTGAGCATTTCTCTTAAGAGTATCCTAACGTCACAGTTAACAACTGCTCTTTACGACAGAGGTCCGTTAGGGTCTGTGGTACTTAGTGTTTTGGCCGTCGTACCGTCGCGTTGGCTGATATATTCCTCGATATGCAATCTTGTTGTTCGAGTAGCCTTGCGATTGTCGTGTCTCTGATCCCTTCGGGGGCTGGACAAGATGTCTTCAAGTAATCTTCCAGGTAATATTACCATCGAAAGAGCAAGCGTAGGGATATTCCATGTCACTTTTTACTTGAGGTTAGGCTCATTTTGGAGAGCCCCGATGAGTCATAACCACTCCGCGCTGGTGTGGGATGATCTCCGATAGTCTTTCAGGCTTTATGTGACTTGCCGTTAAGATCCTGAACCTAGGAATTTGGCCTTTGCTTCATTTGCTGGCATTGCGTCCTCTATATCGAGACGAATGTCGCGGTTGTCTCTAGGTTGTTGGTGAACCGTCGAGGTTTGGAGCTAGGGACTTTACCGTGGCTCCGCTGTTTGATGATGTCGCGTCTGCTGTGTCAAGACGAACGTCGAGGTGGTGACCATTCCACACTGGTGTGAGATGATCTCCGGTTGTCTTTCAGGCTTTATATGACTTGCCGTTAAGACCTTGAAGCTAGGAATTTGGCCTTCGTTTCGTTTGCTGGCATTGCGTCTGTTGTATTGAGATGAATGTCGCGGTTGTCTCTAGGTTGTTGGTGAACCGTCGAGGTTTGGACCTAGGGACTTTGCCGTGGCTCCGCTGTTTGATGATGTCGCGTCTGCTGTGTCGAGACGAACGTCGAGGTGGTGACCATTCCGCACTGGTGTGAGATGATCTCCGGTTGTCTTTCAGGCTTTATATGACTTGCCGTTAAGACCCTGAAGCTAGGAATTGGCCTTCGCTTCGTTTTCTTTGGCGCGTCCGAATTGGCCTTCGCTTCGTTTTCTTTGGCGCGTCCGAATCCTGTTGGAGGAAGAACGCTGTGGTGACATCGTGTCTACTGTATCGAGACGAACGTCGAGGTGGTGACCACTCCATGCTGGATGATCTCTGGTAGTCTTTCATGTTTTATATGAGTTACCGTCAAGACCCTGAAGCTAGGAATTTGGCCTTCGCTTCGTTTTCTTTGGTGTATCCGAATCCTGTGGGAGGAAGGACGCTGTAGTTGACATCTCGTCTGCTGTATCGAGACGAATGCTGAGGTGGAGCTTGGATTTTGCCGTCACTCCGCTTTACTGACCATGGGGTCTTTTGTTGACGCTGCATCTACATCCTGCGGGACTGCGAAGGAACGCCGTTGTTGACATCTCGTCTGCTGTATCGAGACGAATGTTGAGGTGAAGCTGGGATTTTGCCGTCGCTTCGCTTTGTTTCGACCGCGAGGTCTTTTGTTGGCGTTGTGTCTGCATCTTGCTGGACTGCGAAGGTACGTCGTTGTTGATTCTTAGGCTGTAGATATTGCCGTTAAGATTTGGAACTAGGGACTATGCCGTGGCTCCGTTTCATTGCGACTCTGAGGTCGATTGTTGACGTCATGTCTGTATCTGGTTGGAGTGAGGAGAAACGCCGTTTGTGATCTCTAAGTTGTCGATGTTGACGTCGAGACCCTGAAACTAGGGATCTTCCTTTGCTTCATTTGTTGACATGGTGTCTGTAATATTGCGACAAATGTCGAGGTTGTCTCTAGGTTGTCTATAAACCGTCGAGATTTGGCTTCGCTTTCTGATGGAGCCTGTTGGGAAGGTATGGTTCCCTCTTTGTTTGTGCCCCTGGATTGTATACAGGGATCAATGTGATCTCATCTGTAGGGCAAAAAGTTTCATTCTTTCATTATTTTTTTATTCTTTCCGTGATGCTCTATCATTTCAGCTTTTTATATCGCGAAAATCGCGATTGCCCAATCATTTCGGATATTTTTCGCGGTGTCCAATCATTTCGGCTATTTTTCTTTTTACTCGCTGCTTTTTATTGCGAGTTGCCCAATCATTTCGGCTATTTTGTATGCATACATTCTTACTTGCTGATTTTGTTGCAAGTTGCCCTATCATTTCGGCTATTTCATATGCATTTTTTTTTGGGCTCGCTGATTTTTTTTCTCGCGAGTAGGGAACTTGGAATCTGACGCCAATCTCAGCATCAACATCGCTACAACTGGAATATTGCCAGGAGCGAATCATCATTTGCCATGAAAGGGCTTGGGATTTGATACCAGTTTAGGCATCAGCATCGCTACAACTGGGATATTTCCAGGAGCGAATCATCATTTGCCTCTGTCGATGTCGAACAAAGGTAGCTTAGCGAACAGGGTTAGGATCCCGTCGACTAAGGCTTTTGACTTCATGAGCCGTAAGAGTCTCACAAAGGTATTTCTCCCTGCAAGTCGTGAGGATATCGTAGGTGTGTTTTCTCCTTAGGAATCGTAGGGATTCCTAAGCGTATGTTCCCCTATAAGTCGTAAGGATCTTATAAAAGGGTTTTTTCCTTCTAAGTCGAGAGGACTTATAAGGGTTGTTCACCATATGGACATATCCCTAGTCACGGATGGGACTTTGCTGGGGAAATGTTTATTCGCGCCCGTGGATTGTATACAAGGGTCAGTATGAGCTGCTTGTAGGGCAATATCAAAGGTTATGGAAGTTGCTTAAGAACATGTTCAGATCTCTGTAACTTAAGACTTTCAAATCTTATGAGCCGTGAGGGTCCCATAAGAGAGTTCTCCTTACGAGTCGTGAGGATCTCGCAAGTGTATTTTCTGCTTAGGAATCGTGGGGATCCCTAAGTGTGTTGCTCCCTTGTGAGTCGTAAGGATCTCACGCGGGTGGTTTCTCCTTACAAGGTCGAGAGGACCCTGTAAGTGTCTTTTAACGAGGTTGCGTCCTTTCGGGTTTTCACAAACACTCGCCGATAGCCCTGCTGTTTTTACTCACGGAGCCCTTTCGGGTTTTCATCTGTGCCCATTTCGCTTATGGACATACCGTATTTTTTTATTCTTCTTCTTTTTTTTTTATTCTTTTTATTCTTTTTTCTAACGAGGTTGCGCCCTTTCGGGATTTCACAAACACTCGCCGGTAGCACTGCTGTTTTTACCCACGGAGCTCTTTCGGGTTTTCATCCGTGCCCATTTCGCTTATGGACATACCATCTTTATTATTATATTTTATTATTTTTTTTATTCCCTTTTTTTTATCTCGTCAGCCTGAGGATGCTGCGGTAGTAGTTTAAAGACGTTTCGGTCGTCAGTTAGTTTTAGGACGTAGTGGTCCATCATTAGTTTAAGGACGTTTCGGTCCGCCGTCGCTGTATTTGAGGCGAATCTCTAGTTTACAGACTTTTCGGTCTATGGGGCTTTCCCTAAGCATGATGCTCCCAGCATATCCATCTTTCTCGGAGCATGTGGTTGTGGCGGGCTCACCTTCCAGTTTTCGGACAACGCGAACTTGCCCTGTTGTTATTGGTCTTCAACCCAGTTTTTGAAAACATAGCAGTTTTCGATCGAATGGCCCAATACTTGGTGGTAAGGGTAGTAATTAGGATTTCTGACATCATTCAGTTGTAGCTGGTGTTTCGGCTCCGGTAGAGTGATCAGCCTGTTGTGCACTGCCACTTCGAACAGCCTCCTTGTTTCATCCTGGAGAAACGAGTAAGGACGTTTCAACCTCTCATAGAGGGGTTGCCGCTTGTTGTTTTGGCGAACAACCAGCTTAGGGCCACTTGATTGTTGTTGAGTGTTGGCGACGAAGGTCGTTTTTCCCTTTCCTTTATCCTTTTTGTTCGCCCCATTGTTTGTGGGTCTGAGATTTTCTCCGGGTATCGCGCAATTGCACGGCTGAATGTTCTCGCAACTCCTCAATCCTTCAGAGATGGACTCCTTAAAGAGAGGGCCGAGGGCTACTTTTTCGTTGGAATCGCTCCCGAAGGTGAGAACACGTAATCCCCCGGGATCAACCCTATGACAATTGCCGGCAACTTTTTTATGCTCATCTGTCGTATTTTTTCGCTGTCTACGTGTAAGTCCACGTTGCTCACCCCGGTTCTTACGGGGAGGCGGAAACGGCGAAAAACAATAATTTTGGCGCAAGGCAACATGGACTAAAAGCCGGATCTTGGCTAAACTAGAAACTAACAAACAAGTAGAGGCTTTAACTACTATGCTGTAGAAAATATACCTCACGAAACCAGTCCTTCGGGTCTTCTCTCCGCTGTCCGGCTCGTCCATCCACGCTCCGAGGGTCGATCCGGATCTTGGTCACCTCCGCGGCCTTCTTGAGTCGAAGACGATCCACCCGAGAGTTGTACACCGAGCTCCACCTCAAGCCGAGGCAACTAGGGCAACGAGATCGCTAATCTAGATGCCCTAGGTTGTGTAGAAGAGAAAGATGGAAGTGTTTGTCTATGTGGATTCTTTTTCTCTCAACACATGAGATCAAAAGAATTTATCAAGAGGAGGAAGATGAAGGAGAAACTCTAGCAACCATGGAGCTTTTCTTTTCTTCACACTTCAAGAGAGAGAATGAGAAGAGAATAATGAAAAAGATTAACTAAAGAAAATGAACCATGGTTGCAATAATACACCAAAACCATCATTACTAATCCTATCATGATAAAGTTGATGCTACATTGAATTGACCACTTTCATAATCAAAAATTAAAAAGAAAATCAAAGAAGTGTGTAGACTTCTCTTGAATGTCAATGGTCAACTCCGGTCAACGGGTCAACAAAGTCAAGAGAGGTCATGGTGGTCAAATGGTCAATGCAATTAGCCATCACTAAACTATCACTAAAAGGATTAGTAAACAATGTCTCCGGCTCATAATGGTTTTGACCAAACGAATTGCCAAAAACCCTAATGAACCTGCCATATAACGGCTTTGGCCGAACCAACTGCCAAAACCCTAATGGGGTACCTCCTCCTTTATCGCTCCTCAAAACTGTGCATACACACCCGCATCCGCATTCCGTAGAATGCGAATGCATAGAAGACAAGACAAATCCATCCGTGCAATACTAGGATCTGGCTTAAACCAAAGCCCACTAGTATTGCCTGCCCGAACAGCATACGTACACAAGTGCACGTAAGTGATCGTAGCCCTGCCGTAAAACCATACGGCCTCTACACGTTTCGCTCAGTGCAGGGAAACTCTCTGTGTGGGACTCTAAAGACTCGACACTACGCCGGCAATGGGTTTAACCACAGACCGCAAGCGGCACTAGCTGTACGTAACGGTCCCCAGGTAGATGTCGATAAGAAGGCCGATGAGGCAAACCCATCCGAACTCCTACTGAGCCTGTATGTGACAATCTCCGTACAGTCCGGTCTGTTCGTCTGATACATCGCATGGCGGGCCTAGGGGGGTGGTGTACGTCAGTCCCCTAATAGCGGTACAAGTCGTGTCAGAGTGTAGCCCAGAACACCCTGAGATAACACTGGAAACCTACCAGTATATCTCGCTTGCCCTGGCCAGGGACTACTTGTGTAATGGCTCTCCTAGACACAGCGCGATATCAACCTCCAATACCGGGAGAGACGAATCCTGTCTAACTGTCACTGCCTCCAAGTGCTTCGGGACTGCACCCAACTACTACCTGTTTGCACGACTCCTTTGAGCCGTGGTAGGGTAGTAATCTAAGTACAGTGGGAACACACTCGAGGCGAAGTGACAGTGTCAAGTCAGCGGACTAAGCTGTACTCATGTCACCTGGGAACTGATAACTGACGATAGGTATAATACCAACCAACAGTTCCCGACGAGTCCTGTCCAGTGTACTCGTAACCTAACGAGCACCCGCATACTATCTCAAGTACGACGTACTGACGGCTGTGGGACAGACCGTCTCCCCCGCTGGGATGAGAAGCGCATACGCTAGTCTACTCTGGAGTATCGATGCCCTGTCTCGATAGTCCTACGACTAGGGACCTGTATAAGGATGTGCTTATGGATTACCCAGCCCCTACGAGTATGACTGCCATCACAACGCTGGTAATCAAGCAAAGATCCTAAGGGCTCTACTAATATGTATAAGCGATATGCTGAAAGAAACACATGCACATATTGAAGTAGAAACAAACCAAGTAGCATACTACCATTTTGAGCAAGATTGTCTATACAACTGTGAATATCCCAAGCTTCCATTAAGTAATATACAAACTAGTATGATACAGTAATGGCCTCTAGGGCATATACACTAACAATCTCCCACTTGCACTAAGGCCATGTACTGGCGTCTCGAAGACCTATCATCTCGATCAGCCGCTCGAACTGAGTCTGGGGTAGGGCCTTCGTGAGTGGATCTGCAGTGTTGTTCTCCGTATTTACTCTCTTTACCTCGATCTCCCGGCGATCTACGATCTCCCTGATCAGGTGGTACCGCCTCAAAATGTGCCTGGACTTCTGATGGGACCTGGGTTCCTTCGCTAAAGCTATGGCGCCGTTGTTGTCGCAATACAGCGGTATTGGATCAACAATGGTAGGAACCACCTGAAGCTCCGTGAGGAACTTCTTCATCCAGACAGCTTCCTTTGCGGCATCGCAAGCAGCTATGTACTCCACTTCCATAGTTGAGTCTGCAACGGTCTCCTGCTTAGAACTCTTCCAGCAAACCGCCCCTCCATTGAGGGTAAAGACATAACCCGACATGGACTTGGAGTCATCCTTGTCACTCTGGAAGCTGGAGTCAGCAAAGGCCTCGAGCTGGAGGTCTTTTCCGCCATACACCAAGAACATCTCCTTAGTCCTTCTCAGGTACTTGAGAATGTTCTTTACCGCTATCCAGTGTTTCTCCCCTGGGTTTGACTGATACCGTATTACAACGCTCAATGCGTATGCTACATCTGGTCTGGTACATAACATCGCATACATTATAGAGCCTACCGCAGAAGCGTAGGGTATAATAGACATGCGATCCCTTTCCAAATCAGTCTTGGGAGACATCTCTTTGGAGAGGGTGATCCCGTGACAAGCCGGTAAATTACCGCGCTTGGAATCTTCCATACTGAATCTTTTCAGTATGGTGTCAATGTACCTTGACTGTGAAAGTCCCAACATCCTCTTAGATCTATCACGATAGATCTGGATCCCCAGAATGTAGTTGGCATCGCCCAGGTCCTTCACGGAGAACCTCTGCGACAAGAATTCTTTGACTGACTGTAGCATAGGACTATCATTTCCTATTAGGAGAATGTCATCCACGTACAAGACGAGGGATACTACAGTTCTCCCTACAATTTTACTGTAAATGCATGGTTCATTTGGGTTTTTGATAAAGTCGAATTCTTTGACAGTATCATCAAAGCAGATGTTCCAACTCCGCGATGCCTGCTTAAGTCCATAGATGGACTTGAGCAACTTGCACACTTTACCGCTGCTCCCACTCTGAATGAATCCCTCCGGCTGATCCATATAGACGAACTCTTCCAAATTTCTATTTAGGAAAGCCGTCTTTACGTCCATCTGCCAGATTTCATAATCGTGGAAGGCAGCAATGGCAAGAAGGATCCGAATGGATTTCAGCATAGCCACTGGAGAAAAGGTCTCGTCATAGTCCAAACCAGGTCTTTGACAAAAACCCTTTGCAACAAGTCTAGCTTTATAGGTTTCAACCTGCCCATCTACACCAATCTTCTTTCTGAAGATTCATTTGCAGCCTACGGGTTTTACCCCTTCTGGAGCAAAGTCCAAAGTCCAAACTTTGTTGGTGTATATAGACTCCATCTCGGTCCGCATTGCATCCAGCCATCTTACCAAGTCACCGCTCTGAATGGCTTGCTGGAAGCTAGTAGGCTCACCATAATCCATAGTGCAATCCTCTCTATCCCCGTCAATGAGAAAACCGTAGTATCTCTCGGGCGGATGAGACAGCCTACTATTCCTGCGGAGTGGCGCTGGATGTCCGGTTCTCTTGAAACTTCTGGTTCTTCCAAGCTTTCAGTAATAGCTTGTGGTTCTGGAATTTCTTCCGGTTCTACTACGCTCCCACTTGCTTCTTTTTCTAAAAACTGATGTTCCAGAAAGTGGGCATGACGAGAAACAAAAACCTTTTTTTCCTATGCGTAATAGAAAAAATACCCCCTGGAGTTCTTTGGGTATCCCAAAAACTTACACAGTACTGAGCGTACCTCGAGCTTGTCCGCATGCTGCTTTTTTACAAAAGCCGGACATCCCCATATCTTTAGATACTTAAGACAGGGTTTCTTCCCACACCACATCTGATATGGTGTTGTAGGCACAGTCTTGGAGGGAACCTTGTTCAAGAGATATGCAGCTGATTCTAGTGCATAACCCCAGAAGGATCGCGGCAACTCAGCCTTACTCATCATGGAACGAACCATATCCAATAGGGTTCGATTCCTCCTTTCCGATACACCGTTGTGTTGTGGTGTGTACGGAGGAGTAAGCTGAGAGAGAATTCCATTCTCTTTTAAGTAGCCCAGAAACTCGGCACTCAAGTATTCACCACCTCGATCAGATCTCAGTGTCTTGATACTTTTGCCTGTTTGTTTTTCAACTTCATTCTTGTATTCCCGAAATTTCTCAAAGGCCTCGGATTTGTGCTGCATCAAGAAGACATGCCCATACCTAGAGAAATCATCTGTGAAATTAATGAAGTATGAATAACCACTTCGCGCATGTGTAGACATTAGACCACACACGTCACTGTGTATGAGTCCCAAGAGCTCGCTCTTTCTTTCTCCGTGTCCAGTGAACGGAGTCTTTGTCATCTTTCCCATGAGACAAGATTCACAAGTGGCATAAGACTGGTACTCGAACGGATCCAAGTATCCTTCTTTATGTAACTTTGTCAACTGTGTCTCATTGATGTGACCCAGTCTACAATGCCATAAGAAAGCCTGATTTAATTCCGGAGACTTTCTTTTAAGTGTGTTCTGGACACTGAAGACCTGAGCTTGATTCAACATGTATATACTGTTTTTCAATGTACCTGACCCAATCAGAACTTGATTTAGGTGGATGTTTACTACATCGCTTACAAAAGTAAAATCATATCCTTCCTTAGAAAGTAAGGATACAGATATGATGTTACAAGTCGGACCTGGTACATAAAAACAGTCACGCAGAATCAATATCTGCCCAGTTGTCAGTCCTAGATGATATTCCCCTATGGATTCAGCATACATGCTCATTTCGTTAGCAACCCTGAGAGTCATATCACCTTTCTTGATAACCCTACGGTTTCTCAGAGCCTGTAACGAATTACAGATATGAGATCCTGATCCGGTATCCAATACCCAGGAAGTAGGGTTAACTGACATACAGTTCTCTATTACAAACACACCCGAAGCCGAAGCCATAACATGCTTCGAATTCTGGCTACTGGCTTTGCAAGCCCTGCAATCCTTCTGCCCATGTTCATTCCCGTAACAATAGGAATGTCCTGCTTTCACTATATCCAGTCCCGAAACTTCTGCCTTTCCCTTTCTTTCTACTTCCCTGATTTCCTTCAGGGTAGTAGGTAGAGACTGTTGAACTAAGTCAGTATCTGACCCGTTCTTCAACGTGGTCTTCAGGTCCGTGAGCTCAAAAGAGCTGGTCTCTGTAAGGACGTTGCCCCTTATAGATGACCCGATAGCCAACCTTGCTGGAAGCAATTCGTTCGAGGTCTCATATCTTGCGATACGAGATTTCTCTCCATATAAATCTTTGTTATGGAGGAAGATAGAAACTGAGTCCATCTTCTCGTGCTGCCTCTGGTTTGCACCATCAACTGAGGCTAATACGAGGCACTTGGCTTTTGCACAGTCTTCTTCCGATGTCCTACGGATATTGATATCCGTGACAGGGGAAACTGGACCTGAGACGGCAGGGGTTGGATCAGTCAAGAGGTGTCCCAGCTTGTTATGGGTAATGGACATCTGGACAGACCTTTGCCAGTCATAACAGTCAGATTCAGTCATTTTATTATCTAGATGTAACCTAGGTGCGGTCACTGGGTCGCTGCAATTAAGAGAGAGAGAAGAAAACATTTAGCATGATGCTCTTGCAAGTTTAGATTGGTTTTTAATTTATCTAAACAGGATGGCTCCCACTGTCTCTCGAATCCCTCCTCAAGTTTAGATTAGGCCTTTATTTGGGTTCTGCCCTTTTTTAAATGATGCACAACATCTATTTTGGTCCATTGGGCCTCTTAATTGGGCCCTGCCCTTTAATAATACGCTGCATTAATTAGTCTGACAGAGCGCCACGTGGCTTGTCAGGCGCTTTGCGCCAATTGAGGAGCGCAAGGCGCAAGTCCATGTGGAGGTGACACGTATCACGCTGTGGTGAGCGCAAGTCTGCTAGCACAGTGCGCTGCGCTGTTGCGCTGCTGATACGTGGCGCGCTCTGGTGACTTGCGCCAATTTAAGAGAGCAGTGCTCTGTTTCAGAAGCGCATAGCGCAGTCTGTTCTGGGGCTGACATGTGGCGCTCTCTGGTGGCTTGCGCCAACCCGAGAGCGCAACAGTGCAATTTTTTCAAGTGCAGGGCACTGTTCAATATCTCAATCCAATTTTTGGATTAAAGAAAAGAATCTTTTAAGATTCCAGAACCAATGGTTCATCAAAAGGCAATGCCTTTATTTAGATCAGAAAGATCTAAAGAAGAAGTAAATTACTTCTTTTTATAATTATATATTTTTTATTCAAGATCTTGATCTTGTTTTTAGATCACTGATCTTTTTAGAAGAAAATTCTTCTTTTATTCAAAGGTTTTTACCTTTTTCTTTCTTTCTTTCTGAATTCTTCAAAGTTCTTAAAAGAGCTCTGTGAATTCTCTGTTTTCTTAGACTTGGAGTCTAGGGGGCTTTTTATAGTGCCATTTGATTTGTTAAATCAGTTAAAGAGATCTTTCTCTGAGTGATTTAGGGATTTTTTCCCACCGTTGGATCTTTGATCCAAGGGCTTCTGTTTTACAGAAGACAATCTTCTTGTTTTAACAAGATCAGAAAGATCTTTCTAGAATTTCAATTCTGTTTTAGTGCTGGCACAGTTGGCGCAAGTGCACCTGCGCTTGACACGTGTTGCGCAGCGCAGAGCGCAGCGCAACTGCGCTGCCACGTGTCGCGCAGCGCAGAGCGCAGGTCAGCTGAAGCGTTGCTTCCTTTATTAAAGTTTGAATTTTAAACAGAGCCTTGCTCTGATTAGGTGTGCTGCCTTGGGCACTGCGCTCCCTGCACTGGCGTGTCTGATTTTGACACGTGGCGCTCTGCGCTCAGCGCAAGGGATCTGAAGCGTTGCTTCATTTATTTTAACTTTAATTTTCACTTCAATTTCAAAACAGAGTTTTGCTCTGATTGGGGGAAACAGAAGCGTTGCTTCGTCTCCCGTCTTGGAATTTGAACAGAGCTTTGCTCTGATTGGGGTAAACAGTATTTTGATACATATTTGGTTGTATATATATGTATATATATGTATGTATGTATTTGTGTATGTATTTACACATACACATTCCACTCATTTTAGAAGCTTGTTGAAGAATGTGGATTGGTGAGTCATTAGGGTGACTCACTCATCCACCCACGCTCTACAACGTTGGAGAAAAAAAGAGAAAGGGAAGGATTATGCAAGGATTTTGGATATATACTGTACTCATTTCCTTTCTTCTCTCCTCTCTCTTGATGTTAGCCACTAAAATGAAAAGGAAAAAATGGAAAAGAGAGAAATCTTGAGATTCTCGCCACTACATCAATCTCACCATCTTTTCTTAGCAAGCTAAGTTAGTGAGTTGCTTCACTTGATATTGGATGTGAAGCAAGAGCTTGTTATTAGGTTCTCTCGGGTGAATCATCTTCGACGGGAAAGATCGGTTTCCAAGCATGTTCTCGACGACTACGGAGCCGAGCTAGAGTTTATAGAGCAGTGTAGGGGTCTTCCGCAATTGCATGGACATGCTACAAAGGTAGCCAGACCCCTAACCTTGTATGTTGTTATATTTAGTTTAGTGTTTGGAATCGATTCTAGGGTTTTGGTCGTTAGTGCTTGCATAAAAGTTTTTGTTTTTCGCTTCCGTCTTCGCTGCGAGTATTGCGGCGCAAGTATTAGGGACCTTATAGATTTATCCAGTAATTGACTGCCAACGTATTGTCGAGTCTTTGGAGTCCTACACAGAGGGTTTTTCCCGGTTCAGGCGATATAATGTAGATGACGTATGTTGATACGTACTGGAGTCCGATTAAATAAGTGTACTAGTTACACTTACTTTAATCGGACATTTGATAATACTAGCCGGCTTAGGATTAAGCCGGATTATTAAATCAAATATTGATTTAATAATTTAGATATATATTTTGATATATATATTATAGTTTATGTTCATTATTCATTTTCTCTCTTTTGGCTATTTGTATTTTTATACGAATACGCGTATATGTAGACGATACATATACCGAGGTTGTATTCCGTATTTATACGGAATACTTCTAGAAGGAGGACACCTCATTTCTCATTTCTATTTATTAGAAATGAGGGAAATGAGGTGGAGGGTGAGGTGGCATAGAAGTATGGTGAGAGAAATGACTATTAATTTATTTATTTCATTTGGATTCACTATTGAGGCACGGTTGCTTTTGTTTATTGAATTTTTTCCATAAAACAAATGAGATAGCTCATTTCTCTCTACACACTTTCATTCTCACACATGCTCACTCTCACATCTTCTTCTTCCTCCTTCTTTGCTCATGTGTTGTGTTCATTCTCTTGAGTAGAAAAATGGGAGCTTAAATGATAGCGGAAAAATCCATAAATACCTAATCATCACAATCTAGTGAATTGTGATTTTCAGGTTGATTCACTAGAGTTCTTGATATGAAACTGGAGCTTGGATCGGTTTTCTTCAGGTGGATCATCTTCGGTAAGGGCGATCGACTCTCAAGCGCGTTCTCGACAGTCTACGGAGCTTGGAGAGATCTTCCACGATTGGGTGGACACGCTAGAAAAGTTGTAGTCTCTGTAAATATTTAGCTTAGCTTGCTTTAGATTCTAGTTTAGTGTTTGGAACAGATTCTAGGTTGTGGTTTCCTCATGCTCGCATGAAAATTTTTGTTCGCCGATTTTCGCCTCTGCTGCGCCACGAGCACCGGGAAACCCTAACACACGTGGCATAAGCCGCACGTTCGGCTGAAGCACATACTTCAATCAGAGCTTAAGCTCTATTTGGAAAAATATTTTCCTTACTTTCTCAAACAGAAAGATATTTTTTTGTTAACAAGAAATCTCTATGGATCAATGATCCAACGGTGCTTAAACACCACCGGTTGATCTTAAAATCAATTCGAGATCTCTCAATAAGAGATTCGCTCAACTTAATTAATAATCTTCTCTCCTATAAATAGGAGATGGAAAGATTAATCTCAAGGGGAGAATAATACGTATAAGATGAAGAAAAGAGACTTAAGCCTCTGCAAGTTCTTCTCCGTCCTTAAAACCATAGGTTATGAGATTAATCTCCATTAAAAAGAAACTTACGTTTCAACAAGAACTTAAGTTCTTTCTCTAGATCGAAGATCCTTGGGTCAAATCTCCTCCTTGTCGAGAACTTAAGTTCTCATAGAGAGATTTTCGATCTCAAGATATGAGATTTGGGGGAAAACTTAAGTTTTCCTATTTACCACCGAAGACCGGACTAGGGTGTTGGGACGTCTAGCTTGAATTTGGGGGCAGACGTTATTTGGACATATCCATCCACCTCTCCGAAATACCAAGTGATTTATGGCACCGTATATCAGAGGTCTGGATAGATGCGATCGTTGTAGCAGACTTTATCAGATTCACCCTCATTTGTGAGTGGTTTTTGATTGTGGGGACGATTTTCCGTACAGGCGTAAGCCCCTGCAGGTAATTACGTTACCGCGTTGTGATAACAATTTTCTCCTTCTCCGGTAGTTCATTTCATGTCGTATTAAGTTTGTTTTTATAGGGTTGCTCATGGATTGTATACGGAGACTGGTTCATGTCGTCGCCCGTAGGGCGTAGATTAGTCTAAATCCGTATATTTGAGATTTGGGTTTGGGTTTGGAACTTAGCTTATATGTTCCTTTAGTTCAAAAATGTTTAGTTTAGTTTAAGAATCGTTAATCTAATTTGAGATTAAGACCAGCTTAAACATATGAGAGTTTGGGGTCAATTTATTTTTAACTAAGGATATCTTAGTCTTATTTGAGACTAAGATTAACTTAGCAATATTTTAAGGATCATCATTTTTTTTATTTAAGATCCAATAGCAGAGCATTTGGGCTCAGCTGCAAGAAACTTCAGAGAGATTTTTAGCCAATTTGGGCCTGGTCTGCCCATTCTTTTCTTCTTTCTTCATTTTTTTATTCAAAAGTGCTAAGCACTTATTTGGGTTTTATTTTCTCAGCCCCTCATTTTTTTTTATTAAGGAGTGTTAAGCACTTGTTTGGAGTTCTGGCACTCACATGTGTATCATGTGAAGCACTCAGTCATGGGCGCTGCCCAATAAGTGCTAAACACATTAGTCATTGTTCCCTCATGGGAACTGAATAAAATCAAATAAAACAACAGGAAAAACCTCAAATGAGGCATCACGTGCCCACACGTGACCGGGCATCATGTGCCCACATGTGACCAGGACTTACGTGCAGTCACGTGACCTTTTATAGGCAAAGCCTATAAGCACTGAATAAAATAAATAATTGGAAATGCTTAATCAGTGGGGTCACGTACCAACACGTGACAAGCTTTTAAACCCTCTGAAACAATAGAATTAAATTCTAAATTAAATGCTTAATCAGTGGGGTCACGTGCCAACACGTGACAAGCTCTTAAACTCTCTGAACTAATAGAATTAAATTCTAATTAAATGATTTATCAGTGGGGTCACGTGCCAGCACGTGATGGGTTTCTGAGCCCTCTGAACTAATAGAATTAAATTCTAATTAAATGCTTTATCAGTGAGGTCACGTGCCAACACGTGATGGGTTTCTGAGCCCTCTGAACTAATAGAATTAAATTCTAATTAAATGATTAATCAGTAAGGTCACGTGCTAACACGTGATGAGCTCTTAAACCCTCTGAACAATAGAATTAAATTCTAATTAAAGGGAATAAAAAACCATAACTGGAAAAAAAAATTCCTAGATCTTTCCATACAGAAAAGATTGCACTCTGTAAAGTGGAGCACCGTTGGATTAAAAATCCAATGGTACAAGGAACTATTTTCCTAAAATTTGCAGGAACAACAAATAAAATATCTTTTGGATTTAAAATCCAATGGTGAATAAAATTCACCGAGTGATCTAAAAGATCATGTTGGTTATAAAATCAATCAAAATCTTTCAATGAAAGATTGATTAAACAAACTGATTCTTTTCTTTCTTCTATAAATTGGAGCCAAGAAGAGAAAAGAAGGATATACAACAACAAAAAGAAGAAGAAGAGAATTTAATTCTCCAAAAAGAAGAAGATCTCTTCAGAAAAGAATGAAACCCTAGGTAAGAGAGGGAAATAGATCATTCTATAAGCTCCCACAAAACAAAAAGAGAATTTAATCCTCAAACTAAGAGTTTAACTCTTCTGAATAAGAACTTAGTTCTTCTTTTGATTGAAGATCTGCAGAACCAGATCTCCCCATAAGTTGAGAATTTAATTCTCATCGGGGGGATTCTTCCATGTAGATCTAAAACCTAAGGGAGGACCTAAGTTCAGAGAATTTTATTCTCCCACAAAGCACATAGGAATTTAATTCCTCCAACAAAGATAGAGTTTAACCCTTAATATAAAGAACTTAGTTCTTCTTCATGATAATAGATCCGCAGAAGCAGATCTTTCCATAAGTTGAGAATTTAATTCTCATCGGAGAGATTCTGCCATGCAGATCCAAAACTTAGAGGGAGAATTGAGTTTAAAGAATTTAATTCTTTCGAACATATAGGAATTTAATTCCTCTAAAAATAAAATTAGGGTTTAACCCTATAAGAGAATTTAATTCTTAAACAAGGGATTTATCTCTCCATGCACGTAAAAAGATCAAGTACCCAACATGATCACGTGGCAACACGTGACTCTCCCCTTCAATGATCAAAAGAGAACGAATAAGATTAGGTCACGTGCTCCTACGTGACCCTTGAACAGACTCCTCAAAATAAGAAGGGCAGAACATATTTTGGACGCCTGTGTCTCCACGTGACCCCTGACAAACAACCCTTTAAAAAAATGAGAAAAGGGGGTAAAACCGAGGAGTTAATACCCAATGCATGGGCACTATCATGTGTCCACACGTGATGGTCATAAAGATTAAGTGTTTAACACTTATTTGCATATTCTGAGAATAAAATAAGGGAAGTGTGGTCCAATACTCAAGCGCCTCACGTGACCCCACGTGAGCGCTTCTTTTTTTGTTGTTTAACACTATTTTGTGCGCTTCATCCTTAGTGTTTAACACTATTCTAATCGCATCACGTGGGAGCACGTGATAACCGAGTGTACTCTAGTGTTTAACACTATATTCGAGCCAATCTTAGCCTAAATTAGCTAAATCTTCCAGAGGCAGGACCCCCTTTTGACTGAACCTCAAATACACTCTTGTCTTCCAAAATTGATCATCTCATATGACATTCAAAGCAAAACCCAGAGCCTTTCAACCAACATTGGTTCAAGGGTACATGTCTTCACTCCTCTGATATTTGTCGTTGTAATCCTTCAACGTCTTCAGAGAGGTGACGGGTCCCGACAACCAGACATTCCACGGACTGTGGGGTCCTTAAATTCATGGACTATGATGTCCTTAAACTTTACAGACTATGATGTCTTTAAACTGGACCGCAATGTCCCTAAACTAAAACAATAGAGCCCAAATGCTCTTTTGTTGGATCTAAACGATCCTGTTAAGAAGATCTTATTCTAAAATTAGACTAACGTATCCTTAAAAAATGGTTAAGTTGATCTTAGTCTAAAATTAGACTAACACCGGCTGCAACCCTCCGCCAGAACAGGGGGCATGACGAAGCCACCCCCATAACTGGGCCGGTCCCGTCAGCACGACATGCTCGCCATCGTCACTAGCGCCGAGTAAGGAAAGCTGGAGGCAGTTCCCTTTCCGGACTTACCCCACAAGCTCCAACGGTGGAAATTGACGCTGTTGTTCCAACTGGGAATAGCTTTGAACCACTTAGGAGGGTGCGCAAAAATTCTCCGATCTCCGTGCTAAAAAGATCTTCTCCGCCTTTAGAGAACGTTAGAAAGGAGAAACTAGAGCATCCCCCTCAGCGGCTGTCCTCTAAAATTCACAAGGTCCGGTGACAGGTCCAAGACTCGGTGATCAACCAACACTACTCCCGTCGACCGAAGAAGATAAAGGTTCGGCAAGAGAAGGACCACTCCTTCGTACCACAGAAGGTGTCGTCTACCTGGGTGCCCGCTGCAATGACCCCCTCAACGTCACCAGTCCACAAAAAGAGAAGGACAGAGAAGATCCCCGTGTCTGTGACAAATGTCAAGGGCATTGAACCTAAACGCCCTAAGTCTGGGGGCATGGTGGTGCATACCGTCTATATAGCATCCGTAAAAGAGGTTAGCTGTATCTCCATAGGTCATCGACCGCTTACGCGATCAGTGACTAAGGCTCAGAAGCAACAACAACAAAAGCTCCAAGAGATTCTAACAGCCATGGCCGCACTCACGGGACCAAAAGCAGGCCCGGAGACATCTTTGAAGCAGCGTCATGAGCAGAAAGATGCCGAATTTCTTCGGAGAATGCTTGAGAAGAAGGACAAAGAGGTTGCGGAACAAGCAGCCAACATAAAACAAATGGCCCTTTTATTCCAAGATATGGTGGGCCTGATGATCCAGCCGGACCCTCCAGCCGAAGATCCTCCAGTAATAATTGAAGATGATAGAGGAGAGACATCAAATCCTCCGCCGGCTTTGTCAGCAGCCAAGGAGGAGACCATCTCCAAAGCCATGCTCGATGATTATATAGATCAGCAAATACGAGCTCATCAAGTGAATGAAGCAACCGGCCAAGTCGTCAGAACTGGGTGACCATATCCAGGATGGTATGATCAGATAAAGTACCCGCCAGGATACACAATTCCTAAATTCCATGTGTACAAGGGGACAGGTAATCCCCCATCAACATGTCGCTCAGTTCAGGGCTCTCTGTGGCAACACTGGAGAGGATGATAAGTTACCGCTTCACCAGTTTGTTGGCAGCTTGGCGGAGACGGCGTTCGAATGGTACTCAGAGCTTCCCAATGACTCCGTCAAAACTTTTACGGAGATAGAATTGCTGTTCACCCAACGTTTCTCCAGCGCTAGTGAGCGCACCCCGATCACCGCGTTAATTAACGCCAGAGTGAAACCATACGAAACATGGGTTCAGTACGCGATATGGTGGCGGAATCTATGGTCGAAGTGCGAGCAGCGCATCGAAGAAGCGCCTGCGGTGGGCATATTTATGGAAACTCTTGATCCGCAGGTGACCATATCTCAGTTCATGATGTTCTTCAAGCCAATTACTTTCCAGGCCTTGATTGACAAGCTGGCCCAAATGGACCAGATGGGCCATAGACCGTCCTCCTCAAAGACGGATCCTCGGAATGAGAAAGGGAAAGCAACCTTCATCGCCAACGCTCAACAACAACCAAGTGGCCTGAGACCGGTTTTTCGCCTAAGCAACAAGCGTCAATCCCTCGATGAGAAGTTGATACGTCCTTACTCGTTTCCCCAGGATAAAACTAGGAGACTGTTCGAACTAGCAGTGCGCAACGGGCTCATCACTCTACCGGAGCCGAGACACCCACTACAACTGAACGATGTTAACGATCCTAATTACTGCCCCTACCATCGAGTATTGGGCCATCCACTCGAAGATTGCTACGTCCTAAAAAATTGGGTTGAAGACCAATACCAGCAAGGCAAGTTCACGCTGTCCGAAAACTGGAAGGTAAATCCGCCACAACAGTACACCCCTAAAAGGGTGGACACGCCGGAGGCATCGTGCTCTTTTATAGAAGAAGCCCCATGGGAGGTCGCTCTCTCAGCTAAGACGAAAAGAATGCTGAAAGATCTTCACACATGCCCGGCGATCAGGTGGAAAAGTCCGCTGGAACCCGAGATCATTGAGGGAATGCTGGAGCCGCTCCTGACTCCAAGAATTGGTAGCGATAATCAAAACGCTCAAGCCCAACCGTCAAAGTCTTCGAAGAAGAAGAAGAAGACCAAAAAGCCTGTAAAGCCTGATGACAAGCGCACGAACCTGCAAAAACATATCGACGCACTGGAGGAATATAACCAGAAGGCGCGAACCCCGGTCACATTCCAAGACTTTCTCAACCACATCCTTGAGGATGGAGATGGTGACAATGATGGGGAAAAAGACTCGTCAGATGAACCCGAGAACTATGTGGCGAGCTGCCATATGATCTCTCACTCGTCAATAAGTAGTGAAGAAGCTCCTGATACAGAGAAACTGGGGGCAGATCCAGAACCGGAATCAAAATCCCTGGAGCCATCGGACGAATTGATTGACAGACTGCTAAGCGAAGCTCTTCAGAAAAGAAAAGCTGACAGAGAGCGGGAAACAACCATATACAAGAGGGCCAAGCATCAGCATCAAGTTGAAGAACCTCCGGTATTGAGAAATCGTGGAGTACCCCAACCGGGTCGAAGCATACCTGTCACCAGCAAAAGCAAGCTTAAAGCAAAGAAATGATTCGTTAGGGCCCTGTCAATGGGAATGAAGTTGCCTTCTTTTAGAGGAAATACTCCTGGCGGTATACATCTTGATGAAGCGGACATACTTCCTAACTTCTGCTTATACCATCAGAGGATTACACACCCTACTGAAGAGTGCACAGCCTTTAAAAAACTGGTGGAAGGGATATGTTGCCCACCGACAACACGTCCAACGAGTGAAGCGCAGGGCTCGTCGGAAACAGAGAAGTACGACAGATGAACGAAAAAGAACTGCCGGCAAATGTCACATAGTTGACAACAAGGGATCGCAAGTTCTCACCGTTAGAGGCGACTCTGATGAACAAATAGCTCTCAGCCCTCTCTTCAAAGAATATACCTCTGACACGAAAGATAAGAAGACTTGCGAGGAAATCTAGCTGCGTAATCGTACGTTGCCCCAAAAAATCTCGGACTTACGAACAACGGACCGAAATGTCCCTAAATTAACAATGGACCGTAATGTCCTAAAACTTGCAACTGACCGAGACGTTTATAAACTACTACGGACCGCAGCATCCCAAGGCTGAAAAAAAAAACGGTATGTCCATAAGCAAAATGGGCACGGATGAAAACCCAAAAGGGCGCCGTGAGTAAAAACAGCAAGACTACCGGCGATGTTTGGGAAAACCCGAAAGGGCGCCGTGAGTAAAAACAGCAGGACTACCGGCGATGTTTGTGAAAACCCGAAAGGGCACAGACTCGTAAGAAGGGAAAAAAATGGTACGTCCATAAGCGAGATGGGCACAGATGAAAACCCGAAAGGGCTCCGTGAATAAAAACAGCAGGACTAACGGCGAGTTTGTGAAAACTCGAAAGGGCGCAATCTCGTTAAAAGACACTTGCAAGGTCCTCTCGACCCTGTAAGGAGAAAATACATGCGTGAGATCCTAACGACTCATAAGAGAGTAACACACTTAGGAATCCTCACGATTCCTAAGGAGAAAACACACTTACGAGATCCTCATGACTCGTAACGAGAATTCCTCTTTGAGACCCTCACAACTCATAGGATTCAAAAGCCTTAAGCTACAGGGATCCGAACCTGTTCTTAAGCCATCACATTTCCCAGACCGTCTTACAAGCGGTTCAATATTGACCCTTGTATACAATCTATGGGTATGAATAACCATTTCCCTAACAGAGTCCCACCAGCGACTAAGGATATGCTCACACGGCCAACGACCCTTGTAAATTCTCTCGACTTATAAGGAGAAAACACTCTTGTAAGATCCTTACGACTTATAAGAGAGCATACACTTAAGAATCCTCACGATTTTTGAGGAGAAAACGCACCTACGATATCCTCATGACTCGAAGGGAGAAATACCTTTATGAGACCCTTACGGCTCATAAAGTCAAAAGCCTTAGTCAACAGGATCCTAATCCTGTTAGCTAAGCCATCTTTGTTCGACATCGACAGAGGCAAATGATGATTCGCTCATGACAATGTCCCAGTGGTAGCGATGCTGATGCCTAAGTCGGTATCAAATTCCAAGCCCTTTCACGGCAAATGATGATTCGCTCATGGCAATATTCCAGTCGCAGCGATGCTGATGCTAAGATTGGCACCAGATTCCAAGTTCCACACTCGCGATAAAAATTAGCGAGCCAAAAATGCATATGAAATAGCCGAAATGATGGGGCAACTGGCAACAAAATCAGTAAGTAAAAGATATGCATACAAAAATAGCCGAAATGATTGGGCAACTCGTAATAAAAAACAGCGAGTAAAAAGAAAAAATAGCTGAAATGATTGGGCACCGCGAAAAATAGCCGAAATGATTGGCAGTCGCGATTTTCACGATACAAAAAACTGAAATGATAGAGCATCGCGGAAAGAAAACAAAAAAAATAAAAGAATGAAACTTTCTCCTTACAGGCGAGTCCGTACTGACCTCTGTATACAATCCATGGGCATAAACGAAAAGGGAACCACATGTCCCCCACCAGACCCTGTCAACAGGGAAAGTCAGAGCTCGACAGCAACATCTGCATCCCAAAAGATCAACAACGGTGTTCCTTCTTATGCCAGCAGGGCACGGAAGCGACACAACGAAACGGAGCCATGGCAAAGTCCCTAGTTCTAAATCTTAACGGCAACATCTATAGCCTAAAAATCAGCAACGGTGATCCTCCTCATTCCAACAGGATTCGGACGCAACATCACCAAACGGAGCCACGGAAAAATCCCTAGTTCCAAGACTATACGGTCTACAGACAACCTAGAGTCAACCAATGACCTCCCCGTCGGATCAACGCTCCATTTCGGAAACAAGTCAACTAACCCCAGGGAAATCAGTGTCCTTGGCAAAAAACCTCGATTCAGAGAAATCAACGTCCTTGACGAGAGCATCTCGATTCGCGTCGACCCGCAGAGAAATCAGCGTCTTTGCAGGAATACCTCGATACGTCTTAACCCCCAGGAAAATTAGCGTCCTTGGCAAATTCCTCGATCCAGGGAAATCAGCGTCCTTGATGAGAGCGTCTTGATTCGCGTCGAACCGCAAGGAAATCGGTGTCTTTGCAGGAATACCTCGATTCGTCTCAACTCCGAGGAAATCAGTGTCCTTGGCAAAAACCTCGATTCAGGGAAATCAGAGACCTTGACGAGAGCGTCTTGATTCGCGTCGACCCGTAAGGAAATCAGTGTCTTTGCAGGAATACCTCGATTCGTCTCAACTCCGAGGAAATCAGTGTCCTGGGCAAAAACCTCGATTCTGGGAAATCAGAGTCCTTGAAGAGAGCATCTTGATTCACGTCGACCCGCAGAGAAATCATTGTCTTTGCAGGAATCTCTCGATTCGTCTCAACCCCGAGGAAATCAGTGTTCTTGAAAAAAAAACCTCGATTCAGGGAAATCAGCGTCCTAGGCGAGAGCATCTCGATCCGCGTCAACTCGCAGAGATCAGTGTCTCTGCAGGAATATACGACGTCAGCAAAACGGAGCCACGGCAAAGTCCTCTAGTTCCTAATCTTGACGGTTCATAGACAACCTAGAGACAACCTCGACATTCGTCGCAATATTGTAGACACAATATCAACAAACGAAGCAAAGGAAAATCCCCAGCTTCAGGGTCTCGACGTCAACATCGACAACCTAGAGATCAACACCAGCGTTTCTCCGTACTCCAATCGGATGCAGACACAACGTTAACAAAGCGGAGCCACGACAAAGTCCCCTAGTTCCAAATCTCGACGGTTCACATACAACCCAGAGGCAACCTCGACATTCGACGCAATATTGTAGGCACAATGTCATCCAACAAAGATAAGGAAAATCCCTAGCTTCAGGGTCTTGAGGGAAAATCAAATGAGATATGAAAAGACTATCGGAGATCATCCCACACCAGCGCGGAGTGGTCATGACTCATCGGGGCTCCTAAACCGAGCCTAACCTCAAGTAAAAAGCGACATGGAATATCCTTAACGCTTGCCCTTTTGATGGTAATATTACCTGGAAGATTACTTGAAGACGTCTTGTCCAGCCCCTGAAGGGATCAGAGACACGACAGTCGTAGGGCTACCCGAACAACAAGATTGCATATCGGGGATTATATCGGCCAACGCGACGGTGCAACGGGTAAAAAAAAAACCACAGACCCTAACGGACTTCTATTAGCAGGAGTTAACTGTGACGTTAGGAAACCCTTGCGAGAAGTTCTCGATTCGTCTTGACCCGTGAGGATATTAGTGTCCTTGCAAGAACTTCTCGACTCGTCTCGACTCGTAGGGAAAATCCTTAGGCAATGGGGATAAGGACCTGTTTCCTAAGCACTGGGGCCCTGTAAGTCGGTCCAAGATGGACTCTTGCATACTATTCACGTGCCACACTCTCCAAAGTCAAATCTCGACAAGGGGGGAAACAACCACTTACGAGTCCTCTCGACTTGCAAGCGGGAAAAATTCTCTTGTGAGATCCTTACGACTCTCAAGAGAAAACACACACTTAGGAGTCCTCACAACTCCTAAGGAGAAAATACACCTACGAGATCCTCACGACTCGTAGGGAGAAAAGTCTATATGAGACCCTCACGGCACATAAAGTTGAAAAGTCTTAGGCGGCAGATCTGAACTTATTTCCTAAGCCATCGCTACCCTACAAAGAGTGTAAGATACATTGTTCTCATCTACAGACCACCTTTGCCGAAATTACATGCTAGAAATGTGGAGGCGCTTCTGAAGAGATCCCTGCATTTATAAGACATGATAAGAAAATGTCCATCTTCCCTGTTCCCTAGGCAAATCCAACGGCCACAGAAGTTACAGCATTGCACTCACGTGCAAACACGTGAGAACAACGCTGTGGGGGCATTTGTTCCCTCATGGGAACTGAATAAAATTAAATAAAGCAGCATGGAAAACCTCAAATGAGGCATCACGTGCCTACACGTGACCGGGCATCACGTGCCCACACGTGACCAGGACTCACATGCAGACACGTGACCTTTTACAGGCAAAGCCTATAAGCACTGAATAAAATAAATAATTGGAAATGCTTAATCAGTGGGGTCACGTGCCAACACGTGAAAAGCTCTTAAACCCTCTGAAACAATAAAATTAAATTCTAAATTAAATGCTTAATCAGTGGGGTCACGTGCCAACACGTGACAAGCTCTTAAACCCTCTGAACTAATAGAATTAAATTCTAATTAAATGCTTTATCAGTGGGGTCACGTGCCGACACATGATGGGTTTCTGAGCCCTCTGAACTAATAGAATTAAATTCTAATTAAATGCTTTATCAGTGAGGTCACGTGCCAACACGTGATGGGTTTCTGAGCCCTCTGAACTAATAAAATTAAATTCTAATTAAATGATTAATCAGTAAGGTCACGTGCCAACACGTGATGAACTCTTAAACCCTCTGAACAATAGAATTAAATCCTAATTAAAGGGAATCAAAAACCCTAACTGGAAAAATATTTTCCTAGATCTTTCTAAACAGAAAAGATTGCACTCTGTAAAGTGGAGCACCGTTGGATTAAAAATCCAATGGTACAAGGAAATATTTTCCTAAAATTTGCCAGGAACAACAAATAAAATATCTTTTGGATTAAAAATCCAATGGTGAATAAAATTCACCGAGTGATCTAAAAGATCATGTTGGTTATAAATTCAATCAAAATCTTTCAATGAAAGATTGACTGAACAAACTGATTCTTTTCTTTCTCCTATAAATAGGAGCCAAGAAGAGAAGAGAAGGATATACAACAACAGAAAAAAAGAAGAGAATTTAATTCTCCAAAAAGAAGAAGATCTTTTCAGAAAAGAAAGAAACCCTAGGTAAGAGAGGGAAATAGATCATTCTATAAGCTCCCACAAAACAAAAAGAGAATTTAATTCTCAAACTAAGAGTTTAACTCTTCTGAATAAGAACTTAGTTCTTCTTTTGGTTAAAGATCTGCCGAACCAGATCTCCTCATAAGTTGAGAATTTAATTCTCATCGGGGTGATTCTGCCATGCAGATCTAAAACCTAAGGGAGGACCTAAGTTCAGAGAATTTTATTTTCCCACAAAGCACATAGGAATTTAATTCCTCCAACAAAGATAGGGTTTAACTCTTAATATAAAGAATTTAGTTCTTCTTCATGGTAATAGATCTGCAGAAGCAGATCTCCCCATAAGTTGAGAATTTAATTCTCATCGGGGAGATTCTGCCATGCAGATCTAAAACTTAGAGGGAGAATTGAGTTTAAAGAATTTAATTCTTTCGAACATATGGGAATTTAATTCCTCTAAAAATAAAATTAGGGTTTAACCTTATAAGAGAATTTAATTCTTAAACAAAGAATTTATCTCTCCATGCACGTAAAAAGATCAAGTACCCAACATGATCACGTGGCAACACGTGACTCTCCCCTTCAATGATCAAAAGAGAACGAATAAGATTAGGTCACGTGCTCCCACGCGACCCTTGAACAGACTCCTCAAAATAAGAAGGGCAGAACATATTTTGGACGCCTCACGTGTCTCCACGTGACCCCTGACAAATACCCCTTTAAAAAAATGAGAAAAGGGGGAAAAACCGAGGAGTTAATACCCAATGCATGGGCACTATCACGTGTCCACACGTGATGGTCATAAAGATTAAGTGTTTAACACTTATTTGCATATTCTAAGAATAAAATAAGAGAAGTGTGGCCCAATACTCAAGCGCCTCACGTGGCCCCACATGAGCGCTTCTTCTTTTTTTTTGTTTAACAATATTTTGTGCGCTTCATCCCTAGTGTTTAACACTATTCTAAGCGCATCACGTGGGAGCACGTGATAACTGAGTGTACTCTAGTGTTTAACGCTATATTCGAGCCAATCTTAGACTAAATTAGCTAAATCTTCCAGAGGAAGAACCCCCTTTTGACTGAACCTCAAATACACTATTGTCTTCCAAAATTGATCATCTCATATGACATTCAAAGCAAAATCTAGAGCCTTTCAACCAACATTGGTTCAAGGGTACATCTCTTCACTCCTCTAATATTTGTCGTTGTAATCCTTCAACGTCTTCAGAGAGGTGACGGGTCCCGACAACCAGACATTCCCCGGACTGTGGGATCCTTAAACTCATGGACTATGATGTCCTTAAACTTTAGAGACTATGAAGTCTTTAAACTGGACCGCAATGTCCCTAAATTAAAACAATAGAGCCCAAATGCTCTTTTGTTGGATCTAAACGATCCTGTTAAGTAGATCTTAGTCTAAAATTAGACTAACGTATCCTTAAAAAATGGTTAAGTTGATCTTAGTTTAAAATTAGACTAACGTATCCTTAACAAATGTTTAAGTTGATCTTAGTCTCAAATGAGACTAACGTATCCTTAAACAAACCAAAACCCAAATCTAAGAAAATACGGATTTGGACTAATCCGCGCCCTACGGGCAACAACATAAATTAGTCTCCGTATACAATCCGCTGGCAACCAAAAAAGAAAACAAACAAACACGACGTGAAGTGACCATCTGGAGAAGGAGAAAGTTGTTACCGCGATGCGGTAGCGTAATTAACTGCAGGGGCTTGCGCCTGCACGGAAGAGCGTCCCCACAATAAAAAAAAACCTCAAATGAGGGGGAATCTGACGAAGTCTGCTACAACGGCCGCATCCGTCTAAAACTCCAATACACGATGCCATAAATCAACTTGGCATCTTCGGAGAGGTGGACGGATAAAATCAAATAGCATCTGCCTCCAAATTCAGGCAAGACGTTTGTCTTCCAGGTCTTTCGGCGGAGAACAGTCATTTTGACTGAATATGTATAGTGCTAAGCACTTTTATATGGCGTCAATGTGAGGAGCACGTGAGGCGCTATCTCATTTATTTTGTTTAGTGCCCACGTGTGTTTCACGTGAGGCGCTGGGCGCTGTCCAATCAGTGCTAAGCACTCAACCGTTTTGGCTGCATATGAAGTGCTAAGCACTTTTACTTAGTGCTCATGTTTCTTTTATGTGAGGTGCTGGCCTTCTGTTTTGAGCACCCACGTGGGAAGCACGTGAGGCATTGAGTCCTTTGTTTGGGGGCGCCCAGGTGTGAAGCACGTGAGGCGCCGACTCCTTTTTTTTGGGAATCTTCTGGGCGCTCACGTGTTTTTCACGTGTGGCGCTGAGTTCCTTTTTTTAGAGATTGAATATCTGTTAATGACATTTTGACCATTAATGATCACTAAGATCTTTGTTTCTGGGATCGAATTTTCTTTAAGAACTAAGTTCTTATTCTTTTTTTATATAAGAACCGATTTCTTTTCGTAGGGTTAAACTCTACATTTAGAGGAATTAAATTCCTAGAACATAGATTCTTTTTCTCTCTTTTTTTTATCCTAGTTCTTTGCCCCTAGATTTTGAGTTTGAAGAACAGAATCTTCCCGATGAGAATTGAATTCTCAACTTGCGGGAAGATTTGCTTTGCAAATCTCAAATCAGAGAAAGAACTAAGTTTTTATATGAAGGGTTAAACCCTTGTTTCTGTTTATACTAGGCAAAGGAGATATTTTTGATCTCTTCTTTTTCTTTACCTAGAATTTGAAAGGAAGGAGATCTTCTTCTTTTCAGAGTTAAATTCTCTGTTTTTGTTTTTGTGGAGAAACCTATGGGGTCAATGCTCTATATGAGACTTGAAGTCTCAGATCATTTATATAGGAAAGGCAAATTTGTTAATTCGTTTGAGAAAATCTCTCATTTGAGAGATACTAATTGATTTAATTGGTCTCAAAATTTGTTCGGAGGATTTTACCCATTGGATTTTTGATCCAGTGATTTCTGTTTCACAGAATATGTTTCTTGTTTTTAAAAATATTGGAGAAATATTTTTCCATATTCAGAATTTTATTCTGTCAAACAGTGATTTTTAATCACCATTGGATTTTAATCTAAGGGCTTTCTGTTTTACAAAGAACAATTTTTCTTTGTTTAGAAAGATTGGAAAAATATATTCCCGAAAATAAAATTTAATTATATCATTGGATTTTTGATCCAACCGAGAATATCTTTCTCACTTAGAAAATTTAGGGAGATATTTTCTCCTAATAGAATTTAATTCTATCATTTGATGATTTATCATCACTACTGGATTTTTGATCCAACGGCTCTGTTTAACATAAATAACCCAATTTTTAGGAAATAATCCTCATGTAGAATTTAATTCTACCTGTTTTAGTTTGGGCGTTGGCGCTCATGTGTTATGCACGTGGGCGCCACTTAAGAATTTAATTCTTATATATGACAGGCGCTCATGTGCTTTGCACATTGGCGCTCACGTGAACTTCACGTGCAGCGCCACTATAGGATTTAATCCTATAAGACTGGCGCCGGCACCGGTGCTCTCGTGTGGAGCACGTGAGGCGCTGCCTTATTAGATTTAACAGAGTTTAACTCTTATTATTGTGTTTAATTTTAGGGGAACATCACATTATGACGAACCGGGTGCTTCATAAAAGAGTCAAGGCTCTATTTGGAAAGAAAATCTTTCTTAAGATCTTTCTTGAACAGAAAGATTTGGGGATCAAAGATCAAATGGTGCACAAGCATCCTCAAAATTGTTTTCAAAACATGACACACACAGATTGCATGCTGAGTTCGCACGACTCATATGACCCTTTAATCGGAGGTTCTCTCGCCTCAAAGTAAGGGGTAATTAACGACAGTTTTGTCCGCGGCTGTCAGAGATTAAAATCCCTATAATCAATAAACCCCAGCCAACCCATGGTAGGGGGAATCTGTACATGCTTAACAAGCGAGCGCATTTCTATCTCAATAAGGTGGAGAAAAACACTCTACATACTCGATGCTCAACTCATCAAGCCATTAAACCTGAAACCCTTACCCAATTCAGTTCCAACGTGATGGAACATGAACTAGTACTATGAATATCACCAGTGCTCAGGTCATTTGATCGATAGATGCTTTGCACTAAGACACAAGTTTCAGGATTTGACCGAAACCGAAAAATAGAAGCTGTTGATAGCCAGAATATCCTTCAAAATCCAATACCACATCACTAGGTCAACCACATCCAATTCGGATAAATCATGACTCTTGATTCTACAAAGTCAAAGTTGGTTCTCAGAGTAGCTCCTCGAATAACCTTAATCACGTCAGAATCGTAAAACACAAACCCCACCAGTTTTCACCCCGGAAGAGAACCCGGTGGACAAATTTCTCTAGCACTAGTAACTCCAAGCGTCCTCGCCAAAACACCCTTTGATTACAGTAAGCTTAATCATGAATGTCAAGAGATATGGAACATGAATAGCTCAGGAAAGGTGTACAATCCATTAGTATTGCAAGGAGCATCACCAACTCAAAAGAATCAACAATTTGTCATGGCACAAAAGTCGTCGTCTTCCTCCGCAAACCCGACAAACCACTCCTCTGTCTCGGTGAGCCAACCAACACAACATCACTCCCCAACTTCGCAAACGAAAACTGATGACGCACCCCTACCAATTCCATCTGAAACACTTTTAACAAGCAGTCTTCTTCCCAAAAATTCCCCCGTTCAAATATCTTCTCCCTTGAAAGCCGCCCCTGAGTCTCAAAATGTAAAGGAGGTCAGGTACGATATAGTGAATCATCTAAAGAAAGTATTGTCCAATATTTATTTGTGAGAGTTAATCAATACCTCACCCGAACACAAGAAAGCATTCTTCAATGCGATCCAAATATCTCAGCTGATAAAAACACCGCTTCGGAAGATTTAGAGAAGGGCATAAATCTAGTATCTGCTGTTAGAGGGATTACCTTTATAGATGTGGAGCTTCTGTATGATGGGGTAAACCATAATCGTGCCCTTCATATAGACATGGAATTTTAGGGTTTAAACATCCTTAGAGTACTCATTGATGGAGGATCTGGTTTGAACTTATGCCATCTACTTACAGTGCATAGGCTTAGAGCTAATAAGAACCCCATACGGAAAGCATGCGAAGGAGTTAGAGGATATGACAATGTGAGAAAGGATATTCTCGGCGAACTGAATCTGGAGTGTTTACCGCTGAAAACAGAGACGAACTAGGATTGATCGTGTTGCCTGAATTTGGGGGCAAATGCTATCTGGACATATCTATCCACCTCTCCGAAGATACCAAGTTGCTTTATGGCACCGTATATCGGAGGTCTGGATAGATGCGACCGTTGTAACAGACTTTATTAGATTCCCCCTCTTTTATGAGGGTTTTTTGATTGTGGGGACGTTCCTCCCTGCAGACGCAAGCCTCTGCAGTTAATTACATTATCACGTTGCGATAACCACTTTCTCCTACCCCAGTAGTTCATTTCGTGTCGTGTCGTGTTATTTTGTTTGATATGGTTGCCCGTGGATTGTATACGGAGACTATTTTATGTCGTCGCCCGTAGGGCGCAGATTAGTCCAAATCCGTACATATATTTTCATGATTTGGGTTTGAGTCAAGAATTTGCTTGACGGGTTCCACATTGGTAGCTTGTTTTGCCAATGGGAATGAACTTAGGACGCAGATCTCACATAAATGAGGTCCATCAGTTCATGAGATATTTGGGTTTGATCTAAGGATCGTTAGTCATATTTGAGACTAAAATCGACTTATGAACAGTGAGCATATGGGCTCAACTGATCATTAGATCATATATGAATAGCCTATGGATAGTATACCGTAATTAGTATGGAAATAGTCTGCAGGACAAAACATATTAGTTTAAGGTCATCGCGGTCCAACATCACCATGTTTGAGATGAATATTAGTTTAAGGACATTTCGGTCCAATGTTCATCTTGCACGCACTTGTATTTGTTACGTGGCGAAGTGAACGATGGTGACATGGGATGCACCCAATTTGGGGTGCTATCTAATTTGAAGGTATTTATATTCCCTTCAAAGATATACATATATGTAAATGTATATAGCCGAGGCTCAATATGAGACTTGCATATAGATGGGATGCGTATCAATATGAGGTGTACACATCAATATGGAGGTGCATAAATATGGGATGTATAATTCCCTGTCTTGATCAACAATATGGAAGTGCACAAATATGGGATGTATCATTTCCTGTCTTGATCAAGTTTCATATCTTTCATCAAGTTAGGACGAGGAGTTGCTGTTGGTTGTCCGGACTCGCCAACTCTCTGAAGACGTTGAGAAATTATAACGACATATATCAGAGGTGTGAAGAGATGCACCCTTGAAACAAATCTTGTATTTGAAAGAAAAGATCACGGTGGACCTAAGAATCGTTAGTCTTATATGAGACTAAAATTAACTTAGAAGATATGAGATGAATATCATTTTAGATATCATCGATGAGAGATCACTAGTCATATATGGGACTAAGATTGGTTTGGAAATCATGAGCATATGGGCTCGGTTGATTCAAAAGTAAGAAGGAAGATCAAGCTTCACAGACTTAGCCAATTTGGGGCTAAGATTGGGTTTTTATACTACCCAACAGTGCTAAGCACTCAGATATATAGCGCTCATGTGTGTTTCACGTGAGGCACTGAAATAGTGCTAAGCATTAGTCTTTTGTGGCGCTCACGTGTGTTTCACGTGAGGCGCTGAGCTTTGGCTTCTTTTGAGCTCACGTGTATTTCATGTGAGGCATTGAGTTTTAGCGCTTACGTGTATTCCACGTGAGGCGCTACACTAGTGCTAAGCACTAAAATTTTTTGTTTTCTGGCGTCCATGGGTCTTTCACGTGAGGCGCTCCAATAGTGCTAAGCACTATCTTTTTCCGGCACTCACATGTGTTTCATATAAGGCACTATGTAGCTTGGCCTTGGGTGCTCACGTGCTTTTCACGTGAGGCGCTGAGCTTTTTGGAGATTTAATCTCTTTTGATATTTTTAAATAAATTAAACCTCTATGAATAGTATTTTGACCATTAACGATCACCAAGATCACTATTTTGAGGATCTGAGATCAGGTTCTTTAAGAACTAAGTTCTTGATTTGAAGGAACTAAGTTCATAGAGTATTACGGACTCCATATTCTCTATGTTCTTTTATCCATGTTCTCCTGTTCATATTTTCAGAGAGTTTAAACCTCTGTTAATGGTATTTTGACCATTAACGATCACCAGGATCACTATTTTGAGGATATGGGATCAGGTTCTTTAATAACGAAGTTCTTGATTTAAAGTAACTAAGTTCCTGGAGTATTATGGACTCCATCTTCTTCATATTCTTGTATCCATGTTCTCCTCTGAATTTTTAATTCTCAAGAACTATATCTTCTTGATGAGAATTAAATTATGAACTTGTGGGAGATTTTTCTTGTGGATCTCAGATCCAGAGAAAGAACTAAGTTGTTTGAGAAGGGTTAAACCCTTAGATATGTTAGGCGAAGGAGATATTTTGATCTCGATATTTTCATTACCTAAGGTTTTGAGAAGGGAGACGATCTTATTTATTGAAAATTAAATTCTCTATTGTTTTATGGAAGCTTGTGAGAACTTTATGTATATTTTTTTACAGAAGCTTATGGGGGTCTTCTTCTTTTTTATATTCAGTCCCTTCTCCTTATCTCTTTGCTCCTATTTATAGGAGAAGGAAAAAGAATCAATTTTTTAATAAAATCTCTCATTGAGAGATTATGATTTATTTCATAATCAATCAAATTGATCTTTTAAATCAACCGGTGAATTTTATTCACCGTTAGATTTTTAATCTAAAGGCTCTCTATTTAATATAGAAGATTTCTTGTTTGTTTTAACAAGATTGAGAAAATATTTTCTTAAGATAGAATTTAATTCTATCGGATGAATATATTGCTAGGAAGATATTTTCCTAACTATAGGATTTTATTCTATCATATGAATATTTTATTAATTTAACAAGATTAGGAAGATATTTTCCTAACATAAAATTTTATTCTATTTAACAGAGAAGATCTTTCTTATTTTAGCAAAATCAGGAAAATATTTCCCACATAGAATTTAATTCTATCAGATGGTTTAATTGGTGATTTTATCACCATTGAATTTTAAATCCAAGATTTTCTGTTAGAAAAAGATCTTTCCATATTAGAAAGATCAAGAAAAATATTTCCCAAATAGAATTTAATTCTATCACATAGAATTTAACTTTATCTGATAGTTTAATTGGTGATATTTTATCACCATTGGATTTTAAATCCAAAGATTCTTTTTTAGAGAAAGATCTTTCCATATTAGAAAGATCAAGCAAAATATTTCCCAAATAGAATTTAATTCTATCACATAAAATTTAATTCTATCATATGAGAGCAATTTAAATTGGGGCGTTCACGTGCTTTGCACGTGAGCGCTGCCATATACATATATGGCAGCGACGCTCATGTGCTTCGCATGCGAGCGCTGTCAAAAGAATGCGGCAAAAGAACTCACGTGTTTAACACGTAGGGGCTTATCATAGGATTTAATCCTATCTGAAGTCGATACTCACATGCTTCGAATGTTAGCGCTCACGTGTTTATCATGTGGGCGCTGCTATAGGATTTAATTCTAACTGCAGCAGGTACTCACGTGCTTTGCACGTGAGTGCTCACGTATTTTGCACGTGGGACATTGCCCTCTATTTTTATAAAAGGAACAACAAGTTTTGGCCAAAATTTTTGGCGGGAACATGGAGGTATCAGTTGGTCCTGATATATATCTCAAGACCTTTCATGTTCTTGGTATCTTATCCTCCTACAATATGCTCTTAGGTCGTTCTTGGATCCATAGAGCCAATGTTGTCCTTTTCACCCTACATCAATGTGTAAAATTCAAATTCGGGAATGACATTTGTACCATACCTGTTGGAGAGGAATCCATGTGTGCTAATACATCTTTTCAGGATCTGTCTCTTGAAAACCAATCCATTTTTCTCATTGAAGACGGTGACAACTTGAGTGATCTAGATGAATAAAATTACGACATCCTTCTACAACTTCAATATGAGTTCGACTTTTCGATAGTGAGAGCGATTTCCTCGAACAATACTTTGTTGAATCGGAACATGAATGCAACACTACTGTTTTGAATGATCAGGAATTCATGTTTGAGGATCCTATTGTCTTTCCTCAGGAGGCACATCCAGATCGGATGATTTCCGCCTTGTGTAGTCGGTGGAAATACCAAGATGAACAAGGACTTGGTGTCTGAAACCAAGGTATTATTGAGCCTATTGACTCTCCGGCCAATAACAAGACTTGGGGTCTCGGGTACTATCCTACTGGCCACGATTTCCACAGCAGACATAAGACAAAAGATGAAGTTCCGCCGATTCAAAAAACCTTCATTTGGGAAATCCTATCATCATTCTTTCGGATGACGAAGAAGGAGCAGAGCAAAGATAAGAATAGAACGGAACCACTAATGATAAGCTCGACAATGGTCAACATCCTTTAAGTGGAGATCTTTTTGAAAATGGCGAGGAAGACAAGAAGGACGAAGACATTGTTGGGGCATCCACTGAGCAAATCGATGACATCAGTCAATGGTTGGCCCAATTTGATCTCAAGCAGTAAAATCCCGGAGATACCGGGGTCAATCACCTCTCTTCCATGATTGACATGGATGGAGAATCTATGGATCTCTATCCTCAGAGATCCATTACACCCGTGAAAATTTCCCCCCAAAAGAACACATGTACCAACTGACTGTTTTTGGTCAAATCCATACTAATATTGTTGTGTCAAAACAGATTAACGACAAAACCTAGGATATGTTTCTCCATTGCGCGAAAGATCCCCAGAGAGATTTGCAAAACGAATTTGAAAAAGATTTTGGGATTTCAAAAAGCTCACTACACCTCTTGAAAACCATAGAGATCCATGACGGGTTCTTCAAATCCATGCTACAACATCGGGAAATCCTTGCGGATTATGAAATGGAATTGATCGATATCGACTTGGTGCAATGCGATGTAGATATAGATCCCGATCTAGTCGATAGTTTGAGAAAACGTGAGCGACCAAAGGACTCGACGTTCGATGACACCGAGAGCGTAAACTTCGGTAGGGCCGATGAAACGAAGGCCGTGAAGATCGAAGCACAACTATGCCCCAAAATCAAAGAGAGCTTGATCTCATTGTTGCACGAGTATTTCTACATCTTCGCCTGGACATATGCGAACATGCTTGGATTGGATCCGGTGATCGCAACTCACCATCTATCACTATCCAAAGGAGCGAAACCAGTGAAGCAGAAGCCGAGGAAACTTCTACAAAAACATTCTATACAAGTCAAAGAAGAAGTCATGAAGTAGCTAAACTTTAGGTTCATCCGAAACATGAATTTTCCAGTCTGGATAGCAAACATAGTGTCCATGCCGAAGAATAACGGAATCTGTGTTGACTACAGAGATCTTAACCGCTCATGTCTGAA
This sequence comes from Agapanthus africanus, assembly GCA_030015575.1. Taxonomy (NCBI): domain Eukaryota; kingdom Viridiplantae; phylum Streptophyta; class Magnoliopsida; order Asparagales; family Amaryllidaceae; genus Agapanthus; species Agapanthus africanus. The sequence goes on along the minus strand of JASDDO010000031.1, from coordinate 685,511,793 downwards.
GGATGAATTCCCTCTGCCCATAATCGACATCCTAGTAGATAACACCACAGGGCATGCGATGCTATCCTTCATGGATGGGTTCTCCGGTTACAATCAAATCAAGCTCGCAACATAATATCAAGAGAAGACAACTTTTATCATGCTATGGGGTACATTTTGTTATCAAGTAATGCCATTCAGATTGAAGAATGCAGGCGCGACATATCAGAGGGCGATGACGACCTTGTTTCATGATATGATACATAATGAGCTAGCGATGTACGTTGACGACGTGATCGATAATTCCAAGGTGCCAGACACTACGTTGACGATCTAAAGAAGTTGTTCATCCGTTTAAGAAAATATAAGTTGCGTCTAAATCCAGCAAAGTGCATGTTTGGGAGAACGTTGGGAAAGCTCTTAGGCGTCATCGCCACTCAAAGAGGAATCAAGGTAGATCCGTCCAAAGTTAAATCCATACAGGAAATTCCATCGCCAAGGATAGAAAAAAAGTCAGAGGCTTTCTCGGAAGAATCCAGCACATCGGCCGATTTATAGCACAGCTCGCTCCGACTTATGAAACCATCTACAAGCTACTCAAAAAAGACGCCCCCGCAAAATGGAATGAAGATTGTCAGATAGAGTTCGACAAAATCAAGTATTACCTATTCAATCCCCCAGTTTTGGTGTCGTCAGTTCCAGAAAAAGCTGCTGATGATGTATATAGCCACTTTTGACACATCTATGGGTTGCATGCTCGGGCAACACGATGAAATGGGAAGGAAAGAAAAAGGAAATAAACTATCTGAGTAAGTGGATTTCTGCGTATGAAGCAAAGTATTCATTCATCGAGAAATTGTGCCTAACGCTGGTACAACGTCTTTTTCACTACACATTCAGTCATACCATCCTACTCATCGCCAAACACGATCCTATGCGATACATCTTCAAAAAGACAACCCTCATCGGAAGAATTGCAAAATGGTAAATGATTTTCACACGGTACCGCATCCAGTTCGTCACTCAGAAGGCTATCAAAAGGCAAGTAATCGCAGACCATCTCGCAGAACATCCTATCGAGAATTACGAACCTTTAAAAGTTGACTTTCTAGATGAATACATAATATTAGCTATCGAAGACAGTGAAGACGATGATGCGTGGATCGGATATTTTGATGGCACAGTAAATAAGAATGGCAAAGGTGCCGGAGCAGTACTTATCTATCCGACGGGGAACCAATTACCAGCATCCCTCCAACTCAATTTTTGAATGCACGCACAATATGGCAGAATATGAAGCTTGTATTCTGGTAGTACAAATAGCGATACAAAACAAAATCAAGAAGCTGCATGTGCATGGCAATTCTTTGCTTGTAATATCTCAGACAACCAGAGAATTCCAAACTTTAGACGAAAAGTTGATCCTTTGTCATGACTTTATGATCTAGCTTAAGGGCAACTTCAATGAAATTCACTTCGAATTCCTACCACACACCAATAACCGCTTCGCTGATACTTTAGTTACTTTGGCTACATGGTGTGACATTCCATAAAGCGAAACCTTTAAGATCCAAATCACTAAGAAGGAAACTCATATCTATTGCTGTAGCGCAGAGCAGGTCATGCCGAACAATGACAGAAACTCTAGTTCTATGATATCAAGAGATTTCTAAAGGATTTCGCTTTACCGAAAGAGACTCCAATAGATCGAAAGACGCTCATCAATCTCGCTCGAAGTTTTGTAATCTGCAATGAAGAGCTTTACAAGCGGTCGTTTGAAGGAATACTGTTGCGGTGCTTAGACGAAGAAGATGTTCAGAAAGTGATGAAGGAAGTAAATTCCAGAATCTGCGATGCTCATACAAGCGACAATGCACTCGTGAAGAAGATCTGACGACAAGATTACTTCTAGTTGACAATGGAAGCCGATTGTCATCAACTCGTTAAAAAGTGTAACCATTTTCAAATACACTCAAATCTCATCCACGCCCCGTCGGCCGAACTTCATAACCTCTCTGCATTATGCCATGGTCTTTTACAACATGGGGCCTAGATGTGGTCGGCAATATATCACCAAAAGTTTCGAACAGTCATGAGTTTATATTGGTCGCAATCGATTATTTTACTAAGTGGGTTGAGACTGCATCATATACAAACATCAAACCAAACCAGATTATCAAGTTCTTATAAAATCCGATTCGACAATTCGGACCCCCTCACAAGATCATAACTTACAACGGGACAAATTTCACCGCGAAGAAAGTTCAAGACTTCTGTGAAGAGCAAAAGATCAACTATCGCTTCTCATCAATTTACAGATCACAAACAAATGGAGCGGTCGAAACAGCTAACAAGAATATCATACGAATATTAGAAAAGATGGTCGTGACTCACAAGGATTGGCACAAGAAGCTCCCCTACGCTTTATGGGCATACCGAATGATCATTAGAACTTCTACTGGAGCCACACCATACTCACTTATGTATGGAAACAAATCAGTTCTCCCTGTAGAAGTGATGATACTATCAATGAGAGTTTTGATAGAAATTAAAGGTATCAACGAGCTTGAATAGTTCCGAAATAGCTTCGACGAATTAGACTTCATAGAAGAAAGGAGACTGAAAATTCTATGTCACGCACGGTGCTATCAACGAAGAATGGCGAGAGCATACAACTAGAAAGTACATGATAGATCATTACAGAAAGGTGATCTCATCCTCAAGAAGATATGGCCAACAAGCACCAACAGGGGTAAATTCACGCAAAATTAGGATGGACCATTCGTGGTCGATCATGCATACCCTGAAAATGCCTACCTATGCATCGCCATGGATGGAACGAATAGCATCGGTCTTATAAATGCTGGATACCTTTAGAAATACCGCGTTTAAATTCGAGTCTCCACTATAAATTTTGCTGGAAGAGGCATTCATATGACCTCCACTTTCCCAAAAATACCATGTACAAATTAGTTCCACTTGAACACCATTTTGAGCCTTTTAGTTTCTTTGATACACCCTTGTACATGTTGAAAATGAGTTGTCGTCCAAAAAATGCCAAAAAAATTGCAAAAACGAAAGAAAAAAAATCATTAAAAGTAAAAACAAAGCAAAAAAACAAAAAAAGGTAAAAAAAAGAAAGTGATAAGAGAAGGGATGAGAAAATTATTGATATTCTTGAGCCTCACCAACATCCTTTGATCAACCCTAGCCCCATTACAACCGAAAAACTTCTCACAAATCCAACGAGCAATATAGCGAGAGATAATAATTATAACATATCCAATCCCAGCTTTTGTAGTGTTTGAATTATCTTTCAAAGGAAACTAGGGGTATGAGTATTATCTTTGTATATATTTAGTTTGTTACTATTTCAAAAAAAGAAAAAGGAAAAAAGAGTTCAAAAAAGGGTTGGTTTATAAGTAAAAAAGGGACACGAATGAAAACCTGAAAAGGTTTCGTGAGTAAAAAGGACTACTTGTGTGCTTGCGAAAATCCGAAAGGGCTCGGAATCTTAAAAAAAATATAAAATGAAGAAAAAAGAAAGAAAAATAATAATATACCGCTACTAGGCTAAAACCTGCAAAGGCCCTAGCACTACTGGCAATAGTCAGATCATCAGTACTCTTCCAGCATGACCAATAATGCATAAGGTCGACAAAGAAGAAAGCGCGTCGACGAGTCATGTTTTTTGAATAGAGGCATCTGTTTTCCCAATCAGAGCAAGTCTCTGTTTGAATTTCAAAAATTCAAATTTTGAAGCAACGCTTCAAATCCCATGCGCTGCGCGCAACGCGCCACGTGTCAGAAGTTGATACGACAGCGCAACGCCTAAGGCAGTGCGTCCAATCAGAGCAGGGCTCTTTTAAAAACAAAAAGTAAAAGAAGCAACGTTCAGTTGCGCAAGCGCTGCGCTGCGCGACACGTGTCTGCACAGTTGCGCAAGCACAACTGCGCAAGCGCTGCGCTGCGCGACACGTGTCTGCGCAGTTGCGCAAGCACAACTGCGCAAGCGCTGCGCTGCGCGACACGTGTCTGCGCAGCTGTGCAAGCACAGCTGCGCGACACGTGTCTGCGCAGTTGCGCAAGCACAGCTGCGCAAGCGCTGCGCTGCGCGACACGTGTCTGCGCAGTTGGAGTTGCGCAAAACAGAATAAATCTTTTCTGTTCTTGTTAAAACAAGAAGATTTTCTTCTGTAAAGCAGGGGCCTTTGGATCAAAGATCCAACGGTGGGGAAAACTCCCCAAATCACTCAGAAAAAGATCTCTGTAACAAATTTAACTAATTTGTGAGCCCTATAAAAAGGACCCCAGACCTCATTTCGAAGGAGGAAGGATTTTGCTAAAAAAAAGAGAGAGAAAGAGGACTCTGAAGAATTCCTCAAGAATAAAAAAAAGATAAAAACCTTTGAAAGAAGAGAAACTTCTCTTATGAACAAGATCATGGATCCTCAATAAATAAATAAACAAATAAAAATAAAAAAATATAAAAATAGTGCCTTGCATTTGTTATGAACCTTTGGTTCTTTGAAATAAGGAAAAACTTGTTTAGATCAAGGGATCAAAAAGTGCTTTGCACTTCTGTTTTGAATCTAAAAAGATTTTTAGTGCTTTGCACAAATGCAATGCATTTCCTAAAGGGCCAGACCCACATCAAAAATACCTAGTAGGCCTAATTAAATTGCAGTGCAATAAAAGGGGCAGAGCCCAAACAAAATAGATGCTCTGCATCATTTATAAAAGGGCAGAGCCCAAACAAAACAAAAATAATGCAGTGCATTATTTGAAAAGGGGCAAAGCCCTAATTCAGGTCTAATAGGCCAAAGACAAATAAAAATGTTGAACATCCAACTAGACTTAGCCCAGTCATGGCCATAAGTCCTCAAATTAAATTGACTGAGCACGGCTGCTCCCTAAATCAATTTACTACCGGTTTGAGGGTACATCTCCGAACTCCTTTGACATCTATCGTTGTAATCCTTCAACGACGTCAGAGAGGCGACGGGTCCCAACAACCACACATGAATACGGACTGCGGGGTCCTTAAACTCGTGGACCGAGACGTCCTTAAACTAATATTGGACCGAAATGTCCTTAAACTAATAGCGGACCGAAACGTCCTTAAACTAATATCGGACCGAAACGTCCCTAAACTAATGCTGGACCGAAACGTCCTTAAACTAATATCGGACCGAAACGTCCCTAAACTAATATCGGACCGAGACGTCCCTAAACTAATATCGGACCGAGACGTCCTTAAACTAATATAGGACCTTAAACTAATATCGGACCGAAACGTCCTTAAACTAATATCGGACCACCACGTCCCTAAACTGGAATATGGACCACCACGTCCCTAAACTGGCGATGGACCGCCACGACCGTAAACTGGAATATCGGACCACCACGTCCTTAAACTGGCGACGGACCACTACGTCCCTAAACTGGAACATGGACCACTACGTCCCTAAACTGGAGCAATAGAGCCCCCAAATGCTCTTTTGCCGGATCTAAACGGTCCCGTTTAAGTTGATCTTAGCCCCAAGTACGGCTAACGTATCCTTAGACATTTAAATAAATGATAAAACTCCAAATCAACTTTGGTTCAAGGGTACATCTCTGAACTCCTCTGACACCTGTCGTTGTAATCCTTCAACGACGTCAGAGAGGTGACGAGTCCCGACGGCCATATATTAATCACTACGTTAAGTTGATCTTAGTCTAAAACAGGACTAACGTATCATTGACGAACGTTAAGTTGATCTTAGTCTAAAACAGGACTAACGTATCCTTGATGAACGTTTAAGTTGATCTTAGTCGCAACGCGACTAATGCATCCTTAAACTAAAAACACCAAACCCAAATCTAAGTAAATACGGATTTGGACTATTCCACGTCCTACGGGCGACGGCATTACTCAGTCTCCGTATACAATCCACGGGCAACCACAAACAAAACAAACACACACGACACGAAGTGAAATTCTGGAGAAGGAGAAAGTTGTTATCGCGATGCGGTAGCGTAATTAACTGCAGGGGCTTGCGCCTGCAGGGAAGAGCGTCCCCATAATCAAAAACCCCTCACCCTGAGGGGGAATCTGACGAAGTCTGCTACATCGGCCTCATCCGTCTAAACCTCTGATACACGGTGCCATAAATCAACTTGGCATCTTCGGAGAGTTAGACGGATAAAACCACATAGCATCTGCCCCGAATCTCAGGCCCAGACGTTCACCGCGTCGGCCGCCGTTCGGAGGGGAACAGATTCTGGCACGCCCGGTGGGACCTTTTCCTCTTTCCACTCCACACTTCGTGTGTCGTCTTCGCGAACGAATCGTGGTTTGTTAATGGTTGCCTTTGGATTTCAAGTTACTAAGATTTGGTCTTTTGCCTGGCGCAGAACTCAAGCATCAATGGCCTCTAACTGCACCAACTGCTCGAAGTGCCACTGCAACGGACGCTCCACCTCACCGGGAGGTGTAGCATATGGGCCCCAAGCGGCTTCCTTCCTCGCTCTGCTGGTAGACCAGGTGACCCAGGCCACCACTGGCCTATTCTTCGGGACCATGATCCCACCTACAAGCTGCTCTATGCCAATACTTGCACCGGAGGTGAACAAGAAGTCGGTCTTCAACCGGCTCACTGCCACGATGGCCCCTGTTAACGGGTCGCCCGCTACCAAACCGACAGCCTCTGTTTTCACCAAGCTAAATCAGAACTCTAAATTGGCTATCCCAAAGAGGGCAACGGCCGCTGTTCCGGAAGTCGTTAAGATGGCTTCTCCCGCCAAAGAGTCAGTCTTTTCAAGACTGATGATTCCTACTCCTGCCCCTGCACGAAGATCTGTCTTTGACAGATTGGATATTACCCCGCAAGGGACAACCTCAGTTTTTAAAAGGTTAACACCGGCGGTGCCTCATTCAGACAGGGGGCAAAAAGAAGTTATCTCTATCTCTGAGCCAATCCCAACGGCTCGTCGTGCTCGACGTCGCCATTGGCAACGAGTGAGGAAGGCAGGGGGAAACTCCCCCTCAGGGATAACTCCACCGGCTCCAGCGGTGGAAGTCAACGCTGCTGTTCCAACTGGGAACAGCTTTGAACTGCTGAGGAGGGTTCGGAAGAACTCTCCAATCGCTACATTGAAGAGATCTCCTCCACCTGCGGAGAGAGTTCCAGAAACGAAGCGAGAACAGCCCCCTCAACGGCTGTCTTTAAGAATTTATAAAGTTTGGCGAAGGGTTCAAGACTCTGTGATTGACCCAGGTCACTCTCGTCGCCAGAAAAAGGCGAAGGTGGAAAAAGACAAGGATTGTCCCATTAAACAGCAGGGGACAACAGCTTCTAGGGTGCCCCCTTCAATGGTTCCTTCAACCTCAATGGCCCATAAAAGAAGGAGGCCAGAGAAAACCCCCGCGTCAGCGGCAAAAGTTAAAAATGGTGAACCTAAACGCCCCAAGTCAGGGGGCATAACAGTTCATACGGTTTACATGGCATCGGGAAAAGAAGACAGCCGTACATCCACGGGTCATAGACCGCTTACACGGTCAGTGACCAAAGCTCAGGAGCAGCAACTGAAGCTCCAGGAGATGATGAACGCTATGGCCGCACTTACAGGGCCGAAAGAAACCCCGAAAACATCCTCAGAAGAACGTCAAGAACAAGAAACGGACGCCGAATTCCTTCGGCGCGTGCTAGAGAAGAAAGATAAAGAAGCTGCGGAGCAGGCAGCCAACATAAAGAAAATGGCCTTCCTGTTCCAGGATATGGTGGGTATGATGATTCAACAAGATCCACCTGCTGAAGATCCCCCGATCATTCTTGAAGACGATAGGGGAGAGACATCGAATCCTCCACCGGCTCTATCCACAGCTAAAGAGGATACCATATCAAAAGCTGATTTGGATGAATACATCGCCCAGCAAATACGGGTGCATCAAGCGACTGAAGCAGCCGGTCAGGTCGTAAAGACGGGGCGGCCATATCCGGGTTGGTACGATCAGATTAAGTACCCGCCAGGTTATACAATTCCTAAGTTCCATGTCTACAAGGGGACGGGCAATCCTCATCAGCATGTTGCCCAGTTCAGGGCGCTCTGCGGCAACACCGGCGGTGACGACAAGCTGTTGCTTCGCCAGTTTGTTGGAAGCTTATCAGACACGGCGTTCGAGTGGTATTCTGAACTCCCAAACGACTCTATTAAAACCTTCGCGGAGATGGAGCTCTTGTTCACTCAACGTTTTGCAAGTGCCAGTGAACGTACCCCGATGACAGCACTGATTAACGCCAGGGTAAAACCCGGCGAGACGTGGGTTCAGTACGCTATACGATGGCGGAATTTATGGTCAAAGTGTGAGCAGCGCATTGAAGAAGCTCCCGCGGTTGGTATGTTTGTGGGAACCCTCGATCCACAAGCAACCATCTCGCAGTTTATGATGTTTTTCAAGCCGACTACCTTCCAGGCCTTGATCGACAAATTAGCACAGATGGATCAGATGGGCCATAAACCTCCTCTTCCAAGGCCGAACTCCCGAAATGACAAAGGGAAGGGAAAAGCGATCGTCGTCGCTAATGCTCAACAACAACCAAGCGACCCGAAGCCAGTGGCTCGTCAAAATAATATGCGCCCGTACGTACCTCTTGAGGATAGGATGGGATGTCCTTATTCCTTTCCCCGCGATAAAACGAAGAGGTTATTCGAGCTGGCGTTGCGCAACAGATTCATAAATCTTCCGGATCCAAAACGTCCGTTGCAACCAAGTGACGTCAACGAGCCCAACTACTGTCCTTATCATCGAGTACTAGGCCATCCGATCGAAGATTGCTACGTTTTCAAGAATTGGCTTAAAAACCAGTACTGACAGGGCAAGTTTGCGTTATCTGACAAATGGAAGGTGAATCCCCCGTAGCCCCACACCTCTAAGGGGACGAATACGCCGGGGGCAACATGCTCCGTCATTGAAGAAGCTCCTTGGAAGGTTGTATTATCAGCCAAGACAAAGAGGATGCTAAACGACCTTCAGGCATGTCCAGCGATCAAGTGGAAGAACCCGTTGGAACCGCAGGTCATTGAAGGGATGTTGAAGCCACGTCCAACCCCAAAGACCGATGGGGGTAGCTCAAACACTCGCAACCAACCGTCAAAATCTTCGAAAAAGAAGAAGAAGAAATCTAACAAACCCGTGAAGCCTGGCGACAAGCGCACGGACTTACAAAAGCAAATTGAGGCGCTAGATGAATACAACCAAAAGGCGCAGACTCCCATTACGCTTCAAGAGTTCCTCAATCACGTCTTTTAAGAGGAAGATGAGGGAGAAAGTTCATCGGATGAATTTGAGGAAAATGTAGCGAGCTGTCATATGATCTCCCATTCGATCACGAACGATGAAGAGACTTCTGGCACTAAAACGCTGGGGGCAGATACCGAATCAAAAATTCCGGATCTATCAGTCGGAATGATTGATGCGTTCCTTAACGAAGCTCGACTGAAAAGTAAAGCTGATCGAGAACGCGAGACGGCTATATTTGAAAGGGCCAAGCTCCAGCGAATTGATGAAAGAGCTGAGGCGATCCCGCTGGAGCAAAACGCCTTCACTACCGACAAAAGCCAATTCAAGATAAAGAAAAGGTTTGCTAAGGCCACATCAATGGGCATGAAACTACCATCCTCGGAAGAAAAAATTACTGGTGAAATAGAAATGCACCCCTCCTTTTGCTTATATCATCAGAAGGTTTCGCACCCCACTCAAGAATGCAAAGCTTTCGATAAATGGTGGCAAGGATATGTTGCTCGTCAACAACGCTTCAAACGGGAAAAGCGTAAAACTCGTCGAGAGCAAAGAAATACGACCGAAGGGCTTGAAAGAAATACCGGCGATTGTCGCATGGTTAACACTGGCGGGTCACAAGTGCCTACATTCGGGAGCGATTCTGATGAGGAGCTGGAACTCGCCCCTCTCTTTAAAGAGTCAACTTCGGGAAAAGAAGAAGAGCCAAAGGTTTGCGAAAATATCCAGCTACGCAATCGGACGTTACCTGAAAAGAATCTCGGACCCTTAAACAAGAAAAATAAAGGGAAAGAAAATGTCTCTGAAGATATTACTCTAGATGACCAAGTTACGGAAGAGCTAACCGCCAAGAATCCGCCGAAAAGAAATAAGGTGGATTACAATGTCTTGGTGCATCTGAGGAAGCTGCCCTCACAACTCAGCATTCTTGATGCCCTGTTACTATCAAAAGAGGCGAGGGATTATTTGATTAAAGCGCTACAAGATCCAGACCAGTTCCAAGCCTTCCTGGCCGAAGAAAAGATGAAGGATGAGTTGGAAGAGGTGCACACGGCCGACGTTGCTTTTGGCGATGAAGACCTTCTCCTTGGGACGCGCGAACACAATCGCCCTCTCTATGTCTCAAGATACTGCCATGATATAAAGATAGGCAAAATCCTGATCGATAATGGATCGTCTGTTAATCTCCTCAACGTGCGAGTGTTGAAGGAAATCTGCATGAGCGTCCAGCACCTTGCTCGGGACAAGATCACCATCTCCGGGTTCGACTCCCAATCGTCAAAGACTCTTGGATCTGTGATGTTGACGTTACTCTTCGGGTTGCTCGTCACAGATATTAAATTCCATGTCATAGACGCCAAAACATGCTACAATGCTCTGCTCGGTCGACCATGGTTACACGAGTACAATATTATCCCTTCTACACAGCATCAGTGTATGAAATATTGTAAGGATGGTCTCGAGTACACTGTGGCAGGAGAATTGAATCCGTTTTCCATGAATGAAGTTCGTAAATACGAAGATGCCAAATACTTCTTACCGGATTTTGAAGATACGGAGAAGTGTCACAAGCCGGAGAATAAAGCTAATGCCACCATACCTGTTTTCGGCAGTGATACCGAGGAGGAAGAGGAGATAGTGTATTCGGGTCCGCCTCAACACAACAAGCCAGGACCGTCCGCCCCTACGTTGATCTTTGGTAGCGACTCAGAAGATGAGATCCATGCTGTATTCTCTGCTCGATCTTCGATACGGATGTTCCCTGATGAAGAGCAAAGTCTACAAGTCGCCATGGTGCCGCTTGGACACCATAAAGAACTGGATGCACTTAATACCTACAATGTAGAAGAGCTACAAACATTCTACATCCCTCCCAGGCGAGAAAGCGAGAAAGCAATTCTGTTCTACCGCTCGGAAAAAACCAAGGTGGAAAAGGAAATCTGGCATGGCGCAGATCCTACGCTCGACAGGCTTCAGCCTATCCGTCTTCCCAGATATTATACGGAAGGTTTGAAAAAACTGCTGAAAAGCCAAGGGATATCCTTCAAGCAGACCGTTCGAAAAGCCAAGTTCTATGACAAAGTCTGAAACGTTCCCAGGACTCAACGCAAACTACCTAATGGAAAAATGGAGACAATCGGGCTTGGATACATCCGGTCAAAGAAACGGGAGCTACTAAACAGCTGCTATGTCATGTATGACTTCGATGAAGAAGCGGATGCTCAATGGGAGGATGCTAATCCTGAGACAATGAAAGTGCCAGATGCAAATGAACCCAGTCCATCGTTCGAAGAACAAATGGACAAGCTTATAAGGGAAGCGGGTCAAAAGATCCGAGACGACCATAACCGCGAAATGGTCATCTACGAGAAAGCCAGAACGCAACGCCTTCTCCAACAGGCCGTGAAGGATGAAAAGGCTGCTTCCTGTCAACCTGTTATAAAGAAGGCTCAGCGCAAAAGCAGAAATAAGTCGAAAGACCAAAAAGGCGCTCAACAACAACAAAGCAGGGCTAAGAAGCCATGCAAATGGGAGTCGAGCGTCATTGATCTATCCCTCATGAAGAAAATGGGTCGAGCGTACTCATTTCCTCAGGACAAGACGAAGAAGATACTTGACCTTGCTCTAAAACATCAGATGCTTACACTGCCGGAATCTAAGCACCCCGAACGAGCGGGCGAAGTCTCACACCCAGACTATTGCTCTTACCATCGAGTAATAGGGCACCCTCTCGAGGATTGCTTCACCTTCAAGAATTGGGTCGAAGATCAGTATCAGCTTGGCAAGTTTGCTCTGTCCGACAATTGGAGGGTAACGCCACCACAAAAGCACGAGCCCAAGGCCACGAAAGAAGAACCGGTTCCACATTAGGATTGGAAACGAATTCGCACCTGTCATATGATTACAATATTAAAAGAAGAGCCTGAGGACATAGATGAGCTCCCTTGGTGCTTTGAAAATAGCAGCGACGAGATAATCTCAGAATTCCCACCAGCGCCGAAAGAACTGGAAGATGGAATCCATACCACTGCGGATAACCTCAAGAAAATTGAATTGGGAACGCTAGATGACCCGCGACCGACATTCATCAGCGAGTTACTATCTGAAGAAAGGATAGCTGCGTTAACGGATGTGCTTCTGCAGCATAGAGATTGCTTCGCATGGAACTATTCCGAATTGCCGGGACTAGATCCAGAAATTGCTGTACACAGATTGGCGATATCTCCGGACGTCAAGCCAGTTAAACAGGCGCCGAGAAGAATGCGACTCGAGCTTGAAATGAGTATCAATGCTGAAGTCAAAAAGCTGATCAACTCTGGCTTCATCCAGCAAGTTCAATACCCTGAATGGATCGCCAACATCGTCCCAGTGATGAAGAAAAATGGGACAGTGCGCATATGCATGGATTTCCGGGATCTCAATAAAGCCTGCCCGAAGGACGATTTCCCAGTGCCAGTCACCGAACTGATGATGGACAATACGTCCACTCATGAGGTTTTCTCCTTTATGGACGGCTCGTCAGGGTATAATCAGATAAAGATGGATCCCGAAGACCAGAAGCACACCGCCTTCAGGACTCCTCTGGGAATATTCTGTTACAAGGTGATGCCCTTTGGTCTAAAGAACGCCGTGTTCCCCTCCGAACGGCGGCCGAGACGCGGGCGTCTCGCCTGAGATTCGGGGCAGATGCTAATTGTGCTATCCATCCACCTCTCTGAAGATGCCAAGTTGATTTATGGCACCGTGCATCAGAGGTTTAGACGGATGCGGCCGATGTAGCAGACTTCGTCAGATTCCCCCTCATTTGAGGGGTTTTTGATTGTGGGGATGCTCTTCCCTGCAGGCGCAAGCCCCTGCAGTTAATTACGCTACCGCATCGCAGTAACAACTTTCTCCTTCTCCAGATGGTCACTTCGTGTCGTGTGTGTTTATTTTATGTTTTGTTGCCCGTGGATTGTTTACGGAGACCGAGTTATGTCGTCGCCCGTAGGGCGTGGACTAGTCCAAATCCGTATTATCTTAGATTTGGGTTTGGGGGTTTGGTTTGAGGATACGTTAGCCATACTTGAGGCTAAGATCAACTCAAACGTTTGTTAAGGATACGTTAGTCTAACTTGAGACTAAGATCACTTAACGGGATCGTTTAGATCCGACAAAGGAGCGTTTGGGCTCCATTGTTCCAGTTTAGGGACATAGTGGTCCATCGTATGTATGACCGTCGGGACCCGTCACCTCTCTGACGACGTTGAAGGATTACAACGACAGATGTCAGAGGAGTTCAGAGATGTACCCTCGAACCAGAGTTAATTGGGGAGATTCATAGCCCAGTCTGTTTGAAGGTTTAAGGATACGTTAGCCATCTTTGAGGCTAAGATCAACTTAAACGGGACCGTTTAGATCCGACAAAAGAGCGTGCGTGGCTCTATTGTTCCAGTTTAGGGACGTGGTGGTCCATTGCTAGTTTAAGGACATTGCGGTCCATGGGTAGTTTAAGGACATTGCGGTCCATTGTTAGTTTTAAGACATCTTGGTCAATGGGTAGTTTAAGGACATTGCGGTCCATGGGTTTAAGGACCCCACAGTCCATTGTTAGTTTTAAGACATCTCGGTCAAGGTTAAGGACGTCGTAGTCCATAGGTTTAAGGACCCCACAGTCCATTGTTAGTTTTAAGACATCTCGGTCAAGGTTAAGGACGTCGTAGTCCATGGGTTTAAGGACCCAACAGTCCATTGTTAGTTTTAAGACATCTCGGTCAAGGTTAAGGACGTCGTAGTCCATGGGTTTAAGGACCCCACAGTCCATTGTTAGTTTTAAGACATCTCGGTCAAGGTTAAGGACGTCGTAGTCCATGGGTTTAAGGACCCCACAGTCCATATCAATGTGTGGTCATCGGGACCCGTCACCTCTTTGAAGACATTGAGGGATTACAATGCCAAGTATCAAAGGAGTGAAGAGATGTACCCTGGAACCGGAATGGTTTAAATAGTCCTTGGCCCAATTTGGGATCAAGACCAATTAATTATGTTATGAGCCCATTAGCCCAGTTAATTACGAATTGAGGACTTATGGCCAGCTTGGGCTAAGTCCAATCAGGTCTGGAATATTGGCTTCCTGTTGGTCTCTTGAAGGAGAGGCTTTGCCTCTATCCACTCGGCCAATTGGGCCAGTGTCTAGTGTTAAACACTAAAGACAAATCAGTGTTGAACACTGGGAATGAGATTGATAAGTTAGCGTTTTAACACTAAAAGATAGTTGGTGTTAAACACCAGCAACCAGGCTTTCAGATTAGTGTTGAACACTAAAACAGACCAATGTTAAACACTGGCAACGGAGATCTCAGATTAGTATTAAACACTAAGGTAATCAATGTTGAATACTGCAAATAAAGTTCTCTGATTAATGTTGAACACTAAGGCCTAACGGTGTTTTAACACTGGATTCGGGAATTCCAATTTAGTGTTAAACACTAAGGCAAGAGGGGTCACGTGGCGACACGTGAGAGCGCCCTCCCTTCATTTATTCTGCTGAGATTATTGCATCTTTCAGAGCATCACGTGCCATCACGTGACGGGCATTCAAATTGTTGTGTGTTAAAGCTTCTGTCAAGGGTCACGTGGGTCACGTGGGGCACTGCTTCAAAGGGACTTTCTGTAGATCTTTTGGGGGGGGTCACGTGGTGACACGTGACCCTGCCTCTATGTATGTTGTTTAGAGGATCTGTTAATCTTTTTTTTTCAGGAATTAAATTCCTCGAGCTTTAAATTCCAGAGGAATTAAATTCCTACTTCCTTTTGAAGATTTATATTCTGGAATAAAGTTGAACTCTGAATTTTCTGTAGGAATTAAATTCCTCATATATGTGAAGAACTGAATAGGGTTAAACCCTAATAAAAGATTTTAAGGAATTAAACTCCCATTCTCTATTAAAGAATTATGATTAAGGGAATTAAATTCCCGCTGTTTCAACAGAACTAGGTTTTTAATTAGGGTTAAACCATGTTTCTTTTTGTTCTGAAGGAATTAAATTCCCATGACACAGGGTCAAACCCTAATTTTATTTTAAAGGAATTAAATTCCTATAGTTCTGTGAGAATTAAATTCTCGTGCTTCCGTTCCCTCTCTATGTTTTGGATCTGCATGGCAGGATCTTGACCCATTGAGAATTAAATTCTCAACTTCAAGGGGAGATGTGCACTTTGCAGATCCTCTATCAAAGAGAGAAGAAATATGTTCTTCTGTTTTATATATCAGAGTTAAACTCTGTTGAGAATTAAATTCTCTTTTCTTTCAAGGAGCTTTCCCTTTCTTACCTAGGGTTTTCTTTTGCAGAAGATCCAAATTCCTCAAAGTATCAAAGCTCTCCCCCTTTTCTTCCCTCTGCGTATATCTCTTTTTTGTGTGTCTCGGCTTCTATTTATAGGAGAAGCAGCCGAGTCAATTAGTTTTTGACGAATCTTCATTGAGAGATTTGATTTGCATCCATCATTCGTTTTGGACCTTTGGATTATTAGGTGAATTTTATTCACCATTGGATTTCAAATCCAGGGATTCTCCTTTGTTATTTCGGTCAGATTTAAAGGGGAAATCTTTCCAAACTCGGGATTTTCCCATAGATAGATGATATTTAATCATCTCTGAATCTTTAATTCGATTGGTTCCAGATAATCGCTTTCCTTTGGAAAGATTTGAATCTCTTTCAGAATTTAATTCGGTTAACAAAATGGGCTTTGAAAGCTAGTCACGTGCGGCCACGTGACCCTTGGTCACGTGTGGGCACGTGACCCCCTTGTAACGAGCCCTTTTCTTCTTTTGCACTCTGCCTTCTTCTGCTGCTTAGCCGTCACGTGCCACCACGTGACCCCTGGTCACGTGTGAGCACGTGACCCTCGTCTGGAGCCTTTTCCTTGATTTGATCAGGGAACTGAGTCTGCCGCTTTTGAGTGTCACGTGCCGACACGTGACCCAGGTCACGTGGGAGCACGTGACCCTTTCTGAAGCCTTTTCCGTGAGCCTTCCTGATTTTAAATCAGGAAACAAATGCCCCCACAGCGTTGTTCTCACGTGTTTGCACGTGAGTGCAACGCTGTCCCCTTTTGTGGCCGTTGGATTCCTCTAGGGATCTGGGGAGATGAAACGTCTCCATCTCCTTCTATAAATACCCATGTTTCTCCAGATGAGCCTTCACTTTGCTTATCTTTTTCTTCTGAGAACTTTTCCCTTGAGAATTTAATTCTCGCTTCCAGAGCTTAGTTCTCTGCCTTGAAACATTTTCAGAGTTTAACTCTGTTTAAAAGGACTCTTCCTCCTCAGGTAATGTTCTTGGACAAACAGCAAACTCCCACATTCCTTTGGATTTTAAATCCAAAACAAGGGTTTTTACTCTTTTTTTAACAAGGAACCCATTTTTCTTCATGTTTTTCCATAAGAACATGAAACCGCATAACCTTCGAACTGTAGATCTCTTAGGGTTTAGATGATCTTTGGGGAGGTGATGATGGCGTTTCATCTCCATGGAATTTAATTCCATCCAAAAAATGTTTTCTGGGAATTTAATTCCCTTTTCTCAATAAGGAATTTAATTCCAATGAAGAACTCGATTTCTTCACACGGAGGCTTCCTGGGGTCTCTTGGCCCGAGGTTGTTCTTCTGCAATTAATGAAATAGGGGTTTTGTAATGATGTCTTCTGTGGGAATTTAATTCCTTTGATCTTATTGGATTCACTGTGGAGCCCGAGATAGATCCTGTTGGGGGGAATGTGCATGGTCATCATTCTTTATTAAATCAGGATATTCCCTTTGTTTTATTGTAACTATTTGGTCTCATTATTAATGAGCCGTCATCCGGATTCTGTGGGGCCCATGTGTTTTGTAGCCAATGGTCCCAGAAACTCTGCTGTTGCTTTCTTTAACTAGTCTTCATGTTCATGCATGAATATATATATTGCTGACTTTTCTTTTAACGGTCTTCCTTTATAGGATTTCAGGTGCGATGGCTTCTGTTCCACGCTTTCCCTTTTCTCGCTCGGAGGCTGCTTTTCCTCAGTCACCATCTGATGAGGAAGCGATGGCGATGATTCGGGCCCATGACCCGAACTGCACCAACCTTCTTCAATGGGGATCTTGGTATAGTCAGATTATTCAGGGTCGCCGGAGTTTTCTTTGCGCGGTGCCGACGGAGCCCACTTTCCCATTTTTACCGATGGATCCTCCGAGGATGGTTTTTGCTGTGGAAATGCCCAACTGGACTCCAACGGGGAGGCTCGAGCCTTCGACGACCGGTATTCCGAACCATCCGATCCCGGCCATAGACATCTTGGGGCGGCGTATCTGCCAGGGTGAGGCCCACCCGTGGGGGCAAATTTATAAGATAGGGCTTACTCCCCGGCATCCTACGGGCTACCTTTTCTGGGCTCGCTACATCCTTTCTGCCCATCGTGCGCGGTTGCAGAAAGTCGGGCTTTATCAGGCCATATACGCGTCACTATTCCATTATAAGTCCCCGCATGTCTGGTGGGTTAAGGCGTTTTTAAACCAATGGAATCTTCCTACCAACACTTTCATCCTAGGAGATCGCGAGGTCTCGATCTCCCTAGCAGAATTCTATGATATTTCGGGGTTGCCAATCAGGGGTAGTTTGTATGAGGAGTTGTAGCCTCCTGACGAGTACGTTTTTGAACCCGAGCCCGCCCCGGTTGACGGCCTGTCTGCTGAGAATGCTGTTCGCCATAAGCGCCCAAGTTTAATCAAGGCGCTAGGCATCTTCGACCGATTATTCACCGAGTCCGAGGAGCAGGGTGTTACTTTCAAGAGCTTCATTGCTCGTTTCCTTTGTGAGGACGCCATATCGAAGACAGCCCCGAAGTTTGCCAACATTGGGGACCCCTTTGGGTTCGGTCCGAAGAGGTTGCTGACCAACGAATCAGATTTACCTCAGTACTACATCCCTATTATATCGCCGATATCTTTTGAATCCATTGCTGTCCCAGGCATGGACGAGGAGACGTTCTTTGTGGGGTTTGTTAGTGTTTGGCTCAGTTGTTTAGTTATCCCCATGCATCGCCGCTTCATGAGAGCCTCGGTCATCTACCCGGCTCATCGTATTGCTGAGGGGACGCGGTTGGCCATCGGCATCCCGGCCTTGGCGCACCTCTATCATGGATTGGGCACCGCAGCTAATACCTCTACGCCTGGCGTGGATGTAGTGAACTTTTCGCTTCATTATTTCACGTCCTGGGTCGAAATGCATGTGCTGGGGTCTTTCGCTATGCATCAGAGGCCTGCCTTTTACAACACCTATCCCTTCCCGCGACTTATGCGACTAGTGGGTGCTTCTGCTACCGACCCGACTCAATTTAGGGCTATTCGGGTGCTAATTTCACCTCATGCCACCACTGGCGGGTTGGTTTTTAATGATCGGGTCTTGTCTACTCCTTCGGGTCCCGTTCAACAACTCTGGGACCAGTCGAAAGACAACGCACCTTCTTTGAAGCCCCGGGAGGCCGCGCATTTGTATACAATTAGACCGGGCTACTTGGTGTTTCGCCAGGATAGTGCAGCTCTTTTTATGCGGTACAATCTGCATCGATTCGCCCGGCAGCTTGGATACGACCAGGGTGTTCCTTTCGAGGCTTTTATAGTCGCCCTGATCCCTTCGCTCGATGCTGTTCGCGATGCCGCTCATCATTTCATGAAGCTGAACACCGGCTCTCATTTCATGGTCCCTGAAGCCGAGTACATGCCCCGATGTGTAGGTGCATTTACGGGCTGGTATCTTCATCGGATCAGCCTAATTATTGTTGAAGAAAGAAGGGTGCTTCTTGGTCATGACGCCCCTCCTCAGGTTTCAGGAGCTAAGCTACGACTGAGGGTTCCAGTCCGCTTCCCTTTGAGGGAGATTGGCACCGCGCTCATTCCGGGGGAGTCAGGGGTAGACCTTACTCCAACAGCTGGTATGCTCTTGGGTTCCCGATCGCGAGGTAAACGGGCCCCAGTAGTAGCACCCCTGCCGGTGGCGGCACCGCCCCCCGTGGAGTCGACAGTGGCGATGTCGTCCTCGGTTGTGGCACCAAGCGAGAGTAACAGGGATGAGGGCGCTGAGGGCGATGTGGGCCAGCGCCGCCCTAAGGCTTCGCGAGGGAGGAAGTGGTCATCCTCAGCGACCGGCTCTGGGTCTAAACGGCAGAGGAAAGCGGCTACTACCCCGCTTGATTCTGTGGCGGAGTCTGAGCCTATCCTTGAAGACGAACCATTGGCCTTGCAAGAGTCAGACGCTGGACTTCTCTTCCCGAGTTCGGCTGATGAGGAGGCCGCACAGTTGGCTGAGGCCATACGGCGTTCAAAAGACGCGTCCCATAACGCCAAGGTTCCGAAGAAGTCTTATCCCGCTGTAATTTTTTACGAAGACCCTTCGTGGATTCGGCGGCGATTTATCGGCCCTTTGGAGGAATGGGGGGAAAGGGCTTTGAAGCGGGCCGCTTCAGAAGACGCAGCTGATGCACTCTCTTTGTGGACCGGCGGTCATGAGTCTACCCTTGAACCCCGGCGAGCCTACCTCCTTGAGAAGGAGCGGCGGCTTGAAGAAGCCATATTGAGGGCTTCTTTGCGTATAGGTACGTTGTGCTTCTTTTGTAGTCTTTCCGATTATTTATGCCCGTGCATATGTATCATTATTCTTATTTGAATCGTGCAGAATCTTCGACGCTGGGGGAGCTCCCTACTGGCCCATTAAAGCTAAAGCCCGCCGAAATTCTCAATGAAGCCTTCCTTGATGTGGAGGGGGCTGATGAGGCTGCTCCTCTCATCGTAGAACCTCCAGCGGTGGTTCTGGATCAGGGAGCGCTTGCCCCTTTGGGGGAGGCTCCTTTGGGGGCCGCCGCCCCAATGACTCTTACTGAGGGCGGTTCAGAGGCTGGAAGAGAGGTAGTTGGGACTACTCTTCCTTTGTTGGAGCCTGAGGTCGCGGCGGAGACCGTTGAAGCTGCTATCCCCCCGGCTCAGAATGGGAGGAGTGTTGAAGGTATCCCTCTGCGTTTTAATTTAGCAACCCCTTCATAGTCTGAACTCTTTTATCTTTCCCAGAATTGCGCGGTTTGGCAGCCACGATCGCGGATCTGTCGCCTCGACAGTCATTTCAGCATTTATTGGAGATGGCAGCTCCGCAGGCGATCTCCCCTCAGTGTATTGTCCTTTCCTCTGGGCAAGGTTAGTGTCATTCGCTATTTTTTTACCATAGCATTATTACTATTTTGCGAAATGACGTTGATGTCTCTTATAGTTTTGGAAGCCGACGATGAGGTCGAGGTCGTTGAAGGGCCAGGGGAACCTTCAGCTCCTACTTGCATGACTGTCGGTGAGTGACATTTTGTTATAGTCCCGTTCGTTCCGCGTTTAAGAGTTTTACTAACATTTTCCAAATTTGAACAGCCCTGCCAGTCTCCATGGCTTTGGAATCGCACATTGTGATGCCGCCCGGCCCCTACGCTTTGCGGGCTTCAGAACGCTTGGCCCAATTGAGCCTTGTCTCCCTATCTTCTTTCGTCGAGGAGCTTCGTGCTGGTAGTGCGACCACAGCCGATGCGTTTGCCGCTGAAGCTAACGGCTCCCTTCCTTTTCTCGCCACCTATCATAGCGAGGAGGTGGTGCGGGTCTGGGTGGAGTTCTGTAGGAAGGTGAAGGCTTGCTTGTACGCTCTCGAATGTTCTCGCCTCTCCTCGGAAGCCGTGGCTGCAAAAGCGGAGTTGCGGGGTCTGATAGCACGATGTGCGGCCAACATGACGTCATGCGAGAAGAGGCTTGGCCGCAAGTTCTCGGAGAGGGAGCTGGCTTCTAAGGCGCTGAGCGAGCTTCATGCCAGCCTCACAGCCAAGGCCAACAAAGCATACGAACTCTGGCGGGTGCTTCAGGAGTCCATAAAAGAGGTGGTGGCTCTCGATAAAGCTGCCACGTTCACTCGTGAGAGGGTCGAGGCTCATAAAGCCACCGAGAAAGAGCTCGAAGCTCGGCTTGCTTCTTATCAGGTTCAGCAAGCTCAGGCGGAGGCTCGTCTTCTGGAGATCTTGCGTCATGAAGCCGTGGCTCAGCAACAGAACAAGGAGCTGGTAAAATTATTGCACCGCCCGCCGGCTTGAGGACTTGTATCTTTTCTCCCTTTTTTGTACATACTCATGGATGAGAGTATCTTTCCTTTTGTTTCTTTCATGAATTGTACTTTGTATCCATTTTGGTTTATGAATAAAAGATACATTTTTCTTCTCAATGGTGTGTCCCCTTTTTATTGAATGTATTCTGCGGATATTCTATCTTGATCTCCTTGCAGGACAGCGATGGCTCAGGATTCAGGGTTAAGATCTGCTTCCTAAGACTTTTGCATTTTATGAGCCACGAGGGTCTCATAAAGAGTTTTTCTCCCTACAGGTCGAGAGGATCCCATAGGTGTAAGTTCTTCCTAAGAATCGTGAGGATTCTTAAGCGGGTTTTCCCTTGAGAGTCGTAAGGATCTTACAAGAGAGTTTTTCTTCCTTACAGGTCGTGAGGACTTGTAAGTGCTGGATGTGGTCACCCTTGTCCGTGTTTTACGGAGTCAGGGGTTTCTCCAGGTATCGCAGTTTAAAGACGTCGCGGTCAAGGTTAAGGACCTCATAGTCCGTGGATTTAAGGACTCCACAGTCCGATGTTAGTTTTAAGACCTCACGGTCAAGGTTAAGGACCTCATAGTCCGTGGATTTAGGGACTCCACAGTCCGATGTTAGTTTTAAGACATCACGGTCAAGGTTAAAGACCTCATAGTCCGTGGATTTAGGGACTCTACAGTTCGATGTTTGGTTGCAGGGACCCGTCACCTCTTTGAAGACGTTGAGGAATTACAACGCCAGGTATCAACGGAGTAAAGAGATATACCCTTAAACCAAGGCAGAATTCGTAGGGAATCGGGGTGGCTGATCGTTAGTTTTAAGACATCACGGTCGAGGTTAAGGACGTCATAGTCCGTGGATTTTAAGGACTCCACAGTCCGGTATTTGCTCTGGATGCTTCACACGGGTTCACTGCCGTGCTTGGCGAGGACCAGGCTCCGCTCTGGGCGTTTTCCGCGGGGTCAAAGAGTGACGTTATCCGCGTTCCACGTAACCAGGAATTTTGCACTAGATGCTTCACACGGGTTCACTGCCGTGCTCGGCGAGGACTAGGCTCCGCTCTAGATGCTTCACACGGGTTCACTGCCGTGCTCTGCGAGGACCAGGATCCGCTCTGGACGTTTTCCACGGGGTCAAAGAGTGACGTTATCCGCGTTCCACGTAACCAGGAATTTTGCACTA
The DNA here is from genome assembly GCA_030015575.1 of Agapanthus africanus. Taxonomy (NCBI): domain Eukaryota; kingdom Viridiplantae; phylum Streptophyta; class Magnoliopsida; order Asparagales; family Amaryllidaceae; genus Agapanthus; species Agapanthus africanus. The sequence goes on along the minus strand of JASDDO010000031.1, from coordinate 685,489,217 downwards.
GATGCTTCACACGGGTTCACTGCCGTGCTCGGCGAGGACTAGGCTCCGCTCTGGATGCTTCACACGGGTTCACTGCCGTGCTCTGTGAGGACCAGGATCCGCTCTGGACGTTTTCCACGGGGTCAAAGAGTGACGTTATCCGCGTTCCACGTAACCAGGAATTTTGCACTAGATGCTTCACACGGGTTCACTGCCGTGCTCGGCGAGGACTAGGCTCCGCTCTGGATGCTTCACACGGGTTCACTGCCGTGCTCTGCGAAGACCAGGATCCGCTCTGGACGTTTTCCACGGGGTCAAAGAGTGATGTTATCCGCGTTCCACGTAACCAGGAATTTTGCACTAGATGCTTCACACGGGTTCACTGCCGTGCTCGGCGAGGACTAGGCTCCGCTCTGGATGCTTCACACGGGTTCACTGCCGTGCTCTGCGAGGACCAGGATCCGCTCTGGACATTTTCCACGGGGTCAAAGAGTGACGTTATCCGCGTTCCACGTAACCAGGAATTTTGCTGATTGTATCCGCATTTCACGGGATGGAGGTTTGACTGTTGGCGATATGTATACCACCGAGCCATGGAACTGGGAGTTACCGATGTTCCACTTAGCTTGAAGTTGTGTCCGTCGTTACGAGACGAGTGTTGGGATGATCTCTAGGTCGCTTGTGGCCCTTCGAGATTTCGCTTCTTTCTTTGGTGAAACCTGGGGGGAAGGTATGTTCCCTTTTTGTTTACGCCCTTGGATTGTGTACAGGGTGTGATGGAACATCACCTGTAAGGCATAAATTTTATTTTTATTTTATTTCTTTTCTACTCGCTGCTTTTTATTGCGAGTTGCCCCATCATTTCGGCTATTTTTCATGCATACATTTTTACTTGCTGCTTTTATTGCAAGTTGCCCCATCATTTCGGCTATTTTGTAGGCATGTGTGGCTTGCTAGCTTTTTCGCCGCAAGCTTGGATTTTAGACACCGATTTCGGCATCAGCACCGCTACAACTGGGATGTTGCAAGGAGCAAATCATCATTTTCCTTTGTCGATGATGAACAAAGGTGGCTCAGCAAACAGGGTTAAGGGTCCTGTCGACCAAGGCTTTTGACTTCATGAGCCGTAAGGGTCTCACGAAGGTATTTCTCCCTACAAGTCGTGAGGATCTTGCAGGTGTATTTTCTCCTTAGGGATCGTGAGGATTCCTAAGTGTGTGTTCCTCTGTAAGTCGTAAGGATCCTACAAGAGGGCTTTCTCCTTATGGATCGAGAGGACCTACAAGGGTTGGACTTTGCTGGGGAAATGTTTATTCGCGCCCGTGGATTGTATACAAGGGTCAGTATGAGCCGCTTGTAGGGCAATATCGAAGGTTGTGGAGGATTTGCTTAAGAACAGGTTTAGGTTTCTGTAACTTAAGACTTTCAAATCTTATGAGCCGTGAGGGTCCCATAAGAGAATTCTCCTTACGAGTCGTAAGGATCTCGCAAGTGCATTTTCTCTTTAGGAATCGTGAGGATCCCTAAGTGTGTTGCTCCTTTGTGAGTCGTAAGGATCTCACGCAGGTGGTTTCTCCTTACAAGGTCGAGAGGACCCTATAAGTGTCTTTTAACGAGGTTGCGCCCTTTCGGGTTTTCACAAACACTCGCCGGTAGTCCTGCTGTTTTTACTCACGGAGCCCTTTCGGGTTTTCATCTGTGCCCATTTTGCTTGTGGACACACCGTTTTTTATTCTTTTTCCCTATTTTTTTTTATCTCGTCAGCCTAAGGATGCTGCGGTAGTAGTCTAGGGACGTTTCGGTCCGTCGTTAGTTTAAAGACATTTCGGTCCATCGATAGTTTAAGGACGTTTCGGTCCGTTGTTAGTTTAAGGACGTTTCGGTCCGTTGTTAGTTTAAGGACGTTTCAGTCCATCGTTAGTTTAAGGACGTTTCGGTCTGTCGTTAGTTTAAGGACGTTTAGGTCCATCGATAGTTTAAGGACGTTTTGGTCCGTTGCTAGTTTAAGGACGTTTCGGTCCGTTGTTAGTTTAAGGATGTTTCGGTCCATCGATAGTTTAAGGACGTTTCGGTCCATTGTTAGTTTAAGGCCGGCTGCTGCTTATAAAGTCTGAGCTTAGGAAGATAGCGAGCGGACATAGTCGTCGTCATCTATCATTGACCCAGGCTGTGACTCATTAAGCATAGTATTTCTTTATGAAGCGGCCGTTTATTGGCCTGAAAGGCCTTTCACCGTGCATGTCCACGAGTAGATAGGCTCCACCCTGGTAGACCTTGTCTATGATGTACGGGCCTTCATAGTTTGGCTCAAATTTTTCCCGCTTGGCACGATTGGGGATCATAGGTCTTCTGACCACTAGTACGAGTTCGCCTTGGCGGAATGTCCTCGGCCTGGTCAATCTTTCGTACGAGCGCGTCATCTTTGCTTTGTAGGCTTCTAGATGTTGTTGCGCTATGAGCCGGGTTTCGTCGAGGGCATCAAGCTCCTCAAGCCGAAGGTGAGCATTTTCTTCGTCCGTCAGCTCGTGGTGGACTGCCACTCGTAGAGAGGGTAACTCTATCTCGAGGGGGAGCACTGCTTCCGTCCTAAATACCAACGCGTACGGCGTTGTGTTCGTGGCCGTCTTGAATGTAGTTCGATAGGCCCAAAGAGCCTCTTGTAGCCTCTCATGCCAGTCTCTCTTATTCCGGGAAACGGTCTTTTTTATGATCTTTGTCAAGGTCTTATTAAAGGCCTCGGCCAGACCGTTAGCTCGTGGGTTGTAAACTGAAGAATATCTCCAGTCTATATTGTGCTGCTGCGCGAAGCGGCTAATCTTATGGCTTCTGTAGGCTGGCCCATTATCGGAGATAATCCGCCGTGGGGTTCCAAACTGATAGATGACGTGCGTCTTGAAGAAATGGAGGATATTCTCCGTCTTCACTTCCCTCAGTGGTACTGCTTCTGCCCATTTGGAGAAGTAATCAGTTGTCGCCAGGATAAAACGATGTCCCCGGGATGATGCTGGCTCGATGGGGCCGACTATGTCAGTCCCCCACATTTCGAATGGCCAGCTAGCCACCGTTGGGTGTAGTGGATTCGGATGTTGGTGGATAAAGTCTCCATGAATCTGGCACGAGTGGCATTGCTTCGCATACTCGAGGCAGTCCTGGATCATCGTGGGCCAATAATAACCCATCCGTTTAATTTTTAACTTCATCTTTGGGCCTGCTTGGTGAGAACCGCAAAGTCCGTCGTGAACTTCCTGAATGACTCTTTCTGCTTCGTCAGGTCCTAAGCATCTCAGCCATAGAGAATCAAACGATCTCTTGTATAGAGTATTGTTGACATAGCGAAAGATAGAGCTCGTTTCATGAGCTGATGTCTTGAGGACGCTTCTTTGGGCATTCGGTGGGACTTAAAGTAGTCTATAAAGACTTCCCTCCAGTCCTCAGCCTTCTCACGGTCTTTTATTTGTAGGGTCGTCTGCTCAGTCGCCCCCTTTTCTTTGTATAATCCCGGAGATATTTCTGCCGGGGCGAGCACTCGACGGCTTTGTACCACGATTCTTACATCATCGAGGTTTTCGTCCGCCAGCTCTTTAGCAAGTTTGGCCAACGCGTCTGCTTTGCTGTTTTCCGCTCGCGGTATGTTCTCCAAAGTATAGGAGGGAATTTGGGTCAATAGTTGTTGCACCTTTTCGCCGTACTTCACCAACTCCGGCTTGCACGTTTGGTAGTCACCATTTACTTGACTAACGACCAACTGAGAATCCCCGTATATAAGGAGGTCTTCAATTCCCATGTCGATGGCGATCTCGAGGCCTGCTATCAGAGCCTCGTATTCAGCTTCATTGTTTGTCCTCGGCTCTGTTAAGGAGAAGGCGAAGCGCATTATCCCTCCTTATGGAGTTGCAAAGACGAGGCCTATCCCCGATTTGATCATTGGGATACCTTGTTTCTGTTTCTTTACGGAGGACGCTCCATCGAAATAGAGTTCCCATCGGGTGCTACCGCCGCCAATCGCATCAAATGCATGCTCGTCCGGCAAATCACAGTTCAGAGGAGAATCGGCCGGTATCGGGTGTTCAGCGAGGAAATCGGCAATGGCCTGGCCTTTCACTGCCTTGAGAGGTTGATACGTTATCGAGAACTCCATCAAGAGCATGGCCCATTTAGCGAGTCGTCCCGTCAATATGGCTTTTAACATCAAGTATTTAAGGGTATCCACCTTTGAAATGAGACGGACTTCATGCGCCAACGCATAGTGCCTGAGCTTTGTTATCGTGAAGATTAACGCCAAGCAATGTTTTTCAATAGGAGAGTAGTTGCTTTCTGCCCCCAGTAGAACTCGACTTAAGTAGTAGAGTGCCCTCTCTTTCCCCTGATCGTTCTCTTGTACCCATAATGCGCCCAAGGAACCTTCAAGGACGGTCGTATAAAGAATGAGGGGCTTTCCCTTGACCGGCGCGGCCAACACCGGAGGGTTCTGCAGGTACTGCTTGATCTCGTCTAGTGCACCTTGGCCTTTATGATCCCAAACGAATGGAGTTCCTTTTTTCATCAGGTGGCTGTAAGGACGGCATTTGCCTGAAAGATTGGCGATAAATCGCCGGATGTATGCGAGCTTCCCTTGGAGAGACCGCAACTGTTTGAGGGTTCTTGGCGGAGGCATTTCCATGATCGCTTTAATCTTTGACGGATCTATTTCAATACCTCGGTGTCGAACGATGAATCCCAGGAATTTGCCCGAGGAGACTCCAAACGCGCATTTGAGGGGATTCATTTTCAAATTATATTGCCGAAGGCGTTGAAATACAGTCTCCAAATGTTTTAAATGATCATCGTATGGCATTCTCTTTACTACGAGGTCATCGATATAGCACTCGACGATGTCATGTATGAGGTCATCGAAGATTTTTATCATGGCCCTTTGATAGGTAGCGCCAGCGTTCTTTAGACCAAAGGGCATAACCCTGTAGCAGAATATACCCAAAGGGGTCCGGAAAGCGGTGTGCTTCTGGTCTTCGGGATGCATCTTTATCTGATTGTATCCTGACGAACCGTCCGTAAAGGAGAAAACCTCGTGAGTGGACGTGCTATCTATCATTAGCTCGGTTACTGGTACTGGGAAATCATCCTTTGGACAGGCTTGATTGAGATCCCTGAAATCTACGCATATGCGTACCGTCCCATTCTTCTTCATTACCGGGACGATATTGGCGATCCAGTCGGGATATTGGACTTCTTGGATAAATCCATAATCGATCAGTTTCTTGACTTCGGCGTTGATGCTCATCTCAAGCTCGAGTCGCATCCTTCTTGGCGCCTGCTTGACTGGCTTGATATCTGGGGATATTGCTAATTTATGCACAACAATCTCTGGATCTAATCCTGGCATCTCGGAGTAGTTCCACGCGAAGAAGTCTTTATGCCGTAGAAGCACGTTCTTTAACGCAGCTACCCTTTCTTCAGATAGCAGCTCGCTGACAAATGTCGGTCGCGGGTCATCTGCCGATCCCAACTCAATCTTCTTGAGGTTATCTGCAGTAGTATGTATACCATCTTCCAGTTCTTTCGGAGCTGGCGGAAATTCTGAGATCACCTCATCATTGCTATTCTCAAAGCACCGGGGAAGGTCATCCATGTTCTCGGGCTCTTCTTTTAATATCGTAATCGCATAACAGGTGTGAATCCGCTCCCAGGACCGAGGTGGATCCGGTTCTGCTCTTGCGGCCTTGGGTTCGTGCTTTTATGGCGGCGTTACCCTCCATCCGTTGGATAAAGCGAATCTGCCCTGTTGGTACTGGTCCTCGACCCAGTTCTTGAAGGTGAAGCAGTCTTCGGTAGGATGTCCTATGGCTCGGTGATAAGAGCAATAGCTCAGACGAGAAGCCTTGTTATCTTGTTCAGGGTGTCTAGACTCTGGAAGCGCGATCATTTGATGTTTTAAAGCTAGCTTGAGTAACCTCTCCCTCTTGTCTCGGGGGAAGGAGTACGCCCGACTCATCTTCTTCATGAGGGACAAATCCAAGCCGTGCAATACCCGATCACGTAAACCTCTAATCCTGCGTCGTTGTTGTCGGCTCCTCTTTCCGCTTCTTGATTTATTTCCGTCTCTGCGTCGGGCCTTTCGTACAACGGGTTGACGAGGATGAGCATCTTTGTCTTTTGCAGCCTGTTGAAATAGACGTTGCGTCCTGGCCTTCTCGTAGATGGCCATTTCGCGGTTGTGGTCTTCCCGAGCTTTCTGACCCACTTTCCTGATAGGCTTGCCCATTCGTTCTTCAAACGACGGACTCGACGCTTCAATCGCGGGGTATAGTTTTGATGAGGGGTTGGCATCTCCTGACAGGGCGTCCTCTTCTTCATCAAAGGTATATATAGCGTAGCTGCTGTGAGCCCGTTCCCGTTTTTCGGTTCTCGCGTATCCAAGCCCGAGTGTTTCCATTTTCCCGTTGGGCAGTTTGCGTTGAGTCCCAGGGACATCCCAAATCTTGTTGTAGAACCGAGCCTGCCGAACAGTCTGTTTTAAGGGTACTCCTTGGCGCTTCAATAGCTTCTTTAATCCATTTGTATAATATCTAGGCAGACGGATGGGTTGGAGCCTGTCAAGTGTAGCATCCGCGCCATGCCAGATCTCTTTCTCTATTTTCGACTCTGAGGATCGGTAGAATATGATCACCTTCTCACCCCTTTGCCTGGGAGGGACGTAAAATGTTTGTAGGTCCTGCACATTGTAAGCTTGAAGCGTGTCGAGATCCTTATAGTGTTCTCGCGGTACCATGGTGATTTGCAAACTATGGTCATCGCCAGGGGGTGCTTGTATTGACAGCCGATTGGAGAACACGGCATTAACTTCATCTTCTGAATCACTTCCGAAGACCAACATGGGGGCGGGCGTCCCCAGGTTGTTGCGTTGAGATGGCCCTGCATAAACTATCTCTTCCTCTTCTTCGGTATCGCTCCCGAAAACAGGGATGGTGGCGGCGGTTTTGTTCTCCGGGTTGCGACACCTTTCTGTATCCTCGAAATCTGGCAAAAAGTACTTCGCATCTTCGTATTTGCGGACTTCGTTCACGGAAAATGGGTTTAAGTCTCCTGTTACGGTATACTCGAAACCATCCTTAAAGTACTTCATACACTGATGTTGTGTAGAAGGGATGATGTTGTACTCGTGTAGCCAAGGACGACCGAGCAAGGCGTTGTAGCAGGTCTTGGCCTCAATGACATGGAATCTGATGTCTGTGACGAGAAGTCCAAAGCGTAAGGTTAGTATCACAGATCCGAGAGTCCGTGACGATTGTGAATCGAAATCGGAGATAGTAATTTTGTCACGAGCGAGGTGTTGCACACTCATGCAGATTTCCTTCAACACCCGAACATTAAGGAGATTGACGGAGGATCCATTATCCACCAGGATCTTGCCTATCTTGATATCATGGAAGTATCCAGAGACATATAGGGGACGGTTGTGGTCGCACGTCCCGAGAAGGAGGTCTTCGTTACCGAAAGTGATGTCGGCTGTATGCACTTCCTCCAGTTCATCCTTCATCTTTTCAGTGGCGAGGAGGGCTTGGAATTGATCAGGTTCTTGTAACGCCTTAATTAGAGTGTCTCGCGCTTCTTTTGATAATAGGAGGGCATCGAGAATGCTAAGCTGAGAAGGTAGCTTCCTTAGGTGCGCGAGGATGTTATAGTCCACCTTACCCTTCTTAGGAGGGTCTTTGGCAGCCAGTTCTCTCATGACTTGGTCATCTAAAGTGATATCTTCAGTGACCTTTTCCTTTCTCTTATCTTTTCTGCTCATGGGCCCGAGATTCTTTTCTGGGAGTGTGCGATTGCGCAGTTGAATGTTCTCGCAGGCCTCCGATTTCTCCTCTTTCCCTAGAATGGATTCTTTAAAGAGAGGGCCTAGAGCCATTTCTTCATCAGAGTCGCTCCCAAAGGTGAGAACTTGTGACCCCCCGGCGTGAGCCATATAACAGTTGCCAGTAGTTCTGTTGTGCCCATCGATAGTACTTCTTCGCTCCCGACGGATCTTGCTTTTCTTGCGCTTAACATGTTGCCGACGAGCAACATATCCTTGCTACCATATCTTAAAGGCGTCGCACTCCTCCGTGGGGTGTGAGATTTTCCGATGATATGCGCAATAATCAGGGTGCCTCTCCACCCCATCATGTGTGTTTCCTTCCGAGGGTGGTAGCTTCATCCCCATTGACATGGCTTTGGCAAACCTTTTCCTCGTCTTGAATATCCTCTTGTCTATTTCGGATGCCTTTCGCTCTGGCAGAGGTAGTTCAACTCTTCCGTTCAGTCGCCTGCATTTGGTTCCTTCTGACGCTGCCATCTCACGCTCCTGATCCGCTTTACTTTTTAGACGAATCTCGTCTAGAAAAGCATTGATCATTTCATTTGTCGGCCACGCACGCTCTGGTTCAGGCTCTGCCTCCAGCTTCTTAGTGCCAGGAGTTTTCTCATCATTGGTAAACGAGTGGGAGATTACGTTACAACTCGCCACATACCCTTCGGATTCATCCGACGAGCTCTCTCCATCATCTCTCTCTTGAAAGATGTGGTTGAGGAACTCTTGCAGTGTGACAGGAGTTCGCGCCTTTTGATTGTATTCTTCCAGCGCGTCGATTTGCTTTTGCAAGTTCGTGTGCTTGTTTCCAAGCTTCACGGGCTCCTTGGATTTCTTCTTTTTCTTCGAAGATTTTGACGGTTGGGCGTGAGTATTTGGGCCCTTATCACGAGTCTTCGTAGTTGGGTGGGGCTTCAGCATCCCTTCGATAATTTGAGGTTCAAGAGGGTCCTCCCATTCGATCGCAGGGCACGCATGAAGGTCTCTCAGCATTCTTTTGGTTTTAGTTGATAGTACGACCTCCCATGGAGCTTCTTCAATAAAGGAGCAGGTTGCCCCCGGTGTATCTGCTTTCTTAGGAGTATGCGGTTGTGGTGGGTTCACCTTCCACTTTTCGGACAGTACAAACTTCCCCTGGAGGTATTGATCTTCAATCCATCCTTTGAAGACGAAGCAATCTTCAATCGGATGACTTACCGTTTGATGGTAAGGGCAATAGTTAGGGTTATTCACCTCGGTGGGTTGCGGCGGTCGCCTTGGATTTGGTAGGTTTATAAGTCTGTTGCGTACTGCCAGCTCAAATAACCGTTTCGTCTTGTCTCGTGGGAACGAGTAGGGACGCTTCATCTTCTCATTATAATACCGGCGTCTTTCTTCCAGTTGATCTGCCGGTTTCGGGGCGTTAGGTTGCTGTTGGGCATTCGCGACAAAGGTTGCCCTTCCTTTACCCTTGTCATTCCGAGGTTCCGACTTCGGGGGAGGTGGTCTATGACCCATCTGGTCCATCTGAGCCAACTTGTCGATTAAAGCCTGGAATGTGGTTGGCTTAAAGAACATCATAAACTGGGAGATAGTTGCGTAGGGGTCTAGGGTCCCCACGAACATGCCCACTGCGGGTGCTTCCTCAATGCGTTGCTCGCATCTCGACCATAAATTCCGCCAGCATATAGCATACTGGACCCTGGTTTCTCCTGGTTTTACCCTGGCGTTAATCAATACAGTTATTGGAGTGCGTTCGCTGGCACTTACGAATCGCTGAGTGAATAACAACTCCATTTCAGCGAACATTTTGATAGAATCGTTCGGGAGTTCCGAATACCATTCGAACGCTGTTTCTGATAAGCTGCCCACGAACTGGCGGAGCAACAGTTTATCATCACCGCCGGTGTTACCGCAGAGGGCCCGGAACTGGGCGACATGTTGATGGGGATTGACGGTCCCCTTATACACGTGGAATTTTTGTATCGTATAGCCTGGCGGGTATTTGATTTGGTCGTACCATCTTGGATACGGCCGCCCCGTTTTTACGACTTGACCAGCTGCCTCAGTCGCATGATGAACCCGGATTTGCTGGGCTATGTAGTCAACCAAGTCAGCCTTATAGATTGCCTCCTCCTTGGCCATTGAGAGGGCTGGTGGTGGATTTGACGTTTCTCCTCGGTCGTCTTCAAGAACGATTGGGGGATCCTCAGCGGGTAAGTCCTGTTGGATCATCATTCCTATCATATCTTGGAAGAGAAGGCCCATACATTGTATGTTGGCTGCCTGTTCGGCAGCCTCTTTGTCTTTCTTCTCCAGTATCCGGCGAAGGAATTCAGCACCGGTTTCTTCCTCCTGGCGTGCGTCTGAGGACGTTTCTGGGCTCTCTTTTGGCCCGGTAAGTGCGTCCATAGCATTCATCATTTCTTGGAGCTTTTGCTGTTGCTCCTGGGCTTTCGTCACGGATCGGGTTAGCGGTCGGTGGCCCGTAGAAGTGCGGCTTTCCTCCTTTCCAGAAGCCATATAAACAGTGTGCACCACCATGCCCCCAGACTTAGGGCGTCTGGGCTCAGTGCTTTTAGCCGTCGTTGCAGGCTGGGGGATCTTCTCTGGCTTCCTCCTTTTATGAGCAGTGGAGGTTGAGGGGGCCGTTGAGGTGGGCGTCCAGACAGCCTTTCGGGGTTTAGCCTGGTGACCAGCTTCCGGTTGGATTTTCAGCTTCTTGTGCTGGCGGGAGAAGTTTGGATCGATCATCGAGTCTCGGGCCCGCCGCCAAACCTTATAGATTTTGGAAGACAGCCGTTGAGGGGATCGGGGCTGTTCTGATTTTATTTCCACAACCTTTTTTAGTGGGGGAGGAGACCTCTTTAGCACTGCAGTAGGAGAATTCCTTTGCAACTTATTTAGCATCTCGAAGCTGTTCCCAGTTGGAACAGCAGAATTAACTTCTGCCATCGGGGCTAATGGAGTCAACCCGGAGGGGGAGTTGCCCCCAGCCTTCCTTACTCGGCGCCAATGACGACGTCGAGCGTGTCGAGCGGACGGCGTAGGGTCAGCGGTAAGAATGGTTTCGTCTTGCCCCCTGTGTGGGTGGGGGGTCGCTGTTGGGGTTAGCCTGTCAAAGACCGATATCCTTTGGGCAGCAGGAGCGGGAGACAAAGCCGTCAATCTTGTAAAGACCGACTTTGTGGCAGGGGAAGTCGCTTTGATGTCTTCAGGAGCAGGACCGGTCACTTTCTGAGAAGCAGCCTTCTCTGAGATTGTAGGCCCCATGATGAGTTCGCAGGATTTCTGGCCCAATCTAGAGAAGACCGAGGCGTTGACGTTGGGCGACTCGTTGAGAGGAGTCGCGGCAGGGGTAAGACGATCAAAGACTGACTTCTTGAGAGCTTCCTTTGTCAGCACCGGCACCGTGAAGCTTGTTGGTGGGAGTATAGTCCCAAAGAACAATCCGGTAGTGGCCTGAGTTACCTGGTCCACCAGCATTGTGAATAACGAAGCAGCTTGGGGTCCGTAGGCTATACCTCCTGGCGAAGCAAAGCGTTGGTCGCAATTGCAGTTTGAGCGGTTGGAGGATTTCGCAGAAGTAGAAGCCATCGATCCTTTGCTTTCTGCAATAAGCAAGACGCCAATTCTCAGTATCTTGAAACCCAAGGGCAACCATTAGCGAACCGCGATTGGTTCGCGAGTCACGACACACGAAGTGTGGAGTGGAAAGAGGAAAAGGTCCCACCGGGCGTGCCAGAATCTGTTCCCCTCCGAACGGCGGCCGAGATGCGGGCGTCTCGCCTGAGATTCGGGGCAGATGCTAATTGGTGCTATCCATCCACCTCTCCGAAGATGCCAAGTTGATTTATGGCACCGTGCATCGGAGGTTTAGACGGATGCGGCCGATGTAGCAGACTTCTTCAGATTCCCCCTCATTTGAGGGGTTTTTGATTGTGGGGACGCTCTTCCCTGCAGGCGCAAGCCCCTGCAGTTAATTACGCTATCGCATCGCAGTAACAACTTTCTCCTTCTCCAGATGGTCACTTCGTGTCGTGTGTGTTTATTTTATGTTTTGTTGCCCGTGGATTGTTTACGGAGACTGAGTTATGTCGTCGCCCGTAGGGCGTGGACTAGTCCAAATCCGTGTTTCTCTTAGATTTGGGTTTGGGGGTTTGGTTTGAGTTACGTCGTCTTCGATCTGTGTATGACTTCTGTCTGCATTGGGCCGCTTTCATTCTATTTCTTATCAATTGAATCTTCTCTGTAGTTTCCTGTACTATCTGCGGTCCCAATATACAACTCTCACTAAGTTCCGTCCAGCAAACGGGTGATCGACATTTCCTTCCATACAAAGCTTCAAAGGGTGCCATCTGGATCGTCTCTTGAAAACTGTTGTTATACGAGAATTCTACCAAAGGTAGGTGACGATCCCAACTACCACCGAAATCTAGGCTACAAGCCCGAAGCATATCCTCTAGTATCTGAATGGTCCGCTCCGACTGACCGTCTGTCTGTGGGTGGAAAGCTGTACTAAAACTCAGTCGTGTACCAAGAGCGTCCTGAAGTTTCTGCCATAGCCTGCTCGTGAACTGGGTACCTCGATCTGATACTATGCATGTCGGCACTCCATGTAGACGTACAATCTCGTCGATATAAACCTGTGCATACTGAGCAAATCCATATGTCGTCTTCACTGGAAGAAAATGAGCGGCTTTTGTCAATCTATCTACAATCACCCAAATGGAATCATACCCTCTGCTAGTCCTGGGTAGACCCACCACAAAATCCATGGAAATCTGTTCCCATTTCCACTCTGGAATGGGTAAGGGTTGCAGCTCTCCGGCTGGCCTCTGATGTTCTGCTTTGACTTGCTGACAAGTCAAGCATCGTGAAACAAAATCCGTAACATCCTTCTTCATTCCTTCCCACCAATAATTATCTTTCAAATCATGATACATTTTGGTGGCACCAGGATGAATACTGTATACTGATCTGTGGGCATCTTCCAAAATCTCCCGCCTCAATCCGTCAAAATCTGGCACACAAAGACGAGTCCTAAAACGTAATACTCCATGATCATCAATCACGAACTCCGTCTCCTTGCCCTGCCTAACTTGATCCTTAATCTCCATCATGCGATTATCTGTAGGCTGCGCAACTCGAATACGATCCGATAGCTGAGGTCTGGTGCAAACATGTGCTAACTGACCTCCTGGCGACGTAAACTCAAACTGTATACGACTATCACATAAGATCTGCCAGTCTGTAGAAGACTGTCTCTGCAAAATGCTCAAATGAGATAAATTACCTCCAGGCCTCCGACTCAAGGCATCGGCTACCACATTTGCCTTGCTTGGGTGGTACAAGATCTCACAGTCGTAATCCTTCACCAGTTCCATCCATCTACGCTGCCTGAGGTTCAGATCTTTCTGCTGAAAGATATACTTTAAGCTTTTATGATCTGTGAAGATTTGACACGATTCTCCATATAAGTAATGTCTTCAAATCTTCAATGCAAATACTACAGCAGCCATCTCTAGATCATGAGTGGGGTAGTTTTGTTCATGCCTCTTCAACTGTCGTGAAGCATATGCTATAACTTTGCCGTGTTGCATCAACACACAGCCTAAGCCCACTCTAGAAGCATCGCAATACACGACGAAACCCCTTGACCCGGAAGGTAAAGATAATACAGGTGCAGTCGTCAAGCGCGTCTTCAACTGTTGGAAACTCTGCTCACACGCATCTGTCCACTGAAATGGAACTTCCTTCCTAGTCAATCCTGTCAAAGGTGCCGCTATCCGTGAGAAATCCTGTACGAAGCGTCTGTAATAACCTGCCAGACCTAAGAAACTTCGAACCTCCGTAACTGACATAGGCCTGGGCCAGTGTTGTACCGCTTCAATCTTCTTTGGGTCTACACATATACCTTCTCTCGTAACTATGTGACCCAAGAACTCCACACTATCGAGCCAAAAAGCACACTTAGAAAATTTGGCATACAGCTGATGCTCCTTCAAGGTCTGCAACGCGATACGTAAATGCTGCTCGTGCTCCGTCTGACTCCGAGAATATATAAGAATATCATCTATGAATACTATAATAAACCGATCGATAAATGGTCTAAAGATACGGTTCATCATATCCATAAAAGCTGCTGGAGCATTGGTGAGTCCGAACGACATCACCAGAAATTCATAATGCCCATATCTCGTACGAAACGCCGTCTTTGGAATATCGTCCTTCCGAACCCTCAACTGATGATACCCTGACCTCAAGTCAATCTTTGAGAAGAATCCGGCTCATTGCAACTGGTCGAACAAGTCATCTATACGTGGTAATGGATACCTGTTTCGCACAGTGACACGATTTAGTTGTCGGTAGTCGATGCACATCCTCATACTACCGTCCTTCTTCTTTACAAATAAGACAGGAGCTCCCCACGGTGAAACACTGGGACGAACAAGTCCTCTATCTAACAACTCTTGCAACTGGCTCTTGAGTTCTTTCAATTCCGTCGGTGCCATTCGATAAGGTGGTATAGAAATAGGCCCCGCACCCGGAATCAAGTCGATGCAAAATTCGATATCTCGATCAGGTGGCAATCCTGGTAACTCAGCTGGAAATACCTCAGGAAATTCTCGTATGATCGGGATTTAGTCCAATGGAACCTCAGCGACCCCTATGTCCTGAATAAAGGCCAAGAACCCGTGACAACCCTTCTTCAAGAGCCGCCTCGCACAAAAAGCAGAAATCATGTTGACAGGGGTTAACTTGCAATCCCCCTGCACAACAAACACCGGTTCACCAGGAAAACAAAATCTAACCGCTTTTCCTCTACAATCTACATAGGCATGACAAGCGGCTAACCAATCCATCCCAAGAAGTATGTCAAAATCCAACATGTCTAGGAGAATCAGATCAACTAGCGAATCTCTACTACCAATACACACCGAACACGATCTGAATACGTGCTGAGCTATAAAGGAATCTCCAACTGGAGTAATCACTACCAAAGGTAACTCTAATAATGACGACTCCTTCCCCAACAAAAGTGCGAATCGTGAAGATACATAAGAATGTGTAGAACCGGGATCAAATAAAACATGTGCCTCTAATGAGCATACTGTAAGAGTACCTGTCATGACTGCATTTGATGCTTGGGCATCCTGTGGAGTCAGCGCAAAAACCCGTGCCTGGCCCCTGCCCGCATCCTGTCATCCTCTACCTCGATCTCCTCGACCTCTCTGAGCACGTCCTGCAAAGCCTCGACCTCGTGGTGCAACTGCCCGGCGTGTAGCGCCAACTGGGGGAGGAAGTAAAGCCATCTGTGTAGGAGGTGGAAGGGGTAAAGCAGCCTGTGGAGCAACGGTCCCGCCCTGAGATCTACAATCCCGCGCAAAGTGTCCGGGAAGTCCACAACTATAACAGGTAGATGGCGGTCTCTGATCATCAGGATAAGAACTGAACATCTGGCCCTGTGTCCAACCTCGTCCGACACTGCGGCCTGGAGTATATCTGCCTGGATATGACTCTCTACCTCTGCCAAACTGTCTATTTGTCGGCACGACCGGTCTACTCCTCTTAGGCTCTGGAACGACCCCTGACTCGCTCAAACGCTCCTCTACTCGTATCGCCGCATCCATGGCCTGTGCATATGTATAAAAATGCTGGGAGCCTATCGCCAGATACAACTGTGTGTCCAAACTCCTTAGGAACCTTTTCACCCGAAGCTCCTCTGTAGGTACTAAGTATGGGGCATATCGCGACAGCTGGGTGAATCGAAAGTCATAATCTGCTACTGACATACTTGCTGATTTCCTCAACGCTTCAAAACTGCTAGCTCTAGCGTCCCTCACACTCTGGGGAAGAAATCTGGCAAGAAAGACTGTAGAAAACTCAGTCCACGTCATCGGAGGAAGATTCGTAGCTCGCCCTCTTTCCATCGACTCACACCACTCCTGTGCAAGTCCCTCCAAACGGAAGCTAGTCAGCTCAACTGACCTCGCATCAGAACATCGCAATGATCTGCCAATCCTCGCCATCCTATCAAGAAAAGACTGAGGATCTTCCGCCACATCGGTCCCTGTAAATACCGGGGGTCTCAATCTCATAAACTCTGCAAGTGATACCTCCATCACTCTCGTATCTACTGGCGCTACCGTCTGTGTAGGCTGTACCTCGGACTCTGCTACGGTCGGTGCTGGATCTGATCTCAATACTCGAGTGGTCTCAGCTAACTGTCCTACCACTCGCTGTAATCCCAACATACCCTCCTCAATCCTAGTCATGCGATCTGGAAGAGGAGGATCAACATGCTCATGCACCGCCGGAACGTCCGGTGTACCAGTCGTCGTCACAGGCGGACTCGCCTTAGCTGCATCTCTGGCTACGGCTCGCCTAGCCCGCGTAGCCATAGCAACTGGAACAAGAAACGAGAGTTGATAAGGTGTGGGAACAGAAGCAATCAATAACGGAGAATCAACGGAAGAATAGATCAAGATAAACATCCTAAGGTTAGTTAGGCTGAATACGATAACGTAAATATGCCGCGGAACATACGTACGGTACTGCATTCGTCCTAATTCACCTACTCCATCAAACCAAAGGTCATCCTAACTCTCGGACTTACATCAACCTATTGAAATCCCTTACTGAATTCCGTAAGGTTACTCCTAAGCTCTGATACCAACTTTGTCACGACCCAAGTTTGGATGTGACCGGCACTTAGATTGTATCATACCAAGTAAGCCGAAAACCAAGATCAAAATACCTTTTTGCGGAATTACTTATGAAAATTTAGTTTTTAAGTAAAAATCTCTATTTATGAAGTTAATTTATTAAACAAATAATAAAGGTTAAGTTTAGTTGTATTCCTAGTTGGAATCAACAATATCAACAATGAACATGAATATAAGCATATAGAACATCACTAAATCTCATAAAGAAAGAACTATGATACTGATCAACAGATCTTAACTGTACATATATATACCATCTCTCATTTCTAAGTCAAAATACAGGTTTGATGGAGACTTTCTAGATACAAAATACAAAACCCAAAAGGAAGGTTACTACACATGTAGCCTACCGATCAAAAGATGGAGTACAACTGCAAAAGTATCTCTGCCTCGCAGCTACCCGTCCACTCTATCCCTGCAAGGAACTGTGGCACAACGGGGATGAGTTGCCAACTCAGTGAATACGACTAACATATAACGGCGAATAAAGTAAATATGACAATCATGCTACTGAATATGAATCAATATGATATATGAGTATATGTGAAATTCAACAATAAATCTCATTATACTTCGGAAATCACAACTCAAGTAATTCATTTCTCGGTGTCCATCAACGACACAAAACTTTCATTTCTTATAGGTATCATTCCCCGAATGATCCTATACCCATAATATCGGTCGTTATCCTCTAGATACACGCCGTATTTTTATTACCAACTCCGTTATCGAGTAACCTCGCTAGGCTCCCCCGTCTCAATACGGCTATCCTGCCCCTTGGTCTCGACCGGGTCCACCATGTATCCAACTGTATATCTCCCCCACTCAGTATGGATAACGTAAAATCCGCGACCGTATATCTCCCCCACTCGGTCCGGAATAAAACCAAAACAGAAATCATCCCATGGTGGACATGACACATCAATCATGAAAATACTGGATTTATGTAATAGTATTCAAAACTCAAAACCATAAATCCTCAATTCTGTATCTACCTCATATACAACATAGAAATACGCATAAAGCAACAGGATGTCAATGATGCAATCTACCACTATATTTGATATGTGAAATACGATATAAATCCATATTAACAAGTATGATATTTAAGTGTAAGTGACATGGCAATATCGACGAGGTGTGTGTAGCATATAATATGTGCACGTGGCATGACTCGTCGATAATTTTGAAGTGTTCTAACAACTAAGCAATTTACAAGTATGGAAATGAATGAAATTTAAGCATTTAAGCATGATGATATAAGTATTGAATTAAGTAAAAACTAAGGGCGAAACACGCCATCTTTACAAAATTTTCCGGTAGATGTTTAGTCTACTCACCGGAAAAGTCGAATCTACTCCGGAATCGCTAATCCTTTTCCTTTCCTCGCAGCTTCCGTACTTCTCGTATTCGAGTCTAAATATGCAAATTAACTTATATAAACAAAACGGCTATTCCGATATAACGGAAATGGAAACACGCTATCCCACTTACAAGTTATATATTATCTGATTATATCAAGTTATAAAACACTTAATCTTGCTGGATTTTAACCTTAATCTGCACTGTTTCAGAAATTAAAATGCGACGTGATTTAGTCGTGTCGTATTTAGTGTTTTACGATACCCTTTCCGATATATGTTCCCAGATTTTAACTACTGTGAAACTAATTTAATTAAACAGTACCAAAATAGTCTAAATTGTATACTGTAAACTACCCAACAGAGAAAACCCCCAAAGTCCTCAATATGGCCGGCGACGCCGGATTTTTGTGTATGGCCGCCGGCCCAAAACCGGCCCCCTGGTGTCGTTTTCTTGTGGTTTACTCTAGTTGTTACCTACATCATTTTAACTCTGTTTAATTTATTTAATTATCTTCCAGATCAAAGCAGATTCTAACAGACACTAAATTTAGCTAGAATACGATATTATGAGACATGTTCAATCAATTTTAACTAATCTACAGAGCCTAATTTACCTACTGTGATCAAGAATTTACCCTCCAATTAGCTGTAGGAATGACCCTCCAAGATTAATCAGCTCCTCCTAGCTTGATGATGAACCATCTCCATGAACAAGGTTCCTTCTTCTTCTTCTTCCTCTTGTTCTTCTTTTTCTCTCTTAATTTTTCCTTTTCTTTTAATTTTCTTTTGAGTTTTGATTCCGAGTTTAAATTGAAAATGAGCTATTTAACTGAATGGATGAAGAGATAAGGGAAGGTGGAGGTGTCATGAGCTAGGGTGTGCATGTTTCATGCAAGGAGGAGGTGGAGATTGAAGGTTGCATGAAGCATGAGGTGTTTTTGCATTATCCTTAAAATTTTTGTTTTAATTTAATTATAACTTCTGAACTAAATTAAATTTCCACTCACTTTCACTTACATCCACCACAATCTCATATTTACATAAAAAACTTAAACTTTACAATTTAACCCCTCACAACGTAACTTATTATAAAACACACCTTTTATTAAAATGAAGCTAAAATTTTCATTAAAACCCTTATAACTTATTTAAATTACATTCAAAAATTCTAATTTAATTTGTATTACATATAACTTATGAAGATTGACATATTTGATTTTAACCATTTTGTGATTTATCACTTTATTCTTAATTTAATTAATTTTATTTATTTCTAACTTTTCCTAAATGTTACAATATTCCCCCCTTAAGAAAATTCGGTCCCCGAATTTAAAATAATTACTAGACATACCTATGAAAAGATGTGGAAATTTCTTTCGCATTGCGTCCTCCGTCTCCCAAGTAATCTCCTCGCGATCCTTTCCTTGCCAGAGAACCTTTACAGATGGCAGTATCCTCGATCGTAGTTGCTTTGCCTGCCTGTCCAGAATAGCGACTGGCTGCACTGTGTAGGATAGATCTGGCTCAAGCTGTAGAGTCTGATGTTGGATCGCATGAGATGGATCGTGAAGATATCTGCGAAGCATCGAAACGTGGAACACCGGATGCACGTCGGGAAAACTAGGTGGAAGTGCTAACCGATAAGCTACAGCGCCCACTCTCTCTAAAATCTCGTAAGGTCCAACATATCTGGGGCTGAGCTTCCCTTTCTTCCCGAAATGCATCACGCCTTTCATTGGAGATACTCGAAGGAACATATGATCTCCCACATCAAACTCGAGTTTACGTCGTCTTCGATCTGCGTATGACTTCTGTCTGCATTGGGCCGCTTTCATTCTATCTCGTATCAATTGAATCTTCTCTGTAGTTTCCTGTACTATCTGCGGTCCCAATATACAACTCTCACTAAGTTCCGTCCAGCAAACAGGTGATCGACATTTCCTTCCATACAAAGCTTCAAAGGGTGCCATCTGGATCGTCTCTTGAAAACTGTTGTTATACGAGAATTCTATCAAAGGTAGGTGACGATCCCAACTACCACCGAAATCTAGGCTACAAGCCCGAAGCATATCCTCTAGTATCTGAATGGTCCGCTCCGACTGATCGTCTGTCTGTGGGTGGAAAGCTGTACTAAAACTCAGTCGTATACCAAGAGCGTCCTGAAGTTTCTGCCATAGCCTGCTCGTGAACTGGGTACCTCGATCTGATACTATGCATGTCGGCACTCCATGTAGACGTACAATCTCGTCGATATAAACCTGTGCATACTGAGCAAATCCATATGTCGTCTTCACTGGAAGAAAATGAGCGGCTTTTGTCAATCTATCTACAATCACCCAAATGGAATCATACCCTCTGCTAGTCCTGGATAGACCCACCACAAAATCCATGGAAATCTGTTCCCATTTCCACTCTGGAATGGGTAAGGGTTGCAGCTCTCCGGCCGGCCTCTGATGTTCTGCTTTGACTTGCTGACAAGTCAAGCATCGTGAAACAAAATCCGTAACATCCTTCTTCATTCCTTCCCACCAATAATTATCTTTCAAATCATGATACATTTTGGTGGCACCAGGATGAATACTGTATACTGATCTGTGGGCATCTTCCAAAATCTCCCACCTCAATCCGTCAAAATCTGGCACACAAAGACGAGTCCTAAAACGTAATACTCCATGATCATCAATCACGAACTCCGTCTCCTTGCCCTGCCTAACTTGATCCTTAATCTCCATCATGCGAGTATCTGTAGGCTGCGCAACTCGAATACGATCCAATAGCTGAGGTCTGGTGCAAACATGTGCTAACTGACCTCCTGGCGACGTAAACTCAAACTGTATACGACTATCACATAAGATCTGCCAGTCTGTAGAAGACTGTCTCTGCAAAATGCTCAAATGAGATAAATTACCTCCAGGCCTCCGACTCAAGGCATCGGCTACCACATTTGCCTTGCCTGGGTGGTACAAGATCTCACAGTCGTAATCCTTCACCAGTTCCATCCATCTACGCTGCCTGAGGTTCAGATCTTTCTGCTGAAAGATATACTTTAAGCTTTTATGATCTGTGAAGATTTGACACGATTCTCCATATAAGTAATGTCTCCAAATCTTCAATGCAAATACTACAGCAGCCATCTCTAGATCATGAGTGGGGTAGTTTTGTTCATGCCTCTTCAACTGTCGTGAAGCATATGCTATAACTTTGCCGTGTTGCATCAACACACAGCCTAAGCCCACTCTAGAAGCATCGCAATACACGACGAAACCCCCTGACCCGGAAGGTAAAGATAATACAGGTGCAGTCGTCAAGCGCGTCTTCAACTGTTGGAAACTCTGCTCACACGCATCTGTCCACTGAAATGGAACTTCCTTCCTAGTCAATCCTGTCAAAGGTGCCGCTATCCGTGAGAAATCCTGTACGAAGCGTCTGTAATAACCTGCCAGACCTAAGAAACTTCGAACCTCCGTAACTGACATAGGCCTGGGCCAGTGTTGTACCGCTTCAATCTTCTTTGGGTCTACACATATACCTTCTCTCGTAACTATGTGACCCAAGAACTCCACACTATCGAGCCAAAAAGCACACTTAGAAAATTTGGCATACAGCTGATGCTCCTTCAAGGTCTGCAACGTGATACGTAAATGCTGCTCGTGCTCCATCTGACTCCGAGAATATACAAGAATATCATCTATGAATACTATAATAAACCGATCGATAAATGGTCTGAAGATATGGTTCATCATATCCATAAAAGCTGCTGGAGCATTGGTGAGTCCGAACGACATCACCAGAAATTCATAATGCCCATATCTCGTACGAAACGCCGTCTTTGGAATATCGTCCTTCCGAACCCTCAACTGATGATACCCTGACCTCAAGTCAATCTTTGAGAAGAATCCGGCTCCTTGCAACTGGTCGAACAAGTCATCTATACGTGGTAATGGATACCTGTTTCGCACAGTGACGCGATTTAGTTGTCGGTAGTCGATGCACATCCTCATACTACCGTCCTTCTTCTTTACAAATAAGACAGGAGCTCCCCACGGTGAAACACTGGGACGAACAAGTCCTCTATCTAACAACTCTTGCAACTGGCTCTTGAGTTCTTTCAATTCCGTCGGTGCCATTCGATAAGGTGGTATAGAAATAGGCCCCGCACCCGGAATCAAGTCGATGCAAAATTCGATATCTCGATCAGGTGGCAATCCTGGTAACTCAGCTGGAAATACCTCAGGAAATTCTCGTATGATCGGGATTTGGTCCAATGGAACCTCAGCGACCCCTATGTCCTGAATAAAGGCTAAGAACCCGTGACAACCCTTCTTCAAGAGCCGCCTCGCACAAAAAGCAGAAATCATGTTGACAGGGGTTAACTTGCAATCCCCCTGCACAACAAACACCGGTTCACCAGGAAAACAAAATCTAACCGCTTTTCCTCTACAATCTACATAGGCATGACAAGCGACTAACCAATCCATCCCAAGAAGTATGTCAAAATCCAACATGTCCAGGAGAATCAGATCAACTAGCGAATTTCTACTACCAATACGCACCGAACACGATCTGAATACGTGCTGAGCTATAAAGGAATCTCCAACTGTAGTAATCACTACCAAAGGTAACTCTAATAATGACGACTCC
Organism: Agapanthus africanus; assembly: GCA_030015575.1. Lineage (NCBI taxonomy): Eukaryota > Viridiplantae > Streptophyta > Magnoliopsida > Asparagales > Amaryllidaceae > Agapanthus > Agapanthus africanus. The sequence continues at coordinate 685,466,682 of JASDDO010000031.1, read as the reverse complement.
TTCCCCAACAAAAGTGCGAATCGTGAAGATACATATGAATGTGTAGAACCGGGATCAAATAAAACATGTGCCTCTAATGAGCATACTGTAAGAGTACCTGTTACGACTGCATTTGATGCTTGGGCATCCTGTGGAGTCAGCGCAAAAACCCGTGCCTGGCCCCTGCCCGCATCCTTTCGTCCTCTACCTCGATCTCCTCGACCTCTCTGAGCACGTCCTGCAAAGCCTCGACCTCGTGGTGCAACTGCCTGGCGTGTAGCGCCAACTGGGGGAGGAAGTAAAGCCATCTGTGTAGGAGGTGGAAGGGGTAAAGCAGCCTATGGAGCAACGGTCCCGCCCTGAGATCTACAATCCCGCGCAAAGTGTCCGGGAAGTCCACAACTATAACAGGTAGATGGTGGTCTCTGATCATCAGGATAAGAACTGAACATCTGGCCCTGTGTCCAACCTCGTCCGACACTGCGGCCTGGAGTATATCTGCCTGGATATGACCCTCTACCTCTGCCAAACTGTCTATTTGTCGGCACGACCGGTCTACTCCTCTTAGGCTCTGGAACGACCCCTGACTCGCTCAAACGCTCCTCTACTCGTATCGCCGCATCCATAGCCTGTGCATATGTATCAAAATGCTGGGAGCCTATCGCCAGATACAACTGTGTGTCCAAACTCCTTAGGAACCTTTTCACCCGAAGCTCCTCTGTAGGTACTAAGTATGGGGCATATCGCGACAGCTGGGTGAATCGTAAGTCATAATCTGCTACTGACATACTTGCTGATTTCCTCAACGCTTCGAAACTGCTAGCTCTAGCGTCCCTCACACTCTGGGGAAGAAATCTGGCAAGAAAGCCTGTAGAAAACTCAGTCCACGTCATCGGAGGAAGATTCGTAGCTCGCCCTCTTTCCATCGACTCACACCACTCCTGTGCAAGTCCCTCCAAACGGAAGCTAGTCATCTCAACTGACCTCGCATCAGAACATCGCAATGATCTGCCAATCCTCGCCATCCTATCAAGAAAAGACTGAGGATCTTCCGCCACATCGGTCCCTGTAAATACCGGGGGTCTCAATCTCATAAACTCTGCAAGTGATACCTCCATCACTCTCGTATCTACTGGCGCTACCGTCTGTGTAGGCTGTACCTCGGACTCTGCTACGGTCGGTGCTGGATCTGATCTCAATACTCGAGTGGTCTCAGCTAACTGTCCTACCACTCGCTGCAATCCCAACATACCCTCCTCAATCCTAGTCATGCGATCTGGAAGAGGAGGATCAACATGCTCATGCACCGCCGGAACGTCCGGTGTACCAGTCGTCGTCACAGGCAGACTCGCCCTAGCTGCATCTCTGGCTGCGGCTCGTCTAGCCCGCGTAGCCATAGCAACTGGAACAAGAAACGAGAGTTGATAAGGTGTGGAAACAGAAGCAATCAATAACGGAGAATCAACGGAAGAATAGATCAAGATAAACATCCTAAGGTTAGTTTGGCTGAATACGATAACGTAAATATGCCGCGGAACATACGTACGGTACTGCATTCGTCCCAATTCACCTACTCCATCAAACCAAAGGTCATCCTAACTCTCGGACTTACATCAACCTATTGAAATTCCTTACTGAATTCCGTAAGGTTACTCCTAAGCTCTGATACCAACTTTGTCACGACCCAAGTTTGGATGTGACCGGCACTTAGATTGTATCATACCAAGTAAGCCGAAAACCAAGATCAAAATACCTTTTTGCGGAATTACTTATGAAAATTTAGTTTTTAAGTAAAAATCTCTATTTATGAAGTTAATTTATTAAACAAATAATAAAGGTTAAGTTTAGTTGTATTCCTAGTTGGAATCAACAATATCAACAATGAATATGAATATAAGCATATAGAACATCACTAAATCTCATAAAGAAAGAACTATGATACTGATCAACAGATCTTAACTGTACATATATATACCATCTCTCATTTCTAAGTCAAAATACAGGTTTGATGGAGACTTTCTAGATACAAAATACAAAACCCAAAAGGAAGGTTACTACACATGTAGCCTACCGATCAAAAGATAGAGTACAACTGCAAAAGTATCTCTGCCTCGCAGCTACCCGTCCACTCTATCCCTGCAAGAAACTGTGGCACAACGGGGATGAGTTGCCAACTCAGTGAATACGACTAACATATAACGGCGAATAAAGTAAATATGACAATCATGCTACTGAATATGAATCAATATGATATATGAGTATATGTGAAATTCAACAATAAATCTCATTATACTTCGGAAATCACAACTCAAGTAATTCATTTCTCGGTGTCCATCAACGACACAAAACTTTCATTTCTTATAGGTATCATTCCCCGAATGATCCTATACCCATAATATCGGTCGTTATCCTCTAGATACACGCCGTATTTTTATTACCAACTCCGTTATCGAGTAACCTTGCTAGGCTCCCCCGTCTCAATACGGCTATCCTGCCCCTCGGTCTCGACCGGGTCCACCATGTATCCAACTGTATATCTCCCCCACTCAGTATGGATAACGTAAAATCCGCGACCGTATATCTCCCCCACTCGGTCCGGAATAAAACCAAAACAGAAATCATCCCATGGTGGACATGACACATCAATCATGAAAATACTGGATTTATGTAATAGTATTCAAAACTCAAAACCATAAATCCTCAATTCTGTATCTACCTCATATACAACATAGAAATACGCATAAAGCAACAGGATGTCAATGATGCAATCTACCACTATATTTGATATGTGAAATACGATATAAATCCATGTTAACAAGTATGATATTTAAGTGTAAGTGACATGGCAATATCGACGAGGTGTGTGTAGCATATAATATGTGCACGTGGCATGACTCGTCGATAATTTTGAAGTGTTCTAACAGCTAAGCAATTTACAAGTATGGAAATGAATGAAATTTAAGCATTTAAGCATGATGATATAAGTATTGAATTAAGTAAAAACTAAGGGCGAAACACGCCATCTTTACAAAATTTTCCGGTAGATGTTTAGTCTACTCACCGGAAAAGTCGAATCTACTCCGGAATCGCTAATCCTTTCCCTTTCCTCGCGGCTTCCGTACTTCTCGTATTCGAGTCTAAATATGCAAATTAACTTATATAAGCAAAACGGCTATTCCGATATAACGGAAATGGAAACACGCTATCCCACTTACAAGTTATATATTATCTGATTATATCAAGTTATAAAACACTTAATCTTGCTGGATTTTAACCTTAATCTGCACTGTTTCAGAAATTAAAATGCGACGTGATTTAGTCGTGTCGTATTTAGTGTTTTACGATACCCTTTCCGATATATGTTCCCAGATTTTAACTACTGTGAAACTAATTTAATTAAACAGTACCAAAATAGTCTAAATTGTATACTGTAAACTACCCAACAGAGAAAACCCCCAAAGTCCTCAATATGGCCGGCGACGCCGGATTTTTGTGTATGGCCGCCGGCCCAAAACCGGCCCCCTGGTGTCGTTTTCTTGTGGTTTACTCTAGTTGTTACCTACATCATTTTAACTCTGTTTAATTTATTTAATTATCTTCCAGATCAAAGCAGATTCTAACAGACACTAAATTTAGCTAGAATACGATATTATGAGACATGTTCAATCAATTTTAACTAATCTACAGAGCCTAATTTACCTACTGTGATTAAGAATTTACCCTCCAATTAGTTGTAGGAATGACCCTCCAAGATTAATCAGCTCCTCCTAGCTTGATAATGAACCATCTCCATGAACAAGGTTCCTTCTTCTTTTTCTTCTTCCTCTTGTTCTTCTTTTTCTCTCTTAATTTTTCCTTTTCTTTTAATTTTCTTTTGAGTTTTGATTCTGAGTTTAAATTGAAAATGAGCTATTTAACTGAATGGATGAAGAGATAAGGGAAGGTGGAGGTGTCATGAGCTAGGGTGTGCATGTTTCATGCAAGGAGGAGGTGGAGATTGAAGGTTGCATGAAGCATGAGGTGTTTTTGCATTATCCTTAAAATTTTTGTTTTAATTTAATTATAACTTCTGAACTAAATTAAATTTCCACTCACTTTCACTTACATCCACCACAATCTCATATTTACATAAAAACTTAAACTTTACAATTTAACCCCTCACAACGTAACTTATTATAAAACACACCTTTTATTAAAATGAAGCTAAAATTTTCATTAAAACCCTTATAACTTATTTAAATTACATTCAAAAATTCTAATTTAATTTGTATTACATATAACTTTTGAAGATTGACATATTTGATTTTAACCATTTTGTGATTTATCACTTTATTCTTAATTTAATTAATTTTATTTATTTCTAACTTTTCCTAAATGTTACACTTGGGCTAAGTCCAATCAGGTCTGGAATATTGGCTTCCTGTTGGTCTCTTGAAGGAGAGGCTTTGCCTCTATCCACTCGGCCAATTGGGCCGGTGTCTAGTGTTAAACACTAAAGACAAATCAGTGTTGAACACTGGGAATGAGATTGATAAGTTAGCGTTTTAACACTAAAAGATAGTTGGTGTTAAACACCAGCAACCAGGCTTTCAGATTAGTGTTGAACACTAAAACAGACCAATGTTAAACACTGGCAATGGAGATCTCAGATTAGTATTAAACACTAAGGTAATCAGTGTTGAATACTGCAAATAAAGTTCTCTGATTAATGTTGAACACTAAAGCCCAACGGTGTTTTAACACTGGATTCGGGAATTCCAATTTAGTGTCAAACACTAAGGCAAGAGGGGTCACGTGGCGACACGTGAGAGCGCCCTCCCTTCATTTATTCTGCTGAGATTATTGCATCTTTCAGAGCATCACGTGCCATCACGTGACGGGCATTCAAATGCTTGTGTGTTAAAGCTTCTGTCAAGGGTCACGTGGGTCACGTGGGGCACTGCTTCAAAGGGACTTTTTGTAGATCTTTTGGGGGGGGTCACGTGGTGACACGTGACCCTGCCTCTATGTATGTTGTTTAGAGGATCTGTTAATCTTTTTTTTTCAGGAATTAAATTCCTCGAGCTTTAAATTCCAGAGGAATTAAATTCCTACTTCCTTTTGAAGATTTATATTCTGGAATAGAGTTGAACTCTAAATTTTCTGTAGGAATTAAATTCCTCATATATGTGAAGAACTGAATAGGGTTAAACCCTAATAAAAGCTTTTAAGGAATTAAACTCCCATTCTCTGTTAAAGAATTATGATTAAGGGAATTAAATTCCCGCTGTTTCAACAGAACTAGGTTTTTAATTAGGGTTAAACCATGTTTCTTTTTGTTCTGAAGGAATTAAATTCCCATGACACAGGGTCAAACCCTAATTTTATTTTAAAGGAATTAAATTCCTATAGTTCTGTGAGAATTAAATTCTCGTGCTTCCGTTCCCTCTCTATGTTTTGGATCTGCATGGCAGGATCTCGACCCATTGAGAATTAAATTCTCAACTTCAAGGGGAGATGTGCACTTTGCAGATCCTCTATCAAAGAGAGAAGAAATATGTTCTTCTGTTTTATATATCAGAGTTAAACTCTGTTGAGAATTAAATTCTCTTTTCTTTCAAGGAGCTTTCCCTTTCTTACCTAGGGTTTTCTTTTGCAGAAGATCCAAATTCCTCAAAGTATCAAAGCTCTCTCCCTTTTCTTCCCTCTGCGTATATCTCTTTTTTGTGTGTCTCGGCTCCTATTTATAGGAGAAGCAGCCGAGTCAATTAGTTTTTGACGAATCTTCATTGAGAGATTTGATTTGCATCCATCATTCGTTTTGGACCTTTGGATTATTAGGTGAATTTTATTCACCATTGGATTTCAAATCCAGGGATTCTCCTTTGTTATTTCGGTTAGATTTAAAGGGGAAATCTTTCCAAACTCGGGATTTTCCCATAGATAGATGATATTTAATCATCTCTGAATCTTTAATTCGATTGGTTCCAGATAATCGCTTTCCTTTGGAAAGATTTAAATCACTTTCAGAATTTAATTCTGTTAACAAAATGGGCTTTGAAAGCTAGTCACGTGCGGCCACGTGACCCTTGGTCACGTGTGGGCACGTGACCCCCTTGTAACGTGCCCTTTTCTTCTTTTGCACTCTGCCTTCTTCTGCTGCTTAGCCGTCACGTGCCACCACGTGACCGCTGGTCACGTGTGAGCACGTGACCCTCGTCTGGAGCCTTTTCCTTGATTTGATCAGGGAACTGAGTCTGCCGCTTTTGAGTGTCACGTGCCGACACGTGACCCAGGTCACGTGGGAGCACGTGACCCTTTCTGAAGCCTTTTCCGTGAGCCTTCCTGATTTTAAATCAGGAAACACGCCGGTGCCACCTACCAAAGGGCCATGACAAAGATCTTCAATGACCTTATACACGAAATCGTCGAATGCTATATCGACGATCTCGTGGTTAAAAGCAAATCATACGAGGAACATCTCGAGCATTTGAAGACTGTATTTCAACGCCTTCGACAATACAACTTGAAAATGAACCCGCTCAAGTGTGCATTTGGAGTTTCCTCAGGCAAATTCCTGGGATTCATTGTTCGACACCGAGGTATTGAAATAGATCCGTCAAAGATTAAAGCGATCATGGAAATGCCTCCGCCGAGAACTCTCAGACAGCTGCGGTCTCTCCAAGGGAAGCTCGCATACATACGGCGATTTATAGCCAACCTTTCAAAAAAATGCCGTCCTTACAGTCACCTGATGAAGAAGGGAACCCCATTCGTCTGGGATCAAAAATGCCAAAGCGCGCTAGACGAGATCAAGCAATACCTGCAGAACCCGCCGGTGTTGGCTGCTCCGGTTAAGGGAAAGCCTCTCATTCTTTATACAACCGCCCTCGAAGGTTCTTTAGGCGCATTATGGGCACAAGAGAACGATCAAGGGAAAGAAAGAGCACTCTACTACTTAAGTCGAGTTCTACTTGGGGCAGAAAGCAACTACTCCCCCATTGAAAAACATTGCCTGGTGTTGATTTTTGCGATAACAAAGCTTAGGCACTATGCGTTGGCGCATGAGGTCCGTCTCATTTCAAAGGTGGACCCCCTTAAATTCTTGATGCCAAAGGCCATATTGACGGGACGACTCGCTAAATGGGCCCTGCTCTTGATGGAGTTCTCGATAACATATCAACCTCTCATGGCAGTGAAAGGCCAGGCCATCGCCGACTTCCTCGCTGAGCATCCGATACCGGCTGACTCTCCTCTGAATTGCGATCTTCCAGACGAACAAGCGTTTGATGCGATTGACGGTGATGATACCCGATGGGAGCTTTATTTCGACGGAGCATCCTCCGTGAAGAAGAGCAAACAAAGCACCCCTATAATTAAATCAGGGGTAGGACTCATCTTTATAACTCCACAAGGAGGAATAATGCGCTATGCGTTCTCCCTGACGGAGCCGAGGACAAACAACGAAGCCGAATACAAAGCTCTGATAGCAGGCCTCGAGATCGCCATTGACATGGGAATTGAAGACCTCCTCATATACGGGGATTCTCAACTGGTCGTTAGTCAAGTAAACGGCGACTACCAAACGTGCAAGCCAGAATTGGTAAAGTACGGCGAAAAGGTGCAACAACTGTTGACATAAATTCCCTCTTATACTTTGGAGAACATACCGCGTGCGGAAAACAGCAAAGCGGACGCATTGGCCAAACTTGCTAAAGAACTGGCTGACGAGAACCTCGATGACGTTAGAATCGTGGTACAAAGCCGTCGGGTGCTTGCCCCAGCAGAAATATCTCCGGAATCATCCGAAGAAAAAGGAGCGAGCGAGCAGACGACCCTGCAAGTAAAAGATTGGGAAAATACCGAGGATTGGAGAGAAGTCTTCATAGATTACTTCAAGTCCCACCAATTGCCCAAAGAAGCGTCCACGAAACATTAGCTCATAAAACGAGCTCTGTCTTTCGCCTTCGTCAATGATACTCTGTACAAAAGGTCATTTGATTCTCTGTGGCTGAGATGCTTAGGACCTGACGAAGCGAAAAGAGTCGTCCAAGAAGTTCACGACGGACTCTGTGGTTCTCATCAAGCAGGCCCTAAGATGAAGTTGAAGGTCAAACGGATGGGCTACTATTGGCCCACAATGATTTAGGACTGCCTCGAATATGCGAAGCAATGCCACTCATGCCAAATTCATGGGGACTTCATCCACCAGCATCCAAATCCACTAAATCCAACGGTGGCTAGCTGGCCATTCGAGATGTGGGGGACTGATATAGTCGGCCCCATCGAACCAGCATTGTCTAGGGGACATCATTTCATCCTAGCGACGACTGACTACTTCTCTAAGTGGGCAGAAGCGGTACCGCTGAGGGAAGTAAAGACGGAGAATATCCTTCACTTCTTCAAGACGCACGTCATATATCGGTTTGGAACGCCAAGACGGATCATCTCCGATAACGGGCCAGCCTACAGAAGCCACAAGATCAGTCGCTTCGCGCAACAGCACAATATAGACTGGAGATATTCCTCGGTTTATAATCCGCGAGCTAATGGTCTAGCCGAGGCCTTCAACAAGACCTTAACAAAGATCATAAAGAAAACGGTGTCCCGAAATAAGAAAGACTGGCACGAAAGACTGCAAGAAGCTCTTTGGGCATATCGAACTACGTTCAAGACGGCCACAAACACAACGCCGTACGCGTTGGTGTTCGGTACAGAAGCAGTACTCCCCCTCGAGATAGAGTTACCCTCTCTACGAGTGGCAGTCCACTACGAGCTGACGGACGAAGAAAATGCTCACCTTCAGCTTGAGGAGCTTGACGCCCTTGATGAAACCCGGCTCATAGCGCAGCAAAATCTGGAAGCTTATAAAGCAAAGATGACGCGCTCGTATGAAAGATTGACCCGACCGAGGACATTCCGCCAAGGCGAGCTTGTGCTAGTGGTCAAAAGGCCTATGATCCCCAATCGCGCCAAGTGGGGAAAATTCGAGCCGAACTATGAAGGCCCGTACATCATAGATAAAGTTTACCAGGGTGGAGCCTATCTACTCATGGACATGCACGGTGAAAGGCCATTCAGGCCAATAAACGGTCGCTTCCTAAAGAAATACTACGCTTAATGAGCCGCAGCCTAGGTCAATGATAGATGACGACGACTATGTCCGCTCGCTATCTTCCTAAGCTCAGGCTTTATAAAAAGTAGTCGGTCTTCTCCATGACGGACCGAAATGTCCTTAAACTAACAACGGACCGAAATGTCCTTAAACTAACAACGGACCGAAATGTCCTTAAACTAATAACAGACCGAAACGTCTTTAAACTACTACCACAGCATCCATAGGCTGACGAGATAAAAAAAAGAAGAAAAAAAAATATAATAAAAAAAACGGTATGTCTATAAGCAAAAAGGGAATGGATGAAAACCCGAAAGGGCTCCGTGAGTAAAAACAGCAGGACTACCGGCGAGTGTTTGTGAAAACCCGAAAGGGCGCAACCTCGTTAAAGGACACTTACAAGGTCCCTTCGACCTTATAAGGAGAAACCACCCGCGTGAGATCCTTACGACTCACAAGGGAGCAGCACACTTAGGGATTCCCTACGATTCCTAAATCTCGACGGTTCAGTCCAACTCCGAAGAAACCAGTATCTTCATCAAATTCCTCGACTCACGGATATAAACACTCCTTGAAGAAAGCCTCCTGATCCGCGTCGACTCGCAGAGCCACCAGTGCCTCCGTGGGAATCCTCGACTCGTTTCAAACCCCAAGGAAACAAATAATCCTTGGCGCTTGGGAAACAAATAATCCCTAGCAAACTCCTCGACTCACGGATACAAACACTCCTTGACGAGAGCCTCCTGATCCGCGTCGACTCGCAGAGCCACCAGTGCCTCCGTGGGAATCCTCGACTCGTTTCAAACCCCAAGGAAACAAATAATCCTTGGCGCTTGGGAAACAAATAATCCCTAGCAAACTCCTCGACTCACGGATACAAACACTCATTGACAAGAGCCTCCTGATCCACGTCGACTCGCAGAGCCACCAGTGCCCCCGTGGGAATCCTTGACTCGTTTCAAACCCCAAGGAAACAAATAATCCTTGGCGCTTGGGAAACAAATAATCCCTAGCAAACTCCTCGACTCACTGATACAAACACTCCTTGACGAGAGCCTCCTGATCTGCGTCGACTCGCAGAGCCATCAGTGCCTCCGTGGGAACCTTCGACTCGTTTCAAACCCCAAGGAAACAAATAATCCTTGGCGCTTGGGAAACAAATAACCCTAGCAAACTCCTCGACTCACGGATACAAACACTCCTTGACAAGAGCCTCCTGATTCGCGTCGGCTCGCAGAGAAACCATTGTCTCCGCGGGAAACTCCCGATTCGTCTCAACTTGCAAATAAAGCCTCAGGCAGCACGGACTAAAAAACTTGCTTCCTGAAACAATGGGACCCTGCAAGTCAATCCAAAATGGTCTCTTGCATACTATTCACGGGTCTCACTCTCCAAAGTCGAATTTCGACGAGGAGGGAAACAACCGCTTGTGGGTCCTCTCGACTCATAAGAGGGAAAAATTCTCTTATAGGATTCTTACGACTTATAAGAGAAAACCACACTTAGGAATCCTCACGATCCCTAAGGAGAAAACCCACCTACAAGATCCTCTCAATCCGTAGGGAGAAAAGTCTCTATGAGACCCTCACGGCCTATGGAGTTGAAAAGTCTTAGGCAGCAGATCTGAACCTGCGGCCTAAGCCATCGCTGATTAGTAGGAAAGTCAAGATGCGTGCCCTACTATCCGTCAACCATGTTCGCTAAGATAATATGCTGATAACAAAAGAAAGAAAAGGGCGGAGAAATGACACAAGACGTTACAAAAAAATGTGTATCTTTTATTCATAGACTTGATTGAGTACAAGATACATTATGCTAAAGAATAAAAAATATGCATATACATTTTTTTTATTTTTTTTTATTTTACAAACGATACAAGGAGAGTTACTGAGAAGGAAGCCTCTTGAATAGCTCTATCAATTGCTCGCGTACTTCCTTCCACGCCTTCTCTTGATTAGCCGCCATCGCCAGTTCGGCCTCTACTTGAGCCCGCTGCTGCTTGATGGAGCCAAGCTGTTCCCCAACGACCTGCTGAGCTGCTTCACGGCCTCGGGCATCACGCTCGGCGGCATCAAGCTTCCGCTTCAATGCCAGTCCATTAGAAATATGCTCCAGAAGTCCTTCAAAGACGACTTTCACCTCAGCAGCATTCGCCCTAACTTCAGCGCGTAGGCGAGCAGCTGCGCTTGAAGATTCCTGACGTTCCTTCAACCGTAAAGCTGCTTCTTGCTCCAAATGACGGAAAAAAGAAGTGCTTTGCTCGAACCAAGCTATCCGTTGGGTGCTCATGGACAAAACTTTAGGAGAAGGACGCGTCGACTCCAGCCGATGTAGGCAGGCCTCGTCCTCCCTGCAGTGGTTAACCCAAGATTCGACGACGCCTTCATTGTGAAAGTTTACGAGCGCCGCCAACATTGGGTTAACTTCCACAGCGAAATCTGCGGCAGAAGGGAGAGCGTCCGCGTTAAGCTCTTCGATATACCCGCTCAGCATGCCCAAACTCATCACGGCACCCTTTGAAGATGGACGTTTCAAGAAAGGGCCTGCCGGTGAAAGGACACGAGACTCAAGAGGGATCGGAGCCGGAACGATAGCTGCAAAATAGAACATGGTTAGACGATGGTTCAAGAGATGTTAAAGAATCGTCAAAAAAGGAAATTTACTATACCAGCCGCAACAGATGGTAAAGCTGGAAGAGCCGGTAGCGTGGCAGGTCTTGCATCCCCTCCTTCAATTCGTGGCACTACAATAAGGAAGAGGAAAAGTCAGAAATCATCCCATTGCTAAAAAGGGGGGGAAAATAAAGACATCGAAATGAAAGTATACTCACCGGCACCACTAGAGGGAGAAGCGAGTTCGGATGGGAAGGAGAAGTGTGGAAGCAACACTTGATATAGATGATCAAAGAGCACTCCTGAAAAGACACAGTGGTACGGCGTTAGTACATAAGTTATGCGGTTAAAAGATAAACTAATGAATCGCAAATCCATACCTTCCAACATCCGTGATGGCACAAGGGAAGGCTGGGAGGAGACCACCGCCAAGGCAGTAATTGACGGTGCTCCTTCGAGCAATAGAGCATCGGCGTTGGCCGCGCCTGCGTTAAAAATAAAGACAGAATTGTTAGAAAAGATCGCAAGATATGTAAAAAAGAGGGAATGGTGGTAACTCAAAGTTTACCCGACGAGCTGCCAGCCGAAACTGAGGCAATTCCCTCCTCCATCGACATGAGGCCACCACCCGTAACCATATCACCCGACTCGATAGGGACCGTCGTCGTGCTCACGCGACCAGGAGACGGCAGAAGATCGTAGACGGGGAGGGCAATGATGGGAGCATTGCCGGACTCTTGGAAGGAAGCGGCTGACTCTTCCCCAAGAGTCGTGCCCATCTCACCCGCTACTTCCTCGGGCTCCGCTGTCTCCATCGGCTCATCTGCCGTCATCACGAGGTCGCCAGCCTCAATGCCTCGTCCGCCATCACCCCGGACTCAGTTGTAATGATCGTTTCATCTGCCGCCACTTCAGGCTCGGCATCAACGACCTTCTCGGCTATAGGCCCCTCAACCTCCGCACCAGGCTCCATGGCCTCAACGATGTTGCCCACTGTCGGCTCGAGTTCGGCAGGCACCGCCTCCTCTGTTCCCCTGGGTTCAACAGTCTCCGCCTCACCCTCGGTCGGACTTGGTCCAGCAAAATAAGAGATATAAGAACCGTCGGCATTATAACTCTCGCAATAAAAAAATTCTGAAAGAAATTTTACCTGAAGTGGACTTATCATTTGCGCTTCGAACGGCGCGCGCCACTTGTCTGCGAGCAGTGGATAGGGCGACAGGGGCCTCTCCGGAAGGAGTATCTGCCCGAAGGACGGTGCTTGGGCCCGCTCCCATAGCCAAAGCAGTCCGGCGCGCCTTCGCCTCACGCCTCGGCCGCTTTCTCTCCTCCTGGGCCGTTGAGACGGACCTCACCAGAGCCTCTCTCATTGAGGCATCTTCGTCCGTGAGTAGGGATGCCTCCAAGTTTTTCAGGGCATCCCTCGTCGTTTTGTCAAGTCGAGACTCTTGCAGCAGCCCCGATGAGACCAGGACTTCAGTAACAGGCTCGGGGAGGATCCCCGCATCAACTGATATAGCTCCTACAAAGAAGCAAAGGAAGAAGGTTAGGTTGACCATCAGAAGAGATAACAATTTTTTTTTCTTATAAAAGAAAAGGGGGTGGGACGTACCAACGCCTGCCAGAGCACGTTTCTCCTCCTCCTCTTGGAAAGTTTTCAAAGAGACAGCAATAGCTTCTTCAGTAGAGACACCTGTTGAAAATGGGAAAAGTATTAGTCAAGAATAATGATAAAAAAAATGCGATGAACTGATGAGGAAAGCGGCTAATGATCACCTGACTCCGTGAGTTTGCTTAACATCGCTTCGAGCCTCGCTGATCGCTCAGAAGCTGCAATGGCGGCCGCCAAATTGGTGTCTGTAGGGTCTACCAAGAAGCCCTTATTGCTGCCATATTCACTTATTCCTTTGGTAAGAGGGGCCTCAGACTCTAAATTGAGGATTGCGTCGAGAGAAAGGATCGACTTCTTCTTCTTTTTCCCGCCAGCTTTAGATGCACCTAGAATTGATTTGCGCTTGGCAGTCACCTTAGGGCGGTGGGTCCCGATATCCGCTCCTGCGCCGGACTCTGGCGATATTACATCAACCGTCTTCATGGGAACACGGGGCGCCTGTGGTGCATTCACTGTAGCAGACAGCGGCAATCCACGCGGAGGGCTCAACACGCGTGGTCGGTCGACTCCAGCATCTTTCAACGGAGGAATGACCGGGATCCTTGGTTGCAAGGGGGCCTTGCGATCACCGCCAAGAGGCGCACCCCTACGGTCAACCAGTATACGCTTCTCCGTTAAGATAATTGGGCCCATCGCATGCGCATACCAAGCTACGTATGTGTTAAGCATCTTAGGGACACAGCTGGGTTCACTAATGAAGAAATAGGAACCCGTGTTAAGCCGTGTGAAATGGTGCATTGCGTTCTTCATCCCCTCTCGGCTAACCACAGGCTTTTCCAAGAAAGCTTCCATCGGGATCCCTTGGTTATAGCTCGATTGCTGAGCAAACCGGTGCGGGTTGTACGTCATGAAAAGTGCGGTCTCATTCTGCCTAAACACTAGATAGCCCGGCCGAATGGAGTAGAGGTGGAGGATTTCCCGAGCCTTCAATACGGAAGCCCCGTCCTTGAAATCATCGTGCAGTGGCACTACTGGCTTAGCAGTCTCTGAGCCTATGGTTATAACCTTATCCACAAAGGAAATCTTCGCTCCGACCAAATGTGGACGAAGGAGCAGCCCCCTAGACTCCCGTGGGGATGCAAACACAATTGAAGCACCGACCAACCGCACGACTCTCGGGAGTCTGCATTTCTCGAAGAACGGAGGAATCTTATGGACACCGAACACCCCTTGCACATGCATTTCCATCCAGGAGGTGAAATAATGCGTCGGGAAGTTAGCGGGCTGTATCCCCGGCTCACTAGCATCCGCCGCTACGCTAAGTCCTTTATAAAGGTAGGCCAGCCCGGCGACTCCTACCGATAACTGTAAACCAGCCACCATCCGATGCGCTGGGTAAAAGACGGAGGGCCGCATGTGACGCGGGTGCATGGGGAGCGCAAAGCTGCATAGCCACAAACCCAAGAACCCAATAAAAAAGGTCTCCTTATCCATGCCCGGGACGGCAATTCCTGAGAAAGGGACAACGACAGCGCCGGGGAGATAAAAATCCCTTTGATCATTCTCCGATACAGGTCGGCGGTCTAAGCCGAAGCCGAAAGGGTCATCGAGCTGAGCAAACTTCTCACTCCGCTCTGATAGGAGCTCCGAGCGAATGAAGTGGGCAATAAAATCTGCGAAACTGACGCCCCGGTCGCCCAATTCCAGATGGAGTCCTTCGTAGATCTCCAACATCTTCACCAGGCCCGGATACTGATGCTGGACGGCATTTTCCGGAGTTAGGTCAAACACCAGCTGCTTGGTGACAAAGACGTATTCGTCAGGAGGTAGTAACTCCTCGTAATGCTCCCCTCTCATCGGTAAACCCGAGAGCTCGGCAAACTCCTCCAAGGAAATTGAGACCTCCTTATCCGCCATCAGGAAAGTGCGGGTAGGGATATTCCATTGTTCAATGAAGGCTTTGATCCACCACGTTGGAGGAGAGGGATACTCAAAGAGCGAGACAAAGATGGCTGAATACAACCCAATCTTCATTAGATGAGTCCTTTTTGCCGATAAGATGTATCGGGCCCACTGCAAGTACCCGGCGGGAGGTCACGGCACCAATCCAATATTATAGGCCTGTCCCCAAGGGCGTGCTTCACCCTGACAGATTCGCCTTCCTAAAATATCTATTGTCGGCGGCGGCTGCACGGGAATAGCACCAATTGCAGGTTGGAGGAGGTCATCCGAATTCCAATTTTTAACCTCCACGGCATACTTCACCGGGGGTTCGTCCGCATAGGGGATTGGAGTTATGGGTTCAGATGGTGTGGCAAAACTGAAACTGCGACGACCCTGAATGATCTGGCTGTACCACCTCCCCCACAGGTGGAGTTTTTTGCACTCGGGGTCATGATCCTTAATAAGAGCGAGCGCCACCCGGTCCACTGGCGAATGAGGGAACCCTCCTTCCGAGCGAACAAAGGGGAAAGACGAGTCGTCAGACATGTTTCCTGTGGAAAGACAAAAATAACCGTTTAGTGTTCTAACGCTTGGCACTTTAAAATCTTACTCCACACTGTGATGCAGTGGGTAGGGGACCAAAGGGGGACCCACAAAATCTGGATGACGGTGCATCATTTAATAAGACAATCCCATCATTAGATGAGACTGTCAATTCATGAAAAAGATCCACAGAGAATATCCTCATTGATGGGAAATCCCTAGAGACAAGGAGAAAATCTCCTCTTTTAGAGCAAAGCTCTGTCACAGAGTGACATTTGTCAAACTCTGGTCTTAGGGGAACCAGATTCCTCAAAAGAGCATAGCTCTGTGGTAATAATGGAAAGGTCCATCAATTTTTTTTGTTAACACTTAAAAGAATTAAAAAAAAATTAAATTAAAAAGAAAAAATCCATGAAAACTTATAAAAAAATTTTATAAAAAAAAATTTCTTCATTTTTCAGATCTAAAAAGATCTACATTTGATCCAAGAGCAAAGCTCTGTTCATGGGTTGAAACCCATGGACCAGATCTCTGTAAATCTGTGAGTTCTTGAGATCAAGGCTCTGTTGAAGAAACCCCAAAGGGGTTTTCTTTAGATCAAAGATCTATAAGAGCAAGGCTCTGTGAATTAAAATTTAATTTAAATTAATTTAATTTTCTTACCTAGAGTGATTCTAAGTTTTGAACTTTAAAATTCTTGGGAAGAAGCAAGAGCAAGGCTCTGAGAGTTCTTAAGCAAGAGCAAGGCTCTGAGTCAAAATTCTTGAAGTGGTAAAGAAATTAAAAGACCAAGGGTCCTATTTATAGGCGCCTGCGCCCCTTCAACTTACCCCGTTTGATCCAATGGCCAGGATCTTGCCACCGCTGCACTCACGTGCGCGCCACGTGAGCGCAACGGTGGGGGGGGGCATTTGTTTCCCCAATCAGAGCAAGGCTCTGTTTGAATTTCAAAAATTCAAATTTTGAAGCAACGCTTCAAATCTCATGCGCTGCGCGGAATGCGCCACGTGTCAGAAGTTGATACGACAACGCAACGCCCAGGACAGTGCGTCCAATCAGAGCAGGGCTCTTTTAAAAACAAAAAGTAAAAGAAGCAACGTTCAGTTGCGCAAGCGCTGCGCTGCGCGACACGTGTCTGCGCAGCTGCGCAAGCACAACTGCGCAAGCGCTGCGCTGCGCGACACGTGTCTGCGCAGTTGCGCAAGCACAACCGCGCAAGCACAGCCGCGCAAGCGCTGCGCTGCGCGACACGTGTTTGCGCAGTTGGAGTTGCGCAAAACAGAATAAATCTTTTCTGTTCTTGTTAAAACAAGAAGATTTTCTTCTGTAAAGCAGGGGCCTTTGGATCAAAGATCCAACGGTGGGGAAAACTCCCCAAATCACTCAGAAAAAGATCTCTGTAACAAATTTAACTAATTTGTGAGCCCTATAAAAAGGACCCCAGACCTCATTTCGAAAGAGGAAGGATTTTGCTAAAAAAAAGAGAGAAAGAGGACTCTGAAGAATTCCTCAAGAATAAAAAAAAGGTAAAAACCTTTGAAAGAAGAGAAACTTCTCTTGTGAACAAGATCATGGATCCTTAATAAATAAATAAACAAATAAAAAAAAAAATAGTGCCTTGCACTTGTTATGAACCTTTGGTTCTCTGAAACAAGGAAAAACTTGTTTAGATCAAGGGATCAAAAAGTGCTTTGCACTTTTGTTTTGAATCTAAACAGATTTTTAGTGCTTTGCACAAATGCAATGCATTTCCTAAAGGGCCAGGCCCACATCAAAAAGACCTAGTAGGCCTAATTAAATTGCAGTGCAATAAAAGGGGCAGAGCCCAAACAAAATAGATGCTCTGCATCATTTATAAAAGGGCAGAGCCCAAACAAAACAAAAATAATGCAGTGCATTATTTGAAAAGGGGCAAAGCCCTAATTCAGGTCTAATAGGCCAAAGACAAATAAAAATGTTGAACATCCAACTGGACTTAGCCCAGTCATGGCCATAAGTCCTCAAATTAAATTGAATTAGCACGGCTGCTCACTAAATCAATTTACTACCGGTTTGAGGGTACATCTCCGAACTCCTCTGACATCTATCATTGTAATCCTTCAACGACGTCAGAGAGGCGACGGGTCCCAACAACCACACATGAATACGGACTGCGGGGTCCTTAAACTCGTGGACCGAGACGTCCTTAAACTAATATCGGACCGAAACGTCCTTAAACTAATATCGGAACGAAACATCCCTAAACTAATGTTGGACCGAAACGTCCTTAAACTAATATCGGACCGAAACGTCCCTAAACTAATATCGGACCGAGACGTCCTTAAACTAATATCGGACCTTAAACTAATATCGGACCGAAACGTCCTTAAACTAATATCGGACCACCACGTCCCTAAACTGGAATATGGACCACCACGTCCCTAAACTGGCGATGGACCACCACGACCGTAAACTGGAATATCGGACCACCACGTCCCTAAACTGGCGACGGACCACTACGTCCCTAAACTGGAACATGGACCACTACGTCCCTAAACTTGAGCAATAGAGCCCCCAAATGCTCTTTTGCCGGATCTAAACGGTTCCGTTTAAGTTGATCTTAGCCCCAAATACGGCTAACGTATCCTTAGACATTTAAATGAATGATAAAACTCCAAATCAACTTTGGTTCAAGGGTACATCTCTGAACTCCTCTGACACCTGTCGTTGTAATCCTTCAACGACGTCAGAGAGGTGACGAGTCCCGACGGCCATATATTAATCACTACGTTAAGTTGATCTTAGTCTAAAACAGGACTAACGTATCCTTGACGAACGTTAAGTTGATCTTAGTCTAAAACAGGACTAACGTATCCTTGACGAACGTTTAAGTTGATCTTAGTCGCAACGCGACTAATGCATCCTTAAACTAAAAACACCAAACCCAAATCTAAGTAAATACGGATTTGGACTAATCCACGTCCTACGGGCGACGGCATTACTTAGTCTCCGTATACAATTCACGGGCAACCACAAACAAAACAAACACACACGACACGAAGTGAAATTCTGGAGAAGGAGAAAGTTGTTACCGCGATGCGGTAGCGTAATTAACTGCAGGGGCTTGCTCCTGCAGGGAAGAGCGTCCCCACAATCAAAAACCCCTCACCTTGAGGGGGAATCTGACGAAGTCTTCTACATCGGCCGCATCCGTCTAAACCTCTGATACACGGTGCCATAAATCAACTTGGCATCTTCGGAGAGTTAGACGGATAAAACCACACAGCATCTGCCCCGAATCTCAGGCCCAGACGTTCACCGCGTCGGCCGCCGTTCAGACGGGAACAGCATCATAAAGAAATGATTAGAATAACTAATGGATTTCAAACAAGTTTTATCTATTAGGAGTTCGTGTTCGTTCGCCGTTATGTTAAACGCTTATCACATGCTCTACATTGACAACTAATGAATCTATCACATATTGCCTATGATACGAATGCACATTTTCCAAAATCACAACAGGCGTCTAAAAAATAAGTGATGGATGACGCTACTCCATTGAATCCAACATGGATTCGTTCTTGGACTCAAAACCAAGGGTTTGGAATTCCATAACTTTTCGGGTTTACAGGTTCTTGTCAAAAGCTTGGTTCGTCCGAAGACATAAATCTATGGCCTTTAATTAGGTGAGCTCATCTTGCTGGCTGCCGTAAAATGGATCCAGTACCCTACTTGGTTAGACAGTCATGGTACTGCAACACGTCAAAAAGCAGAATATACTATTTAATATACAAAAAACGTTTTCAAAAAAAAGTTTTATGTTTCTCTTATTTCCAAAACAAAAAAAGTTTGAAGTTTTTCTATGATTTGACACGAAAATTTCTATAGGATGAAGTATCAACTAGTTGATTCTCTATATCAATTAGTTGGTGTTCGTTTTCAAAAGTCAAATTCAAATAAGTTGGTATTTGTTTGAAGGTATAGATTCCATCCATAGGATAAGCTTCCGACTCCGCACCCCCGAACCAATAAGCTCTCATCCGTTATTAAGTTACAGGAATAGATCCCTTACCACTGGATGGTTCCCCTTGCTAAGTTTCGGCCGATCATTACAACATCTTTGCATCATATAGAATAACCGCATCATCCATGCACTACATAGATTAGTAGCATTCTACATCCTGGCATCCGACAAGAGACGGTGTTTGAGAGTGGATCGACCATCTATCCCAGAACGAATTCCTCTTAGGCTAATCCCCTTCTAAAAGTGAGAGGCTGCTCTTTTTTTTCTATTTAAGTAGGATTTTTGCACGCATTCGCATTTACATAAGCATATCTTCAAAAAAAGAATAAAAATAATTTTAAAAAACCATTTTTCTACTTCTCTGTGGTATCTCTAGACTTTGCCAATCGATTGCCTTCATTGGTAGGCAACCTCTGTCGAAGAAGGGCATCTGCAGACACCCCACCGAAGCAACGATTTGCAAATTTACCCTTTTACGCTTGCATCATAACCTTGAATTCTCATCATGTCAATACATCTGCATTATGTCATCCATATCATTTTTTTGCATAAAACTAAAAATCTTGGTACACATGGACGTAACTTAAGTGCATGGTTCAAGGTTCGTTCAAATGACCTGAATATCCTTTTCGAGACCCTCAAAAATCCATATCTCATGAATTCTTGCACGAATCATCATGAAGATTTTTAAGAGGTTTTAATGATTTATCATGAATTACCGAAACATAAAATTCGAATAGACTTGTCAAATTTCTTGAGATTTGTATTAAACCCTCTCGAACATTCAAGAATTGCCCAAAAATTACTTCCAACCAATTTATGAGTATTTTCATGATGTGATCGTCACATTTGACCATTTTATATCAATTGCACCCATTTTCAATGGGCAATTTCATCCGAAACCCGTTAATTTCTCGAATCACCCTTTAATCGCCATTAACGGTTCTGATTTTTTATCTCATAATTCTTTAAGCCAAATGATGTCAAACTTTCCAGATCATCTTAGTATGTTCATAAGGGTATACCTTAAAAATTTCAACCGAAATCGACAACGTTTACTCGATGAACTAAATCCTGTTTATTATTTTATCATTAAAATAATATGGTGGGTCCACGAGGGTAAGATTATTAATTTTTCTCAATGAGTTCTCATAAGCTACTTAGATAACCCTCCATGCAAAATTTCAAGTCATTTGAATATCGTTTGCTATAAGTCTGAATCCATGCGATTAGGGGTTAATTAAACTAACCATTTCGCCAAACACTTGATTAATGATAATTAATCACCACTTGACTTGTCAAATCCATGGTATAGGATTCTCCCTCTAGCGAACCATTAGCTTAACCTACATCTTATTAACACCATAACATGTATTCTTTCTACCTAAAAGCATACCAAACTTGTACTTTTTTGCTTTTATAGGAAATTGCATGGTGACCAAGCATTTGAGGGAAATAAGCTTAGGTATTGTTAGAGATCATTTCATCCATACAAAATCTTAATCATTCCACCCCTACAATCAATTAGAACCCTCTATTTCATATCTTAATCACCCCTCTTCTATAAATAAATCATTCTTATGAGAATGATAGGGGCTTCTTCTTCCACCTATCATCTCTTAATCTCCTCAAGATCTTAAGTCTCACACCTCTCAACCAAAAAACACCCTAAGATTAGCAAAGAAAAAAAAACAAAAAACCAAAAAAAACTCAAAAAAAAATCTAAATAAACCACAAAGTAAAGAAAGAAAGACAAGAACTGTAAGTGGACGGGTGCTGGGGTCACAACGCTCGCGACCGCGACGGAATTGCACAAAAAAATTAGTAGCAGGTATAGCCCCAATCCAAACAATAATCTATCGAAATGATAATGTAATTGACTAAAGATCTAAACCATAAAACTAAAAGAGAAGAAACTACAACTTTTGTAGCACATTAGCTACCTCTCCTTGGACTTCGGCTAGTCTCCATGAAGCCTAGAACAACCTTACTCGGTGATCTCCTTCCCGAAAATAATCCACCTTGAGATAACTTCATCACAAGCTTTAGATTCAAATTGATCTCATCAAAATGAAGCAACCCTCCAATTAAACTTGCTAAGTATAATTAGTAAAAGATGTAGAATAATCAGCTCACTAAATTCTTTTTTTTCTTTCTTTTTTACACTTTCTCACTTGAACAATCTCAAGAGAGATAGCCATGAGATGAGATCAAGAAGATAAGGCTCAATATGAGAACAAAAACATCCAAAAATGAGTCATCAAAGAAAACACCCAAAGAACTCTATAAGTATCCAATTTCTATGACTCGTTCTCTTTTGAAATTAATAAAAGAATAATAAAGTTCTCATCTAAACCATATGAGTCTTATACACCCATCTCATATGTATCAACATACATGTCACAATATTTATATCAAATATAAATATTAATAAAGAGAAGAAAATAATAATGTGAGCATGATATTAGTTAATATATCAATATATTAATATACATTTAATTATTAAATCAACACTTGATTTAATAATCTGGTTATATCATATATCTACCGGCTAATATCATTAAACACCCGATTAAAATGCATGTATCACATACATGTCTTTAATCGACTCTTGCATGTATCCTCATATGTGCCCTATATCATTTCGCCTGTACTGGAAAACCTCTGTGTGAGACTCTAAAGACTCGAAAATATGCTGGCAATAGGTTAGGATCATATTCATAGCCCGCAAGCACGTCAGCGGTACTAGCTACACGTAACAGCTACCCAGGTATTAATCGAAAGAAGGTCAACGAGCAAGCTCATATGAACCCTGCAAAGTCTATCAATGACACCACCGTACAGTCTGGTCTCTTCGTCTAAGAGTATCGCATATCGGGTCTAGGGTTTAGAATCTATCAGACCCCAATAACTCGATAAGTCGTGCGATAGAGGACTCATAACCATCCAGAGATATAACTGATAACACTTATTAGTTTATTTCCACTGCGGTGGACACCGACTTGTGGCTGTAGTCATATCCTGCACAGTGCGACACCAACTCCCTATACCTAGATAGACGAATCCCCTCGACCGCTCACTGCCTCCACGTGTTTCGAGACTATACCCAACAAAACCTATTTGCACAACTCTTCTGAGCCATGGTAGGGTAGAAGTCTAAGTATAGTGGGAATACACATGAGACATTATGGCGATCTCAGGTCCCAGGAACCACCATGTACTCATGTCACCAGAGAACTGCTATCTGACATTGGTATATAACCAACTAGGAGTTCTCGGTGAGTTCGTCCAGTGTAACCCATCCTATAAGAACCTGTATACAATCCTCGGTGTCAAACACCAATAGGTATAGGATAAGCTATCGTCCTTCAACCGGGTCAGGAAATGTACACATTAGCCTAAACTGGAGTACTGCTGCCCAGTCTCGATACTCCAATGACCATGGACATTTAAGGATCTGTTTATCGACTGCCCATGCCCTACTAGTATGATCTCCATCATTGTCCTGACAGTTAAGCATAATCCTAAGGGTTTTATCTCATGTCTAGACGATACGTGATAGTGAATAAAACGCATCACATGTAAGATAAAGACAACCCAGATAGCTTACTATCATCTCGAGTAATATTGTTCTCTCGTATAGGTCCTTCAATTACAATAATTTCTTTGAGGGCACCTATATCCAACAATATCCTACTTGCACTTAAGACCAATTATTGCTGTATCTCATACCCAACTTCTGTACTAACATTTTCGTAAACTATGTTCGAGAACTAGCCTCAATGAGTGCACCCGGCACATTGCTTCTCTCTGTTTCTCCATGTATCTCAACTTCACAGAGATCAAATATCTCCTGAACTAAGCGATACTTGGCTTAGTATTTGTCTGGACAGACGATGGGATCATGTTCATAAATGAACAGTTATATCTAGCGAATTTTCAGACGGTATCCTTTGCTGATTCACAATCAGCATCTAGCGCCACGACAACCTCAGTATCCCACTTGTAACTCTTTCCAATTTACCGCTCCTTAAAAGAAAGTAAACTTATAACGCACGACAGACATTCTGTCGTCCTTGTCTTTTGGAAGGTGGAGTCGGCAATCGCCTCCCGAAAGAGGCTGTCATTTCCATACACCAATAACATCTCATATATTCTTCATTGCTTCTATTTCTCTTGGATTGGATTATTTGGAGAAACATCCATGACTACCATTATTTAACCAGTTTTTTTGCATAGGAACATCATTTTCTATCATGAGTATGTCATCCACATACCATATGAGGAATTTGACAGCACTTCCCACTACCTTCTTACAAATACCAGGTTCATCTCTTATTTTGATGAATTCAAACATTTTGATCGTGACATCAAAATAGATGATCCATTTCCACTATGCTTGCTTTAGTCTAAAGATAGACTTAAGCAACTTGCACACTTACCGCTGCTCCTACTGATTAAGATAACTCTCTGGCCGAGTCATATACACGTACACTTCTAAATCCAATTTATAAAGATGTTATAGTCATCCGTCTGCCAGATATCACATTCATGAAAATCAATAGTGGCAAATTATATCCGTATGAACTTCAGCACGGACAATGAAGTAATAATTTCATCACAATCCACAACGGGTATTTGATGAAAACCTTTCACTATATGTCTAGTCTTATTAGATTAGTACCTTTCCATTTGCACTGATCTTGAAAGATCCATTTGCTCCCAATGGGGTTTATCCCTTCAGGAGCACCCAACAAAGTCTACACTTTGTTGCAGTGCATAGAGTCCAACTAGGATAACTTGGCATCCAGCCATCAGTCGGAACTCACCACTTCCCATGGCCAGCTGATAACTAGTAGGATCATTATCACATGATGCAAGCCTCCTTGTCATCATCAACGAGAAAACCGTAGTACCTCCCAGGTGGCTGAGGTCACCTATCAAATCTGCGGAGTAGGCTTAGATTTTTCAGGGTCAATTGAATTTTCAGGTTCTACTAAATATTTAGTAACTGTTTGTGGTTCTGGAATTACTTTCAGTTCTATCATACTCCCGCTAATTTCTTTTGCAAGAAATTCCTTTACCAAGGAGGTGGCGAGTCAAGAACAAAACACTTTTGATCTTGCAAATGGTAGAATGTTAAACCCTCATCAATACCCGGGATAACCCACAAATTGCCATTACCAAAACGTGCATCGAGTTTATCCGGATTCTGGTTTTAAGTATAGGTCAGACAACTCAACATCTCAACAATCTTAAGATGATAAACCATTCTATATCATATATAGAATTTGAGACACTGATTTAGGTGGAACCAGCATCAAATAATATGCAACTATATCCAGTGCATTCCTTAATTGAAAAAGGTGATTCAGCATTACTCATCATGAAGCGCACCTATGGATGAGCAATGAGAGAGAATCAAATTCTCGATCATTTAACTACGGAATACCTAGTATAACTATCCACATTTTCGAACACTTCGAAAAATCTAGATACTTCTAACATTTGGCTCTCTACTTTATTCTTATATCCTATGAACTTCTCAAAATCTTTCGGCTTTGCATTTCAACAAGAATGCATGTCTAAAACCAGAGAAATAATAAGAAAACGGAACGAAGTATGAGTACCAACCCCTTATTTAGGTGGACACCGGACAACATACATCAATATGTATAAGTCGTATGAGTTCATTAACTCATACCCGGATCCGGGTGAAGACAAAAGATCTTGAGCGAACGATCCGGAGGCGGAAGAAAGCAGGGCAGTCGATCCTGATGAATGTTTTCTATTGCCACTAGGATTAGACTTTAAAGAAAAAAGTTCTAGAGGCGGATTGAAACAAGGCAAACTAGAGAACCCGTCCCAGCAACGCCTACTGCAAGGTGAGGCTCTACCCTTCCCCTAGAATCCACTCCGGGAATGGATCATCGAACGGTCTTCTGGCTCCGTGGCTCCTAACCTTGGAAGATGGTATTCTGGACCGGGACATTACATTAGGTCTTAACCTTCACATTCGTGGTGTGTGTTGTAATTTGAAAACTGTATTTTGGTTAAGAATGTTTCCTCCGTTATCTATATGCACCTTACCCAATCATCTGATGATAAAGGTAAATGTTCAAAACATGTTTTTCAAAATATATATCCCACTTTATCTAATAAAGAGACGGATATATGAGTTTTTAAAATTGGTGCATTATAACAGATATTCAAAACCAAAAGTAAGCCGAAAGGCAAAACCAGGTGATTTCCCCAATTTCAACAATTGCTCCGATTTTCGATATTGAGGAACAAATCACCTTTCCAATAATCTAATCTTTCTCAGCATCTGTAACAACTTACAGATGTGGGATGTTAATCCGGTATCTATATACCCAGGAATCAAAATTAATTGAAAAATAGTTTTCGATTACAATTACATGGAAAACATGAAACAACAAAATGTTTCAAGGGGTGGCTAGGTATTCCAAGTAATGCATCTTTTTTTGCCCAGGATCATAACAGTAGTTGTATTTTTCTTTTCGCTCACTTTGACCACTATTTTTGTCTCTCTTTCTTACCTTGTGTATACCGGACTTATACTAGTTGGGTTTTTTCTTATCATTCTTTTCAGCTCCAGTATCGGGATTGGAAGAAGACAATCCAACAAGCGTAACTGGTATATTCTTCTTATTTAAGGAGCTCTCAAGCTTGAGATAAGGTGGAGAGGATAGACAAATGAATTGTATTATATACAATTCACTTTCTCCAGAACTAGCTGCCATTCTTGACTGAAACACTTTCTCCGAGTTCGTATGTAACTATACGAGATGACCTTCCATGCAATATGGATCTCTATATCGGATACAGAGTGTTCTGGAAGAAGAAAACGATTTAGTGGGAGGGGTAAGGATATATGTGACTATGTCGTGAAATAAGGAATTTAGGACATTCTAAAGCCGTTGATTATAAAAAGGTTCGGTTAACTTGGTTTACGAGTTTTTTTATTTAAGGTCATTCTAAGGTCGCTGCCACAGAGAGAGAGAAAAGAAACACTCATCATGCACTCTATCCTAAATTAGATTGGTTAATTAATTTATCTAATCTGGTCTCCCACTGTTTTGTCGAATTCTCCTTCAAATCCTAAAAGGAGAATTAGCCGGGATCATTTATAGAAAATCTACCTAGAGTAACTATTACTCACAGTGGGAATCGGAATCCAAACTATCATGGCGTGGTAACCTTGACTAACGTCAACAAGTCACCCCACTCCATAGAAGGTATGCAATCTCATTACAAGTTTCAACACTTGAAATTTCCGATATTGGTATTTACCCCTAACGGCTTATGACCTTAACTATGGTCAACAAATCATAAGTCGCTAGTCAACTTCAACCTGTCATTTCGTGACTGTTTTAGACCCACCCGCACGACCCTTAATTATGATCAACAAAGTCATACGACCATCCTAACCAATCGCATCATATGCAAGCAGGAAGATATCACTTAGCTACCGTACACTACGCATTAACTATAGTCAAAAAACGCAGCATGAAAACCAAGTACTCTAATTCCTGAAATAACAGAGGGCTACGGCTGGTTTTGAAGAAAACCATTAATGTAATGAACTTGATCTCATTGTAGGAACCAAATGGTTTTGCAAATTTATAGTTACGTAGACTATTGCTTAAGTGTGGATTCCCCGTGAAGAGTTCAGGGCTTTTACCACATTGAATGAGGTGCAGGATATTCCTAACTGAATACCTCTATACAAAGCAATAGGATACGGCTATTCAATTTGCAAACTTATAGTAACACAATATTTTGCCAAAGAGGTCACTCCCTGTGAAGGGATCTAGGCTCTTTTCTCGTCGAATGAGGTGCATGATATTTCTAACCGAATACCTCGATGCAAAGCAAAAAAATCGACTATAACACCAATATCTAATATTTGGTTTCTACAATGTGTTTTAGGTTTATTATCTTTGCATTAATCCGAATCAATGCAATCCCATCATTTAGATAATCTCATTACCTAGCATCGCTTCACACAATCACAGAAAAAGTATGAAAACAAAATAGAATGCATATATACGCCATCAACATTTTCCATGGAGCCCTGGGTTTTCACCGTAATGTTACTTAACTTCGGAGGCAGGGCTAGCGCGGGTGCAAAACATATATAATATTTATTTATATATACTCTATGTATCATATATATCAATATATCATCATATATATCATCTTAGACAAATAAGCATCATTACAGCTAAGCGATAAATATCATTACATGCAGGTAAATATATCACAAGCAAGTAATGACATCACAGAATAGGAATGGTCGGATTACCAAAGAATCCCGCGTTTCGTTCGAGCCATCAAACGAAATGTGACATTCCTCGGTCGCGTGAATAGCCCATGTGTAGCCAAAAGCAGACCCCTACAAGTGCGGCAAGCTACCAGCCAACCCAAGAAATGAAGCAAACTAACATCACCATCATGAGGGGGCCACCCGATACTTTCTCGAATCCGGTGACTTGCGCACTACTCTGCGGGTCTATCATATACCCTCTACAAGCGCGGCAAGCAAACCGCCAATCCTAGACTCGATTGACCCGATCTCAACTCCTTAAGATGACCACTCGCTGCAATCTAGAACCCGGCCGTCCGTGCGTTTCTACACGGAGTAATTCTAAACCTGTATTAATACAACGGCGACAACGATCTCAACTTGATCGTGTCCCGATAAATAATAATATATCAAGCGGTGACTACGGCCATATGTGAACCGCTACGCCCTAAAAATGAATATACATATAGCGGAAACGACGGCCACAAGTTGAAGATAGTCTCGAACAAATGAATATACAAGATGGCAACAAGTATGAATGGAAATAACACTTATTGCAACATCACAATTCCGTACGAGGGCTATTCATTTCGCGACAATTCAACGCATTCCAACAAACCAACATCTCAGACTCATTTGTGCAACTCCGTCGAGTTGAACACATTAATTCATTGATATTAAACACCGCGTATCGCATATGCCGAAAATTTATATCAATTAAACACTTTAATCTATTTAACTCATCGCCCATGGCCAACAAATCGCAAAAACGTCAAGGCGAAACCATTAATTCAGCACTTGAAAAAACACTATTCACTCCAACATAGAAAAAACCGTTAATTCGCGCGTAACACATACACCGACGATAAAACTATATTAAACACTTTAATCTAGTTTATACCATGGCAAATGGCTAAAGAATCAAACAACTTTCTAAGTCGAAGCGAAGATTTCGAAAATTGAAAACACTATTCACCTCGATACTAAATTGGCACTTTTTGACTCTGAAATGGGTCAAAACGGACTCGAAACGTGCCCAATCTTCATGTGGACCCCGGGGAAAAAATTAGATACCACTTTGAAATGTTTCGGGGGGGGTGGCAGCATGAAATTTGGCCACCTTTACGGTGGCCAAAAGCCTTGCCAGACCCGAGAGCACTCTTATGGGTGCTCTCGGGTCATCAACCCCCCGAGAGCACTTCAAACTGTTCCCGGGTATGGTTGATCCCCTCCGATACGTTCCATAGAGATACTAGCCAATCTTGATCACATCAACAATGGCCGAGCGCCAAAAATAGAGCCGAAAAGAATCGATTTAAGTCTATGGTTACAAAACAGTGAACGCTTCACATTGAAACATGGTTTTGGATTTCAAATTGGCCAAAAACAATTGCCAAGTTATTCGATTTGGCTCTGATACCATGTAAGTGGACGAGGGCTAAGGTCGCGACGCTCACAACCGCGGCGGAATTGCACACAAAAATTAATAGCAAGCATACCCCCAATCCAAACAAGAATCTATCGAATTAACAATGTAATTGAATAAAGATCTAAACTAGAGAACTAAAAGTGAAGAGACTACAACCTTTATAGCGCGTTAGCCATCTCTTCTTGAACTCCGGCTAGCCTCTACGAAGACCGGAAAAATCTTGCTCGGTGATCTCCTTTCCGAAGATGATCCATCTTGAGATAACTCCATCACAAACTTTAGCTTCAAATTGATCTCATCACAATGAAGCAACCCACCAATTAAACTTGCTAGGGATGATTGGTAGGAGATATAGAATAATTAGCTCACTAAATTCTTCTCTTTTTTCTTTTTTCCACTTTCTCACGTGAACAATCTCAAGAAAGATGGCCATGGAGATGAGAACAAGAAGATAAGGCTCAAGATGAGAACAAAAACATCCAAAAATGAGTCATCAAAGAAAATACCCAAAAAACTCTACAAGCATCTAATTTCTATGACTCGGTCTCTTTTGAAATTAATAAAAGAATAATAATGTTCTCATCTAAACCATGAGTCTTATATACCCATCTCATATGTATCAACATACATGTCACAATGTTTATATCAAATATAAAAATTAATAAAGAGAAGAAAATAATAAAGTGAGCATGATATTAGTTAATATAAATATATCAATATATAAATATATATTTAATTATTAAATCAACACTTGATTTAATAATATATGTATATATATGTATATATATATATGTATGTATATATATGTATATATATATATAATATCATTAAACACCCTATTAAAATACATACACGTGTTTAATAGAACTCTTGCATGTATCCTCATATGCGCCCTACATCGTTTTGCTTGTGCTGGTAAATTTCTGTGTGGGACTATAAAGACCCGACAATACGCTGGCAGTAGTTTAGGATCATATCCATAGCCTATAAACACGTCAGCGATACTAGCTGCACGTAACGGCTATCTAGGTATTGATCGAAAGAAGGTCAACATGTAAGCTCATCTGAGCCCTGCAAAGTCTATAAGTGACATCACCGTACGGTTCGGTCTCTTCGTCTAAGAGTATCGCATATCGGGTCTAGGGTTTGGAATCCGTCAGACCCTAAGAACTCGATAAGTCGTGCGACAGAGAACTCATAACCATCCGTAGATACAACCGATAACAGTTATCAGTTTATCTCCATTACGGTGGCCACCGAATTGTGGTTTTAGTCACGTCCTACACGGTGTGACATCAACTCCCTATACCGGGAGAGAAGAATCCCCTCAACCGCTCACTACCTTCACGTGCTTCGAGATTATACCCAATAAAAACCTGTTTGCATGACTCCTCTAAGCCGTGGTAGGGTAGAAGTCTAAGTATAGTGGGAACACAAATAAGACACTATGGCGATCTCAGGTCTTAGGGATTGCCATGTACTTATGTCCCCAGAGAACTTCTATCTGACATTGGTAAATAACCAATTACGAGTTCTCAGTGAGTTTGTCCAGTGTAACCCATCCTATGAGCACATGTATACAATCCTCGGTGTCAAACCCCAATAGTTATGAGATCAGCTCTCTCCCTCCAACCGGGTCAGGAAATGTACACACTAGCATAAACTGGAGTACTGGTGCCTAGTCTCGATACTCCTATGATTAGGATCATTTAAGGATGTACTTATCGACTACCCGGGCCCCACTAGTATTATCCCCATCATCGTCAGTCAAGCAAAATCTTAAGGGCTTTATCTCATATTTAAAAAATACGAGATAGGGAATAAAATGCATCACGTGAAAGATAAAGTCAAACCAGACAGCATACTATCATCTCGAGTAATATTGTTATCTTTTATAGGTCATCCTTCAATTACAATAATTGTCTTGAGGGCACCTATATCTAACATGAACTTTCCTTTTTAGGACCAGGATTTAGGAATGAAGGCCTTACTTCTTGGTTTTAGGTGGTCTAGTTAAACTTTGAACCCTTCAACAACCACAACTTTGAAAAAAATGGGGATGCAAGATCCCCTCCTTGTGTTTCATTCGCTTTATGTGTTTTTTTTAAGCTTATTTCCTTGTTCATACAAGTGGAAGTGCTCTTCTCCTTGTGTTTCTCTCTTTTGATTGTCTTGCTATTTACTTGAGACCAAGGTTTATTCGATAAAGACGGAAGGAGCCATCCGAGGACCCTCTTCATAGACCAAGGCCTCTCCAAAATCACAAAAAAAGATTTCAAAAAGATAAACAAAAATGGTTTTGTGCTTT
Organism: Agapanthus africanus; assembly: GCA_030015575.1. NCBI lineage: Eukaryota > Viridiplantae > Streptophyta > Magnoliopsida > Asparagales > Amaryllidaceae > Agapanthus > Agapanthus africanus. The sequence continues at coordinate 685,434,829 of JASDDO010000031.1, read as the reverse complement.
GATCAATCTCTGGTTTTGATTCTTTTTGCAAACTTTGGTTAAGAAGAGTAGAGAGGATAAGATCATATCCCATAATCCTCTATCATGGGCCTCTTTTTTTTTTCAAGACTTGAGCAAAAAAAAAAAAGAGGATAACTCGGAAAAACCGTGCATCTTTTGTTGTTTTCCTTTTCTGGGTATCCAGACGCCTTTGGATAAGGAGCCTAGGTACCCCGAAGTACTCAGGCGTCTTTTGATATGGCGTCTACATACCCAGACAGTCTATGAGCTTTATTTTGCACCGGTTTCGCTTTTCTCTGATCTTCTCTACTGTTTCTGTGTCTCTCATACCCCATACACCCACACTTGCGTCGTGTGGGTGTATTTCGACGCTAAACGTCCGAGATTTCCCAAAGCAAAGCCGAATCGTGTCCGGTTGGGACTCCCTCGTGGGTAGCCGATTTCGTCTGGTTTCCACAGGAATTTTGCGACTTACCCTTCTAATCTGGTTACCACCCCCTACCCTATTGTTTTCCACCCCTTCGTTCTCTTTTCCCGTATTTAGACACGGGTGACGATCCAACCCAACCCCCGCCTCATTTGTGACTTTTCTTGTCTTCCCTTTCTCAGGTTGGTGGCAACGCTTATGTAAGTTTTATGGCCGATCTTGGAGCACTGTATGGTGTGATCGGATTTGACGTTAAAGACACTTCTAGAGACTTTATTGCAGTTGGTCTAGATTAACTGTCCATGTTGTTTCTTTGTCAGACATTAAGAACATTTTATTAAAAAAATATAATCACAATCCCACGTAGCCGTAAACTCCAACAGCTAATGAGATATGCACCCACATCTAATCTCAAATAATTTTTAATTTTCTCATTTTTTAAACACAGATCCACTTCTCATTTGCGGCAGACAGAGATAAGAACTTGATATTTTGATATTCTTTAACATTCGACTTTCTCTGGTTTGTTGAAATCGAGATATTTATCCTAAACCGAAACCCATTTTCACCTTTAATTTTGGTTTTGTGTTATCTCATTTTTTTTCATTCTTCTTTCCAACGGTTTTAATTAATTGTATTTTAGAATGATTTCCAATTGCTAGATAAGGAACAAGAGTAAAATGGGAGTAAAACTGGTACAGTGTAGTGAGTAGAGTAATAGGTATTGTATTTTTCATTTAGACTAAATTTCAATTTACTATCATGAACTTTGGGCATTTTTAGAATGGTGGATTGCTACCATGAGCTTTTAAAGTATCATAAAACTACCATACTACCATAACGACATTAACGGAAAATTAGAAAATGATCATACTGCTATTTATATAAATTAACAAAAAATGAATTAATTTTTTTTGCTAAAATATACTTCCATTTTATATAAATTAACAATAAACAAAAAGAATTCCAAAAAAAAGTTATTTTTATTTATTTTTTGTTAATTTATACAAAATGACAACATAGTCATTTTCTAATTTTCCGTTAACGCCGTTATGACAGTTTTATGATATTCCGAAAGTTTATGATAGCAATCTATTATTTTAAAAGTTCAAGATACCATTCATAAAAAATATCCAAAATTTATGAAAGCACGTTGAAATTAAGCCTTTCATACAAAAGCGTAAGACTCAAACACAGCTAATATGAATTATTAAGCACTCAAATCACAAATTTCTATTCCTCATTTTATTAGTTTCAAAAGGGTAATTAATTAGAAAGATTTTAGACTCTGACAATTGATCACATGAATTTCCACTACACTAAATAAATATTTCGACGGGAAATAGCTGTCGAAATATGTCAATTTCGTCGGGACACCCCAAATAGCCATGAATGAACGCCGACGCAATAGCTTGTGTTGCAATAGGTTATTTTCATGGCTAATGTTCGTCGCAATAATTAAATCTATTTCGACGGCTATTTCCTGTCGAAATGGTTTTTTTTTCTCGACAGACATAACCCGTCGAAATATATAAGGTTTTAAAGTTAAAAAAATGGTTTCTGGAATCATTTAAAATCATTTTTTCTATTTCGATAGGTAATTCCCATCGAAATAGACTATTTCAACGGTAATTATCCGTCGAAATAGAGTCAGTTACAGATTTTTTTTTTAAAAAAAGCAAGAAAATCTCAAATCCTATCTATTTCAATTTTATATCGATTCCATTCTATTCAAATAACGATTCTAATACAAAATCCATTTCATTCAAATATAGATTATCCAAATACGATTACAATACATACTACGCGTTCCATTACAATCTTAACATCATAAAATTACAAAAGTGAAAAATAAAAATCAATGGAGGACGAACATGGGAAAGGAGAGTTGATCACGAAGGAGACGCTCATGGATTTCCGGGATAAAGCCCCTGCGATTAAAAGTTTAAAATAAATGAAATAGTATGGATATTTTAAATTAATTAAATGTGTGTGTGCGCGCGCGCTTGTTTGTATGCGTGTTTGTATGTATGCTTGTGTGTGCGCACGCGCGTCTGTTTGTTTGTGTGTATGCTTGTATGTGTGCGCGCACACCTGTTTGTGTCTATGTGTATGTATGCATGTGTGTCCACACATGTATGTGATTTGTGCATGCGTGTGTATGTGATATGCTTTTGTCTGTGTATGTGCACGTGTGTGTGTGTGTGTGATATGTGCGTATGTGTGTATATATGTAAGGGTTATCGAACTTACCGGAGGTACTGACCTCCCAGCCAGGACGTGCGCGTCGATAAGATTAAAGCTCTGCTCGAGAGTCCAGCGAGCAAATAGATCGGCAGCGGGAGCGGCAGCGGGAGTCGATCAGCGTGAGGAACCGCTGTATTCCGGCGTCTGCTCTTGGGGCGATCCATGAAACACAGGGGTCCTGGTCCTAAAGGCCCTGGTCTATATCGGTATCTCCGATGCTGATTCGTCTGCGGCTGAAACCTAGGAGTTGGATGCCCGGTCTGCTGGAAAGGAGTGTTATACTGACGCAGAGTGATCTTAGAGGACACACACTGTACCCTCCCGTGATGATCCGGCCTAAACACCGTGAAACTCCTATCTACGATGAATGTTCTCTGCGCGTCATCAACCGGGTGTCCCTGCTCCGCCTCTGTCGCCTGGATCAACTGATCTCTCTCAGCCGCCGTCGCCGCGTGTTTTTAGAAGAAATGTATTACTGTCGTTCTAAAAGCTACACAATAATTATTCTGAAATAATTAAGATGCTTAGCATATATGGAGTCTTAAATATATGACATGTGCCTCAATCGATGCAGGCGCGCTATTGTCCCGTACAAATTGAGCCCGGTAAATTTCGATACGATCAATGGACTCTTCACCATGGCTTTCTTCTTGCATATAACATTTAGAAAGTTCATATATAAATTTCTAAGATAATTTTAATATATTAATATCAAATACGATACTTACGTGTTCGATGGCAAGCTGCTGGGAACTTTTGCTCCCGCCCCTATAAATATCGTGCAGCTGAGCGCGAGCTTTTTTGCCTCGCTCTCTCTTCTCCTGCAGTTACATCAAATATTGTTTATTGAGTTGCTATAGAATAATAAAAAGGTATCGTCAAAGACATACTCTAAACTCTCCGGACAAGAAATGATCGATCAAGGCATGCCAATATTCATCGAACCAATAATCGAATGCATCTCATCCGATGAAACGCAGTTTTCAAGCTTTTTAAAGATCTTGTTCTTATGTCCTCTTCAATTCTTCGCCATATGACTATACATCTTATCATAAACTGAGCGTTCATCGCCAACCCCCGAGGGCCCTCTACGCCAACCCACCAGAACTCGAATTGAGCCTGCGAAACGAGATAATTCATCATTGTATGAGTATTTTATAGTAATTTAGTAAATGTGTATGTGTATATATGTGTATGTGTGTTTGTGATATACGCGTATATGTGTGTACATGTGTGCATATAAAAAAAAAGTGCAATATTGAATTGTATAAAGAAATCTGGCCATCATCTCCCATATAGCAACTTGTTTCTTTAGCCCTAACGCTTCGCTGTCCCAATCTAGGACCTCCCACTCGTCATCTTCGTCCTTCAACAAATAAGGCATACGGTTCTCGCTGTTCATTATCGACGACATCATTTTCTTCACTTTTTGCTGGCTTCTGTCCTTCTTTACTAACGTCGCGGTAGATTGGCCAACTCGAAAAGGAATAAAGTGAGCCGACTTGGTGAGTCGATCTACAATAACCTATACTGCGTCGTTACCCTTCGTGCTGCGAGTAAAGGCAGACACGGAATCCATGGTAATGTGCTGCTATTTCCATTCTGGGATAGGTCACGACTGAAGTAGACCAGTAGTTCTGTGATATTCGGCCTTTACTTGCTGACACACCAAACACTTGGCTACTCTTCTGACTACTTCACACTTCATTCCATGCCACCAATAGTGTTGCTGTAGATCCTTATACATTTTGTTACCGCCAGGAGAGAAAACACTTCTGCATCCTTCGGCTTGGCACGGAAGATTCCTGGCTCCAAAGTTCCGTCTCTACTCTTGAAGTAAAAGACTGGGTGATCTGGTATCTCAAATACTACCCTCCTTTGATGGCAGTCAATTGTAGCATAGAAAACTCCCAGCCAGTACATTCCCAACACAACATCGAAGTTTGGGATGTCTAGTACTTTGAAATTCGCGTAGAATTCTCGTCCGCAAACTACAAATGGAAACTGGTCCAATCCCATAGTTTCCTTCAATACTCCATTCCTGAAACTAACATTCCAGCTTGAAATGAGTGGCTTCACGGGAATCGTATGTGTTCTCATAAATCGTTGGGACATGGAGCAGTGTGACGCTCCAGTGTCGAACAGTGTTAATGCAGGAAGGGTGGCTACTAGTATAGTACCTAAGTTGTGTGAGGTTGGTTTAGATATAGGGAAAAATATAGTGGTATACAAGGATTGATAAGGTGTGAAAAAAATTAGGAATTACCAGTGATAACTTGGCCAGTGGTTTCGGCTTCTCCAACCGGCATCATGAATGTCTGACCTCTTGGCACTTTTCTCTGTGCTTGTTGGTACATTTCGTAGCCAAGTGTTTGGTGTATCAGCAAGTAAAGGCTGAACATCACAGAACTACTGGTCTACTTCAGCCGTTACCTATCCCAAAATGGAAATGGCAGCACATTACCATGGACTTCGTGACTGCCCTTCCTCGCAGCACGAAGGGTAACAACGCAGTATGGATTATTTTGGATCGATTCATTAAGTCGGCTCATTTTATTCCTTTTCGAGTTGGCCAATCTACCTAGACGTTAGTAAAGAAGTACATGGAGGTAAGCATGAATCTAAATCAAAATTTAACCTCAAAGTGTACTATTTTTGATACCCATGAACTTATGCAGGAGATTGTGAGATTACATGGAGTACCGGTTTGCATCGTCTCCGATCGTGACACCAGATTCCGATCACAATTTTGGCAGAGTCTGCAAGCTAGCCTGGGAACGAGTCTGAACTTCAGCATGGCTTACCATCCACAAACGGATGGACAGTCTAAGCGAACAATTCAGATTCTGGAGGACATGCTAAGAGCTTGTATGTTAGACTTCGGAGGTTCGTGGGAAGATCACCTACACCTTGTGGAGTTTTCATACAACAACAACTATCAGGGGAGCATTGGAATGACACCATTTGCAGCTTTCTATGGAAGGAGGTGTCGTTCACCACTAAATTGGGGCGATATTGGAGATCGTGAACTCCTAGGACCAGAGATGATTAGGCAACTGTGGACGTAGTTCGCACGATCAGGGAAAGAATGCGCATAGCCCAAAACCGACAGAAGCATTGGGCTGATGCAAAGCGTCGACACCTGGAGTTCCAACCTGGAGATCATGTTTTCTTAAAGATCTCTCCAAACCGAGGAGTAATATGCTTTAGCAAGAGGGGTAAGCTCGATCTGAGATATATAGGACCGTTCGACATTCTCGAACGAGTCGAAGAAGTGGCGTACCGTTTGGCACTTTCACCCTCATGGGAAAGAGTTCACAACGTGTTCCACATATCCTAGGTTCGAAGATATGTGAGCAACACCAGCCGCATCCTTGATCATTCCGAGCTCACTATACAGACTGACCTGACTTGCGAGCAAAAACCCGTTGAGATCCTGGACAGAAAAGTGAAGACACTGCGGAACAAGAAAGTAAACTTGGTCCGAGTGATGTGGAGAAAAGATTGTAACGAATTAAATTTTACTGTACGAAAATTTTCAAATTAATGTACAGAATAGAGTTTCAAGCCTGACCACAAGTTATAAATTAAAATTGTTTAAGAATAACAAGAAACAATTTGTAGCACACTGGTAAAGCCTTGCACTCTTATGACGTAGCCCCTGTGTTCGAATCCCATCAGCCACATATATTTTTACTGATTTTTATTTTAAACTTTTTGGAATCCCAAAAGTTTACACGTGCAATGCACGTAAAAATGAAAAGTCAGATAAAAAAAACATATGCACAATGATATATGAACAGATAGAGACACGTGGTAAGAATCCCAACACCCATCTCAAGAAATCGACCGGTGAGAATTGGCTTTGGGCCGGCGCCGCCGGGCTCCCCTGTTGGGAATGCTCCCTTGTTCTGAACCCCAGTCCTTTGGCCTACCCCTACTATTCCCATGCTGTTTGATTTCCCTGTAAATCAACAGAGAGATTAAAATCACCATTAATCCAAATTTAAATGCATTTTTAATTCTCTTTTCAATTCTCAAAACCCTAATTCCATCCTATAAATATCATATCCTAGCACTCTTCATTCTGAAATCTATTGTCAAAAATCCTCAAAATTTTCCAAGTCAAAAGAGTACAAGTGGAGTTAGCACTAGGTCAATTTCTGGCGACGATTCCGGCGACCCCGCGACTCTACGAAACCATCAAACGTTTCCTCAACCCCCCTCTATTCTCTAAGCTAGTAAGTTCCCTCTCTTTTCTTCTTTTTACATCTCAAATTTTTTTCTTCAATGATGTCGGTAAGTGGAGCTATACCGACATTCATTTCTAAAACTTTTTAAAAGAACAACTTTTCTTAAGAACTAATTATCTAAATCATTGTACTTTGTTTTTTAAACATTAAACAATAATTATAAACAAGTTTCATTTCAAAACTCCATATAAAATAACTTTTATTACACTTTTATGTTTAAATACCATAAAGTTACATATGACATCTTTTATCATTTTTGCTTATATTATCTTTAGAAAATCTCACTGGGTAATGACCTACCTCTCATAACACGCATCATGATATAGCACGATTATCTTTTAACAATATATATTTTGGGTCAAATACGATTTTTACATTAAAATACCATAAACTATTAAAAACCATATTATTTAAATCGTATTATTTAAATTCCTTGCAATTATGCCTCTACTACCCATTTTGGGAAATCCGATTCGTTGGTGCGAGTTATCGCACATCTATCGGACTAGTAGGGCGAGATGCAGACCTCCTCACGAAGCATGCGATCTCGATTGAATTTTTAATACAATTTTTAAGCAAAACATGATTTTCTATTTAATAAATAAGTTTTATTTTTAATAATTATATATAAATATTATCAAACCATCTATTTTAAATATATAATAAATTCCATGTTTTTTTCTAAACAAAAGAATTACAAGTTTCATGAAAACACCATCAAGAATCCATAGAAGTCAATTTTATACTAAAATACCTTAAATTATTCAATTATATATATATATATATATATATATATATATATATATATTCACTAACATACCTCATCCCATAAAAATTTACATCCATGAAAATCCTAAAGAATATAAATAAATACTTGAGTTTGAAGTATACAAAAACTATTTTCATAAAACCTCCTCAAGTTATATTAAATTACAATAAGGACCCTAGTAAATATAGGTTTAAGCGGGACCAATTCTCTTGAGCCTCACGGAGCCGGAGAAAGTGGGTGCTTGCCTATTTAAGGTAGAAAACTAAAACGGGGTTATGAATGGTAATTGGTTTGGAAAAAGTCACAAATCCTACCGTCTATGTGCAGCAGTTACCGATAACTCCTAAACCTAATTCAGGACTCAAATTTGTTTAAAGTGTCTGACTCAATCTGAGTCTCAGTCTAATCTGAATACAATCCAAACATAAAACCAACTATAACTCTATTTCAACATAAATCCAATGTATAAAACATGAACTCTTGAACATGAACATGCAACATGACTCGACTGGACCGAACCATGGATATATTTTGAACTTGACTACATGACTATCCGTTTACATCCGATCCGTTTACATGAACAACTTATACCATGGTTTCGGTAAGTCTTATACAACAAATCATTACAATCAATACAATATACATTTATGGGGGTTTTAAGGGGTAGATTGGTACGGAATGTATTAGAAGTGGAATGAGACGGTCACTATAATACACCTAACTTGAATATCCATTGATGTTGTCCCATGGGTTTTGACGGGGCCTTGTACTTTATATGCTTTAGTCCACGGAGCAAGTTGGACTCCTCTCATATACGCTGATATATTCTGTACCAATCTACAAACAACAACTACGTTAGTATAACAAAAACAAATAAATTACCAGATCTATTTCTTTTACTTGATCTATTTCTCTTTTGGGACTTTGTCACGCCCCGCTTCCCAGAGTGCGCTAAGATTGGCACGTGACAGAGCCAACCATGCTACCTATGGTTAGGAAATATCCCTCCATAGTCACATTACGGCTGTCTATAAGATATCAAGAACAGTAAAATAAAATAAACTATCTAGAACATATCCATATGCCAGAATAAACGAGTCAAGAAATAATATATGCGGAAGCAATAAATCTAATAAGCAATAACATTTGGAAAGTACGTCCCAAATACGGGCTCACATCAGGAAATGAAAGTACGGAAATAAAACTAAACTAAACTAACAAGATCCTTACTGCTCGGCCTGACGGCGAAAATACTCATGATCAGCCTGCGAAAGAGACAGAGGATCTGGGACATGCAAAACCCAGACGTCAGTGCGTCATAATAGCAACAATAATAAATGAACAGGATACACTAGATATACAGGCATGAATATAAACGATGACATGAATATAGAAAGTAAACACGAAAATGAAACAGTGAGATGTATGTACATGTGGTGTGCAACCTATTTCTGGACTCTAGGTTATCTAATCTAAAGTCTTCGAAATCAATTAATGTAATCCTCCTCGTAACCCATCAGACTATGCCCCGTTCATTCCCCACGGGACCACAGTAACAAGATATGCTAGACTATCAGTTTATGTCCCGTTCATTCCCCACGGGACCACGGTAACAATGTAATAACCCTTTGAGTTACGTTCGGTTACATTCTTGATTTCCTCTTACCCCCAAGGTTATTTGTTCAAGTCAGGTATTGATAAATCTGGAGCTAATGCCAACACAGGATCAAGCAAGTACAGGTTTTGTCTGAATAGACAACATGATATGTCCGTCGGGATAACAAGTCAGGATTTTCGGCATTAGTAACAGAATCAAGTAATAGGTCAAGCAGTGGTGTATCAGGTCATGTCATGTGGTGCATATATATCACACGAATGCTCAAAGTAAAACTGTAGTAAGTGTCGAATCACGGTAAAAGCACGGATGCACGAGTAATAAGTAGTGATATCATATAATGAGTCCATGAGTCGTATAATACATACTAGCAAGTATGGCATATGAATCTAGCAGTAACATAAAGCAATCAGGTTCAGGCATGCTATTAAATATGTAATATACACTACGGATATGACCGGTGTTGTAAAATAGTAAAACGGTAACATGGAATGCATAATGAATAATGAAAATAAATAGACATAGCATGTAGCAAGATAAACTTGCATGCAACTAGATATGTGATAAATGATACGGATATGAACGGCTATCCAAAAATAGTAAAACAATAACATGGATATACAATACAGTTAACATGTGATATTTTTATTCATATGGATGCAAAATGTATATCATAGCATGTAGCAAGATAAACTTGCCTAATCGGATCTCCAGACCGGGTGCGTACGCCCCGTACGATGTCGGTAACTGTCGCGACGCACATGTAGGCATACAGAACCGGACCAGGCAAAGCAAGAACACGACCACGCTAGCTGGGAACGTCCACTGGGTCGCCCGGATCGTCGGCGACGACACGTCTCCAGCGATCACCGGAAAAAAATACGGAATCAAGAACAAGAAGAAAAGAAGAACAAGAAGAAGAAGAAGTAGAAGAAGAGGCTGGTGCTTTGGGTTGGTGATTAGCGACAGAGGCGAGGCGAGGGGGTGAGGTCGACGGCGAGTCATGGGTTTTCTGGCGAAGTTCACGGCGATGGAAGTGAGGACTTTCTGGAGTTGATCGGGGTTCTTGGAATGTGCAGGATTCTTGATGTCGGGTGAGGGAGATGTCGGGTTGAGAGAAGGGAGAGGATGAAAGTGGTGGCAAGGGCTTGAGGCGGCGGGGGTCGGAGTTCCGGCGACGTGAGGGTGCCGGTAAGGGCAGTGATGGGTTTTGTGGTGATGGGTTCGATATATCAGGCTTGGTGCAGGGTTTGGGTTGTCGGCAGAGGAGAGAGGTTGAGGCGGTGGTGACTAGTGGGGTCGACGACGGCGAAACGAGCTCCGGCGAAGAGGTGCACAAGCGAGGGTTCCAGCAGGGTTGGGTGATGGCCTGTAGGTTCGGGGTTGTTCGGGGGAAAGAAGATAGATGCTCGAGGGAGGAGAGGAGGTGTTTGAGGAAGGGATATGGCCGCGAGGACGAGGGAAGGTGAGGCCGACGAGGGTGGTCGGCGGTGATGAGGTTGCAGGGTTGGGTTCGGTGAAGTTGAGGTTGGGGTCGTTGGGCGTGGAAGAGGTAGGTGATGAAGGTGGTGACGTCGACGAGTGGACGAGGGTGGTGGTAAGGTGAGGAGGCGACGACGAGGTCGTCGGCGGCGAGGATGACGACGACGAAGGCTGGGAGTTGCAGGCGGTCGTGAGTTCGGGGAAGATGGGTTGTGGGGTTTAGAGCTTCGGGAAAGGGAGAAAGGGAGGTGAGGAGAGGATGGTCGACGAGATAGTAGAGGCGACGGTGAGGCGACGAGGGAGAGTGCGACGGCTGGGGTCGGGTTTTGAGTTCGAAGGCGGGAACGAAAATTTTGAGAAGAAGAAGAAGAGAGAACATGGGTTTTGTATGGGTTTAAAAAAAATTTAATAGAGAGAGGAGAGAGAGAGAGCAGAGCTTTTAGGATTAGAAAAATATTTATTGTTAGGAAAATATATATAAAAGGTATATATTAACAGTTATATAGTTACGAATATAATATTAGGAAAATTTTGAGTTTTTGGCTAATAATAAAATAGTCTAAAATATGCCCGGGTTGGGTCTAAAATTACGGTTTGAAGATACGGATAATATACGTGTTAACCAAAACCAAAACAGGATATTCGGGTAACAAAAATGTATACCCCCAAGAACGGATACACGTAGCGTGCACGCAGCTATCCAAATGAGTTTGTTTCACTAAACGGAACGAGAACAAGATGTACGGATGCAATCACAGGGTCAGGGGTATGATCCATACCATGCTAGATATTCTTAAATATTTTATTTGACTATATTTGTATTATTGAAAAATGCAGATGCCAGATATAATATAGTTATACAACATGAAAGTGCACGGATCCTCAAAACTAGCCGGGATAAATCATAAACATGAATCAAGACGGGTTTCAAGCATGCGGGTCGGGTTGAATGCAAACTCAGATACCAATTACACTATTCGCACCCAAAACACAATAAATCAAGAAATAGCCATAAATAAAGAAATACCCAAAACAGAATTGGTATAAATGAACTAGGGTGTTACAGACTTACCGAGCGATTGTTCGCTGACAACATTCCTATTTCTTCTCTCTTTGGAATGTTATCAGGAGGACCCGACTCTCAGGAGATCAAGCCCAGCCAGGACGATTTGTAGCATTTTACTGAGGATCGGAGTTTTAGTTCACTTGTACTTACTTTACTTTCAGTTCACTTGCCATTGTTTAGGCATCGCTTTCCAGCATTGTATTTACTTTTAAGTTGTATGTAAAGAATGTTTAATCAATAAAAAGTTGTTGTTTATTTATATCTCTTGTCATTTCTTGTGAACATTTATTATATTGCTTATTTACGATTAACGTGTTTACTTCTGAGTAAATACGTTGCAGGCCTCGCCACGTCCTCTTCCCCGTATATTGGGAAGAGGGGCGTAACAAGTTTTGTTGGCGGCCCATGCAGGTCAGTTCTTCTTGGACCCTACCATGCAGGTCAATTCTGCATGGAAAACTAAGCAATATATATCACAAGAATTATAAGAATCAGCAACTAAACATTCTTTACATTTCATATTTCTTGAATCTATCATAACCCTATTTTCTTTCAAGGTTATGGATTCCCCGAACAACATCAGCACTAACGTGAATGGCAACACCCCACCCTCACCTCTACCACTTACACCTACCGTAGCAGCTCCTATCAACGAGTATACGATATTGCTTGAGGCAATCAAGAGGCTCTTGGAGGGACAGCAGCAGCAGACTGCTATCCCATGGCACCGTCCAGAAGCTGAGGCACCCGGAGTGAAGCGATTCCGGGCATTGCACCCTAAGAACTTTTCTGGGAAAGAGAGTCCTTAGGAAGCAGAGGAATGGGCTCAGTCGATCGAAGATGACCTGGAAGCAACACAAGTGCCATAGATCGCTTGGGTAAGAGTTGCAAAGCTGCAACTCACTGAGAACACCAGGGTATAGTGGAAGGCTGAAGAAAGCTAAGTTACCCAGCCGATCGAATGGAAGACATTTCGCGATATGTTCGACGCGAAATATTTTCCCGAGACCGCCTGTTTTGACATGGAGCAGCAATTCATTCACCTGTAATAAGGCTCTATGTGGAGCAAATCTGTGGATGAGTATAACGCTGAATTCACCATGCTGAGCAGGCAAGAGATGTCTCAAATATTCAAGTTTTCTTATATCACATACTACACAGCTAACACAATACCATAACAGGTTAGCGGTACATCTCATACCGATTGCTGAGATCAGAGCACGACGATTTCAGCAGGGGTTGGACCCGGAGATCTAAGCTGCATTAGCTATAGGAGATTTCCCAACCCACGACCTTGCTTTGAAGGCTGCCCGTCGATATGAGACAGTAGTGAAGAAGAAGGGCAGACCTCAATCTGCCTGTGTGAAGCGCCCTGCTATTCAGATAGCAGGAGGAGCCTCTTCTAGGACACCATTTGTACCTAGGAGAACGGGAGTAACTTTTAACCGTCCCAGTCCAGATTTCTGCTTCTATTGCAAAAGGAATGGACACCTAGCGAAGGTGTGCAAGCGTGCTAATCGCCTATGCTTAGTCTGTGGCTCATCCACACACGATATTGGATCTTGTCCTCGTAGACTCAATCCAAATCTTGCACCCAGACCAGCAATCACTAATCTGCAGTGGCCAGCTATCCAGGCACCTGCTCCTCGACTTGCTTTCCCGGCTCCACCTCCTCGTGGTCCTACTGCACCTCCTCCCCGTCAGTTCCATCAAGCACAAAGGAATCAACCTCAAGGACATAAGAACGGATAGAGGAATGCTCCCCGGCAGGGAGAAATTTATCTAGGCGTCAGGCTTTCACAATGACTGTGGAAGAAGCTGAAGCTATAGGCCAAGTCATCACTGGTAACTTCCTATCTTTCAAATCTGTTCAATACTTGTTTACATTCATATATATTTTCCTATACCTAAACATATTCCACATGACTTAGGTACAATCTTAGCAGCCTCACTTTTTGCACTAGCACTCTTCAATACTGGAGCATCACATTGCTTTATGTCGCAACGGTCCGTCCGAACTCATGCGATTCTAGTAAAACCACTCGTATCCTGTTAGAATGTCAGTTCAGGGAACGGCGTTCTAAAGGAAATTTTGGATACGACCTGTGTCCAGTGGTCGTTTGCAGCAGATAATTTTATGCTGACTTCAAGGTGCTGGACATAAAAAAACTTCGACGTAGTCTTGGGAACGGATTAGTTAGGAACTTTCTACGCTACCATCGACTGTAGTCAAAGAAGGGTAGTGTTCGAGATTCCAGACCATCCGGTCTTTTATTTCAAAAGTGGAGACCGAACCGTGGAACCTAGCACCTACAAGGCTAAACCAAGGAAGGCAGTGATTGCAACAATACAAGCTGAAGTAGATAAGCCAGAAGTAGTTCGAGGGTTCAAAGATGTATTTCCTGAAGACATCTCAGGTTTGCCTCCTGATCGAGCTCTTGAATTCAGTATTGACTTAGTACCTGGTGCATAACCGGTGATCAAAGTACCATATCGCTTAAGTCCTAAAGGATTGAAGGAGATCCGTACTCAATTGGACGAACTTTTGAAGAAAAGATGGATCCGTCCCAGTACCTCAAGTTGGGGATCTTCGGTTCTACTTATGAATAAGAAGGAAGGTTCATACAGAATGTGCATTGACTACCGAGCTCTGAACGGAGTCACGATAAAGAACAAGTATCCACTACCGCGAATCAACGATCTTTTCGATCAGCTAAGTGGGTCTTGCGTTTCTTCAAAGTTAGATCTTCGTTCGGGTTATCATCAGGTGAAGGTCAAAGAGTCTGATATTCCGAAGTCAGCATTCAGGACTCGCTATGGTCATTATGAGTTTCTCGTGATGCCATTTGGAGTGACCAATACATTAGCCATATTCATGAATCTAATGAACCAAGTTTTCTGAGAGTACCTAGACAGGTCCGTTGTCATTTTCATTGACGACATCCTGGTATATTCAAAGAATCGGAAAGAGCATGCTGAATATTTGAGGAATGTCCTGGAGACTTTGCGACAGCATCAACTTTATGCCAAGTACAGCAAGTGCAAATTTTGGCTAGATCAAGTCGGATTTCTCGGGCATATGGTTTCAGAAGAAGGAATCTCTGTGGATGCAGCTAAAGTATCAGTAGTAAACGAATGGTCGACACCAAAAATAGTGAAGGACATTCCAAGTTTTTTTGGATTAGCAGGATACTACCGAAGATTCATAGAAGGCTTTTCGAAGATTGCAACACCCCTAACCAAGCTCATACGTAAAGATGAAGCATTTGTGTGGTCAGAAGCATGTGAATAAGACTTTGTAGAACTTAAGTCAAGATTGAAATCAGCAACTATTCTAGTAATATCGGACCAATCTGGAGGTTTCGTTGTGCATTGCGATGCATCCGGTAAGGGATTAGAATGTGTTCTACACCAGCACGGTAAAGTTATAGCTTATGTATCAAGACAGCTGAAAATTCATGAGCGCAATTATCCAACACATGATTTAGAGTTGGCGGCCGTTATATTTGCACTGAAGATTTGGCGTCATTATCTGCTTGGAGAACGAGTAGATATATACATAGACCATAAAAGTCTGAAATATGTGTTTACTCAGAAGGAGTTAAACATGCGGCAGAGAAGATGGTTAGAAC
The DNA here is from genome assembly GCA_030015575.1 of Agapanthus africanus. NCBI lineage: Eukaryota > Viridiplantae > Streptophyta > Magnoliopsida > Asparagales > Amaryllidaceae > Agapanthus > Agapanthus africanus. Next base: position 685,419,338 of record JASDDO010000031.1, on the reverse strand, counting down.
TTATGGCGGACTTCGACATCAACCTACAATATGATCCAGAGAAGGTGAATTTAATTCATGATGCACTTAGTCGCCAGCCTCTATCAATGAATCTCACCGCACAGTGGAAGCTTCAACAAGAATTGCACAAGATGGAGATAGAAGTGGTTATGCCAGGTAATATTCAAAGTTGATGACTTACAAGTTCAGTCTACTAGTGTCAATCAGATCAAAGTATCTCAAGCAAGTGATGTCAAGTTGCAAAAGATCAGAAAACAAGTAGAAAGTGGATTTAGAACATACTTCATCATCCATGAAGACGGATCTTTGAGATATGAAAGCAGATTGTGTGTACCACAAGATTCTGTTCGGGAAGAGTTGATGAAAGAAACTCACAGCTCTCTGTACTCAGTATACTCTAGTGGTACAAATATGTACAAAGATCTATGTCAACATTACCGGTGGCATGGAATGAAGCGTGAAGTAGCCAAAAGCGTAGCCAAATTCTTGGTGTGTCAGCAAATAAAAACTGAACATCACAGGACTGCTGGTTTAGTTCAACCGTTACCTATTCCACAATGGAAGTGGCAACACATCACCATGGACTTCATGACTGCACTTCCTCGCAGCATGAAAGGTAACGATGCGGTATGGGTTATTGTGGATCGACTCACAAAGTTGGCTCACTTCATCCCATTTCGAGTTGGCCAATCTACCGAGACACTAGCAAAGAAGTACATGGAAGTAAGTCTGAATCTAAGTAAGATTTAACTTTTCATAGTGTACTATTTCTGATACCCATGAACTCATACAGGAGATCGTGAGATTACATGGAGTAATGGTTTGCATTGTCTCCGATCGTGACACCAGATTCCGATCACAGTTTTGGCAGAGTCTGCAAGCTAACCTGGGAACGAGTCTGAACTTCAGCACGGCTTATCATCCACAAACAGATGGTCAGTTTGAGCGAATGATTCAGATCCTTAAAGATATGCTAAGAGTGTGTATCTTAGACTTCAGAGGATCGTGAGAAGATTGTTCAGTCGAAAATATCGCACGTTTGATATAATGTTTTTCTTACTTTTCTTAAATATCTAAAGGTGTTTATTATAAATATAGAACATATTTGGGTTTTTTTTGCAAAATACTATTTACCATATGTTTATATATTATAATTAATATTATGGAGGAAAATATTTGCATATAATATTTTTATTATGCATATCATATTAAATAATCTTAATCAAATTGCATAAAGATTTATTACCATATAAAATGATTAAGATTATATTTCTATAACAAATATTACTAACATTATTCATGGAGATATTGTGCAAGATTTGGCTCAGGTAGGGAGATCGGGATATCGGGAATCAAAAATCAGCCGATGAAGTTTAATTAAATCATAAAATCAATACCGACAGAGACTCAGAGAATATTTGAAGAATCCAGACATCACATAAATCACTACGTGTCACTATGAGAAGACCCCGGAAGTTTGGAACCATGATTTCTCCAACCCACCGCGCTTCCGCGGCCAAATCATGCATATTGCGGCGGATCTGCGGCCGTTATAAGGAGTTGGGGTTTGGGATTTTTTGGGTAGGATTGCAACAACAAATCCTAATACTTGGGATCTAGGGTTTATGCTTCCAGGGCTATATAAAGGACTGAGGGCTAAAATTAGAAATCATCACCTTTTAACACGAAGCAAATCATCGTTAAAAAACAAGTGATTCATGACAGGTCCGCGATTCGACGTGATAGAGCGACGTGAGTATCGACGGAACATTTACTTCCTACGAGGCAGATATCGAGAGCAACGTATTCTTCCTCTTGTAATCTAAACTCATAGGATTTGTACTTGTGAAGTTGATTGATAAAGGTACATCATTAGATTAATTATTTCGCATTTTTTTTCTGTATTTACATTATGATCTTTATCCGTTCTTTTTCTTCTATCTCCATTATGCGCGAGTAATTCTTCGCTTGATAGGGTTCATAGGATTATGGTAGAATAATGGATGAGAAAATATTTTAACTTCTTTCAAGTCTTATGAAATTTATAAACTTTAGCAAAAGAATCGTTAACATCCAAATCGGGCGCGCTATCAATTTATTGATAGTCTTAACCGCGATTTGAGATCAGATTAACAATTGTTTTGTTAAGGGCTAAACATGAATAGAGATCAATGAAGGTATAAGGATCAATAGTGGGGAAACCCTAGTTTATTCTAAGAACCCTAATCCTCATTCATCACTATCAATCTAGTTTTAAATCTATCAAAAGATAAAAGAAGTCATCTTTTTTATTCATCCATGAAGACTAAATCCTAACGAACCCTACATGTCATCTTCTTATATATTCTACATCCGTGTTTAACATAGATCTAGGATTTACAACTATTCTCCTAATTCTTCTTTTATTTTATTCAACTCTTCTAAAGCAAGATTATAAATTCCACCAGGAAAGTAGTGCAGTTGTCGTCCGTGAGCTAGGGCAGTACACATCCCTGCGGACGACCCGTACTCATCTCGGCTAGCTACACGCGACACCGTTATTGATTGCGGTTACTATACGAACACTTTTTTCACATATCAATCAAAGATCACCTACACCTTGTGGAGTTTTCATACAACAACAGCTACCAGGTGAGTATTGGAATGGTACTCTTTGCAGCTCTATATGGAAAGAAGTGTCGTTCACCATTAAGTTGGGACAGCATCGGAGATAGGGAACTCCTTAGACCAGAGATGATCATGGTGACTGTGGATATAGTTCGCACAATCAGGGAAAGAATGCACATAGCCTAAGACCGACGGAAGTACTGGACTGATGCAAAGCGCCGATATTTGGAGTTCCAGCCGAGAGATCATGTGTTCTTAAAGATGTCTCCAAACTATGGAGTAATTCTCTTTGGCAAGAGGGGTAAGCTCAGTCCGAGATACATTGGACCGATCGATATTCTCGAACGAGTCGGAGAAGTGGCATATCGTTTGGTACTTCCACCCTCATTGGAAGGAGTGCACAATGTGTTCCACATATCCCAGCTTCGAAGATATGTGAGCGACCCCAGCCACATTCTGGATCACTCTGAGCTCACTGTACAGAAAGATCTATCTTGTGAGCAACAACTCGTTGAGATCTGGGACAGAAAAGTAAAGTCACTTAGGAACAAGGAAGTAAACTTGGTCCGAATGATGTGAAGAAAAAATTCACCAGGAGAATCAACGTACGAATGCGAAGATGACATGCGTGCAAGATACCCTTACTTGCTTGTAAATTAGTTCTTAAATAATTATAAATTTCGAGGACAATTTTTGTAAGGAGGGTAAAATGTAACGACTCAAATTTTAGTGTACGAAAATTTTCAAATTAATGTACATAATAGAGTTTCAAGCCTGAGCACAAGTTATAAATTAAAATTGTTTAAGAACAACAAGAAACAACTTGTAGCTCACTGGTAAGGCCTTGCACTCTTGTAACGTAGCCCCTGTGTTCGAATCCCATCAGCCATATATATTTTTACTGATTTTTATTTTAAACTTTTTGGAAGCCCAAAAGTTTACACGTGCAATGCACGTAAAAAAATTCAGATAAAACAGACATGTGCACAATGATATATGAACAGATAGAGACACGTGGTAAGAATCCCAGCACCCATATCAAGAAATCGACCAGCAAGAATTGGCTTTGGGACGGCGCCGCCGGGCTCCCCTGTTGGGAATGCTCCCATGTTCTGAACCCCAGTCCTTTGGCCTACCCCCACTACTCTCATGCAGTTTGATTTCCCTGTAAATCAACAGAGAGATTAAAATCACCATTAATCCAAGTTTAAATGCATTTTTAATTCTCTTTTCAATTCTCAAAACCCTAATTCCATCCTATAAATATCACATCATATCCTAGCCCTTTTCATTATGAAATTTATTGTCAAAAATCCTCAAAATTTTCCAAGTCAAAAAAGAGTACAAGTGGAGTTGGCACTAGGTCAATTTCCGGCGACGATTCGAGACGATTTTGGCGATCCCGCGACTCCATGAAGCCATCAAACGTTCCCTCAACCTCCCCCTATTCTCTAAGCTAGTAAGTTCCCTCTCTCTTTTTCTTTTCACATCTCAAAAGTTCTTTTTTCAATGATGTCGGTAAGTGGAGTTATACCGACATTCATTTCTAAAACTTTTTAAAATAACAAATTTTCTTAAGTACTAATTATCTAAATCATTATACTTTGTTTGTTAAACATTAAACAATAATTATAAACAGGTTTCATTTCAAAACTCCATATAAAACAACTTTTATTACACTTTTACGTTTAAATACCATAAAATTACATATGAGATCTTTTATCATTTTTGCTTGTATTACATTTAGAAAATCTCACGAGGTAATGATCTACCTCTCACAACACGCATAATAAAATAGCACGATTAGATTTTAACAATATATATTTTGGGGCAAATACGATTTTGTTTACGTTAAAATACCATAAACTATTAAAAACCGAATTTTTAAAATCGTATTATTTAAATTCGTTGCAATTATGCCTCTACAACCCATTTTGGGGAATCCGATTCGGTTGGTGCGGGTTATCCCATATCCATCGGACTAGTAGGGAGAGATGCAGACCTCCTCATGGAGCATGGATATAAAATGTTCAGGTTCATGTTCAGGATGTAATAATGTGTTCAGGTAATCATGTTGAGTTCATGTCAAGTTATAATCATAGTTCGGTCAAGTCGAGTCAAGTTTGAGTTTGATATTTGAATTCAAGTATTCATGTTCATGATCAAGTATTCAAGTTCGTATTTGATTTTGGGTTCAGGTTGGACTCAGATTGAGTCAGACATTTATAAATTGATTTAACTCTTGAATTCTTAAGTTCTGGGGTAATCGGCAACTGCTGCATATGGACGGCAGGATTTGTGTATTTTTTCAAGACAATTACCATTGATAACTATATTAAGTTGTCTAACCTGAATAGATAAACACTCACTTTCTCCGGCTCCCTGGGGCTCAAGAGAATTGATCCCTCTTAAACCTATATTTACTAAAGTCCTTAAAATATTGTTTTGTATATCTCGAGGGGGTTTTATGAAATTTTTTTAAGATAGATTAAAAAATACACCTCGAGGGTGATTTATAACATTTAGGATTTTCATGAGCATGTGTTTTAATTATAGGTTTATTTTAATGATTAAAACTTTGCTTTAAAAAGTTTATGGTATTTTATTGAAAATTAGCCCTTTTTGGTAACTTGATGGTATTTTATTAACATTTTTAATCTTTCATTTTTAGAAAAAATAGTTTCATAATATACTGAAAATATGGATTTATAATTTTTTTAATATAATTTTCAAAAAATTAGTTTTGTCTAGAAAAGCCGCCTTTTTCTTAAAAACTGTATTTTATTTCCTTTCGAGATCAAATACTCCGTAAAGAGTTTTTCATCTCGCTCTACTATCCTAAGAATGTGCTATAATCCGCACCATCCATTAGCGGGTCTCCTAACGAAGGTTGTAGGCGTATTTGCCAACGATTTTCAAAATACCGTTTTAAAAGAAACCCTGTTTTTTAAAAGATGTGGTATTTTATTGTAAAGGTTATTCTTTAAACCAAATATACATCTAAATAGGCATCGTGCTATGAAACCAAAGTGTGCGTGTGGAGTAGATCGTTACCCCGTGAAGTTTTTCCTAAAGGTACTATTTTAACAAAAATCGAAAAAAGGTGATAATAAAGTTTAAGGTATTTTAATGAAAAAGTTCAATTATTTTCATTTCACTTGAAGATTTTGGTTAAACTTGAATCTAATCATTAGTAATTAAAGTTACAAATAGAATGGTGAAATTAGATTGTCCAAGATATAAAGGAAAAGAGAGTTTTAGATTTTAAAGAAAAGGTATCGGGAATAACTCCGCTTTACCGATATATGATTAGGGAATGAATTTCGATGAAGAGAGAGAGAGAGAGAGTTGGGGGGGGGGGGACTTAAGGTTTTGAAATCTCAAGGAAAGAGTAAGGAAGAAGAGATGGGCTTCGTGGCGTCGTGGGAGCTCCGTAATCGGCTTTGATCTTCGACAGAAAGAGCTTGGTCGGTAACTCCACTTGACTCCACTTGCACTTAGGAACTTTTTGAGAAAATTTTTGCTTGAATTTCATAATGGTGAAGGGCTAAAGTATGGGATGGTATATATAGTAAAGAATTAGGATTTGTGAATTAAAATTTTGGATTAAAAAACATTAAAATGATGTTAAATAGTGAAATGAAGGGTTTCTGTTTGATTGCGGGGAAATCAAATAGTGCAGAGGAGTTGAAGAGTCAAGTGTGCAAAGCACGGATCAATTTGGATCTCATCAGACCGTCGGCGCCGGCCCAATGGCCAATTTGGCCGGTCGGATCTGAGGCAATTGTCTCGAGATTCGTGCCACATGGGTTTTTATGTATTTACTCCATTTTGCGCATGTTTGATTTTTCTGAACTTTTCATTTTCTCGTGTATTGCACGTGCAACTCTTGGGCTTCCAAAAAAAGAAAAAATCAGAAAAAAAAAATTGTGTCTAATGGGAATCGAACACACAGGCTACGTCACAGCAGTGTAAAGGCTTTACCAGCGAGCTACAAGTTGTTTCTTGCTTTTATTTAATAGAAATAACTTTTAACTCTTACACAAGCTGTAATACTCTTTTTTGTATAATAATATGAAAATTCTGTACAGTGATTTTAGAGTCGTTACAAGCTATATCAATGAGGTGGTCCTTAATGATCGGCGATCCTGTCAAATACTCACATGCTATGTCAAGTATCTGGGCCATGCAAAACCCAGATGTCGGTACGTCATAAATATCAAAATAATGGTGATAAACAGAATAGGATTCTATGATTAATCAGTGTAAATAATAAACACAAGTGTAGAACAGTGAGCTATATGTATGTGATTTGTATCCTAAAGTCCGTGCTTCTAGGTTATCTATTCGATAAGTTTTTGAAAACAATTAATGGAATCGTCGATATAACTCAGTAGTATCCCGTACGTGCCTGGGACCACGGTCAAGACTCTCGGGGCTGAATCCGAGACGTGCCGCTAAACAGTTTAACAGGTAGCATGTACAGACGAATGATGTCAGCAGCATCATTCCGAGGCCGGCCAAGCCTGTATCAACTGATCAGTATCTGGAATATCGAACTGTTGAGTTACAAGTCAGGTTTCATTATTGATTTCCCCTTACCCCTAAGTTTTTTGTTCAAGTCAGGTATTGATGATATGAATAAATGCCAACACAGGATCAAGCAGGTACAGGTATTGTATATATAGACAACAAATCACGTCCGTCAGGACAATAAATAAAGATTGTCGGCATTAGTAAAAGATCCAAGTAACAAGTCTGGTAATGGGTCATGGACATGTCATGCAATGTATATTAACCAAAATAGATACCAAATGTAAAACTGTAACCAATATCGAAACACGGTAAACACAACTAATACTGGATGTATATGTATCTATCTGTAATAACCGTTTTACGTCCATTACCATGTATATGGAAATCTAAATCAAATACTGAACTGATATAGTAGTATGATAATATTGTAATGATCCGGCATGCAACTAGATAAACCGTTATCGGTACGGATACAGACGGATAATATAAAACTGTAAATCGCTACTATTTGTTGTATATATTATAGTCAAGCATATACATATCGATTTAACCAAAATAACATGTTGCAAGTCTAGAACTTGCCTCGAAAATAACGGTTGATGTGCAGGCGATGACGTCAATAGGTTGATCAACTATTGCTACACAAAGAATCAAAAGATAATGGCGTCCGCAATGATAAAGGTGTGCAGCGGCTCAGCACAACACGACACGACACGGTGCATGAAGCGGCGCGAAACGGTGCTGGACTTTGCGTGACACGGAGCTGATGCGATGGTGGTACACAAGTGGCATGAGATGAGCACGAAGTGGGCATGACATGGCGTGGCACAGGAGCAGGGCACATGGCATGCCACGGTCTGGGTATGGTTATGACACGGTCATAGCATGGTCTGGGTACGGTGATGAAATGGTCATGATATGGTCTGGGTACGGTGCATGGTATGGTGGTGGTCTGGTGGGTATGGTGCATGGTCTGATGGTGGTCTGATCTGGGTATGGTGGTGGCATGGTGGTGGTCTGGTGATGATATGGTGGTGGCATGGTGGTGGTCTGGTGATGTCATGGTGGTGGTCTAGTGGTGGCACGGTGATGTCATGGTGGTGGTCTGCTGGTGACATGGTGGTGGTCTGGTGATGACATGGTAGTGGTCTGGTGGCGGTACGGTGATGGCATGGTGGTGGTCTGGTGGTGATGCGGTGATGGCATGGTGGTCAGGGAGAGACGAGAGGAGAGAGGGAGAATTATATTATTATATATAGTATATAATATTATATATATATAGTATTTGTTTATGGATAATATCAAATCACTTCAAATATTACCCGAATCTAGTAAAAAAATATATTTTTGAGAATAAAATATATACGTAAAGATTTTGGCCATAATGCAATAATCTAGTGTTGAATACATATATCCCCAAATAAAATTTAGGTAAATATTCATAAAGATTTATTAAATATTTTGTTGTCTATATTTTAGGATTTGACCATAATAGATAAGAGCAATAATAAGATATGGGGTGATATGCTATGCAAAATTAGTTAGAAAAATATTATTTATTTATATTTTGTACTATAAATAGATATATAAAGATTTAAACATATATAAAGTATATATAGTACTCGATTCACGTAGATACACCATACTAGTAAATATTTGATATAATCTTGTACCATATCGGGTTCTAAATATGCGGGTCGGGTCGGATATCAACTACTACTACTTGAATCATTCGCAACCCAATAGCAAAAGAAGAAAAGAATTATAAAGAAAGACTTAAATTACCAAATTATATTGTATAAACGTACAAGGGTTTTATATTATACCCAACTATAAAAGAATTTCTTCCTCGAAATTCACGGAAGAAGAAAAAGACAAGAAGATACAGATCTAAGAAAAAAAGTGTGGAAACTTTTGTCGAATCTCGTCTTCACGTTCCCAAGTAGATTCTCCATGCGAACAATTTCCCCATGAAACGAGTACTAGTGGGATTTATTTATTCTAGAGAACTTTTTCTCTTCGATCCACAATAGCCATTGGTCGCTCTTCATACATTAAATCTTCTCTTACTGTCAGTTTCGAGTGATCTAGGACGCGGGTCTCATCTCGAACATACTTGCGGAGTTGAGATACATGAAAAACGTCATGAACACCCGCCAAGGATGGTGGTAAAGCCAATCGATAAGCTATCTCTCCTACACACTTAATGATATTGAAAGGTCCCACGAATCGAGAACTAAGCTTGCCTCGACAACCAATTCGGATTACTCCTCTAGTCGGTGATATATTCAAGAACACAAGATCACCAACAATGAACTCCAAAGGTCTTCTACCAGTATCAGCCTAACTTTTTTGTCGATCTTATACCACCTTCATATGATTACGGATCAAGTTAACTTTCTCCACAATTTGCATAATGAGATCCGATCCCAACAATCTTCTTTCTCCAACATCGTCCCAACAAACAGGCGAGCGACACTTATGACCGTAAAATGCTTCAAATGGAGCCATCAGTATAGTCGGCTGAAAAGTGTTATTATATAAAAAATCCACTAAGTGCAAATGATCCTCCCATGAACCCTTGAAGTCTAACTGAATGCTCTCAACATGTCTTCAAGAGTTTGGATCGTTCTTTCAGGCTCGCCATCTGTCTGAGGATGATAGGTTGTGCTAAACTTTAAGCGAGTTCCTAAACTTTCCTGTAGACTCCTCAAAAGTATGATATAAACCGAGTATCTTGATCAGAAACGATACTCACGGGTACTCCATGCAATCTCACAATCGCCTGCATGTACCGCTCTGCCAAACCCTCCATCGACTGACAAACTCGAAATAGTATGAAATGAGTTGACTTGGTCAATCGATCGTCAATCACCCAAACTACGTTATTGCCCTTCGAACTTCGTGGTAAGGCTGTCACAAAATCCATGGTTATATGTTCCCACTTTTATTGAGGAATCGGAAGTGGTTGCAACAAACCAGCTACCCTTTGATATTCAGCCTTGACTTGCTGACACACCAAGCAGCTCGATACGTAGCGAGCAATCTCTCCTTTCATGCCTTCCCACAAAAAATGTTGTCGCAACTCTCTATATATTTTCGTGCCTTCCGGATGTACTGAATATGCGGAACTATGAGCCTCCTTCATGACCACTTCACGAACATCTCCTTTAGGCACGCATAAATGACTTCCATATCTTAACTAGCCATTTTCATGAATCAACAGATCTGTTCGAAGTTCTTCTTCCACTTGTCCTCAAAACTTCTGCAATCTTGGGTTATACGACTGTGCTGCCTTAATGCTATCAATCAAAGATGACTGTACTTGCAACTGCATCAACTGTCCAGAAGAATCTGATAGTACAATCTCCAATTCGAAGTTCTGAAGATCTGTTATAATTGAAAGTATGTCTTAGCACCTTTACTAGGTTTATATGAGTATCAAGTATGCAATTTTAAAAAATCTAGAGTATTAATCATTCTAACCTAGAATCGAACTAGAAAATTAGGGTTTCAAAGTAAGCAAACAAGTTCTAAACTAAATGAAGAGGGTTTACAACCTTTGTAGACCGGTCCTTCACTTCTAAAGCTCTAAGTAGTAGTCCCAAGGACTCTTCTTTGACTCCACTTGAAGAAAGGATCGAGCTTGCTTGTTGTCTTTGGCGCTGAAAATGATCCACTTTGAAGTCTCTCTCACTCAAGCTCACACTTCACTAATCAAAGTATTAGTGAAGTTAACAACCTAAACTAATAGGCTAGATTAGTGTAGGTTGATGAAGTAGGAGATTTGCTCACTAAAATATTTTTCTCTTTTCTTTTCTCAACTCAAGAAAATTCTAGTGAAGATAATGAAGAAAAAGATGAGGATGAACTTGGATGAGTTGTGAACCATGATCCTATGATATAAGATGAGATTGATAGTGATAAATATAAATGAATAAATCCAAAAGAGAAGAGGAGAGTGATGGCTTCTCAAGGCTTCTACAAGCAACTAAAGAATAATGACCCATTCTCTTTTCTTTTTAATTCATTAATCCAACCCTTATCTTCTCATCTATAACCGCATGTGTGATTCTCATGCATCCTAGTTTTATGTATCATCAACAATGATACAAACATATATATATATATATATATATATATATATATATATATATATATATATATATATATATAAAGAGAAGAAATTCCTAAGTGGGCTTAATATTTGTTAACATATGTATATATATCAAATATTTATATTAAATTATTAAATCAACACTTGATTCAATAATCCGGTTATATCATATTTAACCCGGCTAATATCAAATATATATATATATATATATGTATGTATATCAAATTATTAAATCAACACTTGATTCAATAATCCGGTTATATCACATAACCGGCTAATATTCAATATTAGTTATTAAATCAACACTTGATCAATAATCCGATTATATCATATATAACCGGTCAATATCAAATATATAAACATACACACACACACACACACACACACACACACATATATATATATATATTTATATATTAATCAAATCATTGAATCAACACTTGATTCAATAATCCGGTTATATCACATATAACCTGACTGATATCAAATATCGCTAGATTAGAATACAGTATCACATACTCGTATTTAATCAAGCTCCCGCACATATCTCCATATGTGCCCTACATCGTTTCGCTTGAGCTAGGAAACCTCTATGTGGGACTCTAAATACTCTTCAATACGCCAACAGTAGGTAATGATCACATCAGATACCTATAAGCCGTCAGCGGTACTAGTTGGACGTAACGGCTACCCAGGTATTGAGTGAATAGAAAATCAACAAGCAAACTTGTCCAAACTCACGTAGAGCCTATAAGCAACACATACTGTACACTCCGTTCTGTTCGTCTGATATGTCGCATATCGAGTCTGAGAGGTGGAAAAGTCAGACCCTACTAACTTGATAAGTCATGCCGATGTGTGGCCTATAACCTTTCAAGAAACTACTGATAACACTTACCAGTAAATCACATCAGCCCTGGCCAAAGACTTGCTGTTATAGCAAATCAAGCATGGCGCAACATCAACTCCCAATACCGGGAGAGACGAAACCCCTCCTATCGCTCATTGCCTCCATATGACTCGGGATTGTGCCCAAAATCCACCTGTTTGCACAACTCCTTTGAGCCATAGTAGGGAGGAAATCAAAGCACAGTGGGAACCACAAAAGACTCTATGACGATCTCGGGTCTACAGAATAACCTGTACAAGTGTCACCAGAGAACTGCTATCTGACGATAAGTATGGTACCATCTAAGAGTTCTCAGCGAGTCTTGTTCGGTGTACCCATTCTCTAATGAGCACCTGAGTACAATCTTTGATGTCAAACACCAATGGTTATGGGATCAACCATCGCCCCATACAGGGTCAAGAAACGTACACAATAGTTTACTCTGAAATATCGATGCCCTGTCTCGATACTCTCTCGACTAAGAACTGTTAAAGGATGTGCTTGCGGACTACACAAGCCCCACCAGTATGATCTGCATCATAGTCCTGGTAGTCAAGCCAACATCCTAAGGGCTTTATCAACATATATCTCTGAGATAGTAAACTAAAACAAGTGCACATGTTAAGATAAAGAACAACCAGATAGCATACTATCATGTCGAGCAAGAAAGTCCTCTCTATATATGTCTAAGCATCCACTATAATATATAATAATGGCCTCTAGGGCATATATATTCCTAACAATAATCTCTTTCGGTGCAGTCAATATCCGTATCGCTGGCAACCGACTTAAAGCGTCCGGCACCACATTAACTTTTTCCGGATATTACTTTAGATCAAGATCATAGTCAGCCATCAGCTCTAACCATCTACGCTGCCTCATGTTGAACTCTTTCTGTGTGAACATGTACATTAGGCTCTTGTAATCGGTAAATACTTCAACTCTTTCGCCCAATAAGTAGTGTCTCCAAATCTTTAGTACGAAGATTACTGTTGCTATCTCTAAATCATGAGTTGGGTAGTTCTTATCGTGGATCTTCAATTGTCTCGACGCATACACTATAACCTTCCCATGCAGCATCAAAACACAACCCAAACCTTTACCAGATGCGCCGCTGTGAATAACTAGTCCTCCGAAACCATCTGGTACTGTCAGGATAGGAGCGGTTGTCAATCTTTGCTTCGGCACTTCAAAAGCCAACGCACACTTCTGAGTCCACACGAACGGTATCTCCTTCCGTGTTAGCTTGGTCAATGGTTCTGCTATTCGAGCGAAGTTCTCCACAAACCTTCTATAACATCCAGCAAGCCCAAGGAAACTTCTGATCTCCCCCATGCTCTTTGGAATCGGCCAATCGTGAATATCTGCAATCTTTTCGGGGTCAACTGCAATTCCATCTCCGGATACCACATGACCCAAGAACTTCACTTCGTCGAGCCAATAAATTTTCTTTCCTCAACGCATGCAGTACAATTCTCAAGTGTTCTGCATGCTCTTCTTTGCTTCTCAAATAGACCAAAATATCGTCAATAAACACCACCACGAACTGATCCAAATATGATGAAAAGATTCGGTTCATCAAGTCCATAAATATTGCTGGTGCGTTAGTAACTCCAAATGGCATCACTAAATACTCGTAATGCCCATATCGAGTTCGGAATGTTGTCTTGCAAATGTCTTCTTTTTTCACCCGAACTTGATGATACCCTGATCGTAAATCCAACTTTGAGAATACTTTCGCGCCGCTGAATTGATCGAATAGTTTGTCGATGCGAGGGATTGGGTACTTATTCTCAATAGTCAGTCGATTTAAATATCGATAGTCAATGCACATCCTCCATGTGCCATCTTCTTCTTGACTAAAGAACTAGAGCTTCCCAAGGTGAACCATTGCTGCGAATCCAACCCTTCTCTAGTAATTCGAAAACTTGTCTCTTTACCACTTCCAGTTCCACCGGTGCCATCAGATAATAAGCCTTCAAAATTGGTGCTGCTACAGGAATAAGATCAATCGCGAACTCCATATCTCGTTTGGACGGTAAACTCGAGATTTTCTTGAACACATCCATGAAATCCCGAACTGCTATTAGCGCTTCATCTGCAATTTGTTTATGAACTTCACCCTTCAGTAAACGGTTCCCTTCATCGTGAATTTTCAAGTTTGTTCTAAGACTTGTGGGTTAACAGCCAACCACATTTCCGCTGCACTACTCTGATAAACCGAGACGGGTTCGTCAGAACTTCTTTAATCAAAACATCTTACATCTGATTGGTCTTGAAGCAGTCTGTACTACTGCAACCATCATATGTTCTCCTGTATTTCTCCTTATTCTTCGAAACGCAAATGGATTGGTTCTTACGGGACGAGAGGAAAGATATAACGCGGTTGCTGGATTCAAGCATGCGATAAGACATAAACTCATAAGCAATGACGCCGAAAGGAAACAAGGTAATACAACGACCATAAGTCAAGAAAATGAATCAAAATAGGACTCCAGGTTACCTAAATAGAGTACCGCATTGTAACAATGTCATGGTACATAGTTACAATCATATAACTCCATTCAAGTCGCCCAAATCTTACTATCAGAATCGAAGGAATAAGAAGGGAGAAACAATACAGAACCAAAAGGATTCCAAACCGAGATGCAATACCATTTCCGTATCGTCAAGATAAAAGAGTTAAGGGAAATATAAGATTCAAGAATTCGAATAACGAGCACTACTACAATATGGGGTTGCCCATACGGATGATGAAATCCGTAGGGGCAGATTTTTCTTGCCCCTACGGACTAAGCCGTAGGGCCAAATGGTTGTCCCTACGGTGCCCGACATTTTAATTTAAAAATATTAAATCTTAATTTGTTGTTTGGCCCTACGGATCCGCAAACCAATAACCTACGGTTATGTCCGTAGGGGCATCTAAATGGGAATTTAATAAAAAAAAAGGCACAGAAATGCCCTACGCCTCGATCTCTTTCCCTCTCGTTCCCAAAATTTTCTCTCGTTCCCGCGTCTCCAATTTTCTCTTCGTCGCCACCGCACGCCCTCCGTTCTCAGCCCGCCACCGCCTTCCGTTCTCGGCCCACCACCGCCCTCGTTCTTCCTCGTCGCCGATTGCGTGCGTCGTCAACCGCCAAGTGTCTCCGTCGTCTTCTCCACTGTCTACAGGTAAGTAAATCTCCAATTAAACATAATTGTGATGATGTTAGGGCTAGTGTTCAGGGTTCGGGTAGGGATGAGGGTTAAGGTTAGGCATCGGGTTCAGTTTATGTTAGGGTTAGGGTTAGGGTTAGGGTTAGGGTTGGGGCTCGGCTGGGGCTGGGGCTGGGGTTTAGCTGGGGCTGGGTCTGGGGTTAGGGTTAGGTTGGGGCTGGGGTTGGGGTTGGGGCGGGGCTGGGCTGGGCTGGGGCTGGGGTTAGGATTAGGTTGGGGTTGGGGTTTGCTGAATTTGGCAAACCTGAGAAGAATTTCCAGCAATTTTAGCCTAGTTTGATTACTATAATTATTGTTGATCGAGAAAATCTTGGGTCCTTCTAATCAAACATTGTTTGTTACTGTATGTCAACGAGTACTGATAAAAGAAAAAACCGATTTCAAGTGGAAATTAGGTATGTACAATGTTCTAATATAAAAATTAAGAAATCCCTTTTATTTAAATATAAAAGCATATGTTTCATGTTAACAATAGGAGTTTGGCTTCAAGCATGGTTAATTATATATGGATCTATGTTTATAATTATGAAAAAGAGTATCAACTTAGAACTATCATACTATCATGTTGATCTGCATGGTGATCTGATGAATGTGTCTAAATTTTATATAATCTCCTAGAAATACCTTGATGCCTTGTATCGATAAATTTCAGGTTAATTAGTTAATTAGGCATATGGATTGTTATATTATAGGTGAGCCGAATATCAAGAAATTGTAGAATTATTGGATTTATGAGTTTTGATAAACATTGATTTGATAAAAAAATGGTAATTTGTAATATCTTAGTTTTTCCCAAGTTAGGGCTTCAAGCCAAGGTTGTTCTCCTCGTCGCCACCGCCGGTTTCGTCGCCACTGCAGTTCTCGTCGCCACCGCGGTTCAGGTCGTCGCCCCAGCCCCAGCAGCCGTTCAGGTGAGTAAATCTTGAGGTAAGTTAAAGAATTTATTGGATTATTTTGGGCTTAGGGTTCATGGCGTGCGAGTTGGGGTTGGGCTGGGGTCGCAGTTGGGGTCGGGTTAGGGTTAGGGTTGGGGCAGGGGCTGGGCTCCGGGGTCGGGGTAGGGTTAGGGTCGGGGTCGGGGTCAGGGTCGTGGAAGGGTCAATTTATCAAATTTTTTATTGGGGGTGCGGCTGGGGCTGCGGGCTGGGGCTAGGGCTGGGCTGCGGCTAGGGCTAGGGTTGGGGCTGAGGCTGGGGCTGCGGCTGGGGCTGTGCGTCCTCCAGAGGGCGATCATAGGATCGGTGAAGTGAGGTGGCTGGATATGAGATACGATGGATTTCCATGTGTTCAATGGAATGATGAGGGTCAGAGTCAGTTATTCATATATCTCCCAAAAAAGAATGAGTTTGTTATCAAAGGTGTATTGACTTCTACATCAAGGAATATCAGTTATATGCCATCCAGTGACTAAGTCTGTTTCTGGCCCAACCATATTTATGAATCCTTTCTTCTTTTTCCTTCTTACGTATATTTACTAGTTTAGACTGTATGCACCTCTGCAATCAACACCGAGAACTTGTACATTATAGGTTAATAGACATATGCTATGAAATCACGGTGCATATCGAATTCATGATATGTTATAGTCCCTCATTATTTTTACTGTGGTGAGAAAGTAGTCGCTGGTAGCCACAAGCCATAGAATTGGCAGTTGTCCTACCTGCGATAACATCTTATAAATCATCAGTAGACATCTCTGTTATATTAATCTTTTAATATCTGCATGCATGCATGTTTATTTGCATATTTCCACTTGTTTGTGCCATAGTTTTTGTGTGCATGTGTGCGTGTGTGCCACAGTTATATTTACTTCTACATCAAGGAATATCAGTCGCATTGCAGGATTTAGTCCGGTTTTGGCCTAACCGCATTTATGAATTTGTCTTTTAGATGTTTTCCTGAGTGTCACATCGTTCTCACCCAAGTTTGTAAGCCATGTTCATTATTCTTTCAATTCTTTTAACTTGAATATGCCAGTTATTGTTCCGTTTACTATAAAGTTGCAACAAAGAGTCTCTGTTAGCACTTCCATGCACCCTTTACATGTTTTTATCATTTCCACTCCTATCTATCCAGAAAGTCAACATCTTCTGGTATTTGTTTTCAAAAAGAAAAGATAAGAGAGGAAAAGATATTTGTCCGTCTCATATTTGAGCCATACTTTTGATTTTCGTGCAGATTCTGGGTTGATTTTCTGTGATAATTCATAAACATAGTAATATTTGTAATGTTTCTTCTTGTTAGTCTAGCTTTCCTCTTATGAATGCCAACACTGTTTTTGCCCTCCTTTTCTTCGTGGCACATGATATCTTGCACCTCTCCTCTCGAAAACTTATTTCTCTTTTATTTTATATATCTTTATTTTATTTTATCTTATTTGCTACGCTTTGTTTTGTTTTATCATATTTTTCCTCTGCTAATTATATTCTTCTAGATCATGTTTGCCTAATCTATCCGAGGCTTAGCATAATCTAGTTGCGATAAACAATTCCATCTTCTGCTACTATGGTGGCACTGAGAAACTTCCATTTAGAAATGACAACACGTATTTTGTGGAAGTACTGTACATAAGTAAAACCACAACGGGCATGACAAATTTGTTGACCAGGTTCCGATTACTGTGTGAAAGTTGTTCGGATGAAATTCTAATTCTGGTGGAATTGAAACCGATAACCGGTTCATATGGTGATTTAGGCTGCTTCAGTGATATTTGTGCCTACATTGATGCCTCAAGCAACGAATCAAATGATGTGGATCACAAACTAATTAAATAAATTTTGAATACCAATCTGGACTGGGATTTGAATACCAATCCTAGTTTGCTACATTTTTTTATATATAGTAGATGGTGATACTTTTTTAAGTAAAAACAACCCTACACTTAAGCGAAATCATAAATCGAAACACACATATATAGAATACAACTCATATATGGGTATCCTCAAATCTAACTTTCATTGAATTTGCACGCGCACTTAAAATAACAACCTTTATACTAAAAA
The DNA here is from genome assembly GCA_030015575.1 of Agapanthus africanus. NCBI lineage: Eukaryota > Viridiplantae > Streptophyta > Magnoliopsida > Asparagales > Amaryllidaceae > Agapanthus > Agapanthus africanus. The sequence continues at coordinate 685,400,971 of JASDDO010000031.1, read as the reverse complement.
ATTATGTATGCCATTACTTAGTAGTTTATGGTTTTTAGACGCAAAAGCCATTTGAGAAATACTTTTCCAACACACTATTAATCCATATTTTCAATATAGTCATTGAATTTGCACGCGTACATAATAAGAAGGAGAAGACAGTAATGTGCCAGAAGAAGAAGGAGAAGACAGTAATGTGGCAGAAGAAGAAAAAAATGACATTCCTTGTTCTCTGTTTCAGCATCAATCTTCTGATATGAACTAATGATGGCTTTCACATAGGCTTTTCCCTTTAGAGACTTCTTAGTGTCCAATGGAAAGCATACATAAGATTTGTGCAGGTCATGTTCTTCTATGACTTTCAAGAGTCTCAACTGATTCTGTAAATTACACTCTAGTTGGGTGGTACTTTTACCACTTCTCACTGCAGGTGCGCTCTCTAATATCCATTTTGAATGTAATATTATCGATATTCAAAATGGATATTAGAGAGCGCACCTGCAGTGAGAAGTGGTAAAAGTATCGCCCAACTAGGGTGTAATTTACAGAATCAGTTGAGACTCTTAAAAGTCATAGAAGAACCCGACCTGCACAAATCTGATGTATGCTTTCCATTGGACACTAAGAAGTCTCTAAAGGGAAAAGCCTATGTGAAAGCCATCATTAGTTCATATCAGAAGATTGATGCTGAAACAGAGAACAAGGAATGTCATTTTTTCTTCTTCTGCCACATTACTGTCTTCTCCTTCTTCTTCTGTCACATTACTGTCTTCTCCTTCTTATTATGTGCGCGTGCAAATTCAATGACTATATTGAGAATATGGATTAATAGTGGGTAGGAAAAGTATTTCTCAAATGGCTTTTGCGTCTAAAAACCATAAACTACTAAGTAATGGCATACATAATTTTTTTAGTATAAAGATTGTTATTTTAAGTTTTCCCTTATAGAGATATGATCTAACTGCATCTATAAACTATAAGTGTGCAGAAAATTATGATAAGAAACCATAAGAAAGGGTCGTAGCCATGCATAACCTTGAATCTACATACCAAATCATGCAAAAGCATGCACTTATTGTCACCTTACCTTGGAATATAAAATATCTTGGAAGACTATAAGCGAGCATTTAAATCTTGATAGCTTTTGACTTCAACATATATTTTTCTCAAGTACCATGAAATATACTTGCTCCGTATAAACCGTTTTCAGGAAGATGGATTAATAATGACAAATTATCCATTGTGGCTCATTAGGTTAGCATTTTCTCTTCTATTAACCATCTTACTAATCTGCTTGGTAAATTTATTCGGAACCGGCTGCGAATCATTAAAAGACATGCATAAGAAAGAAAGCTAAAATACAGATATATAGCATACCGATACATCGAAACTTCATAGTTGCGATGGCAATCCAGAGATATTTATTTCTACACACGTGGTGCGCGTGCGAATGCGTCAGGCATCATGGACAAATATTTCAGAACATGGAAAGTATTATTCGTATAAAGTAATTAAAACTTTTAAACACCTTGGGTAGATATTTTCTTAGTTGATGCAATCATATCATGAGGACTAAATTTAAGCTATTATACATATGCATATGTATTTTTCTAACCTAATATATCTCACACACACACACACAGAGAGAGAGAGAGAACACCAGTTTGGTAGAGAAATCAGCTAGCAGGACCCTGAAGAAATGGAGTCCATAGCATTGCTCATTATCATCATCCGTGATCCCTTTGAAAAAATATTATCAAAGGGATCATGGATGATGATGATGAGCAATACTATGGACTCCATTTCTTCAGGATCCTGCTACCTGATTTCTCTACCTACCTGGTGTTCTCTCTCTCTCTCTCTCTGTGTGTGTGTGATATATTAGGTTAGAAAAATACATATACATATGTATAATAGCTTAAATTTAGGCCTCCTGATATGATTGCATCAACTAAGAAAATATCTACCCAAGGTGTTTAAAAGTTTTAATTACTTTATACGAATAATACTTTCCATGTTCTGAAATATTTGTCCATGATGCCTGACGCATTCGCACGCGCACCACGTGTGTAGAAATAAATATCTCTGGATTGTCATCGCAACTATGAATTCGATGTATCGGTATGCTATATATCTGTATTTTAGCTTTCTTTCTTATGCATGTCTTTTAATGATTCGCAGCCGGTTCCGAATAAATTTACTAAGCAGATTAGTAAGATGGTCAATAGAAGAGAAAATGCTAACCTAGTGAGCCACAATGGATAATTTGTCATTATTAATCCATCTTCCTGAAAACGGTTTATACGGAGCAAGTATATTTCATGGTACTTGAGAAAAATATATGTTGAAGTCAAAAGCTATCAAGATTTAAATGCTCGCTTATAGTCTTCCAAGATATTTTATATTCCAAGGCAAGGTGACAATAAGTGCATGCTTTTGCATGATTTGGTATGTAGATTCAAGGTTATGCATGGCTACGACCCTTTCTTATGGTTTCTTATCATAATTTTCTGCACACTTATAGTTTATAGATGCAGTTAGATCATATCTCTATAAGGGAAAACTTAAAATAACAACATTTATACTAAAAAAATTATGTATGCCATTACTTAATAGTTTATGGTTTTAAGACGCAAAAGCCATTTGAGAAATACTTTTCCTACCCACTATTAATCCATATTCTCAATATAGTCATTGAATTTGCACGCGCACATAATAAGAAGGAGAAGACAGTAATGTGGCAGAAGGAGAAGACAGTAATGTGGCAGAAGAAGAAAAAAATGACATTCCTCGTTCTCTGTTTCAGCATCAATCTTCTGATATGAACTAATGATGGCTTTCACATAGGCTTTTCCCTTTAGTGACTTCTTAGTGTCCAATGGAAAGCATACATCAGATTTGTGCAGGTCGGGTTCTTCTATGACTTTCAAGAGTCTCAACTGATTCTGTAAATTACACCCTAGTTGGGTGATACTTTTACCACTTCTCACTGCAGGTGCGCTCTCTAATATCCATTTTGAATGTAATATTATAGATATCCATGCCTGTTTATATCAAAATTACTTATATTGTCAATGTTTGATTGTCTAGTTGTTGGTGATGCGTCCATATCAGGGACAGAGGCCACTCCCGTTCCTCCAGGTATGTTTATATATTATATAGGGCATGTATATTGATTTAGAATGCTATATCATAAATATAAACACATTCCTTTTGCTCTTAGTCGTCCAACTCATTATCATGGGCTGCTTGATGAGATTAGATTTGCGCCTGATGATCTACAAGAGCTTGTTCACTCCCTGTCATATGTGTAAGCAGCGCTATATGCGAGTTTACCTTGTTAGTATGTATGTACTGAAATTAATTAATATTATTCAAATTTTGATACATGCAGATACCAGAGGAGCACATCTTCTATCTCTGTAGGTAAGGCTTTGAATTTGTTGATTTTGGTATTTCTTATCAATTTTATAGACCAGTATGTGCTAAATATAATGTTCTGACAGTTGCTAGGAGGAAGGCAACATTCGAGGCTGCTGACCCCAGTCCTGGACGCCGCACACGGACGGCACCACGGAGGTTGGGAGAGAGGCCGAGGACTGGGCTCTAGCAGGGCCCATATGAGGTTAGACTCCACCCCGGTGGTTACTTCCTCCGTCTCCAGTGAGCGACGTATCCAGCAGGCCACCGTTCAGGAGTTGAATGAGATGCTGGTATGTATACTACTTAATAGTAAAATATAATGTCATATTATAGATATCAACATATCCAATATCAGTACATAGCCTGAGTTTATTTGGTTGTAGACTTATGTTTTATTAATCATACATGTACATATCTAATTAAAATAAACTACAATTTTCCAAACTAGATATCCAAATGGGGTTTCGAAATAACTCGATAATGATAAGAATTCGAATGTGGGTGTAGGAGCGGGTGGTTGAGCAGGCCCAGGTCTCGGGGATCGATTTTACCGGACAGAACGATCCGAGGCTGCTGACCCCAGTTCTGGACGCCGCACACGGAGGGCACCACGGAGGTTGGGAGAGGCCGGGGATTGGGCCCATATGAGGTTGGACTCCACCCCGGCGGTTACTTCCTCCGTCTCCAGTGACCGGCATGTCCATCATGAACTGGATAGCTTGAGGGCCAGCGTTCAGGAGTTGAAGGAGATGCTGGTATGTATACTACTTTATAGTAAAATATCATTTCATATTATATACATATCAACATATCCATAATTAGTACGTAGCTTGAGGTTATTTGGTTTTAGACTTAAGTTTGATTAATCATACATACATATGTAATTGAAATAAACAACGCTTTTCCAAACTAGATATCCAAACAGGGTTTCGAAATAACTTAATAATGATACAAATTCGAATAATAAACAGTTCTTACACGCTTCTTACACACGTTATATCCAGACGCGACAGGATAGATCGGCCGAGCCTCCACACGCATCTCCTTCGGCTGCGGCTCCGCAAGCCACTGCATCGGCTGCGGTTCCGCAGACAGCTCCTGTAGCACCACCGCCCACTCAGACTCCCGCAGCCGCGGCTCCGCAAGCGACTACCTCGATGGCGGCTGCGCAGACCACATCGCCGGCTCCACATGCCGCTCAGACTCCCGCTCGCGACGAATTGCAGAGTTTATTGACCGAGGAGCAGGCGCGCGTTATTCTATCGTTATTCAGAGGTGGAGCTGGACCGAGCTAGGGTAGATTTTTGTTCCTTTTTTTTTGAAACATGTATTTATTTATATCATACACATTGTACTACATTTTGAAACGATATTGATATTGGTTTGTATTTATATCATATTCAGTTTTTGTGTTTCTTTTGTATATTATATATATGCGTGAAATGTGATTATGAATACTGCAATATATGATTTGATTGATGTATATATTATTGTGCACAGGGCGGGAAAAAATCAAGCAGCCCATTTTTTAAAAAAAATTACAGACAATATGTACCTACGGATTAATCCGTAGGCACTCATGTTACCCCTACGGATATGTCCGTAGGGGCTAAATATCAGCAGTAACTGATATTTCCCCCAGATCTCAGTGCCAGGGGGTTGGGAAAGCCCCTACGGATATATCCGTAGGGGCCACTGACTCTCCCCTACGGCGTTATCCGTAGGGGCAAAATATCAGGAATCCTGAATTTGTGCCCCTACGGAAACGTACCTACGCATATATCCGTAGGGGGAAGTACAGGCCCCTACGGATATACCCGTAGGGCCAAGTAATTTATTAAAATAAACCGTAAATAATATAAAATCTCATACCCTGCGGCTTAATCCGTAGGGGAAACTGGACCTACACACATATCCGTAGGGGCAAGTTCAGGGCCTCAACTTGCACCTGCGGCCTTTGCACCTACGGGGTATTTTTTTTCGCCCCTACGTATATATCCGTAGGGGCAGTGGGTTGCCCCTACGGATTTATCCGTAGGGGCAGTGGGTTGCCCCTACGGATTTATCCGTAGGGGCAACCCTTCTTTGTAGTAGTGGAGACAATAATGTGGCAGGGCATGTTTCTAAAATTCTGGATCCTAAGGAAAATGTATTGGGTATCATACCCAACTACAAATTGAACCAAGCCCAGCTAACCTAAAACATATGGCTCTGATACCAAACAAACCCTATCACGCCCCGCTTCCCAAAATACGTAAATACGGCACGTGACAGAGCCAACCATTCTACCTATGGCTAGGAATAATCCCTCCATAATCGCATTACAGCTGTCAATCGGGTATCAAGGACAGTAAACTACTAAATCTATCTATCACATGTCCAATAACCACAAGAACAATAACTGGAAAAGATAGCGGAAGCAATAAAGATCCAAGAAATAACGAACCCGCATAAGAGCTATATCAATAAGGTGGTCCTCACTGATCGACGTCCTATCGAATACTCACATGCTATATCAAGTATCTGGGCCATGCAAAACCCAGACGTCAGTGCGTTGTAAATATCAAAATAATGGTGATAACCAGGATAGGATGCTATGATTAATCATGAGTGTAAATAATAAACACGGGCATAAAACAGTAAGCTATATGTATATGATGTGGATCCTAAAGTCTGTGTTTCTAGGTTATCTATTCTACAAGTCTTTGAAATCAATTAATGGAATTATCGATGTAACTCAATAGTATCCCGTGCGTTCTCAGGACCACGGTCAAGACTCTAGGGGCTGAATCCGAAACGTGCCTCTAAGTAGTAAAACAGGTAACATGTATAGACGAATGATGTTGTCGGGACCCGGTTCTTGCTCACGGAACAAAGTGCCACACGGAAAAAAGTGCCACGCCAATTGTCAAGCCAGGGGACGGGGGCTAGCTCTTGAATCCGTGGGGGCCACCTCTTGAGTCTGTGGGACCCACTGTAGAATAATAGGGAATCTTTGGAACACATTCCGAAAGAGGACCGAACTGCATTATAAATGTAATGATACCACTCTCAATTACAGAGGCGCCTTTTAAGTGAATCGGCACTACAGGAGGTTGAGAACTCCATAGTTAAGCATGCTCGGGCCAGGGAAGCCATGGGATGGGTAACCTCCTGGGAAGTGGCCCCTGGTAGGGTCTGGTTCACTCTATAGGGCAAAACCGTGCGGTTTCGGCCAGTGCGGAAAATGCCATATGTACTGGGACATATGGTGTTACATTTATGGTGGCCCATACAGATCCCTCAGTAGTAGGTCTGTAGTTCGAGGAGAAACCATTGTTCAAAGGTGGGGAGAATGTCGGGATCCGGTTCTTACTCACAGAACAAAGTGCCACGCCAATTATCATGCCAAGAGGTGGGGGCCACCTCTTGAATCCGTGTAGGCTGCCTCTTGAGTCCGTGGGACCCACTGTAGAACAATGGAGAATCTTCGGAACACATTCCGAAAGAGGACCGAACTGCATTATAAAAGTTATGATGCCACCCTCAATTACAGAGGCGTATTTTAAGTGAATCGGCACTACAGGAGCTTGAGAACACCATAATTAAGCATGATCGGGCCAGGGAAGTCTTGGGATGGGTGATCTCCTGGGAAGTGTCCCCTGGTCGGGTCCAGTTCACTCTAAAAGGCAAAACCGTGCAGTTTCGGCCAGAGCGGACAATACCATCTGTACTGGGGCATGGGGCATTACATATATGGAATGTCGGGACCCGGTTCTTGCTCACAGAACAAAATGCCATGCCAATTGTCATGCCAGGAGGCGGAGGCCACCTCTTGAGTCTGTGGGACCCACTGTAGAACAATGGGGAATTTTTGGAACACATTCCAAAAATGGACCGAACTGCATTATAAATGTAATGATGCCACCCTCAATTACAGATGCGCCTTTTAAGTGAATCGGCACTACAAGAGTTTGAGAACTCTGTAGTTAAACGTTCTTGGGCCAGAGAAGTCTTAGGATATGTGATCTCCTGGGAAGTTTCCCCTGTTCGGGCCCGGTTCGCCCCAAAAGGAAAAACCGTGCGGATTCGGCAAGAGCGGACAACGCCATATGTACTGGAGCGTGGGGCGTTATATTTAGGTGGCCCATGCAGGTCCCTTAGTAGTAGGTCTGTGGTTCGCATACAAACCATTGTTTAAAGGTGGGAAGAATGTTGGGACCCGGTTCTTGCTCACGGAACGAAATGCCACGCCAATTGTCATGCCAAGGGGCGGGGGCCACCTCTTGAATCCGTGGAGGCCACCTCTTGAGTCCGTGGGACCCACTGTAGAACTGTTGGGGTCAAAATTTGCACCCCGGTTGACCAAGTCAAATTCAAGGTCAACCCCAAGCCAGGTAGGCCCAATCCCAAGTCAAGCGGGCCCATGCCCAAGTCGAGCCTGGGGCCAGCCTACCCATGCCAACATAGAAATCATGTAACAAATAATTTTGATGTAATTTTTGTGCATGAATGTAAGCAAAATGGGCATCAAGCCAAATTTTTGTAAAGCTCATGGGTTATGTGCAAAAAGAAATGGCGCTTGAGCCATGAGATGGGCAAAATGCCATTTTGTAAAGCCCAAGGGGCTATATGTAAATATGTAAGCCTATATAAGGCAACATGATGATGAATAAAGGATACACTTTTCATTTCTCAAAAAAATTAGGGCATGTGCCTCTTTCTCCTTCCTCAAAGTTCTAAAACCTTCTTCTTTCTTTTGAATTAAATCAAGAGTTTTACTCTTCCTTTTACAAAACTAAATAGTTTTTCACCACAAAACCCACAAAGGGGAGCTTGGATCTTCCATTAGATCTCAAAAATGGGAGATTTTTAAATCTCACCCCCTTTCTCCAAGATCCGGCCAAACGACAGGAAAAAGAAGAAGACCCATCTCCAGAAACCCCACTTTGGGGAAGATCCAGGGCTCAAGGGGAGAAGCCCCCTTCATCAGCTTCAAATTATCGTAGGAGTTTAACTCCTCATATATATACATATATACAAAATAATAGGTGCTCCTTTCTGGGAGTACAACTCCCATTGCAGGGACCAAGTCCCTTTTGCCTCCCGAACGCCCACGTGCCTGGCACGTGAGGCGCTAGCGCCCTTACGCTCAAAGCGCTAGCGCCCGAGCGCCCACGTGCCTGGTACGTGGGGCGCTAGTGCTCAAAGCGCTCTTGCGCTCAGAGCACTAGCGCCCAAGTGCCTGGCATGTGGGGCGCTAGCACTCAAAGCACTAGCACTCTGGCGCTCAAAGCGCTAGAGCCCAAAACGCTAGAGCCCAAAACGCTAGCGTCCGAACGTCCAAAGCGCTAGGGCCCTTGCGCTCAAAGCGCTAGCACCCAAAGCGCTAGCGCTTTTTCCCCCGCATTCTTTGGTTGCCCTTTTCCTTTCTTTTTATATATATATACATACACACACACACACATACTCCACGACACTGTCCTAGTTAGAAAAAATATTCTAACGGGGCGCTGCCCCGCACCCCGTAAGGGGCTGCTAGCCCCCTTAACCCCCAGCCCGCTATCCGGGTAGTGGGACCCCCGTAAAAACTCTGTGGGACCCCCGATATATCTAAAACCCCCCTTCAAAACACAACACTGCACGTTGAGTTCGCATGACCAGTTTAACCCGTCAATCGGAGGTTCCCTCGCTCCAAAGGCGAAGGGTAATTAAGGGCAGCTTAGTCCGTGGCTGCCAGAGATTCGGATCCCCACAATCAATAAACCCCATCCTACCCTTGGCAGGAGGAATCTCTAATGCGCCTGACAAGCGCGCGCGTATTCCCATCTCAATGGGGTGACGAAAAACACCCTACAGATTCTGGCACGCCCGGTGGGACCTTTCTCTCCTCCCATATTTCGGGTTAAGCATTCATGCGAACTCAATCAATACACATATCGATATTTTTACTAACATAATGCGTTTTCATGCAGGACTTCAAGCGATCAATCCTCAACCATGTCTCCGAAGATGAACTCAGCTCCCGTCTCCTACACGATGAAGATGGACTCCAGGACGGTCCTTCCGGCCAGTTTTGGGCGACAGTGGGAGGAGCCGCCACTACCATTCGGCTCTATTCTGTTCATGCCAGCGAATGTCGTCCCTGCTTTTCAAGCCCCGGTGATGGATAAAACAGCCTTAAAGGGGAAAAGGCCGAACGTCATGGTCGCGAGGGCACCTCAGCCCAAGCGCAAGTCCGTTTCCGAACGACTCTCCATGGCCCCAACTGGGGGCAAGGCCATCAACACCAACAAAGCAACAGGGCGTCCCGAGCAAGCTCCAGCGGTGCCCTTGACAACTGCTCGATCGGGTGTCTTCTCTAAGCTCCCCGCTAATCGACTCACGGTGGCTTCCCAGGAAATGGATGCCCGCCAAGCCCTTAAAATTGAGAAGCTAAGGCAGAAAAGGCTCAGATATAGAGCCAACAAAAGGGCTAGGGCTCCTGCTAGGCTGAACCTCATGAGGTTCGAAGAATAGGGTTACCCCGCCAAAGATGAGGAAATGGCTGGATATGTGGTCCACACTGTCTACATGGTGGGCACGGCAAGAGTAAGGACGGGGCCACCACATCTCAAATCCAATCTGGCTTGAACGTGGTTGCCGCTTTCCAAGAACAGCCGCCTCCTCTGGATGATGAAAACCCTCTCGATGAGGATGATTGGCAGAGAGAGCCCTCAGTTCATGAGGAGTCGGGCTCGGAAAGCGAAGATGAGCCAATCTTCCGTCCTAAGAACGCAGAGCAGCAACTTCTCCAAGAGCTCCGAAAACAGCTCAGAAGCAAAGACAAGGAGATGGTCAAAATTTACTCCAAAATTGACGACTTGACGAATGTTGTCTTGCAGCTCACGGCCCAACTTGCCTCTCAGCCGACCAATCAGGCGCAGGGCTCTGCTCATGAACCGGGAAACGGTGTCCCGAGACAGCCGATGCCTATTCCCTCAAATCCAAAAGTGGGCGGACCGCATGAAAATCAGTCACATCCTATCTCGGGAAATGTCTTGGCTACCGATGACAGTAGCCCGCTAACTAAAGATCAAATCAGGGATTTGGTTGCCAACAAAGTAAAAACATTGGTAGCCGAAGCCAAAGCGCAAAAAGATATCAGCAGTAGTGGGAGACCATATCCTGCTCAGTATAATCTGGTAGAATTTCCTAGCGGCTATGTCATCCCAAAATTCGGAAGATTCGATGGGACGGGAAATGTGAATCAGCACATCGCCCACTTTAAAGCCTCATGCGGGGATACTAGGGCAATGATGCACTTCTCCTCCGCCAGTTCGTTAATAGCCTGGACGATGTTGATTTCGACTGGTACGCGAGCATACCGGATGGCACCGTCATAAATTTCGTCCAAATGGAGTCTCTGTTTTGGCAGAGGTTCATGAGCGTCAGTGATAAGATCACCATCGCCGACCTCGTAAGGACCAAGACAAAGAACAACGAAAGCAGCAAGGATTTTATAACCCGATGGCGCAATCTCTCCGTCAAATGTGAACCGCCGATAGAGCAGGACCAATCTGTCAGTCTCCTCGTCGGAAATCTTAACAATTGGATGGCCCCATTTCTATGCACCGCGGGTCTCAAAACATTCCAAGAGCTGACTAGAAAAGTTCAGATGCTGGAGCGCTCAAAGCAGGAGTCCTCCTCCGACACCCAAAATAACAATAGGTCCTGGAGAAACCGAAAGGACGAAAATCGCAAAGGCGGAGGTTCTGATGATACTGAATCTTTTAACACTTCGGCTAACCGAAATAAGCAAGGGATGAGCGGGCCTAATGCCAACCAGCCTCGGAAGCCAGTATTCGAAAAAGGAGGAGAATCTCCACTGAAAGAGAAGCTGGATAAGGTCTATTCCTTCAGAAGGGACAAAGTCCACAAAATATTCAAAGGCACCCCGAGGAACGGTCTACAACTCCCAGAGTCAAAAAGACCGCAGGAAGCGAACATGACCGACGACCCCAAATACTGCCCCTATCACAGAGTGATAGGTCACGCCATTGAGGACTGCTTCGTCTTCAAAGATTGGGTCAAAAAGCAATACAAGGAAGGAGAGATAGAACTGTCCAAAGGCGTGTTAACAAACAGTCAAGCCGCAACCACCAATTTCATATAAACGGAGACCGAAGTTCTTCGTGAAACAGATTCTCTCAGACATCTGCCTTTCTCTGAAAACAATCGACCTTCAAGTCGTTAAACTGGGAATGTAAAAAAAAATATATGTAAATAAACAAAAAATGCGTAAATAAAAGAAAAATAAAAAAAGCCGAAATGATGGGGCAGCTCGCAATAATAATCAGTGAGTAAAATAAAAATAAAAATAAAGCCGAAATGATAGGGCAACTCGCAATAAAAATCAGCGAGTAAAATAAAGATGAAAATTAAAGCCGAAATGATGAGGAAACCGCGAATAAAAAGCCGAAATGATAGGGAACTTGCGACCTTCGCAATAAGAAAAGCTGAAATGATAGAGCAATCGCGGTAAAACAAAAAAAAAACAAAACAACGGCGAATGATGAGTCGCTCCTGGTACCATATCCCAGTGCAGCGATGCAGACGCCAACCAAAATTCAAATTCCCAAAATTCTCCTTGCCCTACGGCCAGTCCCCAAATTGACTACCGTATACAATCCACGAGCTCAAATAATTCTCACCACGCCCATGACCCACCACAACCACCAGTTACATGGCTGGTCTCCGCCCTTGGAATTATGCTCCATTGGGAAGACCCACTCATGTGTCCTCACGATACATAAGGAGAACAGACCTTCATGAGATCCTTACGACTCACAAAAGAAAAACACACTTGGGGGTCCTCATGACTCCTAAGGAGAAAATGCACCTACGTGATCGTTACGACTCGTAAGGAGAAAATGCTTTTATGGGACCCTTACAGCCCATAAAATTGAAAAGCCTTAGGTGATAGGGATTTAAACCTGTCTCCTAAGCCATCGCTTCTCAATAGGTAATGGCGAATGATGAGTCGCTCCTGGTGCCATATTCCAGTGCAGCGATGCAGACGCCAGCCAAATTCCAAATCCCAACGGCGAATGATGAGTCGCTCCTGGTACCATATTCCAGTGCAGCAATGCAGACGCCGGCCAAATTCCAAATCCCAATGGCGAATGATGAGTCGCTCCTGGTACCATATTCCAGTGCAGCAATGCAGACGCCAGCCAAATTCCAAATTCCAACGGCGAATGATGAGTCGCTCCTGGTACCATATTCCAGTGCAGCGATGTAGACGCCAATAAAGTCCCGAAATGTTTCCGGCCATACGTTCTGGATCATACATCCTGCAAAACCGTATACAATCCACGTGCGTAAAATGATCCCAATCTCTCCCAATTCCTACCGGCGATACCACATTCAAAGTCCCACCGGTGATGAAGATTCAGAAAAAAGGTATTTCCACAAGAAAAATGGGCACGGATAAAAACCCGAAAGGGCTCCGTGAGTAAAAACAGCAGTATTGCCGGCGAGTTTGTGAAAACCCGAAAGGGCGCAAACTCGTGAAAAAGAGATGAAATGCACTCGCAAAGTCCTCTCGACTTTGTGAGGGGGAAATTCCCGCGTGAGATCCTTACGACTCACAAAGGAGCAACACACTTGGGAGTCCCCATGACTCCTAAGGAAAAAATAAACCTACGGGATCCTTACGACCCGTAGGGAGAAAATGCTTTGTGAGACCCTTACGGCTCACAAAATTGAAAAGTCTTAGGTGATGGGGACCTAAAACCTGTCTCCTAAGCCATCGCTTCCTAACAAGCAAGCGCAAATGATGATTCGCTCCTGGTAACATATTCCAGTGTATCGATTCTGATGCCAAACAAAAACCTAAATCCCCAAATCCTCTCATGGAAAATGATGATTCGCTTCTGGTACCATATTCCAGTGCAGCGATGCTGATGTCAACCCAAATCAAATCAAACCAACAACTTCTGCGGCGGAATCATGCTCCGTCCCAGAATTTACCCCGTGTCAAAATCATGCTTCGCCTCGGGATATCTACCTTCCCTGTCGGAATTATGCTTCGGCTCGGAATCAACCAGCGACCTCCACATCGGAATTAAACCCCGCCTCGGAATCAAGTCAACCAGCAAGCTCTGCGCCGGAATCATGCTTCATCTCAGAGTGTACACCGTGTCGAAATCATGCTTCTCCTCGGCGTATTTGCCTTCCCTGTCGGAATGATGCTCCGATCTTTGGAATCATGCTCCGCTCTTCGGAATGATGCTCCGATCTTTAGAATCAAGCTCCACTTCAGAATGATGCTCCAATCCCTAGAGTCATGCCCCACTCTTCGGAATGATGCTCCGATCTTTGGAATCATGCTCCGCTCTTCGGAATGATGCTCCGATCTTTGGAATCATGCTCCGCTTCGGAATGATGCTCCGATCCCTGGAATCATGCTCCACTCTTCGGAATGATGCTCCGATCCCTGGAATCATGCTCCGCTCTTCGGAATGATGCTCCGATCCTTGGAATCATGCCTCTACTCTTCGGAATTATGATCAGACTCTTCGGAATGATGCTCCGATCCCTGGAATCATGCTCCGCTCTTCGGAATGATACTCCGATCTTTAGAATCATGCTCTGCTCTTCGGAATGATGCTCTGATCCCTGGAATCATGCTCCACTCTTCGGAATGATGCTCTGATCCCTGTAATCATGCTCCGCTCTTCGGAATGATGCTCCGATCTTTGGAATCATGCTCCGCTCTTCGGAATGATGCTCCGATCCCTGGAATCATGCTCCGCTCTTCGGAATGATGTTCCGATCTTTGGAATCATGTTCCGCTCTTCGGAATGATGCTCCGATCCCTGGAATCATGCTCCGCTCTTCGGAATGATGCTCCGATCCTTTGAATCATGCATCTACTCTTCGGAATTATGCTCCGACTCTTCGGAATGATGCTCCACTCTTCGGAATTATGCTCCGATCCCCGGGAATCATGCTCCCCGAGGAATATTCCAACCCTGGAATTATGCTCCGCAAATCGGAATGATGCTCCGATCCCCGGGAATCATGCTCCCCGGGATGATGCTCCGCCCCTGGAATGATATTCCACCTCGAAGTCCAACTTCAAGATCCATCAATTTCGTGCACACAACTCATGCATGCAGTGTGCATTCATTGATGGGGGTACTTTGTTGGGGTCAAAATTTGCACCCCGGTTGACCAAGTTAAAGACAAGGTCAACCCCAAGCCAGGTGGCCCCAAGCCCAGGTCAAGCGGGCCCATGCCCAGGTCGAGCCCGCGGCCAGCCTACCCTTGCCAACATAGAAATCATGTAACAAATAATTTTGGTGTAATTTTTTGTGCATGAATGTAAGCAAAATGGGCATCAAGCCAAATTTTTGTAAAGCCCATGGCTTATGTGCAAAAAGAAATGGCACATGAGCCATGGGATGGGCAAAATGCCATTTTGTAAAGCCCAAGGGTTAAAAAGGGGAGATTTTTAAATCTCACCCCCTTTCTCCAAGATCCGACCAAACGACAGGAAAAAGAAGAAGACCCATCTCCAGAAACCCCACTTTGGGGAAGATCTAGGGCTCAAGGGGAGAAGCCCCCTTCATCGGCTTCAAATTATCCTAGGAGTTTAACTTCTCATATATATACATATATACAAAATAATAGGTTCTCCTTTCTGGGAGTACAACTCCCATTGCAGGGACCAAGTCCCTTTTGCCTCCCGAACGCCCACGTGCCTGGCACGTGAGGCGCTAGCGCCCGAGCGCCTACGTTCCTGGCACGTGGGGAGCTAGCGCTCTTGCGCTCAGAGCGCTAGCGCCCAAAGCGCTAGCGCCCAAAGCGCTAGCGCCCGAGCGCCCATGTGCCTGGCATTGGGGCGCTGGCGCTCAAAGCGCCAGCGCTCTTGCGCTCAGAGCGCTTGCGCCCAAAGCGCTAGCACTCTGGCGCCAAAAGCACTAGCGCCCGAGCACCCACATGCCTGGCACGTGGGACACTAATGCCCAAAGCGCTGGCGCCCTTACGCTCAAAGCACTAGCACCCAAAGCGCTGGCGCTTTTTCCCACGTATCCTTTGGATACCCTTTCCCTTTCTTTTACACACACACACACACACACACATAATCGAACTTTCGTTATATAGGATAACCTTTGTTGATGGAGTAGGTACTAAGTAGAGTGACGTACCGTACATATGTTCCGCGGCATATTTACGATATGATGCTCCGCCTAAGATACCTTAGGATTTATATCTTGAGATCTTCCTTCTATTCCTTCCGTTGATCTATCTTCGCCAGTGCATGATTGGTTGTTCAATCACCATGCTATGAGGGCCGAGAGGGCTACAGTTAGAGATACGGTCAGAGCAGACTTGTCTGGGACAAGGACTGACTGGGATGACTTTTCGATGATATAGAGACATGTCGTTTATTCATATATGATCGAGTTCAAATTGTGGGGCAAGTTTTTCGGGATCCGCACCAGATGGTAGAGTTATTGTTAGAGATCAGACAGACTTGAGACGTGATGTTTTTCTTCTCTCTGAAAATCGTGGTGTCATGTACTGTTAGAAAATGGTAACAATCATTGCTGAGGTTATCGAGATGTTGCTTCCCGAGTCCATGAAGTTAAATGGTTGACGACGTTACCGGTATAGATGGATCAGCAGGATTCATAACCGTTCAGAAGTGAGATGGTTAGGATTTTAATCCATTGTGGCGCTTCGATACGAGATCGGCGAAATTGATGTATTTCTTCCGATGGAGTCTGTTCAGACCAGGTGCAAATAGTTCAAGAAAGCGTATAGTAAGCTTTTATCCGACAAATTGGGACGGGTCTTCGAAGGTGAGATTAGCCAGACTTCTCTACAGGGTATCAGAAGTAACGGATTCGCTAAATTCTCCAAGTGTGCTTTCTGGCTGGATAGTGTAGATTTCTTGGGTCATGTAGTTGCAAGAGATGGGATAAGTGTAGACCCAAAGAAGATAGAAGCGGTACAGCACTGGTCCAGACCTGTGTCAGTTAGAGAGGTCCGAAGTTTCTTGGGTCTGGCCGGTTATTACAGACGTTTTGTGCAGGATTTTTCTCGGATCGCTGCACCGTTGACCGGATTGACTAGGAAGGAAGTTTCATTTTTGGACAGATGCATGTGAACAGGGTTTCCAGCAGTTAAAGACTCGATTGACGACTGCACCTGTCTTATCGTTACCTTCCGGGTCAGGTGGGTTCGTGGTATATTGTGATGCATCTCGAGTGGGTTTAGGCTGTTTATTGATACAGCACGACAGGGTTGTAGCTTATGCTTCTCGACAGTTGAAGAGGAACGAGCAGAACTACCCCACTCATGATTTGGAGATGGCTACTGTAGTATTCACATTGAAGATTTGGAGACATTACATATATGGATAGTCGTGCCAGATTCTCACAGATCATAAGAACTTAAAGTATATTTTTTAGAAGAGGAATCTGAATTTAAGACAGCGTAGATGGAGGGAACTCATGAAAGATTACGATTGTAAGGTCTTGTATCATTCAGGCAAAGCAAAGGTTGTGGCAGATGCCTTGAGTCGAAGGTCTGGAGGTATCTTATCTTGTTTGCACACCTTACAGAGACAGTCTTCTACAGACTGGCAGATTTTATGCGATAGTCGTGTACAGTTCGAGTTCACCTCGACAGGAGGACAGTTAGCACATGTTCGCACCCATCCTCAGTTATTGGATCGTATTCGAGAGACACAGCCGTAGATGCTCGTATGACGAAGATCATGGATCAGGTTAGGCAGGGTAGAGAGTCGGAGTTTGTGGTTGATGATCATGGAATATTACGCTTTGGGACTCGTCTTTGTGTACCAGATTCTAACGGATTGAAACGTGAGATCTTAGAGGAGGACCATAGATCAACATACAGTATTCATCCTGGTTCCACCAAGATGTATCATGACTTGAGGGATGGTTATTGGTGGGAAGGAATGAAGAGGGATGTTGCGGAGTTTGTTTCAAGATGCTTGACTTGTCAGCAAGTCAAGGCAGAGCACCAGAGGCCGGCTAAAGAATTGCAGCCCTTACCCATTACGGAGTGGAAATGGGAACAGATTTCCATGGATTTCATTGTGGGTCTACACAAGACTAGCAGAGGGTATGATTCCATTTGGGTGATTGTAGATAGATTGACCAAGGCAGCTCACTTTCTACCAGTGAAGACGACGTATGAGTTTACGCAGTATGCTCAGATTTTTATCGAAGAGATTGTTCGATTGCAGGGAATTCCAACGGGCATAGGGTCGGATAGGGGTACCCAGTTTACTAACAGGATATGGCAGAAACTTCAAGAAACTCTTGGTACACGATTGAGTTTTAGTACAGCTTTTCACCACAGACGGATGGTCAGTCAGAGCGGACCATTCAGACTTTAGAGGATATGCTTCGAGCTTGCAGCCTTGATTTTGGTGGTAGTTGGGATCGTCACTTAGCTTTGATAGAATTTTCGTACAACAATAGTTTTCAGAAGACGATCCAGATGGCTCCCTTTGAAACATGTTATGGAAGGAAATGTCGACGCTTTTTTGCTCGACGGAACTGAGCGAGAGTAGCATTTTGGGACTGCAGGTAGTACAGGAGACTACGGAAAAGATTCAACTGATACAAGATAGAATGAGAGCAGCCCAGTGCAGACAGATATCATATGCAGATCGACGACGACGTAAACTCAAGGTTGATGTGGGAGACCATGTGTTCCTTCGTGTGTCTCCGATGAAGGTGTGATGCGTTTTGGGAAAAAGGGAAAGCTCAACCCCAGATATGTCGGACCTTACGAGATTCTAGAGAGAGTGGGTGCTGTAGCTTATCGTTTAGCACTTCCACCGAGTTTTACTGATATGCATCCGGTGTTTTACGTACCGATGCTTCGCAAGTAACTTCACAATCCTTCTCACTCGATCCAGCATCAGACCTTACAGCTTGAGCCGGATTTATCCTGCAGAGTGCAGCCGGTCCCTATTCTAGACCGGCAGGAAAAGAAACTGAGATCCAGGGTACTTCCATCGGTAATGGTTCTTTGGGAAAGGAAGGAATCGCGAGGGGATTACTTGGGAAACCAAGGATGCGATGCGAAAGAGATTTCCACAGCTTTTTGAAGGTATGTCTAGTTAATTTTTAAATTCGGGGACCGAATTTTCTTAAGGGAGGAATATTGTAACCTTCAGAAAATTTGAAAATAAATAAAATTAATTAATTAAATAATAAAAGGTTAAATTAAAAAGTTATTAAAACCAAATAAGACAATTTCATAAGATGGATGTAAAACAAATTAAATTAAAATTTTAGTATGCAACATAAATAAATTATAAGGGTTTTAATGTGAATTTTAGTTTCATTTTAATAAAAAAGAGTGTTTTATAAAAACATAGGTTGTGAAGGGTATTTATATAAAGTTTAGGATTTTGTGCAAAATGGGAAATTGTTAAGGGTGTAAGTAGAAAAGGGGTTAGATAAAGTTAGTTCAGAATTTTATCAAGATAATTCATTTTAGAAATGATAAAGCATTGCCGCCAGCTCCTCTCATGCACAACACACTCCCCACACCTCCTCCTTGCATGAAACCACCACATCTTGCTTGGTGACACCTCCTCCTACACCTCACCCTTCTCTTCACCATTTATATAAGGTGTTCAGATCAATTAATCAATTTAAAACTTCTGAAAATTCAAAAGAAAGAAAAGAAAACTAGAACAAACAAAGAAGTGCAAGAGAAAGAAGAAGAAGAGAGCTAAGTATAGGGATTCCTCATCATCAAGATAGGACAAGAAGGTTGTACATCTTGGAGGGTGTTCTTCCGGCAAGTTATTTGTAGGTAAAATCCTTAATCACGGTAGGGATTTAATTCTGTAACTAGTTCAAAGTTTGAAATCAAAGTGTCCATGATATCGTATTTTAAGCAAAATTGGACCCTGTAGTAATCTGCTGTAGTTTAGAGAAAAATTAACTTAACTAAATAGGGTATTAATGATGTGTGTTGACCTTAGAGCAACCCATAGGAACACGAACCAGAGGGCTCGGTTTTGGGCCGGCGACCAATAGGGAAATTCCGGCGTCGCCGGATTTGTAGGGAGCTAGGGTGTTTTGGCTTGTTGGGTGGGTCTCTGTGTAGAATTTTGGTCATTTTGGTATTGTTTAATCAAGCTAGTTTAACTGTATATAAAATCTGAAAGCTAATATCGGAAAAAGTTTCTAAAAATCCAAAATACGACACGGTTAGAACGTATCGCGATCTGTTTTCCGTCGCGATGCAGAGTTGGGTTAAATTCCAGTAAGGCTAAATGTTAAATAGCTTGATATAGTCATATACAATATAACTAGTACGTAGGAACGTGTGTTTTCATATTCGCCGTGTTGGAATAGCCGTTTCCTTATACAAGTTAATTTTCGATGTTATATTCAAATACGGGAACTTTGGAGGCCGCGAGGAAAGGAAAAGGATTGGAAATTCCTGAGTAGATACGACGTATTTCCGATGAGTAGATTAACATCTACTGGGGAAGTCAGGTGGATGGCGTATAGCACCCCCTCAACCTTATAACTATTATTATAATATCTACTTAAGTTAGCTTTTTTTCAAAGCATCGATATGATATTGAATCTTGCATACCCTCCATTTGTATAAAGTTTCATATATAGTTTTTAAATGAGATATACGTGATATTTGATCCGTACGATATGGGTATGATTTGATGAGTTTGTATGAGGGATCATGTCGTACTTAAGATGATATGTATATAGCGATATGATGAGCTGTAATACAAGAATTTATACGTATCGGAAATGATGAACTTTGTATGCCGAATAACGGCCAATTTATTCTTTGACTCGTAGAGATGGATTATGTTATGTTTTAGGATGTAATACTGGTATGAGCTATATTATTTTAAAAACCACGGTTCGTTGTCTTTTAAATAAACTACCAGGATGCGTGCCAGTTTGTAAAACAAACATCTATTTTAAATCTAAGGCAGCTTCCTTATTTCAAACTTTACGTTCCGATCATTTCTAAAGATAATGGTATAGCTCATAACAAGTAATTACAATAAGTACGTTTAGATTATTTTACAGGTTTGCATTATATTATCTATATTATATGTTTCTACGTTACACTCTGATAGAACACTGCACAAATACCAATGAGTACTATGCTGCACAAGCACGTAAATATATGTTACACTATACCTCATTGGTATTGCCATGTCACTGTAGAATCGTTCTGTTATATATGTGTTAATATATATATTGTTACACCGTAGAACACTTGCACAAATACTAATGATTTCCATGTTGCACGAGCACAGACGCGTATGCTACACTACACATCATTAGTAGTGACATGACACATTAGAATTGAAATCATTATGTTATGTGATATGATTACGTATCTTTTCCTATTCATATTGTAGTACTATAGATACTGTATTTGATTTCTTGGGATTTCTGATTATTTTACTCCTGATGATATATATATCGGTGGTATGGGACACTGTTATATATATACATATATAGTATATCATCAGTACAATCTATATAATTATTCTTATTCCTTACTTGATATTTTGATATGATGAGTAAAACGTCCACCATGAGATTTGTGTTTTCTGATTTTAATATCCGGACCGAGTCGGTGGGTATACGGTTACGGATTTACAATTTTATCCAGACTGAGTCGGTGGGGATACAGTTGGATACATGGTGGACCCGGTCGAGACCGAGGGGCAGGATAGCCTCATTATAGGCGGGGAGCCTAACGGCGTGACTCGATTCCGGAGATAAAAATGAACACGGCAGATATCCAGGGGATACTGACCGTAGATAGAAACGAGCACGACAGATATCCTGGGGATATTGGCCGGGGTTCGATTGGGCACGACGGATATCCAGGAGATACTGATCGTAGCCAGGATATCGGGTGGCGATCATCTGTTGAGATGGTGTCGACGGTATCTGTATTTACGTGTCGATGCTGGATACGAGAGATTGCGGATTTCGATGTCGATGCTGGACATCTATATGTATATTGATGTGATCATTATCATGAGGTACACAGTCAGTTATTTATTTATTGGATTCCACCAGGACTGTTCCGGGGGACAGTACCTGCATATGTTTGTACAGACATTCATAGACAAAGGGAATTCCAATACAGATTATAGATTCATGATTTTGATTCATATGATATTGAGATATTATACTTGTGATGGCATGATAGTTAGTATTACACCTTTGTATATCATATAGTATATCGATACAGATTATGATAGTACTATACTTATAACCTAGGTATCGTCATGCA
The DNA here is from genome assembly GCA_030015575.1 of Agapanthus africanus. Classification (NCBI taxonomy): domain Eukaryota; kingdom Viridiplantae; phylum Streptophyta; class Magnoliopsida; order Asparagales; family Amaryllidaceae; genus Agapanthus; species Agapanthus africanus. The sequence continues at coordinate 685,379,248 of JASDDO010000031.1, read as the reverse complement.
TTTCGATTTCTACCTTTAGATGCACTTGTATTCACTGAGTTGGCAACTCATCCCCGTTGTGCCACGGTTTCTTGCAGGTTTTACCGCTTGGATTATTAGCGGTTTGGGCACGCATTCTTTTGGGGATTGATGGGTAAGTGAGTTGTTATTGTGTCCTACTAACTCTTGATTATTCATATATTCTTGTATCTAGCGAAAACTCCATCAACTTAGAAATGATATATTATGGACTTAGAAGCGAGACTTAGAGTTTATGTGTGGTGATGTCGCACTCTTTAGAGTCGACTTCTGTTATAGATTGTTTGGTTGTTCCGTCTTTTTAACGTGAAAGCTAGCTCCCGTTGGAATGCTATTTTATGGTGGTAGTTGTACCGGGTTTTTATACAAAAATTTCTAAGGAGGTGCGGTCAGATTTCAAAATGTCACAGATGCTTTCAAACATACTTAGTTAAATTTAAATATTATTTAAACCGAGTCCATCTGATGATTATTTTAAATTCACCTCCAATAATTTCAAAAAGGGTTTAGATTCCGGGTTTCAACTTACTTAGATTGCGTCGATGTCTTTAGATGTCACGTGTTTTAAGTGCCGGTCACGTGCCATATTTGGATCATGACAAAGTTGGTATCAGAGCATTTGGTTTAACCTTTGTTCGAGTCTAGGTTGACTATATGGAGTCTGGGAATATATTTTGTTACCTGGGCTTGACTTTATAGGACTTAGACTTGACCTTGGGGGTCTTATACTCGAAATTTCGTTATATAGGATGGCCTTTGTTGATGGAGTAGGTACTAAGTAGAGTGACGTACCGTACATATATTCCGCGGCATATTTACGATATGATACTCCGCCTAAGATACCTTAGGATTTATATCTTGAGATCTTCCTTCTTTTCCTTCCGTTGATCTATATTCGCCAGTGCATGATTGGTTGTTCGATCACCATGCTATGAGGGCCGAGAGGGCTACAGTTAGAGATACGGTCAGAGCAGACTTGTCTGGGACAAGGACTGACTGGGGTGACTTTTCAATGATATAGAGACACGTCGTTTATTCATATATGATCGAGTTCAAATTGTGGGGCAAGTTCTTCGGGATCTGCACCAGATGGTAAAGTTATTGTTAGAGATCAGACAGACTTGAGACGTGATGTTTTTCTTCTCTCTGAAAATCGTGGTGTCACGTACTGTTAGAAAATGGTAACAATCATTGCTGAGGTTATCGAGATGTTGCTTCTCGAGTCCATGAAGTTAAATGGTTGACGACGTTACCAGTATAGATGGATCAGCAGGATTCATAACCGTTCAGAAGTGAAATGGTTAGGATTTTAATCCATTGTGGCGCTTCCATACGAGATCGGCGAAATTGATGTATTTCTTCCGATGGAGTCTGTTCAGACCAGGTGCAAGTAGTTCAAGAAAGCGTATAGTAAGCTTTTATCCGACAAATTGGAACGAGTCTTCGAAGGTGAGATTAGCCAGACTTCTCTACAGGGTATCACAAGTAACGGATTCTCTAAATTCTCTAAGTGTGCTTTCTGGCTGGATAGTGTAGATTTCTTGGGTCACGTAGTTGCAAGAGATGGGATACGGGTAGACCCAAAGAAGATAGAAGCGGTACAGCACTGGCCCATACCTGTATCAGTTATAGAGGTTCAAAGTTTCTTTGGTCTGGCCGGTTATTACAGACGTTTTGTGCAGGATTTTTCTCGGATCGCTGCACCGTTGTCCGGATTGACTAAGAAGGAAGTTCCATTTTTTGGACAGATGCATATGAACAGGGTTTCCAGCAGTTAAAGACTCGATTGACGACAGCACCTGTCTTATCGTTACCTTCCGGGTCAGGTGGGTTCGTGGTATATTGTGATGCATCTCGAGTGGGTTCAGGCTGTGTATTGATACAACACGGTAGGGTTGTAGCTTATGCTTCTCGACAGTTGAAGAGACACGAGCAGAACTACCCCACTCATGATTTGGAGATGGCTGTTATAGTATTCGCACTGAAGATTTGGAGACATTACTTATATGGAGAGTCGTGCCAGATTCTCACAGATCATAAGAACTTAAAATATATTTTTCAGCAGAGAGATCTAAATTTAAGACAGCGTAGATGGAGGGAACTCGTGAAGGATTACGATTGTGAGGTCATGTATCATTCAGGCAAAGCAAAGATTGTGGCAGATGCCTTGAGTCGGAGACCTGGAGGTAGCTTATCTCGTTTGCGCACCTTAGAGAGGCAGTCTTCTACAGACTGGCAGATTTTATGTGATAGTCATGTACAGTTCGAGTTCACCTTGACAGGAGGACAGTTAGAACATGTTCGCACCCATCCTCAGTTATTGGATCGTATTCAAGAGACACAGCCGCAGATGCTCGTATGACGGAGATCATGGATCAGGTTAGGCATGGTAGAGAGTCGGAGTTTGTGATTGATGATCATGGAGTATTACGCTTTGGGAATCGTCTTTGTGTACCAGATTCTGACGGATTGAAACGTGAGATCTTATAGGAGGCCCATAGAGCAGCATACAGTATTCATCCTGGTTCCACCAAGATATATCATGACTTGAGGGATGGTTATTGGTGGGAAGGAATGAAGAAGGATGTTGCAGAGTTTGTTTCAAGATGCTTGACTTGTCAGCAAGTCAAGGCAGAGCTCCAGAGGCCGGCTGGAGAATTGCAGCCCTTACCTATTCCGGAGTGGAAATGGGAACAGATTTCTATGGATTTCGTTGTGGGTCTACCCAGGACTAGCAGAGGGTATGATTCCATTTGGGTGATTGTAGATAGATTGACAAAGGCAGCTTACTTTCTACCGGTGAAGACGACGTATGAGTTTATGCAGTATGCTCAGATTTTTATCAACGAGATTGTTCGATTGCAGGGAATTCCAACGAGCATAGGGTCAGATAGGGGTACCCTGTTTACTAACAGGATATGTCAGAAACTTTAAGAAACTCTTGGTACACGATTGAGTTTTAGTATAGCTTTTCACCCCTGACGGATGGTCGGTCAGAGCGGACCATTCAGACTTTAGAGTATATACTTCGAGCTTGCAGCCTTGATTTTGGTGGTAGTTGGGATCGTCACTTACCTTTGATAGAATTTTCGTACAACAATAGCTTTCAGAAGACAATCCAGATGGCTCCCTTTGAAACATGTTATGGAAGGAAATGTCGATCGCTTGTTTGCTGGACAGAACTGAGCGAGAGTAGCATTTTGGGACCGCAGGTAGTACAGGAGACTACGGAAAAGATTCAACTGATACGAGACAGAATGAGAGCGGCCCAATGCAGACAGAAATCATATGCAGATCGACGACGTCGTAAACTCAAGGTTAATGTGGGAGACCATGTGTTCCTTCGTGTGTCTCCGATGAAGGTGTGATGCGTTTTCGGAAAAAGGGAAAGCTCAACCTCTGATATGTCGGACCTTACGAGATTCTGGAGAGAGTGGGTGCTGTAGCTTATCGTTTAGCACTTCCACCGAGGTTTCCCGATATGCATCCGGTGTTTTACGTGCCGATGCTTCGCAAGTATCTTCACGATCCTTCTCACGCGATCCAGTATCAGACCTTACAGCTTGAGCCGGATTTATCCTGCAGAGTGCAGCCAGTCGCTATTCTAGACCGGCATGCAAGGAAACTGAGATCCAGGGTACTTCCATCGGTAAAGGTTCTTTGGGCAAGGAAGGAATCACGAGGAGATTACTTGGGAAACCAAGGATGCGATGCGAAAGAGATTTCCACTGCTTTTTGAAGGTATGTCTAGTTAATTTTTAAATTCGGGGACCGAATTTTCTTAAGGGAGGAATATTGTAACCTTCAGAAAATTTGGAAATAAATAAAATTTATAAATTAAATAATAAAATGTTAAATTAAAAAGTTATTAAAACCAAATAAGACAATTTCATAAGATAGATGTAAAAAAATTAAATTAAAATTTTAGTATGCAACATAAATAAATTATAAGGGTTTTAATGTGAATTTTAGTTTCATTATAATAAAAAAGGGTGTTTTATAATAACATAGGTTGTGAAGGGTATTTATATAAAGTTTAGGATTTTGTGCAAAATGGGAAATTGTTAAAGGTGTAAGTAGAAAAGGGGTTAGATAAAGTTAGTTCAGAATTTTATCAAGATAATTCATTTTAGAAATGATAAAGCATTGCCACCACCTCCTCCCATGCACAACACACTCCCCACACCTCCTCCTTGCATGAAACCACCACATCTTGCTTGGTGACACCTCCTCCTTGCATGAAACCACCACATCTTGCTTGGTGACACCTCCTCCTACACCTCACCCTTCTCTTTACCATTTATATAAGGTGTTCAGATCAATTAATCAATTTAAAACTTCTGAAAATTCAAAAGAAAGAAAAGAAAACTAGAACAAACAAAGAAGTGCAAGAGAAAGAATAAGAAGAGAGCTAAGTCTAGGGATTCCTCACCATCAAGCTAGGACAAGAAGGTTGTACATCTTGGAGGGTGTTCTTCCAGCAAGTTATTTGTAGGTAAAATCCTTAATCACGGTAGGGATTTAATTCTGTAACTAGTTCAAAATTTGAAATCAAAGTGTCTATGATATCGTATTTTAAGCAAAATTGGACCCTGTAGGAATTTGTTGTAGTTTAGAGAAAAATTAACTTAACTAAACAGGGTATTAATGATGTATGTTGACCTTAGAGCAACCCATAGGAACACGAACCAGAGGGCTCGGTTTTGGGCCGGCGACCAATAGGGAAATTCCGGCGTCGCCGGATTTGTAGGGAGCTAGGGTGTTTTGGCTTGTTGGGTGGGTCTCTGTGTAGAATTTTGGTCATTTTGGTATTGTTTAATCAAGCTAGTTTAACTGTATATAAAATCTGAAAGCTACTATTGGAAAAGGTATCTAAAATCCAAAATACGACACGGTTAGAACGTATCGCGATCTGTTTTCCGTCACGATGCAGAGTTGGGTTAAATTCCAGCAAGGCTAAATGTTAAATAGCTTGATATAGTCATATACAATATAACTAGTACGTAGGAACGTGTGTTTTCATATTCGCCGTGTCGGAATAGTCGTTTCCTTATACAAGTTAATTTTCGATGTTAGATTCAAATACGGGAACTTTGGAGGCCGCGAGGAAAGGAAAAGGATTGGAAATTCCTGAGTAGATACGACGTATTTCAGGTGAGTAGATTTACATCTACTAGGGAAGTCGGGTGGATGGCGTATAGCACCCCCGCAACCTTATAACTATTATTATGATATCTACTTAAGTTAGCTTTTCGTCAAAGCATCGATATAATGTTGCATCTTGTATACCCTCTATTTGCATAAAGTTTCATATGTATTTTTTAAATGAGATATACGTGATATTTGATCCGTAGGATATGGGTATGATTTGATGAGTTTGTACGAGAGATCATGCCGTACTTAAGATGATATGGATATAGCGATATGATGAGCTTTAATACAAGGATTTATACGCATCGGAAATGATGAACTTTGTATACCGAATAACGGCCAATTTATTCTTTGACTCGTAGAGATGGATTATGTTCTGTTTTAGGATGTAATACTGGTATGAGATATATTATTTTAAAAACCACGGTTCGTTGTCTTTTAAATAAATTACCAGGATGCGTGCCAGTTTGTAAAACAAACATCTATTTTAAATCTAAGACAGCTTCCTTATTTCAAACTTAACGTTCCGATCATTTCTAAAGATAATGTTATAGCTCATAACAAGTAATTACAATAAGTACGTTTAGATTATTTTACAGGTTTGCATTATATTATCTATATTATATGTTTCTACTTTACACTCTGATAGAACACTGCACAAATACCAATGAGTACTATGCTGCACAAGCACGTAAATATATGTTACACTACACCTTATTGGTATTGCCATGTCACTGTAGAATCATTCTGTTATGTATGTGTTAATATATATATTGTTACACCGTAGAACACTTGCACAAATACTAATGATTTCCATGTTGCACGAGCACAGACGCGTATGCTACACTACACATCATTAGTAGTGACATGACACATTAGAATTGAAATCATTATGTTATGTGATATGATTACGTAATATTTTCCTATTCATATTGTAGTACTATAGATACTGTATTTGATTTCTTGGGATTTCTGATTATTTTACTCCTGATGATATATATATCGGTGGTATGGGATACTGTTATATATATACATATATAGTATATCATCAGTACAATCTATATAATTATTCTTATTCCTTACTTGATATTTTGATATGATGAGTAAAACGTCCACCATGAGATTTGTGTTTTCTGATTTTAATATCCGGACCGAGTCGGTGGGTATACGGTTACGGATTTACAATTTTATCCAGACTGAGTCGGTGGGGATACAGTTGGATACATGGTGGACCCGGTCGAGACCGAGGGGAAGGATAGCCGCATTATAGGCGGGGAGCCTAACGACGTGACTCGATTCCGGAGATAAAAATGAACACGGCAGATATCCAGGGAATACTGACCGTAGATAGAAACGAGCACGACAGATATCCTGAGGATACTGGCCGGGGTTCGATTGGGCACGGCGGATATCCAGGGGATACTGATCGTAGCCAGGATATCGGGTGGCGATCATCTGTTGAGATGGTGTCGACGGTATCTGTATTTACGTGTCGATGCTGGACACGAGAGATTGCGGATTTCGATGTCGATGCTGGACATCTATATGTATATTGATGTGATCATTATCATGAGGTACACAGTCAGTTATTTATTTATTGGATTCTACCAAGACTGTTCCGGGGGACAGTACCTGCATATGTTTGTACAGACATTCATAGACAAAGGTAATTCCAATACAGATTATAGATTCATGATTTTGATTCATATGACATTGAGATATTATACTTGTGATGGCATAATAGTTAGTATTGCACCTTTGCATATCATATAGTATATCGATACAGATTATGATAGTACTATACTTATGACCTAGGTATCGTCATGCATTTCGATTTCTACCTTTAGATGCACTTTTATTCACTGAGTTGGCAACTTATCCCCGTTGTGCCACAGTTTCTTGCAGGTTTTACCGCTTGGATTATGAGTGGTTTGGGCACGCATTCTTTTAGGGATTGACAGGTAAGTGAGTTGTTATTATGTCCTACTCACTCTTGATTATTCATATATTCTTGTATCTAGAGAAAACTCCATCAACTTAGAAATGATATATTATGGACTTAGAAGAGAGACTTAGAGTTTATGTATGGTGATGTCGCACTCTTTAGAGTCGACTTCTGTTATAGATTGTTTGGTTGTTACGTCTTTTTGACGTGAAAGCTAGCTCCCGTTGGAATGCAATTTTATGGTGGTAGTTGTACCGGGTTTTTATATAAAAATTTCTAAGGAGGTGCGGTCAGATTTCAAAATGTCACAGATGCTTTCAAACATATTTAGTTAAATTTAAATATTATTTAAACCGATTCCATCTGATGATTATTTTAAATTCACCTCCAATATTTTCAAAAAGGGTTTAGATTCTGGATTTCGGCTTACTTAGATTGCTTCGATGTCTTTAGATGTCACGTGTTTTAAGTGTCGGTCAGTGCCATATTTGGATCGTGACAAGAACCTATAGCCTACGCATGCAAGAACAACCAAATAGCCCTCAGCGTTGACGTACGAACGTCAAACGACCAAGTCCAAACTCAAATACCAAAACCAAGTTTTCATGAATCGGGCATTCAAAATCAGCACATGGGAAAACACTCACAGATTCTATCCTAGGTCAAATTAAGAGATTTTGCATATAGGGTGGGTATACATATTACATAAGAGATTCATGGACCAAAAAACAACCCAAAATTCCCAGGACAGGCCTTAATTTGCGGCCATTATAATTAATTCTGTGGCCAAACAGTGGAGTTAGGGGCTCGGGTTTCTAAGGAAAATTCTTGGTGGCCTGCATATCTCTCTGTGATGGGAACTTATTTTACAGATCCATCAAGTGATACCTAATTCTATTAGATCATCACATATCGTCAAAAACCGATGCCCTGTCTCGATACTCTCTCGACTAGGAACTATTAAGGATGTGCTTGTAGACTACTCATGCCCCACTAGAATGATATGCATCATAGTCATGGTAGTCAAGCTAACATCCTGAGGGCTTTACCAACATGTATCAAAGAGACGGTAAACTTAAACAAGTTAACATGTTAAGATAAAGTGCATCCAGATAGCATACTATCATGTCAAGCAAGAAATTCCTCTATATATATGTCCAAGTATCCACTATAATATACAATAATGGCCTCTAGGGCATACATATTCCTAACAATCTTCCACTTGCACTAAGGCCAATTATTGACGTATCTCATACCCAGCATCTCAAAAGGTCGCTCAAATTGCGCCTGTAGAAGGGCCTTGGTGAGTGGATCCGCGATATTGTTCTTCGTTTCTGGTTTCCGAACTTCGATCTCACGGCGATCAACTATCTCCCGGATCAAGTGATATCGCCTCAGGATATGTCTGGAACGCTGATGGGACCAGAGTTCCTTAGCCAATGCCATAGCCCCATTATTATCACAATACAAGGGTATTGGATCAATAATGGTTGGAACTACACCAAACTCTGAGATGAACTTCTGCATCCAAACAGCTTCCTTGGCAGCATCATTTGCAGCAATGTACTCGGCTTCCATCGTTAAGTCTGCAACGGTGTCCTGTTTGGAACTTTTCCAACAAACCGTCCCTCCATTGAGGGTAAATACAAAACCCAAGATTGACTTGTTGTCATCCTTATCACTCTGGAAGCTGGAATCGGTAAAGGCCTCCATTTGGAGATCCCCGTTACCATACACCAAGAACATTTCTTTAGTCCTTCGTAAGTACTTAAGAATGTTCTTCACAACTGTCCAGTGTTTCTCCCTTGGATTGGATTGATACCTGCTTACTACACTTAGTACGTAAGCTACATCTGGGCGAGTACTTAACATCGCATACATGATAGACCCTATAGCTGAAGCATAGGATATAACACTCATGCGAGCCCTCTCTTCATCAGACTTTGGACAAAAGTCTTTAGAGAGGGTGATTCCGTGACAAGCGAGTAAATTACCTCGCTTGGAATCTTCCATACTAAACCTCTTTAGTATAGTGTCTATGTATCTAAATTGGGACAATCCCAACAATCTCTTTGATCTATCTCTATAGATCTTAATGTCTAGACTGCACGAGGCATCACCCAGGTCCTTCATGGAGAACCTTTGTGATAGGAATAGTTTGACCGATTGTAGTATAGAAACATCATTTTCTATCAAGAGAATGTCATCCACGTACAATACTAGGAATGTGACTGTACTCCCTACAATCTTCTTATAAATGTAAGGTCCATGTGCCATCTTCTTCATGACTAAAGAACTAGAGCTTCCCAAGGTGAACCATTGCTGCGAATCCAACCCTTCTCTAGTAATTCGAAAACTTGTCTCTTTACCTCTTCCAGTTCCATCGGTGCCATCGGATAATAAGCCTTCGAAATTGGCGCTGCTACAGGAATAAGATCAATCGCGAACTCCACATCTCGTTTGGACGGTAAACTCGAGATGTTCTTGAACACATCCATGAAATCCCGAACTGCTATCAGCGCTTCATCTGCAATTTGTTTAGGAACTTCACTCTTCAGTAAACGGTTCCCTTCATCGTCGTGAATTTGCAAGTTTGTTCTAAGACTTGTGGGTTAACAGCCAACCACATTTCCGCTGCACTACTCTGATAAACCGAGACGGGTTCGTCAGAACTTCTTTAATCAAAACATCTTACATCTGATTGGTCTTGAAGCAGTCTGTACTACTGCAACCATCATATGTTCTCCTGTGTTTCTCCTTATTCTTCGAAACGCAAACGGATTGGTTCTTACGGGACGAGAGGAAAGATATAATGTGGTTGCTGGATTCAAGCTCGCGATAAGACATAAACTCATAAGCAATGACGCCGAGAGGAAACAAGGTAATACAACGACCATAAGTCAAGAAAATGAATCAAAATAGGACTCCATGTTACCTAAATAGAGTACCGCATTGTAACAATGCCGTGGTACATAGTTACAATCACATAACTCCATTCAAGTCGCCCAAATCTTACTATCAGAATTGAAGGAATAAGAAGGGAGAAACAATAAAGAACCAAAAGGATTCCAAACCGAAATGCAATACCATTTCCATATCGTCAAGATAAAAGAGTTAAGGGAAATAAAAGATTCAAGAATTCGAATAACAAGACAATAATGTGGCAGGACATGTTTCTAAATTCTGGATCTTAAGGAAAATGTATTGGGTATCATACCCAACTACAAATTGAACCAAGCCCAGCTAACCTAAAACTTATGGCTCTGATACCAAACAAAACCTATCACGCCCCGCTTCCCAAAATACGTAAATACGGCACGTGACAGAGCCAACCATGCTACCTATGGCTAGGAATAATCCCTCCATAATTGCATTACAGCTGTCAATCGGATATCAAGAACAGTAAACTACTAAATCTATCTATCACATGTCCAATAACCACAAGAACAATAACTGGAAAAGACAGCGGAAGCAATAAAGATCCAAAAAATAACTAACCCGCATAAGAGCTATATCAATAAAGTGGTCCTCACTGATCGGCGTCCTGTCGAATACTCACATGCTATATCAAGTATCTGGGCCATGCAAAACCCAGACGTCAGTGCGTTGTAAATATCAAAATAATAGTGATAACCAGGATAGGATGCTATGATTAATTATGGGTGTAAATAATAAACACAGGCGTAAAACAGTAAGCTATATGTATGTGATGTGTATCCTAAAGTCTGTGCTTCTAGGTTATCTATTCTACAAGTCTTTGAAATCAATTAATGGAATTGTCGATATAACTCAATAGTATCCCGTGCGTTCTCAGGACCACGGTCAAGACTCTCGGGGCTGAATCCGAAACGTGCCTCTAAGTAGTAAAACAGGTAACATGTATAGACAAATGATGTTGTCGGGACCCGGTTCTTGCTCACGGAACAAAGTGCCACATGGAAAAAAATGCCACGCCAATGTCATGCCAGGGGGCGGGGCCACCTCTTGAGTCTGTGGGACCCACTGTAGAACAATGGGGAATCTTCGGAACACATTCCGAAAGAGGACCGAACTGCATTATAAATGTAATGATACCACTCTCAATTACAGAGACGCCTTTTAAGTGAATCGGCACTACAGGAGATTGAGAACTCCATAGTTAAGCATGCTCGGGCCAGGGAAGCCATGGGATGGGTAACCTCCTGGGAAGTGGCCCCTGGTCGGATCTGGTTCACTCTAAAGGGCAAAACCGTGCGGTTTCGGCCAGAGCGGACAATGCCATCTGTACTGGGACATATGGTGCTACATTTATGGTGGCCCATGCAGATCACACAGTAGTAGGTCTGTAGTTCGAGGACAAACCATTGTTCAAAGGTGGGGAGAATGTCGGGATCCGGTTCTTACTCACAGAACAAAGTGCCACGCCAATTATCATGCCAAGAGGTGGGGGCCACCTCTTGAATCCGTGTAGGCTGCCTCTTGATTCCGTGGGACCCATTGTAGAACAATGGAGAATTTTCGGAACACATTCCAATAGAGGACCGAACTGCATTATAAAAGTTATGATGCCACCCTCAATTACAGAGGCGTCTTTTAAGTGAATCGGCACTACAGGAGCTTAAGAATTCCATAATTAAGCGTGATCGGGCCAGGGAAGTCTTGGGATGGGTGATCTCCTGGGAAGTGTCCCCTGGTCGGGTCCAGTTCACTCTAAAAGGCAAAACCGTGCGGTTTCGGCCAGAGCGGACAATACCATCTGTACTGGGGCGTGGGGCATTACATTTATGGAATGTCGGGACCCGGTTCTTGCTCACAGAACAAAGTTCCACGCCAATTGTCATGCCAGGGGGCGGAGGCCACCTCTTGAGTCCGTGGGACCCACTGTAGAACAATGGGGAATTTTTGGAACACATTCCAAAAATGGACCGAACTGCCTTAAAAATGTAATGATGCCACCCTCAATTACAGATGCGCCTTTTAAGTGAATCGGCACTATAAGAGTTTGAGAACTCCGTAGTTAAGCGTTCTAGGGCCAGAGAAGTCTTAGGATATGTGATCTCCTGGGAAGTTGCCCCTGTTCGGGCCCGGTTCGCCCTAAAGGGAAAAACCGTACGAATTCGGCCAGAGCGGACAATACTATCTGTACTGGAGTGTAGGGCATTATATTTAGGTGGCCCATGCAGGTCCCATAGTAGTAGGTCTGTGGTTCGAGTACGAACCATTGTTCAAAGGTGGGAAGAATGTCGGGACCCGGTTCTTGCTCATGGAACAAAGTGCCACGCCAATTGTCATGCCAAGGGGCGGGGGCCACCTCTTGAATCTGTAGAGACCACCTCTTGAGTCCGTGGGACCCACTGTAGAACTGTTGGGGTCAAAATTTGCACCCCGGTTGACCAAGTCAAAGTCAAGGTCAACCCCAAGCCAGGTGGGCCCAAGCCCAGGTCAAGCGGGCCCGCGGACAGCCTATCCATGCCAACATAGAAATCATGTAACAAATAATTTTGATGTAATTTTTGTGCATGAATGTAAGCAAAATGGGCATCAAGCCAAATTTTTGTAAAGCCCATGGCTTATGTGCAAAAAGAAATGGCACATGAGCCATGGGATGGGCAAAATGATATTTTATAAAGCCCAAGGGGCTATATGTAAATATGTAAACCTATATAAGGTAACATGATGATGAATAAAGGATACACTTTTCATTTCTCAAAAAAATTAGGGCATGTGCCTCTTTCTCCTTCCCCAAGGCTCTAAAACCTTCTTCTTTCTTTTGAATTAAATCAAGAGTTTTACTTTTTCTTTTACAAAACTAAATAGTTTTTCACCACAAAACCCACAAAGGGGGGCTTGGATCTTCCATTAGATCTCAAAAAGGGGAGATTTTTAAATCTCACCCCCTTTCTCCAAGATCCGGCCAAACGACAGGAAAAAGAAGGAGACCCGTCTCCAGAAACCCCACTTTGGGGAAGATCCAGGGCTCAAGGGGAGAAGCCCCCTTCATCAGCTTCAAATTATCCAAAGAGTTTAACTCCACATATATATATACATATATACAAAATAATAGGTGCTCCTTTCTGGGAGTACAACTCCCATTGCAGGGACCAAGTCCCTTTTGCCTCCAGAACGCCCACGTGCCTGGCACGTGAGGCGCTAGCGCCCTTGCGCTCAAAGCGCTAGCGCCCAAAACACTATTGCCCGAGCGTCCATGTGCCTGACACGTAGGGCGCTAGCGCTCTTGCGCTCAGAGCGCTAACGCCCAAAGTGCTAGCGCCCACGTGCCTGGCACGTGGGGCGTTAGCGCTCAAAGCGCTAGCGCTCTTGCGCTCAGAGTGCTAGCACCCAAAGCGCTAGCGCCCACATGCCTGGCACGTGGGGCGCTAGCGCTCAAAGCACTAGCGCTCTGGCGCTCAAAGCGCTAGCGCCCAAAACGCTAGCGCCAGAGCGCCCACATGCCTGGCACATGGGGCACTAGCGCGCTAGCGTTTTGGGCGCTAGCGCCAGAGCGCTAGTGCTTTGAGCGCTAGCGCCCCACGTGCCAGGCACGTGGGCTGGCACGTGGGGCGCTAGCGCCTAAAGCGCTATGGCCCAAGCGCTACCACCCAAAGCGCTGGCGCATTTTCCTCTGCATCCTTTGGATGCCCTTTACCTTTCTTTTTATATATATAAATACATATACACACACACATACTCCACGGCACTGTCCATGTTAGAAAAAAATTTCTAACAGGGCGCTGCCCCGCACCCCGTAAGGGGATGCTAGCCCCCTTGACCCTCAGCTCGCTATCCGGGTAGCGGAACCCCCGTAAAAACTCTGCGGGGCCCCCGATATATCCGAAACTCCCCTTCAAAACACAACACTGCACGTTGAGTTCGCATGACCAGTTTAACCCGTCAATCGGAGGTTCTCTCGCTCCAAAGGCGAGGGGTAATTAACGGCAGCTTAGTCCGCGGCTGCCGGAGATTCGGATCCTTACAATCAATAAACCACAGCCTACCTTAGGCAGGAGGAATCTATAATGCGCCTGACAAGCGCGCGCGTATTCCCATCTCAATGGGGTGACGAAAAACACCCTATAGATTCTGGCACGCCCAGTGGGACCTTTCTCTTCTCCCATATTTCGGGTTAAGCATTCATGCGAACTCAATCAATATACATATCGATATTTATACTAAAATAATACTTTTTCATGCAGGACTTCAAGCGATCAAGCCTCAACCATGTCTCCGAAGATGAACTCAGCTCCCGTCTCCTACACGATGAAGATGGACTCCAGGACGGTCCTTCCGGCCAGTCTTGGGCGACAGTGGGAGGAGTCACCGCTACCATTCGGCTCTATTCTGTTTGTACCAGCGAACGTCGTCCCTGCTCTTCAAGCCCCAGCGATGGATAAACCAGCCTCAAAAGGGAAAAGGCCGAACGTCATGGTCGCGAGGGCACCTCAGCCCAAGCGTAAGTCCGTTTCCGAACGACTCTCTATGGCCCCAGCTGGGGGCAAGGCCATCAACACCAAAAAAGCAATAGGGCGTCCCGAGCAAGCTCCAGCGGTGCCCTTAACAACTGCTCAATCGGGTGTCTTCTCTAAACTCCCCGCTAATCGACTCACGGTGGCTTCCCAGGAAATGGATGCCCGCCAAGCCCTTAAAATTGAGAAGCTAAGGTAGAAAAGGCTCAGATATAGAGCCAACGAAAGAGCTAGGGCTCCTGCTAGGCTGAACCTCATGAGGTTCGAAGAACAGGGTTACCCCGCCAAAGATGAGGAAATGGCTGGATATGTGGTCCACACTGTCTACATGGTGGGCACACGCAGCAAGAGCAAGGACGGGGCCACTACATCTTAAATCCAATCTGGCTTGAATGTGGTTGCCGCTTCCCAAGAACAGCCGCCTCCTCTGGATGATGAAAACCCTCTCGATGAGGATGATAGGCAGAGAGAGCCCTCAGTTCATGAGGAGTCGGGCTCGGAAAGCGAAGATGAGCCAATCTTCCGTCCCAAGAACGCAGAGCAGCAACTTCTCCAAGAGCTCCGAAAATAGCTCAGAAGCAAAGACAAGGGGATGGTCAAACTTTACTCCAAAATTGACGACTTGACGAATGTCGTCTTGCGGCTCACGGACCAACTTGCCTCTTAGCCGCCCAATCAGGCGCAGGGCTCTGCTCATGAACATGGAAACGGTGTCCCGAGACAGCCGACGCCTATTCCCTCAAATCCAAAGGTGGGCGGACCGCATGAAAATCAGTCGCATCCTATCTCGGGAAATGTCTTGGCTAGGGATGACAGTAGCCCGCTAACTCAAGATCAAATCAGGGATTTGGTTGCCAACAAAGTCAAAACATTGGTAGCCGAAGCCAAAGCGTAAAAAGATATCAGCAGTAGTGGGAGACCATATCCTGCTCAGTATGATCTGGTAGAATTTTCTAGCGGCTATGTCATCCCCAAATTTGGAAGATTCGATGGGACGGGAAATGCGAATCAGCACATCGCCCACTTTAAAGCCTCATGCGGGAATACAGGGGCAATGATGCGCTTCTCCTTCGTCGGTTCATTAATAGCCTGGCCGATGTTGCTTTCGACTGGTACGCGAGCATACCGGATGGCTCCATCACAACTTTCGTCCAAATGGAGTCTCTGTTTTGGCAGAGGTTCATGAGCGTCAGCGATAAGATCACCATCGCCGACCTCATAAGGATGAAGCCAAAGAACAACGAAAGCAGCACGGATTTTATAACCCGATGGCGCAATCTCTCCATCAAATGTGAACCGTCGATAGAGCTGGACCAATCTGTCAGTCTCCTCGTCGGAAATCTCAACAATTGGATGGCCCCGTTTCTATGCACCGCGGGTCTCAAAACATTCCAAAAGCTGACTAGAAAAGTTCTGATGCTGGAGCGCTCAAAGCAGGAGTCCTCCTCTGACTCCCAAAATAACAATAGGTCCTGGAGAAACCGAAAGGACGAAAATCATAAAGGCGGAGGTTCTAACGATACTGAATCTTTTAACACTTCGGCTAACCGAAATAAGCAAGGGATGAGCGGGCCTAATGCCAACCAGCCTCGGAAGCCAGTGTTCGGAAAGGGAGGAGAATCTCCACTTAAAGAGAAGCTGAATAAGGTCTATTCCTTCAGAAGGGACAAAGTCTACAAAATATTCAAAGGCGCCCTGAGGAACGGTCTACAACTGCCAGAGTCAAAAAGACCGCAGGAAGCGAACATGACCGACGACCCCAAATACTGCCCCTATCACAGAGTGATAGGTCACGCCATTGAGGACTGCTTCGTCTTCAAAGATTGGGTCGAAAAGCAATACAAGGAAGGAGAGATAGAACTGTCCAAAGGCGTGTTAACAAACAGTCAAGCCGTGACCGCCAATTTCGTATAAACGGAGACCGAAGTTCTTCGTGAAACTGATTCTCTCAGACATCTGCCTTTCTCTGAAAACAATTGACCTCTAAGTCGTTAAACTAGGAATGTAAAAAAAAATATGTAAGTAAACAAAAAATGTGTAAATAAAAGAAAACTAAAAAAAAGCCGAAATGATGGAGCAACTCGCAATAAAAATCAACGAGTAAAATATAGATGAAAAATAAAGCCGAAATGATGGGGCAACTCGCAATAAAAATCAGCGAGTAAAATAAAGATGAAAAATAAAGCCGAAATGATGGGGCAACTCGCAATAAAAATTTGCGAGTAAAATAAAGATGAAAAATAAAGCCGAAATGATGGGGCAACCGCGAATAAAGAGCCGAAATGACCGCGATAAGAAAAGCTGAAATGATAGGGCAATCGCGGTAAAACAAAAAAAAACAAAACAACGGCGAATGATGAGTCGCTCCTGGTACCATATTTCAGTGCAACGATGCAGAAGCTAACCAAAATTTAAATTCCCAAAATTCTCCCGGCCCTACGGCCAGTCCCCAAATTGACTACCGTATACAATCCATGGGCTCAAATAATTCTCACCACGCCCATGCCCCATAGCAACCACCAGTTACACGGCTGGTCACTGCCCTTGGAATTATGCTCCATTGGGAAGACCCGCTCATGTGTCCTCACGATACATGAGGAGAACAAACCTTCATGAGATCCTTACGACTCACAAAGGAAAAACACACTTGGGGGTCCTTATGACTCCTAAGGAGAAAATGCACCTACGAAATCCTTACGACTCGTAGGGAGAAAATGCTTTTATGGGACCCTTACGGCCCATAAAATTGAAAAGCCATAGGTGATAGGGATCTAAACCCGTCTCCTAAGCCATCGCTTCCCAATAGGCAATGGTGAATGATGAGTCACTCCTGGTGCCATATTCCTGTGCAGCGATGCAGACGCCAGCCAAATTCCAAATCCCAATGGCGAATGATGAGTCGCTCCCGGTACCATATTTCAGTGCAGCGATGCAGACGCCAGCCAAATTCCAAATCCCAATGGCGAATGATGAGTCGCTCCTGGTACCATATTCCAGTGCAGCGATGCAGACGCCAGCCAAATTCCAAATCCCAACGGCAAATGATGAGTCGCTCCTGGTACCATATTCCAATACAGCGATGCAGATGCCAACAAAGTCCCGAAATATTTCCGGCCCTACGGTCTGGATCATACATCCTGCAAAACCGTATACAATCCATAGGCGTAAAATGATCCCAATCTCTCCCAAGTCCTACCGGCGAGACCACATTCAAAGTCCCACCGGCGATGAAGATTCAAAAAAAAAGGTATGTCCACAAGCAAAATGGGCACGGATGAAAACCCGAAAGGGCTCTGTGAGTAAAAACAGCAGGAATGCCAGCGAGTTTGTGAAAACCCGAAAGGGCGCAAACTCGTGAAAAAGAGATGAAATGCACTCGCAAAGTCCTCTCGACTTTGTGAGGGGGACATTCCCGTGTGAGATCCTTACGACTCACAAAGGAGCAACACACTTGGGAGTCCCCACTACTCCTAAGAAAAAAATACACATGCGAGATCCTTACGACCCGTAGGGAGAAAATGCTTTGTGAGACCCTTATGGCTCACAAAATTGATGGGGACCTAAAACCTGTCTCCTAAGCCATCGCTTCCTAACAAGCAAGCGCAAATGATGATTCGCTCCTGGTACCACATTCTAGTGTAGCGATGCTGATGCCAAACAAAATCCTAAATCCCCAAATCCTTTCATGGAAAATAATGATTCGCTTCTGGTACCATATTCCAGTGCAGCGATGCTGATGTCAACCCAAATCAAATCAAACCAACAACCTCTGCGGCGGAATCATGCTTCGTCCCAGAATTTACCCCGTGTCGAAATCAAGCCTCGCCTCGGGATATCTACCTTCCCTGTCAGAATTATGCTTCGGCTCAGAATCAACCAGCGACCTCCTCGTCGGAATTAAGCCCCGCCTCGGAATCAAGTCAACCAGCAAGCTCTGCGCCTCATGCTTCGTCTCAGAGTGTACACCGTGTCAAAATCATGCTTCGCCTCGGCGTATCTGCCTTCTCTGTCGGAACGATGCTCCGATCTTTGGAATCATGCTCCACTCTTCGGAATGATGCTCCGATCTTTAGAATCATGCTCCGCTTTGGAATAATGCTCCGATACCTGGAGTCAAGCTCCGCTCTTCGGAATGATGCTCCGATCTTTGGAATCATGCTCCGCCCTTCGGAATAATGCTTCGATCTTTGGAATCATGCTCCGCTTCGGAATGATGCTCCGATCCCAGGAATCATGCTCCGCTCTTTGGAATGATGCTCCGATCCTTGGAATCATGCCTCTACTCTTCGGAATTATGCTCCGACTCTTCGGAATGATGCTCTGATCCCTGGAATCATGCTCCGCTTTCGGAATGAAGCTCCGATCTTTGGAATCATGCTCCGCTCTTCGGAATGATGCTCCGATCCCTGGAATCATGCTCCACTCTTCGGAATGATGCTCCGATCCCTGTAATCATGCTCCGCTCTTCGGAATGATGCTCCGATCTTTGGAATCATGCTCCGCTCTTCGGAATGATGCTCCGATCTTTAGAATCATGCTCCGCTTCGGAATGATGCTCCGATCCCTGGAATCATGCTCCGCTCTTCGGAATGATGCTCCGATCCCTGGAATCATGCTCCGCTCTTCGGAATGATGCTCTGATCCTTAGAATCATGCCTCTACTCTTCGGAATTATTCTCCGACTTTTCGGAATGATGCTCCGACCTTGGAATTATGCTCCGCAAATCGGAATAGTGCTCCGATCCCCGGGAATCATACTCCCCGAGGGATACTCCAACCCTGGAATTATGCTCCGCAAATCGGAATGATGCTCCAATCCCCGGGAATCATGCTCCCCGGGATGATGCTCCTCCCCTGGAATGATGTTCCACCTCGAAGTCCAACTTCAAGATCCATCAATTTCGTGCACACAACTCATGCATGTGGTGTGCATTCATTGATGGGGACACTTTGTTGGGGTCAAAATTTGCATCTCGGTTGACCAAGTCAAAGTCAAGGTCAACCCCAAGCCCGGTGGGTCCAAGCCCAGGTCAAGCGGGCCCATGCCCAAGTCGAGCCTACGGCCAGCCTCCCCATGCCAACATAGAAATCATGTAAAAAATAATTTTGATGTAATTTTTTGTGCATGAATGTAAGAAAAATGGGCATCAAGCCAAATTTTTGTAAAGCCCATGGCTTATGTGCAAAAAGAAATGGCACATGAGCCATGGGATGGCCAAAATGCCATTTTGTAAAGCCCAAGGGGCTATATGTAAATATGTAAGCCTATATAAGGCAACATGATGATGAATGAAGGATACACTTTTCATTTCTCAAAAAAATTAGGGCATGTGCCTCTTTCTCCTTCCTCAAGGTTCTAAAACCTTCTTCTTTCTTTTGAATTAAATCAAGAGTTTTACTCTTCCTTTTACAAAACTAAATAGTTTTTCATCACAAAACCCACAAAGGGGAGCTTGGATCTTCCATTAGATCTCAAAAATGGGAGATTTTTAAATCTCACCCCTTTTCTCCAAGATCCGGCCAAACGACAGGAAGAAGGAGACCCATCTCCAGAAACCCCACTTTGGGGAAGATCCAGGGCTCAAGGGGAGAAGCCCCCTTCATCGGCTTCAAATTATCCTAGGAGTTTAACTCCTCATATATATACATATATACAAAATAATAGGTGCTCCTTTCTGGGAGTACAACTCCCATTGTAGGGACCAAGTCCCTTTTGCCTCCCGAACGCCCACGTACCTGGCACGTGAGGCGCTAGC
Organism: Agapanthus africanus; assembly: GCA_030015575.1. Lineage (NCBI taxonomy): Eukaryota > Viridiplantae > Streptophyta > Magnoliopsida > Asparagales > Amaryllidaceae > Agapanthus > Agapanthus africanus. The sequence continues at coordinate 685,358,936 of JASDDO010000031.1, read as the reverse complement.
TCCCGAGTGCCCACATGCTTGGCACGTGGGGCGCTGACGCTCAAAGCACTAGCGCTCTTGCGCTCAGAGCTCTGGCGCCCAAAGCGCTAGCGCCCGAGCGCCCACGTGCCTGGCACGTAGGGCGCTAACGCCCAAAGCGCTAGCGCCCTTGCGCTCAAAGCGCTAGCACCCAAAGCGCTGGCGCTTTTTCCCACGCATCCTTTGGATGCCCTTTCCCTTTCTTTTATATATATATACATATACACACACACATACTCCACGACACTGTCCCTGTTAGAAAAAAATTTTCTAACGGGACGCTGCTCCGCACCCCGCAAGAGGGCTGCTAACCCTCTTGACCCCAAGCTCGCTATCCGGGTAGCGAGAACCCGTAAAAACTCTGCGGGGCCCCCGATATATCCAAAAAAACCCTTCAAAACACAATATTGCACGTTGAGTTCGCATGACCAATTTAACCCGTCAATCGGAGGTTCCCTCGCTCCAAAGGCGAGGGATAATTAATGGCAGCTTAGTCCGCGGCTGCCGGAGATTCGGATCCCCACAATCAATAAACTCCAGCTTACCCTAGGCAGGGGGAATCTGTAATGCTCCTGATAAGCGCGCGCGTATTCCAATCTCAATGGGGTTACGTAAAACACCCTACAAGAACAATGGGGAATTTTCGGAATACATTCCGAAAGAGGACCGAACTGCATTATAAATGTAACGATGCCACCCTCAATTACAAAGGTGCTTTTTAAGTGAATAGGCACTACAGGAGCTTGAGAACTCCGTAGTTAAGCGGTGCTCGGGCCAGGGAAGCCATGGGATAGGTGACCTCCTAGGAAGTGGTCCCCTAGTCGGGTCCGGTTCACTCTAAAGGGCAAAACCGTACGGTTTCGGCCAGAGCGGACAATTGTCATGACCCGGAAAAAGCACGTGACCGGCATAAGAATTACGTGAAGTCTACGGGACCCCGCCATAATTCAAGTAAGCCGAAACCCAGAAATCTAAACCTCTTTGCGGAAAATGGTGAAGGTGCAGTTTTGAAATATCGGCATAATGAAATTCAAGCCATCCTTTTAAAGTATAAGTCATATCATATGAAAATGCAATAGTTTGTATCTATCTTTGAAAACATTTTCGACCTTTAAAATTTTGTGCAGCACCTCCCTTGTATATTTTGATCCAAAACCACATACATACAATAAAAAGGCATCCCCAAGCGGAAGCTAGCTCTTCACCAATTGGCGGAATCACAACCACGCAATAAGCATATATATGACACCCTACGGCGAAGATCAAACACATAAGTAAAGCAAGACACCATCAGCTCAAATAGCGAACATACACACATCTCGCTCTAAGTCTCGCAAATATACAAGTCTGTGTCTAGGTCTACCAATATACAAAGTCTAGTTTCTGATTGATGGAGCTTATCTAGATACAATGGAAATAATAGGTATAAGAGTGGTCACGATCCAAATGTGTATCTCACCTACCAAAGCAAAATACCCTAAAGGAAGCTGTGTGCCAGCGATACCGCTACTGATCCAAGCGGTCGAACCTGCAAGAAAACTATAGCACAACGGGGGTGAGTTGCCAACTCGTGAGTAGAAAATATCAGAAGATAGAAATCGAATAGACAATGATCCCTAGGTCCTACTGTATCATGAAAGTAATACTATGGCATTTAGGGTGACTATGTATGCATATGTATCAACAATAGAGGCATGCTAATATCAACATGTAATGATAGTCATCTGAAATATATGCATGTATGCATGTGTATCAAGCAACGTGTGTCCATCAATGACACATCAACACCATGCAAACTAAGTGTCCAACATCGACAATCGAAACATCATGAAACCCGTATCCAGTATCGACACTCGAAACATCATAATACCTATATCCAGCATCGACACCTAAATCCTCATATCTCAGGCGACGCATCATCGGATTGGCCTTCATATCCATCTGATCTCACGACTCTGGTTGGTATCCTCCGGATAACCGCCGGGTCCAAACTATCACCGGTAGATAGTACATCCCCTGCTAGGCTCATCGTCTACTCCACGATCTTCTTGCCCCGGGGTACCTTACCGGGTCCACCATGTACCCGCAGACAAATCCTCCTCACTCCTTGAATCGAGTATCACATAGCTCAGAACCGAGAAATCTCATAGTGGACACAAAATATCACATCATGAGAAACCGCGTATTTAAAACAATTCATAATTTCCTTTGAAATATAACCGCGGTTCTCAAATCTAGAAATCTCATGAAAATAGCATCTCAATGCATGTAACTATAAAGTACAGTATATGCAAACATAGAACGGTACTGTAAGCATCTCAAGTAATATCATGTAAGAATGTCAGATGATAATTACTGAACAATGATTGTACTTTACAGTTAAGAGTAATACCATGATATAGCAGTTCTACTGTGTAAGTGACATAGCAATTACCGATGATGAATGTGTGAGCCGGCAAATCTGTGTAAGTGTAACATGCACATCATCGGTAATAGTGCAAGTGTACTAGTAGACAAAGCCATATACAGGTAAGTGCTGGGAACATAGTACGTATGTCATGGGGAATAATACAACATAACATGAACGGTAATAAGATATGTAACTACCCCTGGATACATCAGATATAACCCATTATCCACTGGGGTGTTTAGAAGCAATGATTCTCCGAATCAATACAAATCCAAAAGTCGGCGATCCAGCCTCATAGTATCAGATGCGATATAATACTCGTACATCATCCTCGAGTCAATAGTGCGGATCAATCATCCGGCATCATATCACGTACGGTATAACCCATCATACGGTGCTATCAATTAGAATAAGGATCTATCGTCCTAATACATAACATCATCTCATATTCTCATATATATACATATCTCATGTCATATTTATATCAAGCTCGTATCATATCTATATCAATCTCACATCATATCTTATCATATGTATCTATGTTTTCATATCGCCTTGCATCCTCATATCAAGCATATCCGCTCATGTTATCTTGTTTCATCATATTCTCATATCAATATATATCATCTCGTACTTGTCCTCTTTTCAATTATATAAATATATATATATATCTCTTCACATCCTCATTTCATCATATCAATATATCAATCCAAGTCGTCTTTTATTTATCATATCATCTCATACTAAGTCTTTTGATCATATCTGTAAGTTCATAGCATAATTTTCTCCAAATTATATTCTATATATCAACTTTCCATTACAATGGTTGCGGGGTGCTATACGCCATCCACCCGACTTCCTCCATAGATATAGATCTACTCATCAGCAATATCCTTGCTTAGTCGAAGACAATGAACATCTTGATCTCCCTCATCGTCTCAGAAGTCCACGCGAAGGTACCTACATTCCATACACATCGTAATGATATTAAAACCAAGTCCGAAAACCGATACAGCACACGAAATGCTCATAGGTTAGAACCTATAGCCTACGCATGCAAGAACAACCAAATAGCCCTCAGCGTTGACGTACGAACGTCAAACGACCAAGTCCAAACTCAAATACCAAAACCAGGTTTTCACGAATCGGGCATTCAAAATCAGCACATGGGAAAACACTCCCAGATTCTACCTTGGGTCAAATTAGGAGATTTTGCATATAGGGCAGGTATACATATCACACAAGAGAACCATGGACCAAAAAACAACCCAAAATTCCCAGGACATGCCGCAATTTGCGGCCATTATGATTAATTCTGCGACCAAACAGTGGAGTTAGAGGCTCGGGTTTCTAGGGAAAATTCTTGGTGGCGTGCACATCTCTCTGTGATGGGAACTTATTTTACAGAGCCATCGAGTGATACCTAATTCTATTAGATCATCACATATCGTCAAAAACCGATGCCCTGTCTCGATACTCTCTCGACTAGGAACTATTAAGGATGTGCTTATGGACTACTCATGCCCTACTAGAATGATCTGCATCATAGTCATAGTAGTCAAGCTAACATCCTGAGGGCTTTACCAACATGTATCAAAGAGACGATAAACTTAAACAAGTTAACATTTTAAGATAAAGAGCAACCAGATAGCATACTATCATGTCAAGCATGAAAGTCCTCTATATATATGTCCAAGCATCCACTATAATATACAATACTGACCTCTAGGGCATACATATTCCTAACAATCTTCCACTTGCACTAAGGCCAATTATTGACGTATATCATACCCAGCATCTCAAAAAGTCGCTCAAATTGCGCCTGTAGAAGGGCCTTGGTGAGTGGATCCGCGATATTGTTCTTCGTGTCTAGTTTCCGAACTTCGATCTCGCGGCGATCAACTATCTCCCGGATCAAGTGATATCACCTCAGGATATGTCCGGAACGCTGATAGGACATGAGTTCCTTGGCCAATGCCATAGCCCCATTATTATCACAATACAAGGGTATTGGATCAATAATGGTTGGAACTACACCAATCTATGAGATGAACTTCTGCATCCAAACAGCTTCCTTGGCAGCATCATTTGCAGCAATGTACTCAGCTTCCATCGTTAGTCTGCAACGGTGTCCTGTTTGGAACTTTTCCAACAAACCGTCCCTCCATTGAGGGTAAATACAAAACCCGAGATAGTCTTGTTGTCATCCTTATCACTCTGGAAGCTGGAATCGGTAAAGGCCTCCATTTGGAGATCCCCGTTACCATATACCAAGAACATTTCTTTAGTCCTTCGTAAGTACTTAAGAATGTTCTTCACAACTGTCCAGTGTTTCTCCCTTGGATTGGATTGATACCTGCTTACTACACTTAGTACGTAAGCTACATCTGGGCGAGTACTTAATATCGCATACATGATAGACCCTATAGCTGAAACATATGATATAACACTCATGCGAGCACTCTCTTCATCAGACTTTGAACAAAAGTCTTTGGAGAGGGTGATTCCGTGACAAGCGGATAAATTACCTCGCTTGGAATCTTCCATACTAAACCTCTTTAGTATATTGTCTATGTATCTAAATTGGGACAATCCCAACAATCTCTTTGTCTCTATAGATCTTAATGTCTAGACTGCACGAGGCATCACCCAGGTCCTTCATGGAGAACCTTTGTGATAGGATTAGTTTGACCGATTGTAATATAGGAACGTCATTTTCTATCAAGAGAATGTCATCCACGTACAATACTAGGAATGTGACTGTACTCCCTACAATCTTCTTATAAATGTAAGGTTCATCTACGTTTTTGATAAAATCAAACCTTTGATTGTATCATCAAAGGCAGATGTTCCAACTCCGTGATACCTGCTTTAATCCATAGATGAATTTAAGCAACCTGCATGCCTCTTCGCTGCTCCTACTGTCAATGAAGCCTTCCGCCTGATCCATAAAAACGCATTCTTCCAAATCACCATTTAGAAATGCGGTTTTAACGTCCATTTGCCAGATTTCATAGTCGTAGTAAGAAGCAATAGCAAGTAGAATTCGAATGGATTTAAGCATTGCAACTGGAGAAAAAGTCTCATCATAGTCCAATCCTGATCTTTGACAAAATCCTTTCGCTATAAGTCTAGCTTTATAGGTCTCTACCTGCCCATCCACACCAATCTTTTTCTTAAAGATCCATTTGCACCCCACGGGTTTTACCCCAGAAGGTGCGGCTTCCAAAGTCCATACTTTGTTGGTGAGCATGGATTCCATTTCAGATCACATGACATCTAGCCATTTCACTGAGTCACTACTCGTGATAGCTTGCTGAAAACTAGTAGGGTCATCTTCATCCATGATGCAATCTTCTCTATCACCATCAATGAGAAAACCATAGTATCTCTCTGGTGGGCAAGAAGTTCTACTAGATCTACGGACTAACTGAGACTCGTTAGGTTCTATCGAAACTTCAGGTTCAACTAAATCGTCAGTAGTTGTTTGTGGCTCTAGAATTTCTTCCAGTTCTACCATATTGCCAATAGTATCATTTATAGAAAAATCATTTTCTAAAAATGTGTCTTATTAAGAAACAAACACTCTTTGTTCCTCCTTGTGGTAGAATAGATATCCATATGAATGTTTAGGATATCCCACAAATTTACACAAAACTGATCGTGTCTCGAGTTTGTCTGGATTCTGCATTTTAACAAAAGCAAGACAACCCTATATCCTAACTCTTTTAAGAGATTGTTTCTTCCCATACCATATCTCATATGGAGTGGTAACCACGGATTTGGTGGGAACCCTGTTTAATAGATATACTGCAGTCTCCAATGCATACCCCCAAAAAGAAAGTGGTAACTCAGCTTCACTCGTCATTGAGCGTACTATATCTAATAGGGTACAATTCCTCCATTCTGACACACCGTTGTGATGTGGTGTGTACGGAGGAGTGAGCTGAGAGAGAATATCATTCTCTTTTAGGAAATTCAGGAACTCTGTACTTAAGTACTCTCCTCTTTGATCTGATCGAAGTTTCTTCATACTCAATCATTTTTTTTTCTACTTCAATTTTATACTCCTTGAATTTTTCGAAAGCTTCAGACTTATGTTTCAATAAGAACACGTGTCCAAATATCGAGAAATCATCATTAAAGGTTATGAAGTATGAATAACCGCCTCTTGCATATGTAGATATTGGTCTACATACATCACTATGTATGAGGCCTAAGAGTTCAGTAGCTCTTTCTATGTGTCCAGTAAATGGAGTTTTGGTCATTTTACCCTTGATGCAAGACTGACAAGTCGCATAACATTTATATTCAAATGGATTTAAATATCCATCTTAATATAGCTTGGTTAGTCTTGTTTCGTTAATATGACCAAGTCTACAATACCATTTGAATGCTTCATTTATTTCTGAATTCTTTCTTTTTTTTTGTGCTGGATGTTAAAAATTGTGTGTTGATTCAGGACGTAGATTCCTTTATTTAATGTACCATACCCAATCAACTGTTGATTCAGATTAATATTCATAACATTACTTTGTAATACAAAATGATATCCTTCATTGTCTAATAAAGATACAGATATTATATTACATAACATAGTTGGTACAAAATAACAGGGATTCAAAATCAATATACACCCTGAAAGCAACCCTAGGTGATACTCTCCCACGGATACAGCATGAACATTTGAACCTGTAACACCCGAGTTCATTTATATCAATTCCAGTTTCCGTATTTAGTTATCCATAGTCTTTTCTTAATTTAACGTATTTTGGGTGTGAATGGTATTTTTTATATTTTACATTGCATTCGACCCGACCCGCTTGCTTGAACTTGTTTGATTTCTATTTATAGGCTACCCTGACTCGTTGCATTGACACGTGCATCTAGTATAAACTGCATATTGGCATTTCATCTGACATCGCATGCTTTATCATATAACTTTTAGGTCACAGAAAATATTTATTAAAATTTCATTTCATAGCCTGCATGATACCCCTAACCCCGTGGTAGCGTCTGCGCATCTTGTTCTCGTCCCGTTCAGTGAAACGGACGTGTTTGGATGGCTACGCGCACGTACGTGCATCCGTTCTTGGGGGTATGCATTTTCTTTGAATGAGCATTCATTTTAAAATTTGGAAGTCGCATATATTTTTCATATTTAAATCTGAATTCTTAGACTCGACCCGGGCGTGTTTTGGAGTAAGTTTGTTTTTGCCAAAATCTAAAACGGACTAATATTATAATAATATATTCTAATCTTTTCACATTGTTAATAATCTTTGAATATAATATAATATATTCCTAAAACAAATTTTTACTCTCTCTCTCTGTCTCTCTCTTCTCTCTATCTCTATCTCTCTATTCATATATATATATTTTTATATTTAACAATCTCACAGTTATCTCTCTCGTCCTCTCTTTCTCTATATAAATATTGAGAATATATTAAGGATCCTGAACAGTCTCTCTCTCTCTCTTCTTTCTCTCTCCGATCGCGGGTACTGTGCACTTCTCGAGTGCGGTCACCTTCCTTCATCCCCTATCGTCACCTCCCTCTCTTTTCTCCTTTAAATTCTTCTACCGCTCTCGCCACGAGAAAACCCTAACCATGCCGTCGCCCGCGCCTCGCCGTCGCCGCTTCCACCTTCGACCTCGCCTCTATTCCTTTGCCTTTCATCCCTCTCCTCCTTCTCCTCACCTACCAAACCCCAACCCCCGCACACGACGAGAACCACCAAGAACCCATATCTTTTTCTTCCTTCTCCTGCGTGGGTTTCCTCCTTCCATCGCGCTCGTGCTCGTGGCCAAGACCTCATTTGCCCTCGTCGTCACCAAGCTACCGGGGTATTCTTCTTCCTCCTTCACCCATGGACATCATCTCATCTCAACTTCAACCCAACCACGTCGACATCTGCTTCTTCTATCGCTCCCTTGTGTTGGTTCTCTTCTCCAGTGACCTCCTCGCCACCAACCTATCTTCTCCTTCTTGATGACCCATAGCACGAACCCATCTCGTTTTCTCTCCCTCGCAATCACCTCCTTTCCGAGATCACCCTCGCCTTATGAGCCGCCGCCTTCTCCTTCTTCTTCTCTGCTTCTTGAAGAAAGAGTTGTTGATCATTCGTCGAATTTTTCCTAATGGAAGAGGCGCAGGGTACGTCATTGTCAATCATGGGTTCTGTTTATTTTCTCCATTCATTTTGATTACATGCAATCTTGGTATATGTTTTCCTCATTAGTTTACTCTAATCTGTTATTTTTTTATTTTCGTTTTGATTAATTTCTGAACGTTTAGATAGCGATGGCTTGATTTGTCGGACACCATTATTTCTCTTTAATGAATTGATCACAAGATTTAGTATAAAGATTTGAACTTTACGTTCTTTTAAGCCATTGAATTTTTGGAATCTAGAACACATAGACTTCGGTTCTTTGATTTGTTTGACACCTTTCATTTCTCTTTGATGAATCGTAGAATTTTGATTCAATCATCTAATTTTATTTCATTCAGTGTCATGATACCCAAGATTTTTTTTAAGTTGACTCTAATATAAAATTAACACCCGAGACCCCTCCTCTCTTCGGCCCATTCGATGCGATGTTGAGCCGAGAACCGAGGCTCCAAGACTGGGCCCTAGTCTGCATGAGCGTCAATATCGTTTCCATCTCTGTGGTTCTCTGTTCCGACGACGTTTCAATTTTGCACGCGAGGTGTTCCACGAAATGCCCCAATGGAGATTGTTCATTTTATCGCATTCTTGCTGCGTGCCGCGCATCTGTGGATCCCCGAGGCAAGTGAAACTTGCTACATGCTATCTATATGTTTTTATAACTATTTATCTGAATATTAAACTTATAAATCAAATCTAAAGGCACGTGTTCCAAGTTAACAGTTTGATGTTCCGTTTACATATTTCAGATTCAGAATTTGAAACTTACCTGTTGCGTTTTAGTTCACTATACCTAGTAACCAAATTTATATTTTAAATCATATAATAACTATTTACATAGTCTATGGTATCCTTTCTATAGTTTTACTCTATTGGACACCCGCGTGCATCTTTAACCTGTTTTAGTTATAATTGCATCCATTGAACATATTATACATATCATTGCCTCTCTAGATTACCTAATACATATTAACATGATTTTAACATCCATACTTGCTATACTGCATTCATGTAATGTTGAAACCATCACTTAAACTCAAACTGATAACCGTACATCCAAGTAGTTTAATCTGCACCTATTTGCTTAACATATTACATGTTCCAGTTTATTGTTCTATTAGTAACTATGTGGTGATGTAAACACATGCTTATGCTAGTTTGATTATGAGCACCCACACGACATCTTGTGCACCCTGATATGACCTACTACACCTATTACTTGACACAACATGGTACCGTACAACTCTTGACATAACATGACACCTTTATATATTACATGGCCTGACCTGATGTACCATGGTCTTACCTGTTACCTGATCTTTGGTCTAATGCCAACAAACCTGACCTGTTGTCCTTACGGACCGTTCCTGTTGTCTATACAGAAAAACCTGTACCTGCCTGATCCTAAGTTGGCATTAGCTCTAGATTATTTAATACATGACCTGAACACTTATAACTTGGGGTATGGGGAAATCAATGATGAAACCTGACTTGTAACTCGACAGTTGCTTGCTTTTACTGATCAGTTTTAGAGGTTAGGCCAGCCTTGGGATGCTGCTGCTGACTTCGTTCGTCTTTACATATTTCCTGTTTTAGTGTCTAGCGGCATGTCTCGGTTTCAGCCCGAGAGTCTTAGACCGTGGTCCCGGGCATGCATGGGATACTATTGAGTTACATCGATGATTCATCAAATTGATTTCAAAGACTTGAGAGTAGTTAACCCAATAGACCAGTTTAGATTACTCACTGTACACTACCTTTCACTACCCGGATTTGTATTACTGTTACACCTGCTTACCATTTATGATTATACTTGCATGTCTTGCTACCCTGTTTATATATTATTGCTTGATGTTATGACGCGCTGAGGTCTGGGTTTTGCATGGCCCAGATCCTCTACCTTTGTTGCAGACTGATCAGGAGTATTGCCGCTGTTAGACCGAGCGGTGAAGATCCTATCGGTATGCAGTTTTACTTTCCAGGTGGTTTATTTATTGTATCTTTTGCTTCCGCATATTATCATTTCTTGACTCATTTATTCTGTCTCATAGACATGTACTAGATAGTTTAGTTTACTTTCCTGTTCTTGATATCTCTACAGCCGTAATGTGACTGTGGAAGGATTTTTCCTATCCACAGGTAGCATGGTTGGCTATGTCACGTGCCTATTTTAGCATACTCTGGGAAGTGGGGCGTGACAGAACCATTCCCAACACAGAGAGTATGATCACCCTTCTTCAAAACCTTACCATTTCACAATCCCTGCACACAATTGCAGATGTGAGATCCCGAATCGGTATCTAATACCCAGTATGCAGAGTTTATTGAAAAACAGCTTTCGGTGATAAACACACCTGAAGCAGAAACATCAAAACGCTTCTTCTTCTTGAGATCAGCGAGGTACTCAGTGCAATTTCTTTTCTAATGCCCCATCTTGTGGCAGTGGAAGCATTCTCCCTTTCCAGATCCCGCAGCCCCTGATTTTTCTTTCCCCTTCACCTTTTTAACTCCACCTCTCGGTTTGTGGGACTTCTTCTTCTTCTTTCCCTTAGTTTTAGCTTTTGGGACTGAAGAGAAAGATTACCCGACAAGTAGAGAGGGATTTCTTACCATTTTAAGCGTGCTCTCTGCACTTCTCAACATATTAAGAAGTTCAGGAAGTGATTTCTTCAAATTATGCATGTTGAAGTTTACTATAAATTGAGCATAGGCGGGGGGGACTGTAGAACTATATCAATATATTGTTCATTCTCCATCGTCCATCCCAGGTCCTCAAGTTCTTCAATAAGGCCTATCATTTTTATGACATGATCTCCTACAGATTTACCAGCAGCCATCCTTATTTGAAACAACTTTCGTGAGGCCTCGTAACGAAGAGCACGAGATTGCTCCCTATATAACTTTTTTGTATGGAAAAAGATGGATTGCACATCCATATTCTCATGTTGCTTTTGATATTTGTTTTCCATCGAAGCTAACATGAGGTATTTGGCTGTGGCACAGTCGATATCCTATGTCTTGCGGATCTCCTTATCCGCAATAGAGGAATCAGGGCCTGAGAGTGGAGGGGTTGAAGTAGTGAGGACGTATGCAACCTTATCATAGGTAAGGGCAATCTTCACATTTCTTAGCCAGCCTTTATAATTAAGTCCCTTCGGTTTGTTTTTTTTTCTAGTAGAAGCTTAAGTCCCGTCATTGGTATCTGCCATTAGGAGAGAGAAAAGAAAACATTCAGCGAAAACTCTTGCATGATTAGATTGGTTATTTATCTTATCTAATCGATGTCTCCCACTGCTTTCATCAAATTTTCTTTCAAACCTTAAAAAGAAAATTAGCCAGGATTAATTACATTCTACAAGTTCGCTAACTGGTCAGCCAGGCCAGTGTCGGTACTCCGAGGGAGGTTTCCCGTAATGTGCGGACCTAATTAAAATAAATATCGTTTCCCTATAGGCATAACCCCGTTGACACTTTTCTAGACACCTACTGGATTAACTAATTGTAAAGTGTAAAATTCTCCCGGGAGTAACTATTACTCACAGTAGGATCGGGATCCAACTATCAAATAGAAGGTATGCAATCTCATTGCAAATTTCAACATTTGAAATTCCCGATATAGTTTTTTACCCCTAGCGTCTTATGACCTTAACTGTGGTCAATAAATCATAAGCGCTAGTCAAGTTCTACCCGTCATCTTATGATTGATTTAGACCCATTTACATGACCTTTAACTATGGTCAACAAAGTCGTATGAATGTCCTAATCGATTGCATCATATGCTTTATAGGAAGACATCACGTAGCTACCGTACACTACACCTTAACTATAGTCAACAAACGTAGCATGAATACCAAGTACTCTACTTCCTAAAATGGCAGAGGGCTACGAATGGTTTTGATAAAAACCTTTAACGTATTGAACTTGATATCGTTGTAGAACCGAGTAATTTGAAAAAGGAATGGCTTAAGCTCCGCATTTGAAATATTTGCTTTTTCATGAAAAAGCCGAGTATGTTTCAAAATTTGATTCTACAATATCTTTTAGATTTCTTTTCTTAACACTAATCTTATTAATATTGTCCTGTCATTTAAGCTCCTAATCATCATAGAAGAAACGAAAATAAAACGTACATATATGCCATCCGCATTCGCCACAGGGACCCGGGTCGTCACCGTAAGGTTACTTAATTTACGGTAGGACGGGATCAGGACTAGCGCGGATGCAAAATATATATAGTGTCTATTAGTATATCATATATATAAGTAGCATTCGTCTCACGCAGTTATATGATCACATCACATTCCAGAAATAGCAGAAGCAGGTATATGAAAATATATGATATATTAGGAGGTCCGTGTTTTAGACTAAACCAGTAATGAAAAACACGGATTCCACGGTCATGATTAATAGCCAAGCCCACACCCCTAGACCCCTACGAGAGCGGCAGATAACCCTGCCAATTCTAGAATTAGGTGACCAGTCTCGACTCTTCGAGATAGCCTCCCACTGGACTCTAGAACCCGGTTACTTGTGCTCCCCTCCTTGGGTCTATCCTAATGCGGAAAAGTAAATAATATATATCAAATGAAGACAACAACCTCAACCCGGAAGTGTCCCAATAAAAGAATATTACATACATTTATTTACATGAATGAAAAAGAAAAACTCTCATCTCACATAAAACCCCCGGCTATTCAATCACGACGATCTTATATAACATATCAATTTAGCAACAGAATATCACCTCATGTCATCAACGTATGTAAATATACGTATTCCTAATGTCGTTGACGTATAGCAACAAGATTAAGGATACTTCCATATATTACACTTACGGTCGCAGAAAAGAAATGAAAAACTACAATAATTAGAATCCGCATCTATAGACATCATAAACTCGGATTATCACATATTCCGAATTTCATGCTTAATGTTTTAAACCTTACATTTAAGCCTCGAATTGAAAACTCTTTTCAAAAATAAAGCTGGGGAATTCAATAAGATCTCTAGAATAATCGAAGGCTCGTCGGGAACATTAGTTGATGGCCGCACCCCCGAAAGCGTCAACTAAGTAGACTTGGGCGGAACACCATCGTCGTGAGCACCCAAGTGGATGCTCTTGGCCATGGGGTTCTCCTATAGTCACTTGGTCGAGGAGAAGGGGCGTGGTTATCTACAAGTGTTTCCCAGCGAGTATTCACGTACAATACTAGATTACGACGGAGTTTCGATCCAAACCTAAACTCCGTGGCAATCAATAATCAAGGCTAAAATATGAGATTTGTTAATTGATAACTAGTTTTCTCAAAACTAATCAATGTGAATTCTAACCATTGTATCATCATACCACAACACATTAGACGATATTAACATTTCGATCGACTTTTTAATTATCAACAGTTTACAGAGACCTCGACCTATAAAGCCTTATCTAAAATTCCCAGAAAACTCATAGTATGAAGTTGAAAAACCTCAGGAAAAATGGAGTTATAACTCCAAAAGTAGGCCGCGGAACCGTGGCCAAGACCAGGTCTAGGCGGCGGTTCCGCGACTGCTTATTGGAGTTAAGAGCTCGTATTTCTTGAGTCTTCATTAGAAAACCTGCTGAATTTTCTAACAATTTTTATTACTGAAAATATCGAGTTTTGAAAAAATGGACAGAAACTCTCAAAACTCGTAATCGAAATGTCGATCGAACACTTTAACTTCTTCTAATCTATTCCTAAAGCTCAAGTTTAGCTCTGATATCATGTAAGTATGTCTTATCATCTCTACAAGGGTTTATACATCAACACGTGAGCAATTTTAAATATTCTAGAGAGCTAAGCATACTAATTGCGAATCAAACTAAGGATTAGGGTTACAAGTAAAGCATAATGGTGTTTAACTCTAAGTGAAAGGGAACTACAACCTTTGTAGACCAATCCTTCTCTTCAATTGCTCCGTGTAGAAGTCATTGAGCTCCTCTATGGCTTCACTTGAAGTTGGAACTATATTGCTTGAGGCATTCGTTGTCTACGATGATCCACCACGAAGTTTTTCACTCTCAAATTCTTACTTCACTTATCTATGAAGAAGTGAAGATAACAACCTACACTAGTTTGCTAATCTAGTATAGATTGATGAAGTGGGATTTTTCTCACTAAAAATTCTTTCTTTTTCTTCTTCTTTTCCAACCTAGAAAATATCTAGAGAGAAAAGAGAGGAAGAGGATGAACTTGGGCAAGGTGAATGAACCTTGGAGATAAGATATAGAGATTGATATGATATGTATGAATGAATAAAACAAAATAAAAAGGATGAATCATGGTTACTAGAGCCTTTTAGAACCTCTTAGAAGCCATGAATCGTCACACTAATTTTGTATTTATTCATTTATATTTATCTATATCTCTATTTTCTTTCTCCATGTGATTCTTACATTGCCATGTTCTATGTATCATCCACCATGATACATTTATATATATATATATATATAAAGAAAAGAATTAAAATGAGTGATTAGTCTATTATTAAATCAACACTTGATTCAATAATTCGGTCATATCATATACAACCCGACTAATATCAACAACGCCAGATTATAATACGGTATTATATACTCGTAGTTAATCAAGCTCCCGCACATATTCCAATATGTGCCCTACTTCGTTTCGCTTGAGCTTGGAAACCTCTTTGTGGGACTCTTAAGACTCGTCAATACACTAGCGGTAGGTAATGATCATATCAGATACCTACAAGCCGTCAGCGGAACTAGCTGGACGTAACGGCTAACTAGGTATTGAACGAATAGAAAATCAATAAGCAAACTTGTTCAAACTCCCGTAGAGTCTATAAGCAACACTTACCGTACAGTCCGGTCTCTTCGTCTAATATGTCACTTATCGAGTCTAGGGGGCAGAATCGTCAGACCCCCATAACACAATAAGTCATGTCGATGTGTGGCCTATAACCAATCGAGAACCTACTGATAACACTTATCAGTAAATCTCATCAGCACTGACCAGGGACTTACGGTCATAGCCAATCGCGCATTGCGCAACATCAACTCCCAATATTGGAAAAAACGACACCCCTCCTATCGCTCACTGCCTCCATGTGTCTCGGGACTGTAGGGTTGCTAGGCACGCGCACAAGGGTCTACGAGGCATCAACCATGCCCGATTAAAAATTTAGCCGTGCCGAACAACCCGAATACGGAACTTTAAACTAGAGATTAGGCGAAAACAAGCATGCTAAATATTTTAACACTAAGTGAGAGGGATTACAACCTTTGTAGATCCGGTCCTTCACTTCATATGCTCCGTATTGTGGTCCCTTCGCTGCGATCATCGGGATCCGGACTCTCGAGAGGTTCCACGAAGAGAAAGACGCAACCTTTGCTTCCGATCTTCGATACTAAGATGATCTACCTTGAAATTTCTTTAACACAAGCTAACACTCATGAAATGATGTGAACACCCTCATCTAAATGGCAAGGGAAGATGAGGATGATGAAGTAGGATTTTTGCTCTCTTTATTTATCTTTTTCTCATATTTATTCATCACCTTTTGAAAAACTAGTAAGCTTTTTCATGAAAGAATGAAGGAGGAAGAAGATGAATAATCATTTGTGATGAATAGAAAGAATGTTATCATAATCATTTATGCAACCATGGTTGTAGTAACCATTGTAGAGAGTTTACTAGGGTTAGGGTTTGGGTTAGGTCAAAGGGTGAGTCACTTATAAATATCTATCATAATATCTTAACAAAGACAAAGTAAAGCTTCTAGAATCAACTAGAAGGTTTAACTCTAATCCAAACCCTAATCGTGTTTAAACTCCTCTAAACATGTTGCATTAATAATTATAATATGTTACAATATTATATATCACATATACAATATTTATTGTAACAAAATAAAATAATACAATTAACATATATCGCATATATATCAATGTATTATCCGAGCGAGAAAAAGAATCTTTTAGTGAGCAAATATTAGTTAATGTAATTTAATATATCATATATATTATTATACATTAAATTATCGAATCAACACTTGATCCGACAATCCGGCTATATCGCATATAACCGACTAATATTTATCCGTACCGATTCATCGAATCAACACTTGATCCGATGACCCGGCTGATATCAAATATCGCGAGAATATAATACGGTATCACATATCGCATTATCCTCGGTCCCGCACATATCACATATGTGCTCCTACTCCGTTTTGCCTGAGCCAAGAAACCTCTGTGTAGGACTCTAAAGAATCGTCAATACGCCGGCAGTAGGTGATGATCATATCAATCACCCACAAGCTGCAAGCGGTCAGCTAAACGTAACAGCTACCCAGGTATTGAGCGCTCAGAAGATCAACAAGCAAGCCTGTAACTTCTCCTGTGAATCCAAACAGTAACACTCCCGTACCGTCCGGTCTCGTCGTCTGATATGTCGCATATCTCGCCTAAGGGTGGTAAACGTCAGACCCCAGTAGCTCGATAAGTCGTGTCGATATGAGGTCTATAACAGTTCGAGAAACTACTGATTACACTTACCAGTAAATCTCAGCAACCCTGGCCAGGGATTTCCGGTTATAGCCAATCGAACACAGCACAACATCGCATATCTCGCCTAAGGGTGGTAAACGTCAGACCCCAGTAGCTCGATAAGTCGTGTCGATATGAGGTCTATAACAGTTCGAGAAACTACTGATTACACTTACCAGTAAATCTCAGCAACCCTGGCCAGGGATTTCCGGTTATAGCCAATCGAACACAGCACAACATCAACTCCCTATACCGGGAGAGACGAATCCCCTCCTATCGCTCATTGCCTCCATGTGATTCGGGACTGTACCCAAAAGACACCTTTTTGCACGCCCTCTTGGACGTGGTATGATGGAAATCAAAGAACAGTGGGAATCACACAAGACTCTATGACGATCTCGGGTCAACATACTACTCTGTACCAGTGTCACCGGAGAACTGCCATCTGACGTGAGGTATAATACCATCTGGGAGTTCTCGGCGAGTCCGTCCAGTGTACCCAGTCTCCACTGAGCACCCGTACACCATCCTTGATGTCAAACACCGATGGATATGGGATCATCCATCGCCCATCATATGGGTCAAGATGCGTATACGCTAGTCTACTCTGGTGCATCGATGCCCTGTCTCGATACACCCTCGACTAGGAACAGTTATAGGATGTACTCGTTGACTACCGTGGCCCCACTAGTATGATCTCATCATAGTCCCAGTAGTCGAGTACATATCCTAAGGGCTTTATCAACATGTAACATAGAGACAATCTGAGTACATGTTAAGATAAAGTACAACCAGATAGTATACTATCATGTTGAGCAAGAAAGTCCTCCCTATATATGTCCTAGCATCCACTACAATATACATCGTATGTACAGTAATGGCCTCTAGGGCATACATATAACTAACAATCTCCCACTTGCACTAGGGCCATCTGTTATGGTATCGCATACCCAACAATTAGCTGCGGTTGAAGTATCTCATACTCAACCATCCCGTAAAAGTCTCTACTGGGAAAAAGGCCTTTGTGAGTGGATCCGCGCTGTTGTCCTCTGTGTCTACTCTCCTAACCTCTATCTCCCTGGAGATCAACCATCTCCATGATCAGGTGATACTGCCTAAGAATTATATCTGGATTTCTGATGGGACGGTAGTTCCTTGGCTAAAGCCACAACTCCATTGTCACACAATGGTAGGAACGAAGTTCATCTCATGAACTTATAAATATCCAGACTGCCTCTTTGGTAGTATCCTTGGTAACGATGTATCTTGCCTTTAATCGTCTAGTATGTCACGGTATCTAGCTTGGAACTCTTCCAACATACCGTCCCTCCACTGAGGGTAAAGACAATGCCTGCGGCTGATATTCAGTCGTTCTTATCACCCTGGAACCTTTCCAGTGATTCTCCCCAGGATCGATTGATACCATCTCACTACAACTAGTGAGTATCCTAACATCCAATTAGATCTATCTCATAGATCCAAAACCCAGGATTTAGGAGGTATCACTTTGATCCTATATGGAGAATCCTTGTGATAAGCGGAGATTGACCGAGCGTAGCATAGGAAACTCCTTCCCTATCAAGAGTATGTCATCCACGTACTCTACGAGGATCACCACCATACTCTCTACTACCTTTTTGTATATACAAGGTTCATCTACCATTTTGATGAAGTCAAACTCTTTGACTACCACATCAAAACAGATGTTCCAACTTCGCGATGCCTGTTTTATCACATAAAACATCCTGCACATGTTTCCGCTGCTCCCACTGTCTACGAAGGCCTCTGGCTGTGTACTTACAGACGCTCTCTTCTAAAACATCATTTCAGAAAAGCAGTCATGACACCCAACCACCAGATATCGTAGTCATGGTATGTAGCAGTGGCAAGTAGGATCTGGATGGACTTAAGCATAGCTTTGAAAGTCTCAACTTTTCCATGTACACCAAGTAATCTTCTCAAGATATACTTGCTCCTGATGGGGATTTAACCCTTCAGATAAAGCAACCAAAGTCCATACTTTGTTGGTGTATAAGGATTCCATCTCAGATCGATAAGCATCCAGCCATTCTTACAGAGTCTCACTCCTGATGGCCAGCTCGAACCTAGTTGGGTCATCATCTCATGATGCAATCCTCGCTCCCACTGTCATAGAGAAACCGAAGTATCTCTCAGGTGGGTGAGGAACCCTGCTAGATCGGCGGAGAGGCTGAGGTTCGTTGGAAACTATTGAATCCTTTGGTTCTACCAAATTATTAGCTGTAGTTTGTATAGCTGGAACCCTTCCAGTTCTACATAACAGACCTTGCCTCGAGCTTGTCCGGATTTTGCTTTTAGACATAGGCCGGACAACCCCAAATCTTAACAAGCTTAAGATATGGGCTCTTCCCTTTCCATATCACATATGAAGTGGTAGGCAACTGATTTGATTTGAACCCTTATTCAATAGGTATGCAGCTTCTCAAGCGCATAACATCCAAAAGGAAATAAGAAACTCAGTAGTACTCATCATAGAGCACACCATATCACATAGGGTGCTATTGCTCCGCCCCGATACACCGACGTGCTGTGGTGTATACGGAGGAGTAATGCTGAGAGAGAATCTCATTCTCCTTTAGAATAGTCCAGGAATTCCATGCTTTAGTATTCTCCTCCTTGATCTCATCAAAGGACATAATACTTATACCCGTATTTTGGTTCTCTACTTCTAACTTATATTCTGTGAATATCTCAAAAGCTTCGGACTTGTGTTTCAGCAGGAACATATGTCTGAATCTTGAGAGATTATCAGAGAATGTAATGAAGTACAAAGAACCGATCTTGGCATATGTAGACAGGGGACCTTCATACATCAGCATGTATCAATCCCAAGAGTTCACTAACTCTTTCTCTGTTTCCAATAAACAGAGCTATAGTCATCTTATCTTTGTGACATGACCGGCAAGTTTCACAAGATGTAAATTCAAACAGATTTAAATATGCATCTAAATGTAACTTAGCTAGCCGGGTCGCATTGATATGACCTAGTCTACAATGCCTCAAGAAGGATTTGTACATTTCTGAACTCTTCCTCTTGTGTGTGTTCTGTATACTAAGAACTGTGGTTTGATTTAGAACGTCAATGCTTTTAGATAACGTGCCTGAACCGATCAACTCTTGATATAGGAAATGTTCAAAACATTATCCAACAATACAAAATTATATCCTTTCTTTACTAATAAAGAGACTGATATGATTTTGTATATCAGATTCGGTATTTAATAACATTTGTTCAGAATTAATGTATTCCGGTAATACAGGGTGACAGTGACCAACAGACTTGGCTGCAACACTTGCACCGTTTTCTGTCTCATGAAACTTATCACCCGTTCTCAGTTCTTTACCTATCTGTAGCCCATGTAACAGATTACATATACGGGATCCTGATCCGGTATCACATACCCAGGACGTAAAGGATACTGAGAAACGGTTCTGTGTAATGAACACACCCGAAGATGATGCATCAACATGCACTTGCTTTGTTTGGGCGGCACGGGAAATCTGGTATTCCCCAATTTCGTGCTCTGTCTTATAACAATTATAAGTTGGAGCGGGACCAACGTTCCCCAGCTCAATATAACAAGCGGGTTCGGTCAATATATCCGTTTTATTATCTTGATTAAGGCGTGATATAGTCGCTACCTGGAGAGAGAGAGAAGAAAACACTCAGCGTATGCTCTTGCAAGATTAGATTGGTCATCTAATATATCTAATCAGGATGTCTCCCACTGTTTTAATCAAATCTTCCTTCAAACCCTAAAAGGAAAGACTAGCCGGGATTAATTACACGCTACAAGTTCGCCAATCTTTCAGCCAGACCAGTGTCGGTACTTTGAGGGAGGTCCCCCGTGCTTTCGCACGAACCTAATTAAAGTAAACCTCGTTTTCCCAGAGGCATAACCCCGTTAACACCTTTCTAGACACCTACTTGATCGGCTAATTGTAATGTGTAAAACTCTCCCAGGATTAACTCTTACTCGCAGCGGGTATCGGGATCCAACTATCTTATAGAAGGTATGCAATCTCATTGCAAATTTCAACACTTGAAATTCCCAATAACATTTTGCCCCTAGCATCTTATGACCTTGGCTAAGGTCAACAAATCATAAGTGCTAGCCAAGTTCAACCCGTCATTTCCCGATTGAATTAAACTCACCCGCACGATCCTTGGCTAAGGTCAACAAAGTCGCATGACTACCCTAACTCAATCGCATCATATGCTTATACAGATAAGCACTAATCAGCTACCGCACACTACGCCTTAGCTAAGGTCAAAAAACGTAGCACGAATACTAACTAGTACTTATCTGAAATGACGGAGGGCTACGACGGGTTTTTCAGAAAACCCTTTGCGTAATGAACTTGATATCTTTGTAGAATCGAGTGATTTTAAATGGAATGTTCTTGAGGCTTTTCTAGTTTTGCTAAAGGGGTCACTCCCGGTGAAGGGATCGTCGGCCCTTTCCTCATCGAATAAAGTGCAGGATATATCATATATACCACTATGCAAAGCAAGAACTATAGAAGCAATCAAAAGACAAACCGAGTTTGTAGCATCTGCCAGTTATTGCTAAAGGAGTCACTCCCGGCGAAGGGATCTCGGTCCTTTCCTTATCGAATAAGGTGCTGGATGTTCTACAAGGAACACCGCTATGCAAAGCAAGAACTGTAGCTACCAGTTTTTATAAACAAGTTTCTACAACATCTTAGGTTTCTTTTATTTCATTAATCTCATTAATGAAGTCCCATTTTATTATGCTTCACAAGTATCACAGTTGAAACGAAATCTGCAATATAACATATATCTCATATATATATATAATATAAACATTCGTCTCAGGCAGTAATATGATCTCATCACAGAACATTGCAGCAGAAGAACATATATGAAATATTGGATATACTAGGACGTCCGTGTTTTCAATACGAGCCTGTATAAAACACGGATTCCACGGTCGCGATGAATAGCCAAACCCACATCCCTAGACCCCTACAAGAGCGGCAAGTAACACTGCCAATTCTAGGGTTAGGAGACCCGGTCTCGACTCCTCGAGATGGTCTCCCACTGGACCCTAGAACCCGGTTACTTGTGCTCCCCGCCTTGGGTCTACCTAATGCGGAAAAGTAAATAATATACAACGGTGACATCTTCCGCTACCTGGAAGTGCCCCAATAAAAGAATATTACATACAAATGAATTTTACATGAATGAAAAAGAAAAAACTCTCATCTCACATAAAACCCCGGGCTATTCAAACGCGACGATCCAATACAACATATCACAGCAACACATAATATCTCATATCATCAACGTAAGCAAGTATGCGTATCCCGATTGTCGTTGATGTATAGCAACGAAGCCGGCGATACACCACATACTACGCTTACGGTCACAGAAAAGAAAGTGTAAAACTACAACAGTTGGAATCCGCAACCTCCTTAGACATCGCATGCCTAACCAAATGAATTCCTTTAGACATCGCATGCCTAACATTTATAAACCCCGCATTTTAGTCTCATTATCGAAAACTCTTTTCAATATCAAGTCGGGCAATTCAACAAGATTCCCGACGTCCTGATCGAATGCTCGTCGCAAACTTTAGTAGACGGCCGCACCCCCAGATGCCGTCGACGAAGTGCACTAAGGCGGAACACCGCTGCCGCGAGCACCCAAACGGATGCTTTCGGCGACGGGGTTCTCCTACAGTCACTTGGTCGGGGCTATGGGGCGTAGCTGTCTATTAAGTTTACCCGGCGAGTATCCGCGTACGCTACGTGATTGCGACGGACTTTTGATCGCATCAAAATTCAGTGGCAACCGATCATCTGAGACTAAACTGCTATGTTTATAATATTCAAATTAGTTATCTCATAACTACCTGTGGATTCCAAATATTGTATCACATTCCAGATAAATAGACAAAGTTAAACTTTCCGATCGAATAATCAAACACCCAAGATTTCCCCAAAATATCTCAACACTTGAAATCAGTTTAAAAACATCCATCACATGCCACAGTATCAATGGTCCAGCCATAGAAGGGTCAAGCCAACGCCTCACATGTGGCACGCCGTACTGCCCCAAACCCTAAGGTTCAAAAGGCAGTTCAAGACGGTCACATAATCGAGTTAAGGTTTGTAGTCTTCTAGAGGGTCCACCGCGTTACTTGCATGACTTAGAACATTCTTAAACACGAGAAAAAATCCAACTTTTGAAAAATTTTCCGACAGGGGAAAAAGTGAGTTATTGATATCCGTTCGAACTTTTTAACAGTTTCTAAAATTTATCCGGACAAAACTAAACAAAGTTAAAATATCCGATCGAAACTTTAAGTCCCCAATACAACCCAGATAATTCAATAGTTGAATAAAAACTAAAAATTTCCAGAAGACTCAGCACTTGAAGACAAGAATTATTGTGCAAGCCACGTGGTGTAACTCACCAAAATGGCCGCGGAACCGCCGCGAAACCCAGGGTGGGGTGGCGGTTCCGCGGCTCTTTTGTCGAGTTAGCAACACGTGCTTCACAGTAACTCATAGAATTCCCTGCTGAATTTTTTGGCAATTTTTAATTCACAAAAATCCAAATTTTCAGAAAATTTCCAGAGAGTGGGTTTTATCGGGTTTTCCGGGTTCGATCGGACTTTAAACTTCGTCTAAACTTCGCCTAAAGCTCTAGCTTGGCTCTGATACCACTGTAGGGTTGCTAGGCACACGCATAAGGGTCTACGAGGCATCAACCATGCCCGATTAAAAATTTAGCCGTGCCGAACAACCCGAATACGGAACTTTAAACTAGATATTAGGCGAAAACAAGCATGCTAAACATTTTAACACTAAGTGAGAGGGATTACAACCTTTGTAGATCCGGTCCTTCACTTCATATGCTCCGTATTGTGGTCCCTTCGCTGCGATCATCGGGATCCGGACTCTCGAGAGGTTCCACGAAGAGAAAGACGCAACCTTTGCTTCCGATCTTCGATACTAAGATGATCTACCTTGAAATTTCTTTAACACAAGCTAACACTCATGAAATGATGTGAACACCCTCATCTAAATGGCAAGGGAAGATGAGGATGATGAAGTAGGATTTTTGCTCTCTTTATTTATCTTTTTCTCATATTTATTCATCACCTTTTGAAAAACTAGTAAGCTTTTTCATGAAAGAATGAAGGAGGAAGAAGATGAATAATCATTTGTGATGAATAGAAAGAATGTTATCATAATCATTTATGCAACCATGGTTGTAGTAACCATTGTAGAGAGTTTACTAGGGTTAGGGTTTGGGTTAGGTCAAAGGGTGAGTCACTTGTAAATATCTATCATAATATCTTAACAAAGACAAAGTAAAGCTTCCAGAATCAACTAGAAGGTTTAACTCTAATCCAAACCCTAATCGTGTTTAAACTCCTCTAAACATGTTGCATTAATAATTATAATATGTTACAATATTATATATCACATATACAATATTTATTGTAACAAAATAAAATAATACAATTAACATATATCGCATATATATCAATGTATTATCCGAGCGAGAAAAAGAATCTTTTAGTGAGCAAATATTAGTTAATGTAATTTAATATATCATATATATTATTATACATTAAATTATCGAATCAACACTTGATCCGACAATCCGGCTATATCGCATATAACCGACTAATATTTATCCGTACCGATTCATCGAATCAACACTTGATCCGATGACCCGGCTGATATCAAATATCGCGAGAATATAATACGGTATCACATATCGCATTATCCTCGGTCCCGCACATATCACATATGTGCTCCTACTCCGTTTTGCCTGAGCCAAGAAACCTCTGTGTAGGACTCTAAAGAATCGTCAATACGCCGGCAGTAGGTGATGATCATATCAATCATCCACAAGCTGCAAGCGGTCAGCTAAACGTAACAGCTACCCAGATATTGAGCGCTCAGAAGATCAACAAGCAAGCCTGTAACTTCTCCTGTGAATCCAAACAGTAACACTCCCGTACAGTCCGGTCTCGTCGTCTGATATGTCGCATATCTCGCCTAGGGGTGGTAAACGTCAGACCCCAGTAGCTCGATAAGTCGTGTCGATATGAGGTCTATAACAGTTCGAGAAACTACTGATAACACTTACCAGTAAATCTCAGCAACCCTGGCCAGGGATTTCCGGTTATAGCCAATCGAACACAGCACAACATCAACTCCCTATACCGGGAGAGACGAATCCCCTCCTATCGCTCATTGCCTCCATGTGATTCGGGACTGTACCCAAAAGCCACCTTTTTGCACGCCCTCTTGGACGTGGTATGATGGAAATCAAAGCACAGTAGGAATCACACAAGACTCTATGACGATCTCGGGTCAACAGACTACTCTGTACCAGTGTCACCGGAGAACTGCCATCTGACGTGAGGTATAATACCATCTGGGAGTTCTCAGCGAGTCCGTCCAGTGTACCCAGTCTCCACTGAGCACCCGTACACCATCCTTGATGTCAAACACCGATGGATATGGGATCATCCATCGCCCATCATATGGGTCAAGATGCGTATACGCTAGTCTACTCTGGTGCATCGATGCCCTGTCTCGATACACACTCGACTAGGAATAGTTATAGGATGTACTCGTTGACTACCGTGGCCCCACTAGTATGATCTCATCATAGTCCCAGTAGTCGAGTACATATCATAAGGGCTTTATCAACATGTAACATAGAGACAATCTGAGTACATGTTAAGATAAAGTACAACCAGATAGCATACTATCATGTCGAGCAAGAAAGTCCTCCCTATATATGTCCTAGCATCCACTAAAATATACATCGTATGTACAGTAATGGCCTCTAGGGCATACATATAACTAACAGGGACTGTACCCAAAATCCACCTGTTAGCACGACTCAGTAGAGCCGTGGTAGGGTGGAAATCAAATCATAATGGGAAGCACACAAGACACTATGACGATCTCGGGTATACAGACTAACCTGTACAAGTGTCACCTGAGAACTACTATTTGAAGATAAGTATAATACCATCTAGGAGTTCTCGGCGAGTCTGTTCAGTGTACTCAGTCTTAAATGAGCACATGTATACAATCTTTGATGTCAAACACCAATGGATATAGAATCATCCATCGCCCCAATACTTGGTCAAGAAACGTATACATTAGTCTATACTGGAATATCAATGCCCTGTCTCGATACTCCCTCGAATAGGAACTATTAAGGATGTGCTTGTGGACTACTCATGCCCACTAGTATGATCTGCATCATAGTCATGGTAGTCAAGCTAACATCCTGAGGGCTTTATCAACATGTATCAAAGAGACAGTAAACTTAAACAAGTTAACATATTAAGATAAAGAGCAACCAGATAGTATAATATCATGTCGAGAAAGAAACTCCTCTATAAATATATGTCCAAGTATCCACTATAATATACAATAATGGCCTCTGGGGCATACATATACCTAACATAGCATAGCATGTAAACAGGTGGAGGCACTTGCCTTTAACGCTCGATCGACAGGCAAGAAGGCGACGACTCCGGCATAGCAATCAGTAGCGGTCGGATCGCACGCAATGGCAAGGCACATGCAGCAGCAGCAACCACAAACAGCAACGACAAGCTTGACTCAGATGGGACGATGACAAGGACTGCGGTGGCTTGGAGGAACCAAGGCGGAGGTTAATGGCGGGGACGCATCGACAGTGGGATCGTCGGCGGCGCTGGGGTCGTAGCCGGAGGTGAAGTTGCGGTAAGTGTTGCGAGCGTGATGGTTTTGGAGGAGATGGGTTCGGCTAGGCTTCTTGGGTGCTCAGTTGGGCAGAGAAGGAGATGGCTGGGTCGATGGGGTTGAGAGAGGTAGGCGAGTGCTATCGAGGATGAAGCTTGGTGATGGTATGCTGCGGTCGAGGGTATTCTCGGGTAGAGGGAACTACGGTTGAGGGAGGCGCTGCAGGAGGAGGGAGGTGGCCAGAGGTTCGTCGGCGTTCGAGGTGGCTGCGCGGTGGTCGGAGGTGGCTCCGATAAGGTGAGTTCGGTGAGGCTTGAGTGCGGGGGTTGATTATGGAGTTGTGAGGGGAGAGAGAACAAGATAGAGGGGGATGAGAATTTTTGAGAGAGAGAGATGTTCAGGTTAAAAAACGAATAATGGGGAAAGAGAACGAGAGATTAAAGATTATGTGTTTAAAGGAGAGTATCGAAGATTAAAAGGACTTTAAAATTGGTTTAATGAGATATAATGGGAAAATTATGTGCGGATTTCGGTTTGGAAATTTGAAATTAAAATTTGAATTAAAATAGAAGGATAAGGAATGAAGGAAATTGTGTGAAAGGAGAAGAAGAGCAGTAGAGAAGGGTTTTGGGTTTGGGCCGGGGTTTTGAATATTAGGGAAAAATTGTAGGATATATAATTGGAAGTTATTTGGAATATTAAATAGAAATATAGGAAAATAGGAAATAAAATATTAAAAAATATTGGTGAATTATTTTATTCAAATACGGAAAATAGGACAATGAAAACTGGGTATTACAGCACGTAAGCATATATAGCATGTATATTTTCTTTAAAAACAAAATGTACCCGGAACTTTCCCTTTTTTTAACCGATAAGTACCTGGGGTTTGGGTTTAAAAAAATAAAAATAAAATCCCATGTTATTTCATGCAATTAAGGGAAGGGGATCTAGGGTTTGGGTTTTGGATAAATAGGGGGATAAAAACGAAGGAAGGGGGATAAAAACCTATAGTAAAACTTCATTCGCCATTGATTCGAAGGAGAGGTAGCTGGGAGAAATGAATTAGCTCAATAAACCAGCTATAAGTGTACTTATTGATGATGCTCAATAACGGTAATTCCTCAGATCATGACACGTGGCGGTTGACGTGTCACATGCGTATACCAGTTAGGCCCCTGAGGGCCATGGAGGGGGAACCAGTGTGCTACAGTGGGGGCTTCCCTCGAACCCCGTCTTCGAGGTTGCACCCCACTCCTCGCCCCCGAGCACTTCAGCAGCCACGCCAACTGTCCCTTTGCTCTACTCCGAGCCTCCCTTCAGGCTGAGCTTCCTCTTCCTCCCGGATCGCCTCCGAGCCATTCTCCGTCCCGAGGAGTCTTTCGACCTACAATGGCCGACCAGGCCACTCTTGTGCCCTTCCCATAAATAAGCACTGGATTACCTCCGAGCTCCCAGCACAATTGGCATCCTCAGCCTCACAGCTCGTCTCCAGGATACAACGGAACCAAGATACCTCGGCTCTCTCGCTCATCCGCGAGCTCTCCCGCCGAGGTCATCTTCCTCGGTCACATCGGCCAACCACGGCACCGCTCACAGGCGCAACCGCCATCCCGCGAATCTCGCCATGCGCGAGATATCCGCCGGCCACATCCCATGTTCCATGCCATCACGATTCCCTATTAAAGAGCATGTCTCGCCATTAATGGGAGATCCTACTCATCACGCAGGCATGACATCGGGAGCGTAACAGCCGGCGTGATTCTCGCGCCTACCCTGCCTGCTGCCACCGCTATATAAACCCCTTCTTCAAACGGTTCAAGTAAGCCATTTTTACTCCACTAAGTCGTTACTCTGCTCAGATTTCCTCTCTAACTTGACCGTCGGAGGGTCCTTGGTGGTACAACCATCCCGGGACTTCCTTGCAGGTAGCTAAGCGCAAACAGCCTCAAACCCATTAAGATCCACACGCTTCAGGAGCCAGCCTCCAGATCAAATCTCAGCCGTCCATCGCCGCCATCAGCAGATCACCAAAAGGTAACATCTTGACGCGCGGATCTGACCCGTGTCAGCTGGCGCCGTCTGTGGGAACTCCTTGATTCCACAAAAACAAAATTTCATCTTCTGATCTCAATCTAATGGCGAGCTATCATCACGACGGTCTAAGCACTAGCCGCAGCCTCCCCCTCAACGGAAGCGCGGAAGAACATCCTCCGCCGAATGCCATCAACGTCCTTGCCGGCCGGATAGACCGGCTCTCGTCTGTCGTGGAGGCGCTCATCTGTGTCCAAACGGCAGGGCAAGATCCCCAGGTCGCCTCTCCTCCGCCTCAATACCGGGACCCCTACAGGGGGAGAGAAGACTCTGCACGCGTCGGCACTTCCGACCACCGCCTTGCTACCTCTCCCGGCCACAGATCTCCCGGGCCGATATATTCTATGATCCGCTGGGCGCCACGCAGCGCCAGGGGTCGAAGCCCTCACCAAGAGGCAACCGAGCAGCTACCCTGCTCGGCTATCCCTGGCTGGTAGCTCCTTACCCACAGCGCCAGAGATCAAAGCCCCCACCAAGAGGCAGCCAAGCGGCTACCCTGCTTGGTTATCCCTGGCCGGTAGCTCCCTACAACACGACGCCAGGGATCAAAGCCCTCACCAAGGGGAAGCCGAGCGGCTACCCTACTCGGCTATCTCTGGCTGGTATCTCCCTACCCCACAATGCCAGGGATCTAAGCCCTCACCAAGAAGCAGCTGAGCGGCTACCCTGCTCGGTTGTCCCTGGCTGGTAGCTCCTTACCCGCAGCGCCAGGGATCAAAGCCCTCGTCAAGAGGCAACCGAGCAGTTTCACTGCTCGGACCATCCTTAGCAGGCCTCTTCCGGCCCTTCCAGCGTTAAGGATCAAATCCCTCACCAAGAGGCAGCCGAACGGCTACCCTGCTCGGCTATCCCTGGCTGGTAGCTCCCTACCATGCAACGCCGGGGATCAAAGCCCTCACCAAGAGGCAGCCGAGCGGCTACCATGCTCGGCTATCCCTAGCTGGTAGCTCCCTACCCCACAACGCCAGGGATCTAAGCCCTCACCAAAAGGCAGCCGAGCGGCTACCTTGCTCGGCTATCCCTGTCTGGTAGCTCCCTACCACGCAACGCCAGGGATCAAAGCCCTCACCAAAAGGCAGCCGAGCGGCTACCCTTCTCGGCTATCCCTGGTTGGTAGCTCCCTATCATGCAACGCCAGGGATCAAAGCCCTCACCAAGAGGCAGCCGAGCGGCTACCCTGCTCGGCTATCCCTGGCCGGTAGCTCCCTACCCCACAACGCCAAGGATCAAAGCCCTCACCAAGAAGCAGCCGAGCGGCTACCCTGCACGGTTATCCCTGGCTGGTAGCTCCTTACCCACAGCGCCAGGGATCAAAGCCCTCGTCAAGAGGCAACCGATCAGCTTCACTGCTTGGACCATCCTTAGCGGGCCTCTTCCGGCCCTTCCAGCGCTAAGGATCAAAGCCCTCACCAAGAGGCAGTCGAGCGGCTACCCTGCTCGGTTATCCCTGGCTGGTAGCTCCCTACCACGCAACGCCAGGGATCAAAGCCCTCACCAAGAGGCAGCCGAGCGGCTACCCTGCTCGGCTATCCCTGGCTGGTAGCTCCCTACCCCACAACGCCAGAGATCGAAGCCCTCACCAAGAGGCAGCCGAGCGGCTACCCTGCTCGGCTATCCCTGGCTGGTAGCTCCCTACCACTCAACGCCAGGGATCAAAGCCCTTACTAAGAACCTGCCGAGCGGCTACCCTGCTCGGCTATCCCTGGCTGGTAGCTCCCTACCCCACAACGCCAGGGATCAAAGCCCTCACCAAGAGGCAGCAGAGCGGCTACCCTGCTCGGCTATCCCTGGCTGGTAGCTCCCTACCCCACAACGCTAGGGATCTAAGCCCTCACCAAGAGGCAGCCGAGCGACTACTCTGATCGGCTATCCCTGACTGGTAGCTCCCTACCACGCAACGCCAGGGATCAAAGCCCTCACCAAGAGGCAACCGAGAGGCTACCTTGCTCGGCTATCCCTGGCTGGTAGCTCCCTACCACGCAACGCCAGGGATCAAAGCCCTCACCAAGAGGCAGCCGAGCGGCTACCCTGCTCGGCTATCCTTGGCTGGTAGCTCCCTACCACGCAACGCCAAGGATCAAAGCCCTCACCAAGAGGCAGCCGAGCGGCTTCCCTACTCGGCTGTCCCTGGCTGGTAGCTCCCTACCCCACAATGCCAGAGATCGAAGCCCTCGCCAAAAGGCACCGGGCAACAACCCTGCTCGGCCATCCTTAAGGATCAAAGCCCTCGCCAAGTGGCACCGGGCAGCAACCCTGCTCGGCCATCCTTAGTAGGCCACTTACGGCCCCTCCCGCGATGAGGATAAAAAGCCCTCGTAAGAGGCAACCGGGCCAGCCCTTGCTCGGTTATCCCTGGCTGGTAGCTCCCTACCCCAACACACCAAGGATCAAAGCTTTTGCCAAGAGGCACCGGGCAGCAACCCTGCCCGGCCCATCCTTAAGGATCAAAGCCCTCGCCAAGAGGCACCGGACAGTAACCCTGCTCGGCCCATCCTTAGTAGGCCACTTACGACCCCTCCCGCGCTAAGGATCAAAAGCCCTCGCAAGAGGCAACCGGGCCCGCCCTTGCTCGGTTATCCCTGGTTGGTAGCTCCCTACCCCACAACGCCAGGGATCAAAGCCCTCGCTAAGAGGCAACTGAGCAGCTTCACTGCTCGTTACATCCTTAGTAGGCCCCTTACGGCCCCTCCCGCGCTAAGGATCAAAGTCCTCGCCAAGAGGCAACCGAGAAGCTACCCTGCTTGGTTATCCATGGCTGGTAGCTTCCTACCCCACAACGCCAGGGATCTAAGCCCTCGCCAAGAGGCAGCTGAGCAGCTTCACTGCTCAGTTCATCCTTAGCAAGCCTCTTACGGCCCCTCTAGCGCTAAAGATCAAAGCCCTCGCCAAGAAGCCACCGAGTAGCTACCCTGCTCGATGTATCCCCAGCGGGCAGCCTCCTGCCCATCAGATGCTGAAGATCCGAAGCCCTCTTTGCGAGGCAGCCGAGTTTCTTCCGGCCCGGAGCATCCCCAACGGGTAGCCTCCTGCCCATCAGATGCTGAGGATCCGAAGCCCTCATCACGAGACCGCTGAGTTTCTTCCTGCTCGGCGCATCCCCAACGGGCAGGAGTCCAAAGCCCTCATCGCGAGACCGCCGAGTTTCTTCCTGCTCGGCGCGTCCCCAGCAGGCAGCCTCCTTCCCATCAGACGCTGAGGATCCGAAGCCCTCTTTGTGAGGCCGCTGAGTTTCTTTCTGTTCGGCACATCCCCAGCGGGTAGCCTTCTGCCCGTCAAACGCTGAGGGTCTGAAGCCCTCTTCGTGAGGCCGCCGAGTTCCTTCCTGCTCGGCGCATCCCCAGCGGGCAGCCTCCTGCCCGTCAGACGCTGAGGATCTGAAGCCCTCTTCGCGAGGCCGTCGAGTTCCTTCCTGCTCGGCACATCCCCAGTGGGTAGCTTCCTACCCTACAAAGACACGGATCAAAGACCCGCCGAATAAACTCATACCCAACACGCGATCAGCGCCTCAACTCCGACAAAGGGAGGATACCGACCTTCCCACACTCATCCTTTGTTCGACTCATACTCGATGCGCGACAACAAGAACGCCGTGGCATCCCCGAAAAATCCACCACGAGGAATTACCGGCGCCAAGCCGCACAGAAAGAACCAAGCAGTTCACTCTCGACCCGATCCACAAATAGGTCGGAACGAGAGTGGAGGGCTAATGATGATGCTCAATAACGGCAATTCCTCATATCATGATACGTGGCGGATGACGTGTCACATGCGTACGCCAGTTAGACCCCTGAGGGCCACGGAGGGGGAACCAGTGTGCTACAGTGGGGGCTTCCCTCGAACCCCGTCTCTGAGGTTGCACCCCACTCCTCGCCCCCGAGCACTTCAGTGCTCTTCTCTGAGCCTCTCTTAAGGCTGAGCTTCCTCGCCCTCCCAGCTCGCCTCCGACCCATCCTCCAGCCCGAGGAGTCTCTCGACCTACAATGGCCAACCAGGCCATTCATGTGCCCATCCCACAAACAAGCGCTGGCTCACCTCCGAGCCCCCAGCACAATCGGCATTCTCGGCCTCACAGCTCGTCTTCGGGCTACCACGGAACCAAGATACCTCGGCTCTCCCGCTCGTCCGCGAGCTCTCCCGCCGAGGTCATCTTCCTCGGTCTCATCGGCCGACCACGGCACCGCTCACAGGCGCAACTGCCATCCCGCGAATCTTGCCATGCGCGAGATATCCGCCGGCCACATCCCACGTTCCACGCCATCACGCCCATTAACGAGCCTGTCTCGCCATTAATGGGAGATCCCTCTCATCACGCGGGCGTGACGTCAGGAGCGTAACGGCCGGCGTGAT
Source organism: Agapanthus africanus (assembly GCA_030015575.1). Taxonomy (NCBI): domain Eukaryota; kingdom Viridiplantae; phylum Streptophyta; class Magnoliopsida; order Asparagales; family Amaryllidaceae; genus Agapanthus; species Agapanthus africanus. Next base: position 685,325,581 of record JASDDO010000031.1, on the reverse strand, counting down.
TCTCGCGCCTGCCCTGCCTGCTGCCACCGCTATATAAACCCCTTCTTCAGACGGTTCAAGTAAGCCATTTTTACTCCACTAAGCCGTTACTCTGCTCGGATTTCCTCTCTAACTTGACCGTCGGAGGGTCCTCGGTGGTACAACCACCCCGGGACTTCCTTGCAGGTAGCTCGGCGCAAACAGCCTCAAACCCATTGAGATCCACATGCTTCAGGAGCCAGCCTCCAGATCAAATCTCAGCCGTCCATCGCCGCCATCAGCAGATCACCGGAAGGTAACATCTCGACGCGCGGATCCGACCCACGTCACTTATATTATTGTTATTACAACTAACTACCAAATTGTTTCATTGTTATCTCTTTTTTCCCCATAAAATACCTTAGGATCTTATATAACATGTTAGCATGAAAGTCCCATAAAGAAACAGAAGCAATGGCTTTGTTCGGCAGATTTTTGTGAATATTCATCTTATTAAATTCTTGGGCAGACTACTTGTTATCAACTTTATTTCGTTTTCATGCCATGTTGTAATGTTTTTCTTTTTAATAATGTGGCTTATTGATATTAATTTATGTTTCCTCTCTTAATACCTAAATCATTCGATTCTTTGTCCCTTATTTATGTGGTGTGTACGGTCTCTCTCTCTCTCTCTATATATATATATATAGACACACTAAATCTTTGGAATCTTTTCCCCTTTCATAGATATATATATAATGGAGAAAAGATGCCATAGGAGGGAATTCCCTCCTATGGCGTCGAAAAAATACCCCCTCCACCAATTTTTCCGACGATCGGCCCCCATCATCTTCATCGTCATCATTTAAGATGTGGGTACACCAAATTTCTTGTGATTCTACAACTTTTTCACCGTTGATTTAGCAATGTAAAAAGTTCTATTGTCGGTAAACCGTTAATTTTGAACCCACTAAATCAACGGTGAAAAAGTTGTAGAATCACATGAAATTTAGTGTACCCACATCTTAAATGATGACGATGAAGATGATGGGGGCCGATCGTCGGAAAAATTGGTGGAGGGGGTATTTTTTCGACGCCATCCCTCCTATGGCCTCTTTCCTCCATTAATCTCTAGATATATAGATATATATATATATAGATAGATAGAGAGAGAGAGAGAATAACGGAGGAAAGATGCCATGAAGGGAATTTCCTCCTATGGCGTTGTAAAAATACATCCTTCCTCATTTTTTCTGCCGATCGGCACCCAACATCTTCATCGTTATCTAAAATGTGAGTACACCAAATTTCATTTAATTCTACAATCATTTCACCGTTGATTTAGCAATGTAAAAAGTTCTATTGTCGGTAAACCATTAATTTTGAACTCACTAAATCAACGGTGAAATGGTTGTAGAATCACATGAGATTTGGTGTACCCGCATCTTAGATGATAACTATGAAGATGGTGGGTGCCGATCGTCAGAAAAAATAAGAGAGTATTTTTTCGACTCCATGGAAGGAAATTCCCACCTATGGCCTCTTTCCTCTATTATATAAACATGAAAAGAGAACCATGCAATCCAAGAAGTATACGTAAATCATCAAAAATCTAATTGGTTCAATGCCAGTTCTATCACCAATGTACAAAATACAACACTCCCAGCTTTGTGAGAAATCATAGAGAAACTCGCCAGTTTCCCTAACTGCCAAAACCACCTCTGAAACAAGTGGGTACAACCGGGTCTGTCGCATCTTGACCATAATACCCCTAAGTTGCTTTTAACCTTGCTCATTTATGCCTCGTTTAATTCATAGAAAAAAGGAAGAAGAAGGAAACATTCTTTTTTAGGGTGAATTGTCAATAATCCCCCAGCCCTCTTCAAACTTGTGTAAAAACCCCTGGATCCAATCAAAACCCCCTGTATACTGGTAGTTGCCTGTAATATCTAAGTTGTTGACTGTAATATCCAAGCAGTTAAAGACCTAAATGAAATAAAGCCTAGAGATTTTTTCACAAAGATTTCGAACAGTAGTTCCTTCTCAACAATTTTGAAAATTATAGGGTTTTAGACAACTCCTGAGTGAGTCGGGAACTTTTTGACAATTTACCCTTCTTTTTATCCCCCTATTGGAGAAACCCTAAATCGAAGAAAATGGCCAACAAATAGCCATTTTCAGCGATTGAAGGTTTTACCATTGCAATGCACTCCATGGTGGTTTGGAATAGAAGGGGGCAAATTTCGACTCCAATCTCATAGCAGCACTCTTTTCTCCCTTCAAATCATTAATTGAACCTCACTTAAGTTTCATTCTGATGGAGGTCGGTTTCTCTCTCAAATGTTGTCCTCCGTCGATCTTGCAACCAGCGGTGTCGAGCGGTTGAGATTTAGTATGAGGATTGAACTTATGGATCTTAATGAGTTGTTGGATGTTGTTGATGCCGAGCAACCTGCAAGGGATGTCCCTGGAGGGAAACCAGTGTAGGACCCTCCGACGATCAAGTAAGCACCGAGGGATAACGGCATGGTAACGGCGTATTGGAATGAGTTGGAGATACCTAAGTCCTCTGAAAGAGAGGGTTTATATAGCGGTCGCATGGAGCGAACCGGCGCGAGATTCTCGTCTTCCGTTACACCCCCGCCTCACGTTTGCGTTAATGGCGGGGTACCTCCATTAATGGCAGGATATGCCCATTAATGGAGAGACGCCAGTGTAGGATGCGGGACGTGGAGTGGCGGAGATCTCGTTTTGACGAGATACACGAATCCGTTACGGAGACGCTTGAGCTCCGTGCTCTCGGTTGAACAGGAAAGCCGAGGAAGCTTAGCTCAGTGGATAGCTCGAAGGAGAGTGAGGAAGACGAGGAAGCTCAGCTGTAATAGCTAAAAGACGAGCAAGGAGACTAGGGAAGCTCGGCTGTAGGATTGCTCAAAGATGAGATATTGGTTGGTTGCTAGGAGAATATGGAAGGTACTCCGTGGAGGTCTCCAAAAGGTCGGATGTAACCTCGGAGACGAGGTGCCGAGGAATGTCCCCAATGCATCATACTTATTCCAGCTCCGTAACCCCGAGGAATCTAGCGACCTTACGTGGATGACACATCATCCGCTACATGTCGTAACCTAAGGAATTCCCACATATGAGCATCATCATTAGCCCCCCACTCTCGTTCCGACCTATTTGTTAGCTGAGTCGAGAGTGGTCATCATCCCGGTCTTCGATAATTCAGCTTGGCGCCGAGGATTCTTCGTAATGGGTTGTCTGAGGATAACGTGACATTTGACGGCTGTGTCTCTCGGATTCCTGGGTCCATGTGGCGGCTTACAAAGCGCCTTGATTCTTACGCGTATCTTTGGTGACGTCAGCGGATCAGCAAAATGATTGCGCCTTAAAGAAGACGCTGCTTCGCTCGCTCAGTCAGTTGGCCTTCGTGCCACGTGTCCGCCGTGGGGTGGCAGAATGCGAGAGGTCTTCAGTTGAATTCAAGTGAGGGGGAAGTGTCCAATGGCCAGTTGCCACGTGGCGTCCCCGGGGCCAAAGGGGTGCGATGCTTCATTTCGGAGAGAACGGTTTTGGGCCGTTGGATGGTTTTTACCGAGTGTATAAATAAGAGAGGTCATTCCTTGGCAGACATTTTGCCCTAACTGTCTCCTGCCATCTGAAGATTGCCCGGCGCACCATTGCTTATGTCGGACCCTCAGCCAAAAACACTTCTTCGGCAAATCTTTGTTTGAATCAAGTTAGATGCCTTCTTCCAAAGTTTCCATTGATGTAGTTGGGTTTGAGTCGGGCGATGAGGCTTCAGCTTCTGAAGCCGAGTCCAGTGGGTTTTCTTCTTCCTCCTCGGCTTCCGATAGCCGAGAAAGTACTTCTTCCTCTTCCTCTTCGTCTTCTTCTTCTGTGTCGGGCTCGGTCCCAAGGGATGGCGACGCACTTGTACTTCTTCGTCGGGTGGAGAAGAAGGACCTTAAGGTGTGCATAGAAAATATTCGCGATGCGCCCTCGATATTGAATCGCCTAGACGAGCTTTCTGATATCCGGGCTCGTTTCCACATCCCCCCTGGCTATTCGCTTCATCTAGCCAGGGAGGGTGCTCGGGAAGAGCAGGTGCAGGGCAATGAGATTGCTCTGTACCTGGAAGCGTTCCAGGAAAGGATGTGTTTGCCCTTCTCACCCGAAGTTTGCGCCATACTCCATTGCTTCCGTCTTGTCCCGGGCCAGCTAGCGCCGAACTCGTGGAGAATCCTCCTCGGGTTTCTAGTCCGGTTGAAAATTGATTGGATCCCCTTTGACTTGAATCTTCTCCCTTCCTTCCTGTGTTATAAAAATCACCTCGGTACTCGTAAGGATGAACCGAGCTGCGTGTATCGTTCTTTCAAAAAACATAAGGGTAGGGCGGCCGGTTTTAGGGTAGTGGTCATCCCTTCTTCCATCCACGAATGGAAGGAAAATTTTGTTTTCGTCGGTCCTCCGGAGGGAGAGGATTGGCCCGTTCCCACCAAGTGGCATAGGGCCGATTGCCCTAGGGTCAAATAATCAAACGCCCCAGAGGCGAGGGTGGTGTCGCAATGGGAACCGATCCGGCAAGCCGATGTCTTGCTTTTCGAGCAGGCTTTGAGCTGGGCTGGACTTGGTCCCGCGCGCTTCGGGGGTAAGTTAGGACTCGCCGATTAATTTAGACATAGCATAATATTGTCGCCCATGTTTCTAACTTTTTTCTTCTATTTTCTTCCGCAGAGCTAATGGATTGTTCGAAGATCATGGCTGCCATGGCCGCCAAGGCGCAGGGGAGGAAGGGCGGTGGTGCTAGCTCATCCATACCCACACCGAGCATGGTTCCCCGGCAAGCTCCTTCTACGAAGGTCACCGTTGCTCCCCCCTCGCACCAGAGGAATACTGATGCAGTGGGCAGAAGCATACCCGGGATCAGGCTCCCCGGGCCAGGACTGAAACGCTGTCTTCCGCCGAGTCTCCGCTCAAGAGGCAAAAGAGGATGATTTCTCGGCCTCTCCCGTCTGGGATACAGGTGAAAAAGAGCGAATTCTGCATCTAAGTGCCGTCAGGGCTCTCCATGGACGACAGCTTGCTGGCGGACATGGAGAAGGCGGCGGGGGCCAAGAATACCCGGGACACCATGAAGGCCCAAGTCGTGGCAATAGCTCAGGAGGCCATCCAGGTAAGTAATCCCCTAAAGAATTTCCAAGTGTTTTTATCTCGGTTTGGCTTTTGATGAAAATTGTTCGTATTTTTCCCGCAGGTCCTTCAGCATTGTGCCCTCCTTGCCACTATGGAGGCCGAGGAGGTATCCCCGGCGATGAAAAAGACCGGGGAGTCTTTCTCGCGTGAGGAAGAGCTTAAGGCCAAGCCGAAGGAGGTAGAGGACAAGGCGGCCTCCCTGGACCTGAGGTTGGTAGTGGAGGGCCTGATGGTCATGAAGCTGAAGGAGTCCCACCGACTCCTGACCGAATCCAACCAGTCTATTCATGCCAAAATCGATGAGGTCAATGGACTCTATGACGCCGTGAGGAGGCAGAGAAACTTATTGAGGGGGGATTCCCGAGCGGCCTGCGAGGCGGCAAAGCGTGCCGAGGGCAGGACAGAGAAGTCCGTGGAGGAGTACAAGGCCTTTAATCAATTTTATATGAACCTTGCCGACTCCGCGGCCGTCGGGTGGCACAACGCCCTCAACACTGTCAAAGAAGCGATGCCCGGGTTCGACGACCGGGAGCTTCGGACGAAGTATCCCCTGGCCGAGGTAGTGCCTCAGGGCAGAAGCACCGAACCGGCGGGAGGAAGCGAGGCGGTGGGAAGAAGCACCGAACTGGAGGCCGCATCCAAAGCTCCTGGCGAAGGCACCGAACAGGGGAATGTGGCAGCCGAGAAGGCAATTTGAGGCTGTTGTCCTTCCTATTTTCTGCCCCCCTTTTTGTTATTATATTTTTTGTAAGCCTCCAGGCATCTTGTAAGGCTAAGGAGCCTATAATACCTTATACATAACTCGGAATATCAATAAAATATTTTTAGCCCATCTATAATGTGTGTGGCCGCAATGTTTCTGTTCTTATTTATTTGCAAGTGTGGGTAGATCGGTGTCCCTCCTCCCTCCGGAGTCGAGGTGACGTGGGACAAGCGAACACCAAGTATGAACACAAGTATAAATAGATCGGTGTCCCTCCTCCCCCCGGAGTCGAGGTAACGTGGGACAAGCAAACGCCAAGTATTAATTCCAAGCACAAATAGATCGATGTCCCTTCTCCCCCTAAAGTCGAGGTGACGCGAACGAATGCCAAGTATAAATAGACCGATGTCCCTCTTCACCCCGGAGTCGAGGTGACATGAGAACGAGCGAACACCAAGTGTAAATAGATCAATGTCCCTTGGATCGGGTGCGGCTCGGGTCCCCCGGAACGAGCGAACCCGAGCTTTATTCACTTGGGTCCTAACAGGAGTTTGTTCACTTTGTGATCGCGCACCGGATAGGGGTCGATCTACAGACTTTGGCGCGGATGAGCCGACCAGGAAGCTACTTGGCTGCAGATGAGCCAAGCAGAAAACTACTTGGTCGGCTCGAGGCGAGAGCTTCGGATCCACAGCGTAGCCGGGCAGGAAGTTGCCTGTCGCAGATGAGCCGAGCAGGAAACTACTCAGCCGCCTCGTGGCTAGGGCTTCGGATCCACAGCGTAGCCGGGCAGGAAGCTGCCCGCCACGGATGAACCAAGCAGGAACCTACTCGGCCGCTTCGTGGCGAGGGCTTTGGATCCACAGCGTAGCCGAGCAGGAAGCTGCCCGCTGTGGATGTGCCGAGCAGGAATCTGCCAGCGAAGGTTTTGATATCTACGCCTCCTTGATTCAAAAGATCTCGGTGCCTATAGTGGGCATCTCGAGATACCCGCGTCTCTCTTGGAGATGTCGTTCAATCTTCCGTGATCCGTATGAGATGGAGCGAGCCGGTAATCGAACGCCATATGGCCGTGCCGCATCGGGAAGATACGATATTCCGTGATTTGCGCTGTAGCATGGGAAGATCTCGATCGTTGGGAAGATTTTTGTTGAGGCTATAAATAGTGAAGGCATAGCCCCCTCCTCAGGCACCCACGTTGATTTACTCCTAGCCGTCTCATCTCTTCCTGATGGTAGGCTGCGTGTACACCATCCGAGACATCGTATCTCAAGAAGACGTATATTTCTATGAACTTGATCGTTCCGAGGCGACATATGAGACCGTGATAGTCGTCTGGAGCGTCATTGTTGGCGTTTACTACCCTGTCGATCCCATCTCCTGTAGGTGCTTATTTACGCGATATAGAGGTCTTCCCCGGGTTTTTACAAAGCCTTGTCCCAGCAGGCACTGGAAGAGGCGGTCGACAAGATGCGTATGGCCCATGAGCTGGGTCTGATCTCGAAGAGCAGGCGGGACCGCTCAACCGATATTCTTCGCAAATGTTTCCAGCAAAGGTTGATTGCGGCATCGTGTTAGGCAACTGGAGTCCCCGGCGGATCCGAAGCTTGTCGGGTCCATGGGCATCGACAGAGGGAGCGGGCGGAGGCCGCTTGGGCTCGGTTGGAGGAACTCTCTTTCAAATATCATCATCAATACTTTCTTAATCCCTTTCCCCCTTTGGTGTAATAGTTAGGGAGTATATGCTTTTCCTTTCTTGGCGAGTCCTGCCCCCCTATTTTGTAAAGCTGAGGAGCCGAGAATACCTCTTAATAAATTTTCTTAATAAATTTTCTTTTTCTTAAAGACGTCTTTTTGCTCGTGATTGTGGAACATCGATCATCCTTGTTTGTTTTTCAAAGCGCGGGTGGATTTTTTCTAAGTGTGGGTGGATCAGCACTTCTTCCCCAATTCTTCGCCTCGGAGCCGAAGTAGGAAAGGCGGAGCTAGACTTAGGTCGGCTGCTCTTTGAGCATGCCGGGACACTTATTCTGAAACACCTTTCTTACTTCTGAGACGGGTTGGAGAAAGCCCGTGGCCGGATGCTATAGGGCCCGTATTTTGTCGGGCAAGAAGCTACATGTTTTGAGTGAGCATGGTGAATAGGAGACTATCTGTCGGCCTCAGAGCCGAGCAGGAATTTTATTATTCGAAAGGGTAAAAGTTTATCTGTTCAACTTAAGCTCTTCGGCATTATATGGCCGAGGAAAGTCACGTCCCCATGAATCCTGGAGACGGTAGGCTCCGCCGGGCAATGTCTCTGTTACGAGGAATGGACAGTCCCACTTCGGGGAGAACTTGTGCAGCTTTTCTTGGTCTTCGAATTCGTTTCGACGTAGGACTAAGTCTCTTATCTTGAAAGCTCGATATTTAACCCGGGCATTGTAATATCGCTGCGGATCCTGATTGTCTTTAGCTCCACCCCGGAGGCGATCCGTAGCCCAGCCAGCAAGGCTTCGTATTCTGCGGCGTTGTTCGATCCCCTGAAGCCGAGCCTTAGAGAGTACTCCATATCTGCTTCATTCGGGCCACGGATGACCAATCCAGCCCCGCTCCCCTCCTCCGTGGAGGAGCCGTCCACATAGAGTACCCTGTCCAGAATCGGGCCAAGCGTCTCCTCGACTGAGGGCTGTGGGTCAGGCCTCGCGCTGGCACTCCTTCTTTATTGGAACGGTGTATTCGACCACGAAATCGACTAGGGCATGTGCTTCGATAGCTTGCCTTGGACGGTACTGTTCACACCAGAATATTGCATTTAATATTGCTCATTCTTCTGCTCGTTTATTTTTAGGTAAGTGCTTTTGATCCGTATTTGCTACATATTTACAAGTTACAGGTTCCCAGTCCAAAATAAAGCAAATCATGCAAAATTTACACAGTTATGCCAAAATCCAGAACATCTGTCAAAAACAGATAAAATCTGGGTTCCGGTCATCCGCATCCGTCCAGTGCCGCTTAGCAGTTCAAGAGACAAGACAAATAACAGTGGTCATTCGTGTCTCGGTCAAGCACAGAGCACGAGAGGGGCAGCACAAAAATCAAGAGGTGCGCGGAGCTCGAGGGAGATAAAGGTCAAAGGGATTAAAAGTGAAGCCATTTTGGACTGTTGACAATCTGAAAATATCTTAAAGCCATTTTGCAATTTTGGACCTGTAAAACAGAAGAACTATGCAACACAAGGAAGCCCAGAAAACACGACACAACAAAGCCTCCAAATGACCGCGGAACCGCGGCCAATATGGAGTTTGGGCGACGGTTCCGCGGCCATGTCTTATCAACTCCAAATCGTATTTTGGGAGTATTTTTGTAATTATGAAAGGGCTCTGTTTCCCCCAATCAGAGCAAGGCACTGTTTGAATTTCAAAAAATTCAAATTTTGAAGCAACGCTTCAAATTCCGTGCGCTGCGCGCAACGCGCCACGTATCAGAAGTTGATACGTCAGGCGCAGCGCCCAAGGCAGCGCGCCCAATCAGAGCAAGGCTCTATTTAAAACAAAAATTAAAGGAAACAACGCTTCAGTTGCGTAAGCCCTACGCGACATGTGTCAGCGCAGTTGCGCAATCGCAGTTGCGCTGCGCTGTGCGCTGCGCGATACGTGTCAACACAGTTGCGCTGCGCTCTGCGCTGCGTGACACGTGTCACGCGCTAGGGTGTTTGCGCCAAACAGAATTAAAATTCAAGTACGATCCTTCTATTCTTGTTAAAACAAGAAGATTGCCTTTTGTAAAACAGAAGCGCTTGGATCAAAGATCCAACGGTGGGGAAAATTCCCCAAATCACTCAGAGAATGATCTCTTTAACAAACTTAACAAATCTATGGGCACTATATAAAGACCCCTAGACCCCAACTCAAAGGAGGAACACAGAGAGAACACAGAGAAAACTCCTTTAAAGAAAATTTTGGAGAAGAGTTCAAAGAAAGGAAAGGTAAAAACCTTGAATGAAAGAAGAATTTCTTCTAAAAAGATCATTGATCTAAAACCAAGATCAAAGATCTGCAATAAAAATATAATAAAGGCATTGCCTTTTGATGAACCACTGGTTCTTTGAAAACAAGAAAATTTGTTTTCTTTGATCTAAAATTGATCAAAATAATAAAACAGTGCCCTGCACTTGCAAAATCTACACTGTTGCGCTCTCGGGTTGGCGCAAGCAATCAGAGAGCGCCACGTGTCAGCCCAATAATGATCTGCGCCATGCGCTTTTAAAAACAAAGCACTGCTCTCATGAACTGGCGCAACTCACCAGAGCGCGCCACGTGTCGGCAGCACAACAGCGCAGCGCACTGCGCTTGCGCTCTCCTGAGCATGACACGTGTCACCTCCTCATGGACTTGCGCCTTGCGCTCTTCAATTGGCGCAAAGCGCCTGACAAGCCACGTGGCACTTTGTCAGACTCATTAATGCAGCGTAGAGCCCAATTAAAAAGGCCTAACAGGCCTAATAAAAAATGCAGTGCATTATAAAAAAAGGGCAGAGCCCAAATAAAGGTCCATCAGACCAAAATAAAATGCTCTAGGCCTAAAAGGCCAGAGAAAATGCACTGCATTATTAAACAGGGGCAGAGCCCTAGTAAAGGCCTAACAGGCTAAATGCAAATAAAACGTTGAATATTCTCAACTGGACTTAGCCCAATTCTGGCCATAAGTTCTCAAATTAAATTGACTGAGCACGGCTGCTCTCTTAAATCAATTTACATCCGACTCGAGGGTACATCTCCAAACTCCTTTGACACCTATCGTTGTAATCCTTCAACGACGCCAGAGAGGTGACGGGTCCGACGGCCATAAATGCAATGGACCACCACGTCCCTAAACTGGAACATGGCCACCACGTCCCTAAACTGGAACAATAGAGCCCCTAAATGCTCTCCCCGTTAAGTCGATCTTCGTCTCAAATCAGACTAACGTATCCTTAACAAATGTTTAATTTGATCTTAGCCTCAAACATGGCTAACGTACCCTTAAACCAAAACCCAAAACCCAAATCTAAGAAAATATGGATTTGGACTAATCCACGTCCTACGGGCGACGAAATAAATAGTCTCCGTATACAATCCACGGGCAACCACAAACAAAACAAACACCCACGACACGAAGTGAAATTCTGGAGAAAGAGAAAGTTGTTACTGCGATGCGGTAGTGTAATTAACTGCAGGAGCTTGCGCCTGCAGGGAAGAGCGTCCCCACAATCAAAAACCCCTCGAACGAGTGGGAATCTGACGAAGTCTGCTACATCGGCCGCATCCGTCTAAACCTCTGATACATGGTGCCATAAATCAACTTGGCATCTTCGGAGAGGTGGACGGATAAAACCATATAGCATCTTTCCCGAATCTCAGGCAAGACGCCCATCGCGTCTCCGCGCCGTCTTTCGGAGGGGAACAGATTCTGGCACGCCCGGTGGGACCTTTTCCTCTTTCCACTCCACACTTTGTGTGTCGTGTTCGCGAACAAATCGCGGTTTGCTGTGGTTGCCTATGGATTCAAGGTACTTAGATTTGGTGTCTTGTTCCGTGCAGAAAACAGAAGATCAATGGCTTCAAACTGCACTACCTGCAACTGAAACTCTCGCTTCGTCCTTGCTGGAGGAGTGACTTATGGGCCCCAAGCGGCCTCCTTTTTCAAGATGCCAGTGGAGCAGGTAACTCAAGCCACCGCTGGACTATTCTTCGAGACCATGCTCCCACCGATGAGCTTCAATGCCCCAATGACATCACAAGAAGCTCCAAAGAAGTCAGTCTTTGATCGACTTACCACTGCCGCGGTCTCTCTCAACGGGTCGCCCAACTCCACTGCCTCAGTTTTTAACAGGCTAGGTCAGAGCTCCAACGGGCCCATGAAAAAGCCAGCAATACCAGAAGATGTTATCCCGAAGCGGATAGCTATCCTTACTCCAGTTTCAGGTGAGATCACCAAGGTTGCTTCCCCTGCTCGGAAGTCTGCTTTTGACAGGTTGGCCGTCCCCATTCAACGGACGTCGGTCTTTAAAAGGCTGATACCAGCAGATTCTGACCAACACAAGGGGCATGAGGAGGTCACCCCTGCGGCTCAATCAATTCCACCCGCACGACGCGCTCGACGTCGCCACTGGCATCGAGTAAGGAAGGCTGGGGGCAACTCCCCCTCTGGATTTACGCCACCAGCTCCGATGGTGGGGATCGAGGCTGCTGTTCCAACCGGGAACAGCTTTGAATTGCTGAACACGGTGCGCAGAAACTCTCCTACTGCGGTGTTGAAACGAACTCCTTCATCTGTGAAGAATACTCCGGAGAAGAAGCCAGAGCAGCCCCCTCAATGGATGTCCTCTAAAATTTACAAAGTCTGGCGACAGGTCCATGAGTCGGTTATTGATAAAAACTATCTCCGCCGACAGAAAAAGATGAAGGTGCGGCAGGAGAAGAATTACTCCGTCAAGCCACAAAAAGCAACAGCTACTTGGGTGCCCACTGCAATGGCCCCCTCATCTCCAATCCCTCAAAGGAAAAGGAGGCCGCAAAGAGCCCCTATGAACATGACTAAGCGTAAAAGCGCTGAACACAAACGCCCCAAGTCTGGGGGCATGGTGGTGCACACTGTTTATATGGCTTCCGGAAAGGAGGAAAGCCGCGCTTCGATTGGTCACCGACTGCTCACCCGATCCGTGACAAAAGCCCAGGAGCAGCAACAGAAGCTTCAGGAAATGATGACTGCGATGGCTGCACTTACCGAACCAAAAGAAAGTTCGGAAGTATCATCAGAGCAGCGCCACGAACACGAAACCGATGCTGACTTCTTACGTAGAGTCCTTGAAAAGAAGGACAAAGAGGCAGCAGAACAAGCTGCCAACATAAAACAAATGGCGCTTCTCTTCCAAGACATGGTAGGAATGATGTTACAGCCGGATCCTCCAGCTGAAGATCCTCCGATTACCCTTGAAGACGACAGAGGAGAGACATCGAATCCTCCACCGGCTATTTCAACAGCCAAGGAGGAGACAATTTCCAAAACTGCCCTGGATGAATATATTGCTCAGCAGATACGAGTTCATCAGGCGAATGAAGCGGCTGGGTAAATTGTTAGAACCGGACGACCCTACCCGGGCTGGTATGACCAAATCAGTTACCCGCTGGGATATACGATCCCTAAGTTCCACATATATAAAAAGACAGGGAATCCGCATCAGCATGTCGCTCAATTCAGGGCCTTGTGCGGAAATACTGGAGGCAATGACAAATTGTTGCTTCGCCAATTCGTTGGCAGCTTAGCAGAAACAGCCTTTGAATGGTATTCAGAGCTACCTAACGACTCTGTCAAAACATTTGCGGAGATGGAGTTACTGTTTACACAAAGATTCGCGAGTGCTAGTGAACGCACCCCGATAACAGCAATGATAAATGCCAGGATAAGGCCCGGCGAAACATGGGTCCAATACGCAACACGATGGCGGAACCTATGGTCAAAATGCGAACAACGCATAGAAGAGGCACCTGCGGTAGGCATGTTCGTGGGCACTCTTGATCCGCAAGCGACCATCTCACAATTCATGATGTTCTTCAGGCCGACCACCTTCTAGGCATTGATCGACAAATTAGCCCAAATGGACCAGATGGGACACGGAACGTCTCCTCCAAAACCAGACTCTCGAAATGAGAAAAGAAAAGGGAAAGCGACTGTCGTTGCCAATGCTCAACAACAGCCGAGCAACTCAAAGCCGGTCGTTCGCCAAAATAACGCGCATCCACGCCCATCCCTCGAGGAGAGACTAGGACGTCCTTACTCGTTTCTTCAGAATAAAACGAGAAGACTGTTTGAGCTGGCAGTACACAACAGACTCATCAATCTGCCGAATCCAAAACGTCTGTTGCAGTCAGGTGATCTCAGTAATCCCGATTATTGCCCTTACCACCAAACGGTAAGTCACCCGATCGAGGATTGTTTCGTCTTTAAGGGATGGATCGAGGATCAGTACCTACAAGGCAAGTTTGCGCTGTCTGAAAACTGGAAGGTAAACCCACTACAGCCGCACACTCCAAATAAGACGGACACGATGGAGGCGGCTTGTTCTTTTGTTGAGGACGAAAACGATGGAGAAGACTCATCAGATGAATCCGAAGACTACGTAGCGAGTTGTCATGTGATCTCTCACTCATCGGCGGATGATCAAAAGGCTCCGTGCGCCGAGAAACCGAGGGCGGACCCTGAACCAGAAATTCTGCGGCCGTCAGACGAGTTGATCGATGCCTTCCTGAATGAGATTCGTTTGAAAGTTAAAGCCAATCAAGAGCGTGAGATGGCCATACTGGAAGGAGCCAAACACCGATGACCGGACCAAAGAGTTGAGGCACTCCCGTCAAATCAAAAGTCATCCGCTGCGGATAAAAACAAATTCAAGACGAAGAAAAGGTTCGCCAAAGCCCTATTAGTGGGAATGAAGCTACCACCCTCTGAAGAAAATACTCTCGGTGGAGCAGAGATGCATCCTAACTTCTGCTTATATCATCAGAAGATCATACATCCTACCGAAGACTGTGACTCCTTTAAGTGTTGGTGGCAAGGGTATGTCACTCAAAAGCAACACTTCAACAGGACAAAGCATGAAGCTCGTAGACATCAGAAAAATGCGATAGAGGAGCGCAAAAGAGCCGCCGCCGACTGTCACATAGCCGACTCCAAGGGATTGCAAATTATCACCTTTGGAAGTGACTCTGACGAAGAAGTTGCCTTCAACCCTCTCCTCAAGGAATCCATTTCAAAAATGAAAGAATTAAGGAGTTGCGAGAACATTCAGCCGTGCAATCGCCCACTACACGGAAAAAATCTCGGCCCCGCAAACAAAGGATCGAGCAAAAAGGGTAAAGGAAAGGGGAAAACGACCTTCGTCGCCAACACTCAACAACAGTCGAGTGGCCCTAGACCGGTCGTTCTTCAAAAAAATATGCGTCCACGCATATCCCTCGAGGAGAGGCTAAAACGTCCTTACTCATTTCATCAGGATGAAACAAGGAGGTTGTTCGAAGTAGCAGTTCATAACAGGCTTATCACTCTATCGGAGCCGAAATACCAACTACAACTGGATGATGTCAACAGTTCTAATTATTGCCCTTACCACCAAGTATTGGGC
This sequence comes from Agapanthus africanus, assembly GCA_030015575.1. Lineage (NCBI taxonomy): Eukaryota > Viridiplantae > Streptophyta > Magnoliopsida > Asparagales > Amaryllidaceae > Agapanthus > Agapanthus africanus. Next base: position 685,310,580 of record JASDDO010000031.1, on the reverse strand, counting down.
CATCCGATCGAAAACTGTTACGTCTTCAAGAACTGGGTTGAAGACCAATACCAACAGGGTAAGTTCGTCATCTCCGAAAACTGGAAGGTGAGCCCGCCACAACCGCATGCTCTGAGAAAGATGGATACGCCGGGGGCATCATGCTCAGTCATAGAGAAAGCCCCATAGACCGAAAAGTCAGTAAAACTAGAGATTCGCCTCAAATACGGCGACGGCGGACCGAAACGTCCTTAAACTAATGATGGACCGCAATGTCGTAAAACTTGCAAACGACCGAAACGTCTTTAAACTACTACCGCAGCATCCTCAGGCGGACGAGATAAAAAAAGAAAGAGAATAAAGAATAAAATAAAAAAATGAAAAATAAAAAAAACGGTACGTCCATAAGAAGAATGGGCACGGATGAAAACCCGAAAGGGCTCCGTGAGTAAGAAAAACAGGACTGCCGGCGAGTGTTTGTGAAAACCCGAAAGGGCGCAACCTCGTTAAAGGACACTTATAAGTCCTCTCGACCTTGTAAGGAGAAATCGCCCGCTTGAGATCCTTACGACTCACAAGGGAGCAACACACTTAAGGATCCTCACAATCCCCAAGGAGAAATTACACTTGCGAGATCCTCACGACTCGTAAGGAGAACTCTCTTATGGGACCCTCACGGCTCATAAGATTTGAAAGTCTTAAGTTACAGAGACCTGAACCTGTTCTTAAGAAACTCCCACAACCTTCGATATTGCCCTACAAGTGGCTCAATACTAACCCTTGTATATAATCTACGGGAGCGAATAAACATTTCCCTAACCAAGTCCCATCCGTGACTGGGGATCTGTTCGCATGATGAACAACCCTTATAAGTCCTCTCGACTTACAAGGAGAAAACCCTCTTGTAGGATCCTTACGACTTACAGAGGAACATACACTTAGGAATCCTCACGATTCCTAAGGAGAAAAAGCACCTACGAGATCATCACGACTCGTAGGGAGAAACATCTTTATGAGACCCTTACGGCTCAGGAAGTCAAAAGCCTTAGTCGATGGGATCCTGACCCTATTTTCTAAGCCACCTTTGTTCGACATCGACAGAGGCAAATGATGATTCGTTCCTGGCAATATCCCAGTTGTAGCGGTGCTGATGCCGAAATCGGTGTCTAATTTCAGGTTTACGGCGAAAAGCCAGTAAGCCACGCATGCGTACAAAAATAGCCGAAATGATGGGGCAACTTGCAATAAAAAACAGCAAGTAAAAATGTATGCATACAAAAATAGCCGAAATGATTGGGCAACTCGCAATAAAAAGCAGCGAGTGAAAATAAACTAAAGAGCCGAAATGATTCGGCACCGCGAAAAATAGCCGAAATGATTGGGCAATCGCGACCTTCGCGATATAAAAGCTGAAATGATAGAGCATCGCGGAAATAAAATGATAATATGAAAAAATGAATGAAACTTCTGCCCTACAGGTGAGATCATATCGATTCCTGTATACAATCCAGGGGCACAAAGAAAGAACCATACCTTCCCAACAGGCTCCATCAGAAAGCAAAGCCAAATCTCGACGGTTCATAGATAACCTAGAGACAATCTCGACATTTGTCGTAATATTGCAGACACAATGTCAACAAATGGAGCAAAAGGCCAAATTCCTAGCTTCAAAGTCTTAACGGCGAGTCATATAAAGCTTGAAAGACAACTGGAGATCGTCTCACACCAGTGCAAAATGGTCACCACTTCGACGTTCGTCTCGACACAGCAGACGCAACATCATCAAACAAATGGAGCCACGGCAAAATCCCTAGTTCCAAACCTCGATGGTTCACCAGCAACCTAGAGACAACCGCGACGTTCGTCTCGATACAGCAGACGAGATGTCACCCCCAGCGTTCTTCCTCCAGCAGGGTTCAGACGCAACAATCAAACAAACGGAGCCACGGCAAAATCCCTAGTTCCCACCGCGACATTCGTCTCGATACAGCAGACGCGATGCCAGCAAACAAAGCAAATGCCAAATTCCTAGCTTCAGGGTCTTGACAGCAACTCACATAAAACCTGAAAGACTATCGGAGATCATCCCACACCAGCGCGGAGTGGATATGACTCATCGGGACTCTCCAAAATGAGCCTAACCTCAAGTAAAAAGCGGCATGGCAAATTCCTAATGCTTGCTCTTCCGACGGTCAAACTGCCAAGGAGGATTGCTTGAAGACGTCTTGTCCAGCCCCCGAAGGGATCAGAGACACGGCAGTCGCAGGGCTACTCGAACAGCACGATTGCCTATCGAGGAATATATCAGCTGATGCGACAGTACGACGGCCAAAACCCTAAGTACCACAGACCCTAACGGACTTCTGTCGTAAAGAGAAGAGGTTAACAGTGACGTTAGGATGTTCTTGCGAGAAATGCTCGATTCGTCTCGACTTGTGAAGAAATTGATGTCTTTGCGAGAACTTCTCGATGCGGCTCGACTCATAAGATAAAGCCTTAAGCAGTAAGGATTAAAAAACTTGTTTCCTAAGCACTGGGACCCTGCAAGTTAGCCCAAAACGGTCTCTTGCATACTATCCACGGGTCTCACTCTCCAAACTCGAATCTCGACAAGGAGGGAAACAACCGCTTACGGGTCCTCTCGACTCGTAAGAGGGAAAATTCTCTTATAAGATCCTTACGACTTATAAGAGAAAATGCACTTAGGAATCCTCACGATTCCTAAGGAAAAAATCCACCTACGAGATCCTCTCGATCCGTAGGGAGAAAAGTCTCTATGAGACCCTCACGGCTCATAGAGTTGAAAAGTCTTAGGCGGCAGATCTGAACCTGCGGCCTAAGCCATCGCTATCTCTTGGAAAAAACTAAGATGCTTACTCTGTTATCTGCCAATTATGTTTATCAAGACAGCATGCTGATAATAAGAGAAGGGAGAAAGTAAAAGAGCATACAAGACATTCGAAAAAAAATATGTGTATCTTTATTTATTAATTCAATCAAGTACAAGGTGAATCGTACAAAAGAATAAAGAATGGATACATGTTGTTCGAAAAAGAAATTTTTTTTACAAGCATATTGATACAAAGGCAGCTACTGGGAAGGAAGCGTCTTAAGCAGCCCTGTCAATTGTTCGCACACCTCCTTCCACGCTCTCTCCTGATCGGCCGCCACCGCCAGTTCGGCCTCCACTTGAGCCCGCTGCTGCATGAAGGATGCAAGCTGCTCCCCAACGACCTGCTGAGCTGCTTCGCGGCCTTGGGCATCACGCTCGGCGGCATCAAGCTTCCGCTTCAGTGCTAGCCCATTAGAGATACGCTCCAGAAGGCCCTCGAAGACAGCCTTCACCTCGGCAGCGTTCGCCTCAACTTCAGCACGTAGGCGAGAAGTTTCGCTTGAAGACTCCTGACATTCCTTCAGCCTTAAAGTTGCTTCTTGTTCCAAATGACGGAAATAAGAAGTGCTTTGCTCGAGCTATGCTGCCCGTTGAGTACTCACGGCCAAAACCTCAGGGGCAGGACGCATCGATTCCAGCTGATGCAGGCAGGCCTCGATTTCCCTGCAGTGATTAACCCAAGATTTGACGACGCCTTCATTGTGAAAATTTACAAGCGCCGCCAACATTGGGTTAACCTCCACAGCGGAATCTGTGGCAGATGGGAGAGCGTCTGCGTTAAGCTCTTCGATGTACCCGCTCAACATGCCCAAACTCATCACGGCACCCTTTGAAGATGGACGTTTCAGAAAAGGTCCTGCCGGCATTAGGATGCAAGACTCAAGAGGGACCGGAACCGGAACGATAGCTACAAAACAAAACACAGTCAAATGACGGTTCAAGAGATGTAGAAGAGTCATCAATAAGGAAATTTACTATACCGGCTACAGCAGACGGCAAAGCCGGAAGGGCCGGTGGCGTGGCCGATCCCGCATCTCCTCCTTCGATTTGTAGCACTGCAATTAGGGCAAGGAAAAATCAGAAACAAGTCCATTGCTGGAAAGAGAAGGAGTATTAATTATAAATTATGCTCACCGACGCCACTAGATGAAGCGAGCTCCAATGGGAAGGAGAAGTGTGGGCGCAGCACCTGGTAAAGGTGATCAAAAAGCGCTCCTGCAAAGGCGTAATAATACGACATCAATACATAAATAGTGCAGCAAAGATGAAACCGATAAGGCACAGGACCATACCTTCTAACATTTGCGATAGCACAAGAGAAGGTACAGAGGTGGCCATTGTCAGGACAGTAGTTAACGGCGCCCCCTTGAGCAGTGGAGCATCGGCACTGGCCGCACCTGCGTTAAAAACAAAGATAAGCTTATCAGAAAGGATTTCGAGATAAAAGGGACAGTAACTCGAGATTTACCTGATGAACCGCCGGCCGAAATAGAGGCATCTCCCTCCTCCATCGATACGAGTCCACCTCCCGTGGCCTCATCACCAGACTCAACCGGGGCTGTCATTATGCTTGCACGACCAGGAGACGGTGGAAGACCGTAGACGGGGAGAGCAATGATCGGAGCATTGCCAGACTCTTGAGAAAGAGCGGCTGGCTCGTCCCCGGGAGTCACACCCATCTCACCCGCTACTCCTTCAGGCTCAGCGGCTGCTGCTGTTTGATCCGCCATTGCCATGGGGTCGCTGGTCTCAGGAACCTCGGTCGCTACTGCCCTAGGCTCAATTATGATGGTCGTCTCATTTTCCGCTACCTCGGGCTCGGCATCAATGACCCTTTCGAGTGCAGCTCCCTCAGCCCCCAACTCAGGCTCAGCAGCTCCAGCAACGTTGCCTACCATTGACTCGGGTTCGGCCGGTGCTTCTTCCTCTGGCTCCTTGGGTTCGACGGTTTCCGCCTCCCCTTCGGTTGGACTTGGCCCTACAAGACAAAATATATAAGAACCGATAGGTTTACAATTCTTACAATGAGATCTTGAAAGGTACGTTACCTGAAGTGGACTTATCATTAGCTTCCCGAACTGCACGCGCCACTTGTCTGCGTGCGGTAGATAGGCCGGATGGGAGCTCTTCGGAGGGAGAACCAATAGGAATGATGGTGCTTGGACCCGCTCCCGTGGCTAAAGCAGCCCTGCGTGCCTTCGCCTCGCGCCTCAGCCGCTTTCTCTCCTCCCGAGCCGTTGAGACGGACCTCACCAAAGCCTCTTTCATTGAGACGTCCTCGTCTGTAAACAAGGATGCCTCCAAATTCTTCAAGGCATCCCTCGTCGACTTGTCGAGTCGAGGCTCTCGCGGCGGCTCCGAAAAGACTGGGACTTCAGTAGCGGGACCCGGGAGAGTCCCCACATCAGCTAGTGCAGTCCCTGCAAAGAAAACAAAGGAAGAAGGTTAGGTTGGCCATCAAAAAAGATAACAAAAATTTTTGATAAGGCGAGACGTACCAACGCCTATTAAGGCACGCTTCTTCTCCTCCTCTTGGAAGGTTTTTAAAGAGGCAGCAATGGCTTCTTCGGTAGTGACACCTGTTTAAAAAATGGAGGAAAGTATTAGTCAAAAATAATGATAAAAATGCGATAACTTAACGAAGAACACAGCTAACGATTACCTGACTGAGCGAGTTTATTCATCATCGCTTCGAGCCTCGCTGATCGCTCGGAAGCCGCAATGGCGGCCGCCAGGTCGGTGTCTGCGGGATCTACCGAGAAGCCTTCATTGCTGCCATACTCGCTTATACCTTCAATTAGAAGGGCCTAAGGCTCTAAACCGAGGATAGCGTCGAGGGAGAGGAGAGACTTCTTCTTCTTTTGCCCGCCAGCCCTGGGTGCACCCGGGATCGATTTGCGCTTTGCGGACACCTTGGGGCGGCGGGTCCCGATATCCGCACCTATACCTGACTCCGGCAATACCACATTGACCGTCTCCCTTGGAGCACGGAGCGCCGGTGGCACATTCACCGTAACAGGCAGCGGCAATCCATGTGGGGGGCTCAGCACGCATGGTTGATCAACTCCGGCGTCTTTCAGCGGAGGAATGACCGGGGTCCTTGGCTTCAAGGGAGCCTTGCGATGACCGCCGGGAGGCGCACCCTTGCGGTCAACCAGCATGCGCTTCTCCATATGGATGACTGGACCCATGGCATGCGTGTACCAAGCCACGTACACGTTGAGGACCTTGGGGACACAACTCGGCTCGCTGATGAAGAAATAGGAGCCCGTGTTAAGCCGCATGAAATGGTGCATTGCGTTCCTCATCCCCTCTTGGCTGACCACGGGCTCTTCCAAGAACGCTTCCATCGGGATCCCCTGGTGATAGATCGATTGCTAAGCAAACTGGTGAGGGTTATACCTCATGAGGAGCGCCATCTCATTCTGCCTAAACACCAGGTAGCCCGGCCGAATGGAGTAGAGATGTAGGATCTCCCGAGCCTTCAATATGGAAGCCCCATCTTTAAAATCATCGCGCAGCGACACTACTGACTTGGTGGTCTCTGAGCCTATGGTTATAACTTTATCCAGAAAGGAAACCTTCGCTCCGACCAGGTGCGAACGAAGGAGCAGCCCCCTAGAACCCCGCGGAGATGAAACCACGATAGAAGCGCCGACCAACCGCATGACTCTTGGGAGTCTGCATTTCTCCAAAAATGGAGGAATCTTATGGGCGCCGAACACCCCGTGCACGTGCATTTCCATCCAGGAGGTGAAGTAGTGCATCGGGAAGTTAGCGGGCTGCACCCCATGCTCACTAGCGCCTGCCGCTACGCTAAGTCCATTATAAAGATAAGCCAGCCCTGCAATTCCTACTGACAACTGCAAACCAGCCACCATCCGATGCGCTGGGTAGAAAAAAGATGGCCGCATGTGGCGCGGATGCATGGGGAACGCAAAGCTGCACAGCCACAAGCCCAGGAACCCTACAAAAAAGGTCTCCTCATCCATACCCGGGACGACGATTTCTGAGAAAGGGATGACGGCGGCGCCGGGGAGATAAAAGTCCCTTTGATCATTCTCCGATATGGGTCGGCGGTCCAAGCCGAAGCCAAAAGGGTCATCGAGCTGGGCGAACTTCTCGCTCCGCTCCGATAGAAGCTCCGGTCGAATGAAGCGGGCGATAAAATCTGCGAAACTGACTCCCCGGACGCCCGATTCCAGATAGAGCCCTTCATAGATGTCCAACACCTTCACCAAGCCCGGATACTGGTGCTGAATAGCGTTCTCCGGAGTTAGATCAAACACTAGCGGCTTGGTGGCAAAGACGTATTCGTCAGGAGGAAGCAACTCTTCGTAATGCTCCCCCCATCGGCAGACCTGAGATTTCGGCAAACTCCTCCAAGGAAATAGAGACCTCCCTGTCCGTCATCAAGAAGGTGTGGGTGGAGATATTCCATTGCTTGACAAAAGCCTTAATCCACCACGTTGGAGGAGAGGGATACTCAAAGAGTGAGACGTAGATAGCCGAATACAAACCAATTTTCATCAAATGAGTCCTTTTCGCCGATAAGATGTACCGGGCCCACTGCAAATATCCGGCGGGCGGTCGCGGGACCAATCTAATATTATAAGCCTGTCCCCAAGGGCGTGCTTCACCCTGACAGATTCGCCTTCCCAAAATGTCTATTGCCGGCGGCAGCTGCACGGGAATGGCACCAATTGCAGACTGGAGGAGGTCATCCGAATTCCAATTTTTGACCTCCACGGCATACTTCACCGAGGGTTCATCCGCATAGGGGATCGAAACTATGGGCTCAGACGGCGTGGTGGAACTGAAACTTCGGCGATCCTGGATGATCTCATTGTACCACTTACCCCACAAGTGAAGGCTCTTGTGCTCGGGGTCATGATCCTTAATGAGAGCGAGCACCACTCGGTCCACCGGTGCCTGAGGAAACCCTCCCTCCGAGCGAACAAACGGGAAAGACAGATTGGCAGACATGTTTCCTGCGGAGGGACAAAAATTAGCCGTCAGTGTTGTAATTCCAACGCTTGGCATTTTAAAAAAAAATCTTTTTTTACCACATTGCAAGGCAGTGGGTAGGGGACCAAATGGGGACCCACAAAATCTAGATGACAGTGCATCATTTAATAATACAGCCCCATCATTGAGTGAGACTGTCAATTAATGAAAAGATCCCCAAGAGAATATTCTCATTAATGGGAAATCCCTAAAGACAAGGAGAAAATCTCCTCTTTCAGAGCAAAGCTCTGTCACAGAGTGGCATTTGTCAAACTCTGGTCTCAAGGGAATAAAATTTCCTAAAAAAGAACCTAGCTCTATAATAATGATGGAAAAATCCATCAAAAGAAAACTTTAACTCCTAAAGATTAAAAATTTGGGATCTTAAAGATCCATGAAAACTTTTAGGAGTTCTCCATTTTTAGATCAAAGAAAAAAAGATCTACATTTGATCCATGAGCAAAGCTCTGTTCATGGGTTAAAACCCATAAACAAGATCTCTGTAGATCTATAAATTTTTGAGAGCAAGACTCTGTTAATAAAACCCCTAAGGGGTTTTTCTTTAGATCAAAGATCTATAAGAGCAAGGCTCTGTTAATCAAATTTAATTTAATTTAAAATTTTACCTAAGTTGTTCTAAAAATCTGAACTCTGGAGTTCTTGGAAAGAAACGAGACCAAGGCTCTAAAATTCTTAACAAGAGCAAGGCTCTGAAATTCAAGTTCTTGAAAATGGTAAAAAAAAATTCAAGGACCAAGGGTCCTATTTATAGGCGCATGTGCCCCTTCAACTCACCTGTTGATCTAACGGCCAAGATTTTGCCACCGCTGCACTCACGTGTGCGCCACGTGAGCGCAACGGTGGGGGGGCATTTGTTTCCCCCAATCAGAGCAAGGCTCTGTTTGAATTTCAAAAAATTCAAATTTTGAAGAAACGCTTCAAATTCCGTATCAGAAGTTAATACGTCAGGCACAGCGCCCAAGGCAGCGCGCCCAATCAGAGCAAGACTCTATTTAAAACAAAAATTAATGGAAGCGACGCTTCAGTTGCGCAAACGTTGCGTTGCGCTACACGTGTCAGCGCAGTTGCGCAAGCACTGCGCTGCGCGACACGTGCCAGCGCAAGCACAGTTGCGCTGTGCGCTGCGCGACACGTGTCAACGCAGTTGCGCAAGCGCAGTTACGCTGTGCGACACGTGTCACGCGCTGGGGCGTTTGCGTCAAACAGAATTAAAATTCTAGTAAGATCCTTCTGTTCTTGTTAAAACAAGAAGATTGCCTTCTGTAAAACAGAAGCTCTTAGATCAAAGATCCAACGGTGGGGAAAACTCCCCAAATCACTCAGAGAATAATCTCTTTAACAAACTTAACAAATCTATGGGCACTATATAAAGACCCCTAGACCCCAACTCAAAGGAGGAACACAGAGAAAACTCCTTTAAAGAAAATTTTGGAGAAGAATTCAAAGAAAGGAAAGGTAAAAACCTTGAATAAAAGAAGAATTTCTTCTAAAAAGATCATTGATCTAAAAACAAGATCAAAGATCTTCAATAAAAATATAATAAAGGCATTGCCTTTTGATGAACCACTGGTTCTTTGAAAACAAGAAAATTTGTTTTCTTTGATCTAAAATTGATCAAAATAATAAAACAGTGCCCTGCACTTGCAAAATCTACACTGTTGCGCTCTCGGGTTGGCGCAAGCCATCAGAGAGCGCCACGTGTCAGCCACATAATGATCTGCGCCATGCGCTTTTAAAAACAGAGCACTGCTCTCATGAACTGGCGCAACTCACCAGAGCGCGCCACGTGTCGGCAGCGCAACAGCGCAGCGCACTACGCTTGCGCTCTCCTGAGCGTGACACGTGTCACCTCCTCACGGACTTGCGCCTTGCGCTCCTCAATTGGCGCAAAGCGCCTGACAAGCCACGTGGCACTTTGTCAGACTCATTAATGCAGCGTAGAGCCCAATTAAAAAGGCCTAACAGGCCTAATAAAAAATGCAATGCATTATGAAAAAAGGGTAGGGCCCAAATAAAGTTCCATCAGACCGAAATAAAATGCTCTGGGCCTAAAAGGCCAGAGAAAATGCACTGCATTATTAAATAGGGGCAGAGCCCTAGTAAAGGCCTAACAGGCTAAATGCAAATAAAACGTTGAATATTCTCAACTGGACTTAGCCCAATTCTGGCCATAAGCCCTTAAATTAAATTGACTGAGCACGGTTGCTCTCTTAAATCAATTTACATCCGGCTCGAGGGTACATCTCCGAACTCCTTTGACACCTATCGTTGTAATCCTTCAACGACGCCAGAGAGGTGACGGGTCCCGACGGCCATAAATGCAATGGACCACCACGTCCCTAAACTGGAACATGGACCACCACGTCCCTAAACTGGAACATGGACCACTACGTCCCTAAACTGAAACAATGGAGCCCCTAAATGCTCTCCCCGTTAAGTCGATCTTAGTCTCAAATCAGACTAACGTATCCTTAACAAATGTTTAATTTGATCTTAGCCTCAAACATGGCTAACGTACCCTTAAACCAAAACCCAAAACCCAAATCTAAGAAAATACGGATTTGGACTAATCCACGTCCTACGGGCGACGAAATAAATAGTCTCCGTATACAATCCATGGGCAACCACAAACAAAACAAACACCCACGACACGAAGTGAAATTCTGGAGAAGGAGAAAGTTGTTACCGCGATGCGGTAGTGTAATTAACTGCGGGGGCTTGCGCCTGCGGGGAAGAGCGTCCCCACAATCAAAAACCCCTCGAACGAGGGGGAATCTGACGAAGTCTGCTACATCGGCCGCATCCGTCTAAGCCTCTGATACATGGTGCCATAAATCAACTTGGCATCTTCGGAAAGGTGGACGGATAAAACCATATAGCATCTGCCCCGAATCTCAGGCAAGACGCCCATCGCGTCTCCGCGCCGTCTTTCGGAGGGGAACAGGCTCAGAATATGACTCTAGGGTTTCAGTTCTCTGTCTATAAATAGTCCAGTTTTGAGCCAAGTTAGGATGCTTTTTCTTTATTAGGATTTAGTGTAGTTTAATTGTATCTTCTTATTCTTCTTCATCTATTCTCCATGAAATTGTAGTGAGAGCTTTTGAGTGGAAGTTTAAATGAAGATGGGTTTTTTTTTCTTAACTTGTATTTTTATTTTCTTTCCTTGTAATTTTAATTCCTAGTGTAATTTTAATTATTGCTGTTTAGTAGTTGTTGTTATTTCTTATTTTATTTTTCTTCTTTTCTAAACCGTATTTTCAAGCCATGATACTCTATGGAGTCTCTTGCTTAGGTGAGGGCCCAAGTAGTTAGCTTGCTACCATTTGTAAAACCGTATTTTTCTATTTTTTCTTTTCTTCCTTCTTGTTTTATTTCTCTTTCAGATGTGTGAATAATTTCCACACTTGTTAGGGCAAAGGAAGGCTAGTATGAGGGACGGAAAAATCTCTTGTGCTTCTTTTCGCCAAACACTTTAAAACGAACCTAGACCAAACAAACACAACCCTCTCACTTAGGCGCGCTATACGTGACATATAGCCGCGACCTAAGTCGAGATGTCCTTTGGACGCACTACAATGTGACATATAGTTGTGACTTAATTGGATATATGGTTGTGGGTGTTTGGCCTAGGGTTGGAAATAAGCGCACGTAGCGGACGGATAAGGGGCACTAGGAATGGATTTAGCGTTGGAAAGCTTACTTAAACTCGCAAATCACATTCCTATGTCCTCCTAATCCCCGCTGCTTTCGATTATCCCAATATCATTTTAAGAATGGCAAAAGACAAGCACAAGACTAATCGTAACTCTACTAACCAAGCTTAATCCTAAAAAATTTACTTGAACATAAAATACGATCACTTAGGATATATTTGAACATACACATATACATTCTTTAATTGACTCGTCTAAGACAAGAACGGATATACAACTATCTCCATGCGGACGACCCGTGCTTAACCGGCTAGCTGCAAAGCGATACCGTCTTAATTGCGGTAAGTAGAACAAATAGGACAGAGCGGAACGCATATCATAACATAAGCAGCGCGACTCCACCCGATCAATCAAATGGCGCCGTTGCCGGAGAGACGGTAACGTATTTCTTTCTTGTCATTCGGGTTAATTTTTGTATATATATAAATAATAATAAATATAATAAAATCCATTTTGTTATTTTTTGATATTTTTGTGCAAGTGTGCAGGCAAATCTGGAGCAAGTACAGTGATCTAATCAAGAAATGGAGGATTGGATACAGAAGAGAAGAAAAAGGGGAGTGCACAGAGAAAAATTGAAGCCCCAATTCAACATTTCAACCGCGGTTCCGCGGTCAAAGCTAAAGTATGGCGGCGGTTCCGCAGTCCTATCTTGGCTTCTGAGCCCAAATTTTTTTTGTGCCCCTTCTACTTATCCAAACACCTCTGTAAACTCCACTGAACTGTATTACCTGTAGGTTTCTTTGCACAGATTGCGCCGCCGCCCAATAATTTTTTTTTTGTTTTAAATTTTGTTTGTTTAAACGCTTTGCATATAATAATACGAACATTAAGCGACTATAACACCAATTAAGATTGGGTGGGGATTTCATCACCCTTCCTAAGACCCCACAAATTAAAAAAAGCATACGCATTATCTTGAGTTAATAAAAAATATTTAGACCAAACCTTTAAGGACTTATCGCGCTCGTTTAGGACAAGTGAAGGTTGCGGGGAATCGGTCATTTATCTAAATTTGACTTTGTGGTGCCTAGGCTAGACAAGTGAGAAAGTAATTTTAAAAGGTCCGCCTCACGGTGATTCGTGAGCGGAACCTTCGTTATCTCACTTGTGCTTACCTAGCCATAATTGGCAGTGAAGAGGCGATTCGAGAGTTATCTTGCAACTTGTCGCTTAGAAGTCTAGGAGCGGTCTAGTTGGACTTTGAAGACTCTAGCTCTAAATGTTGTTTGTGTATATTGTGATTGTGCTTGTGTAAAGTTTAGTCCCATAATTCCGTATTTTTTTCTAAAACCAAACAAACAATTTCAAAAAACTCCAAAAACAAAAAAAAATAAAAAGGTAAAAAAATTCAAAATTCAAAAAATTCACCCACTTTCCACCCTTCCTATCTTTCACTCTTTTCATAACATAGGTACTCCAAAACGACCAACTCTTGCTGAACTTTAGTACCCACAACCAGACATTTCTTCTTACGGTTCTTGTTTTGATCAAATTTCGAACGATCCATCCATACCCAAAATTTCTTTGAGAGATCGGATAGACGCATCTAAGACAAACAATTGGACTCCGCAATCCGCTCCGTATCAACCGTTTCAAGCTCTCCCACCTTCTTACGTTGATACCCCTTTGGAGAGTCATGTTGCGACTCCTAAACCCATGTCCATTACAGACAGAATTGAACAATCCCGTAGCCGATCTTTCACTCCTTTCACCACTCCAAATTCGTTAAGACAACAATTCCAATAACCTTCTTATCATAATGTTGATCCTAATCCTGTCTATTTTTCATATCCATCCGATTTCTATCAATCCTACCCGATTTTTACACCTTCTCTAGACATTGCTTCTGAACAGCCATTTGGGAGTTTCACATATCCATACGGATTTGAATCCTTTACCGAAACCCCTTCACAACCTATGTCCAGTCTTGAACAATCATTAAAAGAATTTCGGGTAGCGTCGTGCCAACAGATAATGGATTTGAATGCGTCCATGCCCGCCCTCATATAACCTAACGAACCGGCAGCTAGTTTCCAACTAGCTCCAAATTTTCCAATGTATGATAAGGCGATGGGACAATTTGAGGATTTGAGTCGTGAGAGTGAGCAGTAGACCCTTCCAAATCAAACCTACCCGTTTCAAATTGAATTCCACAACTCCAGTTTTGAAAGTCTATCAAGTGCCCCAAATGATTCACCAATTGAAGATAGAATGTTCGATGAATTGTGCGACTACGTGGTGTTTGATTTACCCGATTGTGAAGAGTCCATTTCAAGTGAAACGAATACCAATCTCTTTTATCTCTACACCTCCACTCTAGAACTGCAATTGATTTAAATCCATGCTTTTGATGAGGTGTCTGAGAAATTTGACTTTCACTTGATTGAGGATATCGACGCTGGGAATAATTTGGATGATGAACCTACAATTTTAGATGAGATTTTCTCACAAATTCATCTTGTCCTTTCAATTCCGTGTGGGCATCATCTCGAACCATTAACTGTTTTTCTCGAACCCCATATGCGTCTGGAAATTGATGATAAATGCATGGATGAGCCGACTTTTGAGGATGTCATTGAGGATGAACCAGTTTTACTAGATGAGTCGGATTTTCCAATTCATCATGTTCCTTTCATTGATTGTGCACACCCTCCTGAACGTTTAACCGATGTCATTCCTCAATCACTTCCCTCCATCCTTTCCATCGTTCCCACTTTGCAAGACACCGCATCACCTTCATTTCTTATGTCCGGTTCACCAAGTTCGGTCGGTCCATGTTTTCTTGCGAATCTTGAGAGGATTACCCTATATCTCAACGTGTTGATAGATTAGTACAATCCATTTTTACACTTCGATTATTACAAATTGTACTAATTTATTCACTCCATTTCAATTCTCAAGTTCGTATTCCATTTCTTTTTCCCCTCCTCCATTAACCTCCTCTACTGAGACCATATCCCGCTTCCATCCACACACGGTCTCGTGTATTCTTCATCTCTTTTCTCTACAGGTTCTTTCACCAACCCGGGCATTATCACAATAAATTTTTTGAATGGTTGGTGTTAACTTTTGGCTTGTATAAGGCCTTGTATAGAATGATGACGTTATCTCCCCTCTAACCTGACCTTAACGCTTAAACAGTGGCAACACTGTTCCACTTAAGTTTGGAGGGACCTTTTTGTGTACATATTATTTTGGTTTGCTTTTTCTTTTATAAAAAACAAAAAAAAATGGAGCACCGACAGATTTTGACCTCTCAACAATTTTGACCATCTTGGTGTAGCACAACAGTGAGGACACTGCCAAGTTTATGTTTGGGGGTGTGCTCGGTAAGCTTTCTATCTTAGCATTCATATGTATATTTTGCATTTGCATACTTATTCAAAAATTCATAAAAATCGAAAAAAATTACAAAAATATAAAAACTTTGTCGTCAAGTTGGCTAGTAGGACAGCTTAGACTTTTATTTCGAAAATTTAGTTTGATAGGTTAGAAATAACTAAATCCTACGCTTAGGAATTAAAAACCCTAAAAATAACCCTCTTTCAGTTTAACCTTGGTAAATATACGTCCTTGCAGTTTTTTTAGAAGTAGGTAATGTTCACCTCCGAATGGCAGCCGAGACATTAGGACGTCTTGCCTGAGATTCGGGACAGATGCTATTTGGTTTTATCCGTCTACCTCTCCGAAGATGCCAAGTTGATTTATGGCACCATGTATCGGAGGTTTAGACGAATGCGACCGATGTAGCAGATTTCGTCAGATTCCCCCTCGTTTGAGGGGTTTTTGATTGTGGGGACGCTTTTCCCTGCAGGCGCAAGCCCCTGCAGTTAATTACGCTACCGCATCGCGGTAGCCACTTTCTCCTTCTCCAGAATTTCACTTCGTGTCGTGTATTTTTTTTTTGTTTATGGATGCCCATGGATTGTATACGGAGACTAAGTTATGTCGTCGCCCGTAGGACGTGGATTAGTCCAAATCCGTATTTACTTAGATTTGGGTTTGGTGTTTTAGTTTAAGGATACGTTAGCCATATTGAGGCTAAGATCAACTTAAACGTTCGTTAATGATACGTTAGTCTGATTTGAGACTAAGATCAACTTAACGGAAAGAGCATTTAGGGGCTCTATTGTTCCAGTTTAGGGACGTAGTGGTCCATTACCAGTTTAGGGACATGGTGGTCCATCGTATGCAGGGCCATCGGGACCCGTCACCTCTCTGACATCGTTGAAGGATTACAACGATAGGTGTCAGAGGAGTTCGGAGATGTATCCTTGAACCAAAGTTGATTGGGGGTCTTATAGTCCAATTTGGGACTAAAGTCTGTTTGAATGTTTAAGGATACGTTAGCCATATTAGAGGCTAAGATCAACTTAAACGAGATAGTTTAGATCCGGCAAAAGAGCATTTAAGGGCTCTATTGTTCCACTTTAGGGACGTAGTAGTCCATGTTCCAGTTTAGGGACGTGGTGGTCCATCATATGTATGGCCGTCGGGACCCATCACCTCTCTGACGACGTTGAAGGATTACAACGACAGATGTCAGAGGAGTTCAGAGATGTACCCTTGAACCGGATATAAATTGATTTAAAGAAGCATTTGTGCTCAGTCAATTTAATTTGAGGACTTATGGCCATGATTGGGCTAAGTCCAGTTGAAGATGTTCAACATTTTTATTTGTGGTCGGCCTGTTAGGCCTTGTCTTGGGCTTTGCCCTTTGTTTAATAATGCAGTGCATTTTCTTTTGGCCTGCTAGGCCTTTCTGATTTGGGCTCTGTCCCTTTTAAATAATGCACAGCATCTGTTTTGACCTTGACAGACCTCTGTTTGGGCTTTATTCCCTTTAAATAGTGCATAGCACTTTGTTTGGTCTGATAGACCTTTCTTTATTGGGCTCTGCCCTTGATAATGTGTTGCATTAATTAGTCTGACAGAGTGCCACGTGGCTTGTCAGGCGCTTTGCACTGATTGAGGAGCGTAAGGCGTAAATCCATGTAGAGGTGACACGTGTCACACTCTGGTGAGCGCAAGGGCAGTGCGCTGCGCTGTAGCGCTTCTGACACGTGGCGCGCTCTGGTGGGCTGCGCCAATTCATAAGAGCGGTGCTCTATTTTAACAGCGCATAGCGCAGATCATTCTGGAGCTGACACGTGGCGCTCCCTTGGTGGCTTGCACCAACCTGGGAGCGCAACAGTGCAGATTTTTCAAGTGCAGGGCACTGTTTCAATAACTTGATCCAATTTTGGATTCAAGAAAAGAATCTTTAAGATTCCAGAACCAATGGTTCATAAAAAGTGCAAGGCACTATTGTTATTTATTTTTTTTATTAAAGATCATTGATCTTGTTCTTAGATCAATGATCTATTCAAAGAAATTCTTCTATTTTAAAGGTTTTTTTACCTTTTTCTTGAGTTTCTTTTCAAGTTTCTTCAGAGTTGAAGTTCTTGATGATTCTTGATGTTCATCTGAATTGGGGTCTAGGGGCCTTTATATAGTGCCCATAAATTTGTTAAAGAGATCTTTCTCTGAGTGATTTGGGGAATTTTCCCCACCGTTGGATCTTTGATCCAAAGGCTTCTGTTTTACCGAAGACAATCTTCTTGTTTTAACAAGAACAGAAAGATCTTATTAGAATTTTAATTCTGTTTAGCGCAAACGCACCAGCGCCTGACACGTGTCGCAGAGCGCAGCGCAACTGCACTGGCGCAACTGCGCTGACACGAGTCGCGCAGTGCAGAGCGCAGCGCAACTGCGCTGCTACGTGGCGCGCAGCGCAGAGCGCTAGCACAACTGCGCTGCCACGCGTCGCGCAGCGCAAAGCGCAGATCATCTGAAGCGTTGCTTCATTTAATTTTGACTTTAATTTTCACTTCAATTTCAAAACAGAGCTTTGCTCTGATTGGGGGAAACATAAGCGTTGCTTCGTTTCCCGCCTTGAAATTTGAACAGAGTTTTGCTCTAATTGGGGTAAACAAATGCCCCCCCACCGTTGCGCTCACGTGGCCTCCAAACGTGAGCGCAGCGGTGGTAGAATTCCAACCGTCGCGCCATCCTTTGGAAGTTGAAACGGCTCTTCAATGCCTATAAATATGACCTTTGGTCTCTTAGATGGATTTTCATCTCTTCATAAGAATTTTGTTCATAGCCCTGCTCTTTTGTTTAGGCACTTTTAAAAGTTTGAACTTTGGGTAAAAATTAATTTGGATTAAATTATATCAATTTTAAGAGCCTTGCTCTCAATAGATCCATGATCTAAAGAAGACCCATTTAGGGTTTCACGTAGCAGAGCTTTACTCTAAAGGGGTCTAAAGAGAAATAAGGAGAACCCAATTAGGGTTCCATTAATAGAACTCTGCTCTCTAAAAGATTTCCCTTGTATTTTCTTATTTCATTAATGGAGCTTTGCTCCTTCCAAATCATACAAAAGAACTCTTAAGAGTTTTTCATTGATCTTGGAGTTTAAAGATGGCATTTTATTCCTCAGTGCATTATATCGTTTTGCTTAATCAGTCTTTCTGATCATTTTGTTGATTTTCTTTCACAGAAACAATGGACGCCCATATGTATGCTCTTAACGAGATCATCTCTTACGGGGACATCCGCCGACTTGGCCGTTCTCAAAATCGAGAGTTCACAAACGCGGAGTGTGCTGAAATCATGAGCCGCTTCGACGCATACAACGGTCCGCTGCTTCCCCGACGTTCCTCTCTCCTTAAGCTTATCGTGGGAGCCATCCGGAAAGCGCTTCCCCTATTCTGTTCCGGTATGCCGCTTAGGGCGTTGGATGCCGCCGAGGATAAGGTGCACTCGGTGTACCTGATGAACTTTATCTCGAAGAGACGGCGAGACAGTCTCGTCGATCTCTTGCACGAGGTCTTTCAACAGTCTGCCCTTCTCGCTGCTTATCGGAGGGTGGAAGACATCAGGGGGGATCCTGACGCTTGTGCTTGCGAAAGAAAGCACACCAGGATGGTCCGCGAGGCTTGGAAAGTCATAGATAGGGTCGCTTTCGAGTTCCTCAATCCATGCCCTGGGTTCGAGGTTATACCTTTGTAAACATTTTAATAATGTTATTATCCATTTCTCTGTGATTGTAAGAACCCCTTTTTATGATATGAATAGAAAATTTCCATTTCAGCTTGTCTTATCCCTTGTTCTGAATCTTCTGTACATGCATAGATGAGTATGTCTCGAACGCTTGATCAAATGCAAATCGGATGTTTTTTCTGTCGCCTCTCTCTTTCTTTTATTATCAGCATGCTGTCTTGATAAACATAATTGGAAGATAACTTAGTTTTTCCAAAAGATAGCGATGGCTTAGGCCGCAGGTTCGGATCTGCCGCCTAAGACTTCTCAACTCTATGAGCCGTGAGAGTCTCATAGAGACTTTTCTCCCTACGGATCGAGAGGATCTCGTAGGTGGGTTTTCTCCTTAGGAATCGTGGGAATTCCTAAGCGTGTTTTCTCTTGTAAGTCGTAAGGATCTCATAAGAGAATTTTTCCTTCCTACGAGTCGAGAGGACCCATAAGCAGTTGTTTCCCTCCTTGTCGAGTTTCGAGTTTGGAGAGTGAGACCCGTGGATAGTGTGCAAGGGACCGTTTTGGGCCAACTTGCAGGGTCCCAGTGCTTAGGAAACAGGCTCCTTTTATGCCTACTGCCTAAGGCTTCATCTCACGAGTCGAGCCGCATCAAGAATTTCTCGCAAAGACATCAGTTTCTTCACAAGTCGAGACGAATCGAGCATTTCTCGCAAGAATATCCTAACGTCACAGTTAACCTCTGCTATTTATGACAGAAGTCCGTTAGGGTCTGTGGTACTTAGGGTTTTGGCCGTCGTACCGTCGCATAAGCTGATATATTCCTCGATAGGCAATCGTGCTGCTCGAGTAGCCCTGCGACTGCCGTGTCTCTGATCCCTTCGGGGGCTGGACAAGACGTCTTCAAGCAATCTTCCTAGGCAGTTTGACCGTCGGAAGAGCAAGCGTTAGGAATTTGCTATGCCGCTTTTTACTTGAGGTTAGGCTCATTTTGGCGAGCCCCGATGAGTCATATTCACTCCGCGCTGGTGTGGGATGATCTCCGATAGTCTTTCAGGTTTTATGTGAGTTGCCGTCAAGACCCTGAAGCTAGGAATTTGGCCTTTGCTTCGTTTGCTGGCATCGCGTCTGCTGTATCGAGACGAATGTCGTGGTTGTCTTTAGGTTGCTGATGAACCGTTGAGGTTTGGAACTAGGGATTTTGCCGTGGCTCCGTTTGTTTGATTGTCACGTCTGAATCCTGCTGGAGGGAGAACGCTGGGGTGACAACTCGTCTGCTGTATCGAAACGAACGTCGGGGTGGAGCTGGAATTTTGCCGTGGCTCCGTTTGTTTAATTGTCGCATCTGAATCCTGCTGGAGGGAGAACGCTGGGGTGACAACTCGTCTGCTGTATCGAGACGAACGTCGGGGTGGAGCTGGGATTTTGCCGTGGCTCCGTTTGTTTAATTGTCGCGTCTGATCCCTGCTGGAGGGAGAACGCTGGGGTGACAACTCGTCTGCTGTATCGAGACGAACGTCGGGGTGGAGCTGGGATTTTGCCGTGGCTCCGTTTGTTTGATTGTCGCGTCTGAACCCTGCTGGAGGAAGAACGCTGGAGTGACATCTCGTGTGCTGTATCGAGACGAACGTCGTAGTTGTCTCTAGGTTGCTGGTGAACCGTCGAGGTTTGGAACTAGGGATTTTGCCGTGGCTCCATTTGTTTGATGATGTTGCGTCTGCTGTGTCGAGACGAACGTTGGGGTGACATCTCGTCTGCTGTATCGAGACGAACGTCGCGGTGGAGCTGGGATTTTGCCGTTACTCCGCTTGTTTGATTGTCGCGTCTGAACCCTGCTGGAGGAAGAACGCTAGAGTGACATCTCGTCTGCTGTATCGAGACGAACGTCGTAGTTGTCTCTAGGTTGCTGGTGAACCGTCGATGTTTGGAACTAGGGATTTTGCCGTGGCTCCATTTGTTTGATGATGTTGCGTCTGCCGTGTCGAGACGAACGTTGGGGTGACATCTCGTCTGCTGTATCGAGACGAACGTCGTAGTTGTCTCTAGGTTGCTGGTGAACCGTCGAGGTTTGGAACTAGGGATTTTGCCGTGGCTCCATTTGTTTGATGATGTTGCGTCTGCTGTGTCGAGACGAACGTTGGGGTGACGTCTCGCCTGCTGTATCGAGACGGACTTCGAGGTTGTCTCTAGGTTGCTGGTGAACCGTCGAGATTTGGAACTAGGGATTTTGCCGTGGCTCCGTTTTGTTTGATGATGTTGCGTCTGCTGTGTCGAGACGAACGTCGAGATGGCGACCACTCCACGTTGGTGTGGGATGATCTCCGGCTGTCTTTCAGGCTTTATATGACTTGCCGTTAAGACCTCGAAGCTAGGAATATAGCCTTCGTTTCGTTTGTTTTGTCATGTCTGAATCCTATTAGAGGAAGGATATTGTTGTTGACATTGCGTCTGTTGTATCGAGACGAACGTCGTAGTTGTCTCTAGGTTGTTGGTGAACCGTCGAGGTTTGGAACTAGGGATTTTGTCGTGGCTCCATTTTTTTGATGATGTTGCGTCTGAACCCTGCTGGAGGAAGAACGCTGGAGTAACATCTCGTCTGCTGTATCGGGACGATTGTCGAAGTGAAGCTGGGATTTTGTCGTCACTTCGCTTTGTTTCGACCGCAAGGTCTTTTGTTGGCGTTGTATCTGCATCTTGATGGACTGCGAAGGAACGCCTTTATTGACATCTCATCTGCTATAACGAGACGAATGCTGAGATGGTTTCTAGGTTGTCTGTGAACCGTCGAGATTTGGCTTCGCCTTTTTTTTTATGGAGCCTGTTGGGAAGGTATGGTTCCCTCTTTGTTTGTGCCCCTGGATTGTATACAGGAATCGATGTGATCTAACCTTTAGGGCAGAAGTTTCATTCATCATCATTTTTTATTATTATTATTTTATTTCCACGATGCTCTATCATTTCAGCTTTTATATCGCGAAGGTCGCAATTGCCCAATCATTTCGGCTATTTATTTTATTTTTACTCGCTGCTTTTTATTGCAAGTTGCCCAATCATTTCGGCTATTTTGTATGCATACATTTTTACTTGCTGCTTTTTATTGCAAGTTGCCCTATCATTTCGGCTATTTCGTATGCATGTGCGGCCTACCGGCTTTTCACCGTAAACCTGAATTTAGACACCGATTTCGGCATCAGCACCGCTACAACTGGGATATTGCCAGGAGCGAATCATCATTTGCCCCCGTCGATGTTGATCAAAGGTGGCTTAGCGAACAGGGTTAAGGTCATGTCGACTAAGGCTTTTGACTTCATGAGCCGTAAGGGTCTCACAAAGGTATTTCTCTCTACAAGTCGTGAGGATCTTGTAGGTGTATTTTCTCCTTAGGAATCGTGAGGATTCCTAAGTGTATGTTCCTCTGTAAGTCGTAAGGATCCTACAAGAGGGTTTTCTCCTTGTAAGTCGAGAGGACTTATAAGGGTTGTTCATCATGCGCACATATCCCCAATCACAGATGGGACTTAGTTAGGGAAATGTTTATTCGCGTCCGTGGATTGTATACAAGGGTCAGTATTGAGCCACTTGTAGAGCAATATCGGAAGTTGTGGGGGTTGCTTAAGCACAGGTTTAGGTCTCTGTAACTTAAGACTTTCAAATCTTATGAGCCGTGAGGGTCCCATAAGAGAGTTCTCCCTACGAGTCGTGAGGATCTCGCAAGTGTATTTTCTCCTTAGGAATCGTGGGGATCCCTAAGTGTGCTGCTCCCTTGTGAGTCGTAAGAATCTCACGCGGGTGATTTCTCCTTACAAGGTCAAGGGGACCCTGTAAGTGTCCTTTAACGAGGTTGCGCCCTTTCTGGTTTTCACAAACACTCGCCGGTAGTCCTGCTGTTTTTACTCACGGAGCCCTTTCGGGTTTTCATCCGTGCCCTTTTTGCTTATGGACATACCGTTTTTCTTTATTCTTTTTTTTTTAATTTTCTTTTCCTCTTTTTTTTACAAGGTCGTGCCCTTTCAGGTTTTCACGAACACTCGCCGGTAGCCCGGCTGTTTTTACTCACGGAGCCCTTTCGGGTTTTCATCCGTGCCCTTTTTGCTTATGGACATACCGTTTTTATATATATATTTTTTTTATATTTTTTTTATTCATCTCATCAGCTTAAGGATGCTGCGACAGTAGTTTAAAGACGTTTCGGTCCTTTGCAAGTTTTTTAGGACATTGCGGTCCATCATTAGTTTAAGGACGTTTCGGTCCGTCATTAGTTTAAGGACGTTTCGGTCCGTTGTCGCCGCATTTGAGGCGAATCTCTAGTTTACTGAATTTACGGTCTATGAGGCTTTCTCTATGACTGAGCATGATGCCCCCGGCGTATCCGTCTTTCTCAGAGCGTGCGGTTGTGGCAGGTTCACCTTCCAGTTTTCGGAGAGCGCGAATTTTCCCTGTTGGTATTGGTCTTCAACCCAGTTCTTGAAGACGTAACAGTCTTCGACCTGATGTCCCACTACTTGGTGGTAAGGGCAATAATTAGGATTATTAACATCGCCTGGCCGCAACAGATGTTTTGGACTCGGCAGATTGATGAGTCTGTCGTGCACTGCCAGCTCGAACAATCCTCTTGTTTTATCTTGCGGAAACGAGTAAGGACGTTTCAACTTTTCCTGGAGGGGTTGCTGCTTGTTGTTTCGGCAAACAGCCGGTCTAGGGCCACTCGATTGCTGTTGAGTATTGGCTATGAGGGCTGTTTTCACCTTTCCTTTATCCTTTCTGCTCGATCCTTTGTTTGCGGGGCCGAGATTTTTCCCGAGTAACGGGTGATTGCAAGGCTGAATGTTCTCGCAACTCCTCAATTCTTTCATTTTTGAAATGGATTCCTTGAGAAGAGGGTTGAGGGCAACTTCTTCATCATAGTCGCTTCCAAAGGTGATAATTTGTGATCCCTTGGAGTCGGCTATATGACAGTCATCGGCGACTCTTCTGCGCTCATCTATCGCATTTTTTCGATGTCTACGAGCTTCATATTTTGTCCCGTTAAAGTGTTGCTTTTGAGCAACATATCCTTGCCACCAACACTTAAAGGAGTCGCAGTCTTCGGTAGGATGTATGATCTTCCGATGATATAAGCAGAAGTTAGAATGCATTTCTACTCCACCGGGAGTATTTTCTTCGGGGGGCGGTGGCTTCATTCCTGCTGACAGGGCTTTAGCGAACCTTTTCCTCATCTTGAATTTGTTTCTATCCGCAGCGGATGGCTTTTGATTTAACGGGAGTGCTTCGACTCTTTGGTCTAGTAGTCGGCGTTTGGCTCCTGCCAGTATGGCCATCTCACGCTCTTGATCGGCTTTAACTTTCAAACGAATTTCATTCAGGAAGGCATCAATCAATTCATCTGACGGCCGCGGAATTTTTGGTTCAGGGTCCGCCCTCGGTTCCTCTACGCAAGGAGCCTTTTCATCATCCGCCAATGAGTGAGAGATCACATGACAACTCGCCACGTAGTCTTCGGATTCGTGTGATGAGTCTTCTCTATCATTTTCGTCCTCAACAAAAGAACAAGCTGCCCCCGGCGTGTTCGTCTTTTTTGAAGTGTGCGGCTGTGGTGGGTTTACCTTCCAGTTTTCAGACAGCGCAAACTAGCCTTGTAGGTATTGATCCTCGATCCATCCCTTAAAGACAAAACAATCCTCGATCGGATGACTTACCGTTTGGTGGTAAGGGCAATAATCGGGATTATTGAGATCGCCTGGCTGCAACAGACGATTTGGACTCGGTAGATTGATGAGTCCGTTGCACGTGGCCAGCTCGAACAGTTTCCTTGTTTTATTCTGAGGAAACGAGTAAGGACGTCCCAGTCTCTCCTCGAGGGATGGGCGTGGACGCACGTTGTTTTCGCGAGAAACCGGCTTTGATTTGCTCGGCTGTTGTTGAGTATTGGCGACGACGATCGCTTTTCCTTTCCCCTTCTCATTTCGAGAGTCCGGTTTTGGAGGAGATGGTCCATGGCTCATCTGGTCCATTTTGGCTAATTTGTCGATCAAGGCCTAGAAAGCGGTCGGCCTGAAGAATATCATGAATTGGGATATAGTCGCCTGCGGATCGAGAGTGCCCACGAACATGCCTACCGCAGGTGCCTCTTCTATGCGTTGTTCGCATTTTGACCATAGGTTCCGCCGTCGTGTTGCGTATTGGACCCATGTTTCGCCGGGCCTTATCCTGGCATTTATCATTGCTGTTATCGGGGTGCGTTCACTAGCACTCGCGAATCTTTGTGTAAACAGTAACTCCATCTCCGCAAATGTTTTGACAGAGTCGTTAGGTAGCTCCGAATACCATTCAAAGGCTGTTTCTGCTAAGCTGCCGACGAATTGGCGAAGCAACAATTTGTCATCGCCTCCAGTATTGCCGCATAAGGCCCTGAATTGAGCGACATGCTGATGTGGATTCCCTGTCCCTTTATATACGTGGAACTTAGGGATCGTATATCCTTGCGGGTAACTGATTTGGTCATACCAGCTTGGATAGGGTCGTCCGGTTCTAGCAATTTGCCCAGCCACCTCATTCGCCTGATGAGCTCGTATCTTTTGAGCAATATAATCATCCAGTGTGACCTTGGAAATGGTTTCTTCCTTGGCTGCTGAAAGAGCCGTAGGAGGATTAGATGTATCCCCTCTGTCGTCTCCAACAATGATCGGAGGGTCTTCAGCTGGAGGATCCGGCTGTAACATCATCCCTACCATATCTTGGAAGAGGAGCGCCATTTGCTTTATGTTGGCAGCTTGTTCGGCTGCCTCTTTGTCTTTCTTTTCGAGGACTCTGCGTAGATAGTCAGCGTCAGTTTCTTGTTCATGACGCTGCTCTGATGATACTTCCGAACTTTCTTTCGGTTCGGTAAATGTAGCCATCACAGTCATCATTTCCTGAAGCTTCTGTTACTGCTCCTGGGGTTTTGTCACGGATCGGGTGAGCAGTCGGTGACCCGTCAAAGCACGGCTTTCCTCCTTCCCAGAAGCCATATAAACCGTGTGCACTACCATGCCCCCAGACTTGGGGCGTTTGTGTTCAGCGCTTTTACGGTTCGCCATGTTCACAGGGGCTCTTTGCGGCCTCCTTTTCCTTTGAGGGATTGGAGATGAGGGGGCCGTTGCAGTGGGCATCCAAGTAGCTGTTGCTTTTTGTGGCTTAACGGAGTAATTCTTTTCCCGCCGCACCTTCATCTTTTTCTGTCGGCAGAGATAGTTTTCATCAATCACCGACTCCTGGACCTGTCGCCAGACTTTGTAAATTTTAGAGGACAGCCGTTGAGGGGGCTGCTCTAGCTTCTTCTTTGGAGTATTCTCTACAGGTGAAGGAGTTCGTTTCAACATCGCAGTGGGAGAGTTTCTGCGCACCGCGTTTAGCAATTCAAAGGTGGTTCCGGTTAGAACAGCAGCATCAATCCCCACCGTTGAAGCTGGCGCAGTTATCCCAGAGAGGGAGTTGCCCCCAGCCTTCCTCACTCGGCGCCAGTGGCGACGTCGAGCGTGTCGTGCGGATGGAGTTGTTCTAACCGTAGGGGTGGCCTCCTCATGCCCTCTGTGTTGGTCATAATCTGCTGGCACCAGCCTTTTAAAGACCGGCGTCCGTTGAATAGGGACGGCCAACCTGTCAAAAGCAGAATTCCGAGTAGGGGAAGCAACCTTGGTGATTTCGCTTGAAACTGGAGTAGGGATAGCTATCCGCTTCGGGACAACATCTTCTGGTACTGCTGGCTTTTTCATGGGCCCACTGGAGTTCTGACCTAGCCTGTTAAAAACTGAGGCAGTGGAATTGGGCGACCCGTTGAGAGGGACCGCGGCAGTGGTAAGTCGACCAAAGACCGACTTCTTTGGGGCTTCTTGCAACGTCATTAGGGCATTGAAGCTCATCGGTGGGAGCATGGTCCCAAAGAATAGTCCAGTGGTGGCTTGAGTTACCTGCTCCACTGGTATCTTGAAAAGGGAGGCCGCTCGGGGCCCATAAGTCACTCCTCTAGCAGGGACGGAGCGGGAGTTACAGTTGCAGGTAGTGCAGTTTGAAGCCATTGATCTTCTGTTTTCTGCACGGAGCAAGACACCAAATCTTATTACCTCGAATCCACAGGCAACCACAGCAAACCGTGATTCGTTCGCGAACACGACACACGAAGTGTGGAGTGAAAAGAGGAAAAGGTCCCACCGGGCATGCCAGAATCTGTTCCCCTCCGAATGGAGGCCGAGACATTAGGACGTCTTGCCTGAGATTCGGGGCAGATGCTATTTGGTTTTATCCGTCTACCTCTCCGAAGATGCCAAGTTGATTTATGGCACCATGTATCGGAGGTTTAAACGGATGCGGCCGATGTAGCAGACTTCGTCAGATTCCCCCTCGTTTGAGGGGTTTTTGATTGTGGGGACGCTTTTCCCTGCAGGCGCAAGCCCCTGCAGTTAATTACGCTACCGCATCGCGGTAGCCACTTTCTCTTTCTCCAGAATTTCACTTCGTGTCGTGTGTTTTTGTTTTGTTTGTGGATGCCCGTGGATTGTATACGGAGACTAAGTTATGCCGTCACCCGTAGGACGTGGATTAGTCCAAATCCTTATTTACTTAGATTTGGGTTTGGTGTTTTAGTTTAAGGATACGTTAGCCATATTGAGGCTAAGATCAACTTAAACGTTCGTTAAGGATACGTTAGTCTGATTTGAGACTAAGATCAACTTAACGGAAAGAGCATTTAGGGGCTCTATTGTTCCAGTTTAGGGACGTGGTGGTCCATTGCCAGTTTAGGGACATGGTGGTCCATCGTATGCATGGCCATCAGGACCCGTCACCTCTCTGACATCGTTGAAGGATTACAACGATAGGTGTCAGAGGAGTTCGGAGATGTACCCTTAAACCAAAGTTAATTGTGGGTCTTATAGTCCAATTTGGGACTAAAGTCTGTTTGAATGTTTAAGGATACGTTAGCCATATTAGAGGCTAAGATCAACTTAAACGAGATCGTTTAGATCCGGCAAAAGAGCATTTGAGGGCTCTATTGTTCCAGTTTAGGGACGTAGTGGTCCATGTTCCAGTTTAGGGACGTGGTGGTCCATCATATGTATGGCTGTCGGGACCCATCACCTCTCTGACGACGTTGAAGGATTACAACGACAGATGTCAGAGGAGTTCAGAGATGTACCCTTGAACCGGATATAAATTGATTTAAAGGAGCAGTTGTGCTCAGTCAATTTAATTTGAGGAATTATGGCCATGATTGGGCTAAGTCCAGTTGAAGATTTTCAATATTTTTATTTGTGGTCGGCCTGTTAGGCCTTGTCTTGGGCTTTGCCCTTTGTTTAATAATGCAGTGCATTTTCTTTTGGCCTGCTAGGCCTTTCTGATTTGGGCTCTATCCCTTTTAAATAATGCACAGCATCTGTTTTGACCTTGACAGACCTCTGTTTGGGCTTTATTCCCTTTAAATAGTGCATAGCACTTTGTTTGGTCTGATAGACCTTTCTTTATTGGGCTCTGCCCTTGATAATGTGTTGCATTAATTAGTCTGACAGAGTGCCACGTGGCTTGTCAGGCGCTTTGCGCCGATTGAGGAGCGCAAGGCGCAAGTCCATGTAGGGGTGACACGTGTCACACTCTGGTGAGTGCAAGCGCAGTGCGCTGCGCTGTTGCGCTTCTGACACGTGGCGCGCTCTGGTGGGCTGCGCCAATTCATGAGAGCGGTGCTCTATTTTAACAGCGCATAGCGCAGATCATTCTGGAGCTAACACGTGGCGCTCCCTTGGTGGCTTGCGCCAACCCGGGAGCGCAACAGTGCAGATTTATCAAGTGCAGGGCACTGTTTCAATAACTTGATCTAATTTTGGATTCAAGAAAAGAATCTTTAAGATTCCAGAACCAATGGTTCATAAAAAGTGCAAGGCACTATTGTTATTTGTTTTTTTATTAAAGATCATTGATCTTGTTCTTAGATCAATGATCTATTCAGAAGAAATTCTTCTATTTTAAAGGTTTTTTACCTTTTTCTTGAGTTTCTTTTCAAGTTTCTTCAGAGTTGAAGTTCTTGATGATTCTTGATGTTCATCTGAATTGGGGTCTAGGGGCCTTTATATAGTGCCCATAAATTTGTTAAAGAGATCTTTCTCTGAGTGATTTGGGGAATTTTCCCCACCGTTGGATCTTTGATCCAAGAGCTTCTGTTTTACAGAAGACAATCTTCTTGTTTTAACAAGAACAGAAAGATCTTATTAGAATTTTAATTCTGTTTGGCGCAAATGCACCAGCGCCTGACACGTGTCGCAGAGCGCAGCGCAACTGCACTGCCACGTGTCGCGCAGCGCAACTGCGCTGGCCAACTGCGCTGACACGTGTCGCGCAGCGCAGAGCGCAGTGCAACTGCGCTGCCACGTGACGCGCAGCGCAGAGCGCTAGCGCAACTGCGCTGCCACGCGTCGCGCAGCGCAGAGCGCAGATCATCTGAAGCGTTGCTTCATTTAATTTTCACTTCAATTTCAAAAGAGAGCTTTGCTCTGATTGGTGGAAACAGAAGCGTTGCTTCGTTTCCCGCCTTGGAATTTGAACAGAGCTTTGCTCTAATTGGGGTAAACAGGTAACTTTGAGTTAGGTCGAGGTGAAGGGAATGTATTAAAAGCTTTGAAAGATAAGTCTGAAAAATAGTTCATATTCTTGAGTCCAAATTCAGAAAGTATATACCCTACAAATTGCACTTACACGTACCTTGAAACTTGGGATAGTAGAGGATACCTAGAAATACTCTTGTCTAAAAGCCTGGTATGAAAGAAAAAACGGTATTTAAACCTAACCACCAAAAGTGCATCATTGAAAAATATTTCCGGCCTTGAAAAGAAAAAGAAAAAAATAATAATTACAAGACCTGAAAACTGTTATTCACACTTTAAGCTCACACATTCAGTAATCGGCTGATTAGTGTCTTAGGAAACAGTAATAGTCGCATAAAAGATGTGTGAGCAAATCCGTCCATCATTAATGAAAAAAAGTAGTATTAGGTATTAGAACAAGGGTACTATAGCTTGAATTGAATTCTTAAGTGTAGGGGTTAAAATTTACACATACGTGGGGGTATACGATTGATATTTGGAGGAAAGATAGGGATAAAGAATAAGACTTATGTTTTCTGTAAAGATGATAAAAATTCCGGATTGGAGGCTGCACTTTAGAAGGAAAACTCAAGGGAAACTGAGATCTTTATAAACTGTCAAAACGTATAGGATCTTGGGTTGAATAAATAGGAAGTGTGAAAAATAAGGGATGGATATTTCTAACTTAGCATGATAGAATTTCTAACTTTGATACTAAACCATAGGATTAGAATCAAGGTTATCTTATGAAACTAGCTTGACGGGATTTTGTGGGTAGTATCCGTTGAAAACCCTCAGGAGACAACATCCCTCCTACTAGGGACACCTAGAGCTTTAACGGCTTGTTGCAGACGCTAATTGCGAACGTGATGCCTACGAAAGTGAGCTTAGAACTTTTTAAAAATAAATGGTTTTGCTTGGGACGAGCAAAAGATAAGTTTTGTGGTATTTGTTCACACCAGAATATTGCATTTAATACTGTCCCTTCTTCTGCTTGTTTATTTATAGGTAGGTGCTTTTGATCCTTATTTGCTACATATTTACAGGTTACAAGTTCCCAGTCCAAAATAACGCAAGTCATGCAAAATCTCCACAGTTATGCCAAAATCCAGAACATCTGTAAAAAACAGATAAAATCCGGGTTTCGGTCATCCGCATCCGTCCAGTGCCGCTTACCAGTTCAAGAGACAAGACAAATAGCAGTGGCCATTTGTGTCTCGGTCAAGCACAGAGCACGAGAGAGGTAGCACAAAAATCAAGAGGTGCGCGGAGCTCGAAGGAGATAAAGGTCAAAGGGATTAAAAGTGAAGCCATTTTAGACTGTTGACAATCTGAAGATATCTTAAAACCATTTTGCAATTTTGGACCTATAAAACAGAAGAACTATGCAACACAAGGAAGACCAAAAAACACGACACACCAAAGCCTCCAAACGACCACGGAACCGCGGCAAATATGGCGTTTAGGCGGCGGTTCCACAGCCATGTCTTATCAACTCCAGATCGTATTTTGGGGGTAGTTTTGTAATTATGTAAGGGCTCAGAATATGACCCTAGTGTTTCAGTTCTCTGCCTATAAATAGTCCAGTTTTGAGCCAAGTAAAGATGCTTTTTCTTTATTAGGATTTAGTGTAGTTTAGTTGTATCTTCTTCTTCTTCATCATCTATTCTCCATGAAATTGTAGTGAGAGCTCTTGAATGGAGGTTTAAATGAAAATGAGAGTTTTTTCTTAACTTTTATTTTTATTTTCTTGCCTTGTAATTTTAATTCCTTGTGTAATTTTAATTATTGTTATTAAGTAGTTGTTATTTTTTGTTTTATTTTCCTTCTTTTCTAAACCGTATTTTCAAGCCATGATACTCTATGGAGCCCCTTGCTTAGGTGAGAGCTCAAGTAGTTAGCTTGCTACCATTTGTAAAACCGTATTTTTTCCATTCTTTCTTTTCTTCCATCTTGTTTTATTTCTCTTTCATATGTGTGAATAATTTCCACACTTGTTAAGGCTAAGGAAGGTTAGTATGAGAGACGGAAAAATCCCTTGTGCCTCTCTTCACCAAACACCTTAAAACGAATCTAGACCAAACAAACACAACCCTCTCACTTAGGCACACTATACGTGATATATAGCCGCGACCTAAGTCGAGAAGTCCTTTGGGCGCACTACAACATGGCATATAGTTATGACTTAATTGGATACATGGTTGTGGGTGTTTGGCCTAGGGTTAGAAATAAGTGCACGTAGCATACGGACAAGGAGCACTAGGAATGGATTTAGCGTTGGAAAGCTTGATTAAACTCGCAAATCGCATTCCTATGTCCTCCTAATCCCCGCTACTTTCGATTATCCCAACATCATTTTAAGAATGGCAAAAGACAAGCGCAAGACTAATCCTAACTCTACTAACCAAGCTTACCCCTAACAAGTTTACTTGAACATAAAATACGAACACTTAAGATAGATTTGAACATACACATATACATTCTTTAATTGACTCGTCTAAGACAAGAACGGACATACAACCATCTCCCTGCTGACGACCCGTGCTCAACCGGCTAGCTGCAAAACGACACCGTCTTGATTGCGGTAAGTAGAACAAATAGGACAGAGTGGAACACATATCATAACATAAGAAGCACGGCTCCGCCCGATCAATCAGGTATCGGATGTCGAATTGGGATAACTCCCATCTCCATTTCTATAAGCGGTCCGACGATTCGGGAGAACCGAGGATATTCCCCAAGGATCGTTCGGTGAGAACAATGATCGTGTGAGCCTGAAAATAGTGGCAAAGCTTCCTGGAGGTGACGACGAGCGCCAGGACTATTTTTTCTATGGCCGGGTATCTGGTCTCCGCGTCCTCAAAAACGTGGTTGTCATAGTAGACCGGTCTTTGTATTCTTTCGGATTCTCTGATAAGTACGGAGCCGACGGTCTGGTCGGAGACGGCCAGATACAGTATCAGCTCGTCCTCCTCAGCTGGTCATGTGAGAAGCGGGGGGGCGCCAGATGTGCCTTGAGCTGCTCGAAAGTGACTTGGCACTCCTCGGACCACTCAAACCCAGAGATCTTCCTTAAGGCTTTGATGAAAGGCAGGCACTTTTCTCCGGATCTGGACATGAAGCGACTCAAAGCGGCCACCCTGCCCGTGAGCCACATGATATCAACATTGCTCTTGGGCATTTCCATGTTAATGATGGCTCTAATCTTCTCCGGGTTTGCTTCGATTCCCCGGTGGGTGACCATGAATCCAAGGAATTTCCCGCCCGTGACGCCGAATGCACACTTGGCTGGATTCAATTTCATTTTGTACTTTTGGAGGACATCGAATGTCTCGCCAAAGTCTGTGGTGTGTTCGGATGACAGGGTGGATTTCACAAGCATGTCGTCGACGTAAATTTCCATATTTCTCCCAATCTGTGATTTGAACAGCTTTTTGACCAGTCGCTGATATGTTGCCCCGGCATTTTTGAGACTGAAGGGCATTACCCTATAGCAGTAGACTCCTCGATCGGTGGTGAACGCGGTCAGCTCTTCGTCGGCCAGATTCATCCGGATTTGATTATAACCGGAAAAGGCGTCCATGAAGCTCAATAGCTCGTGACCGGCCGAGCTGTCTACTAACTGATCTATCCGAAAGAGTGGGTAGTTGTCTTTAAGAAAGGCCTTATTTAGATCGGTGAAATCGACACATAGGTGTCATTTCCCGTTTGCCTTCCTGACCATGACCACGTTTGCTAGCCAAGCTGAGTAGTCTAGGTTCCGGATGAAGTCAGTTGCGAGCAGTCGGTCCACCTCCTCCTCTATCGCTTTCTACTTTATTGGCGTGAAGTTTCTTTTCTTTTGTCAGGCTGGCCGGGCTTTCGAGTCGACCCCGAGCTTGTGGAAGATCACCTTGGAATCGATCCCGGGCATGTCCGCTGGTGTCCAAGCGAACACATCGAAGTTGTTCTAGAGGAACTGGATCAGGTTGTCCCAAGCGCCCCCTATTAAGAGTGAGCCGATCCGGACAGTTCGACCATCGTTTCCCTCCCTGAAAGGAACCTCTAACAAAACCTCCACCGAGGAGCCGCGAATCTCTTTTTGGTCATTGCGCGTATCCAGAGATTCCCGAGGATCGTAGACATATTCGAAATTGTCAACATCTTTCTCCTCGGGAGACGTCGAGGCGAGACAGACCCTGGCGGTTTGCTGGTCTCCGTAGGCCCGGCCTATCCCCCTATTTTCCAGAGGGAATTTGAGCATGAGGTGATAGGTCGAGATCTGAGCCTGCAGGGCATTTAAGGTGGGGCGACCCAAGAGGATGTTATAGGACGACGAGATCTTGACAGCAAGAAAATTCACCAGTATGGTTCACGTTTTTCCTACTTCCCCAATATTGAGAGGGAGGGTAATCGATCCCTCAGCCAAGACGGAATGATTTGTAAACCCCGATAGGACGTAGAAGGTCGGTTGAAGGTCGGACGGATTTAACCCCATACGATGGAAACAGTCGTAAAACAGGATATCCGTCGAGCTCCCCGAGTCGACTAACATTATCCGGAC
Source organism: Agapanthus africanus (assembly GCA_030015575.1). Taxonomy (NCBI): domain Eukaryota; kingdom Viridiplantae; phylum Streptophyta; class Magnoliopsida; order Asparagales; family Amaryllidaceae; genus Agapanthus; species Agapanthus africanus. Next base: position 685,276,779 of record JASDDO010000031.1, on the reverse strand, counting down.
CTCATATCGGTTTAGGGCTGCTACCACAAAGGGGATCATTATGCGGGAATGATATGTCGTGAAGGTCCTCGTCGGTGAAGGTGATTGGATCGTCCTTCTTGCACTTCTTGTGGGGCGGATCACTTAAGGTCATGACCAGCCGAAAGCGGCGGGTGTCCTCGTTTCTCGGAGTCGAGCCTACAGAGACGCCCATGATCTGCCCGACTGTCAATTCTCCGGGAAGGGGTTGGTTTGCTTGCTTCCGATATGCCTGCAGTTTGTCTTATAGGTACTTCGCCAGGTGACCGGAGCGGATCAGCTCCTTGATATAGTCACGAAGTTGTTTACAGTTCTCGGTCGGGTGCCCCTGTGATCAATGGAAGGCGCAGTACGGGCCGCGAAGTAGCTTGCCCGGCCTCTGAGTAGCCGGCGGGAGTTTGAAAAACGTCTCGCCCTTAGCCTCCTTCGGTAGCTCGGCCTGGGAGACGTTCAAAGGAGTGTACTCATGAAACCTTGGAGAATAAGGTTTTAGACGGCCGGCCCTTTTCTTCTCTTCTCTGTCCTGTTTCTTTCGGTCCATTCGGTCTCCGCGAGGTAAGTTGGCGTTTACCTCTGACTCGAGTTGGATTTCCCGCTCGGTCCAGACTTTTACTTTGGCCATGGTCTTAGGTTGCACCAATGCAAAAGAGCAGAGCCACTCTTTATGACTAAGACCCAACCTCAAGATGGTGATAACCGTTTCGTTGCGGTGTTCGGGGACTTCCAAAAGGGCATTATAGAAGCGGGTGACGTAACCCTTGAATGATTCCATGTCTTCACTCTTGATGGTAAATAGGTAGCCGACCGTCCTTTTCTGTCATCGTTTACCGATGAAATGACTGAGGAACTGAGTTTCCAGCTCGTCAAAGGTCGAGATCGAGCGTAGTGCAAGTCCGCGGAACCAATCCCGGCCGGCTCGGATAAGGGTGGTAGGAAAGGCTCGGCACTGAGCTGCGTCCGAGTTGTCTTGGAAGTTCATGCCTGCCGTAAACGCGTCTAAGTGGTCCTTCGGATCAGATTTCCCATCGAAGAGGGCCACCTTGGGCAGCTTGTTCCGAGATGAGACTCGCTCACCTAGTAATTGCTCTGTGAAGGGCCTCGTGAGCGAATCTGCGGAGTACTTTGCCATTTCTCCGTCCGAACGTGTAGCGTATCTCATGTCTTCGATTTTCTTCTCAAGGGCCTCAATTCACTGATGGAACCTCGAGAATTCCCTACACTCGGAGCGCCTGATGTCTCTGCTTTGGGCTTGCGCGATGGAGCGGTTTCGGTTTCGCTCTATAACGTTCCTCAGGTCCTCGGAGGGAACCCTTTGTGGTCAGTCCCGAGGTGAGCCACATGCGCGGCCTCGATGGATACAGGGACGCCGGTCTCCTTTGAAATCAGACGACCTGATCAACGTCTTCTCAGGGAGCGAGAGAGCACGACGGGCGTTGAAGCGATGGCCCGGTCTCCCCCGAGATCTCGATGTCGTACTGTCCGGCGCCCAACGAGTCATGAAACCATTCTTCGTATTAGGGTCACGACTGCCGGAATCGGCACGCCGATTTTCCTAGATGTTGAGATTAGCACGTACGAGGCGGCCGAGATCTTGAACGTGCCCCTCCGCCACCCCGTACACATCGTCGTTTCGGGAAGCGGGAGCGGCGCGAATCTGGCGGTCGTGGTCAAACGCCTGAACACGGGCGAGTGCCTCTACTATTGTTGTGAGCATGTCAATCCGTGCGGATAGGGCTTCAACGATATTGGGAGATGAGGTGGAATCGCCCCCGCCTCCGTTGTGGAGGATGGGGCGGCTCGTTCCGGGATCTCCATGGTGAGGATCGCTGGCCATTATATTAAGGGTTGAAGATCAACTTTTTTGGGTGGAAAAGGAAGGTTTCCCACATATGGCGCCAACTGATGGAGATCGGTTTCTCTTTCAGATGTTGTCCTCTGTCGATCTTGCAACCAGCGGTGTCGAGCGGTTGAGATTTGATGTGAGAATTGAACGTATAGATCTCAATGGGTTGTTAGATGTTGTTAACGCTGAGCTACCTACAAGGGAAGTCCTAGGGTGGGAAGCCACCGTAGAACACTCCGACGATCAAGTAAGTACCGAGGAATAATGACAGGATAGCGGCGTATTGGAATGGGTTCGAGTTACCTGAGTCGTCTAGAAGAGAGGGTTTATATACGGTCGCATGGAGCGAAGCGGCACAAGATTTTCGTCATCCGTTACGCCCCCGCCTCACGTTCGCGTTGATGGCGGGGTATGTCCATTAATGGCAGGATACACTCATTAATGGAGAGATGCGATAGCGTGGGATGCGGGACGTGGAGCGGTGGAGATCTCGTTTTAGCGAGATACACGGAGTTGTTACGGCGACGCTTGGGCTCCGTGCTCTCGGTTGAATAGGGAAGCCGAGGAAGCTCAGCTCGGTGGATAGCTCGGAAGCAAGCAAGGAGGCCGAGAAAGCTCAGCTCTGTAACAGCTAGGAGACGAGTAAGGAAGCCGAGGAAGCTCGGCTGTAGGATTGCTTAGAGGTGAGCTATTGGCTAGTTGCTAGATGAATATGGAAGTTATTCTGGAGAGATCTCCAAAAGATCGGATGTAACCTCAGAGACGAGATGCCGAGGAATGTCCCCAACGCATCATACTTATTACAGATCCGTAGTCCCCAGAAATTTAGCAGGCTTACATAGATGACACATCATCCGCTACGTGTTGTGACCAGTGGAATTCCCACTTATAAGCAGCATCACATTCCTTTATTACCTTACCAAATTTTAACCGTAAGTGTATACACTGTTACTCACAACCCAACAAGCCCAAACTTTTGGGTCATCATATCTAATTATGCAAAATCCATAACAAATAGTGTTGTTTAGTTTAGCTTTTATTTTTGTCTTTTGTTATACATCTTAAGTACAAAAGACAAGAAATCATAGAGAAACTCGCCAGTTTCCCGAACTGCCAAAACTAACTCGACAGAGACAAAGTCAGGCCTGCAATGTATTAACATAATCCAAATACACATGCATTAAAATAAACATCATAATCATCCATTTAAAAGTATCACCTCGAGATAATCGAAAAATCTCATCATATAGGATGAGTCCCAAGAGAATCCAACACTATTACACAAGAGTCCCAGAAGAGATTAGTTTGCAACCAACCAAAAAGAGAAGCCATGAGTTTAGAAGAAACGGAGCAAATACTGAAACAGAAAAAGAGATGTAGCCCTCATCGGGTTCAGGTTTCGCCAACTTCGTTAGATCATAGAAAACCCAAAGAGCATCGAGGGTTCTGGCAAGGCCTTGCAGCTTTCTTTTCAGTGATTTCTCAGACACAGCGTCCTCCCAAGTTGCTACATCAGCAGGTAATTGCCAAAAAACAAATTTGGAAGGTGAAATAAGAATGAGAAAAATCACAGGAAACCTCCCTCACTTTTGCCCACATAGCAAAAGTTCGCCTTCCGTATCGAAAATATGTAGATTGCCTCTGTCATTCATCAGACAGTTAACTTTTCCCTTGCTATGCAGAATTTTTATATGCAAAATACAACAGTAATAATGTTAAAAAAACAGCAGTAATGATATAAGAAGGTAATTTGGCTATAAAAAGTTGCTGGGAACATGAAAAGTTAACACCTGTCAAAAGAAAACAAAGGCAATTTGTAGTTTCTCTTCTTTTAACTTCATTCTTGATCAAGGTAGCTGAGCTACAAGAGGAAGTGCGCAAGGAGAGAGATCAAAAATCAGCATATAAAGCTCAGCTTGAGAGAATGCAGGATTACTTGAGTTATTGCTTGTACATGACTAAGGAAAATGGAGCAAACGCACTTGCAAACCATCAGCAACAATATATTGAGCAAAGAATGGTTCCTGCAGAGATACCCGCGGAGCTTGGAGATCCTCATCTTGAAGCACTGAAAGTTCATGCCAAGATCAGTGGATGGAGTATTGAGCCACCTGAGGTGAACTTATTTCTATAACCCTCGTATTAATAACGAGGTGAAATTGCAGTAAGCTTCCCTCGCTTTCGCTAGGTAGATACACCATTTTAAAACTGCAGTTTGCACTCTCATCTAACGGGAGTTATTTCTATTAATTCTTTTAATATTTGTGTTCGAATATAATATTATATCCCTCAACCCTCATCGTAACATCAAAGTTTTGGTTATTTTGTTTATAGATATTTTGTATTTAAGGCTAATGAAGAGACATTTAACAAAATGCACTTGATCTTTTCATTACTTTGTTTACAATATTTTGTCTTTAAGGCTGAATTGTAGGATACCTCCAAACTTTTGCTCGAATAGCAGTGTCACCTTCATCGTTTTATTATTTTGCATTCGGCTTTCTTTTGTAACGATCATGAATTACCTTTTCCATTTCTGGTAAATTTCTATTCCCAAAATACCACTTAGTTAAGTACTAATTATAAATGATTAACGAAATAGTGTCAAAGTAAATGATAAAAACTATAGGGTATTTTCGTATAAAAATTCAACAAAACTGAGAGTTGTAGAGGTAGGTGTAGGTATTTAGATATAGGGTGGTAGCTTTCTATATGGCAAAAATGAGGTAGAATTCATGTAATTTATCCTGTATTTGTCACATAGGGGTATTTTGGGAATAAAAATTTCCAGAAAACAAAAAAGTCACCGAGAAAACTAAAAACTCATGGTATTTATTTGCAACCGACTAAGTTACGGTATTATATGCAATATATAAAGTTTACGGTTTTATTTGGAAAACGCAGAAAGTTTATGGTATTTTAATGAAATTTAGCCTAGCTGTTATCTCTTTCTCCTATATATATCAGATACAATTTCACGAAAAAATTGGCCAAGGCACAACCGCAGACATATACAAAGGTACCTGGCGAGGCCTTGATGTCGCAGTTAAATGCATCTACCCACACTACTTCCAAGCCAACGAATGTGCCCCATCATGGTTCGCTCAAGAACTCGACACTCTGTCTCGCCAGCGCCACCCCTTCGTGCTCCGGCTCATTGGTGCATGCCTGCAACCCCCAGAAAACGCATGGATTATTACAGAATTAGTAAGCGGGAAAACTTTAACGGAATGGTTGTATGGTCATAAAGATAGAAGAAGAGCACGATCTATATCGTTAAGGAGTTTGAAAGAGAGGATTGCGAAGGGGTTGGAGATTGCTCAGGGGTTGCAATATCTGCATGAGCAGAAGCCAAAGGTGATACATAGAGATCTGAAGCCGAGTAATATACTGTTGGATGATTGCATGCATGCTAGAGTTGCAGATTTCGGGCATGCACGGTTTTTGCCTGATGGGGAGCAAGCACTTACAGGGGAAATGGGTAACTAGTTATATAGGTTGAATTATAGTAAGATACCATCAACTTTCAGGGATTTGAGATAAATATCTTGAACTTTATAAGTTATGTTAAAATACCATCAACTTGCACTTGTCGCACTAAAATGCAATCTGTCAGTTGTCTTTTCAAAACCGGTACTGTAGTAGTCATGTGACTGCCATATGACCAATACGACCAATTTTACCGTTGTCGATTCTATAAGAACTCGTTTCTCTGTATACTTCAGATTCGTTAAAAAGGAATAATGATAATAATAGAAAACAAGAGCTGGGAACTGGATTTTTAAAGAACCTATAAAGATTAATTGGGACATGGTGCTTACTCATCTCTACACTAATGGTTCTGGAAAGATATCTAAATTTTAGTGCAACAAGCATGAAAGTTGACAGTACTTTAAAGTAGTTTACAAAGTTTGTGGTATTTATTTCAAAAATGATGAAAGTCTGTGGTATAATGTCAGAAATGATATAACTTCATGCTATGTAGTGTTATTTACCCTTGTAGATACGCACACATCTCACACAATAGATCACTAATGCTATTTTATGAGAGGGAGGAATATTGTTAGCAATAATACCTGCAATTTAATTTTGCAGGAACTTATGTGTACATGGCGCCAGAGGTGATCCGTAGTGAACCTTACGATGAGAAATGTGATGTTTATAGCTTTGGAATCATAATGAATGAGCTCATCACCTGTGAGCGCCCATACACTGAATGCAGTTATGGCCCCAGCCAGGTATACTAAGGTCTAGTAATTTACCAGCTCTAGCTTATTAGAGAAAACAATGTCATGGAACTATTTCTCGTATCATAATTTGTGGCCCTATTTATTTATATGATCAATTACATAAAACATCATCAAACCTTTTCGGTTTTCATAAGAGCACCAATAAACTTGCAACTACCTTAAATGTCATTAGATTATCATTTTGTTTGCAAAGATTAGTCAAGTTAACGAGCATCTATCACGTGACTTTATGACAAACCTAAATATTCTTGTAAGCATAAAATTATATTCTAACGTTACTGATTCATGTTGTGATCTCTAACCTCTTATAGATTGCACTAGAGGTTGCAAAGGGAAGACTACGACCAAAACTTCCAGAGGAAGAGGACCATGGGTACAAAGAACTCATTCAACTTATTTGCTGCTCATGGAATGAAGACGCTTCAGCTAGACCCACCTTTTCTGTAATTACCTTTACTTTAAGCAAGATATTAGAGAAGTTAATGCTCGATCAAGTTATCAGTGTTTAGACCTAAGAAAAAGCTTCAGAAAGCTAAGAATGAATATAGTTTATTATACCCAACTCTGTAAAGCTACAAAGCAATACATATCAGGGCCTGTTTGGTTCAATGAAGCTGTAGTGTAAATGTGTAGCGATGAAGCTGGAGTGTAAATGTGTAGCAAGAATGGCTCCTCATTTTTTTCCTTGATTTTTCATCCATATATTTAAAACAATTTGTACCTAGAACTAAGACTCGCATTAAGGTAATGTCAGTTGCAGGAGTTGGAAATATTTTTTTTTTTGTTTTTTTGCAGGCATCACATCCAATAACAACTACAGGCGAGTGACAAACCAAAAACTTTGTAACTAGGAAGTTAATTGATTGAAAACTACATTACTATAATCTCAATTGCAGTTGTATTGCAAAACTCTAATCTCATTTAAATTCATAATCTTGACTATAATCTCAATTACAGTTGTAGTGCAAAACTCTAGTCTCATTTATATTCATAATCTTGACAAGTATAAATAACATGCCTGTAATTTGATTGCTTCAAAGGTATGATTAAATTTTTAAAAAAATAACATACCTGTAATTTGATTGCATAGTATAAAGATTTTTACAGCGAATAGACCTGCAAAAGAAAAAAAAATAGTCACTGGCTTCTATAATGCAGTAAGCCGGTAACCGATCAATTCAGTTGAAAAGTTCATGTTATGTCTCAGAGATATACTAAAGGCCAAACTAAGCTACAAAAATCCTTTCAATATTTAAAATCTGCACTAACAGCCACTATAAGCAACATCAAGCATATTATTATGTTGATGTCTCTATATAGCAAAAACCAAGAAAAAGTATTTTCGAATCTCATATTAAGACTTAAAATGAACAAGACAGGGTTAGAAAGTAGATATGCATTAACTCAATTAGCCTAGACTATATTATGGGGCATGCCTCTAGGTTGTTGATTCCATAAACAATTTATTTCATATTAAAATTCACCAATCAAACAGGATTCCCATGGTTACATCTCGTCAAATAATAATGTGTGATATGGTGAAGGAAGTGGAACAAGGTTAAATATTTCTGAAGTCAATAACAATTGCATGCTAAAAATGCATGCAATCCTGTTGAAAATTTTCTTATGTAGATACATATTAAGGGAGCAAAAGACTATGGATTTGACTTTGATGATGCTCGATAACGGTAATTCCTTAGATCATGACACGTGGCACGTGGCAGATGATGTGTCCCAGACATGCAAGGAAGGACCTACAGTGGCCGACCAGACCACTCCTAGGCCCGTCCTACCGACCAACGCTGGCTCACTTCCGAGCCCCCTGCACAACTGGCCTCCTCGGCCTCACAGCTCGTCTCCGGGCTACCGTAGAACCAAGATACCTCGGCTCTCCCGCTCGTCCGCGAGCTCTCCCGACAAGGTCATCTTCCTCGGTCTCATCGACCGACCAACGGCACTGCTCACAGGCGCAACCGCCATCCCGCGAATCTCGCCCTGTGCGAGATATCCGCCGGTCATATCCCATGTTCCACGCCATCACGATCCCCCATTAACGAGCATGTCTCACCATTAATGGGAGATCTCGCTCATCACGCAGGCGTGACATCGAGCGTAACGGCCGGCGTGATTCTCGCGCCTGCCCTGCCTACTGCCACCGCTATATAAACCCCTTCTTTAGACGGTCAAAGTAAGCCATTTTTACTCCACTAAACCGTTACTCTGCTTGGATCTCTAGTCTAACTTGACCGTCGGAGGGTCCTCGGTGGTACAACCACCCCGGGACTTCCTTGCAGGTAGCTCGGCAACCACAACCTCAAACCCATTGAGATCCATACGCTTCAGGAGCGACAGCCTCCAGATCCAGTCTCAGCCACCCATCGCAGCCATCAGCAGATCAACGGAGGGCAACATCTGAAGGAGGCCTACGACCACTTGCATCTACAATACAATAAATATGACTATGGAGACAATCTTGCAGATGAACATTTTGAATCGAGAGCAACAAATGTATGTTTATAGTCTAGACTTAGCGCCAATTTTTGTCCTAGTTAAAAAAGAAGACATGTGATGATTAAGTTTAGGCTAAATGGCAGGAAATACCCCTAACATTTATCCCAATAGCAGAAAATACCCTAAATTTCTAAATCCAACATTTTTCCCACCTCAACTTTAATTGATTTCCAAAATGCCTTTTGATATAAACATTTAATTAAAAAATATTTCTCTCTCTCTTTCTTATATACCTTCATTATTTTTTTATGTAGCCCACATCTTTCAATATCTATAAGTTTTTTTTTAAATACTCTCAAACTTATTAAACGACTGTTAAGTTTATTTTTTCAATTTAATTTATTTTTCAAATACCAAGTTTACTCTCATCATCATCGTCGTCGTCATCTCATTAGTACAAAAATGGCTTGTCCCTACGGATGGGGGAATCCGTTGGGGAAATTTGTTTGTCCCTATGGTTCCCACCGTAGGGACATTTACACAAATAATTATAAAAAATTTACAATTGTAAATGCACCTACGGTGCCGCAATAGAAACCCCTATTGTTTGCACCATAGAGGCAAAGTCGGGATATTTTAAAATATGAAAACCCTTTTATCCTTTCCCACACCAAATTTTTCCCTCGCATCCCCAAATTTTCTCCCCAAATTTTCCCCATCGCCTCCTCCTCCTTCCCGAGCTCGCCGCCTCCTCGTCGCCGTCGCCCTAGCCCTGTCTTCCTCGTCGCCGTCGCCCTAGCCCTCCTCATCGCCGTTGCCCTCCTCGCATCCCCAAATTTTCCGCATCGCCTACGCCCTAACCCTTCTCCTTCCACCTAAAAATTTCCCCGTCGCCTGCGCCCTAGCCCTCCTCCTTTCCGAGCTCGCCGGCCCTCCTCGTCGCCTCCTTTCCTCCTTCGCCAGCATTGGCATCACCAGCGCCGTCGTCGCATCGCCAGCGTTGTCGTCGTCGCATGATCATCGCCAGCTCTTCATCGCCACTCATCGCTTAGATACGTTTTTAATTTAGGTTTTTTTAATTTGGGGCTTTTAATTTAGAGGTGGATCTGGAGGACAGGATTAAGGGTGGAACCGAGGTCACGCGGAAGGGGAGGTGATGGGGGAGGGGTGGAATCGATGGGAGAGGGAGTTGATGGGAGGATGTGGTGGGGCTTAAAGAGTTGAGGCTGGGGGGAGGGCAAGCGGTGGGGAGAGGGTACCGGAGAACTCGAGGCGGTGGGGTGAGGGTGGGGATCTTTGGCGGGGATGAGCAATAGGGAGGGGGAGGCGGTGGGAAAGGGGGAAGTCGTCGTCGTTGTTGTAATTGTTATTGTTGTGTTGTTATTGTTGATGGTGACGGTGACGGGGAAGGCCCCAGGAAGTTGGCGGTTGAGTGTGTGTGTTTGTCATGCCCGTTGTCACTCTCCGCTTCTCAAAATACGTAAATATGGCACAGGACAGAGCCAACCATGCTATCTATGGTTAGGAATAATCTCTCCATAGTCATATTACGGCTGTCAGGCAGATATCAAGAACAACAACAACTGAGCCTTTTATCCCAAGCATATGGGGTAGGCTACATGAACCAACATGAGAATCACGCCGGGTCCAGCACATGAATCCTCTGCCTCCACTCACTCCTATCGAACAGTATATTTTCATTGAGTCCTTTAGCAACCATATCGTTTCGTATTACCTCCATCCATATTTTCTTCGGTCTCCCTTTTGCCCTTTTGCCATTGCCCATATCGAGAGTATCTACTCGTCGGACCGGTGCTTCCATGGGTCTGCGTCGCATATGACCAAACCATCTTAGCCGGTTTTCCCGCATCTTCTCCTCCACAGGTGCGACACCAACTTTTGTACGAATATCCTCATTTCGCACCTTATCTTTTCTAGTGTTGCCGCACATCCAACGAAGCATGCGCATTTCCGCTACGTGCATCTTCTGTGTATGATGCTTCTTAGGAGCCCAGCATTCTGTACCATATAATAAGGCAGGCCGAATAGCGCTCCGATAAAACTTCCCTTTCAATTTTAACGGAAAGTTACGATCACACAAAATCCCTGTTGCACTCCTCCATTTCAACCAGCCAGCTTGGATCTTTTGATTAACATCACTATCGATCTCCCCATTTTTTTGGATGATGGAACCTAGATATCTAAACTGGTCGCTCGGTGATATCTCTTGCCCTTCTAATGTTATACCAATATGGTTTTGACTTCTCTGGTTACTAAATTTGCAATGCATATATGCTATCTTGAACCTGCTCAATCTGAATCCCCGAGATTCCAATGTTTGCCTTCATAATTCCAATTTGGCATTAACCCCTGCTTTCGTCCCATTTACTAGAACAATATCATTAGCGAATAGCATACACCAAGGTATCTCATCTTGGATAGTTCTAGTAAGCTCATCCATCACGATGGTAAACATGAATGGACTTAATGCAGATCCTTGATGTACACCAATAGTAATCGGAAATTCACTCGTTAAGCCGCCGCAAGTTTTGACATTTGCCACTATTCCATCGTACATATCCTTGATTATGTCAATATACTTGACGGGGACCCCCTTCTTCATCATTGTCCCCCATAATACCTCTCTAGGTACCTTGTCGTACGCTTTTTCTAAATCAATAAATATCATATGCAAATCTCTTCTCTTCTCTCGAAAACGCTCGACAAGTTGACGAAGCAAATGAATAGCCTCTGTCGTCGATCGTCCAGGCATGAACCCAAACTGGTTCTCTGTTATCTTAATATCCTTTCTTAGCCTGTGTTCAATCACTCTCTCCCAAAGTTTCATGGTGTGACACATAAGTTTTATTCCCCGGTAGTTTGAGCAACTTTGAATGTCATCCTTGTTCTTGTAGATAGGTATAAAGATACTTTTCCTCCATTCATTTGGCATCTTTTTTGTCTGCCAAATCTTATTAAACAGATCTGTCAGCCATTTAACGCCTATTTCTCCTAAGCATCTCCAAATCTCGATAGGAATCCCGTCAGGGCCAACCGCTTTTCTTAAGAACAATAAATAAAATTTAGCTCACGCAAATCCATTTGCCACGGTAAATAGAAGTCAAGAAATACATATAGCGGAAACGAATCAAGATCCAATAAAAATAATATCTGAAGCACATCTCTTATGGGATCACATCGATAAAACAAACTACGGAAATAAATAAACTAACCATCTCTAAAACTAAACATCTAGTTCCACATTGCTCGGCTTACTTGCTAAAATACTCCTGATCTGTCTGCGACAAAATTAGAGAAATTGGGCTATGCAAAACCCAGACGTCGGTGCGTCATAAATATCAAAAAAATAGTAATAATCAGGATAGGATACTATGATTAAACATGAGTATAGATAGTAAACATAGGTATAAAACAGTGAGCAACATGTATGTGATGTGTACCCCTAAAGTCTGTGTTTTTAGGTTTTTATTCTACTAGTCTTTGAAATCAATTAAATAAAATCGTCGATGTAACTCAATAATATCTCGTGCGTGCCCGGGACCACGGTCAAGACTCTCAGGGATGAATCCGGGACGTGCCGCTAAACAGTAAAACGGGTATCATGTACAGACGAATGATGTCAGCAATATCATTCCGGGGCCGACTAAAGCCCGTATCGACTAATTCGTATCTGGAAGTATCGAACTGTTGGGTTACAAGTCAGGTTTCACTATTGATTTCCCCTTTTCCCCCAGGTTTTGTGTTCAAGTCGGGTATTGATAATATAAATCTAATGCCAACATAAAATTAAGCAGGTACAGGTCTTGTATATCTAGACAACAAGCCACGTCCGTTAGGACAACAAGTCACGTCCTTCAGGACAATAAGTCAGGATTGTCGGCATTAGTAATGATCTAAGTAACAGGTCTGGTAATGTGTCGTGTACAAGTCAGGCAATTTATGTTAACCAAAATAGATACCAAATGTAAAACTGTAACCAATATCCAAATACGGTAAACATAACTAATGCCAGGATATATATGTATCTATCTCTAATAACCGTTATACGTCTGTTACCAGGTATATTGCAATCTAGATAAAACACTGAACTGATATAATAGTATGATAATATTGTGAGGATCCGGCATACAACCAGATAAACCATTATTGGTACAGATACATACTGATAATATAAAACTGTAAATCGATACTATTTACTGAATAGTAAAACATGTGTACTATAGTTAAACATATAGATATTGATATAAACAAAGTGGCATGTTGCAAGTTTAGAATTTGCCTGATCGAATCTCACGACGAGTATCCGGTTATCACGTTCTAACGCCGAAATAACGTCACGATACAAAACTCACGTACGTAGAACTTGACCTGACTGAGTAACTGCGTGACGTGATAACTGGACTAGACGACGACAATGACTGGATCGTCTGAATCGTCGGCGACGTGCGCAACTCCGGCAAAAACTGATCAGAGACCAAGAAAAAAGAGAAGAAGAAAGAAGAAGAAGAAAAGGTGAAGCTGTGAGGGTTCTGGGGTTCTCTGGGTTAGCGAGGGTAAGAAGATGAGAGGCGGTCGGCGGCGAGGTGATGGTGAGTGCAGAAGGCGAGGGGTCGTGGCCTATGGGGTTGATGGTGATCGGGGAATGAGAAGGAGGGGAAGGTGCGGTGGTGGCGTGGGTGCTCAGGTGTTGCTGATGAGGCGAGGAGGGTGATGAAGGTGGTGGTCGGTTCAGGCGGTGACGTCGGCGAGGAAGAGGAGGTGGGTTCTTAGTGTCGGGGTCGGGCTTCAGTCGAGGTCTCGGGGAAAGAAGATGGAGGTGCTGGCGAGGAGATAGGGACAACGACGACAAGAGGGGACGGCGACGGCGTAGGTTTAGGCACGGTTAAGGTTCGTCGTGAGCGAGGGAGAGAAAGAGACGAGGGAAGAGAGAGAAGGGTTTATAAAATATTATATTATTAATATTATATATATATTATATATTTAGGGAGAGAAAGAGAGGTGGGGACGGAAAGAGAGAGATAGAGAGAGACGCAGAGTTTTAATAAAAAAATTAATATAATATATATTTATATATATATAAACTGTTAGATATATATTATAGTTATAGAATATATATAATATATATATTGTAGGATTTTACAGATAATACCAGGTTACTCCAAATATTACCCGTATCCCTCTAAAAATCTGGTTTTTAAATATAAAGAATATACGTAAAGATTTTAACCATAATTCAATATTCTGTAGTTAAAAATATATACCCCAAATAAAATCTACGTAAATATACATAACGATCCAATTACTAGTCTGTCTAACCCTTAGGATATGAACATGATATATGGGCGCAACCACATGATATTGGGTAATTTGCCATGCAAAGCTGGATAAGAAAATAATATTATTTATTTTTATATTGTATTATAAAGAGACGTGTAGAGCTTAAAAATATACTATATATCTATTTAGTACTTGATTCACATAGATACACTGTACTAGCAAATATTTGATATAACCTCGAACCATGTTGGGTTTCAAACATGCGGGTCGGGTCGAATACTGACAACAGTTGCTAATTGCATCATTCGCAACCCAATAGCGACAAAAGTAAAGGATTTTACCGCAAGATTTTAAATACCAAAAATATATAGTATAAATGTACTAGGGTGTTACATTATACCCAACTACAAAAGAATTTCGTTCTCGAAATTCAAGGAACAGGGAAAAGACAAAAGATACGGATCTAAGAAAAGAGATGTGGAAACTTCTGTCATGGGTCGCTCACGCTCCCAAGTAGATTCTCCATGCGAACGATTTCCTCATGAAACAATACTAATGGGATAACTTTATTCTTGAGGACCTTTTCTCGTCGATCCACAATCGTCATTGGTCGCTCTTTATACGTTAAATCTTCCCTTATTGTCAGTTCCGAATGATCTAGCACGTGTGTCTCATCTCGAACATACTTGCGGGGTTGAGATACATGAAATACGTCATGAACACCTGCCAAGGATAATGGTAAAGCCAATCGATAAGCTACCATTTCTACATGCTTGATGATATTAAAAGGCCCCACGAATCGAGAACTAAGCTTTCCTCGACTGCCAAATCGGATCACTCCTCTGGTCAGTGATATCTTCAAGAATATAAGATCACCAACTGCGAACTCCAGAGATCTTCCAGTATCAGCCCAACTTTTCTATCGATCATGTACCGTCTTCATATGATTTCGGATCACGTTAACTTTCTCCACCGTTTGCATAATAAGATCCGGTCCCAATAATCTTCTTTCTCCAATATCGTCTCAACAGACAGGCGAGCGACACTTACGACCGTATAATGCTTCGAATGGAGTCATCTGTATAGTCGCCTGAAAACTGTTATTGTATGAAAACTCCACTAAGTGCAAATGATCCTTCCATGAACCTTTGAAGTCTAACATGCATGCTCTCAACATATTTTCAAGAGTTTGGATCTTTCAGACCGGCCATCTGTCTGGGGATGATAGGCCGTGCTAAACTTCATGCGAGTTCCCAAACTTTCCTGTAAACTCCTTCAAAAGTGTGATAGAAATCGAGTATAACGGTCGGAAACGATGCTCACGGGTACCCCATGCAATCTCACAATCTCATGCATATACCGCTCTGCCAAAACCTCCGTCGACTGACCAACTCGAAATGGTATAAAATGAACTGCCTTGGTCAGTTGATCGACAATCACCCAAACTGCGTTATTACCCTTTAGGCTCCGTGGTAAAGCTATCATGAAATTCATGGTTATATATTCCCACTTCCATTGAGAAATCGGAAGTGGTTGCAAAAAACCAGCTACCCTTTGATGTTCAGTCTTGACTTGCTGACACACCAAACACTTCGATACGTAGAAAGCAATCTCCCTTTTCATACCTTCCCACCATAAATGTTGTCGCAGATCTCTATTCATTTTTGTGCCTCCCAAATGAACTGAATACGCGGAACTATGAATTTCTTTCATGACTTCTTCACGAACATCTCCTTTAGACACACACAAACGACTACCATATCGTAACGAACCATTCTCATGAATCAACAAATCTGTTCGAAGTCCCGCTTCTACTTGTTCTCGAAACTTTTGCAATTTTGGATCGTGCGACTGTGTTGCTTTAATGCTATCGATCAAGGATGACTGTACTTGCAACTGCATCAACTGTCCCGAAGAATTTGGGAGTACAATATCTAATTCGAATCTCTGAAGCTCAGCTATAATCTCCTTCTGTACAGTCAACATCTGTATCGCTGGCAACCGACTTAGAGCATTCGGCACTACATTAACTTTTCCCGGATGGTATTTTAGATCAAGATCATAGTCAATCATCAGCTCTAACCATCTGTGATGTCTCATGTTGAGCTCTTTCTATGTGAACACATACTTTAGGCTCTTGTGATCGGTAAATACTTCTACCCTTTCGCCCAATAAGTAGTGTCTCCAAATCTTCAGAGCAAAAATCACCGTTGCTAACTCCAGATCATGAGTTGGGTAGTTCTTGCACTTGCTCATCTTAGAATATAAATTATCTTGTCTCAACGTTTGTAGTACGATCCTCAAGTGTTCTGCATGCTCTTCTTTGCTCCTCGAATAAACCAGAATATTATCAATAAACACTACTACGAACTGGTCCAGACATGGTGAGAAGATTCGGTTCATCAAGTCCATAAATATTACCAGTGCGTTAGTAACTCCAAATGGCATCACTAAATACTCGTAATGCCCCTATCGAGTTCGGAACGCCGTCTTGCAAATATCTTCTGATTTCACCCGAACTTGATGATACCCAGATCGCAAATCCAACTTCGAGAATACCCTCGCGCCACTGAGTTGATTGAATAATTCGCCGATGCGAAGGATTGGATATTTATTCTTAATAGTCACCCGATTTAATTCTCGATAGTCGATGCACATCCGTCGTGTGTCATCCTTCTTCTTGACTAGAAGAACTGGAGCTCCCCATGGTGAACCGCTGCTACAAATCCAACCCTTCTCCAGTAATTCGGCAAGTTGTTTCTTTATCTCTTCGAGTTCCACCGGTACCATTGAATAATAAGTCTTTGAAATCGGCGCCACTCCAGAAATAAGATCAATCGCAAACTTCACATTTCGTTTTGGCAGTTAACCCGAAATGTTCTCGAACACATCCATAAAATCCCGAACTACTGCTGGTGTTTCTTCCTTATTTACTTCCATCGACAAAAGAACGACACTTGTCGGTCTGGACCTAAATTCGACGGGCCTGACAGATCTTCTACCTCCTAAAAATATGAACTCCAAATGTCCGGGAATATAGAAAATCAATTTCTTTTCCCTACAATCAATGTGAGCGTGGAAAGTGCCAAGAAAATTCATTCCCAAGACAACATTGTAGCTGCCAGTATCAATCACCAAGAAATCCACGAATAACTCCCGTCCGCAAATAACAATCGAAAAACCCTTGCACTCCTTGCTGGATACAATTCTTCCATTCCCAGTGTGTATGTCCCAGCAACTAGACAGGGCCGTGTGTAGAATAGAGTATGCATTAATGAACTTGGACGACATGAAACAATGGAATACGCCAGAATCGAATAACGCCAATGCAGGAAAATTATAAACAAGCAGGATACCTGAAACAACGTTGTCCGACGCCTTGGTCTCCTCGGCCGCCAAGGTGAAGGCCCATGCTTGATTAGGCCTCTGAGTGAACAGCTTCTGCCCAAAGGTCTGCTTCTGCGGTGGTTTCTGAATATCGTCTTTCGATCGTAGTTTCGAACAGCAAGCACTGATGGTATGGTCAGCCGATCCACAAACTAAACAAAGTCCGAGACTCATTCGACAATCCTTCTGTGTGTGTCCGGATAGATGGAAAAAGTCACAAATCGCACCCCTTTTTTGATCGGATACAAAAGGCTTCTTCATAGGTACAGTGCCTCGTTTATTTACCGGAATGCTTCTACGTACAGGAGCTCTGTTTGGCGCAAACAACGGCTTCCGCACTACAACCTATTGCTGTAGACTACCCTTTACTTTCACCGATAAACTCTGCTTCTCCCTAGCCGTCTTGAGAACTTGGGAGAAGGTGGTCAATCCCAGAGATATAATGTGTTTCTGAATCTCCACATCCAAGCTACGCATAAACCGTCTTGCCTTATCTGCCTCATTGGCAACCAAGGGCCCCGCAAATCGACTAAGCCGGGTCCAATCAGCTGCATGTGTATCAACGGATCCGCCATTCTGCTTCAAGCTAATAAACTTCTCTTCTATTTCCTCCCGAGCAGACTGCGGAAAGAACTTCTCCAAGAAACTTCGCAAAAAGGTCGCCCAACTGATCGGCTTGGTCAGACGGGTCTCCTCTATGAGCCACCACTCGCGAGCGTAATCTACCAATTGGATGCATACTACATCCACCATTTTCTCATCTGGAATCTGTGCGGCAACGAGCAGGTTCTCTGTATCAACTAGCCACTGCTCCGCTGGCAATAGCTCCTCCAGTCCTGTAAATGTGGACGGACCGAGCTTTCTAAAGTCTACTACGGTGCCCTCCCACTGGGTTGGCCTGGGCACTGCTGCCCTCTCAGCTGCTGTGAAAACAGACTGCTGGACCGTCCTCAGACCCTCTTGGAAAGCCTCGGCCTGCCGCTGATTTAACTCAGTTTGACGCTTCTGGTTTTCTAGCATCCCACGTACAACTCCAAGTAATGCGGCGTGATCTACACGCCTCTAGTATGACCGCAAATCTCTATCCGCCATAATTCTGAACCCAAGACACTGAAGGGATTAGTAACGGTAAATATGATTCAATAAACAAGATATTGATAACTATAGATTCAAGACTGGTAAGCTAGTAATGTGGCAGGACATATTCCTAATTCCGGATTTCCTGGTTAGTGTATTGAGTTCAATACCCAACTACAAAAGAACCAAACCCGACTAACCCTAAATCCTATGGCTCTGATACCAAACAAATCTTGTCACGTCCCGCTTCCCAAAATACGTAAATACGGTACATGATAGAGCCTACCATGCTACCTATGGCTAAGAATAATCCCTCTATAGTCGTATTACAGCTGTCAAGCAGATATCAAGAACAGTAAATAAAATCTAACTAACACATATCCATCTGCCACTGTAAATAGAAGTCAAGAAATATATATAACGGAAACGAATCAAGATCCAACAAAAATAATATCTGAATCACGTCTCATATGAGATCACATCGATAAAACAAACTACGGAAATAAATAAACTAAATATCTCTAAAACTAAACATCTAGTTCCTCATTACTCGGCTTACTTGCTAAAATACTCCTGATCTGCCTGTGACAAAGTCAGAGGAACTGGGCCATACATAACCCAGACGTCGGTGCGTCATAAATATCAAAATAATAGTAATAATCAGGATAAGATACTATGATTAAACATAAGTATAGATAGTAAACACATGTATAAAATAGTGAGCAACATGTATGTGATGTGTACCCTAAAATCTGTGCTTCTAGGTTATCTATTCTACAAGTCTTTGAAATCAATTAAATGGAATCGTCGATATAACTCAATAGTATCTCGTGCGTGCCTGGGACCACGGTCAAGACTCTCGGGGTTGAATCCGAGACGTGCCACTAAGCAGTAAAATAGGTATCGTGTACAGAAGAATGCTGTCAGCATCAGCATTCCGGGGCCGGCCAAAACCCGTATCGACTGATCGGTATCTGGAAGTATCGAACTGTTGAGTTACAAATCAGGTTTCATTATTGATTTCTCCTTTTCCCCCAGGTTTTGTGTTCAAGTCAGGTATTGATGATATAAATCTAATGTCAACACAGAATCAAGCAGATAAAGATCTTGTCTATCTAGATAACAAGTCACGTCCGTTAGGACAACAAATCAGGATTGTCGGCATTAGTAATAATCCAAGTAACAGGTCTGGTAATGTGTCGTGTACAAGTCAGGCAATGTATGTTAACCAAAATAGATACCAAATGTAAAACTGTAACCAATATCCAAACACGGTAAACATAACTAATGCCAGGATGTATATGTATCTATCTGTAATAACTCTTTTACCTTTGTTACCATGTATATTGCAATCTAGATAAAACACTGAACTGATACAGTAGTATGATAATATTGTAAGGATCCGGCATGCAACCAGATAAACCATTTTTGGTACGGATACATACTGATAATATAAAACTGTAAATCGATACTATTTGCTGAATAGTAAAACATATATACTATAATTAAGCATATAAATATCGATATAAACAAAGAAGTATGTTGCAAGTTTAGAACTTGCCTGATCGAATCTCATGACGAGTATCCGGATATCACGTTCCGACGCCGAAATAACGTCACGATGCAAAACTCATATACGTAGGACTTGACCTAGCTGAGTAACCACGTGACGTGGTAACTGGACTTAAACGACGACGGTGCCGGGTCGTCTGGATCGTCGACGCCGTGCGCAACTCCGGCGAAAACCGATCGGAAACCAAGAAAAGAGAAGAAAGAAGAAGAAAATGTGAGGCTATGGGGATGCAACACCCTAGTGCATTTATACCATATTTATTTTGGGTATTTCCAAATCTTGCGACAGTTTCTTGTTTATTACTGTTTTTGGGTGTGGATTATGCATTTGGTATCCGTGGTTAGTATCCGACCCAACCCGCATACTTGAAACCCATCTTGGTTCTAGATTACGTCATACTTTACTAGTATTGAGAATCCGCAGACAATTAGGTTCTATATACATGTACAATATAATTGGTATCTGCATATCTTTAAATAATACAAATTATAACCAGATAATATTTTTAATATCTAGCATGACATGTTATCATATCCCATACCCTATGGTTGCATCCATACATCATGTTCTTGTGCAGACTGATAAAACAGACTCGTTTGGATCGCTACGTGTATTTACGTATATCCGTTCTTGGAGGTATGTATTTTTATTATCCGGACATCGCATTATGATTTTAGCTTGTACGTATATTATCTATATTTTAAAACTAGATTTTTAGAAGAGACCTGGGTAATTTTCGGAGTATTTTATTATTAACTGTTTAAACCCAATATATATCTATATATATATATATATATATATATATATATAATCCTAAACTTAACAGTTTCTACATACATAATATATAATATATTATTTTATCTAACTAAATATATTCTCTCTTCTCACCTTCTCTCTTTATATCTGCCTCTATCTCCTCTCGTACTCTCACTTTCTTTCACTCTGTCTCTCTCTATTATATATATACTAAACCTAATATATTAATTTAAAACACATCTCTCTCTCCTCTATTCTCCTTCCTCGCTCATGAGAAACCGAGTGAAACTCGAGCCATAACCCCGCTCGTCCTCATCTCACAGCCGACCTCCCTACCACCTCGACTCCTCATCGCACCCTCAACCACCTTCTCTCCTCCACTCCTTTTCTCTCCTACTCTACCCCCGACCACACCTACTGCAACCTCCCAAGCCACCGAAACCCCGACAAACCCAAACCAGAACCCTCGCCTTCGTCGCCGACCTCCTCGTCTCCTCACCCCTACCTTCTCCACCTCCTTTCCCTCTCCATTCCCTGCACTCGACACCCCTGCGACAACCCCCGACGCCACCCGCAACCCACGACCCCAACCCAGCAACCTCACCTCGCCGGAGACCCACGACCTCGTCGTCATCACCTCTCCAACTCCCGACACCCATAATCATCACCCTCGACAGACCCCACGACCCCAACTTCCCCGACGACCTCAACTGCAACTTGAAAACCCACTGCTTTCGCCGTCAACGCCAGCCCATCGTCGCTGTCGCCTTCTCCTCTTTCCTCTTCCCCTGTTCTCTGTCCCCAGAACCAAAGCCCGACACAGCAGCCCTAGTCTTCTTCTCTTTTCTTTCATTCTCTCTTTCTTGATCGGTTCTTGACCGTCGCCGGAGTCACGCACGTCGCCAACGATCCAGACGACCCAGTCGTCGTCGTCGTCCAGCGTGGTCACGTCTTTGATCAGCCAAGTCCAGTCATGTACGCGCGTGGTTGCATCGCGACGTTTATCCGACGTCGAACGTGACGTACATACCCCGTCGTGAGATCCGATCAGGCAAGTTTATCTTGCAACATGCTATATTATATTATTCGATATCTATATGAATAAAAATAATACATGTGTTATATTATTCAGCAAATAGTATAGATTTACCGTTTTACGATATCCGTTTGTATCCGTACCGACAATTGCATATCTAATCGCATGCCGGACCATCGTGATATCATTTTACTATTACATTATTACACCATGTTATCTAGTCTGCATCATACGTAGTCATGGACGTATAAAAGGTTAATACAGATAGACACATATGCATCCTGGTATCAGTCGTGTTTACCGTGTTCCGATACTCGTTACAGTTTCATATTGGGTATCTATTTGATACATATGCATCACATGACATGTCCCGACACACTACTTGACTTGTTAGCTTGATCTTGTTACTAATACCGACAATCCTGACTTGTTGTCCTGATAGATGTGACTTGTTGTCTGCATAAACAAAACATGTACCTACTTGATCCTGTGTTGGTATTGGATTTATATCAGTAATACCTGACTTGAACACAAAATCTTAGGGGTAAGGGAAAATCAATAATGAAATCTGACTTGTAACTCAACAGTTCGATACTTATACTGATCGGTCTTTACAGACTCGGACAGCCCCGGAATGATGCTGTTGACATCATTCGTCTGTACATGTTACCTGTTTACTGCTTATCGGCACGTCTCGGATTCAGCCCGAGAGTCATGACCATGGTCTTGGACATGCACGGGATACTATTGAGTTACATCGACGATTACATTAATTGATTTCAAAGACTTTTTATATTAGATAACCTAGAAGCACAGTTTTAGTTTACACATCACACATCACATATATACACATACCTCACTGTTTATCTCTACGTTATTGTTTATATTCATGTTTACCTATATCGTCGCATCCTGGTTATTACTGTTATTTTGGATATTATGACGCACTGACGTCGAGGTTTTGCATGACCAAGTTCCTCTATCTTTATCACAGGCTGAGCAGGAGTACTTTAGCCGTCAAGACGAGCAGTGAGGAATTGAACATGTGTGGTTTAGAGATGTTTGGTTTGGTTTATTTTCCACAGTTTTATTTCTTGATGTGAGCCCATATTGGGACGTGTTTTCAGATGTTGTTTATTGGATCTTTATTCGTTTTCGCTTATACATTTTCTTGACTCTATTTATTGTGGCAAATGGACATATACTAGATAGATTTTATATTTTACTGCTCTTGATATCCTATAGACAGCCGTAATGTGACTGTGGGGGGATAATTCATATCCACTAGTAATATGGTTGGCTCTGTCACGTGCCGTAATTTGCGCAATCTGGGAAGCGGGGGGTGACAGGGGTTCTGGGGTTCTCTGGGTTAGCGAGGGCAAGGAGAGGAGAGAGGCGATCGACAGCGAGGTGACGGCGAGAGGCGAGGGGTCGTGGCCGATGGGGTTGATGGTGATCGGGGAATGAGAAGGAAGAGAAGGTGCGGTGGTGGCGTGGGTGCTCTAGTGTTGCTGACGAGATGAGGAGGGTGATGAAGGTGGTGGTCAGTTTCAGGCGGGGACGTCGGCGGGGAAGAGAAGATGGGTTCTTGGTGTCGGGGTCAGGCTTCAGTCGATCTCTCGGGGAAAGAAGATGGAAGTGCTGACGAGGAAGAGGTGATGGCGAGGAGATAGGGACGATGACGACGAGAGGGGATGGCGACGGCGTGGGTTTAGGCACGGTTAGGGTTCGTCGTGAACAAGGGAGAGAAAGAGACAAGGGAAAAGAGAAAGAGGGTTTATAAAATATTATATTATTAATATTATATATATATTATATTATATATTTAGGGAGAGAAAGAGAGAGTGGGGACGGAAAAAGAGAGATAGAGAGAGCCGGAGAGTTTTAATAAAAAATTTAATATAATATATTTTTATATATATAAACTGTTAGATATATATTATAGTTATAGAATATATATAATATATATATTGTAGGATTTTACAGATAATACCATGTTACTCCGAATATTACTCGTATCTCTCTAAAAATCTAGTTTTTAAATATAAAGAATATACGTACGGATTTTAACCATAATGCAATATTCTGTAGTTAAAAACATATACCTCCAAATAAAATCTACGTAAATATACGTAGCAATCCAATTATTAGTCTGTCTAACCCTTAGGATATGAACATGATATATGGACACAACCACATGATATGGGGTAATTTGCCACATAAGGTTGGATAAGAAAATAATATTATTTGTTTTTATATTATATTATAAAGAGACATGTAGAGCTTAAAAATATACTATATATCTATTTAGTACTCGATTTACATGGATATACTGTACTAGTAAATATTTGATATAATCTCGAACCATGTTGGGTTTCAAACATGCAGATCGGGTCAAATATTGACCATAGTTACTAATTGCATCATTCGCAACTCAATAGCAACAAAAGTAAAGGATTTTACCGCAAGATTTTAAATACCAAAAATATATAGTATAAATGTACTAGGGTGTTGCACCCGCTTCCCAAAAGAACTATAACAGGTACGTGACGAGCCTCACGGTGTATTTATTCCGAAAAGGTCATTTCTCGCAACAAATATGCTAAGCGTTTATAAGCAACATAAAGCAACAAGAATATGATTAATAATTTTCCTCCGTAAAACTTATTTTTGTCCAATTTTTCCGATCTTGAGTTATGCATGTTCCATACACATTGTAACATCTTCATTTTATTTTTGCCAATAATAATATTAGTTTTGCCTAAAGTTTCTGTTGCTAACATTCTTTTATCATATATTGGCACCCTATCCTTATTTTATTGATTATTGTACGCATAATTTGTTTTGTCTTGACGTTACATGTATATCTATATATTTTATACATGCAGGGCAGCCACGGGCCGTCCATAGAACTCGAGGGCCGATTCAGTCCCATATATTGAAGCCCGATGTCGCTAAAGGGCTAAGGAGCATTCTCCTTCCTCTCTACCGCCGACTCCCGACCTACTGACGATAATACCGAAAAGTTCGGTCAATATATGAGGGATGAGAGCGGTCATTTCAAGAAGTATCTTCTCCATTCTGATTGGTACACGTAGCACAAACGCTCTTTTGACCTCTTCTTTGAGCAGGCTCAGCAATTATTATATATTTTTATTTGATTTATCAAATAAATTTACTATCATTTGGCACTTATAATTTAAAAAAGTTAATTTCTTATATTTGCAGCTGTATTACGACTTTCAGTCCGTAGTTGATCCCGATGACCCTGATAAAGGGCTCGAACTTCGGGCTATTTATCGAGGCCTCATGACCAGCATGCAGGGTAAGATCCGGTATAATAGGAATCAGCTGAAGGCAGTTTGTTACGACTTATGGCTGGTGACCCCGAGACGAAGAGAACGGCTCTTCTACAGTCTCCGGCCTTTAAGGGGATCGATTTAAAAATATGACATCTCTTGTGTCAGTTTTGGTCGTCTGAGCGCAAGCAGATTTGTAATTTAAATGTAATCCAGTGTTTAGTATATAATTTTTTTTTTGCTGCTTAATTAGGAAACTAAATCTGATTGTGTGGCTCAAAATAAGGAAAATTCGAAGTTTGCGAAGAGGGGTCGACCTACCTACATGGGTGGCTCCAAGAACATAACTCGTGCCATGGAGGCAGCAATAAACTACATTATATATCTCTTTGGATATAATGTAATATAAAAAGTTATGTTATATATGCATTTTTGGTGAATTGCAGAGAACTCAGACCGAGACGGAGGGTGGTACACCGAGCATGTTGACAGATTACCTATCCGTCTACGCCACATCGAGAGATTCGGCCACGGGCAAGCTTCGATATCTCGACGCTGCTACCCAGGAGTATTACGTAAGTGTTAATATTTGTTCCAATTCGAATGAATTTTTTTCTGATAAGTTTAAGTTTAAATGATTTATTTACGTTCGAATGCTTCATGGTGTAGACGCGAGTGGTGCAGCAGACAGAGGGATCAGGAATTGATTTTAGCGCAGAGACCGATCCGGCCGTGATGATCCCTGTCTTAGACGCCGTACACGGAGGGCCCATGATGGTTGGAAGAGAGGCCGGAGACTTGGTCCCAGCAGGGCCCATCTGAAGTGGTCCTCTCCGGCGGTTTTTTCTGCTACCCACACGAACGACGTCTGGAGAAGGAGATGGCCGCACTGAACGCCAAATTCGATATGTTGCAGGAGATGATGGTACGTATGTTACTTCTGTTTGTGTATACGTATATCTTGATAGTTCTAATCTACGTAGCATGGATTTGAATACAAATACGAGTAGAATTCACGGTCTCGCAAAAATCCGATATTTATACGAATCCGACACAAATCCTATAGATCAATAACACATCAATTTTAATTCGTGAAACTTAATTTCTAGATTTAGAATTTCACAACAAGACGTATAGACTAAATTAAGTACACCGTTGCTTATTCTTTTATTACACAAACTCGCCCCGCTTCCCAATGTACGGCGAAGTGGGCGCGACGAGGTCCGCTACGTATATACTCAGAAGTACATACGCTAAGCGTATCTAAGAAATATAAAATAAGTACACAAGAGACAAGAAATAAAAAGAACAGCAACTTTTATTTATTAACATTCTTTGTACAATGCATGAAAGGAAATACAACTGAAATAAAAAGATGCCTAAACAGTGGCATAACAGGAAATGAAAAGTACTGAAAAGAAAAGTGTACAATGAAACTACAGTGCAGGGTCTTCAGTAAACTGCTCCAAGTCTCCTTGCGAGGGCTCAACTTCTGCCGGGCCCAATTCACCTGACGACATTCAAAGAAGAGAGAAACAGAATGTCGTCAGCGAACAAATCGCTCGGTAAGTCCCAAAAGTAAGAGGGAAGTAGAAAAAGACAGAATAAGAAGGTACATTTTAAAGTGTAAACTATTGTTGTAATGTTATGTCAACGCTGTTGTTTGTAGCTTGGTACAGAAGGATGCCAGTGTATACGAGGGGAGTCTCTATATGCCAGAGACTAAGGGCACGTATAGTATAAGGTACCGTTTATGCCACGGTACAACATCAATTGGATTCAGGTTAGGTGTGTTAAATCTGACCACCTCGTGCCACCTTTAACACCTTCCGTACCAATCTACCCCTTAAACCCCACGATGTCTTGTTTGTATTGTTATCTTGTAAATTGTGTTGGTTGTATGATTGATTGACTGACCGACCGAAACCATGATATCAGGAAACGGTTATAACCGTAGAGTCATGTAAATGAAATACTGGGAATCATGTAAAAGGAATATATCCATGGTTCGGTTCAGCCAGATTGTATAAACTGGTAATTGTATTCATGGATTCATGTGTTCATATTGAATTGGAAACTTGTAGATTGACTTGAATCATATTCAAGTCAGATTAATCAGACTCAAACCCGAGTCAGACCATCAGAAATTTGAAACGAAGTCTTATAACCGCTAGAGTCCTTAGGGTAATTTATAAACTTGAGGGGGGTTTATGTAAAAAATACTTTTATATACTTTTCAAAATACACCTCAAGTATTTATTTTTCATCTTTAAAGTTGTGGATTTTATGTTGTGGCATTTCTAATAAAAATATCCTAGTTTCATAAATAATGGTATTTATCTGTAATATTGATTATTTGAAGTTCATGGTATTTTAGTGTAACCTTTATTCTTTTGTGATTTTTTAGAAAAAGGTGGAAAATTTATATTATAATAAAATAGGTATTTAAAAGATAAATATACATATGTTTATACAAAAATAATTTTAATAGATATTTTATATTTCAAAAATCTCATGTTCTTAAGATGTCGTATTTTAAACCTTTCGAAACCGAATGCTCCTTGCGGATGTCTGAATCTCGCACTACTAGCCCGAGGGTGCGCGATAAACCGGACGATCCCGAATGGGTTCCCCAAAGATGGGTTGTAGCGGCGCTTTGCAAAGATTGTAAAACACTAATCTTTTAGAAAACGGTTTTATAAAATAAAAGGTATTTATTCGCAAAGTGTAGTTTTCCGTATTTTAGATTCTAGGGTTTCCTAAGCCAACTAGCCTTTTTCTAAATGGTCTAAACGACAAGTCGTTAGAAGTCTCAAATAGCCTCTTTACCGCCAATTGTGGCCAGGTAAGTATAAGTGAGGAGGGAGGGATCCGCTCACGAATCGTGAGGCGGGCCTTTTAAAGTTACCCAAGCTCACTTGCCTAGCCTAGACACCACAAAGTCAGTTTAGATAAACGATCGATGTCCACAACTTATCGTATTTTCCTAGTAAGAAATATTTACTTAAAAGTGTAACAATCTAAAACCTTTAAGAATGGTTTTATGAAGATTATGGTATTTTAATGAAAGTTTCGTTTTATCGTATTCTAAGTTTTGATGATATCAATTTAGGGTTGTATTTGCGTGTGTGTGGAGGTAGGTCATTACCTCGTGCTCTATTTTAAATGTATATTAAGGTTAAGGGGTTAAATGTGAATTTGAAACTTCATGGTATTAAAGTGAAAATACGGTAAATTGAAAAGGTTATCATTTCATGTGTGAACTTATTCAAATTGATTTTTACAAGTTTAGTGGTCAAGATGAAGGTGTTTAGGAATGATTGAATTGATTAGAAGAAAAAAAAATAAACATTATAGTATTAATGTGAAAAAAGAATACGATATTGCAAAAGTTATCATTTCATGTGAGAAACTTTGTCCAAATTAATTGTTATGTGATTAATAGTCATCATGAATAAGTTTAGGTATTATGGAATTGGTGACAAGTGAGATTTTATAGAAAAACCGAATCGGAAATCGGTTTGTTCCGATTTCCGTCGGGTTTCATAAGTTCGTATTTTTGAGAAGTAGAAAGAAGGGAAGAATGGGACTTACAGGTTTCGATCTATACTAAAGAGTATAGAGGAACTAGGTGAGGGGCCGAGGTGTTGTTTCGTCGCCGGTTGTTTCAAAAGACGTCGCCGGAATTCCGTCAGCGCTTCGCCGTGAACTCGGTTTCAAAGCACACCCTTCTTGTGAAAATTTCGAGAGAGTAAACCTAGTGTTTTGGAATGAGATGGTAGGAGGTAGGGGTGTCTATTTATAGGGTAGGCTAGGGTAGGGTAGGGTAGGTGAAAGGTTTTTATTTTTAAAAAATTGTAAAAAATAAAGAAAAATCATTAAAATTTATATTAAATAGGGTGTATTAAACATTCGGGAACCGATCCATTAAAATGGAGTAAACAGGGGAGTTGGGAAGACGAAAAGGCAAAATTTTCATTTAGACGACTCGGCTGTCCGGCCGAGTCGGGGTGCCGTCAGGCGTGGGTTCGCCTGATGTAGGCTCTGGTATACTCACATTTTAGGGTTCAGTTCAATTTTTGGAAGTTATGGCCTGTGGACTGTTGGGCTTTCAAGAATTTTAAAAGAAAAATAATCTAAAAATAATATGGGGCTTTGGATTCGAACTCTGGTGGCTTGGTTCAGCAGTGCAAGATATTACCAATGAGCTACAAGCTCCTTCTTGTAATTATTGTGAGAAAATAGATACTTAAAGTGATATCAGCAACATTAAATACTCCAAGTATAATTCAAATTTAAACCAAATTTATGTATACAAAAATTGGAGTTGTTACAATCTACCCTCCTTACAAAAATTTCGTCCTCGAAATTTACAACTTTTATTTGAGGACTAGTTTACAAAAAGGTGAGGATATCTTGCACGCATTTCATCTTCCCTTTCCTACGTGGATTCTCCTGGAGTGTCTTTCCTCCACATTACCCGGACCAAGCTAACTTCCTTGTTCCGAAGTGTCTTCACTTTCCTGTCCAGGATCTCCACAGGTTGTTGCTCACAAGACAAGTCGGGATGTATAGTGAGCTCGGAATGATCAAGTACATGGCTGGGGTCACTCACATACTTTCTGAGTTGGGATATGTGGAACACGTTATGCACTCCTTCCAATGAGGATGGAAGCGCTAAGCGGTATGCCATTTCACCGACTCGTTCGAGTATGTCGAACGGTCCAATGTATCTCGGACTCAATTTACCCCGTCTTCCAAATCAGATCACTCCGCGGTTCGGAGATATCTTCAAGAATACATGGTCTCCTGGCTGGAACTCCAAGTGTCGTCTCTTTGCATCAGACCAGTGTTTCTGTCGATCTTGGGCTATGCGCATTCTTTCCCTGATGGTACGAACAACATCAACGGTCGCTACTATCATCTCTGGTCCAAGAAGTTCCCTATCTCCGATGTCGTCCCAACTTAATGGTGATCGACACTTCCTCCCATATAATACTGCAAAAGGTGCCATTCCTATGCTGGCTTGGTAGCTGTTATTGTACGCGAACTCCACAAGATGCAGGTGATCTTCCCACGATCCTTTGAAGTCTAGCATACACGCTCTGAGCATATCCTCCAAGATCTGAATAGTTCGTTCCGACTGACCATCTGTTTGTGGATGATTAGCCGTGCTGAAGTTCAGACTTGTTCCCAATCTAGCTTGCAGACTCTGCCAAAATTGTGATCGGAACCTGGTGTTACGATCGGAGACGATGCGGACCGGTACTCCATGAAGTCTCACAATTTCCTGTATGAGTTCATGGGTATCAGAGATAGTACATTATGAAGTGTTTAAATCTTAATTAGATTATTACGTCCATATACTTCTTTGCTAGTGTCTCGGTTGATTGGCCAACTCGAAATGGGATGAAGTGAGCCGACTTTGTGAGTCGATCCACGATGACCCATATCGCATCGTTACCCTTTGTGCTGCGAGGAAGAGCAGTCACAAAGTCTATCGTGATGTGTTGCCACTTCCATTCTGGGATTGGTAACGGTTGAAGTAGTCCAGCTGTCCTGTGATGTTCAGCCTTTACTTGCTGACACACCAAACATTTTGCGACGCTTCTGGCTACTTCACGCTTCATTCCATGCCACCAATAATTCTGACGTAGATCTTTGTACATTTTGGTACCTCCAGGATGTACTGAGTAGGGAGAGCTGTGAGCTTCTTTCATTAACTCTTCCCGAACAGGACCTTTTGGTACACACAATCTGCTGCCGTATCTCAAAGATCCTTCTTCATGGATGATGAAGTCTGTTCTGAGTCCATTCTCCACTTGTTCTCTGATCTTTTGCAACTTAGCATCACTTGCTTGAGCTGCTTTGATCTGATTGACAATGGTTGATTGAACTTGTAGATTCATCAAACTTGAAGCATTACCTGGCATGACTACTTCAATCTCCATCTGATGTAAGTCTTGCTGAAGCTTCCACTGAGCGGTGAGATTCATCGATAAGGGTTGGCGACTAAGAGCATCAGGTACTACGTTCACCTTCCCTGGGTGATATTGCAAGTTGATGTCAAAATCCGCCATGAGTTCTAACCATCTTCTCTGCCGTATATTCAACTCCTTCTGAGTAAACACATACTTCAGACTTTTATGATCTGTGTAGATGTTCACTCGTTCACCAAGTAAGTAGTGGTGCCAAATCTTGAAGGCAAAGATGACGGCTGCCAACTCCAGATCATGCGTCGGATAATTGCGCTCATGAGTCTTCAGTTGTCTTGAAGCATAAGCCGCAACCTTACCATGCTGATGTAGAACACATCCTAATCCCTTACCGGATGCATCACAATGCACTTCGAATCCTCCAGATTGATCTGGTATTACGAGAATAGGTGCAGATGTCAATCTTAACTTGAGTTCTACGAAAGCTTGTTCGCATGCTTCTGACCACACAAATTCTTCATCTTTTCGTGTGAGCTTGGTCAGGGGTGTTGCTATCTTTGAGAATCCTTCAATGAACCTTCTGTAATATCCAACTAAACCCAAGAAACTCCGAATGTCCTTCACTGACTTTGGTGTAGGCCATTTGCTAACTGCTGAAACTTTGGCTGGATCCACAGAAATTCCTTCTCCTGATACGATATGTCCAAGAAAACCAACTTGATTTAGCCAAAACTCGCACTTGCTGTACTTGGCATAAAGCTTATGTTGTCGAAGAGTTTCCAGGACAATTCGTAGATGCTCTGCATGCTCTTTCCGATTCTTAGAATATACCAGGATGTCGTCGATGAAGATGACAACAAAGCTGTCTAAATACTCCCGGAAAACTTGGTTCATTAGATTCATGAATATTGCTGGTGCATTGGTCACTCCAAATGGCATCACTAGAAATTCGTAATGTCCATAGCGAGTTCTGAAAGCTGTTTTGTGAATATCAGCTTCCTTGACCTTCACCTGATGATAACCTGAACGAAGATCCAATTTAGAGAAAACACAAGATCCACTTAGCTGATCGAATAAATCATCGATGCGCGGGAGTGGATACTTGTTCTTTATAGTGACTTCGTTCAAGGCCCTATAATCGATGCACATTCTGTATGAACATTCCTTCTTCTTCACCAGTAGTACAAGTGCTCCCCAACTTGAAGTGCTGGGACGAATCCATCCTTTCGCCAATAATTCGTCCAACTGTGTTCGAACTTCCTTCAAACCTTCCGGACTTAGTCTATACGGTGCTTTGATCACCGGTTGTGCTCCTGGTACTAAATCAATACTGAATTCAAGAGCTCGATCGGGAGGCAAACCTGATATATCGTCAGGAAATACATCGTCGAACTCTCGAACCACCTCTGGTCTTAATTCTTCTTCCGCTTGAGTTGCCGCAACTACTGCTTCCCTTGGCTTCGCTTTGTAGGTACCTGGCTCCAGAGTACGATCTCCGCTCTTGAAATAGAAAATCGGATGGTCTGGAATCTCGAATACTACCCTCCTTTGATGATAGTCGATGGTAGCATAAAAAGTTCCAAGCCAATCCATTCCTAGAACCACATCGAAGTTCGGTATGTCCAGTACTTTGAAGTCAGCATAAAACTCTCGACTGCAGACGACGACTGGACACAAGCTGTATCCCATAGTTGCCTTTAGAACGCCATTTCCGGAACTGACATTCCAGCTAGATACAAGCGGTGAGACTGGAATCGCATGGGTTCGGACAAACCGTTGCGACATAAAGCAGTGGGATGCTCTAGTATCAAACAGTGCAAGTGCAGGTAGTGAAGCTACTAAGATTGTACCTAAAGTATACGAGATATGTTTTAGGTATAGGGAAAGTGTGTAGGTAAACAAGACTAAAAGATAAGTTTGAGAAGGAAGTTTACCAGTAATGACTTGGCCAGTGGCCTCAGCTTCTTCCACAGACATCATGAAAGCCTGGCGCTTTGGCACATTCCTCCTGGCCTGAGGAGCATTCCTCGGAACGTTCCTTTGAGCTTGATGGAACTGTCTAGGAGGTGGTGCAGCTTGCGGTCCTTTGGGTGGTGCAGACAGTGCAAGTCTTGGAGCAGGGGCTTGAATGGATGGACGCTGTGGATAATTGTTTGCTGGCCTGGGTGCAGCAACTGAGTTTTGTTTATGAGGACAAGCTCCAATACCATGAGCAGCTGAGCCGCAGATCAAGCAAAGGTTGTTCGCACGTCGGCAATCTCTAGCCAGATGCCCATTTCTCTTGCAGTAGTTACAAAAGGCTGGGCTGGGTCTGCTGATTGGTGCTCCAGGACGTCTTGGCACAAAAGGTTGTCTGGACGAGGCTCCACCTGCCATTGGTTAGCAGGGCGCTTGACTCCTGCAGACTGAGGTCTGCCCCTTGCTTTTATCACTGCCTCGTAACTGCGGGCAGCTTCTAGAGCATCCTCATGAGTCAAAAATTTTCCTGTGGCTAAAGCAGCCTGAATCTCTGTGTCCAGTCCTTGTTGGAAACGACGGGCTCTGATATCGTCCGTCGGTATCAAATGTGCCACGAATCTGTTCAAGGATAGTGTTAGCTGTGTGGTATGTGATATTTAAAACTGAACTATTGCGACATATCTTACCGGCTCAACATGGTGAATTCAGCGTCGTATTCATCTACCGATTTGTCCCACATTGATCCTTGCTGTAGATGAATGAACTGCTGCTCCATGGCAAACCTGGCAGTCACAGGAAAGTATTTCGCGTCGAACTTCTCGCGAAACGTTTTCCATTCAATAGGCTGCGCAAGACGGATTTCTTCCGCCTTCCACCAGTTGCGAGCGTTGTCCGTGAGTTGTAGTTTCGCTATACGGACCCAAGCGACGTCCGGCACTTGTGCTGCGGCCAGATCATCCTCGATACTTTGAGCCCATTTCTCAGCTTCCAGTGGGCTCCCCTTTCTTGAGAACTGCTTCGGATGTAAAGCCCTGAATTGCTTCACCCCCGGAGCATCAGTCTCGGGACGGTTCAAGAGTTGTTGCTGTCCCTCGATAAGGCTGCGGATTGCTTCAAGTAGCACTGTTTGCTCGGTAGGTGGCGCAGTAACAGCCGGTGTGAAAGGTAGTGCTGAGGGTGTGTTGTTGACGTTGGCGCCGGTGTTGTTCGGAGAATCCATAACCCTAAAGAAAAATTTTGGGTTAGGACAGATTCAAGTACATGAAATGATAAGATTCAAGGAATATGAAATGGCAAGATTCAAGGAACATGAATTGTAAAGAATGTTTTAGTTGCTGGTTCTTGTGTTATATTGCTCAGGTTGTTCACGCAGACCAGAACTGCATGATAGGGATTCATACAGCTCTGACCTGCATGGGCCACCAACAAAACCTGTGATGCCCCGCTTCCCAATGTACGGTGAAGTGGGCGCGACGAGGTCCGCTACGTATATACTCAGAAGTACATACGCTAAGCGCATCTAAGCAATATAAAATAAGTACACAGGAGACAAGAAATAAAAAGAACAGAAACTTTTATTTATTAACATTCTTTGTACAATGCATGAAAGGAAATACAACTGAAATAAAAAGATGCCTAAACAGTGGCATAACAGGAAATGAAAAGTACTGAAAAGAAAAGTGTACAATGAAACTACAGTGCAGGTTCTTCAGTAAACTGCTCCAAGAGCGCGGGCTCAACTTCCGCCGGGTCCAATTCACCTGACGACATTCAAAGAAGAGAGAAACAGAATGTCGTCAGCGAACAAATCGCTCGGTAAGTCCCAAAAGTAAGAGGGAAGTAGAAAAAGACAGAATAAGAAGGTACATTTTAAAGTGTAAACTATTGTTGTAATGTTATGTCAACGCTGTTGTTTGTAACTTGGTACAGAAGGATGCCAGTGTATACGAGGAGAGTCTCTATATGCCAGAGACTAAGGGCACGTATAGTATAAGGTACCGTTTATGCCACGGTACAACATCAATTGGATTCAGGTTAGGTGTGTTAAATCTGACCACCTCGTGCCACCTTTAACACCTTTCGTACCAATCTACCCCTTAAACCCCGCGATGTCTTGTTTGTATTGTTATCTTGTAAATTGTGTTGGTTGTATGATTGATTGACTGACTGACCGACTGACCGAAACCATGATATCAGGAAACGGTTATAACCGTAAAGTCATGTAAATGGAATACTGGGAATCATGTAAAAGGAATATATCCATGGTTCGGTTCAGCCAGATTGTATAAACTGGTAATTGTATTCATGGATTCATGTGTTCATATTGAATTGGAAACTTGTAGATTGACTTGAATCATATTCAAGTCAGATTAATCAGACTCAAACCCGAGTCAGACCATCAGAAATGTGAAACGAAGTCTTATAACTGCTAGAGTCCTTAGGGTAATTTATAAACTTGAGGGGGGTTTATGTAAAAAATACTTTTATATACTTTTCAAAATACACCTCAAGTATTTATTTTTCATCTTTAGAGTTGTGGATTTTATGTTGTGATATTTCTAATAAAAATATCCTAGTTTCATAAATAATGGTATTTATCTGTAATATTGATTATTTGAAGTTCATGGTATTTTAGTGTAACCTTTATTCTTTTGTGATTTTTTAGAAAAAGGTGGAAAATTTATATTATAATAAAATAGGTATTTAAAAGATAAATATACATATGTTTATACAAAAATAATTTTAATAGATATTTTATATTTCAAAAATCTCATTTTCTTAAGATGTCGTATTTTAAACCTTTCGAGACCAAATGCTCCTTGCGGAGGTCTGAATCTCGCACTACTAGCCCGAGGGTGCGCGATAAACCGCACGATCTCGAACGGGTTCCCCAAAGATGGGTTGTAGCGGCGCTTTGCAAAGATTGTAAAACACTAATCTTTTAGAAAACGGTTTTATAAAATAAAAGGTATTTATTCGCAAAGTGTAGTTTTCTGTATTTTAGATTCTAGGGTTTCCTAAGCCAACTAGCCTATTTCTAAATGGTCTAAACGACAAGTCGTTAGAAGTCTCAAATCGCCTCTTCACCGTCAATTGTGGCCAGGTAAGTACAAGTGAGGAGGGAGGGATCCGCTCACGAATCGTGAGGCGGGCCTTTTAATGTTACCCAAGCTCACTTGCCTAGCCTAGACACCACAAAGTCAGTTTAGATAAACGATCGATGTCTACAACTTATCGTATTTTCCTAGTAAGAAATATTTACTTAAAAGTGTAACAATCTAAAACCTGTAAGAATGGTTTTATGAAGATTATGGTATTTTAATGAAAGTTTCGTTTTATCGTATTCTAAGTTTTGATGATATCAATTTAAGGTTGTATTTGCGTGTGTGTGGAGGTAGGTCATTACCTCGTGCTCTATTTTAAATGTATATTAAGGTTAAGGGGTTAAATGTGAATTTGAAACTTCATGATATTAAAGTGAAAATACGGTAAATTGAAAAGGTTATCATTTCATGTGTGAAAACTTATTCAAATTGATTTTTACAAGTTTAGTGGTCAAGATGAAGGTGTTTAAGAATGATTGAATTGATTAGAAGAAGAAAAAATAAATATTATGGTATTAATGTGAAAAAAGAATACGATATTGCAAAAGTTATCATTTCATGTGAGAAACTTTGTCCAAATTAATTGTTATGTGATTAATAGTCATCATGAATAAGTTTAGGTATTATGGAATTGGTGACAAGTGAGATTTTATAGAAAAACCGAATCGGAAATCGGTTTGTTCCGATTTCCGTCGGGTTTCATAAGTTCGTATTTTTGAGAAGTAGAAAGAAGGGAAGAATGGGACTTACAAGTTTCGATCTATACTAAAGAGTATAGAGGAACTAAGTGAGTGGCCGAGGTGTTGTTTCGTCGCCGGTTGTTTCAAAAAACATCGCCGGAATTCTGTCAGCGCTTCGCCGTGAACTCGGTTTCAAAGCACACCCTTCTTGTGAAAATTTCGAGAGAGTAAACCTAGTGTTTTGGAATGAGAGGGTAGGGGTGTCTATTTATAGGGTAGACTAGGGTAGGTGAAAGGTTTTTATTTTTAAAAAATTGTAAAAATTAAAGAAAAATCATTAAAATTTGTATTAAATAGGGTGTATTAAACATTCGGGAACCGATCCATTAAAATGGAGTAAACAGGGGAGTTGGGAAGACGAAAAGGCAAAATTTTCATTTAGACGACTCGGCCGTCCGGCCGGCGGCGCCGGCCCGAGTCGGGGTGCCGTCGGGCGTGGGTTCGCCTGATGTAGGCTCTGGTATACTCACATTTTAAGGTTCAGTTCAACTTTTGGGAGTTATGGCCTGTGAACTGTTGGGCTTCCAAGAATTTTAAAAGAAAAATAATCTAAAAATAATGTGGGGCTTGGGATTCAAACTCTGGTGGCTTGGTTCAGCAGTGCAAGGTATTACCAATGAGCTACAAGCTCCTTCTTGTAATTATTGTGGGAAAATAGATACTTAAAGTGATATTGGCAACATTAAATACTCCAAGTATACTTCAAATTTAAATCAAATTTATGTATACAAAAATTGGAGTTGTTACAACTTTACAGATTCGGCAGGCCACTCTTTCGGCTGCGGCTGCACATGCCACTCTTTCGACTCTGGCTCCGCGGGCCGCTCGTCCAAATTCTTCTGCGCATGCCACTTTTGCGGCTCTACAGCCCACTCCTAATGCTTCATTACTTGAGATTTTGTTGGTTCCGGACTTCAGCGAGGAGCAAATACGCCGGATTTTCTAGATACTTAGAAGTGGAGTACCTGAACCGAGTTAGCGGTGATTTATTTATATTTTTTGATTTTTGTAGGATGTTTGTACTTTAGATACATATTGTATGTTTTGGATATCGGTTGTTGTATATGATAATGATGATCATGATTTTAGATTGATTTTGTATTGTGTTTGTTTATTTCGTTATATATTATGTGTGGGATGTTATTGATAGATATTTCTGTATTTGGGTATATGATATAGTGTGTCATATATATACTATTGTACAGGACGGCAAAAAAACGGGGGAAATATTATTTTTTTTAAATTATTTTTTCCCCTTACGATTATCACCGTAGGGGCAATCTTATGCCCTTATGGGTTGTCACATATGGGCAATATATCAGAAAATATGATATTTTGCCCCTAGGGTGACAAGTGTAGGGGCAAAAAATAAATATTTTTTAATAAAATAAAAAAGATGAAGCTTTGGCCATCAAGATGGAATCAGTAGGGGCATGTATTTTCCCCTATGATGACAACGATAAGGGCAAAAAGAATAAATATATTTTAATAAAAAAATAAAATTTTGGCCCTTACGGTAGAATCTGTAAGGACATGTATTTACCCCTACAGTAAACACAATAGGGGCAAAATATTAGTATTTTTTAAAATGAATTAAAAATAAAAACCGTCCCTACGTTATAAATCGTAGAGGCATTTGCCCCTACGGTTTTATCTGTAGGGACAAGGTTCCATCCGTAGGAGCAGATACTTGCTCTTACAGCGTTCTGACCTACGGATGAAATTTTTGCCCTTACGGTGCTCATCGTAGGGGTAGTGCTTTACCCCTACGGTTCTAACCGTGTAGCCATCTCTAATTCGTAGTGGTGTCTTTTTCATCGCAACCTGACAAAACCCCATCTTCCTCTTCTTTCTTTTCATGCCTAACTCCCATTCATTCTAATTCTTTTCTCTCTTTGTTCTCGTAAGCACTTTATTTTTCCTCCTCTATTTACTTCCAAATTAAAAAACCTTAATATAAAAGAACCCAAAATAACCTAAAATTATGCAAATTCTAACATAAAAAATCAAATCAATCAACATTTACAAAATAGAATATCTATATCAATAAAAATTTATAAGAAAACCTAACTCGGTCAAGAATTTTTGTTTTGGGAATTTGAAAGTATGTAAAGAATAAGAAGGGATTGTGATGATATTTACATTTTTTTATCGATTTCTATCAAAATTAACCATCATTTGATAATGTTGTATTTTTAAAAAAAAACTTCAAAATTTTTGAAAGGTGTAAATAATATCAAAGAATAATGGAGGTACACGAATTTTGCATATAATTTTTTGGGGTATTTTAAAAAACCATTGATATAAATATTTTAATTAAATATTTAAATAAAGGGTATTTTGGGAATTAATTAAAGTTGAGGGAGGTAAAGTGCTGGTTTTAGAAAGTCAGAAGTATTTCCTGCCATTGAGGTAACTATTAGGGTTATTTCCTGCCATTTAGGCTTAAGTGTATTATTCTTATCTTTATTATTACAGTGGAGTATTTCCAACTCTTTATGCGAATGTAGTGGTTATATTTTCGTAACATATATCACTGCCTTCATGCTATTTAATTATTTTTCTTGTAGATTTGGTTTGTCTGTCTGTTATTGTATCCGTTGGTTTTAGGAGAAATTTATAAATTTTGATTTTTTTAACAAATTATCAACGTGGTATTCATACTGTTAACTAGTAAATTGAAGCTCTTGCTTTATCTGGGCCTATAATACTTCATCTCAGCTTTGCTTAATGTCAAATCAATCACTCAAAGAAAAAGCCCAAAACCCTTTATTAATATCCTAAGGCATGCGTTATGATGTAATCCCTCATATCCTCTACTTTTGCTCATCAAAAGTTACGAAGATCATGAAGATCTTATTAATGGGGACACCATTGGGAGTAGGAGAGAGGCATGCAAGAAAAATGCACAAAGTGGTGGGCTTTTTGAGAGTCCAAAAGGCTAGTGATTATGTTTTATCACTTCATGTTGTTGGGAGATCAGCCAGCACCCGTTAATTCCAGAGGTGAGAAATTATCTTGCTGAAAATCTTATTGATCTTCCATATCCATTGTCATGGCCTCTTAAGCTATTGGCAAACAATAGTAGCATAATTCAAAAATAACAAACCACTTGGCCATCAACTTGCAAGAAATCTTTACCCTGTGTAATTCCATGCACTCCCTTTGACTTAGATGGTTGCATATGTCAGGATTTAATAAGTGCTTTCAGAGATTGGTTGAAGTTTGATTAACAAACAAATCAAATAAGCTAAAGGCTTTGAGATTAAAACAGATTTACAGAGCGACCCTGGCAGAAAAGTTCAGGATACAACAAAAGCCGTGTTTCTTATAGCATTCATTTTATAGGGCTACAATTGTGTTTTACATTGTCTATTGGCTGCCTACCAAAACCCTCCTCCTTTATCTTGGTTTGGAACATTTGAACAAGACGTATACGCATAGCACTGATAGGGTTAAAAGTTTGGGTTTGAAAGAAGGGTAATACTTTTCCTATCAGGACGGTAGGAAAAGTTACCCTACTAAGTTGCTATAGGAACCATGCCTCCTCAGCAGGATGTGTCTCATCCCATCAAAGGGACATGGGTCCAATAGGAGGGCTGGTAGGGATTCTTTTTCCTACCATTCTAATATGGAAATCATCTCTCTTAAAATAAAATAAAAAAATAGATTGGTCAATTCCTTATATTTTAGAAAAATATTTTTTCTACCATGATGGTGGAATTCATATAGGCTACATGGATTCGTATTGGATAATAAGAGGACATGATATCTGCTACACAGGGAATTGCATACTCTACCCCACCTTGTAGTCAATAGGAGTCTTTGTAGATGATATGGATCTTACCACATGGGTAGGAAAAGTATTTCTCTATCTTTTAATGGTATACTCCAAATGATGATACTTTAACATTCAGTTTAGCTCGCCGTGTTATTGTTAATCATTCATTTCAGGCTTCATAATAATTTATTTTCACCTAAATTGTAGCCATGATCCCACAACTAAAATGAGACAATAAAAACAGTCATAGTAAGGTTGAATTGCAAATAAATTCTTCCAGATTTTCCCTCAAATAGGAGAACTAGAGAGATCGACTTTTAGACAGACAATGACAACCCGTCTCTAGCCATAGTTCTGCACTAATTATTATATAGTTGACGTCAAACTCTATAAATAGTTATAAGAGTAAATAGTTTATTTTTCCCAACCCAAAATCTTCCGTTATTTGTAATAGATACATTTTAATCCTAGTACTATATAGTCCATCCATTCATTCTAGTATTTTTTAGTCTTCCACAGCCCTTTTCTAAAAGATTGTTTTGTCCAACAATTAGCATGTCCCTAGGTTAACACAAGGTACCTTAAACCAACTAGAGATTGCTACTTTAGAGTTAACTAGATGAAGAGTAATCAAGAGATCTAAGTGTCAAATACGGAAAAACTAGGGTTACGGGTTTTGTTCCAAACGATTCTGATTGCATTTCATGTGTAGCACTTATTCTGGTTTTTAGCACATTCTACCCTAGGAGGTCTCCGTATGGGATTTGAAAAAGAAAATCCGAAATCGATCATCCATTAACTCGACTTTTTAAAATTTGATCCGATTGTCGTCGAGTAATATATAAACGGTTAAAAATGCTTACCTGCAAATTTTATCTCCATCTACTCCTCTAATCTCAGACAGAGAAACAACAAGGTGGTCCCAGCGCCATGCTGGTAGTTGCCGCGTCAGCTTTCCCTCCAGCTAAGCATCAACTCCCCCGCGCGTGAACTCTTTAAAAGCCATTGCTCTCATCAACAAAGAAGAAGAAGAAGAACAAAGCCCATTATATCCCCTTCTCCTCTCCCTGTCCTCATCCTGCAAATAAAAAAATTAAACCTCAACAAGGACCAAATAACAAATAAACATCTTTCCAAGGTCCTTTCCGCAAATATACCAGCAATGGATAAACCCCGCCACCGCCGCAACAACCCCTCCTTCTCCTCCTCCCTCCTCGACGCCATCGACCGCTCCATCGACGGCGTTACCCTCACCGGCGGAGCACCGGACCCCACTCCCCACTTCAACTTCTTCGCCGACTCAGCCCCCCTCGTCCGCCCCAGGTCGATCCTAACCCAAACCCGGCCCGATCCGCCTCAGAAAATTACCAAAAAGTCCCCGGCCTCCCTTAAGAAGAAGCTCCGCGATCTCAAGCCCTCGTCTTCGTCCTCATCGCCTTCATCGAAGATCGCCGGATTCATCAGCTCGCTCTTCACCGCGTCGTCGTC
The DNA here is from genome assembly GCA_030015575.1 of Agapanthus africanus. Lineage (NCBI taxonomy): Eukaryota > Viridiplantae > Streptophyta > Magnoliopsida > Asparagales > Amaryllidaceae > Agapanthus > Agapanthus africanus. Next base: position 685,234,783 of record JASDDO010000031.1, on the reverse strand, counting down.
TAACCCTAAGAAGCCGAAGGTCTCGACGCCGTCTCCGTCGACGCCGGGGTCGTCGACGTCGTCGCGGTCGTGCCTGAGCAAGACGCCGTCGACGCACAGATCGAACGGGTCGAGCGGGTCGAAGAGGTCGGTGAGGTTCTGCCCGACGGCGGAGCGGGTGGAGTTCGACGGTGAGGTGACGGCGAGAAGGAGGATGGTCGTGGAGGAGATACTGAAGGGGATCGAAACGGAGAGCGAAGATGATGATGGTGATGAGAGCGATGAGGATTTGTTCGAGCTCGAGAATTTGGCGGGAATTGGGGGCAGGTTTAGGGACGAGCTGCCTGTGTTTGAGACCACCGATTTGGGGATGAATCGTGCAATTGCGAAGAGGCTGGTTGTGTAAAAATATATTTGGTAAACGTTGAGGGTTGTTTTTTGTAAACTGTTTGTGATGATATTTTGATTTTAAGTGTTCTTTTAATGCCAAAAATGCATTTTTTTTTCTTTGTCTTTTTTTGGTCGGGGAATTTGAAAGAAGGGTGGCGGGGAGTGTCTCAGCACGCATGGTTTTTCTTTCTGTTATTTGAATGTGTGTTGAATCCGATCTGCCCAATAATTTCTCAAATCGGTGTAAATCAAATCATCATGACCTTTGTGCATATGGTTATGAAAATAGTGTTCTTGATTTTGATTTCAATGTTATTTGAACTCTTTTTTTTCGTTGTTTCTAACATATTTTTATTTTGAAAATACCTCTGAACTAAGTTTTGCCTGCTCAATTTCATTGATTTTCGTGGCTAATATTTTTATTGAGAGGAATTTTTTGAGGAAAAAAATTATATAAAAGAAATAGGAAAATTAAGAAAGATTAAAGTTGTTTTTTTTTAATAAAGAAAAAAAAAACAGGGCATGGTTCACTGCTATGTGTGTACAAATGAGTTTTATAGAAAATTCTGCTTGCTATTTTACCTAAGATGAATTTGTCATGTAACATACAATTTACTGCACATCGATTAGTAACACAAATTTCTCCCTTAAGAGCTTAGATATAATATAATAAATTAATGGTGAATTGATTGCGGTGCTAGAGTAGTCTGTCATTAAACATCCATTGCAATTCATATAATATTAGTTGAATATTAATAAAGTTTTATGGTTGCACTTAATGATTTATTATGTGTTTTTTTCTTATTTGTTTATAAGTGTTATAATATCCTTAAAAATTATATTGTTGGATCATACACGGTAATGTGTCACTTGTATTGAGATATGAATTAATTTAGTAATTTCTTAAATTGAGCACTTAAGCTACAACTAGTTTTAGCCATCCAAACTTGCAAAGGAATACGGAGAAAGCTACAAATATGTGTCACGCCCCGCTTCCCAGAGTATGCTAAATTGGGTACGTGACATAGCCAACCATGCTACCTGTGTGTAGGAAGTATCCATCCACGGTCACATTACGGCTGTAGAGATATCAAGAACAAAATAAAACTATCTAAAACATGTCCATAAGCCAAGATAACATGAGTCAAGAATAATAAAGGTGCGGAAGCAAAAGATCCAATACAAAATAACTGGAATGTATGTCCCATAATACGGGCTCACATCAGGAATAAAAATACAGGAAAGAAAAGAACTAACTACTGCTGACAACTCACAGCTCAGCCTGCTGGCTGAAGTACTCCTGCTCGGACTGCAGCAAAGGTACGGAATCTGGGCCATGCAAAACCCAGACGTCAGCGCGTCATGTCATCAAGTAATAAAATGTGAACAGAGTAACAGGCGATACGAATATAAACATAAATGAAAAGCAAGGGTAACAGTAATATAAATCAAGGCAGTGTAGGGTAGTGTGCAGTGGGTAAACTAAACTGTTCTATCAGGTTTTCTGTTCTAAAGTCTTTGAAATCAAATTGATGAATCATCGATGTAACTCAATAGTATCCCGTGCATACCCGAGACCGCGGTCCAGATTCTCGGGCTGAATCCGAGACATGCCGCTAGGCACTAAAACAGGAAATATATACAGATGAATGATGTCAGCAGCATCATTCCAAGGCTGGCCTAGCCTCTAAAACTGATCAGAACAGGTATCGAGCTGTCGAATTACAAGCCAGGTTTCATCATTGATTTCCCCATACCCCCAAGTTGTATGTGTAAGTCAAGTCAGGTATTTCATAATCGAGGACTAATGCCAACACAGGATCAGGTAAGCAGGTTTGTCTGGATAGACAACAGGAACGTTCCGTAAGGACTACATGTCAGGTTTGTTGGCATTAGACACAAGATCAGGTAACGGGTCAAGTCATGGTACATCAGGTCAAGTCAAGAAGTATACGGTACCATGTCGGGTCAATCAATATGTATGTAGTAAGTCATGTCAAGGTGTAAACGATATCATGGGTGTGCTCATAATCAGCTAGCATGATCATGGTTATAAGTAATCAAGCATGATTATCAACAACATAATCTAAGAAATGAATTAAGCAATAAGCAGATTCAATTAACTGGCTGTACCGTTATCAGTGGTGTTTAACAGACAGTGTCAGCATTATATGAACACAGTATGATAGTTGTGAATGCAGAAAAACATGTTAATAAATCTGGATGCGACAACATGTATAATCTGTTTAATGGATGCAGTTGTAATTAGACCGGTTTAAGTTGCACATGGATGTCTGATAGGCTAAACTGGATAAAGGGGATCATGGCAATAAACAATGTGATCTATCATGTACAGGTGATTGTTAGTTATAAATAATCAAGTGCAAGATTAAGCTTCAAGTCCGGAATTATAAAAATGTGTAACGACACTTTATACGGTTAATCTTGAAATCCATTTCTATCAATTCTAATTAGGGATTTAACAGGAAATAATTAATTTAGCACATGTATAGTTTAAAATAGCATGCAGCAAGTTTCACTTGCATCGACGGGTTACGAAACAGAAGACGGAACGTTACGCGTTGGCGGGGGAAAGGTCGCGACGCGCGCACGGTATACGGAATAAGTCCAAACGACAAACAGTGGAACCACACGGGTCAGAGTACCTCGCTGGATCGCCGGGACACGTCGTCGGCACGGCCGGATTCCGGCCGCCAAAGCAACAGTAAACACAGTGAATGAAGAATGCTTTAAAGAAAGAAGAAAAGAAAATTAAGAAGAAAGAAGAGAAGAAGGGTGAAGAAGAGGGTGCTCACTATGATCTGCAGAGAGGTTGTGATCGTCGACCACGTCAACGGAGCTCCGGTGCACGACCTACAGAGAACCACCGGCGGTTAAAGAAACAGCCGAGCATGGAGAAGAAGAAGGAACAGAAGAAGAAGAAGACGAAGAAGGAGAAGAAGAAGAAGACCATACTCACCGAGGGATGCACGAGGCCAGGGAACGGATCGAGATCGCCGGCGGTGATTCCACGAGGTGCTGCGGCGTGCAGGTGGGTGCGCGGTGCTCGTGCAGGGTGCTCGGGGAGAGGAGGAAGGAGATGAGGTGGAAGCGACGAGGGCGAGGAGCGGCGCGGAACGGTGGTGATGGCGTCGGCGTTGGGGCGACGACGAGAGGAAACGAGGCGGCTAGGGTTAACAGGGGTTGGGTTCTGTTAAATTTAAGAAGGAAGAGAAAATATATAAAGGAGAGAGAGGAGATAGAGATAGATATATATATAGAGAGAGAGAGAGAGACGAGAGAGAGATTCTCTCACGAGAGGAGAGAGAGGGGGGGTAACAGTGAGGAGAGATAGTATTGGATTTTAGTGAATGAATAGGGAGGAGAGAGAGAGAGAAAGAGAAAGGAAAGAAGAGAGAAGGCGAGACGGTGGGGTCCAGGAGAGAAAGAACGGCTTTGATTGGCTCGTGGCCAAAATAAAGGAAAGAAAAATGAGAAAGACTTTAGTGAAGGATTTGTAGGGTTGAAGCAGTTCGGAAAAATTGAAAAAGGATTTTTAAAGAAATGGAAAATATTTTCAGGGGTAGAATTCATATTCGTTGGTTTCTTAAAATATTAGAAAATCGGATTTGGCGTAAATGCAAAATATTTCAGAATTGCGTCCGTGTCGGGTCCAAAAATTTGAATTTGAAATAAAAAAATTATTGGCGGGTTCCAAAAATTAAAATGAAGGATCTTTCAATTAAAAAGCATACCCCCAAGAACGGACGCACGTACGTGCGCATAGCCGTCCAAACACGTCCGTTTCACTGAACGGGACGAGAACACGGTGCAAGGACGCTACCACAGGGTTAGGGATGCTGAGCAGATCATGACAAGTATTTTTAATTTTATTTTAGATGACCTAAACTGTTATATGCAGGATTTGAATTATCGGGTAAATTGCAACAAGCAATACTCAAGCAAGACTGATGAAATAAATACCACACACCAAACATATGATCATTGAAATTAGTAGAATTGGACTCGGTTGTTACATTATACCCAACTACAAAAAGAATTTCGTCTTCGAAATTCCAAGAATACAAAAGATAGACAGAAAAATCAAACTACAAGAAAAGATGAGGAAACTTCTGCCGGATTTCATCTTCTCGTTCCCAAGTGGACTCTCCATGCGAGCGATTACCCCAAGAAACAAGTACAAGGGGAATAACCTTGTTCTTAAGAACCTTTTCCCTTCGATCCACAATTTCAACCGGTCGCTCCTCAAAAGTCAAGTCTTCTCGTACCGTCAGCTCCGAATGATCCAATACGTGCGTTTCATCTCGAACATACCTACAGAGTTGAGATACGTGGAACACATCGTGCACATTCGCCAAGGACTGCGGTAACGCCAAACGATACGCTACCTCATCAATACGCTCCAAGATCACAAAGGGTCCAACAAATCGAGGACTGAGCTTTCCTCGACTTCCAAAACGAATCACCCCTCTAGTCGGTGATATCTTCAAGAAACCAAATCACCCACGGTGAACTCTAGAGGTCTTCTCGACGTATCTGCCCAACTCTTCTGTCTGTCTTGAGCTGCTTTCATATGATTCCGAATAGCGTTAACTTTCTCAACTGTCTGCACAACCAAATCTGGTTCCAACAATCTTCGTTCACCGACGTCGTCCCAACAAACAGGTGAACGACACTTGCGACCATACAAAACTTCAAATGGAGCCATCTGAATAGTTTCTTGGAAACTGTTGTTGTAAGAAAACTCCACCAAATGTAGATGATCCTCCCAAGAACCCTTGAAGTCCAACATGCATGCTCTCAACATATCTTCAAGAGTTTGGATCGTTCTCTCCGACTGACCATCAGTTTGAGGATGATAAGATGTACTAAACTTCAATCGAGTCCCCAAACTTTCCTGTAAACTCCTCCAGAAGTGTGATAAAAATCGAGTGTCACGATCGGACACGATGCTTACAGGTACTCCATGCAATCTTACAATCTCCTGCATGTACCGCTCCGCCAAAGTTTCTGTTGATTGACCAACCCGAAAAGGAATAAAATGAGCTGCCTTGGTCAAACGATCAACAATCACTCATACTGCATTGTTGCCTTTTGGACTCCGCGGTAGAGCTGTCACGAAATCCAGGTTATATGCTCCCACTTCCACTGAGGAATCGGAAGTGGTTGCAATAAACCAGCAACCCTTTGATGTTCAGCCTTAACTTGCTGACACACCAAGCACTTTGCCACAAAGCGAGCAATCTCCCGTTTCATGCCTTCCCACCAGAAATGCTGTCGAATATCTCGGTACATCTTTGTGCCTCCTGGATGTACGGAATAAGCTGAACTGTGTGCCTCCTTCATAAGTTCTTCACGAATATCTCCCTTTGGCACACATAAACGGCTACCATACCTCAACGAACCATCTTCGTGGATCAATAAATCTGTTCGTAGTCCGGCTTCAACCTGTTCTCGAAACTTTTGCAATCTAGGATCCTAGATTGCGCTGCTTTAATATTCTCGATCAACAACGAATATACTTGCAGCTGCATCAACTGCCCCGAAGAATGCGGTAGCACAACCTCCAAATCAAATCTTCGAAAGTCTTCAACCAGCTCCTTCTGCGTAGTCAACATCTGAATTGCTGGTAACCGACTGATTGCATCCGGCACGACATTAACCTTCCCCGGATGGTACTTAAGATCAAGATCGTAGTCAGCCATCAGCTCCAACCATCTGCGTTGCCTCATATTAAGCTCCTTCTGCGTGAACACATACTTCAAACTCTTATGATCCGTGAAAACTTCGACCCTTTCGCCCAAAAGGTAGTGTCTCCAAATCTTCAAACCGAAAATCACAGCTGCAAGCTCCAAGTCATGAGTTGGGTAATTCTTCTCATGGGTCTTCAACTGTCTTGATGCGTATGCTACAACCTTCCCATGCTGCATCAGAACACAGCCCAATCATTTTCCGGATGCGTCGCTGTGGATCACCAATCCTCCGGAACTGTCTGGCACGGTCAGAATAGGGGCGGTTATCAATTTCTGCTTCAACGTCTCAAAAGCTGACGCACATCTATCCGTCCACACAAAAGGTACCTCCTTGCGCGTAAGCCTGGTCAACGGCTCCGCCAGACGAGCAAAGTTCTCCATAAATCTTCTGTAATACCCGGCGAGTCCAAGAAAACTTCTTATCTCCGCAACATTCTTTGGAATCGGCCAATCTCGAACTGCTGCAATCTTTTCTGGATCGATGGCGATTCCATCGCCAGACACGACATGCTCCAAGAACTTTACTTTTTCCAGCCAAAACTCGCACTTGCTCATCTTTGCATATAACTTCTCCTGTCTTAACGTCTGTAGTGCGATCTTCAAATGTTCTTCATGCTCTTCAAAACTCTTCGAGTAAACCAGAATATCGTCAATGAACACCATAATAAACTGGTCCAAGAATGGTGAAAAGATTCGGTTCATCAAGTCCATGAATATCGTTGGTGCATTCGTTACTCCGAAGGGCATCACTAAGTACTCGTAATGTCCATACCGAGTTCGGAATGCCGTCTTGCAAATATCTTCTGCTTTCACTCGGACCTGATGATATCCGGATCGCAAATCCAGCTTCGAGAATACCCTCGCGCCACTAAGCTGCTCAAAAAGTTCGCCAATGCGAGGGATCGGGTACTTGTTCTTAATAGTCACCCGGTTTAATTCTCGATAGTCGATGCACATTCTTCCCGTACCATCTTTCTTCTTAACTAGAAGAACTGGAGCTCCCCACGGCGAGTTACTGCTTCGAATCCAACCCTTCTCAAGCAGTTCCGCAACCTGTTTCTTGACTTCTTCCAACTCCACTGGTGCCATTGGATAATACGCTTTAGAAACCAGCGCTGCACCAGGAATGAGATCAATTGCGAACTCCACGTCTCGTTTCGGCGGTAATCCCGATATATCTTCAAACACGTCCATAAAATCATGAACAACAGCTGGCTCTTCATTTTCATCAACCTCCATTGATGCAAGAATATTATTTGTTGGCCTAGCCCTAAACTCGACTGGCCCGACAGAACTGCTTCCTCCAGTGAAGGTAAACTCGGGATGTCCGGGAATCTGGAAAATTACTTTCTTTGCCCTACAATCAATGTGGGCGTGGAAAGTGCCAAGAAAATCCATTCGCAATACGACTTCATAGCTGTCCGTATCAATCACCAAGAAATCTGCAAAAAGCTCCCGTCCGCAAACAACAACTGTACAATCTTTACATTCCCTATTAGATATGATTTTCCCATTCCCAGTGTGTATGTCCCAGAAACTAGACAGGGTCATGCAGGTAATCGAGTGTGTAGCTATAAACTTGGATGACATAAAACAATGGGATGCACCAGAATCAAATAACGCTAATGCGGGAAACCATGTACGAGTAGAATACCTGAAACAACTTCTCCCGACGCCTTAGCTTCCTCAGCCGTCAAGGTAAAAGCTCGAGCCTGATTAGGTCCTTGAGTCAGCTGCTTCTGTCCCTGGAATGGTTTCTGCGGAGACTTCTGAACATCATCCCTCATACGAAGCTTTGACGGGCAAGCGCTGACAGAATGATCTGCCGCTCCACAAACCAAACAGAGTCCTTGCCTCCTTCGACAATCCTTTTGCACGTGGCCAGGTAAATTGCAGTAGTTACAAGTCACGCTCTTTCTCTGGTCAACTGCAGCATGCTTCTTCATTAGTGCTACGCCACGACGGTCCACCGGAATAACTCTGCGACCATGAGCTCGGTTTGGTACAAATGCCGGCTTCCTTACCGCAACTGCTGTCTGCTGTGAACTCCCAGTTTTTCCTGATAGGCTCTGCTGTTCTCGAGCTGCCGTAAGAACCTGTGAGAAAGTGGTCAAACCCAGGGAGACAATCTGCCTCTGGATGTCCACATCCAAGCTACGCATGAACCTCCGTGCCCTGTCTGCATCGTTGGCAACTAAAGGTCCAGCGAATCTACCGAGCCTTGTCCATTCTGCTGGATGCACATCTACGGTTGCTCCATTCTGCCTTAGCCCGATGAACTTCTCTTCCATTTCCTCCCGTGCAGTCCGCGGGAAGAACTTCTCTAGGAAACTCTTCGAAAAATCCGCCCACTTGATCTGCTTGGGCAAGCGGGTCTCCTCCACAAGCCACCATTCACGGGCGTAGTCCACTAACTGAATGCGTACCACATCCACCCTTTTATCTTCCGGGATCTGCACCGCAATAAGTAAGTTCTCCGTATCAACCAGCCACTGCTCCGCTGGCAACGGCTCCTCCAAACCAGTAAATACCGACGGACCTAAACGTCGGAAGTCTGCTACGGTCCCTACACGATCAACTGGTTTAGTTCCAGCATTGTTCACAGACTGTTGAACGGTCTGCAAACCTTCCTGAAACGATTCAGCTTGCTGCTGGATCAGCTCGGTCTGCCTCTTTTGATTCTCCAGCATTCCCCGAATCACTCCAAGCATGGCGGCTTCGTCAACACGCCTTTGGTACGTCTTCAGATACTTGTCTGCCATATTCCTGAAATCAAAACACCCAACATTAGCATGATAACAGATTCAAAATATAGATCAAGGCTAGAACTCCAAGTTACTTAAATAGAGTACCGCATTGTAACTATGCCGCGGTATCATAGCCACAATTACATAACTCCACCCAAGTCGCCTAAGTCCTAGAGATAGCAAGGAATCAGGTTTTCGAAGCGTTATGCAAAGAAAGTTTGCACATCGTAAAAGATATAATCAGGAAGAACTTGATTCAAGAACGGTAAAACGGCAAGGTGGCAGGACATGTTTCCTAAACACGGGTTTCCTGATTCGTGTATTGGGTACAATACCCAACTACAAAAGAATCAACCCGACTAACCTATGGCTTTCATACCAAAAGAACCATGTCACGCCCCGCTTCCCAGTGTATGCTAAATTGGGCACGTGACATAGCCAACCATGCTACCTGTGTGTAGGAAGTATCCATCCACAGTCACATTACAGCTGTAGAGATATCAAGAACAAAATAAAACTATCTAAAACATGTCCATAAGCCAAGATAACATGAGTCAAGAATAATAAAGGTGCGGAAGCAAGAGATCCAATACAAAATAACTGGAATGTATGTCCCATAATACGGGCTCACATCAGGAATAAAAATGCAGGAAAGAAAAGAACTAACTACTGCTGACAACTCACAGCTCAGCCTGCTGGCTGAAGTACTCCTGCTCGGACTGCAGCAAAGGTACGGAATCTGGGCCATGCAAAACCCAGACGTCAGCGCGTCATGTCATCAAGTAATAAAATATGAACAAAGTAACAGGTGATGCGAATATAAACATAAATGAAAAGCAAGGGTAACAGTAATATAAATCAGAGCAGTGGAGCGTAGTGTGCAGTAGGTAAACTAAACTGTTCTATCAGGTTTTCTGTTCTAAAGTCTTTGAAATCAAATTGATGAATCATCGATGTAACTCAATAGTATCCCGTGCATACCCGGGACCACGGTCCAGATTCTCGGGTTGAATCCGAGACATGCCGCTAGGCACTAAAACAGGAAATATATACAGATGAATGATGTCAGCAGCATCATTCCAAGTCTGGCCTAGCCTCTAAAACTGATCAGAACAGGTATCGAACTGTCGAGTTACAAGTCAGGTTTCATCATTGATTTCCCCATACCCCCAAGTTGTATGTGTAAGTCAAGTCAGGTATTCCGTAATCGAGGACTAATGCCAACACAGGATCAGGTAAGCAGGTTTGTCTGGATAGACAACAGGAACATTCCGTGAAGACTACATGTCAGGTTTGTTGGCATTAGACGCAAGATCAGGTAATGGGTCAAGTCATGGTACATCAGGTCAAGTCAAGCAGTATACGGTACCATGTCGGGACAATCAATATGTATGTAGCAAGCCATGTCAAGGTGTAAACGATATCATGGGTGTGCTCATAATCAGCTAGCATGATCATGGTTATAAGTAATCAAGCATGGTTATCAACAACATAATCTAAGAAATGAATTAAGCAATAAGCAGATTCAATTAACTAGCTGTACCGTTATCAGTGGTGTTTAACAGACAGTGTCAGCATTATATGAACAGAGTATGATAGTTGTGAATGCAGAAAAACATGTTAATAAATCTGGATGCGACGACATGTATAATCTGTTTAATGGATGCAGTTGTAATTAGACCGGTTTAAGTTGCACATGGATGTCTGATAGGCTAAACTGGATAAAGGGGATCATGGCAATAAACAATGTGATCTATCATGTACAGGTGATTGTTAGTTATAAATAATCAGGTGCAAGATTAAGCTTCAAGTCCGGAATTATAAAAATGTGTAACGGCACTTTATACGGTTAATCTTGAAATCCATTTCTATCAATTCTAATTAGGGATTTAACAAGAAATAATTAATTTAGCACATGAATAGATTAAAATAGCATGTAGCAAGTTTCACTTGCCTCGACGGGTTGCGAAACAGAAGACGGAACATTACGCGTCGGCGGGGGAAAGGTCGCGACGCGCGCACGGTGCACGGAATAAGTCCAAACGACAAACAGTGGAACCACACGGGTCAGAGTACCTCGATGGATCACCGGGACACGTCATCGGCACGGCCGGATTCCGGCCGCCAAAGCAACAGTAAACACAGTGAATCAAGAATGCTTTAAAGAAAGGAGAAAAGAAAATTAAGAAGAAAGAAGAGAAGAAGGGTGAAGAAGAGGGTGCTCACTATGATCTGCAGAGAGGTTGTGATCGTCGACCACGTCGATGGAGCTCCGGTGCACGACTTGCAGAGAACCACTGGCGGTTAAAGAAACAGCCGAGCATGGAGAAGAAGAAGGAACAGAAGAAGAAGAAGAAGGAGGAGGAGAAGAAGAAGACCATACTCACCGAGGGATGCACGAGGCCAGGGAACGGATCGAGATCGCCGGCGGCAATTCCATGAGGTGCTGCGGCATGCAGGTGGGTGCGCGGTGCTCGTGCAGGGTGCTCGGGAAGAGGAGGAAGGAGGAAGGAGATGAGGTGGAAGCGACGAGGGCGAGGAGCGCCGCGGAACGGTGGTGATGGCGTCGGCGTTGGGGCGATAGGCGGCTAGGGTTAACAGGGGTTGGGTTCTGTTAAATTTGAGAAGGAAGAGAAAATATATAAAGGAGAGAGAGGATATATATATATATATAGAGAGAGAGAGAGAGAGAGATTCTCTCGCGAGAGGAGAGAGAAATCTCGCGAGAGGAGAGGGAGAGAGAGAGGGTAACAGTGAGGAGAGATAGTATTGGATTTTAGTGAATGAATAGGGAGGAGAGAGAGAGAGAAAGAGAAAGGAAAGAAGAGAGAAGGCGAGACGGTGGGGCCCACGAAAGAAAGAACGGCTTTGATTGGCTCGTGGCCAAAATAAAGGGAAAGAAAAATGAGAAAGACTTTAGTGAAGGATTTGTGGGGTTGAAGCAGTTAGGAAAAATTGAAAAAAGATTTTTAAAGAAATGGAAAATATTTTCTAGGGTGGAATTCATATTCGTTGGTTTCTTAAAATATTAGAAAATCGGATTTGGCGCAAATGCAAAATATTTCAGAATTGCGTCCGGATCGGGTCCAAAAATTTGAATTTGAAATAAGAAAATTATTGGCGGGTTCCAAAAATTAAAATGAAGGATTTTTCAATTAAAAAGCATACCCCCAAGAACGGACGCACGTATGTGCGCGTAGCCGTCCAAACACGTCCGTTTCACTGACGGGACGAGAACACGGTGCAAAGACGCTTCCACAGGGTTAGGGATGCTGAGCAGGTCATGACAAGTATTTTTAATTTTATTTTAGATGACCTAAACTGTTATATGCAGGATTTGAATTATCGGGTAAATTGCAACAAGCAATACTCAAGCAAGACCGATAAAATAAATACCACACACCAAACATATGACACTGAAATTAGTAGAATTGGACTCGGTTGTTACAATATGGCGGGGTCCAGGTTAGCTAACAGGAGTCACCACTCGCGTCTAAAACGCGGGAAACGAGGGTGAAGAGATGGAAAGCAATGGAGTAGGTAGATGAAAGCCAGAGAAGGGAGGGGTAAGGAATCACAAAATCCCCGTGAAAACCCAACGGAATTTGCTACCCACAAGAAAGTCCCAATCAGGTACGTCTCGACTTTGCTTTGAAGAATTTAACGTTAGAATACACCCACACAACACAAGTGTGCGTGTATGGGTGTATGGGAGGTGCAAGAGTAGAGGAGAGAGTCAAGAAGAAGCGAATCCGATACGGAGAATGCTTGCTGACAGAGGCTGTCTTTATCTGCATAGCAAGATACCTGGGCACCTTCTGAGAAGACGTCTAGGTACCCCGAGAACCTAGGCACCTTCTTATAAGGCGTTTGAGTATCCCGAGGGCTAAAAGTAGGATTTCTTCACTATTTTTGCTCAGGTTTCGATCGAAAAGAAGTCTATGACAGAAAGTTCTCGGGTATACTCCTACTCTCTTTACTTCTCTTGACCGGAGTTTGTAAAAGTGATTGAAACATGAGATTGATCAAATAATTAAACCATTTTTTATCTTTTGAAATAATTTTCTTTTTTTGTTTTTAGCGAAATTTCGGTTTAAGGAGAGAGCCATAAGGTAAATCCTCTTCTCTTTACCGTTTAGATGCTCATCCCAAGTGAATAGTAAGAAAGTCAAAAGAGAAACGTAAAAAGAAGAACTTCTCCACTCGCATGAATAAGTAAGCAAGCTAAAAATCCATAGAAAGTGAAGAAAAAGTAAAGGGAAATCTTGGAGCCTCATTTTTTCAAAGTAGTCATTGTTTGAAGAGTTCAAAATCTAACTACATGATCTAAAACTGAGAAGTAGGGTCTTCAATCCTAAATCTTAGTCCTAAAAAGGAAAGTTCATGTCCTTCTTTCTCTAATTTATGGTTTTGTTGAGATTTTTGAGTTTTCGTTGGTTTTTGGTTTTTTTGAGGAATTTCTAAGTAAATCTAAGGGTTGTTTTTTGTTGAGGGATGAAGGCTTGAGCTCTTGAAGAGATCAAGTGAAGGATTGAGAGAGTTAAGAAAGTGTGAGATAAAAAAAGATCAAGAGTCCCTTCTTATGAGTATAGGAAGGCTTATTTATAGAGAGAATGATTAAGATATAAAATGAAGGGTTGTGATTTATTGTAGGGGTAGAACGGTTGAGATTTTATAGAAATGAACTGATCTCTATTAATACCTAAACTTATTTCATTCTAAAATGTTTGGTCTCTATGCAATTTCTTTATAAAACAAAAAGATTCAAGTTAAGTATACTTTTAGGTAGAAAGAGCACTTGTAATGGTGTTCATGAGATACAAGTTAAGTTAACGGTTTATTAAGAGGAGAATCATATTCTATAGGTTTGACAAGTCAAGTAAGAATTAATTATTACTAATCAAGTGCTTGATAGCAACGATTAGCTTAATTAACTCTTAATAGCTCATATTCAAACAAAATAGCAAACGATATTCAAATGACTTGAAATTTTGCGTGGATGATTTCTAAGTGAGTTATAAGGATCTATTAAGAAAAATAGGCAATTTTACCCTTGTAGGCCCATCATATTATTTCAACGATAAAATAATAAAAGGGTTTTGGCTCATCGGATAAAAGTTATCAATTTTAATTCAAAATTTTATGGTATGTCCTCATAAATATACTAAGATAATCTGGAGAGTTTGATATCATTTGGCTTAAAAGATCATGAGATATGGATTTTTGAGCGTATCAAAAAGGGTATTTCGATTATTTGAACGAATTTTGAACTATGCACTTAAGTTGACTTATGTACACCAAATATTTTTTTATGCAAAAATGAGATGAATGACGTGATACAGAAGCATTGCCATGATAAGGATGTAAGATTTTGATCCAAAAAATGATGCAAGGGTAAATTCGCAAATCGCTGCTTTGCTGGGATGTCACACTAGCATAGGATAGCTAAGTTGTGACAGATTATCATGCATGACACTGACATGTGAGATGTGGTGATGTGTCTCAATCACCGAGAATGGAGATTCTCCAGATGTATGTCATGAGCGCATATAATGATATGTGTAGTACATGACCACGTTTGAATTCTCTATAATATGTCACCTATGGAGATGGAGAATTCAAACTGTTACATGGTCCTTTTGACTTGATGATATTGTATGTCACGCCCCGCTTCCCAATAGACGGAAACGGTGACGTGGTAAGCCCGTAACGTATTTACTATGAAATAAATACGTTACGCATAATTAAGCAATATAATAATGAACAAGAATGACAAGAATAATAAAATGAAATATCAACTTTATTTACATTCAACTTTATATACAACTGTTTGTAAAAAAAGATACAATGATATAAAGCAAATGCATAAACAATAGCATACAGAAAATAAGTGCAGGAAGAACTAGTAGTCAGGCAGAGCTGTAAGCTGGTCCAAGTCCTCCTGGCTCGGCTCTATCTCCTCAGAGTCCGGTCCTCATGACGAACATTCTAAAGAAAGAAACAGAAAGGAATGTCATCAGCGAACTAGCGCTCGGTAAGTCCCAAAAGAAGAAATAGAAGACAGTATGTAATTGTGAAATGAACAGGTAAAGTTGTATATGATCCGTTCACAGGTATATAATAGTTATTCTAACGTGGTTATTCGTAGTTTGATAAGGAAAGTGTTCATGTATATGAGAGGAGTCCATCTTACCCCGTGGACTATGGTAACATGTAGTACAAAGTCTCGTCATAACCCATGGAACAACGACACGTGAATTCATGTAGGTGTCTTTTAAAGTGACCTCTCGTGCCACGATATACATTCTGTACCAATCTACCACTTTATCCCCGCGTATTGTATTGTATAGATTAAGATTATAGTTCTTGGCCGAATCCATAGATATAAAATGTTCGGTTTCATGTTCAGGATGTAATCATGTGTTCAAGTAGTCATGTTGAGTTCATATCAAGTTATAACTATGGTTCGGTCAAATCGAATCAAGTATGCAAGTTTGAGTTTGATGTTTGAATTCGAGTATTCATGTTCATGATCAAGTATTCAAATTCGTGTTTGATTTTGGATTCAGGTTTGAGTTTGGACTCAGATTGAGTCAGACACTTGTAAATTGATTTAACTCTTGAATTCTTAGGTTCGGAAGTAATCGGCAACTGCTGCACATGGACGACAGAATTTGTGTCTTTTTCCAAGACAATTGCCATTGATAACTTCATTAAGTTATCTAACCTGAATAGGCAAGCACTCACTTTATTCAGCTCCCTGGGGCTCAAAAGAATTGATCCTGCTTAAACCTATATTTACTAGAGTTTTTAAAATATTGTTTTGTATATCTCGAGGGGGTTTTATGGAAAATATTTTAATATAGTTTAAAAATAAATCTCGAGGGTGATTTATAACATTTAGGGTTTTCATGAGCATGTGTTTTAATTATAAGGGTATTTTAATGATAGATACTTAGTTTAAAAAAGTTTGTGGTATTTTATTGAAAATTAGACTTTTTTGGTAACTTGATGGCATTTTATTAACATTTTTTAATCTTTCATTTTAAGAAAAAAATTGTTTCATAATATTTTGAAAATATAGATTTATGATTTTTTTATAATTTTCAAAAATTAATTTTGTTTAGAAAAGTCGTGTTTTATTAAAAACCGTATTTTATTTCCTTTCGAGATCGAATACTCCGTGAAGAGTTCTGCATCTCGCTCAATTATCCTAAGGATGTGCGATAATCCACACCATTCATTAGCGGGTCTCCTAACGAGAGTTATAGAGACGTATTTGCCAAGAATTACAAAATGCCGTTTTAAAAGAAACCCGATTTTTTTTAAAAGATGTGGTATTTTATTGTAAAAATTATTGTTTGAACCAACTATATATAAATGTAGATATCGTGTTATGAAACTAAGGTGTGCGTTTAGGATAGGTCGTTACCCCGTAAATTTTTCCTTAAGATATTGTTTTAACAATATCGAAAAGAACTGATAATAAAGTTCAAGGTATTTTAATGAAAAAGTTCGATTATTTTCGTTTCACATGAAAATTTTGGTTAAACCCGAATCTAAATATTTGTAATTAAAGTTACAAGTAATGTGGTAAAATTAGATTGACCAATATATAAAGGAAAAGGGAGTTCTAGGTTTTAGAAAAGAAAAGTATCGGTAATAACTCCATTTTACCGATATATGATTTGGAGATAAATTTCAATAAAAAGAAAGAGAGTTAGGAGGGAATTACTATTTGGAAATCTCAAGAAAAGAATAAAGAAGAAGGGAGGGGTTTCGTGGCGTCGCTGGAGCTCCGGAAATGGCTTCCTTCTTCGACGGAACAAGTTTGGTCGCTGACTTCACTTGACTCCACTTGCATTTAGGAACTTTTTGAGTGAATTTTTGCTAGAATTTCATAATGGTGAAGAGCTAAAGCATGGGGTGGTATTTATAGTGAAGAATTAGGGTTTGAAAATTAAAATTTTGGATTAAAAAGATATTAAATGGTGAAATGAAGGGTCTCTATTTGATTGCAGAGAAATCAAACAGTCCAGAGGAGTTAAGGGGAGCAGAACGGACAAGTGTGCAAAGCACGGAGGCAAACGAGCTCATCTCGACCGTCGGCGCCGACCATATGGGCATTTTGGCCGGTCGGATATAAGGAAAATGCCTCGAGATTCATGCCACGTGGGTTTTTCTGTGTTTACTCCATTTTGCGCATGTTTGATTTTTTTGAAACTTTTCATTTCCCCGTGTATTGTGCGGGAAACTCTTGGGCTTCCAAAAATTAAAAAGAAAAATCAGAAAAAATAATTGTGTCTGATAGGATTCGAATGCACAGGCTATATCACAGCAGTATAGAGGCTTTACCAGTGAGCTACAAATCGTTTCTTGTTTTTATTTAACAAAAGTAATTTTTAACTCTTACACAGGATGTAATACTCTTTTCTATATATTAACGAGAAAATTTCTGTACAGTGATTTCAGAGTCGTTACATTCTACCTTCCTTATAAAAATTTCGTCCTCGAAATTTACAATTACATAGGGACTAATTTTCAAATAGGTAAAGGTATCGTACGCATATCCTCTTCTCTTTCCCAAGTTGATTCTCTTGGAGAATTCTTTCTCCACATCACTCGGACCAAGTTTACCTCCTTATTCCGTAATGTCTTCGCATTTCGGTCCAGGATCTCAACTTGTTGTTGCTCGCAGTGTCACACCCCGTTTCCCAGTGTACGAGTAAGGAGATGCGACGATGCCCGCAACGTATTTACTCAGAAGTAAATACGTTAAGCGTAAATAAGAAATATAATAAATGTACACAGAAAATGACAAAACATATAAATCAACAACTTTTTATTGATTAAACATTCTTTACAATACACTAGAAAGTAAATACAATACTGGAAAGCAATGCTTAAACAATGGCATGAACTGAAAGTAAAAGTATATATAAGTGATCTAGAGCTCTGGGTCCTCAATGAACTGCTCCAAATCGTCCTGGCTAGGCTCGATCTCCAGAGAGTCGGGTCCTTCTGACAACATTCTAAAGAAATTAGAGAAAAGAAATGTCATCAGCGAACAATCACTCGGTAAGTCCCAAAAGAGAGAGAGAAAATAGAGTGGACAATTAAAGAGAATATAACTGTATAATATATGTTTGTTATGCTAACGTAGTTATTTGTAGGTTGGTACAGAATGTGGCAGTGTATACGAGAGGAGTCAAACTTGCTCCGTGGACTAAGGTATATGGAGTACAAGGCCCCGTCCAAACCCACGGGACAACGGCAACGGATGTTCAGGTTAGGTGTATTCTAGTGACTATTATCGTGCCACTTTTAACACATTCCGTACCAGTCTACCCCTTTAAAAATCCCGTAATGTATTTTGTATTGATTTTAATGATTTGTAGATATAAGACTTGCCGAGACCATAGTATAGATTGTTCATGTAAATAGATAAAGATGTAAACGGATAGTCATGTACTCAAGTCAATATATATCCATAGTTCAGTCAAATCAAGTCATGTTGATATTAGATAGTATTCTGATATTCATGTTCAAGTTCCAGTATATATGGATTCATGTTGTATTGGAATTATATTTGAATTGTATGTAGGTTGGAATTGTATTCAGATTAGACTGAGACTCAGATTGAGTCAGACACTTAAACAGAATTGGATTCCTGAATTATGTTTTGGAGTTATCGGTAACTGCTGCACATGGACGGCAGGATTTATGACTTTTTCCAAGCCAATTACCATTGATAACTCCGTTTTAGTTTTCTACCTTAAATAGGCAAGCACCCACTTTCTCCGGCTCGCTGAGACTCAAGAAAATTGGTCCCGCTTAAACCTATATTTACTAGGGTTTTTAATGTAAATTAATATAACTTGAGAGGGTTTTATGAAAAATAGTTTTAGTATACTTTCAAAAAAACCTCAAGTATTTATTTATCGTATTTAGGGTTTTCATGGATATAATTTTTAAAAGTGAGGTAATCTAGTGAATAAATACCTAGCTTGAATAATATATGGTATTTTTGTGTAAATTTGACTTGTATGGATTCTTGATGGTATTTTCATGAAACTTGTGATTTTTTTTCTTTTGTTTGGAAAAACGTGAAATTTATTATATATTTAAAATAGTTGATTTGATAATATTTATATATAATTATAAAAAATAAAATTTATTTATTAATAGAAAAATCACGTTATTCTTAAAAATTGCATTAAAAATTCCATCGAGATCGGATGCTCCGTCAGGAGGTATGCATCTCGCTCTACTAGTTTTGAGGATGTGCGATAACCCACACCATCTCGATCGGGTTCCCCAAAATGGGTTGTAGAGGCTTAATTGCAAGGAATGTAAATAATACAAATTTAAAGAATGCGGTTTTTAATAGTTTATGGTATTTTAATGTAAAAGTCGTTTTGTCCCAAAAATATTGTTAGAAGGAAATCGTGCTATATCAAGATGCGTGTTGTGAGAGGTAGGTCATTATCTCGTGAGATTTTCCTAAAGGTAGTACAAGCAAATATGATAAAAGATGTCGTATGTAAAGTTTGTGCTATTTAAACGTAAAAGTGCAATAAAAGTGATTTTATATGGAGTTTTGAATTAAAACTTGTTTCTAATAATTGTTTAATGTTTAACAAGTAAAGTACAATGATTTAGATAAATAATTCTTAAGAAAAATAGTTAGTTTAAGAAGTTTTAGAAATGAATATCGGTATAACTCCACTTACCGACATCGTTGAAAAGAAAAAGTTTTGAGAGGTGAAAAGAAGAGAGTGGAGGAGACTTACTAGATGAAATGAGAGAGGGGAGGTTGAGGAAGGATTTGGAGGTTTTATGGAGTCGCGGGGTCGCCGGAATCGTCGCCGGAACTTGATCTTGGGTTAACTCCACTTGTACTCTTCTTTGACTTGAAAATTTTTGAGAATTTTGAACAATAGATTTCAGAATGGAGAGGGCTAGGGTATGATGTGGTATTTATAGGAGAAATTATGGTTTTGAGGATCGAAGAAAGGTATTAAAAATGCATTTAAAATAGAAATAAATAGTGAAATTATACTCTCTGGATAAATGCAGATAAATCAAACAGCATAGAAGTAGTGGGGGTAGGCTAAAGGACCGGTGTTAAAAATATGGGAGCATTCCTGAAGAGGAAGCCCGGCGGCTCCGGCTCAAACAACGATCTTGCCGGTCGTTGTGTTGAGGTAGGGTGTGGGATTCTTGCTACATGCCTAGGTCGCTGTTAATACAATTTTCTACATGTTTATTTTCTGTGACTTTTCATTTTTACGTGTATTGCACGTGTAAAATTTTGGGCTTCCAAAAAGTTCAAAAGAAAAATCATTAAAAATAATATGTGGCTGATGGGATTCGAACATATGGGCTACGTCATAGCAGTGCAAGGCTTTACCAGTGAACTACAAATTGTTTCATGTTTGTAACACCCTAGTTCATTTATACCAATTCTAGTATTCTTTATTTATGGTATTTTTTTGATTTATTGTGTTTTGGGTGCGAATAGTGTATTTGACATTTGTATTTGCATCCGACCCGACCCGCATGCTTGAAACCAGTCTTGATTCATGTTTATAATTTATCCTGACCTGTTATATGGACTCGTGCACTTTCATTTATTTGTACATTGCATACTCGCATTTTATCTAGCATCTGTATTTTAATATAATATGTTAAGTCACATAAAATATTTTAAAAATACATTGCATGGCCTGCATGATACCCCTAACCCTGTGGTCGCATCCGCGCATCTTGTTCTCGTCCCGTTCAGTGAAACGAACTTGTTTGGATGACTACGTGCACGTGCATGCATCCGTTCTTGGGGGTATGCATTTTTCGTTACCCGGATATCCAACTTTAATTTTGGTCGACATGTATATTTTTCTTATTTTAAAACTGAATTTTAGACCCGACCCGGGCATGTTTTGGACTATGTTTGTATTTACCAGAATATCAAATTTTATTTATATAATATTAATTTTATAAACTGATACAAATTAAAATTTAGTTATCTAATAAAAGATTTTTTAAATTTAAATCCAAACTAATTTCCTAACAAACTAACAACCCCTTTCTCTCTCTCTCCTCTGCATATATATATTTATATATATTTTATTTATTTATTTTTTTCTTTCATTATTTAATACGCTGCCTCTTCTTCTTACTTATTCTTCTTCTTTCTTTTTCTTGATCTTGTTTCTTGATTCCGGTGATCACCGCTGGAGCCGTGCTCATCGCTGACGATCCGAGTGATCCAGTGAACGTACCCTGCCTGTATGATCACCCTCTTGCTTTGCCTGGACCCGTCCCGCGTGCCGCGTGTGCGTTGCGACGATTTACCGACGTCGGACGTACCGTTAGTATCCGTCGCGTGATTCGATTGAGGCAAGTTTATCTTGCTACATGCTATGTTACTGTATTTACATCTATTTGAATAAATATAGCACTTGTATTTTAAATCATGCATCCCACATTATCATTTTGCATGTTTAACCGTTTTCGGATATTCGTATGCATCCGTACAAGTTATTTCATATCTAGTGCATGCAAATTTATCTTGATACATGCTAAACTACAATATACTGCACCCAATTGAATAATAACATTTTATATTGTTTAATTGTACATCCCACATTTACCAGTTTATCATTTTACGGTTATATGACATCCGTATGCATCCATATCAGTATTTACATAAGTATTCGCATGCTAAATCATCTTGCCACATGCTAGGTATAGTATTATGCATCCATATGAGTAAAATGTTACCCGTTCACCCATTGTACATCCATACTAAAGTTTTACTGTTTTCGGATACCCGTTTGCATCCATATCATTTAAAATATATATCGTCGTAATATTTCTTATTATTATCTTTAATTAGTTTATAATCTGCATTTTTTAATGTTATACAAAATATAGTTTGAAAATATTATAGTTTACACATGAAACGTCGTTGCAAAGCGGATACGACAAATCTGAAATTTGCTGTACACCTTACCTTATAAAATTCATTATAAATCATAGAAAAATTATTAGTATACACTCTTTAGTTCTTTACCGAAGATAACTCAAAATAATATAACTCTATAAAATATTTACTTGCAAAATAAATTTTTTAAATAACGTAAAATGCAAATGAAAATATATCTAAACTGCTATCCAGGGAAATTCCAGCAGCAAACTTTCAATTTCGAATGTTCATAACTTTTTGTAGAAACAACCTGAGATATTTAAACTTATAAAAATGAAAACCTTATTGAATTATCTTTGTTTTGGTATAAGACACGTCCCTTTTGGAGAACGTTTGTTATTTTTAAGCTATTTTACAAATCAGGGTGACGTTGAATTTCTGAACGGAACTTTCTTGTGCATGGTTAATCAATACCACTTTTATAGTTATTAATCGGTTTGAATATGTTATCCATGTTAATATTATTATATCAATATCTATTTAATAAATAATAGTGCTTGAATTTTAATATTCAGCAAATTTTACCGATTTACAGTTTTATAGTATCCGTCTGTATCCGTATGGTTTATTACATATCTAGTTGCATGCCGAGACCATATTATTTCATGTTACTATTGTATTAGTGCACCATGCTTGATAATTGTGCATCCTAATTAGTCATGATGTGACTCCTGATCGATATTTGTGCATCTATGCTTTTATTGTACATCCGTACTTTCACCTTAATTCAATACTTGCTACAGTTTGATTATGAGCATCCGTTTGACACCTGTGCACTACTTGACATGACCTGATATACCACTACTTGACATAACTTGATACATGTACACTACCTGACATGACCTGATATATCACTACTTGACATGTTACCTGATCCTGTTTCTAATGCCGACAATCCTAACATGTTGTCCCGATGGACATATCATGTTGTCTGTATAGACAAACATGTTCCTGCTTGATCCTGTATTGGCATTAGCTTCAGATTTATCAATACCTGACTTGAACACATAACTTGGGGGTATGGGGAAATCATTGATGAAACCTGACTTGTAACTCGACAGTTCGATACTTATACTGATCAGTTTTACGGGCTAGGCCAGCCCCGGGATGATGTTGCTGACATCATTCGTCTGTACATGTTATTTGTTTACTGCCTAGCGGCACGTCTCGGATTCAGCCCGAGAGTCTTGACCGTGGTCCCGGGCATGCACGGGATACTATTGAGTTACATCGACGATTCATTAAATTGATTTCAAAGACTTGAGAGTAGTTAACCCAGTAGTTTAGTTCAGATTACTCACCGCACGTCACATGTGCTTATACCCTTCACTGTTTCTTATTCGTGTTACCGTTATACTTTTATTACTGTTCATACTCATGCCTGCATGACTTGTTACCCCTGATTATATTATTGTTGATATTATGACGCACTGACATCTGGATTTTGCATGGCCCAGATCCTCTACCTTTGTCGCAGGCTGATCAAGAGTATTTCCGCCGTCAGGCCGAGCAGTGATGATCCAGTTAGTATCCAGTTTAGTTATGTTTTACTTTCCATATGGTTTTTCTCTTTGGATTTATTTCTTCCGCATATTATTTCTCGACTCGTTTATTCTGGCTCATGGACATGTACTAGATAGTTTATTTTATTTTCCTGTTCTTGATATCTCTATACAGCCGTAATGTGACTGTAGAGGGATGTTTCCTATCCACAGGTAGCATGGTTGGCTCTGTCATGTGCCTATCTTAGCGTACTCTGGGAAGTGGGGCGTGACAATGTTGTTTTTCCAAACAAAATAATACTTAAAGTATACTCAGGCTTGTAAATACTCCATTCGGCACATTAACTTTAAGAAAATTTTGTACATTAAAACAGAGTCGTTATACGCAGGTTAAGTCAGTTTGTACTGTGAGCTCTGAGTGATCGAGTATATGGCTGGGGTCGCCCACATATCGTCGTAGCTGAGATATGTGGAATACGTTGTGCACTCTTTCCAATGAGGGTGGTAGTGCTAAACGGTATGCCACTTCTCCAACTCGTTCAAGTATATCGAATGGTTCTATATATCTTGGACTGAGTTAACCCCTCTTGCCAAAATGGATCACTCCTCTGTTTGGAGAAATCTTCAGGAATACATGGTCTCCAGGTTGGAACTCTAGATGTCGGCGCTTTGTATCTGCCCAATACTTCTGTCGATCTTGGGCGATGCGCATTCTTTCCCTAATCGTGCAAACTACGTTCACAGCTGCCACGATCATCTCTGGTCCAAGAAGTCCGCGATCTCCAACGTCGTTCCAACTCAGCGGGGAACGATACTTCCGTCCGTAGAGTGCTGCGAATGGTGCCATCGCAATGCTTGCTTGATAACTGTTGTTGTATGAAAACTCCACAAGGTGTAAGTGATCTTCCCACGAACCTCCGAAGTCTAACATATAAGCTGTTAGCATATCTTCCAGTATCTGAATTGTTCGCTTGGACTGTCCGTCCGTTTGTGGATGATACGCCGTGCTGAAATTCAGACTTGTTCTCAGGCTAGCTTGCATACTCTGCCAAAAATGTGATCGGAATCTTGTATCATGATCAGAGACGATGCAAACAGGTACTCCATATAATCTCACGATCTCCTCCATGTACTTCTTTGCTAACATCTCGGTTGACTGGCCAACTCGAAATGGAATAAAATGAGCCGACTTGGTGAGTCGATCCACAATAACCCAAATTGCGTCGTTAACCTTTGTGTTGCGAGGGAGAGCAGCAACGAAGTCCATGGTAATGTGCTTCCATTTCCATTCTGGAATTGTAACGGCTGAAGTAGACCAGCAGTTCTATGATGTTCATCCATCACTTGCTGACACACCAAACACTTGGCTACGCTTCTTACTACTTCGTGCTTCATTCCATAGCACCAGTAGTGTTGCCGTAGATCCTTGTACATCTTCATACCACCGGGGTGTACCGAATACGGAGAGCTGTGAGCTTCTTTCATCAACTCTTCTCGAATAGGTCCAACTGGCATGCATAAACGACTTCCATATCGTAAGGATCCATCTTCGTGGATGACGAAGTCAGTTAGAAATCCACTTTCTACTTATTCTCGGATCTTTTCTAGCTTGGCAACATTTGCTTGAGCTGCCTTGATCTGATTTACAAGAGTGGACTAGACTTGTAAGTGCATCAAAGATGAAGCGTTACCTGGCATAACTACTTCGATCTCTAATCCATGCAGTTCTTGTAGTAGCTTCCATTGAGCGGTGGGGTTCATTGCTAATGGCTGGCAACTAAGTGCATCAGGAACTACATTTACGTTCCCGGGATGATATTGTAGGTTGGTGTCGAAATCCACCATAAGTTCTAACCATCTTCTCTGCCGCATGTTTAGTACCTTCTGAGTAAATGCATACTTCAGTGTAACGACTCCGATTTTACTGTACAAATTTTTTTTAAGTTAATGTACAGAAAAGAGTTTACAAGCCTGAGTACAATTTATAAGTTATTTTTGTTTAAGAATAGCAAGAAACAACTTGTAGCTCATTGGTAAAACATTGCACTGCTGTGACATAGGCCTTGTGTTCGAATCCCCTCAGGTACATTATTTTTTTCTGATTTTCTTTTAAACTTTTTGGAATCCCAAAAGTTTACACGTGCACTGCACATAAAAATGAAGAAAATAAACATATGCACAATGTTATTAACAGCGAGTTGGACACGTAGCGAGAATCCACCGGCCTAGCTCACACAACCGACCGGCGAGATGTAGGATTCGGCCGGCGCCGATGGTCATCCGTCGGTGAAAAGCCCCCGTGTTTTGCACACCAAACCCTAGGCCTACCCCCATTACCCATGCACTGTTTGATTTCTCTGAAATTAAACAGAGACTTCAATTTTACCTTTAAATCCAATTTAAATGCATTTTAATTCATTCTTTCAATTCCAAAACCCTAATTCCACACTATAAATACAACTCCATACCCTAGCCCCTCCCCATTATGAAAATTCTACCAAAAACCCTCAAATTTTCTCAAGTACAAATGGAGTAGAAGTGGAGTTAGCCAAAGACCAACTTCCGGCAAGGAATCGAGCAAGTTCCAGCGATCGCGCGACGCCACGACAACTACACCCTCTTTTTCTATCTCATCTTCATCTTTCTAGCTTGTAAATCCCCTCTTATCATCCCCCTTCTTCTCTAGAATCTCTTTTCAAAACAAATATCGGTAAGTGGAGTTGGTACCGATGTAAATCTTCTAAACTATAAAATCTCACTTTTTAATTACATATTGTTCATCCAACTTTTAAATAATATTTGTAACACTATTATAAATGTTTAGAAACAACTTTCACTCTAAAATATCATGTTAAATAACTTAAATCTCACTTTTACATGAAAATACCATGAACTTTATATACGTCATTTTTTATTCCTTTGTTTGTATATACCTTTAGAAAACATCACGGGATAATGACCTACCCCTCACATACACACATGTTTACATACCACGATACTCTTTTGAACATATTTTGTGGCAAATACAATATTTCATTAAATACCATCGACTATAAAAAAACGATTTTCTTTTAAATAGTATTATTAAACTCTTTGCGATCATACTTCTACAACTCATTTGGGGAACCCGTTATTGGATGGTGTGGATTATCGCACATTTTTGGGCTAGTAGAGCGAGATGCATACCTCCTCACGGAGCATTCAATCTCAAAAGATTTTTAATACGATTTTTAAGAAAAACAAAATTTTCCACTTAATAATAAAATTAATTTTTTATAATTACATAAATATTATCAAACCACATATTTTCAAGATATAATAAAATTCCATGTTTTCTAAAATATAAAAGAATGACAAGTTTCATCAAAATACCTTCAAGTTATCCAAAAGACAAGTTTTACACTTAAATACCATCAACTATTCAAGTTAAATTAAAATATCTGAAATCTTAAAAGTTACATCCATGAAAACCATAAATAAAATAAATATCTTCTCAAGCATTATGGGTTTAAGCGTGATACATATGGGTTGACTTGACTGGACCAATTCTCTTGAGCTATATAAAACACCCTCAAGCTATATAAAACACTATTAAGGACTTTAATAAATATGGGTTTAAGTGGGATCAATTCTCTTGAGCCTCAGGGAACTGGAGAAAGTGAGTGCTTGACTATTTAAGGTAGAAAAACTTAACGGTGTTATCAATAGTAATTGTCTTGGAAAAAGACACAAATTCTGCCATCCATGTGCAGCAGTTATCAATAACTCCCAAACCTAATTCAGGATCCAAATCAGTTCTAAGTGTCTGACTCAAGTTTGAGTCTAAATCAAACTTGAATTCATTTTAAACCAGAATACAATTCAAACATGAATCCAAACCCTAATCTGTATACTGAATATACCAGAACAAGATCAACATCCAAACATGACTTGACTTGACCGGACCATGGCTATAACTTGGCTTGATTACATTCCTACTTGTTTATATCCTGAACCTGATTACATAAACAACTTGTATCCATGGTCTCGGCAAGTCTGATAACTATAATTCAATACAATACATTACGGGGTTTTAACGGGGTAGATTGGTATGGAATGTATTAAAATTGGCACGATGATGGACACTAAAAGACACCTACCTGAACTCTCGTGCCGTTGTCCCGTGGGTTTTGACGGGGCCTTGTACTTACCTGTTACCATAGTTCACGGGATAGTTGGACTCCTCTCGTATACACTGATACCTTCTGTACCAAGCTACAAACAACTACGTTACCAGTTCTTTCTCTTTACTTGTTCTATTCCATTCTTCATTTTGGGACTTACCAAGCACTAGTTCACTGACGGCATTCCTGTCTCTTTCTTTTTTTGGAATGTTCGTAGAGAGGACCGGATTCTCAGGAGACCGAGCCCAGCCAGGAGTACTTGGAGCAGATTGATGCACAGTCAGACTACTAGTCTACTTATACTTATTTTCTTTTCATATGCCATTGTTTAGACATTGCTTTCGATCATTGTAATTTTCTTTTCAGTTGTATGTAATGAATGAATGTTAATAAAAGTGATGTTTATATTACATCTCTTGTCATTCTTATGCATTTATTTATATTGCTTATTTACGCTTAACGTGTTTACTTCTGAGTAAATACGTCGCGTGCCCGTCATGTCTTTTTCTTCATACACTAGGAAGCGGGGCGTAACATTCAGACTCTTATGGTCAGTGTATATATCCACTAGTTCTCCCAATAGATAGTGGCGCTAAATCTTGAGTGCAAAGATGACGGCTGTTAACTCCAGATCATGTGTTGGATAGTTGCGCTCATGAACCTTTAGTTGTCTTGATGCAAAAATTACAACTTTTCCATGCTGGTGTAGAACACATCCTAATTCTTTATCGGACGCATCACAATGTACTACGAATCCTCCCGATTGATCCGGTATTACAAGGATAGGTGCAGAAATTAATCTCGACTTGAGTTCTACAAAAGTTTATCACATGCTTCTGACCACATGAATATTTCATCTTTACATGTGAGCTTGGTCAGGGGTGCTGCGATCTTTGAGAAGCCTTAAATGAATCGTCGGTAGTATCCTGCTCATCCCACGAAATTTCATATATCTTTCACCATCTTTGATGTTGACCACTCGCTGACCGCTGACACCTTGCTGGATCTACAGAGATTCCTTCACCTGAAATATGTCTGAGAAATCCGACTTGATCTAGCCAAAATTCACACTTGCTATATTTGGCGTAGAGCTGGTGTTGTCGTAATATATCTAGGACAATGCGTAAGTGCTCAGCGTGTTCCTTCCGATTCTTTGAATATACCAGAATGTCGTCGATGAAGATAACAATTAACCTGTCTAAATACTCTCGGAAAACATGGTTCATCAGGTTCATAAAGATGGAAGGTGCATTGGTCACTCCAAACGGCATTACGAGATATTCATAATGACCATAACGAGTCCTAAATGCCGTCTTCAGAATGTCGGACTCTTTGACCTTCACCTGATGATAACCTGAACGAAAATCTAGTTTTGAAAAGACACAAGACCCACTTAACTGATCGAAAAGGTCATCGATGCATGGTAGTAGATACTTGTTCTTAATCATCACTTCGTTCAGAGCTCGATAATTCACACACATCCTGTAAGAACCTTCTTTCTTCTTCACGAGTAACATCGGAGATCCCTAACTTGAAGTACTGGGTCGAATCCAACCTTTCTTCAGTAGTTCGTCCAACTGAATACGGATCTCCTTCAATCCTTCCGGACTTAATCGGTATGGAGCTTTGATTATAGGTTACGCACCAGGTTGTAAATCAATACTAAACTCAAGAGCGCGATCAGGAGGCAAACCTGATATGTCTTCAGGGAACATGTCACGCCCCGCTTCCCAGTATACGGAGAAGTAGACGTGACGGGTCGCGACGTATTTACGTAGAAGTAAACACGTTAAGCGTAAATAAGACATATAAATGAATACACAAGAATAACCAGAGATGTAAAATAATAACAACTTTTATTAACATTCTTTCTTTACATTACAACTGATTTGAAAAGAAAATGTACAATGATAAAAGCAATGTCTAAACAGTGGCATACGAATAAAAAAGGAAATAAGTTCAAGTAAAAACTAACAATCTGGCTCCTTTGTGAACTGATCCAAGTCCTCCTGGCTGGGCTCGGTCTCCTGAGAGTCGGGTCCTCCTGACGAACATTCCAAAAAAAGAAGGAAACATGAATGTCGTCAGCGAACTAGCGCTCGGTAAGTCCCAAAGATAAGATGGAATAGAACAGGTAAAGAGGAGAGAACTGGTAATATAAACAGGTATATGTTTGCTATACTAACGCAGTTGTTTGTAGTTTGGTATAGAATGTATCGGTGTATACGAGAGAAGTCCAACTTGCTCCATGGACTATAGTAATCGGAAGTATAAGGCCCCGTCAAAACCCACGGGACAACGGCATGGATGTTCGGTAGGTGTCTTTTAGTGACCATCTCGTTCAACTTCTGATACATTCTGTACCAGTCTATCCCGTTAAACCCCGTAATGTATATTATATAAATTGTAGTTATCAGACTTGCCGAGACCATGGATATAAATTTTTTATGTAAACGGTTTCAAGATGTATCATGTAGTCATGTAGTCAAGTCATAGCCATGGTTCGGTCAAGTCAAATCATGTTGCATGTTGATATTGTTCTGGTATTCAGGTTCATATTTAGTATATTGGATTCATGTTGACTTGGATTCATGTTTAGATTGGATTCAGATTGATTTGGACTCAGACTTGAGTCAGACACTTAGAACTGATTGGATCCTGAAATAGGTTAAGGAGTTATCGGTACCTGTTGCACATGAACGGCAGGATTTGTGTCTTTTTCCAAGACAATTACCATTGATAACTCCGTTAAGTTTTTCTAGCTTAAATAGGCAAACACTCACTTTCTCCGGCTCTCTGAGACTCAAAAGAATTGATCCCACTTAAACCTATAGTTACTAAGGTCCTTAATGTAATTTATATAACTCGAGGGTGTTTTATGAAAAATGTTTTATATACTTTCAAAATAAATCTCAAGTAATTATTTATGTTCTTTAGAGTTTTCATGGATGTGAATTTTAAAGAGAGGGGTATATTAGTGAATATTAATTTAGCTTGAACAGTTCAAGATATTTTAGTGTAAGACTTGTCTTGTATTGATACTTGATGGTATTTTGATAAAACTTGTCATTCTTTTATCTTTTTAGAAAACATGGACTTTTATTATATCTTAAAAATATGTGTTTTGAAATATTTATATATTTATAAAAATTAATTTTTATTATTAAATAGAAAATCTCTTTTTTCTTAAAAATCGTATTAAAATTCTTTCGAGACTGAATGCTCCGTAAGGAGATCTGCATCTCGCTCTACGAGTCCGAGGATGTGCAATAATCTGCACCATCGAATACTAGGTTCCCCAAAATGGGTTGTAGAGGCATAATTGCAAAGAGTTTGATAATACAATTCAAAGAACAATCGGTTTTTATAGTTCATGGTATTTAAATGAAATATTGTATTTGCCACGATAATATATTTCAAAGAGAATCGTGCTCTGTAAATATGTGTGTATGTGAGGGGTAGGTCATTATCCCGTGAAGTTTTCTAAAGGTATGCTAAGCAAAATGTTTAAAAGATGATGTATATAAAATTCATGGTATTTAAATGTAAGAGTTTATTTAAAGTTATTTAACATAGAGTTTTAGAATGAAAATTGTTTCTAAATATTAGTTTAATGATTAGCAAATAAAGTATAGAAACATGAATGAGCAATTCTTAAGAAAAATTATAGTTTCAAAGATTTTAGAATCAAATGTCGGTATAACTCTACTTACCGACATGTTTTGAAAAAAGAACTTTTATTGTAGAAAGAGAGAAGAGGGGTGGGACTTACTAGCTAGAAGGAGAGAGGAGAGGTAGAAAAAAAAGGTGGTAGCCTTCGTGGCGTCGTGGGGTCGCTAAAACTTGTGTAGATCCTCGGCAGAAGTCGTTCTTGGGCTAACTCCACTTGTACTTAGAAAATTTTGATATTTTTGACTAGAATTTTCAGAATAAGGAGGGGATAGAGTATGGGATTGTATTTATAGTGTAGAATTATGGTTTTAGAATTTAAAGAATGAATTAAAATGCATTAAAAATTAGATTAATGGATGAAATCGAAGTCTCTGTTAATTTACAGAGAAAACAAACAGTATGGGGTTAATTGGGGTAGGCCAAGAGTCATATGGGCAAAGCACGGGGGATTTTACCCACGGTTGACCCGATGCCGCCGGCCTAAAGAGGCATCTCGCCGGCCAAGTGCTTGAAGGGGACCGTCGGATTCTTGCAACCTGTTCTACTCGATGTACACAACATTTTACACATGTTTATTTTTCCTGACTGTTCATTTTTACGTGTAGTGCACGTGTAAACTTTTGGGCTTCTAAATATTTAAAAGAAAAAAGCAGTAAAAATAATATGTGGCTGATGGGATTCGAAAACAGAAGCTACGTCACAGCAGTGCAAGAGCTTTACCAATGAGCTACAAGTGCTTTCTTGCTGTTCTTAAACAAATTTAATTTATAACTCGAACGCGTTCGGTCAGTTTTTTGAGATCCGAACCTTCACTTTCACCTGTAGTTGCCCGTTTTGCTTTATGTACTCAGGCTAAGAAACTCCTTTCTATACATTAACTTAAAAAATTTCGTACAGTAAAATCAGAGTCGTTACATTCTACCCTCCTTATAAAAATTTCGTCCTCGAAATTTACAATTATATAAGGACTAATTTACAAATAAGTAAGGGTATCTTGCAAGTATGTCATCTTCTCGCTCCCAAGTTGATTCTCCTGGCGAATCTTTTCTCCACATCACTCGGACCAAGTTTACTTCCTTGTTCCTCAATGACTTTACCTTTCGGTCCAGGATCTCAACGGGTTGTTGCTCATAAGTTAAGTGTGTCTGTACAGTAAGCTCGGAGTAATCAAGGATGTGACTGGGGCCGCTCACATATCTTCAAAGCTGGGATATGTGGAACACATTGTGCACTCCTTCCAATGAGGGTGGTAGTGTCAAACGATATGCCACTTCTCCGACTCGTTCGAGAATGTCAAACGGTCCTATATATCTCGGACTGAGCTTACCCTTCTTACCAAAGCGAATTACTCCACGGTTTGGAAAGATCTTCAAGAACATGTGATCTCCCGGTTGGAACTCCAGGTGTCTACGCTTTGCATCAGCCCAGTGCTTCTGTCTGTCTTGGGCTATGTGCAATATTTCTCTGATCGTGCGAACTACGTCCACAGTTGACACGATCATCTCTGGTCCAAAGAGTTTCCGATCTCCGATGTCGTCCCAACTTAGTGGTGATCGACACTGAGGGCAGTAAATGGTGACATTCCAATACTCGCCTGGTAGCTGTTATTGTATGAAAACTCCACAAGATGTAGGTGATCTTCCCACGATCCTCCAAAGTCTAACATACAAGCTCTTAGCATGTCTTCTAGAAATTGAATTGTTCGCTCAGACTGTTCATCTGTTTTTAGATGGTAAGCTGTGCTGAAGTTCAGACTCATTCTCAGGCTAGCTTGCAAACTCTACCAAAACTGCGATGGGAATCTGGTGTCACGATCGGAGACGATGCAAACCGGTACTCCATGTAATCTCAAGATCTCCTGCATGAGTTCATGGGTATCAGAAATAGTACATCTTGAGGTTAAATCTTACATTAGATTCATGCTTACCTCTATATATGTAACACCCTAGTTCAATTATACCAGTTCTATTTTGAGTATTTCTTTATTTATGGTATTTTCCTGATTTATTGTATTTTGGGTGCGAATAGTGTATTTGACATTTGTATTTGCATCTGACCCGACCCGCTTGCTGGAAACTAGTCTTGATTCCTGTTTATCTTTTATCCTGGCTTGTTTTATGGATCCGTGCATTTTCAATTTTTTTATGTACTGCATACTGATAATATATCTGGCATCTGCATTTTTTTTAATATAACATTTAAAATCAAATAAAATATTTTAAAAATATCTAGCATGGCCTGCATCTTACCCCTAACCCTGTCGTAGTATCCGCACACCTTGTTCTCGTCCCGTTCAGTGAAACGGATTCGTTTGGATAGCTGCGTGCACGCTATGTGCATCCGTTCTTGGGGTTATGCATTTTTGTTACCCGGATATCCTGTTTTGGTTTTGGTTGATACGCATATTATCCGTATTTTAAAACTGGATTTTTAGACCCGACCCGGGCGTGTTTTGGACTATTTTTGTATTAGCCAAAATATCAAATATTTTACTAATATTATATTTTAATATTATTAACTGTTTAAAATTTAAATGACTAAAAAGATTTTTAAAACAATCTAATTTAACAATTTCTCTCCATCACTCTCTTTCTCTCTTCCTTTCTCTCTCCTCTCGCGAACACTGTTCTCGTGAGATCCCGTCACCTCCCTCACCACTATGGTCACCTCCCTCTTCTATTTCTCTTCTTCTTCTTTATAAACCCTACATGCCGACACGTGGTGCACTTGCGCTCCAGCACTCTGCGTTCGAGCGCAAAGCGCCCACGTGCCGACACGTGGCGCGCTTGCGCTCAAGCGCCCAGCGCCCACGTACCGACATGTGGCGCGCTTGCGCTCCAGCGCCTAGGCGCTGGCCCCACGCATCCTTTGGATGTCTTTTTCCCCCTTTATTCATATATACATGTATATATATACATATGTATACATATGTACACATACACATACTCCACGACACTGTCCCTGTTAGAAAAAAATTTCTAACGGGCCACTGCCCCGCACCCCGCAAGGGGGCTGCTAGCCCCCTTGACCCCCAGCCCGCTATCCGGGTAGCGGGACCCCCGTAAAAACTCTGCGTGGCTCCCGATATATCCAAACCCCCCTTCAAAACACAACACACGTACACTGCACATTGAGTTCGCATGACCAGTTTAACCCGTTAATCGGAGGTTCCCTCGCCC
Organism: Agapanthus africanus; assembly: GCA_030015575.1. Lineage (NCBI taxonomy): Eukaryota > Viridiplantae > Streptophyta > Magnoliopsida > Asparagales > Amaryllidaceae > Agapanthus > Agapanthus africanus. The sequence continues at coordinate 685,200,386 of JASDDO010000031.1, read as the reverse complement.
CAAAGGCGGGGGGTAATTAACGGCAGCTTAGTCCGCGGCTGCCGGAGATTCGGATCCCCATAATCATTAAACCCCGGCCTACCCTAGGCAGAGGGAATCTGTAGTACGCCTGACAAGCGTGCGCGTATTCCCATCTCAATGGGGTGACGAAAAACACCCTACACTGGGAAAGGTTTGGGATGTGTTTTGATGCAGCATAGGAAGGTTATAGCCTACGCATCAAGACAGTTGAAGACCCATGAGAAGAATTACCCAACTCATGATTTGGAGCTTGCAGCAGTGATTTTCGGTTTGAAGATTTGGAGACACTACTTACTGGGCGAAAGGGTCGAAGTATTCACCGATCACAAAAGCTTAAAGTATATGTTCACGCAGAAAGAGCTTAACATGAGGCAGCGTAGATGGTTGGAGCTGATGGCTGATTATGATCTTGATCTTAAGTATCATCTGGGTAAATTTAATATAGTGCCGAATGCGCTTAGTCGGTTGCCAGCAATTCGGATGTTGACTGCACAGAAGGAGCTTATTGAGGATTTTCGGATATTCGAGTTGGAGATTGTGCTACCGCATTCTTCGGGACAGTTGATGCAGCTGCAAGTACAGCCGTCGTTGAATAGGAGTATTAAAGCAGCGCAGTCGCACGATCCAAGATTGCAGAAGTTTCGAGAACAGGTTGAAGCGGGACTTCGAACGGACTTGTTGATTCATGATGATGGTTCGTTACGATATGGTAGCCGTTTGTGTGTGCCGAAAGGAGTCATTCGCGAAGAAGTTATGAAGGAGGCACACAGTTCCGCATATTCCGTACATCCAGGAGGCACGAAGATGTACCGTGATCTACGGCAGCATTTCTGGTGGGAAGTATGAAAATGGAGATCGGCCGTTTTGTACTGAAGTGCTTGGTGTGTCAGAAAGTTAAGGCTGAACATCAAAGGGTAGCTGGTTTATTGCAACCACTTCCGATTCCTCAATGGAAGTGGGAACATATAACCATGGATTTCGTGACAGCTTTACCGCGGAGTCCAAAGGGCTACAATGCAGTTTGGGTGATTGTTGATCGATTAACCAAGGCAGCTCATTTCATACCGTTTCGAGTTGGTCAGTCGACGGAAGCGTTGGCAGAGCGGTATATGCAGGAGATTGTGAGATTGCATGGAGTACCTGTGAGCATCGTTTCCGACCGTGATACTCGATTCTTATCGCACTTTTGGAGGAGTTTACAGGAAAGTTTGGGGACACGATTGAAGTTTAGCACCGCTTATCATCCTGAGACAGATGGCCAGTCGGAGAGAACGATCCAACTCTTGAAAACATGTTGAGAGCTTGCATGTTAGACTTCAAAGGTTCATGGGAGGATCATCTACACTTGGTGGAGTTCTCGTACAATAACAACTTTCAGGCGACTATTCAGATGGCTCCATTCGAAGAATTATATGGTCGCAAGTGTCGCTCACCTGTTTGTTGGGACGATGTCGGAGAACGAAGATTTTTGGGACCGGATCTTATCGTGCAAACCGTGGAGAAAGTCAATACGATCCGGAATCACATGAAGGCAGCACAAGATTGGCAGAAGAGTTAGGCCGATACATCGAGAAGACCTCTAGAGTTCGCTGTTGGTGATATGGTATTCTTGAAGATATTACCGACTAGAGGAGTGATTCGTTTTGGGAGTCGAGTCAAGCTTGGTCCTCGATTCGTGGGGCCTTTCGAGATCATGGAGCGTGTTGGAGAAGTGGCTTATCGATTGGCTCTACCGGAGCTCCGACCCCGTCTTATCTTTGACGAATGTTCATGACATGTTTCATGTATCTCACCTCCGTAAGTATGTTCGAGATGTAACACACGTGCTAGATCATTCGGAGCTGACTGTAAGGGAGGATTTGACCTTTGAGGAGCGACCGATGTCGATTGTTGATCGAAGAGAAAAGGTCCACAAGAACAAAATTATCCTTCTCGTACTTGTTTCATGGGGGAATCGCACACACGGAGAATCGACTTGGGAACGAGAAGATGAGATTCGACAGAAGTTTCCAGATCTCTTCTTGTAGATTCATGTTTCTTTATCTTTTCTTGTTCCTGGAATTTCGAGGACGAAATTCTTTTTGTAGTTGGGTATAATGTAACACCTTAGTTCATTTATACCAGTTCTATTTTGAGTATTTCTTTATTTATGGTATTTTCCTGATTTATTGTGTTTGGGTGCGAATAGTGTATTTGACATTTGTATTTGCATCCGACCCGACCCGGTTGCTGGAAACCAGTCTTGATTCCTGTTTATCTTTTATCCCGACTTTTCCTATGGATCCGTGCATTTTCAATTTTTTTATGTACTGCATACTGGCATTATATCTGGCATCTGCATTTTTTTTAATATAACATTTAAAGTCAAATAAAAATTTAAAAATATCTAGCATGGCCTGCATCTTACCCCTAACCCTGTCGTAGCATCCGCGCACCTTGTTCTCGTCCCGTTCAGTGAAACGGATTCGTTTGGATAGCTATGTGCACGCTACGTGCATCCGTTCTTGGGGGTATGCATTTTCGTTACCCGGATATCCTGTTTTGGTTTTGGTTGATACGCATATTATCTGTATTTTAAAACTGGATTTTTAGACCCGACCCGGGCGTGTTTTGGACTATTTTTGTATTAGCCAAAATATCAAATATTTTACTAATATTATATTTTAATATTATTAACTGTTTAAAATTTAAAATTTAAATAACTAAAAAGATATTTTTAAAAATCTAATTTAACAGTTTCTCTCTCTCCCTCTCCCTTTCTCTCTCCTCTTGCGAACACTGTTCTCGCGAGATCCCGTCACCTCCCTCACCACTACGGTCACCTCCGTCTTCTTTTTCTCTTCTTCTTCTTTATAAACCCTACGCCCTACAAGAACGAGAACCCAAAAACCCTAGCTGCCTCCTCTTCGTCGACCTCGCTTCTCTCATCCTTTCCTCGACCTCATCACCTCCTCGTCACCCTCATCTCCATCACCACCATCTTCCTCTCCCCTTTCTCCAACCTCGAGCCCCACAATCCCTGCAACCCATCACCCAATCACCCTGCACCCCTCGCCACCGGAGCTCCGACCCCGTCGTCTCCCTCACACCCTCTCCACCACCTCTCTCCTCTTTCCTCTCCTGTTCCCTGCACAGAAACCCCTGACCGTCGTCGCCCTCTCTCCTCTTTCCTCACCCGACTTCAAGAAAACCCGCAACCCCTTGCCTCCCCGGAAAACCCGCCTGCAACCTCTCCATCGACGACTCCCTCTCCTCACCTCTGAATCCAGAGCACAAAACCCAGTGAGCACCAGCTATCTTCTTTCTTCTCCTTCTTCTTTCATTTCTTCTCTTTTCTTGATCCGTGTTTTCCGATCATCACGGCAGCCGTGCTCGTCGCTGTTGATCAGGCAAACCCAGTAGACATCCCCAGCCAGCGTGGTTACTTTCTTGCCTTGCCTGGACCCGTCCCGTGCGCGCTTGTGGTTTTTGCGATGTTTACCCGACGTCGGATGTGCTGTACGCATCCGTCGTGAGATCCGACCAGGCAAGTTTATCTTGCTACATGCTATACTACTATATCTTGCATCCGTGTGAATAATAATATTACATATTGTTTAGTTATGCATCCCACATTACCATTTTACTATTTTCGGATACCCGTGTGCATCCATACCGTTATTTACATATCTAGTCGCATGCAAGTTCATCTTGCTACATGCTATGTATCTTATTTTGCATCCATATGAGTAAAATATCACATGTTGATTGTATTGTACACCCATATTAATATTTTACGGTTTTCGGATATCCGTATGCATCCATATCATTTATCATATATGTAGCTGCATTTACAGATCATATTAATTCATGTTACTTTTGTATTAACACCCCATGCTTTATAATGTGCATCCAACATAGTCATAGAGTTGTAGGTGTAATCCCTGATAGATATTTGTGCATCCGTGCTTTACTGTGCATCCGTACTTTTATCGTGCATCCGTACTTGCTACAGTTTTATTATGAGCAACCGTTTGATACCTGTGCACTGCCTGTCATGACCTGGTACACCACTACTTGACCTGCTACCTAATCCTGTTTCTAATGCCGAAAATCCTGACATGTTGTCCTGACGGACATATCATGTTGTCTGCATAGACAAACTGTACCTGCTTGATCCTGTGTTGGCATTAGCTCCAGTTATCAATACCTGACTTGAACACATAACCTTAGGGGTATGGGGAAATCAAAGGTGGAACCGAGTGTAACTTAAAAGGGTATTACTTGATCCGTGGTCCCAGGAGTAACGGGACAGAATCATTCATGATTCTTCTTGAACCGTGGTCCCCGGGGGTAACGGGACAGAACCATTCTTGGTTCACATATCTTGATCCGTGGTCCCGGAGGGTAACGGGATATATTCTTTGAGTTACATGAGGAGTACATCAATTGATTTTGAATAAATTTAGAATAGAAAACCCAGTAGCACAGTTTAAATTATTTACCGCACTTCATCCGCACGTATACACTTCACTGTTCATACCCGTGTTACTGTTGTACACTCATTACTGTTACTACTCATGCCTGCATATCTTGTTACCTCCTGATTATATTTTATTATTGATATTATGACGAACTGACGTCTGGGTTTTGCATGGCCCAGATCCTCTATCTCTGTCGAAGGCCATTCAGGAGTATTTTAGCCAACAGGCCGAGCAGTGGGGATCCTGTTAGTTGCTAGTTAGTTTAGTTTTATTTTCGTACTTTCATTCCTGATGTGAGCCCATATTTTGGGACGTACTTTCCAGATGTTATTGTTATTTGGATTTATTGCTTCCGCATATTATTTCTTGACTCGTTTATTCTGGCATATGGACATGTACTAGATAATTTATTTTATTTCTACTGTTCTTGAAATCTTATAGACAGCCGTAATGTGACCGTGGAGGGATGTTTCCTAGCCACAGGTAGCATGGTTGGCTCTATCACGTGCCTATCTTAGCGCACTCTGGGAAGCGGGACGTGACAATATACTTCTTTGCTAGTGTCTCGGTAGATTGGCCAACTCGAAATAGGATGAAGTGAGCCGACTTGGTGAGTCGATCCACAATAACCCATACTGCATCGTTACCTTTCGTGCTGCGAGGAAGTGCAGCCACGAAGTCCATGGTGATATGCTGCCATTTCCACTCTGGGATAAGTAATGGTTGAAATAGACCAGCAGTTCTGTGATATTCAGCCTTTACTTGTTGACACACCAAGCACTTGAATATGCTTCTGGCCACTTCACGCTTCATTCCATGCCACTAGTAATGTTGTCGTAGATCTTTGCACATCTTTATACCACCAGGGTGTACTGAGTAAGGAGAGTTGTGAGCTTCTTTTATCAACTCTTCCCGAACAGAACCTTGTGGTACACATAACCCGCTTCCATATGTTAAAGGTCCGTCTTCGTGAATGATGAAGTCTGTTCGAAGTCCACTTTCTACTTATTCTCGGATGTTTTGCAGCTTGGCATCACTTGCTTGAGTTGCCTTGATCTGATTAACAATAGTAGACTGAACTTGTAAGTTCATCAAATAGGAAACGTTACCTGGCATAACCACTTCTATATCCATCCCGTGTAATTCCTGCTGTAGCTTCCACTATGCGATGAGCTTCATTGATAGTGGCTGGTGACTAAGTGCATCAGGAACTACATTCACCTTTCCTGGATGATACTTTAGGTTGATGTCGAAGTCCGCTATAAGTTCTAGCCATCTTCTCTGCCGCATATTCAACTCTTTCTAAATAAACACATACTTAAGACTCTTGTGGTCCGTGTATATATCCACTCGTTCTCCCAGAAGATAATGGCGCCAAATCTTAAGTGCAAAGATAACGGCCGTCAACTCCAAGTCATGCGTTGGATAGTTGCGCTCAAGAACTTTCAGCTGTCTTGATGCAAAGGCTACAACTTTTCCATGCTGGTATAGAACACATCCTAATAGCTTACCGGATGCATCGCAATGCATAACAAATCCTCCAAATTGGTCTGGTATTACGAGAATAGGAGCTGATGTCAATCTTGACTTGAGTTCTACAAAATCTTGTTCACATGCTTCTGACCACACGAATACTTCATCTTTACATGTGAGCTTGGTCAGGGGTGTTGCAATCTTCGAGAACCCTTCAATGAATTTTCGGTAGTATCCCGCTAATCCCAAGAAACTTCGAATATCCTTCACCGTCTTTGGTGTCGGCTATTCGCTGACGGCTGATACCTTAGCTGGATCTACCGAGATTCCTTCGTCCGAAACAATGTGTCCGAGAAATCTGACTTAATCTTGCCAGAATTCGCATTTGCTGTACTTGGCATATAGTTGATGCTGTCGTAATGTCTCCTGGACAATCCGCAAATGCTCAGCATTCTCTTTCTGATTCTTTGAATACACCAGGATATCGTCGATAAAAATAAAAACAAACTTGTCCAGGTACTCCCGGAAAACCTGGTTCATCAGATTCATAAATATAGCAGGTGCATTGGTCACTCCAAATGGCATCATGAGAAACTCATAATGACCATAGCGAGTCCTGAATGCCGTCTTTGGAATATCAGACTCTTTGACCTTCACCTGATGATAATCCGAATGAAAATCCAGCTTTGAGAAAACGCAAAACCCATTTAGCTGATCGAACAAATCGTCAATGCGCGGTAGTGGATACTTGTTCTTTATCGTCATTTCGTTCAGATCTCGGTAGTCTATACACATTCTGTATGAACCTTCTTTCTTCTTCACGAGCAAAACTGGAGATCCCCAACTTGAAGTACTGGGACGAATCCATCCTTTCTTCAAAAGTTCGTCCAATTGAGTACGTATCTCCTTCAATCCTTCAGGACTTAAGCAATATGGTGCTTTGATCACCGGTTACGCACTAGGTACTAAGTCAATGCTGAATTAAAGAGCTCGATCGGGAGGCAACCCTGAGATATTTTTAGGGAATACACCGTCAAACTCTCGAACTACCTCTGGCCTGTCTTTTTCCGCTTGTATTGTTGCAATCACTACCTTCCTTGGTTTAGCCTTGTAGGTGCTAGGTTCCAGGGTACAGTCTCCACTCTTGAAATAAAAGCCCGGATGATATGGTATCTCGAACACTACGCTCCTTTGACGACAGTCGATGGTAGCGAAGAAAGTTCCTAGCCAGTCCATTCCCAAGACTATATCGAAGTTCGGTATATCCAGCACCTTGAAGTACGCATAAAATTCTCTGCTGCAGACGACCACTAGACACAGATCGTATCCCATAGTTGCCTTTAGAACGCCGTTCCCTGAACTGACATTCCAGCTGGATACGAGCAGATTAACTGGAATCGCATGAGTTCGAACGAACCGTTGCGACATAAAGCAATGAGATGCTCCAGTATCGAAGAGTGCTAAGGCAGGTAGGGAGGCTACTAAGATTGTACCTAAGTTGTGTGGGATATGTTTAGGTATAGAAAGAAAAATATATTGATGTAAACAAGTATTGAAAAGGTTTGAAAGATTGGAAGTTACCAGCGATGACTTGGCCAGTGGCTTCAGCTTCTTCCACAGTCATTATGAAAGCCTGACGCTGGGGTACATTCCTCTGTCCGTTTCTCTATCCATGAGGCATGTTCTTTTATGCCTGATGGAACTGATGAGGAGGCTGTGCAAGAGGTCCACGAGGAGGTGAAGCAGGTAGGGATAAGCGAGGGGTAGGAGCTTGAATAGCTAACCGCTGCAGAAAGGTGTTAGCTGGTCTGGGGGCTAGATTTGGATTGAGTCTATGAGGACATGCTACAGTGCTGTGATTGGATGCGCCACAAACTAAGTACAGGCCGTTTGCACACCTGCAGTCCTTCACCAGGTGTCCATTCCTTTTGCAATAGAAGCAAAAGTCTGGACCGGGCTGATTAAATGGTACTTCCAGTCTCCTAGGTGCAAAAGTAGACCTGGAAGAGGCTCCTCCTATCATCTGGGTGGCAGGGCGCTTCTCACTGGCAGTCTGAGGTCTTCCCTTCTTCTTCACTACTGCCTCATATCGTCGGGCAACCTTCAGCGCAAGATATGGGTTAGGAAATCCCCTATAGCTAGTACAGCTTGGATCTCCGGGTCCAACCCTTGCTGAAATCTTCGTGCTCTGATCTCAGCAGTCAGAATAAGGTGTGCCGTGAACCTGTTACAGCCTTGTGTTAGCGTTGTATTATGTGATATCAAGAAATTGAATATTGAGACATACCTTACCTGCTGAGTATGGTAAACTCATCATCGTATTCATCCACAGATTCATTCCACATTGAACCTCGTTACAAGTGGATAAACTGCTGTTTCATGTCGAATCGGGTAGTCTCAGGGAAATATTTCGCGTCGAACATGTCGCAAAAAGTCTTCCATTCAATCGGCTGGGCAAGACAGCTTTTTTCAGCCTTCCACCATACTCTGGTGTTGTCTGTGGGTTGCAGCTTCGCAACTCTCATCCAAGCAATCTTTGGCACTTGTGCTGCTTCAAGGTCATCTTCAATGGACCAAGCCCATTCTTCTGCCTCTAGTGGGCTCTCTTTCCCAGAAAAGTGCTTAGGGTGCAATGCCCGGAATTGTTTGACACCGGGTGCCTTAGCTTCAGGGCGGTTCAAGAGGATAGCAATCTGTTGCTACTGACCCTCCAAGAGGCTCTTTATCGCCTCAAGCAATACCGTCTACTCATTGATAGGAGTGATAACGGTAGGTGGTGGTGGTAGAGGAGGTGGTGGAGTGTTGCCATTTACGTTGGTGCTCGTGTTGTTCGGAGAATCCATAACCTTGAGAGAAAAGCAAGGGTTAGGATAGATTCAAGAGATTAAAAATTTAAGGAATGTTTAGTTGCTGATTCTTATAATTCTTGTAATATATTGCTTAGAATTCCATACAGAACTGACCTGCATGGGCCGCCAACAAAACCTATCACTCCCCGCTTCCCGGTATACGGAGAAGTAGACGTGACGGGCCGCGACGTACTTACTCAGAAGTAAACACGTTAAGCGTAAATAAGCAATATAAATGAATACACAAGAATAACAAGAGATGTAAAATAACAGCAACTTTTATTAACATTCTTTATTTACATTACAACTGATTTGAAAAGATAATGTATAATGATAAAAGCAATGCCTAAACAGTGGCATACGAATAAAAAAAAGAAATAAGTACAAGTAAAAATTATAAGTCTGGCTCCTTTGTGAACTGATCCAATTCCTCCTGGCTGGGCTCGGTCTCCTGAAAGTCGGGTCCTCCCGACGAACATTCCAAAAAAAGAAGGAAACAGGAATGTCGTCAGCGAACTAACACTTGGTAAGTCCTAAAGATAAGATGGAATAGAACAGGTAAAGAGGAGAGAACTGGTAATATAAACAGGTATATATTTGCTATACTAACGTGGTTGCTTGTAGCTTGGTGTTCAGTCGAAAATATTGTGCATTTGATATGGCATTTTCCTTACTATTTTTATATAATAAAATGTGTTTATTATAAATATGACACATATGAGGGTTTATCTGTAAAAATACTATTTTCATGTGTTTATATATTATAATTAACATTATGAAGGAAAATGTAAGCATATAATATCTATATAATATTTAGTCCATTTAAATATGCTTACCTTATCAAATATCATTAACCAATTCTCTTAAAACAATAATATCATATCAAATGGTTAGGATAATATCTCAATAAAAACAAATTCTACTAACATTATTTATTGAGATATTGTGCAGGAATTATATTAGTACTGGAATCGTGGAGATCCGAATTATCAAGATCAAATCTGCCGAAATATTAAAGTAAATCGAAAAAATCAATTCTGACAGTGACTTAGAGAAGATTTCCAAATTCCAGATATTCAAAAGATCATCACATGACAACTGAATGGATCTCCAGAAATTTGAGCCAAAGATCCCACCAAAGCGTGGCTAAACTGCGGCTAAAATAAGCATATTGCGGCGGTTCCGCCGCAATATTGAGGAGTTGGGATTTGGGATTTTTTGGGTAGGATCCTAACAACTAACCCTAATTCTGGGGATCTAGGAATTTCAACTTCTGTGACTATAAATAAAACCGAGAGGCTCACTTGGAAAAATCATCAAACCGACGCGATCACGAAGTCAACGACGGCTCAAGAATCCTGGTTGATCATTGACAGTTCATCTAGCTCCTTAAGAAATCGAGAAGCAAACTAGGGTTTTGTAATCATTTTTTAAAGGAACAAAGTGTACTTGATCTTTTTGATTAATAAAGGTAGTTTTATTCTATTGCATTTTATTTTCTTCATGATTTCTATCTTTTCTTTTCCCAACATGCACGAGCAATTCTCCGCTTGTTAGGGTTCGTAGGATTAGGGTAGATTAATGGATGATGAAGATCCTTAAACTCTTTTTACGTCCTATAAAGTTTATAAACTTTACCAAAAGAATCATTTACATCCTAATCGGGCGCGCTACCAATTCATTAGGAGCTACGACCGCGATTAGAGATTAGATTAACGATTGTTTTGGTAAAGTCTAGACATGAACGGAGATCCATGTCAAGGTAGGGGTTAAGAGTGAGAACTCTTTTCCCTTCAGAAACCCTAATCTACATGCATCATTGTCGATCTAGTTTTAAATCTACTAAAGGATAAGAGGAGTAATCTTTAATTAATCATCCATGACTACTAAATCTTAACGAACCCTACAAACCCCCTTCTAATATAAAACCTACATCCGTAGTTAATCTAGATATATATTATGCATCCGTATTTGACGTGGATCTAGAATCTACAACCATTCTTCACCATTCTTTATTCTTCCCCTTTTTTTCAACACGCCTAAAGTAAGATTCAAAGATTAAACGTTTCTCTGAGGACGACCCGTACTCATCTCGGTCTAGTTACACGCGACACCGTTATTGATTGCGGTTAACTAAAATACAACTCTAAAAACATCACCATCCAAATGGCGCCGTTGCCGGGGATACGTGCGTAATTTTTTTATTCTTACTATTTGTGTTGAATTCTTATTCGATTAATATCATAAATAAAACAAAATCGCATCTTGCATATTTAACGATTAGTGTGCGATTTTTGCGCGGGAATCTGGAGTCACTTTAGCGAGGAGATAAAGATTCAGAGACATTCATCAAGGCCAAGAGGAGTAAAGGAAGCCACGGTGAAAAAATTAAACAAAGAACCCCTAAAGCGTGGCGGAACCGTGGCTATTGTGTGCAAACGGCGGCGGAACCGTGGCGGTCTTGGGGAGTTGTGCCCTCAAACTTTTTTGGTATCTTTTCTATCTCTTTCTCTCTCTTCTGAAAAATCCAATAATATATTTTCTGCAGGATTCTTTGCAAAATATTGCCGCTCAAAAATCTTTTTGCGTGTTTTGTTTTGCGGGTTATTTTTGCATATTTTAATACGGACTTTAAGGGGCAAAACCATAATTCATATTAGGTGGGGATTTCATTATCCTTCCTAAGCCCCACAAATCACAAAACGAGCATCTGCATCACCCTACATTAATTAAAAAATATCTAGACCAAGACTCTAAGGACCGTCACGTTCAATTAGGACAGTGGAAGGTCGTGGGTAATCTATCGCTTATCCGCATTTCTTTTGTGGTGTCTAGGCAATCGTGACTAAGGCGAGTAGTTACTTAATTAGGCCCGCTATTTTCTGTGATTCGTATAGCGGATACCTCCCACTTATCCGGCACTTATCTGGCCACAAGAGTAATAAAGAGGTGGTAAAGGATTGATTCTGCGGCTTGTCCTTTGGAAGTCTGGGAGTGGTCTAGTGCTTGACCTAGGTAACCTTAGTTCTCGGGTTTGCTTGTGCATTTTGTGATTTATTGAATCAACCCTCAAGTTCCACTTTCAAAGCAAAACAATCCAACTAGAGTTTAAATCTTTCCCTTTTCACCCTCCCTCCTCTTTCTTTTTTATAATGGGTAACCCAAATAGAAGAACTCTTGCCGAGCTTTGCTATCCAGAACCCGATATTTCTTTTTATCGTAATCACTTCAGTATACCATCCGACTCTACCATGTCTTTAAGAGATCAGATAGAGTAAACGGAAAGAAATAGTTGGCCACCTCACTCCAGATCCTATCAACCGCATCAAAATTCTACATCTTCTTCTGTTGATACTCTGAGTGAAGGAACTTCTAAATGCATATCCATCGCTGAGCATATAGCGAGGGCTAACGGCCAAAGTTTCAATCCAGTCAAATCATTAGGACAACAAACACCACCACTTTCTAAAGAAGATTTTCATACTCGGTTTGTGGCGTATATGATGTCTGTTGAAAATCGCCAACCCACCAACCAATATCAATATTCTTCTTATCACAATGTTGAGCATACTCTTGCCCAATTTTCACAACCATTAAATTCCTATCAATCCTACCCAACTTTTACATTTTCTCTAGACAGTCCTTCTAATCAGTCATTTGGGAGTTTTACTTATCCACAAGAATTTCAAGCTTATGCTGAAACCCCTTACTGACCCATGTCTAGTCTTGAACGGACTGTGGAAGAGTATGCGGTAGCGTCGCGCCGCACCAGAAAGGAATTAAAAGAGTGCATGGTCATTCTCAATAAACAAAACGAACGAGCAACTAGTTTCAAACCAGCTCAAAATTTTCCAACGTATGATACGACCATAGGACAAATTGAGAATTTGAGTAGTGAGAGAGAGCAGTACATCCTTCCAAATCAAACCTTCCCATCTCAAATTGAAATCCACACCTCCATTTTCACAGATCTATCGAGTAAACCAAATGATTCACCAATTGAAGATAGAATGTCTGATGAGTTGTGTGACTTTGTAGTGTTTGATTTACCCGATTGTGAAGGGTCCATTTCAAGTGAAGCCACACCCAATCCTTATGATCTCTGTACCTCCACTCTAGAACCTCAATTGATTGAAAACCCTACTTTTGATGAGGTGTCTGAGACTTGTAACCTTCACTTGATTGAGGATATTGACGTTGGGGATATATTGGATGAGAAACCCGAAATTTTGGATGAGTTTTTCCTACCAAATCATCAAGTCATTTCTCTCCCATGTGGTCATTATCTCGAGCCTCTAACTATTCTTCCTGAACCCCATATGCGTCTTGAAATTGATGATAAATGTATAACCGAAAGGCAGAACGAAATTCAGCATTCATTTCCCATATTTGGTTCAGTAATACTCAACACACCAATTTGTTTACCCATTTCATCTCCCACTTTCTCTGGTTCTTCTTCTAATCAACCTTTACTTTTAGCGAGTGTTGATAAATCACAATCCGGTATTTCGAGTTCGATAATTCTAGAAAGACAACTTGATTTAGATACTTTTGAGAATAAAGTAAATAAGCTTTTCGAGTTTCCTGCCTCCATAATTTTTGACAAATCAAGTGTGTTGAATTCTGGCGCGATATTTATTGATATTGAAACGTTCAATCGGACCATCGATGAAAGTTTCGAAGATAATTTCGCTGACGAACTCGCATTCCTAAATGACACGAATTTTTTGATTAATCAATCTCCACCTGAAGAAGTTGAATCACCACAATTTCTTCTTATCCCATTCGAGAATGTGACCGTTCTTTCCATTCCTAATCATCCACATTCTCGTTTCCGTTCACCATTATTATTTCGTCTCTATCAACCGAGACGTAAACCATACTACCTCCTATCTCCCCACTTCTTCAAATCTCTAATTTTCCACCAACCAGTGCGTTATATCGATAAATTTTTTGAATGGTTGGTGTTGACTTTTGGTCTTTCTAAAGTTTTACTTTGACCAATAATTTTAATTGCTTAATACTATTTTACTTAAGTTTGGGAGGGGGGATGTTTTGGCTTTTGAAAGAATTTTTTTATAAAATTGCGAGATGAAAATAAGTTTGGGGAGAATTTTACTTTCACTATTTCACGTCCCCGTTACTAACTTTTCCTCCCAAGTCTACAGTTTTTTAAGCTTAACAGATGACATCAGTGAAGACACTGCTGTAAACAGGTTTAGGGAGATTTGTGCTTATTCACGCATTATTTTGCATCATACTATATATTAGCAAAAAAAAATTGATAATGAAAATTTGAAAGTGAAAATTTACATATGAAAGATATGAATAGTTTGAGAAAAGCAAGAAAATTAGATATTTTCTTAAACAAAACTAGTAATAAGTAGTTATGAGCCGTTGTCCCAAGGGTTAGTAAAATGAAGGAAATTACTAATCTAAGCATAAAAATAAGTCTGAAAAATAGTCCATATTCTTAAGTCCAAACATTTGAATGTTGATACCCTACTATACGCACTTACACACATCTTGAAACTCGGGATAGTAGAGAATACCTTGAAATGCTCTTGTCTAAAAGTCTTAGTATGAAGGAAAATAAAATAAAATATAAGCGGTGAAGAAAAAAAATGAACACTGGTTTTGTAATTTCTTAAGACAACATAAAAAAAATATAGCGAGAGTGCTTTATCACCTAGTGCCTTAGACCAACTGGTTTGGGAGCCACTGTTAAGCCTTAGGTGTTGCGAAACGAGGAATTACGTCTAAATACATAAGCACATTTTGTAATCGGTCGGTTAGTATCTCAAGAAGTATTAACGGTCGCATGAAGAATGTGTGAACAATTTTATCTAAAATATTCACCAACTATAAAGTATTTTGAAAGATTGACAAGAGTATGATAACTTGAATTGAATTCTCCAAGTGTAGGGATGTTTTTTACACACACGTAGAGGTATATGATCAATGTTTGGAAGAAAGATAAGGAGGAAAACTAAAGGCGATGTTTTATTGAGAGATGATGTGATTTCTAATATTTTTTCATGACCATTAAGATAGGGCTCATGACAACCGAAAAACTGGTGTAGTTGGAAACTCTTATTTTCAAGTTCTTTTTTTATAGTTCTTATCTTTATATGTAACTTTCACCATCTTTCTTTTTATAGGATTTTGTGGATATAATCCGCTGAAAACCCTCAGGAGACAACACTCCTCTTACTAGGGACACAGGGAGATTTAACGGCTTATTGCACGTGCTCAGTGCAATCGTGTTGCCTACGAAAGTGTGCTACTTAGATTTTTCTTTTTCTTTTTTTCCTTTTCTTGAATAACTAGTTTGCTCGGGACAATCAAAGTTAAGTTCGGGGGTTTTTATTCAGTCGAAAATATTGTGCATTTGATATGGCATTTTCCTTACTATTTTTATATAATAAAATGTGTTTATTATAAATATGACATATATGAGGGTTTATCTGTAAAAATACTATTTCATGTGTTTATATATTATAATTAACATTATGAAGGAAAATGTAAGCATATAATATCTATATAATATTTAGTCCATTTAAATATACTTACCTTATCAAATATCATTAACCAATTCTCTTAAAACAATAATATCATATCAAATGGTTAGAATAATATCTCAATAAAAACAAATTCTACTAACATTATTTATTGAGATATTGTGCAGGAATTATATCGATACTGGAATCAGGGAGATCCGAATTATCAAGATCAAATCTGCCGAAATAATATAGTAAATCGAAGAAATCAATTCTGGCAGTGACTTAGAGAAGATTTCCAAATTCCAGATATTCAAAAGATCACCACATGACAACCGAATGAATCTCCAGAAATTTGAGCCAAAGATCCCACCAAAGCGCGGCTAAACCGCGGATAAAATGAGCATATTGCGGCGGTTTCGCCGCAATATTGAGGAGTTGGGATTGGGATTTTTTTGGTAGGATCCTAACAACTAACCCTAATTCTGGGGATCTAGAGATTTCAACTTCTGTGACTATAAATAGAACCGAAAGCCTCACTTGGAAAAATTATCATACCGACGCGATCATGAAGTCCACGACGGATCAAGAATCCTGGTTGATCATCGACAGTTCATCTACCTCCTTAAGAAGAGATCGAGAAGCAAACTAAGGTTTTGTAATCATTTTCTAAAGGAACAAAGTGTATTTGATCTTGTTGATTAATAAAGGCAGTTTTATTCTATTGTATTTTATTTTCTTCATGATTTCTATCTTTTCTTTTCCCAACATGCGCGAGTAATTCTCCATTTGTTAGGGTTCGTAGGATTAGGGTAGATTAATAGATGATGAAGATCCTTAACCTCTTTTTACGTCCTATAAAGTTTATAAATTTTACCAAAATAATCATTAACATTCTAATCGGGCGCGCTACCAATTCATTGGGAGCCATGACCGCGATTAGAGATTAGATTAACGATTGTTTTGGTAAAGGCTAGACATGAACGGAGATCCATGTCAAGATAGGGGTTAAGAGTGGGAATTCTTTTCCCTCCAGAAACCCTAATCTACATGCATCACTGTCGATCTAGTTTTAAATCTATTAAAGGATAAGAGAAGTAATCTTTAATTAATCATCCATGACTACTAAATCTTAACGAACCCTACAAGCCTCCTTCTAATATAAAACCTACATCCGTAATTAATTTAGATCTATATCCTGCATCCGTGTTTGACGTGGATCTAGAATCTACAACCATTCTTCACCATTCCTTATTCTTCCCCTTTTTTTTCAACACGCCTAAAGTAAGATTAAAAGATTAAACGTTTTCCTGAGGATGACTCGTACTCATCTCGGTCTAGCTACACGCGACACCGTTATTGATTGTGGTTAACTATAACACAACTCTAAAAACATCACCAATCACTTGGTACAGAATATATCAGTGTATATGAGAGGAGTCCAACTTGCTCCGTGGACTATGGTAATCGGAAGTACAAGGCCCCGTTAAAACCCACGGGACAACGGCACGGGTGTTCGGTAGGTGTCTTTTAGTAACCATCTCGTTCCACTTCTAATGCATTCCATACCAGTCTACCCCGTTAAACCCCGTAATATATATTATATATATTGTAGTTATCAGACTTGCCGAGACCATGGATATAAGTTTTTCATGTAAACGGTTTCAGGATGTATCAAGTAGTCATGTGGTCAAGTCATAGCCATGGTTCGGTCAAGTCAAGTCATGTTGCATGTTGATATTGTTCTGGTATTCAGGTTCATGTTTGGTATATTGGATTCATGTTGAATTGAATTCATGTTTGGATTGGATTCAGATTGATTTGGACTTAGACTAGAGTCAGACACTTAGAACTGATTGGGTCCTGAATTAGGTTTAGGAGTTATCGGTAACTGCTGCACATGGACGGCAGGATTTGTGTTTTTTTTCAAAACAATTACCATTAATAACTCCGTTAAGTTTTTCTACCTTAAATAGGCAAGCACTCACTTTCTCCGGCTCTCTGAGTCTCAAGAGAATTGATCCCGCTTAAACCTATATTTACTAAGGCTCTTAATATAATTTATATAGCTAGAGGGGGTTTTATGAAAAATATTTTATACACTTTCAAAATAAATCTTGAATAATTATTTCTGTTCTTTACGATTTTCATAGATGTGAATTTTAAATAGTGAGGTATATTAGTGAATATTAACTTAGCTTGAATAGTTCAAGCTATTTTAGTGTAAGACTTGTCTTGTATTGATACTTGATGGTATTTTGATAAAACTTTTCATTCTTTTATCTTTTTAGAAAACATGGATTTTTATTATATCTTGAAAATATGTGTTTTGAAATATTTATATATTTATAAAAATTTATTTTTATTATTAAATAGAAAATCTCGTTTTTCTTAAAAATCGTATTAAAATTCTTTCGAGACTGAATGCTCCGTGAGGAGGTCTGCATCTCGCTCTACTAGCCCGAGGATGTGTGATAATCCGCACCATCCAATACCGGGTTCCCTAAAATGGGTTGTAGAGGCATAATTACAAATAGTTTGATAATACAATTCAAAGAAAAATCGGTTTTTATAGTTTATGGTATTTAAATGAAATATTGTATTTGCCACGAAATTATATTTCAAAGAGAATCGTGCTATATCAATATGTGTGTATGTGAGAGATAGGTCATTATCCGGTAAAGTTTTCTAAAAGTATGCTAAGCAAAATGTTTAAAAGATGACGTATTTAAAATTCATGGTATTTAAATGTAAGAGTTTATTTAAAGTTATTTAACATGCAGTTTTAGAATGAAAATTGTTTCTAAATATTAGTTTAATGATTAACAAACAAGGTATAGAAACATGAATGAGCAATTCTTAAGAAAAATTATAGTTTCAAAGATTTTAGAATCAAATGTCGCTATAACTCCACTTACCGACATGTTTTGAAAAAAAACTTTTATTGTAGAAAGAAAGAAGAGGGGCGGGACTTAATAACTAGAAGGAGAGAGGGGAGGTAGGAGAAAATGGTGGTAGCCTTCGTGGCGTCGTGGGGTCACCGGAACTTGTGTAGATCCTTCCCGGAAGTCGTTCACTTTAACTCCACTTGTACTTAGAAAATTTTGATATATTTGACTAAAATTTTTAGAATGAGGAGGGGCTAGAGTATGGGGTTGTATTTATAGCGTGGAATTAAGGTTTTGAAATTGAAAGAATGAATTAAAACGCATTAAAAATTGGATTAATGGATGAAATTGAAGTCTCTGTTAATTTGCAGAGAAAACAAATAGTATGAGGGTAATGGGGTAGGCCATGAGTCATATAGGCAAAGCACGGGGGCTTTTACCCACGGTTGACCCGATGCCATCGGCCTAAAGAGGCATCTCGCCGGCCAAGTGCTTGAAGGGGACCGTCGGATTCTTGCCACCTGTTCTACTCAGTGTACACAACATTTTACACATGTTTATTTTTCCCGACTGTTCATTTTTACGTGTAGTGCACGTGTAAACTTTTGAGCTTCCAAAAATTTAAAAGAAAAAATCAGTAAAAATAATATGTGGCTGATGGGATTCGAACACATGGACTACGTCACAGCAGTGCAAGAGCTTTACCAATGAGATACAAATGCTTTCTTGCTGTTCTTAAACAAATTTAATTTATAACTTGTACTCAGGCTAAGAAACTCCTTTCTGTACATTAACATAAAAATTTTCGTTTAGTAAAATCAGAGTCGTTTCAGAACGCATCCTCAAACTTTCAAACTACTTCAGGTTTTTCTTCTTCCGCCGGTAGAGAGAATACTTCTGCATTCTTCGTTTTAGCATGGTAGCTTCTTGGCTCCAATGTTCTATCTCCACTTTTGAAATAGAAAACTAGATGATCTGATATCTCAAATTTTATCCTCCTTTGACGTCAGTCAATAGTAGCATAGAATACTCCCAGCCAATCCATTCCCAACACAATATCGAAATTTGGTATATCCCGTACTTTGAAATTTGCGTAGAATTCTCGACCGCAAACTACAACTGGGCACTGATCATACCCCAAAGTTGCCTTAAAAACTCCATTCCCGAAACTAACTTTCCAGCTTGAAATGAGTGGCTTCACGGGAATCGCATGCGTTCTCACAAATCGTTGTGATATGAAGCAGTGTGAAACTCCAGTGTCGAAAAGTGCGAGTGCAGGAAGGGGGGCTACTAGTATAGTACCTAAGTTGTGTGAGGTTGGGTTTAGATATAGGAAAAGTATAGTGATACATAAGGATTGAAAGGTTGAAAGGATGGGGGAATCACCATTGATGACTTGTCATATGGCTTCGGCCTCCTCGACTGTCATTGTAAAAGCCTGTCGTCTTGGTACATCCCTCCTTGCCGGAGGCACATTCCTCTGTCCTTAGGGCACGTTTCTCTGCCCTTGGGAAATGTTTCTCTATGCCTGATGAAATTGACGATGAGGCTGTGTAGGTGGTCCATATGGAGCTGGTGCAGGAAGAGCTAGGCGGGGTGCAGGTGCCTGAATAGCCGGCCTCTGTGGGGCTGTGATTGCGGGTCTGGGTGCTGGTGCCGTGTTAAAACGATATGGGCATGCTCCTATAGAGTGAGTAGATGCGCCGCAAATCAAACACAGGCCATTTGCACGCTTGCAATCTTTTGCCAGGTTTCCAGTTCTCTTGTAGTAGAAACAGAAATCTGACTGGACCGGTTAAATGATCCTCCTAGCTTCCTGGGTGCAAAGGTCGGCCTAGAAGAGGCTCCTCCTGTCATCTGGATAGCAGGGCGTTTGGTTCCGGCTGTTTGGGGTTTACCCTTCTTCTTGACCACAGCTTCATAACGACGTGTTGCCTTTAGGGCGAGTTCATGAGTTGGGTAATCGTCTGTGGCTAATGCCGCCTGAATCTCCGGGTCTAAACCCTGTTGGAATCGTCTAGCCCGAATCTCATCGGTCGGGATCAAATGTGCCGCGAACCTGATAAGATATTGATGTCGGGATAGTGATGTGTTTTACGGAACAGAACTTGATACGAATTCTTTACTTGCTAATCATGTTGAATTCAGCATCATATTCATCCATCGATTTTACCCACATGGAGCCTTGTTGCAAGTGGATGAACCGTTGCTCCATCTCAAATCGAGCAGTCTCGGGGAAAAACTTTGCATCGAACAGATCGCGGAACGTCTTCCACTCTATGGGTTATGTAAGACGGCTTTTTCTAGTCTTCCACCAGACTCTTGCATTGTCGGTGAGCTGGAGCTTGGCCATACGAACCCAAGCTATGTCTAGTACCTGTGCTGCGGCAAGGTCGTCCTCTATACTCTGGGCCCATTCTTCAGCCTTTAGAATACTTTTTTCCCAGAAAAGTTCCTTGGATGCAATGCACGAAATTGCTTCACTTCAGGTGCTTTGGCTTCCGGGCGGTTCATAAGAATAGAAGTTTGCTGTTGCTGGTCCTCCAGAAGGCTTTTGATAGCTTCTAGAAGCATCATATGTTCGTTGATTGGAGCAGCAACGGTAGCGGGAGATGGTAAAGTAGGTGGTGGTGTGTTGCCGTTGACATTGGTGCTGGTGTTGTTGGGAGAATCCATTATCTTGATAGAAAAAGAAATGTTAGGATAGATTTAAGGAATTTGAAATGTAAGGAATATACAGTTGCTAATTCTTATAATTCCTGTGATATATTGCTTATGACTTCATGGAGAACTGACCTGTATGGGCCGCCAACAAAACCTGTCACGCCCCGCTTCCCAATAGACGGAAACGGTGACGTGGCAAGCCCGCAACGTATTTACTATGAAATAAATACGTTAAGCGTAATTAAGCAATATAATAATGAACAAGAATAACAAGAATAACAAGAATAATAAAATGAAATAACAACTTTATTAATATTCAACTTTACATACAACTGTTTATAAAAAAATATACAATGATATAAAGCAAATGTCTAAACAATGACATACAGAAAATAAGTGCAGGAAGAACTAGTAGTCAGGCTGAGCTGTAAGCTGGTCCAAGTCCTCCTGGATCGGCTCTATCTCCTAAGAGTCCGGTCCTCCTGACGAACATCCCAAAGAAAGAAACAGAAAGAAATGTCATCAGCGAACTAACTCTCAGTAAGTCCCAAAAGAAGAAATAGAAGATAGTATGTAATTGTGAAATGAACAGGTAAAGTTGTATATGATTCGTTCATAGGTATAGGATAGTTATTCTAACGTGGTTATTTGTAGTTTGATAAGGAAGGTCTTCATGTATACGAGAGGAGTCCATCTTACCCCGTGGACTATGGTAACATATAGTACAAGGTCACGTCATAACCCACGGGACAACGGCATGTGAATTCATGTAGGTGTCTTTTAAAGTGACCTCTTGTACCACGATATACGTTTTGTACCAATCCACCCCTTTATCCTCGCGTATCATATTGTATAGATTAAGATTATATTTCTTGGCCGAATCCATGGATATAAAATGTTCAGTTTCATGTTCAGGATGTAATCATGTGTTCAAGTATTCATGTTGAGTTAATATCAAGTTATAACCATGGTTCGGTCAAGTCGAGTCAAGTATGCAAGTTTAAGTATGATGTTTGAATTCGAGTATTCATGTTCATGATCAAATATTCAAATTCGTGTTTGATTTTGGATTCAGATTTGAGTTTAGACTCAGATTGAGTCAGACACTTGTAGACTGATTTAACTCTTGAATTTTTATGTTCAGAAGTAATCGGCAACTGCTGCACATGGACGACAGGATTTGTGTCTTTTTCCAAGATAATTGCCATTAATAATTTCGTTAACTTGTCTAACCTGAATAGACAAGCACTCACTTTTTCCGGCTCTCTGGGGTTCAAGAGAATTGATCCCGCGTAAACCTATATTTTCTAGAGTCCTTAAAATATTGTTTTGTATATCTCGAGGGGTGTTATGAAAAATATTTTAATATAGTTTAAAAATAAAGCTCGAGAGTGATTTATAACATTTAGGATTTTCATGAGCATGTGTTTTAATTATATGGGTATTTTAATGATAAATACTTAGTTTTAAAAACTTTATGGTATTTTATTGAAAATTAGCCCTTTTTGGTAACTTAATAGTATTTTATTAACATTTTTTAATCCTTCATTTTTAGAAAAAAATAGTTTCATAATATATTGAAAATATTAATTTATAATTTTTATATAATTTTCAAAAATTAGTTTTATTTAAAAAAGTCGTGTTTTCTTAAAATCCGTATTTTATTTCCTTTCGAGATCGAATACTCCATGAGGTGTTCTGCATCTTTCTCTACTATCTTAAGGATGTACGATAATCCGCACCATCCATTAGCAGGTTCTCTAACGAGAGTTGTAGAGATGTATTTGTCAAAAATTACAAAATACCGTTTTAAAAGAAACCCAGTTTTTTTTAAAAGATGTGGTATTTTATTGTAATAGTTATTCTTTAAACCAACTATATATAAATATAGATATCGTGCTATGAAACCAAGGTGTACGTGTGGGGTAGGTCGTTACCCCCTGAAGTTTTTCTAAAGGTATTGTTTTAACAATATCGAAAAGAGGTGATAATAAAGTTCAAGGTATTTTAATAAAAAAGTTTGATTATTCGTTTCACATGAAAATTTTGGTTAAACTTGGATCTAAACATTTGTAATTAAATTTACAAGTAATGTGGTAAAATTAGATTGACCAATATATAAAGGAAAAGAGAGTTCTAGCTTTTAGAAAAGAAATGTATCGGTAATAACTCTACTTTACCGATATATGATTGGAGATGAATTTCAATGAAAAGAAAGAGAGTTGGGAGGGACTTACTGTTTGGAAATCGCAAGAAAAGAATAAGGAAGAAGGGAGGGGCTTCGTGGCGTCGCGGGAGCTCCGGATATGGTTTCTATTTTCGACGGAACAAGTTTGGTCGCTAACTCCACTTGACTCCACTTGCACTTAAGAACTTTTTGAGAGAATTTTTGCTAAAATTTCAGAATGGTGAAGAACTAAAGCATGAGGTGGTATTTATAGTGAAGAATTAGGGTTTGGAAATTAAAATTTTGGATTAAAAAGATATTAAATGGTGAAATGAAGGGTCTCTGTTTGATTATAGGGAAATCAAACAGTGCAGAGGAGTTAAGAAGGGCTGAAGGAACAAGTGTGCAAAGCACGGAGACAAATGGGCCCATCTCGACCGTCGGCGCCGGCCCTATGGGCATTTTGGCCGGTCGGATCTGAGGCAAATGCCTCAAGATTCGTGCTACGTGGGTTTTTCTGTGTTTACTCCATTTTGTGCATGTTTGATTTTTCTAAAACTTTTCATTTCCCCGTGTAACGTGCAACTCTTGGGCTTCCAAAAATTAAAAAGAAAAAAAAATTGTGTCTAATGGGATTCAAACACACAGGTTATGTCACAGTAGTGTAGAGCCTTTAACAGTGAGCTACAAACTGTTTCTTGCTTTTACTTAACAAAAGTAATTTTTAACTCTTACACAGGCTGTAACTCTTTTCTGTATATTAACAAGAAAATTAATATCCAGTGATTTCAGAGTCGTTACATTGTAGTTTTCGATTTGTTGACAAGTAAGTTTTGATATGGTGGTCAGTCTCGTCGATTAAAAAAGAACAAGAAATCTGAAATATTGGACTGCTTGAATACATTTAGGAAAAGTTATGGATTTCTAGATATGGGTATTAATTATATGGGTATTTTAATGATAGATACTTAGTTTTAAAAACTTTACAGTATTTTATTGAAAATTAGCCCTTTTTGGTAACTTGATAGTATTTTATTAACATTTTTTAATCCTTCATTTTTAGAAAAAAATAGTTTCATAATATATTGAAAATATTAATTTATAATTTTTATATAATTTTCAAAAATTAGTTTTATTTTAAAAAGTCTTGTTTTCTTAAAATCCGTATTTTATTTCCTTTCGAGATCGAATACTCCCTGAGGTGTTCTGCATCTTTCTCTACTATCTTAAAGATGTGCGATAATCCGCACCATCCATTAGCAGGTTCTCTAAAGAGAGTTGTAAAGACGTATTTGTCAAAAATTACAAAATACCGTTTTAAAAGAAACCCAGTTTTTTTTAAAAAGATGTGGTATTTTATTGTAAAATCTATTCTTTAAACCAACTATATATAAATGTAGATATCATGCTATGAAACCAAGGTGTGCGTGTGGGGTAGGTCGTTACCCCGTGAAGTTTTTCTAAAGGTATTGTTTTAACAATATCGAAAAGAGGTGATAATAAAGTTCAAGGTATTTTAATAAAAAAGTTTGATTATTCGTTTCACATGAAAATTTTGGTTAAATTTGGATCTAAACATTTGTAATTAAATTTACAAGTAATGTGGTAAAATTAGATTGACCATTATATAAAGGAAAATAGAGTTCTAGCTTTTAGAAAAAAAATGTATCGGTGATAACTCCACTTTACCGATATATGATTTGGAGATGAATTTCAATGAAAAGAAAGAGAGTTGGGAGGGACTTACTGTTTGGAAATCGCAAGAAAAGAATAAGGAAGAAGGGAGGGGCTTCGTGGCGTCGCGGGAGCTCCGGATATGGTTTCTATTTTCGACGGAACAAGTTTGGTCGCTAACTCCACTTGACTCCACTTGCACTTAAGAACATTTTGAGAGAATTTTTGCTAAGATTTCAGAATGGTGAAGAGCTAAAGCATGGGGTGGTATTTATATTGAAGAATTAGGGTTTGGAAATTAAAATTTTGGATTAAAAAGATATTAAATGGTGAAATGAAGGGTCTCTGTTTGATTATAGGAAAATCAAACAGTGCAGAGGAGTTAAGAAGAGCTGAAGGAACAAGTGTGCAAAGCACGGAGACAAACGGGCTCATCTCGACCGTCGGCGCCGGCCCCATGGGCATTTTGGCCGGTCGGATTTGAGGCAAATGCCTCAAGATTCGTGCTACGTGGGTTTTTCTGTGTTTACTCCATTTTATGCATGTTTGATTTTTCTAAAACTTTTCTTTTCCCCGTGTAACGTGCAACTCTTGGGCTTCCAAAAATTAAAAAGGAAAAAAAATTGTGTCTAATGGGATTCAAACACACAGGCTATGTCACAGTAGTGTAGAGCCTTTAACAGTGAGCTACAAGCTGTTTCTTGCTTTTACTTAACAAAAGTAATTTTTAACTCTTACACAGGCTGTAACTCTTTTCTGTATATTAACAAGAAAATTTATGTACAGTGATTTCAGAGTCGTTACATTGTAGTTTTCGATTTGTTGACAAGTAAGTTTTGATATGGTGGCCAGTCTCGTCGATTAAACAAGAACAAAAAATCTGAAATATTGGACTGCTTGAATACATTTAGGAAAAGTTATGGATTTCTAGATAGGATGCGACATTCTCATATTGATGAGAATAAGTTTATTGTTCAATCTCATGAAAACGTAAAATCTTGTATAGGTATTTTGGAAATTATATTTTTATAATTATATTATTATTATATTTATTTTCGAAATGAATTTAATGTGTTCATGAGTAATTGAAGATTTGGGTTTGAACGATTAGGTGATTTTATCCTGCTCAGTTAAAACACCTAAAGAAAAATAACTTGATGTTGAACGGGATTACATGTAAATTAATGTTAGCTATTATCACATCAGGAAGAACTTTTATGAATAATTAGCGTGATAAGAGTTTGATTGTTAAATTAAAATTGACAATTGATTAATTACGAATTAATTAAGATTGATAATTAGTTCTTGATGTAAGACCCAATTGTCCCCATCGCAAAGCCTTTAGACAGAAAAGCAAACAAAAATAAAGAAGAGAAGAAGTAATATAGTACAATATGTCGTGTTAGGAGTTTTAGTCCCACATTGGAAAAATAAGGAAAATGTATTGTATCACAACCCTATAAAAAGATAGTTATAGTATACCATAAAAGATAAGAAAGAAAATAATTAAGAATTATTTTTAAAACTTCTCCTCTTAAAATAAAAGGGTTCATATCAGTCTAGTTTTAGGATGCCTTCTATGCAAAGTGGTGGACTTGATTGAAGGTTTCTGCAATTATGGAAGTTTTAAAAGATTATTATTTTGCTGACAGATATTTAGACATGCAAAGACATGTCTTTTATCATTCATATTTATTAATTCTTAAAGAATAAATGTATTGTTTCCGCTGCTATATGTATATGATTTCCTTCATGCAGAACATATTCCTATGTTGTTAAGACCGAAATAGTCCAAAACAATCTAAAAATAGGTTTGGAGGTTCAAAAATTTATTAGATATATTCGGTTGTTGTTCATCTTGTTTTGGGTTATTTTCGAAGCAGGGCGGATTTTGTACCTCTGAATTAATTGGAATTGTTAGATTAGCCTATTTAAATTCATTTTAGTTTTGTACTCATACTGTTGATTTAGTGAAACTCGAGATTTAATCTCTTTTAGAATTTTAGGGTTTATCCCGTAGAATGATATTTATGGAATAGAACAAGATTTACCAATACCTACCCTAGGCCACAAACTCTCATTAGTGTTGCCAATCTTACATCCACTGTTTTATGCTAAACACAAATTTGAATATGCACTAATTTTTTTTTAAAAAAAAGAACAAGATATTGTAATTTTATTGCAGTAAATTAAATAACCTTGTATTTCAATGCCATTCTTTTGGCAATAGCCCGCATGCCATAACCTAAGCGCACAAACACACACAACACACTCAAGCACACCACATACATATCCAGAGGACTCACGAATTTGTTCCAAAAGCGTTAATTCGTGCCCACTTACTCTCTCTGGGGTTCCCCGGGTTTCGAGCCCTGCACTCTCCCCTGGAAGTGCCCATACCATTGGTCAATGCCATGTTCTTGCTTGTTACATGCAGTTACTAACTAAGCTTTAATAATTTCATTGCTAATGATCTTTCCCCACTTTGGGACTTCTTGTCAAAAGAGAGAAGGATTGGGATAAATAGTAAAATCCCATGCGTTCATCATCAAGCTCAAAAATCACATCACTATGAGAGAGGAAAGTAACCTGAGTACAGTTGATGATTATGCTCTCACATCTGGTGCTTACCATTTTATTTTTACACCTTTCATTCAATTTTAGAGAAAAAAAATTGCTATTAATTCTTTCCCATTATTCACATTTGATTGTAGTTATTTCAGATTGAAAAATTAAGTTAACACACCAAAAAGGAAATAAATAAATAGAATTACTTCTTATTAAATACTCTTTTTTCGGTGAACAGGCCTTCAGAATCAAAGCCGTCTCATCTCCAGTTTTGTGCTATTCCAGCAAGATCTATCTGAATTCCCTGCTTTGTTATTTTTCTGCAATGCAGCAAGGGGATCCATGGTTGTGTCAGTTCAGAAAGGAAATCCAATGACCCCGATTTGCAGAGCAAGATACAAGCAGGGCAGAGGATCTTATCCCGTTCTAGCAACTTCTTCCTACAAAGTTTTCATGTAACATTCACAAGGGCCATTAAGATTTATGAAATGTACATTCAAGATTTTGGTTGGAATATAAATAGACCAACACAGATTGTTTGTGGTCACATGGTCAGGATGGTGAACCCTAGTTGTGGGTTGTATGTGGCTTTAGACAATCTTGTGAATTGTCGGGCCCATAATGCTATGTTTTTCTCTCTTATGACCAATCATGTATGAGAAATATAAAAGCAAGATTTCCACTAAATGATTTAGATATAGCTCAATGGCTCATGCCGGATCATGATTAGAAAATGCCAAATTGGAATTATAGGACACATAATTGCAAAACTCATAATATACCGGAGTTACGAAAAGATGCACCATCGCCAACATATATAAAAGAATTCCTTCTATTCAAAAATAAATAAATAAAATAAAATAAAAATATAACTTTGATTGTGCGATAATGAAGCGAAACCTACAAATGGTAAATCACACTGAATACCCTTAAGTATCACTGTTTTTCATTAAAATAACTTAACCCATGGTTCTTAGTGGATTTTTAAGACTAAAATAACCTTAAAAGTAGCACTTATGTATTTTAATAAAATGCTTTATTAAGGCGTTTTAATGAATAAAACTTAATAGTTAAGGATTTTTTGGTGTATTTTTTCCCGTACGTATAAACAAGTAGAGATTCTCATAAAAGTATTTCCTCAATATATCAAAGTTATCTTCTTTCAGGCCTGCTCAGATTTGATACATCCGACAATTAGCTCATTTTCGATAACATATCGAAACACACATGCATGACAGCCAGAGTATGATCCAGATCATGTTCTTGGCATGCCATATTTGCTCATCTTTACTATTATAATTAGAACGCAAGGGGGCATGCAGAAAAATATATCATTTTTTCATTTAAAAAATGCAAAATAGGAGAAAAATCCATGTGAAAGTTCTAAAGTAAGAACACCCCATATTATTCTTTCATATGCATCTAATTGATTTCTTACCCTACAACAATTTTCAGTACAAAATATTTTCTCTTCGAGAAATGAACGGATTTGGTCAAAAAATCCTTGAACCTATGACCATCAAGAAAAACACAAAAATTCAAGATATGCCATAATTTTTTCAGCATGACACACACGTGCATGCATGTTACTGGTGTCCATAACAAAAGAGTATATATACAAAAAATAAATGTTAAATCAAAATAAAATTAGCTAGCATCCAGAAAGAAAGTTGCACAACTGTCAACCTATGAAAGCTCAACAATTACTGCATATGTCCCCTTAACATTGTTCAAGTGTCCTGTTCATTCCATTTAAGGCCCGAGATGATGTCTTAGGCCACCCACATCCATATGGTTCTTGTCCTTTTCATTTAATTAATGAATGTTGGGATTTAACTTAAGTTTGTTAATTTAATTTAAATTAATATATATTTTCATTTAAGTCCATACATTCGGTGAAGTGGAAACCCCATTAAACTAATCTAAGGGTAAAGTTTAATTTGTATTTTAGTGCCCTAACATATTGGTAACGAGTATAAGGGTCGACTCTTTCATATTCTCTTCAACATGCCATGCAATATAACATGATTATGCTTATAATGATATGTTGTCCCTACATTTTAGTGGTCAAGAAGATATAGATTTTTTATTTTTGGGACAATAATATTGTTATTATCCATATATCGATTGTACTTCTGTGAATAAAATTCCAATGAGCAATAGCTCAGATGGCATGGGTACCCTCTCTTTTGAGGAGAGTGCGGGATTCGAACCGCAGGAACTACAGTTGGAGAAATGATAGCAAATTAACGCTTTTGGGACAGATTCGTGGGTCCCCCGAGCATGCGTGTGTTGTCTGCTTGTATGTGTGGATGTGTTTGTGTGTGTTGTTGTATGCATGGGTTAGGACTTTGGGACCTGTGCCAAGAAAAATAAAATAAATAATAATAATAAATAAATAAGTAAATCTCTCTCTTTCGTAATTATTAGTGGTTTAATTAACCAGGCAAATGGGCTCTGCCTTGATGTACGGAACAAGCAGACATAGAATGAAGGTTTGGGCTCACAGAATGTTGGGCTTCAGCATCACACTGACCATTGATTTTGTCGTGTGGGCTCCACATAGGAGGGAGCCATCCCTCCATGTGATTTGAGGTTGGCCGCACATGAGCCCTGTCCACGGTTTATGTGGCCCACTAATAATGAACGAAAACAACCCTAGTCTTACAATGAGAGTACCTGTTCCGTAGAATCATCCCTGCATTCGAACAATTTTATGGAACCATGATACTGTTTTTCTATCTACAATGAACTGGCACATATTACGGACGGACAGTGATACTGATGATGCTCGATATCGGTGATCTCCCAGATCATGACACGTGGCTAATGACGTGTCCCAGGGCTCCCAAGAAAGAACCTACAGTGGGCGACCAGACCACTCTTGTGCCCGTCCTACAAGCAAACGCTGGCTCACCTCTGAGCCCCTGCACAATTGGTCTCCTCGGCCTACCAGCTTGTCTCCGGGCTACCACAGAACCAAGATACCTCGGCTCCCGCCGAGGTCATCTTTCTCGGTCTCATCGACCGACCAACGGCACCGCTCACAGGCGCAACCGCCATCCCGCGAATCTCGCCATGCACGAGATATCCGCCGGCCACATCTCACGTTCCATGCCATCACAATCCACCATTAACAAGCCTGTCTCGCCATTAATGAGAGATCCCGCTCATCACGCAGGCGAAACGTCGGGAGTGTAACTGCCGGCGTGATTCTCGCGCCCGCCCTGCCTGCTTCCACCGCTATATAAACCCCTTCTTCAAACGGTTCAAGTAAGTCATTTTTACTCCACTAAGCCGTTACTCTGCTCGGATCTCTAGTCTAACTTGACCGTCGGAGGATCCTCGGTGGTACAACCACCTCGGGACTTCCTTGCAGGTAGCTCGACAACCACAACCTCAAACTCATTGAGATTCACACGCTTCAGAAGCGACAGCCTCCAGATCCAATCTCAGCCACCCATCGCCGCCATCAGCAGATCAACAGAAGGTAATATCTTGGCGCGATCCAGGTCGTGTCAGCTGGCGCCGTCTGTGGAAAATCTTTGATTCCACAAAAACAAAAGTTCATTTTCTGACCTCAATCTAATGACGAGCGATCATCACGATCATCCAAGCACTAGCCTCCGCCTCCCCCTCAACGGAGGCGTGGACGAACCTCCCCCGCCTCAGGACTGGGACCCCTACGAAGGGAGAGAAGGCTCTGCTCGTGCCGGCACGACCGATCGCCGTCTCGCTATTTCCAACGGCTGCAGGACCCACGGGCCAGCACACTCAATGACTCGGTGGGCCCCGCTTCGCTGGGCTCCGAGGTCTTGCGCTAGAGAGCTTCGCCCCGAATCTCGTCGCACCCCTGTCCCTCCCGAGGCGATGGCGGTCAGCTCGCTTGTTCGCAGGCATGACCGGAACCCCCTCCCTCGATGGGGTCGCGCACGCGAGACTCGCCACGGCAGCTCAAAAACGACTTCGCCGGAAGGCATATGGATGTAAGTCCGCGGCGGCGCCCCGGCCGTCGATCTGACGCCGGAAACGCGGAAACGAAAAACTTTGCGAAACTTGCAAAGCGGCACCACCGCGCACTATTAACCCAGATCGGGCCATTAACCTAGCTACTAGCAAACTAGAAAAGAGTAGAGAAGTTATACCAAGCAATCCGTGTCCTTCGGTCTTCGTCTCCACTCCCATCTCCCGCGGAATCTCCGTCCATCACGTCCTCGTCGGAAAGGCACCACGTAGCCGGGTTCGTATACGGGCTCCCACCTCTGGATCGAGGCAACTCGGGCGCGAAGTTGGCTGGCCGACGCGTCCAAGATTTGCTGTAGAATAGTGCAGTAGCCATTGTCTCTTTTGGGGTTTAAGTTGCCTTTGGATGGAGGGAAATAATGAACAAAATGGAGATGAACTTTTGTGTATCAAAAATGAGATGATAATTTTCCACTCCCACATCAAAAATGAAAACTCTCTCCTCCTCTCCATCAAGTGGCCGGCCCCCTAATTGGAATGAGGAGGGAATCAAAACGAAGGGAGGTGAGTGTAGGAGATCAAGGGTGGTGACCACATCAAAAGCAAGCTTCATATCAAAGATGCAAATCAATCCCATCCTAACCCTTTCTCATTAATGCAAAACCATGATGAAGAAAGGAATGGAATCTAATGATGATGAAGCCACACATGCAAGAAACCCCTCCACAAAAAGTTATTTGCAAACTTGCAAATAACCCCCTCCATCGAAAGTCCGGCCGTGAAGGAACAAAGGAAAAACCGGCCGGAATGGAATGCAAACTGGCAACTTCAGAAAACTGATCCCGTAATAAATTACAGGAAAACCCCGCTACTGCATATACATGCCCGCATTTGTATTCCCACTGAACACAAATGCAAAGAGACAAAATCTACACTATCTAATACTAGGATCCGGCTTAAGCCAAAGCCGGCTAGTAAAAACCGTCCGATCACGATCCGTGCAATACCGCACGTATCTGATCGAACCCTGCCATATCTCCATACGGCCTCTACAGCGTTTCGCCCGAAACCTGAATAACTATGTGTGGTGGACTCTAAAGACTCGTCAATACTATGGCTGTGGATTTAACCACTAGCACGTCAGGGGTATTAGCCATATGTGATGAGCCACCAGCTATTGACCAAAAGGGACGTCGATGAGCGAACTCATCCTGACACCTTACTGAGCCTGTCAGTGACAATATCCGTACAGTCCGGTCCGTTCTTCCATGAGCATCGCATGGCGGGCCTAGGGGTTGGTAAAAGTTAGACCCCCAATAGCGGTACAAGTCGTGTCGGAGTGTAGCCCAGAACACCCTGAGATACTACTGGAATGCCTACCAGCAAATCTCCTGCCTTGGCCAAGGACTTTTCATGTACTGGCTCTCCTAGACACAGCGCGACCTCACCCCCAATACCGGGAGAGACGGACCCCTGCAGATCCGCTCACTGCCTTCATGTGGCTCGGGACTGTACCCAACTAAAACCTGTTTGCACGTCTCCTTAGAGCGTGGTAGGGTAGTAATCAAAGCACTGTGGGAACTCACACGAGACAAATGATGATCTCAGGTCGATGAACTAACCTGTACACATGTCACCAGGGAACTTCTATCTGACGTCTGGTATAATCCCAACTAGCAGGTTCCCGGCGAGTCCTATCCGGTGTACTCATAACCCAATGAGCACCTGTATACATCTTAGGTGAACCAACTGACACCAGTGGCTTGTGAGACCGGCCACCGCCCCTCATCGGGGTCTCGAATGTATACACTAGTCTACTCTGGAGAATCGATGCCCTGTCTCGGAACTCCCACGACTAGGGACCTTTTAAGGATGTGCTTATAGACCCCAGCTCCCACGTATATGATCGCCCTCATACTGCTGGTAGTTAAGCAAGAATCCTAGGGACTCTATCAACGTGCAATAGTGATCAATAATGTCACCTAAAGCAGTACACGATGATAAAGATAAACCAGATAGCATACTATCATCTTGAGTAAGACCGTCCTACCGGTATAGGTCCTCCCTCAATCATTGCAATCACGTGTCTGTGATCCAATAATTGACTCTGAGGGCACTATATCCAACAATGGAACCTCACCGAAGGGAACCAAGGCTCATCGAAAATCATGGTCATGAAGGTGGGGGGTACATCGAGTACCTGTGAGACTCAGTGCCCCACGCCAGCCGCGGAGGCCAACAGCCGCCCGAGGAAGAAGGCTAGGGAGACTGAGCCGATCACCTTTGATGACGGGGACTTTCACGGCATATCCCTACTCTACAATGACCCCCTGGTGATTACGGCTCGGGTCCATTAATACGAAGTAGACAGGATCCTGGTCGACTCGGGAAGCTCCGCAGACATTCTCTTCTACGATTGCTTTCTGCGCATAGGACTCACCACGGCAGACCTGAGGCCGACCTCCCTCGTCCTTTCAGGATTCACCAACCACTCCATCCCGACAGAAAGGGTGATCACTCTACAATTCAACGTCGGAGAGGCCGTCGGTACGCGGACATTGCCGGTGGAATTCATCGTAGCGAGGATTCCATCGGCCTACAACATCCTCCTCGGCCGTCCTACGCTAAACTCCCTCTGGGCCCAGATATCGACCTACTACCTGGCGATGAAGCCCCCTCTCGACTAGGGCTGGATAGGTCGGGTCTATGGAGACCAGCGAATTGCAAAGGTTTGCTTCACCGCAACATCTTCATCGGATAGGACGGCCGACGATGTCGAAGGTAAAGGTGACATCAAGGGTTCTCTGGACACTCGAGACGAGCAAAAAGAGGTCCGAGGGACCCCAGTGGAGCCTTTGACAGATGTCCCCCTTGTGGAAGGGGACGACGAAAAACTCGTTCAGATCGGGTCGCTTCTGACAGGAACTCAGCGAGACGACCTGGTTCATTTCCTCAGAAACAACTCCGACGTGTTTTCCTGGGCACCTTCTGACATGCCTGGGATCGACCCTAAAGTTATATCTCATAAGCTTGGGATAGATCCTATGGCCTGACCCGTCAGACAAAAAAAGCGAAGCTTCGTCCCGGTCAAACAGAAGGCTATCGAGGACGAGGTGGATCGGCTCCTCACCGCCGACTTCATTCGGAATGTGCCCTATTTGGAGTGGCTATCGAACGTAGTCTTAGTCAAGAAGTCAAGCGGAAAGTGGTGCATGTGCATCGACCTCACCGACTTCAACAAGGCGTGCCCCAAAGACAACTATCCCCTACCTCGGATAGACCAGGTCGTCGACAGCTCGGCAGGCCACGAGCTATTGAGCTTCATGGATGCCTTCTCCGGGTACAATCAGATCTGTATGAATCCGGTAGATGAAGACCTTACCACATTCACAACGGAACGGGGGGTATACTGCTACAAGGTGATGCCCTTCGGCCTCAAGAACGCCGGAGCTACGTACCAACGGTTGGTCAACCGCATGTTCAAGCCACAGATCGACAGGAACATTGAAGTTTACGTCGACGATATGGTCGTCAAATCGGTCACGTCGACCGACCACTCCAAGGACCTGGTCGAGGCCTTCGAGGTACTCCGCAAGTTCAATATGAAGTTGAACCTCGCCAAATACGCATTCGGGGTCACCGGGGGAAAATTTCTCGGTTTCATGGTCACCCACCGTGGGATCGAGGCTAACCCGGAAAGAATCGACGCTATCCTCAACATGACAGCGCCCAAGACTAATGTCGAGATCATGCGACTGACGAAGCGGGTTGCCGCTCTGAGCCGTTTCATGTCAAGGTCTGGGGAAAAGTGCCTCCCATTCTTCAAAGCTCTAAGGAAAATCCCGAGGTTCGAGTGGTCAGAAGAGTGTCAGGCCACCTTTGACCAATTAAAAAGACATCTTGCGACGCCACCGCTGCTCACCCGACCAGTGGAAGGAGACGAGCTATCACTGTATCTGGCGGTATCCGACCAAACAGCCGGCTCAGTGCTCGTTCAAGAGGTCGACGGAGCGTAGAGGCCGGTGTACTACATGAGCCACGTCTTCAAAGACGTGGAAAAGAGGTACCGAACCATAGAGAAGATGTCTTGGCACTCGTTGTGGCCTCAAGGAAGCTACGGCACTACTTCCAAGCGCACACTATCCTCGTTCTCACCGAGCGCCCGCTGGGGGCTATCCTCGCCTCACCCGAATCCTCGGGCCGCCAAGAGAAGTGGAGGTGGGAGTTTTCCCAGTTTGACATAAAATATCGCCCGATGCAGGCCATCAAAGCACGATCCCTAGTTGACTTTATCGTCGAGTGCACCATCCCCAGCAAGGAACCGGAGCCCGCGCCGACCCTCGTGGATCAACACCCGATCGTGGGGAAACCCGACTCGGTCCTTGAGTGGGTCATCTACGTCGACGGGTCCTCAACCGAGGAAGGCTGTGGCGCCGACCTTATCATTCGCGGCCCGAACGAGGCAGAAATGGAATATTCCCTAAAGCTCGGATTCAAGGCTTCAAACAACGCGGCAGAGTACGAGGCCCTGCTGGCTGGACTTCGCATGGCCTCCGGGCTGGGACTGAAGACAATTCGAATCCGCAGTGACTCAGCCCTAGTCGTTGGCCAAGTGACCGGCTCGGGAACCCCTAATGATGAAATATCTTGCCGAGGTAAGAAAACTTCGGAAGAACTTTGATGAAGTCCAGATAGAACAAATACCCAGGCAGCTCAATGCCCAAGCCGATGCCCTGAGCAAGCTGGTCTTATCCTACTCGGCCAACAACAAGCGGTCTATCCTCTTCGAAACCTTTCCACGGCCCAGCGTGGAAGACGGTGCGACAATACTTCATGTGTATACAACGCAGGAAGATGTCCAAGACTGGAGGAAGCCCCTCATAGAATTCCTAAAGGACGGTACGCTCCCAAAAGATCGGGGAGCAGCCCGCCGTCTCTGGGCCAAAGCCCGTCACTTCGTCTGGAGCAATGAGAACCTTTACAAGAAATACTTCACTCAGCCCCTGCTCTGGTGCGTCGACCCCATGAAGCCGACTACGTCCTCCGTGAAATCCATGAAGGGGTCGGCGGCGCACACCAAGGGGCCCGAACCTTAATCCAGAAGGCATTGCTCCAGGGGTACTGCTGGCCAACTACTTACGAGAACGCCCAGAAGCTTGTCAGGAGATGCAAAAGTTGCCAACTCCACGGAAGCATACCTCGCCTTCCGGCTACCGAGCTGACCGCAATGACCTCCCCGTAGCCATTCGCCCAGTGGGGATTGGACATGATAGGCCAGTTCCCTACCGGGGCGGGCGGGCACAAATATGTCCTCGTCGTAGTAGATTACTTCACGAAGTGGATCGGGGCTGTCCCCATCAGGAGACCGGATGCTACCATGACTATCAAGTTCCTGCAAAACAACCTGATACACCGGTTCGGCATCCCGAGGTGTATCATCACCGACCACGGGACGAACTTCGAAAACGAGAAAGTGAAGGATTTCTGCAACGAATATCATATTCTCATGAAGTTTGCCGCGGTCGCACATCCCCAATGCAACGGGCAGGCCGAGGTTGCTAATCGGGACGTCCTCCGAGGTCTCCGGACCTGCCTAGAAGGACGCCAAGACGGTTAGGTTGAGGAATTGCCCCGGGTCTTATGGGCCCTGCGCATGTCAAAGAAGACCACCACCGGGGAAACCCCTTTCAGCCTTTGCTACGGGACCTAGGCGATGGTCCCGGCGTAGATCGGGCTACCCAGTCACCGGGTCTGTTCCCCGCCGAACACAGAAACGCGACCGCGTAGGTCCGTCTTGCCTGAATTCGGGACAGATGCTAATTAGTGATATCCGTCCACCTCTCCGAAGATGTCAAGTTGATTTATGACACCGTGTATCGAAGGTTTAAACGGATGCGACCGATGTAGCAGACTTCATCAGATTCCCTCTCACTTGAGGGGTTTTTGATTGTGGGAACGCTCTTCCCTGTAGGCGCAAGCCCCTGCAGTTAATTACGCTACCGCATCGCGGTAACCACTTTCTCCTTCTCCAGATGGTCACTTCGTGTCGTGGGTGTTTGTTTTGTTTTTTGTTGCCCGTGGATTGTATACGGAGACTAATTTATGTCGCCGCCCGTAGGGTGTGGATTAGTCCAAATCCGTATTTTCTTAAATTTGGGTTTGGCGGTTGGGTTTAAAAAATGAGACTAAGATCAACTTAAACGTTTGTTAAGGATACGTTAGTCTAATTTTAGACTAAGATCAACTTAACGGGATCGTTTAGATCCAACAACAGAGCATTTGGGTTCTATTGTTTAGTTTAGGGATATTGCGGTCGATTACCAGTTTAAGGACATTGTGGTCCAATGTTAGTTTAAGAACATCTCGGTCCAAGGTTAAGGACATCATAGTCCGTGGGTTTAAAGGGACCCCACAGTCCGAGGTTAAGGACATCATAGTCCGTAGGTTTAAAGGGACCCCACAATCCAAGGTTAAGGACATCATAGTCCATGGGCTTAAGGACCCCAAAGTCCAGTTTAAACACGTCGTAGTCTATAAAGTTTAAGGACATCATAGTCCATGAGTTTAAGGACCCCACAGTCCATGGAATGATTGGTTATCAGGACCCGTCACCTTTCTGAAGACGTTGAAGGATTACAACGACAAATATCAAAGGAGTGAAGAGATGTACCCTTGAACCAAAGTTGATTGGGAAATCTGTAGTCCAATTTGGGACTAAGATCAATTAATTAGATTATAAGCACATTGGCTCAGTTAAATCTGAATTGAGGACTTATGGCCAACTTGGGCTAAGTCCAATTAGGTTTGAAATGTTGGCCCTTTGTTGGACAGTTGAACAATTGTCTGGGTTCAGCCCCCCATTATTTAGCAATGCTAAACAGGGGTTTGGGGCTCTGACAACATTTTATCTTTACCTGAGCACTAACCATTCATTATAGCTCTGGACTTTACTTTGCATATCATATGAACTGACCAATTTTGAGGTTCAGTTGAAGGGGAGATTTGCCTCTGGAACACTTAGCCAATTTGGGCTAAGCTTGGCTTTAAAATAGTGTTAAACACTAGAAGATACTTGGCGATCATGTGCTCCCACGTGATGTGCTGAAAATAGTGTTAAACATTAAAGACGAGGCGCTTAAAGTAGTGTTAAACATTAAAATTGAATTGGTCACGTGGGGTCATGTGAGGCATCTGAAGATGGGGCCAGACTTGCTTTATTTTGTTCTCAGAATATTCAGATTAGTGTTAAACACTTTTAGTCTTTGAAATTATCACGTGTGGACACGTGA
Source organism: Agapanthus africanus (assembly GCA_030015575.1). Classification (NCBI taxonomy): domain Eukaryota; kingdom Viridiplantae; phylum Streptophyta; class Magnoliopsida; order Asparagales; family Amaryllidaceae; genus Agapanthus; species Agapanthus africanus. The sequence goes on along the minus strand of JASDDO010000031.1, from coordinate 685,161,867 downwards.
CAATGCCTCTGCGTTGGGCATCAATTCCTCTATCTTCCCCTATTTTATTCTTTTTGAAAATGGGTATTTGTCAGGGGTCACGTGGGGACACGTGAGGCGCCCTAGATCAGTTCTGGCTTTGGCTTTGTTCTCTTTTATTTTGAGGGTCACGTGGGAGGATGTGAGGCATTGCCTCCGGGCTAATTCCTTCTTATTTTGAGGAGTCCATTTAAGGGTCACGTGGGGACACGTGAAGCATTGCTTCTGGGCTAATTCCTTCTTATTTTGAGGAGTCCATTTAAGGGTCACGTGGGAGCACGTGACCTAGTCTTGTTTGTTCTTTTTTACTCATTGAGGATAAGGGTCACGTGTTACCAGGTGACCATGTTGGGTACTGATCTTTACGTACATGGAGAGCTTTAAGTCTCTTGTTTTAAGAATTAAATTCTTTGGTAGGGTTAAACCCTAATTTTGTTTAGAGGAATTAAATTCCTGTGTATATGGAAGAATTAAATTCTTTTATAGGGTTAAACCCTAATTTCATTTGGAGGAATTAAATTCCTGTGAATTTGGAAGAATTAAATTCTTATGTAGGGTTAAACTCTAATTTCTTTTGGAGGAATTTACTTCCTGTGAATTTAGAAGAATTAAATTCTTATGCAGGGTTAAACCCTAGTTTCTTTGGGAGGAATTAAATTCCTATGAATTTAGGGGAATTAAATTCCTTAAACTTAAATTCTCCCTCTAAGTTTTGGATCTGCATGGCAGAATCTCCTCGATGAGAATTAAATTCTCAACTTGTGGGGAGATCTGCTTCTGCAGATCTTCAACCAAAGGAAGAACTAAGTTCTTATTCAAAAAAGTTAAACTCTTAATTTGAGAATTAAATTCTCTTTTTTTTATGGAGGTTAGATCTCTTTCCCCTTTCTCACCTAGGGTTTCTTTTCTCTGAAAAGATCTTCTTTTCTCTCTTGGGAATTAAATTCTTCTCCCTTTTTTTTCTCTTTGGTGTTGTGTATCTCCAAATATCAAAAAATCGATCCCTTCTCTTCTCTTCATGGCTCCTATTTATAGGAGAAAGAAAAGAATCAATCTGTTTAGTCAATCTTCCATTGAAAGATTTTAATTGATTTTGTAACCAACATGATCTTTTAGACTACTCAGTGAATTTTATTCACCATTGGATTTTTAATCCAAAAGATATTTTGTTTGTTATTCTTGGTGAATTTCAAGGAAATCTTTCCTTGTATAGAATCTTTCTATAAGTTGGTGATTTTTAATCACCATTGGATTTTTAATCTAATGGTGCCCCATTTTACAGAGCACAATCCTTCTGTTTGGAAAGATCTAGGAAAATATTAAGGTTTTTGATTTCCATTAATTAGAATTTAATTCTATTAGTTCAGAAGGCTTAAAAGCCTATCACGTGTTGGCACGTGATCCCACTGTTTGATCATTAAAATAGAATTTAATTCTATTAATTGAAAAACTTAGGCACGGGTCACGTGCTGACACGTGACTTCCCTGATTAGGCATTTCAACCAGAATTTAATTCTGCCGTTTCAAAGAACTAAGGAACCATCACGTGACCTTTGGTCACGTGTAGACACGTAATACCCCATTGGGATCTTTCCTTACTGTTTTATCATGCCTTTTAATTCCTTTTTAGTGGGTTGAAGGGCCCATCACGTGTGGACGCGTGATTCCTCTGATTGATTGTTTGACTAGAGTTTAACTCTATAAATTAGAGATCACATGAACCCATCACGTGTCTGCATGTGACCTCTGGTCACGTGTGGACACGTGATGCCCTATTGAGGGTATTCTTGATATTTTTATAAGGGAACAGGGTCAAACACTTCGACGACGAAGCAAACACCACGGCACTACGGACCAACCTGGACATCTTGCTGGAGAAACGGGTCCGGGCTCAAATCAGGGCCGCCGTCTATCAGCAGCAAACTGCCCGATACTACAATGCGCGGGTCAAGCGTCACTCCTTCAAGACTGGAGACCTGGTCCTACGGCGAAACGGGTTCGTCGATCAAGGCAGGCTACATAAGTTCTCCCCGAAATAGGACGGTCCTTTCCTCATCTCCGAAGTACTTTCAGGCGGAGCCTATCGCTTACAGGACGCAGACGGGTGCAAGTTTCCACGGCCTTACAACGCTGAGAAGCTTAATCTGTACCAATGAAACGGATACCTATGAGTGTGTACCTCTCCTTTCTCAAAGGCAATGTAATTTTTTCTAAAAAGTTCTTTCTACTTAAATAATAAGAGGGGAACGCTAGAGCATTGCAAAAAGAGGAATCTTATTAATTCAAAAAGGTACTCTGGGCTCCTCAGCCTTACAAAAAGGTGGGTTACAAAAGAGGTGGAACGAGATCGAAGAAATACTCCTGGTGATACCCAGACTAGATCTCCGTCAACCGGGCCCTAGCCGCTGCAGTCCGCTCCTGCCGACGCTGCATGCGGACCCGGGACGCCACGGAAGCACCCGACTCACCGCCCGCTGAGCCTTGACCCACGATGTACCTCATCTTGAAACATTCATGAATCAGAAGCAAGGATCAGTTGTGCCTGGCCTTCGAGATGAGGCCGAACAGGAAGATCGAATGCACCTTGTCAAGTGCCTCTTCCAGAAGCTCCTCAGTAAAGGGGTTGTCCAACCCCGGGGACCTCCTCCAGATCGCGTACATCAGGAGCTGGAGCAAGGACGACCGTCGAGGGAGGAGACGGCCGAAGTGATCCTCGAGGCGCCGAACCACTCCCCGGTACCCCTCCTCAGACAGCGATTGGTCGTATAAGGAGACATCACCAAGGGTGATAATCTCTTCGATCAAATACACGCGCCCAGTCATCTTGAAAGTAAGCGGTGCCAAAGGAACTGCCATCTCCTTCCCTACTTATAGCTTCAAGCAGAATCTTCAAAGACCCGGATTCTCGGGCAAGCCAGTGTGAATCTTGGGAATCGCAGCAACTACCCCAATATCACGCCGCCACGTAGCGAAACTGGCACGACATTCCGAAACGCTTCGCGTTCCCCACGCGATCGCGACATGTGTTGCCAGCGACTGTCCCACTTCGCCGCTCGATGTGAAATCGAAACGACGCGGCGTCGCCTTCTCCATGCGTTCGTGGCACGTGTCACTCGCGACTGTCCATCTTCCCAAAGCCCTCACAAAGTGGCAGCCTAGCAGCTACCCTGCTGTCACGACCCAAATTTAGGCCCGTAACCGGCACTTAAACTACGTAACATCAACAGGCGTACACAACTTAAGTAAGACGAAACCCAGAAATCTAAACCACCCAAAAATGGATAAGCGGGAAAAAACATAGTTAAAACCTTCGGAAATCCCAAGTAAAAATCTTTAAATTTAAGTTTACTTTCTGAAAAATTTCGGCAGCACCTCCTTTGTAAAAACTAGTCCCGAAAACGGGTACAACATGGAATATAAATAAAGCATCCTAAACGGGAGAAAATCACGACCAACGGCAGAGACAACCACCACAAGTATATATATGACGCCGTAGTGAAGAAATATAAAGAAACAACATAAGGAGGTAGAACTTATAACAAGACCGGCTCCCATAAGCACGGTACCCAAAGTCACCAAAATAATAATACAAGACCGATCCTCACAACTCGTCTCTAAGTCAAATACATGAAGTGGTAGATGGAGAGTACTAGATCCAACAAAAGATATACAATGAATTAAAACAGATAACCGCAAACTCACCTAATAGCAAAGGCCTCACAGCCAATCGTAGCGATATCCGCAAAAGTAGAGATAACAAGAAGTCCTGCCGCGACTACTCTGAGGGTAAGTCCTGCAAAACACCGTGGCACAACGGGGGTGAGTTGCCAACTCGTGAATAGTAAATAATATCATACAGTAATAGCAAGTATGCAGGAGCAGCGATAATCTATCACATGTAATCTGATAACATAAGTATGGAAATATGAATATGCAACCATCATGTAAAGGTACATCATCAAGGTACTATAACTACATGAAGCAATGCATATCAACATAATCCTGAGTGTGGGATGATATGATAAAACCTCATGCAAAAATCATCAGCATGGAAAAACCCCAGTGTCCCTCACTGACATGTCAAATCCCAAAATCCTCAGGAACCGCATCCTCAGATCGGCCCTCATATCCCGTAAGTTTCATGGAACCTGAGTGTCCAACACCGACACCCGAAATATCATGAAAACATATGCCTGGATATATGTGTGTGTGTGTCCCTCAACGATACATCAAAATCATGGAACCTGAGTGTCCAACACCGATACTCGAAACATCATGAAACCCGTGTCCAACATCGACACGTAAATCCTCATATCTCAGGCGCCGTCACCACGATTGGCCCTGATGTCATGTCCGTACATCATTCCGGTCGGTATCCACATGATAACCGCCAAGTCCAAATACTATCACCGGTAGGTACTTGCCCTGCCAGCCAGGCTCATCGTCTATATAACGAAAAATCATATCTTACCCCAGGGAACCATACCGGGTCCACCATGTACCCACAGACGGTGCATATCCGCTCCTCGAATCGGGTATATAACACAAGTCTCAGAACCAAGAAAACTCATAGTGGACGCACTGAAATATCATATCAAGAGAAACCGGGTTTTTAAACAAAACATAATTTCTTGAAAACACCCCCACGGTTCTCAAATCCATAAATTATATGAAATCCATATCTAAATGCGTAAAATCTATGAAAACTGATATATGCAACATAAAACATATGAGCATATTAAGGGAAAACCGCTCTTTTAAATGAATCCAACTTTTAAAATATATCATGCGGTTCCCAAATCCTCCGAAATCAAGTGCAGTATCATATGAGGTGTACATATAACTATAGCAAGATATAAGTATCTACATGTAAGCAAGTATGTATAATGCATTTCATAAGCGCAACAGCACAATAATCAATGTCTCAATATCACATGTCAATACAATACCACTTAGGGGTATATGCAGCTATAGCAATGTATGTGGGTATTTATGTATGTATGTTTGCATGATGTACATGTAGCTGTAGCAAGGTATGTGGGTGTACATGTCAGTATGTATGCAGGATGTACATGTAACTATAACAAGGTATACGTGAAATGGAATAAAAATCACTAGCTCAATTATCCCAATCCAATACAATATCATGTATGTATATATGTCAGCTGTATCTTATATGCACAATGGAATAAGAGTCACCATCTCAATTATCCATATCCAATACAATATCACGTATGTATATGGGTGGTGCGTGTCATGGCAATTACCGACGGTGTGTGTATAGCATACATATTAGTGCTCGTGCAATAAGAACCGTCAGTAATGGTGTTGTGTCCAATAGGTACAAGTCAAGGCACAACAGGTAATAATATGCAATGACGCTCATGCGCAATCAACTCATATGCGAATAACATACAGCTATAATATCATATCCAGCTCTGATGCATAGCGCCATACGAGTGATTTCCCCATAGATGTTAAATCTACTCACCGATGATCTCGAGCTAAGAAAATCCGACCACCTGCTTCCCTTTCTTCACAGCGTCCGAAGTCCCCGCTTGCGATCCTAAAATTTCACAAACACCATATAAGGCTAAATATCCTACGCCGACACCAAGATAACAAAACGCAAGGAGAACGCCTACAAGATAAATACACTGTGCACCTAGTGCACAAAACGCGTACGACATCGGCACAACCCTAACTAGGATCGCTAAACTACGCAACCACCAAGCCTAAACCCCGATCGTACCGATCACGCCTTCACAACACAATATATCGCGAGGAAGATAATAAATACAACATCGCAACATCCATTAGAACCTACGTCCAATTTTTACCGAAACCTAGTAAGCAAGTTTATCTCATATTAGCTCAAGTCTAGTAGTTAACACAATTCTAGCGATCACAAATATCGCAATGTAGCTTAACTAAGTCACCCAAACCATTACCACAATTTTAATCTCACCCAAATATGATTTAACAAAAGTTAGTTTGCTAACGAACTCAATTAGACAAATTAGGAACTTAACAAATAACTTTCACCCACCAGATTAAGTTTTCCCAAGCCTATACTTTTCAATTAACCATTTCAACCAATTAAACCCTAACTTAATCTTCACAAAACTTTCATGAAATTTCTAAACAAGAAATTTAAAGCTATATTAAACATCTAATAAGCTAGCTTAATGATTTAAACAAAAATAAAAGATTAGGTTTAGAATTTTATACCTCCACTAGATCACAAATTAGCAACTAAACTCCAAATTTTAGCCTCCAAAATGATGTCTTTCATGAGATCTAAGCTTGTTTAGTGTTGAAGAATGATGGGTAGGGATTTATTTGTGAGTTTGTGGGATTATTTAATGATTTTTGATGATTTATTTTAGCTTGAGGAAGTGAAAATTAGGTGAGGAGAGAGAAAGGGCAGCAAGGGGGTTAGGGTTCGGCCAAGGCAAGAAATGGTGAAGGCTAAGGAAATTGTGTGGAGAAATCTAGCAAAAAACACTAATAAATGTTAATGCAACAAATATCTTATGCCACCTCTTCTCTTTTCATTAAAATTCTTCTTTTTGATTCACAAATATCTAGATATTTTGGAGAGAAGGATTAAGCTTAATCTAGTGATTAAATTAGCATAGATTCACTTTAGAAAATATTAACCCAAACCAAAATTGTAATTACCACTAATTAAGTACATAATTAACAACTTATAATAATATTTTAATTAGGGAAAAATATTTAAGTGAACTAAAATTTTCAAGTGCCACTAAAATCCGCAAACTAGCAATACTCTAGTTAAACTAGGTGCAGTCAAGTCTATACAGAAAATTGATCATTTCCGAGTTTTTACGGAAAACACCGACTATTTTACTCTAAAAACGAAAAATTCGCATAACGATTTCTAAAACATTACACCTGCTCGTTTGTCCATGGCCGGTAGCTCACCTATCCCGCAACGCCAGGGATCTAAGCCCTCACTAAGAGGCGACCGAGCAGCTTCATTGCTTGGTTCATCCTTGGCAGGCCTCCCACGGCCCCTCCAATGCCAAGGATCGAAGCCCTCACCAAGAGGCAGCCCTGCAGCTACCCTACTCGGCTATCCCTGGCCGGTGGCTCGCCTACCCCACAACGCCAGGGATCTAAGCCCTCACTAAGAGGCAACCGAGCAGCTTCACTGCTTGGTTCATCCTTGGCAGGCCTCCCACGGCCCCTCCAGCGCCAAGGGTCAAAGCCCTCACCAAGAGGTTGCCTTGCAGCTCTCTGCTCGGCTATCCCTGGCTGGTAGCTTCCCTACCCCACAACGCCAGGGATCGAAGCACTCACCAAGAGGCATCCCTGCAGCTACCCTGCTCGGCTATCCCTGGCTGGTAGCTTCCCTACCCCACAACGCCAGGGATCAAAGCCCTCGCCAAGAGGCACCGGACAACAACCCTGCTCGGCCATCCTTAAGGACAAAAAACCCTCGCCAAGAGGCACCGGGCAGTAACCCTGCTCGGCCATCCTTAGTAGGCCACTTACGGCCCCTCCCGCTCTAAGGATGAAAAGCTCTCGAAAGAAGCAACCGGGCCCGCTCTTGCTCGGTTATCCCTGGCTGGTAGCTCCCTACCCCAACAAACCAGGGATCAAAGCCCTCGCCAAGAGGCAACCGGGACCGCCTTTGCTTGGTTATCCTTGACTGGTAGCTCCCTACCCCAACAAACCAAGGATCAAAGCCCTCGCCAAGAGGCACCGGGCAGTAACCCTGCTCGGCCCGTCCTTAAGGATCAAAGCCCTCGCAAGAGGCAACCGGGCCCACCCTTTCTCGGTTATCCCTGGATGGTAGCTCCCTACCCCAACACACCAAGGATCAAAGCCCTCGCCAAGAGGCACCGAGCAGCTATCCTGCTCGGCCCTGTCCTTAGTAGGCCACTCACGGCCCTTCCCGTGCTAAGGATCAAAGCCCTCGCCAAGAAGCACCGGGTAGTAACACTGCTCGGCCGTCCTTAGTAGGCCACTTACGGCCCCTCCCGCGCTAAGGATTAAAAGCCCTCGCAAGAGGCAACAGGGTCCGCCCTTGCTCGGTTATCCCTTGCTGGTAGCTCCCTACCCCAACACCCCAAGGATCAAAGACCTCACCAATAGGCACCGAGCAGCTACCCTGCTCGGCTACGTCCTTAGTAGGCCTCTCACGGCCTCTCCACGCTAAGGAACAAAACCCCTCGTAAGAGGATCTAAGCGGCTACCCTACTCGGCTATCCCCAGCTGCCAATTCACTACCTTACAACTTGTGGGATTGAAGCCCTCGCCTAAAGGCCCCGGGCAGCTACCCTGCTCGGTCTATCATCAACACATCTCTCCGAGCCTTCCATGCTAAGGAACATGACCTCACCAAGAGGCATCCAGTCTATCAACGTCTGAGCAATCTGCACCTCGACTTCAGGGACATGGAGATATCTTCTCCCCTGCCGGTCCTTGCACACTCGGAAAACGAACAGATTCAACTCGATGTGTGATCGCTAGGCAAAGAACCGGCATAAAACGAAGGCGGTACTGCGCAAATACGAGTGTTTACCGACAAAGGAAAATACAAGCACAAACACTACTGCAAAAACAAAAATCTTTATTCACAAAGCAAAAATTCTTTACAAAGGTATTGTGGGCTCCCCAGCCTTACAAAATGCCCGGAGGCTTACAAAAGAGAGAGGAGGAAAAGCAAAAAAAACAAAAAGGGGTTTGGCCACAGGCCCCGCCTAGACTTCGCCTCCCTTATCACCATCGGTTGGAGGTATGACCACCGAAAGTAGAACCCAAGCATGGAGCTCACCATCGGCAAACTCCGGAAACTGCTCTTTGATGGCGTTAAGAGCTTTGTTCCATGCGATGGCGAAGGTCTTATCGAGGACGACATAGAACTGGTCCGACTCCTTGTAATCAGTCACGGCCTTTCTAGCCCGAGTCTCGGTGACCTCCGCCGCTTGAAGCGCCGCCTCGGCATCCCGCCTGCTGGCATCCCTCACCCTCTTCATGGCTGCAAATAGATCGGCCAGTTTCATCAACTTCTCCTCGAAAACTCGGTGGGACTTACTTAGGCGGTGATAAGACTCCCGGCACTTTGAGACGGCGAGCTCCGCGGCGGATGATCAGGCTTCAAGGACAGCCATTCTCTCCCTCTCCAGACGCAGCTCGAGTCGCAGATCCTCGGCCTCCGAAGAAGAATCTTATGCTGACCTTATAGCATGGAATGCACTCTCGGCCTCCATACGAGTAACGAGGGCGCAGTGCTGAAGGACCTGGAGAAAAACGGCAGAGAGACTTAGGGACACTTGAACTAAGAAGAGGGCGCTCAAAACAACACATGAGGGAGTACATACCTGAACTGCCTCCTGTGCGATAGCCGCCATTTGGGCCGTGAGGGTCCCCCGAGGCATCTGGCCCCTGGCCGACTCCTCCATACCGGCAAGAAGGCTGGCAGCGACGGAAAGCCCCAACGGGACCACGAAGTGGGCATCCCCCTCCTGCACAAGAACCCCCGCAGGAATCTCCGACGGTAGCGCACGGGAGACCGTCCTCTTCCTCTTAAGGGGAACCCCGTCTTCGTCCTCTCCTGCATCCCTCGTCTGAGGCTCGGGAACCCATGGACGCCTTTGGCCTCCGCCGGGGCAATTATCGGGAGCTCGTGACGAAGCTGATGGACCCGCCATCGGCGACACATTTAGTGCGGGACTCGGTTCAGCCGGAAGCACGACCGCACCACGTGGCCCCCTCCGGGACTGAGTACCGAGGGCACCAAGAGTCCCAGATCGATCCATTGGTCCTGCCAAAGGGAGAAGCAGGATCAACTCAGAAAGAGAAGAAGCAGGAGAAAGGAAAAGAAGACATCAAACCTGATAGAGAGAAGTCCTTGGCAATACAGAAATCCGACCTAAGAGGAGAGCGCCGAGCTTACAAGATCAAGAGTGAGGGAAATATGAAGAGAGATGGACCCTAAAGCGGACCCCACCTCTATTTATAGCCACCGGCGTCCTCATCCCACGGCGACAGTCGACTCCCGCCAAAACAACTCTTCACATTCGACGACCACGATCGCTCCACCCGTCGCACGCACATTGGCCGGATCCCATCAGACGCCAGAGCTCTGCGGCCCGTCGCGTTAGCCAGCCAGCGCCCGGCACGTGGTCTGTCGCTTCAGCAAAAGTACGTGCGATCCGGCGCACCCTCTTTAATGCAGAGATCTCTCCCTGATTTGCTGACATCATCCGGAAAATACAACAGATTACCCGGGGACACGCCTGACGATATCTTCGAAAGGAAGCTCACATCGGGTGACCCGGCAAACTACTCTCGACCCGACCCGTCAGTTGGTCGGGACAAGAGTGGGGGGATAATGATGATGCTCGATATCGGTGATCTCCCAGATCATGACACGTGGCAGATGACGTGTCCCAGGGCTCACAAGAAAGGACCTACAATGGCCGACCAGACCACTCATGTGCCCGTCCTACAAGCAAACGCTGGCTCACCTCCGAGCCCCTGCACAATTGGTCTCCTCGGCCTACCAGCTCGTCTCCGGGCTACCACAGAACCAAGATACCTCGGCTCTCCCGCTCGTCCGTGAGCTCTCCCGCCGAGGTCATCTTCCTCGGTTTCATCGACCGACTAACAGCACTGCTCACAGGCGCAACCGCCATCCCGCGAATCTCGCCATGCGCGAAATATCCGTCGGCTACATCCCACGTTCTACTCCATCACGATCCCTCATTAACGAGCCTGTCTCACCATTAATGGGAGATCCCGCTCATCACGCGGGTGTGACCTCGGGAGCGTAACTGCCCGCGTGATTCTCGCGCCTGCCTTGCCTGCTGCCACCGCTATATAAACCCCTTCTTCAGACGGTTCAAGTAAGTCATTTTTACTCCACTAAGCCGTTACTCTGCTCGGATCTCTAGTCTAACTTGACCGTCGGAGGGTCCTCAGTGGTACAACCACCCTGGGACTTCCTTGCAGGTAGCTCGGAAACCACAACCTCAAACCCATTGAGATCCACACGCTTCAGAAACGACAGCATCTAGATCCAATCTCAGCTACCCATCGCCGCCATCAGCAGATCAACGGAAGGTAACATTTTGCCGCGATTTAGGTCGCGTCAGATGCAAACCCGTTGTTAGTGCTTTCCCCACCGCCTTTAAATGTTCTTAGGTGCATATTAATATATTTTATATATCGTAACAAAATATCAAGACCTGACGATGTCTAAACCTTACCATAAGTTTTCGTACCGGCCCTTCGATGTGAATATTACCTCCTTTTATGATTACAACACAATTTCACCGTTGATTTAGTGGGTGCAAAATTAATGGTTTACCGACAATAGAACTTTTTACATTGCTAAATCAATGGTTCAATGATGTTGTGATCATATGAAATTTGGTGTATCGACAAATTAGAGGATGGATATCAAGTTGGAAAATATCGATCGTCGAATAAAATGGTGGAGGGCGTACCTTTTGCCGCTGCCTAACGCAAAAAGCCTCCTACTACCTCTTTCCCTCGTTATTCTCTTAAAAAATAACATTTACACATTTTTATTAATAATCCTAAGAAACCTTCTTCAAATTATAACATTTACAACATTCAAAACGCATACCTACTGTTGCAAGGCCTCTCTCACCCTAACCTTTGCAGCCTACTCTCAGATACTACCAAGGGCTTTAGGCACATAAACACAGACGCTGAGGTGATTATCAATCGTAACAATCCTAAACTTTCTGTACATAAGTTTTTCAAAAATACGGTAAGGAGTACATAAGCCTGAGCACAAGTTATAAATTTAATTTGCTTTTGAACAACAAGAAATAATTTTTAGCTCATTAGTAAAATCTCACACTGCTGTGACATAGCCCCTGTGATCGAATCCCTCCCGCCACATATATTTTTAATTGATTTTCATTTAAAATTTTAGAATCTCTAAAGTTTGCATGTGCACTACACGTAAAATAAAAAGTCACACAGAAGTCAAACATGGGCATTAAGCCATTTGAAGCGACTAGGACGCGTGTCCAAGATCCGAGCCCCCACAGCCTTAGATGGACCGACGAGATTGCTCGTGGGGCCGGCGGCGCCGGCTCCCTCGTTAGGTACTGCCCCATTTTTTTCTTTGCCCTAGTCCCTTGGCCTCTCCCCTTAACTTTCATTATGTTTGTTTACTCTGCAATTATCCAGAAAATTAAAAATCACCATTAAACCAAATTTTAATGCATTTTTAATTCTCAATTCATCACCCTAAACCCTAATTTTCCTTATAAACGCAACCCTACATTTTGGCCATCCTCATTCAGAAATTCCATGCCAAAAATCTATAAAAAATTCTAAGTTCAAAAGTTATACAAGTGGAGTTAGCAAAGGTCAAAGTTCCGGCGACGTTTCGGGAAGAATCCGGCGACGAAACAACTTCTCGACGATCCTAAAATCTCACCCTACCTCTTCTCTATAATTACAACCTGTAAGTTCCCTCTTTCCCCATTCTTTTCTATTAAAACAAATTCATTTTTCAAAACTAGTCGGAAGCGGAGTTAATCCGACTTCCGATTCTATTTGAACTAAAAACATAATTTTTCTTTAGAAAAAATTCACCATCTTTTTTTATATTGTTTAGCAATCATAAATAAATATATTAGAACAAGTTTCATCTTAAAATAATATGTATTGCAACTTCTATTTCATTTTTACGGTAAAATACCATCATATTTACATACGACATTGCTTATTCATTTTGATCATATTACCTTTAGAAAACTCATGAGATAACGACCTATCTCATCACAACACACATTTTTGACATAGCACAGTGACTTTTGGAACATTAGTTTGTGGGAAAATACGAGCTTACATTTAAATACCCTAAACATTCAAAAACCATTTTTCTTTAAAAGTGTATTATTTAATTCCTTGCAAATGCGTTTCTACAACCCATTTTGGGGAACCCCGATCGGGATGGTGCGGGTTATCGCACATCCTCGAGCCTAATAGAGCAAGATGTAGACCTCCTCACGGAGCATCCGATCTCGATAGAATTTTTAATGCAACTTTTAAGAAAAATATGATTTCTATTTAATAAATAAGTTCTATTATATATATATATATATAATCAAAATATCTACTTTAAATATACAATATATATATTCCATGTTTTTTAAATCAAAAGAATCACAAATTTCATAAAACTACCATTACAAATCAATACAATTCCAATATTACACTAAAAGACCATATACAATGAACTTTAGGCTCTATCTATTAGAATATTTCACTTTATAAAAACTACAACTATGAAAACCTTAAAGACGATAATTAAATACCTGAAGTGTATTTTGAAAATATATCAAAACTATTTTTCATAAAACCCCCTCATGTTATATTAAGTTACAAAAAGCCCCTAGTAAACATAGGTTTAAGCGGGACCAGTTCCCTTGAGCCTTAGGGAGCCGGAGAATATGGGTGCTTGCCTATCTAAGGTAGACAACCTAAAAACGGTGTTATCAATATGGTAATTATCTTGGAAAAAGACACAAATCCTGCCGTCCATATGCAGCAGTTACCGATAACATCAAAACTAATTCAGGACTTCAATTCGTTGTAAAGTGTCTGACTCAGATAGAGTCTCAGTTTAATATAAAACCAATCTGACTTGAATTCAATTCAAGTATAACTACATTACAACATGAATCCGTTTACATCAGAATTCAATCTATATCAACTTGACTCGACCGAACTGAACCATGGATATACTCTGATTACATGACTATCCATTTATATCCATTCCGTTTACATGATATCATGGTTTCGACAAGTCGAATACAACCATTCATTACATTAAATCAATACAAAAAGACATTACGTGGTTTTAAAGGGGAAGACTGATACAAAATGTGTTAAACGTGGCACGAGGTGGTCATTAAAAGACGTAATTGTTCCCCTCCGAAAGACGCGGCGGAGACGCGGTAGACGTCTTGCCTGAGATTCGGGGCAGATGCTATTTAGTTTTATCCGTCCACCTCTCCGAAGATGCCAAGTTGATTTATGGCACCGTGTATCGGAGGTTTAGACGGATGCGGCCGATGTAGCAGACTTCGTCAGATTCCCCCTCGCTTGAGGGGTTTTTGATTGTGGGGACGCTCTTCCCTGCAGGCGCAAGACCCTGCAGTTAATTACGCTACCGCATCGCGGTAGCCACTTTCTCCTTATCCAGAATTTCACTTCGTGTCGTGTGTGTTTGCTTTGTTTGTGGTTGCCCGTGGATTGTATACGGAGACTGAGTAATACCGTCACCCGTAGGACGTGGACTAGTCCAAATCCGTATTTACTTAGATTTGGGTTTGGTGTTTTCTGTTTAAGGATACATTAGCCTTATTGAGGCTAAGATCAGCTTAAACGTTCGTTAAGGATACATCAGTCCTGTTTGGGACTGAGATCAGCTTAACGTGGTGATCTATTTAATGTATGGCCATCGGGACTCGTCACCTCTCTGACGTCGTTGAAGGATTACAACGACGGGTGTCAGAGGAGTTCAGAGATGTACCCTCGAACTAGAGTTGATTTGGAATTTTATAGTCCATTTGAATGTTTAAGGATACGTTAGCCGTGTTTGGGGCTAAGATCGACTTAAACGGGATCGTTTAGATCCGGTAAAAGAGCATTTGGAGGCTCTATTGTTCCAGTTTAGGGACGTGGTGGTCTATACTCCAGTTTAGGGACGTGATGGTCCATGTTCCAGTTTAAGGACGTGATGGTCCAACATTAGTTTAAGGACGTTTCGGTCCAACATTAGTTTAAAGACGTTTCGGTCCACGAGTTTTAGGACCCCGCAGTCCATATTGATGTGTGGTCGTCGGGACCCGTCACCTCTCTGACGTCGTTGAGGGATTACAACGATAGGCGTCAGAGGAGTTCAGAGATGTACCCTCGAACCAGATATAAATTGATTTAAGAGAGCAGCTGTGCTCGGTCAATTTAATTTGAGGACTTACGGCCAAAATTGGGCTAAGTCCAGTTGAAAATGTTCAACACCTTTATTTATTTTTGGTCTATTAGACCCGTGCTAGGGCTTTGCCCACACTTAAATAATGCATTGCATTACTTCTATTTTTTTTGTTTGGGCTCTGCCCATAAAAGATGTAGAGCATCAATTTGTTTTGGGGCTCTGCCCATTTATAAATGATGTAGAGCATCAATTTCACTTGGGCTCTGCCCCTTTTTATTGCTTTGCAATTTATTTTGGCCTGCTAGGTCTTTTTGACTTGGGCCTGGCCCTTTAGCAGAGGAAATGCATTGCATTTCCAGGTGCTTTGCGCCAATCAAAGAGCGTAAGCGCTTGTAATGATGACACGTGTCATGCAGCGCAGTGCGCTGCGCTAGTGCGCTACGCTTGCGCTGCTGACACGTGGCGCGCTCTGGTGAGTTGCGCCAATTTCAGAGAGCAAAACTCTATTTCAAAAGCGCGTAGCGCAACTGGTTCAGATGCTGATACGTGGCGCTCTCTGATGGCTTGTGCCGGCCCAAGAGCGCAACAATGTAGATTTATAAGTGCAAGGCACTATTAATTTGAGAATCTTTTAGATTCAAGAACCAAATGTTCATAAAGGAAGTGCAGAGCACTATTTGATTTCTTGATCTAATTTAGATCAAAGAAAAACAAGCTTTTTCTTATTTCAGGAACCAGAGGTTCATAAAAAAGTGCAAAGCACTATTTTTATTTTTGTTTTTTATTAAAGATCATTGATCGTGTTTTTAGATCAATGATCTGTTCATAAGAGAATTTTCTCTTTTTCTAAAGGCTTTTTACCTTTTTTGTTCTTGAGGATTTCTCTCCAATTCTTCAGAGTTCTCTTTGTTTAATTTCTCACAAAATGTTGATGCTTTTAATTGAGATCTGGGGTCCTTTTTATAGTGCCCATAAATTAGTTAAAGAGATCTTTCTCTGAGTGATTTGGGGAATTTTTCCCACCGTTGGATCTTTGATCCAAGGGCTTCTGTTTTACAGAAGAAAATCTTCTTGTTTTAACAAGAACAGAAAGATTTCTTTAGAATCTTGATTCTGTTTGGCGCAAGTGCTCCAGAGCGTGACACGTGTCATACAGCGCAGCGCATCTGTGCTGACAAGTGTCGCGAGCGCAGCGCGCAGCGCGCAGCGCAGCGCATCTGCGCTGACACGTGTCGCGCAGCGCGCAGCGCAGCGCAACTGCGCTGACACGTGTCGCGCAGCGCAGTGCTTGCACAACTGAAGCGTTGCTTCATTTGATTTTGCTTTGAATAGAGCTTTGCTCTGATTGGGTGCGCTGCCTTGGGCGCTGCGCTGATGCATCTGCGCCTGACACGTGGCGCGTTGCGCCCGAGATTTGAAGCGTTGCTTCAAAATTTGAATTTTGAATTTCCAACAGAGCTTTGCTCTGATTGGGGGAAACAAATGCCCCCCCACCGTTGCGCTCACGTGGCGCGCACGTGAGTGCAGCGGTGGCAAGCTCCTGACCGTTGGATCAAGGGGTGAGCTGAAGGGGCGCAAGCGCCTTATAAATAGGACCTATGGCCTTTTAGAAAACTTCACCATTTTCTAGATTTTGATTTCAGAGCTTTGCTCTTGCTTAGAACTTCAGAGCTTTGCTCTCGTTTCCAGAACTTTAGAGCTTTGCTCTCATTTTCCAAGTTAGAAAACTTTCGGTAAAATTAATCTTGAGTTAAATTAATTTTAATTAACCAATAGAGCTTTGCTCTCATAGATCTTTTGATCTAAAGGGATCCCCATTGGGGTTTCACCAACAGAGCTATGCTCTCATGAATCCATAGATCTGAAGAGATCTTGTTCATGGGTTTTAACCCATGAACAGAGCTTTGCTCTTAGATCAAGTGTGGATCTTTTAGATCTGCAAAATGAAGAACTCATTATAAGTTTTCATGGATTTTTCAAAGTCCCAAAAATTTTAAAATTTTTAAGTGTTAAAATTTTCTGATGGATCTTTTCCATTATTATCACAGAGCTATGCTCTTTTAAGGAATTTTATTTCTTTGAGACCAGAATTCGACAAGTGTCATTCTGTGACAGAGCTTTGCTCTGAAAGAGGAGATTTTCTCCTTGTCTCTAGGGATTTTTTTTATTATTATTATTAGTGGGAATGTTTTCCTGGGGACCAACTGACAATCTCATTCAATGATGAGGTTGTCTTATTAACTGACATATTGTCATCCAGATTTTGTGGGTCCCCCTTCGGTCTTCTACCCGCCGCACTGCTGTGTGGTGTAATTAATTAATTTTAATTTAGTTTTTAATTTAATTAATTGATTAACGCATTTTCTTTTTTAAACGCCAAGCGTTGGAATTACATCACTAACGGCTAGATTGTTCTTTTGCAGTGATCATGTCTCTCGACACCTCGTTTCCTTTCATCCGCTCGGAGGAAGGGTTTCCCGAAGTGCCCTTGGACCGTGAAGTCTTGGCCATGATCAAGGAATACGACCCGGAATACAAGAGTCTCCACCTTTGGGGGTGTGGTATAATCAGATCATCATGGGCCGCCGGAGCTTCACATGCGCGGTGCCGTCAGAACCCATCACAACGATTCACTATGCTACCCCACCCTCGGTGCAGTATGCCGTGGAGATGGTGGATTGGACATCGAAGGGTTTTCTTCATCCGACTATAGATGCCATCCCGGTCCAGCGTCCTATGGTTTTGGATATCCTAGGACGTCGTATCTGTCAGGGTGAGGCGCGACCTTGGGGGCAATCATATAACATTGGTCTGATCCCCCACCACCTGATCGGTTATCTGCCGTGGGCCCGGTATATCCTGTCGACGAAGAAGTCGCAGTTGATAAAGTTAGGATTGTACACCGCAGTGTACGTCTCTCTGTTCCAATATCCCACGCTCCCGACCTGGTGGTTCAAGGCCTTCCTGGAGCAGTGGAACATTCCTACCCACACTTTCCTCGCCATGGATCGGGAAGTGTTAATCTCTTTGGAAGAGTTTACAGAGGTATCCGGTTTACCGGTTATAGGGGAACACTATGAGGAGTTGCTCCCGACAGACGAGTACGTCTTTGGCGCTAGGCCGGTGGTAAGAGGGCTCACACCGAAGAATGCTGTTCAACACCAATTCCCAAGCTTGATTAAAGTGTTGAACATCTATGAGTCTCTTTTTATCGAACATGGGAGTCGGGGAGTTAACTTTGAGGATTTCATCGCTCGGTTCCTTCGCCCAAGCGTCCTCTCATCAGTGGCTGCCAAGTTTGCCACTTTTGATGACCCTTTCGGTTTAGGTGCGGATAACCTACAGGAGAAAGAGATAGATCAAAAGGGTTTTTTCCTTTCGGACTTCCTGACCATGTCTTTTGAAGAGATTGCAGTCCATGGGATGGACGAGGAGGCTTTTTTCTTAGGATTTCTCGGGTTGTGGCTGAGTTGGTTCGTGATCCCAATGCACTCTCATCGTATGCGGCCCTCTTCCTTTTACCTAGCCCACCGGATGGCCATCGGGGTAAAGGTGGTTGTGGGGATCGCCGGCTTGGCGCACTTATATCATGGCCTTAGCCGAGCAGCGGATGCTAATGAGCCTGGGGTACTGCACGTGGTCTTCCCGATGCATTATTTTGTATCGTGGCTCGAGCTACACACGGCGGGTGTCTTCGGTATGCATAAAAGGCCCTCGTTCTTCGACAAGTGCGGTTTCCCTCGCATTATACAGCTGATCGGCGCATCAATTGTGACCCCATCACCACGGAACGCCAGGGGTTTACTCCTTCTCTCTCACACCGTTGGAGCCGGGATGTCCTTTATTGACAAGGTGCTGACTATTGGAAAAGCGTCCACCACTGCGGTGCGACCATTACAAGACTCCTTTAAAGATGGAGCATCAGTTTTGACGGCCCGGGAGACCCTTCACTTATACTCTATTTGACCGGGCTTCCTAGTCTTTAGGCAGAATGATGCTGCGATTCTCATGAGATATAACCCGCATCGTTTTGCCCAACAACTGGGCTACGATCAAGGGGTCTCCTTGGAAGCTTTCTTGCTGGAACCCGCTGCCACTGAAGAAGGGATGGAGAACGCGCTGCATCATTTCATGCACCTGAATACAGGCTCTCATTTTTTATCAGTGCGCCGGTTTGCGCTCCACGACTCCTCAATGTGTACAAAGACTGGTATAATCATGCAACAGGAGCCGTTATAAAGGAGGAAAGGCGACTGCTGGTCGACCGAAAGGGTGCGCCTCCAGGCAGTGACCGCAACGCTCCTTTGGTTCCGAGGACTCCAGTAGTTGCCCCTCTAAAAGAGGTTAAAACCGGGCCATCGCGTGCGCAAAGTCCTCCGCACGGATTGCCGCTTCCCGATATTACAGATACAGCCCCAGCGCCCTGTGCTCTAGTGGAGACAGTGGTTGTAATTTCGCCGGAGTCTGGTGTGGATGCAGACATCGGGACCCGCCGTCCCAAGGTGGCTGCTAAATGGAAGTCGATCCCACGTGCACCTAGGGTCGGAGGGCAGAAGAAAAAGAAGTCGCTTTTCGCTGCGGATGTCGCGTTCGGTCAGGAACCCCATGCTCCCTATGCCATGGGCCTGAGTGAATACGGGACTAACGAGGGATTAATCATGCCACCACCGGATGATACGGACTTGGAGGCCGCTCTCGAAACTTCAGCGTGGTTGGCAAGGCGTGACGCATGGCTAGCTAAGCTTGCGAATTCAGGTAATCACTAGTTGCACTTTCTATTGCATCATATCTTTGCCTTTAACTAATATTTTTCCTTCTTTTCTTCCAACAGGCATCACCACTGAAGAAGCCATTGCCGCTTCACTCAAGACCTTCCAAGAGGAGGAACGCCTTAGAGCGTCTTTAGGCCTCAGTAAGTTTCGATTCATCAAGTTTTTATTCTCCTTGTGTTATGGTCAATCTAATCTCTCTCTTTTTATTGCAGAAACCACAATGCCATTCCTGCCAAGTGACGCAAATGTTCTTCCAGCTGCCGATGTTCCCGCTTCCTCTGGGTCACCGCGGGAGGTTCGTCTTGAAGAGCCGATGAGAGATGCCTTAAAGGCTCTGGAGGCATCTTTAAATGAGGACGACGACGCTTTGATGAAGGAAGCATCAAGGAGGTCCGTCGTGACAGCCCGGGAGGAACGGAAGCGGTCGAGGCGCGAAGCAAAGGCACGCAGGGCTGCTTTGGCTACGGGAGCGGGCCCAAGCTCCATCCCTCGTGCCGACACTCTGTAAGAAGAGTTCCCGGTCGCTCTGTCTACCGCTCATAGACAGGCGATCCGCGCCAATAGAGAGGCTAACGACAAGTCTACCTTAGATAGCACTTCTTTCAGAATTTCATTATAAGACTCATAATGCTGTCGGTTCTTATATACTTTATCTTGCAGGGCCAAGTTCGACCGAGGGGGAGGCGGAGACCGTTGAACCCAAGGAAACAGAGGCGGCGGCGCCTGCCGAACCTGAGCCGACGTTGGGCAACGTCGCTGAGGCTTCGGAGCCTGAGATGGAGGTTGGGGGGTCTGTAGCCGAGAAGGTCATTGATGCCGAGCCTGAAGTGGCGATAGATGAAATGATCATTACAACCGAGCCCAGGGTGGTGGCGGACGAGACGCTTGAGGCCGGCGACCTTATGGTGGCGGCGGATAAGCCGGTGGAGATCGCGGAGCCCGAGGAAGTAGCGGGTGAGATGGGCACGACTCTTAGGAAAGAGTCAGCCGCTTTCTCTCAATAGTCCGGCAATGCTCCGATCATTGCCCTCCCCGTCTAAGATCTTCCGCCGTCTCCTGGCCGCGCGAGCACGACGACGGTCCCCATCGAGTCGGGTGATGAGGCTACGGGCGGTGGCCTCATGTCAATAGAGGAGGGAGTCGCCTCCGTTTCAGCCGGTAGCTTATCAGGTAAATCCCAGGTTGCTGTCTTTCTTTATCTCACAATTCTTTCTGACAAGTTCACCTTTTTTCGTAACGCAGGTGCAGCCAGCGCCGATGCCCCACTGCTCGAGGGAGCGCCTTCGACGACTGCTTTGGCGGTGGTCACCTCTCAACCCTCTCTCATACCGTTGAAGATGTTGGAAGGTATGGGTTTGCAACTTATTAATCTCACTTTTCAGACGTATAATTTGTGTACTAAAGTCATACTGTTATGTCTTTCAGGAGTGCTTTTTGACCATCTTTATCAGATGTTGCTTCCACACTTCTCCTTCCCATCCGAACTCACTTCTTCCTCTGGTGGCATTGGTGAGTATGATTTCCATTGATATCCTCCTTTTTGATTGATGGAATTACTTCTAAACCCTTTTTCCTCATTTCGACTGCAGTGCTACAGATTGAAGGAGGGGATAAAAGATCAGCTGCGCCACCGGTCCTTCCGGCCTTGCCACATGTCTCATCTGGTATGGCGAATATTACATTGATAACTCCCCCCTTTTTATTTTCTGTACTGTTATCTGATCACATCCTGTTTCTTTTTAGTTGTCGTTCCGGTCTCGGCGCCCTTCGAGCCTCGCATTACAATGCCGGCGGGTCCTTATCTGAGACGTCCTTCTTCGAAAGGCGCCGCGAATAGTCTGCACATGTTGAGTGACTTTGTCGAGGAACTCGACATTGAAACTCCTACATCTGCCGCAGACTTCGCTACGGCGGTTAACCCGATGCTGATGATACTAGTGAACTTTCATGACGAGGGTATCATCGCATCTTGGGTTAACCACTGCAGGGAGATCGAGGCCCGCCTGCATCAGTTGGAGTCGTTGCGTCCCGCTCCCGAGACCTTGGCCGCCAGCAATCAAAGAGCAGCGTGGATTGAGCAGAGCGCTTCTTATTTCCACCATCTCGAACAAGAAGTCATTTCAAGGCGTAAGGAGCGCGGTGAGACTTCGAGCAAGTCTGCCCAACTGCATGCTCGGGTGGAGGCCAATGCTGCACGGCTGAAGGTTGTCTTTGAGGGCCTTCTGCAATGTCTTTCCGAAGGGTTATCATTGAGGCAACAGCTTGACGTTGTCGAGCGAGATGTACCCAGCCAGGAAGCAGCCCAGAAGGCGGCGGAGGAGCAACTTTCATCCTTCTTGCAGCAGCGAGCCTAGGTGGAAGCGGAGGTGGCCGCGGCAGCCACTCAGGAGGAGGCGCTGAAGGAAGTGCGAGAGCGGCTTGGAGATTTGTTAAAGACACTTCCTCCTCAGTAGTTATCCCTCTTTGTATCGTTTGTACTTGTAAATAAAAAAAGTATATATATATTTTTTATTCTTTAGCACAATGTATCCTGTACTCAATCAAGTTTATGAATAAAAGATACACATTTTTTTGTAATGTCTTGTGCTATTTCTCCGTCTTTTCTTCCTTTTATTCTCAACATGCCACCTTAGTAAACATGGTTGACGGATGATTATAGCAAGCATCTTGATTTCCTCAAGAAATAGCGATGGCTTAGGCCGCAGGTTCAGATCTGCTGCCTAAGACTTTTCAACTCTATGAGTCGTGAGGGTCTCGTAGAGACTTTTCTCCCTACGGATCGAGAGGATCTCGTAGGTTGGTTTTTTCCTTAGGAGTCGTGAGGATTCCTAAGTGTGTTTTCTTTCATAGGTCGTAAGGATCCTGTAAGAGAATTTTTCCCTCTTACGAGTCGAGATGACTCATAAGCGGTTGTTTCCCTCCTTGTCGAGATTCGACTTTGAAGAGTGAGACCCGTGAATAGTATGCAAGAGATCTTTTTGGATCGACTTGCAGGGTCCCATTGTTCAGGAAGCAAGTTTTTTAGTCCCTGCTGGCTGAGGCTTCATCTTGCAAGTCGAGCCGAATCGGGAATTTTCCCGCGGAGACACTGGTTTCTCTGCGACCCGACGCGAATCAGGAGGCTCTAGTCAAGGATTGTTTGTTTTCTTGGGGTTTGAAACGAGTCGAGAATTTCCCACGGAGGCAGTGTTTGCTCTGCGAGTCGACGCGGCTCAGGAGGCTCTCGTCAAGGAGTGTTTGTATCCGTGAGTCGAGGTGTTTGCTAAGGATTATTTGTTTCCCTAGCGCCAAGGATTATTTGTTTTCTTGGGGTTTGAAACGAGTCGAGAATTTCCCACGGAGGCACTGTTGCTCTGCGAGTCGACGCGGATCAGGAGGCTCTCGTCAAGGAGTGTTTGTATCCGTGAGTCGAGGAATTTGCTAAGGATTATTTGTTTCCCTAGCGCCAAGGATTATTTGTTTCCTTGGGGTTTGAAATGAGTCGAGAATTTCCCACGGAGGCACTGGTTGCTCTGCAAGTCGACGCGGATCAGGAGGCTCTCGTCAAGGAGTGTTTGTATCCGTAAGTCGAGGTGTTTGCTAAGGATTATTTGTTTCCCTAGTGCCAAGGATTATTTGTTTCCTTGGGGTTTGAAACGAGTTGAGAATTTCCCACGGAGGCACTGTTTGCTCTGCGAGTCGACGCGGATCAGGAGGCTCTCGTCAAGGAGTGTTTGTATCCGTGAGTCGAGGTATCTGCTGAAGAAACTGGTTTCTTCGGAGTTGGACTGAACCGTCGAGATTTGGTTTCGTCTTCTGGCGGAGCCTGTTGGGAAAGTATGGTTCCTTCTTTGTTTACGCCCTTGGATTGTATACAGGGATCGATGTGATCTTAACTGTAGGGCCAAAGTTTTATCATCATTTTTTTTGTTTTATCTCCGCGATGCTCTATCATTTCAGCTTTTATATCGCGAAGGTCGCGATTGCCCAATCATTTCGGCTATTTTTCGCGGTGCCCAATCATTTCGGTTATTTATTTTATTTTTACTCGCTGCTTTTTATTGCGAGTTGCCCAATCATTTCGGCTATTTTGCATGCATATATTTTTACTTGCTGCTTTTTATTGCAAGTTGCCCAATCATTTCGGCTATTTTGCATGCATACATTTTTACTTGCTGCTTTTTATTGCAAGTTGCCCTATCATTTCGGCTATTTTGCATGCATACATTTTTACTTGCTGCTTTTTATTGCAAGTTGCCCTATCATTTCGGCTATTTCGTATGCATGTGCGGCCTATTGGCTTTTCGCCGTAAACCTGAAATTAGACGTCGATTTCGGCATCAGCATCGCTACAACTGGGATATTGCCAGGAGCGAATCATCATTTGCCTCCGTCGGTGTTGAACAAAGGTGGCTTAGCAAACAGGGTTGAGGTCCCGCCGACTAAGGCTTTTGACTTCATGAGCCATAAGGGTCTCACAAAGGTATTTCTTCCTACAAGTCGTGAGGATCTTGTAGGTGTATTTTCTCCTTAGGAATCGTGAGGATTCCTAAGTGTTCGTTTCCTCTGTAAGTCGTAAGGATCCTACAGGAAGGTTTTCTCCTCATAAATCGAGAGGATTTACAAGGGTTGTTTACCATGCGAACATATCCCCAGTCACGGATGAGACTTGGTTAAGGAAATGCTTATTCGCGCCCGTGGATTGTATACAAGGGTCAGTATTGAGCCACTTGTAGGGCAATATCGGAAGTTGTGGGGGTTGCTTAAGCACAGGTTTAGGTCTCTGTAATTTAAGACTTTCAACTCTTATGAGCCGTGAGGGTCCCATAAGAGAGTTCTCCTTACGAGTTGTGAGGATCTCGCAAGTGTATTTTCTCCTTAGAAATCGTAGGGATCCCTAAGTGTGTTTCTTCCTTGTGAGTCGTAAGGATCTCACGCGGGTGGTTTCTCCTTACAAGGTCGAGAGGATCCTATAAGTGTCTTTTAACGAGGTTGCGCCCTTTCAGGTTTTCACAAACACTCGCCGGTAGTCCTGCTGTTTTTACTCACGGAGCCCTTTCAGGTTTTCATCCGTGCCCATTTTGCTTATAGACATACCGTTTTTTATTCTTTTTATTTTTTTTTTACGAAGTCGCGCCCTTTCGGGTTTTCACGAACACTCGTCGGTAGCCCTGCTGTTTTTACTCACAGAGCCCTTTCGGGTTTTCATCCATGCCCTTTTTGCTTATGGACATACCGTTATTATTTATTATATATATTTTTTATTTTATTTTTTTTATTCATCTCGTCAGCCTAAGGATGCTGCGGTAGTAGTTTAGAGACGTTTCCGTCCGCTATTAGTTTTAAGGACGTTTCGGTCCGTCATGAAGAAGGTTGGCTACTGCTTATAGAGTTTAAGCTTAGGAAGATAGCGAGCGGACATAGTCGTCGTCATCTGCCATTGACCTAGGCGGTAACTCGCTAAGCGTAGTATTTATTTAGGAAGCGACCGTTTATTGGCCTGAAAGGCCTTTCACCGTGCATGTCCATGTGTAGGTAGGCCCCATCCTGGTAGACCTTGTCTATGATGTACGGGCCTTCATAATTTGGCTCAAACTTTCCCCGCTTGGCGCGATTGGGGATCATAGGCCTTTTGACCACCGGCACGAGTTCGCCTTGGCGAAATGCCCTCGGTTGGGTCAATCTTTCATATGAGCGCGTCATCTTTATTTTATAAGCTTCCAGATTTTGTTGCGCTATGAGCCGGGTTTCATCAAGGGCATCGAGCTCCTCATGCCGAAGGCGAGCATTTTCTTCGTCCGTCAGCTCGTAGTGGACTGCCACTCGTAGAGAGGGTAATTCTATCTCGAGAGGGAGTACTGCTTCTGTACCGAATACCAACGCATATGGCGTTGTGTTTGTGGCCGTCTTAAATGTAGTTCGATACGCCCAAAGAGCTTCTTGCAGTCTTTCATGCCAGTCCTTCTTATTTCGGGACACCGTTTTCTTTATGATCTTTGTCAAGGTCTTGTTGAAGGCCTCGGCTAGACCATTAGCTCGCGGATTATAAACCGAGGAATATCTCCAGTCTATATTGTGCTGTTGCGCAAAGCGACTGATCTTGTGGCTTCTGTAAGCTGGCCCGTTATCGGAGATGATCCGTCGCGGAGTTCCAAACCGATATATGACATGCGTTTTGAAGAAATGGAGGATATTCTCCGTCTTAACTTCCCTCAGTGGTACCGCTTCTGCCCATTTGGAGAAGTAGTCAGTCGTCGCCAGGATGAAACGATGTCCTCTAGACGATGCTAGTTCGATGGGGCCGACTATGTCAGTCTCCCACATTTCGAATGGCCAGCTAGCCACCGTTGGATGTAGTAGATTTGGATGCTGGTGGATGAAGTCCCCATGGATTTGTCATGAGTGGCATTGCTTCGCATATTCGAGGCAGTCCTGAATCATCGTGGGCCAGTAGTAGCCCATCCGTTTTATCTTCAACTTCATCTTTGGGCCCGCTTGGTGAGAATCGCAGAGTCCGTCGTGAACTTCCTGAACGACTCTTTTCTCTTCGTCAGGTCCCAGGCATCTCAACCACAGAGAATCAAACGATCTCTTGTACAGAGTATCGTTGACGAAGGCGAAAGATAGAGCCCGCTTCATGAGCTGATGTCTTGTGGACGCTTCTTCAGGCATTCGGTGGGATTTAAAGTAGTCTATGAAGAATTCTCTCCAATCCTCGGTATTTTTCCAATCTTTTACTTGCAGGGTCGTCTGCTCGCTCGCTCCCTTTTCTTCGGATGATTCCGGAGATATTTCTGCTGGGGCAAGCACTCGACGACTTTATACCACGATTCTAACGTCATCGAGGTTCTCGTCAGCCAGTTCTTTAGCAAGTTTGGCCAACGCGTCTGCTTTGCTGTTTTCCGCGCGCGGTATGCTCTCCAAAGTATAAGAGGGAATTTGGGTCAACAATTGTTGCACCTTTTCGCCGTACTTTACCAATTCTGGCTTGCACGTTTGGTAGTCGCCGTTTACTTGAGTAACGACCAGTTGAGAATCTCCGTATATGAGGAGGTTTTCAATTCCCATGTCAATGGCGATCTCGAGGCCTGCTATCAGAGCTTCATATTCGGCTTCGTTGTTTGTCCTCGGCTCCGTCAGGGAGAACGCGTAGCGCATTATCCCTCCTTGTGGAGTTACAAAGATGAGTCCTACCCCCGATTTGATTATAGGGGTACTTTGTTTGCGCTTCTTCACAGAAGATGCTCCGTCGAAATAAAGCTCCCATCGGGTATTATCACCGTCGATTGCATCAAATGCATGTTCATCTGGAAGATCGCAGTTTAAAGGAGAGTCGGCCGATATCGGATGCTCAGCGAGGAAGTCGGCGATGACCTGGCTTTTCACTATCTTGAGAGGTTGATATGTTATCGAGAACTCCATCAAGAGCAGGGCCCATTTAGCGAGTCGTCCCGTCAATATGGCCTTTGACATCAAGTATTTAAGGGGGTCCACCTTTGAAATAAGACGAACTTCATGCGCCAACGCATAGTGTCTAAGCTTTGTTATCGCAAAGATCAACGCCATGCAATGTTTTTCAATGGGGGAGTAGTTTCTTTTTGCCCCCAGCAGAACTCGACTTAAGCAGTAGAGTACTCTTTCTTTCTCTTGATCGTTCTCTTGTGCCCATAATGCGCCTAAGGAACCTTCGAGGGCGGTTGTATAAAGAATGAGGGTTTTCCCTTGACCGGAGTAGCCAACACCGGCGGTTCTTCAGGTATTGCTTGATCTCGTCTAGTGCGCTTTGGCATTTTTGGTCCCAGACGAACGGGGTTCCCTTCTTCATCAGATGGCTGTAAGGACGTCACTTGCCTGAAAGGTTAGCTATAAATCGCTGTATATACGCGAGCTTCCCTTGGAGAGATCGCAGCTGTTTGAGAGTCCTTGGCGGAGGCATTTCCATGATCTCCTTGATCTTTGACGGATCTATCTCAATACCTTGGTGTAAGACGATGAATCCCAGGAATTTGCCTGAGGAAACTCCGGATGCACACTTGAGCGGGTTCATCTTCAAGTTGTATTGTCGAAGGCGTTGAAACACGGTCTTCAAATGCTCGAGATGTTGTTCGTATGATTTGCTTTTAACCACGAGATCGTCGATATAGCATTCGACGATTTCGTGTATAAGGTCATCAAAGATCTGCGTCATGGCTCTCTGATAAGTAGCACCGGCGTTGTTTAAACCGAAGGGCATCACCTTGTAGCAGAATATACCCAAGGAGTCCTGAAGGCGGTGTGCTTCTGGTCTTCGGGATGCATCTTTATTTGATTATACCCTGATGAGCCGTCCATGAAGGAGAAAACCTCATGAGTGGACGTATTGTCTATCATCAGTTCGGTGACTGGCACTGGGAAATCGTCTTTCGGGAAAGCTTTATTGAGATCCTGGAAGTCTACGCATATGCGCACTGTCCCATTTTTCTTCATCACCGGGACGATGTTGGCGATCCATTCAGGGTATTGAACTTCCTGGATGAAGCCAGAGTCGATCAGCTTCTTGATCTCGGCGTTGATACTCATCTCAAGCTCGAGCCTCATTCTTCTTGGTGCTTGTTTGACTGGCTTGACGTCCGGGGATATTGCCAATTTATGCACAGCAATTTCTGGATCTAATCCCGGCATTTCAGAATAGTTCCATGCGAAGCAATCTTTGTGCTGCATAAGCAGGTCTTTTAACGCAGTCACCCTTTCTTCAGATAGCAACTTACTGACGAATGTCGGCCGTGGGTCACTTGCCGTGGGCACCCAAGTAGCTATCGCCTTTTGTGGATTGATAGGACGGTCCTCTTCCCGCTGAACTTTCACCTTTTTCTGTCGGCGGGGATAATCTTGATCAATTACCGAGTCTTGGACTTGACGCTAGACCTTGTAGATTTTAGAGGACGGCCATTGAGGGGGCTTTTCCGGCTTCACCTTTGTAGCGCTCTCCATAGGTGGAGGAGATCTTTTCAGCACAGCGGTCGGAGAGTTCTTGTGGACCTTCCTAAGTGGTTCAAAGCTGTTTCCAGTTGGAACAGCAGCATCAATTTCCGCCATTGGAGTCGGTGGAGTCAGTCCAGAAGGAGAGTTGCCCCCGGTCTTCCTTACTCGGCGCCAGTGGTATATCCCTAGTAGGAGGTGTGTTGTCTCCTTAGGGTTTTCAGCGGATTACACCCACAAAATCGTATAATAAAAGAGAGATGGTGAAAGTTATATAAAGACAAGAACTATAAAAGAAAGAACTTGAAAATAAGAGTTTTCAACTCTACCAGCTTTTCAGTTGCTATGAGCCCTATCTTAATAGTCATGAAAAGATGTTAGAAATCACATCATCCATCAATAAAACATCGCCTTTAGTTTTTATTCCTACCTTTCTTCCAAACATTGATCATATACCCCTACGTGTGTGAACTGGACATTCCTACACTCAGAGAATTCAATTTAAGCAATCATACTCTTGTTCATCTACCTCAGTACTTTTTAATAGATATTTAGATGGAATTTGTTCACACATTCTTCATGCGGCCGTTAATACATCTTGAGGTACTAACCGATCGATTACTCATGTGCTTGCTAATTAGGTGTTTTTCCTCGTCTTGCAACACCTAAGGCTTAGCAGTGGCTCCCAAACCAGTTGGTCTAAGGCACTAGGTGATAAAGCACCCTCGCTATATTTTTTTTATTGCTGCCTCGGTGATAACAAAACCAGTGTTCATTTTTCTTTTCACCATTTTATCTTTTATTCTCCACTTTTATTTTCTTCATACTTTGGTTTCTAGACAAGAGCATTTCAAGGTATCCTCTACTATCCCGAGTTTCAAGATGTGTGTAAGTGCGTATAGTAGGGTATCAACGTTCAAATGTTTGGCTTCCAGAATAGGAACTATTTTTCAGGCTTATTTTTATGCCAGATTAGTAATATCCTTCATCTTACCAACCCTTGGGACAACAGCTCATAACTACTTATTACTAGTTTCATTTAAGAAAAATCCAACTTTCTTGTTTTTCTTAAACTATTCCTATCTTTTAAATATAATTTTTCACTTTCTACTCTTTTATTATCACAATTTTTTTTGTGCTTATATATAGTATAATGCAAAGTAGGGCGTAAATAAGCACAGGAGCGCTGAAAAACGACTTCTTGGGAGCTCTTGTGATGGTACAGGAGCGCTAAAGCTCGTTGGCGGGAGCATGGTCCCAAAGAATAGCCCAGTGGTGGCTTGAGTTACCTGCTCCACTGGCATAGTGAAAAGGGAGGCCACTTGGGGCCCGTAGGTTACTCCTCCAGATGGGACAGAGCGAGAGTTGCTGTTGCAGTTAGTGCAGTTTGAAGCTATTGATTTCTTGAAGAGCTTGAATATTCTGCCCCCTGCGTCGACCTTAGTTTTTGGCATGTGCCAGTTGTTTGAGGACCGATTCTGTCGGCAAGGCTGCTGGTTAGGGAGCCTGCCTGTGGACGACAGACATTCTCTGGGCTTCCTCCATCAGCGTTGAGGCACTGAGGGCGGGAGGTGGGAGCATCGACCCAAAAAGAAGCCCGTTGATTTCTTGAAGAGCCGGATTACAGAGATTTGAGGGTGCAAGTGACTCATACTTGACTCCGCCGGATATGACAGAGCCTGAGTTGCTAGGGTGGGAGCAAATGCCATTCTTTATAGTGACGAAATGCCGGCTTCAATATCCACTCCGCTAAGGGCAACCAAAAACATACACACCGCGATTATTTGATCGCGGGAAAAACATGACACACGAAGTGTGGAGTGGAAAGAGGAAAAGGTCCCACCGGGCGTGCCAGAATCTGTTCCCCTCCGAAAGACGCGGCAGAGACGCGATAGACGTCTTGCTTAAGATTCGGGGAAGATGCTATTTGGTTTTATCCGTCCACCTCTCCGAAGATGCCAAGTTGATTTATGGCACCGTGTATCGGAGGTTTAGACGGATGCGGCCGATGTAGCAGACTTCGTCAGATTCCCCCTCGCTTGAGGGGTTTTTGATTGTGGGGACGCTCTTCCCTGCAGGCGCAAGCCCCTGCAGTTAATTACGCTACCGCATCGCGGTAGCCACTTTCTCCTTCTCCGGAATTTCACTTCGTGTCGTGTGTGTTTGCTTTGTTTATGGTTGCCCGTGGATTGTATACGGAGACTGAGTAGTACCGTCGCCCGTAGGACGTGGATTAGTCCAAATCCGTATTTACTTAGATTTGGGTTTGGTGTTTTCAGTTTAAGGATACATTAGCCTTATTGAGGCTAAGATCAGCTTAAACGTTTGTTAAGGATACATCAGTCCTGTTTGGGACTGAGATCAGCTTAACGTGGTGATCCATTTAATGTATGGCTATCGGGACTCGTCACCTCTCTGACGTCGTTGAAGGATTACAACGACGGGTGTCAGAGGAGTTCAGAGATGTACCCTCGAACTAGAGTTGATTTGGAATTTTATAGTCCATTTGATTGTTTAAGGATACGTTAGCCGTGTTTGGGGCTAAGATCGACTTAAACGGGATCGTTTAGATCCGGTAAAAGAGCATTTGGAGGCTCTATTGTTCCAGTTTAGGGACGTGGTGGTCTATACTCCAGTTTAGGGACGTGATGGTCCATGTTCCGGTTTAAGGACGTGATGGTCCAAAATTAGTTTAAGGACGTTTCGATCCAACATTAGTTTAAGGACGTTTCGGTCCACGAGTTTAAGGACCCCGCAGTCCATATTGATGTGTGGTCATCGGGACCCGTCACTTCTCTGACGTCGTTGAGGGATTACAACGATAGGCGTCAGAGGAGTTCGGAGATGTACCCTCAAACCGGATATAAAATGATTTAAGAGAGCAGCTGTGCTCGGTCAATTTAATTTGAGGACTTACGGCCAAAATTGGGCTAAGTCCAGTTGAAAATGTTCAACACCTTTATTTATTTTTGGTCTATTAGACCTGTGCTAGGGCTTTGCCCACACTTAAATAATGCATTGCATTACTTCTATTTTTTTTGTTTGGGCTCTGCCCATAAAAGATGCAGAGCATCAATTTGTTTTGGGGCTCTGCCCATTTATAAATGATGCAGAGCATCAATTTCACTTGGGCTCTGCCCCTTTTTATTGCTTTGCAATTTATTTTGGCCTGCTAGGTCTTTTTGACTTGGGCCTGGCCCTTTAGCAGAGGAAATGCATTGCATTTCCAGACGCTTTGTGCCAATCAAAGAGCGTAAGCGCTTGTGATGATGACGCGTGTCATGCAGCGCAGTGCGCTGCGCTAGTGCACTACGCTTGCACTGCTGACACGTGGCGCGCTCTGGTGCGTTGCGCCAATTTCAGAGAGCAAAGCTCTATTTCAAAAGCGCGTAGCGCAACTGGTTCAGATGCTGACACGTGGTGCTCTCTGGTGGCTTGCGCCAGTCCAAGAGCGCAACGGTGCAGATTTATAAGTGCAAGGCACTATTAATTTGAGAATTTTTTAGATTCAAGAACCAAAGGTTCATAAAGGAAGTGCAGAGCACTATTTGATTTCTTGATCTAATTTAGATTAAAGAAAAACAAGCTTTTTCTTATTTCAGGAACCAGAGGTTCATAAAAAAGTGCAAAGCACTATTTTTATTTTTGTTTTTTTATTAAAGATCATTGATCTTGTTTTTAGATCAATGATCTGTTCATAAGAGGATTTTCTCTTTTTCTAAAGGCTTTTTACCTTTTTTGTTCTTGAGGATTTCTCTCCAATTCTTCAGAGTTCTCTCTGTTTAATTTCTCACAAAATGTTGATGCCTTTGAATTGAGATCTGGGGTCCTTTTTATAGTGCCAATAAATTAGTTAAAGAGATCTTTCTCTCAGTGATTTGGGGAATTTTTCCCACTGTTGGATCTTTGATCCAAGGGCTTCTGTTTTACAGAAGAAAATCTTCTTGTTTTAACAAGAACAGAAAGATTTCTTTAGAATCTTAATTCTGTTTGGCGCAAATACTCCAGAGTGTGACACGTGTCATACAGCGCACAGCGCAGCTGCGCGAGCGCATCTGCGCTGACACGTGTCGCGCAGCGCATCTGCGCTGACACGTGTCGCGCAACGCACAGCGCAGCGCAACTGCGTTGACACGTGTCGCGCAACGCACAGCGCAACGCAACTGCGCTAGCGCATCTGTGCTGACACGTGTCGCGCAGCGCAGTGCTGGCGCAACTGAAGCGTTGCTTCCTTTGATTTTGCTTTGAACAGAGCTTTGCTCTGATTGGGTGCACTGCCTTGGGCGCTGCGCTGATGCATCTGCGCCTGACACGTGGCGCGTTGCGCCCAAGATTTGAAGCGTTGCTTCAAAATTTGAATTTTGAATTTCCAACAGAGCTTTGCTCTGATTGGGGGAAACAGTAACTATACATCCATGTCGTTGTTCCATGGTTTTATCGACGGAGCCTTGTACTACGGGTTACCAAAGTCCATGGTGTAAGTTGGACTTCTCTCGTATACACTGATATCTTCTGTACCAAGTTACAAACAACTGCGTTAATATAACAATCAAATAGTTATAGCTTCTCGTTTGAGGTGGGCTAAAATTATCTACCTTTCTTCGGGACTTACCAAGCGATTGTTCACTGACGACATTCCTTCTCTTCTTTTTTTGGAATGTTGTCAGGAGGACCCGACTCCGAGGAGTTCGAGACCAACCAGGAGCACTTGGAGCATACCACTGAGCAGCACGACTATTAGTCTTCACTTGTACTTACTTCTCTTTCATGTTCATGCCATTGTTTAGGCATTGCTTTCCATTCCTGTATTTACATTTTTAGTTATACTTGTAAAGAAATGTTTAATAAATAAAAGTTGCTGTTCATTTGCATTTTATGTCTTCTTGTGTATATTTACATTATATTGCTTAGTTACACTTAACGTATTTACTTCTGAGTAAATACGTAGCGGGTCTCGTCGCGTCCCCTTGTCCATACACCGGGAAGCGGGGCGTGACATAAATGTTGAGGGAAGTGTTAAAACTGGTTTTGGGGCTTCCTCAGCAGGAACGCCAACACAACAGGAAAATGGGTCCAATTTCGACGGTGAATTTGTTAAGATTTATTTCGACGGAATATTTTTGCCGAAATAAGTCACCTCCCATCCAAAAAATTTGAAATTTTGTTGATTTCGGTCAACAGTTATTTTGACGGCTAATTTTCGTCAAAAAAATTGTTGGCCGAATTCAACAACTATCCATGACTTCCCCTCTCGTTCCCCTTTTATATAATCCCCCCATATTTTCCTACCTCCCTCTTAAAAAATCCCCGCCCCTCTCCCCTCCTGTCCCCCTCCACAAAAAAGCCCCCCGGCTGTCCTGTCCATACTCTGCAGACCTCTGATCTTAGCCCTTTACCCACCTTCTCCATTTTTCCCCTCCTCCTCCACCCGATCTAAACCCTTTTCGAGCCTCCACCCGCGCCTCTTCCTCTCCAAGCATGCCTCCTGGCCGGTTTCCCCCGGCTGCGAACCCCTCCGATCCTCCTGGGATACGAAATCATGTTAGATTCTCTCTTAATTTAGTTTAATTGTTAATATTTTTTTTAATTTTATTTATGATTTATGGTTAATTTTAGGTTATGTTTAAGCTTAATTTTAGATTTACCCCGGCCGCCTCCCTGCCTTCTCCTTTCCAAGCACCTCTGGCCTCCGCCTCCACCTCCGCCGCCAATCGGTGAGTTGGTTTATTAATTTATTTAGGTTGTTTAAAATTTTGTTAAAGTTAAGTAATTTTAGGATTAGTGTTGAGACTAATTTTAGGGTTACGGTTAATTTTAGGAATAATTTCAGTTTCAGGTTAATTTTAGATTTAGAATAAAGATTAAATTTAGATTTAGGATTAAGGTTAGGGTTAATTTTATAGTTAGTGTTAGGGATAATTTTAGGATTAGTATTAGGGTTAATAATTTTAGGGTTAGGGTTAATTGATTTTGGGGTTAGGGTTAGGGTTAATTTTGGGATTAGGGTTAAGTTAGTTTATTTGTTGAAAATTTTAGGTTTAGAGCTTGTGTTAAATTGTTAATTTTAGTTAATTATAATTAGGAGTGTGTGTATTGTTGTTGTTATTGATAGCGAACGGAAACATATGTAACTAAAAATTTGTGTGATTGTATGGTTGACGTGCGCGTGATTGCTCCTATTTTTTCGCTTTCTATATACGTCAGTCTCCGGTACACAACTTTATCACTTTTAATTCTTAAGTGCTAAAATCAGCCTAAGTCACCATACTTAGATTAAGTCACCAATTAAACATTAATTAAACCGAAAATATAGATACTTCACATGCCATAAACCAATTAGCTACATACATGCTTTCTTTCACAAGTTTAAAATTAATTAATCATCATTCATTAAACAATTAGTCAATATCGGGATCTAATGTGGATGTGTGTGTAATATATTGTTTATAGAAATATGGTTGTGTGAGAGAGTGTGTGTGAGACTTACCTTTTATGTAATATTCGTTGTATGGATGCGTGTTTATTTTAATGAATGCAGTTATTTCGTTAATAATATCAATTGTTTGAGAACTTACCACTCAAAATGAAATTCCTAAAACCTTAAACAAAATAATTAAATAACCAACGATACTGAAACGATAACCATCAAAACCAATCTAATTAAGTGCATGATACTCGATGATGAAAGAAATAAACCAATACATATCGTCATCGAGTATCTCACAATGAAAAATATCGCAACTTAGAATCCGTCTATCAGTTATATGCGTACGGTTATTTTCGTGACATAAAACTACTCGTGCGTTGTCAATCTCGAACGTTAATCGTTCTTCATTGATAACCATCTCGTAGTTTATGCGACAAGAACACTAGGCGCACTATAACCAATAGATTTGTCCAGTTTTGGACAAGTTAAGAATATATAACGTATACACTTCCCTGCATATTTATGTTTTTCATTCATTTCGAGATTACTTTCGTCAGTATCTTTCCGCTGGTTCTCCATATAAAAATATAGTTAAGATGATCATCTCAATACTGATAGTATTGCGATATTTATCTTTTCTATTGCAGTGTACTCGGAGAACGGCGCGGAGGTGCTGCCGAAATTTTCTTGTAGCGAATGAAAACATAAGTACAAAGGGTGTATGCGTTATACATTCTTAATAGGATAGATGCATTACCCCCGACAGCCGTTACCTATAGACATCCAAGATAGAAGCATTAATATTATTTCCAATCATGATAAATCACTCAAATGTATTTCCTAGACACTGTTGTCATTCTCTTCTTTGTCTATAACCATATCGTTCTTAGCTTTCTCACCGCGGTATAAAATTGTTAATATCTTATATGATTTAAAAATGTTTGTTATGATATAATAATTAATTGTGAACTGTATTAGGTTTTACGATTGGACAAGAATGGATAAGACTTGAATAAATAAGAACAAGTTTGGTTCTGAATTTAAAATCGGTGTAGAAGAGTTTATGTAATTATCGTCAAGAGTGGGTGGTGGTCGGATCCCATGTCCTTGTAGGAATGTTGTAACGGCAGAAGTGATAGTCGAGAGGCGGTTCAACTGTATATACTTGCTAATGGATTCTGTGAAGATTACACTATCTGGCACTTGCATGGAGAGATCGTGAACTATAGAACTAGTGCACATCGTCTGTTACCGCCTCCTATGAGAACCCCAGCAACCACCGGTTTAAATGATATGATGGACGAGTTATATGATGGCATGAACGATGATACCCCTACGGATGATGCGGTTCTAGATTCCAAATCTGCTGGTTTTTTTTAAGTATAAAGAGAATGCTAAGAAAGCTCTTTACGACAGTGAGACAATGACGAAGTTGGATTGGATTGTTCGCATGTTTTATCATATATGCAAAATTTTTTAGAGCAACAATTCAATCGATGACTTATGTATTTTAATAAAATGAACATCTTTATTAAGGCATTTTAATGAATAAAACGTAATAGTTAAGGATATTTTGGTGTATTTTTTCCTGTATAA
The DNA here is from genome assembly GCA_030015575.1 of Agapanthus africanus. NCBI lineage: Eukaryota > Viridiplantae > Streptophyta > Magnoliopsida > Asparagales > Amaryllidaceae > Agapanthus > Agapanthus africanus. The sequence goes on along the minus strand of JASDDO010000031.1, from coordinate 685,125,158 downwards.
ACAAGTAGAGATTCTCATAAAAGTATTTCCTCAATGTATCAAAGTAATCTTCTTTCAGGCCTGCTCAGATTTGATACACCCGGCAATTAGCTCATTTTCGATAACATATTGAAACACACATGCAAGACAGCCAGAATATGATCCAGATCATGTTCTTGGCATGCCATATTTGCTCATCTTTACTATTATAATTAGAACTCATGGAGGCATGCTGAAAAGTATATCAATTTTTCATTTAAAAAATGCAAAATAGAAGAAAAATCCATGTGAAAGTTCTAAAATAAGAACATGTCATATCATTCTTTCATATGCATCTAATTACTTTCTTACCCTACAACAATTAACAATACAAAATATCTTCTATTCGAGAAATAAACGAGTTTGGTCAAAAAGTCCTTAAATGTATGACCATCAAGGAGAACACAAAAATTCATTACTTGCCATAAATTTTTCAGCATGACACGTGCATGCATGTTACTAGCATGCATGTTACTAGTGTCCATAACAAAAGAATATATATACAAAAAATAAATGTTAAATCAAAATAAAATTAGCTAGCATCAAGAAAAAAAGTTGCACAACTGTCAACCTATGAAAGCTCAACAATTACTACATATGTCCCCTTAACATTGTTCAAGTGTCCTGTTCATTCCATTTAAGGCCCGAGATGATGTCTTAGGCCACCCACATCCATATGGTTCTTGTCCTTTTCATTTAATTAATGAATGTTGGGATTTAACTTAAGTTTGTTAATTTAATTTAAATTAATATATATTTTCATTTAAGTCCATACATTCGGTGAAGTGGAAACCCCATTAAACTAATCTAAGGGTAAAGTTTAATTTGTATTTTAGTGCCCTAACATATTGGTAACGAGTATAAGGGTCGACTCTTTCATATTCTCTTCAACATGCCATGCAATATAACATGATTATGCTTAAAATGATATGTTGTCCCTACATTTTAGTGGTCAAGAAGATCTAGATTTTTTTTTATTTTTGGGACAATAATATTGTTTTTATGCATATACGATTGTACCTCTGTGTATAAAATTCCAATGAGCAATAGCTCAGAAGGTATGGGTACGCTCTCTTTTGAGGAGAGTGTGGGATTCGAACCGCGGGAACTACAGTAGGAGAAGTGACCCCAAATTAATGCTTTTGGGGCAGATTCGTGGGCCCCCCGGGCATGCGTGTGTTGTCTGCTTGTATGTGTGGATGTGTTTGTGTGTGCTGTATGCATGGATTAGCACTTAGGGACCTGTGCCAAGAAAAATAAAATAAATAATAATAATAATAAATAAATAAATCTCTCTCTTTCGTAATTATTAGTGGTTTAATTAACCAGGTAAATGGGCTCTGCCTTGATGACGGAACACGACCGAGAGTTTGGGCTCACAGAATGTTGGGCTTCAGCATCGCACTGACCATGGGTTTTGTCGTGTGGCCCCACATAAGAGGGAGCCATCCCTCCATGTGATTTGAGGTTGGCCGCACGTGAGCCCTGTCCACGGTTTATGTGGCCCACTAATAATGAACGAAAACAACGTCTCTGGTGATCATATGAAATTTGGTGTATCAACAAATTAGAGGAAAAATATCAAGTTGGAAAATTCCGATCGTCGAATAAAATGATGGAGGGCGTCCCTTTTGCCTTCGCCTAACGCAAAAAGCTTCCTATGGCCTCTATCCTCCGTTATTCTCTTAAAAAATAGCATTTACGCATTTTTATTAATAATGGTAAGAAACCTTCTTCAAATTATAATTGAAAATCTTCAAAAATCCTTTTATATTTTTAGTATATTATTCACCATATATACACGTGCAACATTCTACTAATTAAATTTTGAGGATGAATAAGAAGAAGGACAAAACATGCAAGAGTTTGCTTTCCAAGTTGGAAGGGAAACTTCTTTCATGGCCTTTGAGTGCTTGGTTCCTCATTAATTAAGGCTAAATATTTTCCAAATTGATCCATTGCAGAAGCGAAGACAAATGGCTCGAGCTCGTGCCTTTGGAAAGGTATGTATAGCTCCATTGATTTTCTTTTAAAAAATTCTATATAGTGGATTACAAACGGAAAGAGCGTGCATATTTTCTCGGATTCTTGGGTGGCGGGCCTGAATGAGAAATTATCAAGACCAGATGGATGCGACGACAACATAAAAATGGTTAAGGACCTCATTGATGAAGCAGCTGGAGCATGGAACATGACACTTGTTTCTCAGCTTTTTGAGCCTTCAGTCACTGGTCATATCCTTAATACGTCGATAAATTCTTATAAGCCATCAGGCAAGGATTGACTCGTATGGATGCACACTAAAGATGGAAATTTCTCTCCCAAGTCTTGCTATCATGCACAAAGTCCTAACCTTCACGACAATTCCGATATGAGTTTTGTTAATAAAAACGACCTCGAGCTACGGGTTAAATATTTTGTTTGGAGGCTATTAACTAATGCACTCCCATCAAATGCTCCTTGGGCATATGTGGTGCATGAAGCAGACCCTACTTATCCTCGTTGTAAAGTTGTTGTAAAGGCCAACCGATATTTGTTATATGAATGCCGACAAAGCAAAGAAATTTGGCTCTTAGTTTGATTGATATTGCCGCATCCACACATTTTTCGATTGAGCATGATTAAAGCTTGGTTGGAGGAAGATGACCTCTCTGGACCTTACAGTAGAAGCTTCCTTATTTGTGTAGCTTGGAGCGTATGGAAGGAGAGATGCAGCACCGTATTTTCCGGCAACATGACTACACCAGCCAACAACATTCAAAACACATACCTACTGTTGCAAGACCTCTGTCACCCTAACCTTCGCGGCCCACTCTCAGATACTACCAAGGGCTTTAGGCACAGAAACACAGACGCTGAGGTGATCATCAATGTTGAGGGAAGTGTTAAAACTGGTTTTGGGGCTTTCTCAACAGGAACACTAACACTACAGGAAAATGGATCCAATTTCGACGGCGAATTTGTTAAGATTTATTTCGATGGAATATTTTTGGCAAAATAAGTCACCTGCCGTCCAAAAAAAATTGAAATTTTGTTGATTTCGGTCAACAATTATTTTGACGGCTAATTTTCATTGAAAAGATTGTTGACCGAATTCAATAATTTCTCGTGACCTCCCTCCTCTTTCCCCCTTTTATATAATCCCCCACCCATATTTTCCTCCCTCCCTCTTAAAAATCCCCTCCCCTTCTCCCCTCCTCTCCCCCTCCACCAAAAAAGCCCCCGGCTGTCCTGTCCAAACTCGGCCGACCTTCGATCTCAGCCCTCCACCCACCTCCTCCATTTTTCCCCTCCTCCTCCACCCGATCTAAACCCTTTTCGAGGCTCCATCTGCCTCAAGCCACGCCTCCTCCTCTCCAAACATGTCTCCTGGTCGGTTTCCTCCGGCAGCGAACCCCTCCGATCCTCCTGAGATACGAAATCAGGTTAGATTCTTTCTTAATTTAGTTTAATTGTTAATATTTTATTAATTTTATTTCTAATTTATGGTTAATTTTTGGTTATGGTTAAGGTTAGTTTTAGATCTACCCCGGCCTCCTCCCAGCCTCTTTCTTTCCAAGCACCTCCGGTCTCCGTCTCTGCACCAATCGGTGAGTTGGTTTATTAATTTATTTAGGTTGTTTGAAATTTTTTTAAATTTAAATAATTCTAGGATTAGTATTAAGACTAATTTTAGGGTTAGGGTTAATTTCAGGAATAATTTCAGTGTCAGGGTTAGTTTTAGATTTAAAATAAGGATTAATTTTAGATTTAGGGTTAAGGTTAGGCTTAATTTTATGGTTAGTGTTAGGGCTAATTTTAGGGTTAGTATTAGGGTTAATAATTTTAGGGTTGGGGTTAATTGATTTTAGGGTTAGGGTTAGGATTAATTTTTGGGTTAGTGGTTAGGGTTAGTTTTGCGGTTCAGGTTAAGTTAGTTTATTTGTTGAAAATTTTAGGTTTAGAGCTTGTGTTAGATTGTTAATTTTAGTTAATTACAATTAGGAGTGTGTGTGTGTATTGTTGTTGTTATTGATAGAGAACGGAAACATATGTAACTAAAAATTTGTGTGATTGTATGGTTGACGTGGGTGTGATTGCTCCTATTTCTTCGCTTTCTATATACGTCGGTCTCCAGTACACAACTTTATCACTTTTAATTCTTAAGTACTAAAATCAGCCTAAGTCACCGTACTTAGATTAAGTCACCAATTAAATATTAATTAAACCGAAAATATAAGTACTTGATATGCCATAAACCAATTTGCTACATACATACTTTTTTTCACAAGTTTAAAATCAATTAATCATCATTCCTTAAACAAATAGTCAACGTTGGGATCTAATGTGGATGTGTGTGTAATATATTGTTTATGGAAATGCGGTTGTGTGAGAGAGAGTGTATGATACTTACCTTTTATTTAATTTTCATTGTATGGATGCGTGTTTATTTTAATGAATGCTGATATTTCGTTAATAATATCAATTGTTTGAGAAATTACCACTCAAATTGAAATTCCAAAACCTTAAACAAAATAGTTAAATAACCAACAATACTGAAACGATGACCATCAAAACCAATCTAATTAAGTGCATGATACTCGATAATGAAAAAAATAAACCAATACATATCGTCATTGAGTATCTCACATTGAAAATATCGCAACTTAGAATCCCTCTATCAGTTATATACGTACGGTTATTTTTGTGACATAAAACTACTCGTGCGTTGTCAATCTCGAACGTTAATCATTTATCGTTGACAACCATCTCGTAATTTATGCGACCAGAATACTAGTCGCACTACAACCGATAAATTTGTCCCGTTTTGAACAAGTTAAGAATGTATAACGTATACACTTCTCTGTATACTTATGCTTTTCATTCGTTTCGAGATGACTTTCGTCGGTATCTTTCCGCTGGTTCTCCGTTTACAAATATAGTTGAGATGATCATCTCAATACTGATAGTATTAAGATATTTATCTCTTCTATTGCTATATACTCGAAGAACAGCAGAAATGTGCTACCGAAATTTTCTCGAAGCGAATGAAAACATAAGTACAGAGGGTGTATGCATTATACATTCTTAACGGGATAGAAGATTTACCCCCGACAGCCGTTAACCATTGACATCCAAGATAGAAACATTAACAGTATTTCCAACCATGATAAATCACTCAAATGTATTTCCGAGACACTGTTGTCATTCTCTTCTTTGTCTATAACCATATCGTTCTTAGCTTTCTCACCGCGGTATAAAATTGTTAATATCCTGTACGATTTTAAAATATTTGTTATGATATAATAATTAATTGTGAACTGTATTAGGTTTTACGTATCAGACAAGAATGGATAAGACTTGAATAAATAAGAACATGTTTAGTTCTGAATTTAAAATCGGTATAGAAGAGTTTATATAATTCTCGTCAAGAGTGGGTGGTAGTCGGATCCTCTGTCCCTGTAGGAAATGTTGTAACGGAAGAAGTGATAGTCGAGGGGCGGTTCAACTGCATATATTTGCTAACGGATTTTGTGAAGATTACACTATCTGGCACTTGCATAGAGCGACCGTGGACTATAGAATCAATGCACATCGTCTGTTGCCGACTCCTATGAGAACCCCAGAAGCCACCGGTTTAAATGATATCATGGACGAGTTATATGATGACATGAACGATGATACCCCTACGGATGATGCGGTCCCAGATTCCGAATCTGCTAGTTTTTTTAAGTTTACGGAGGATGCTAAGAAAGCTCTTTACGAGGGTGCGACAATGACGAAGTTGGATTGGATTGTTCGCATGTTTCATCTTAAATGCAAAAATTTATAGAGCAAAAATTCAATCGATGACTTTCTAAAGATAGAGAATGAGGCTTAACTGAATTCCGATTTCCCTGCAAATTTTCAAGAGATGAAGAAGATTATTACCGACATCGGTTTTAGTTATCAAAAAATCGATGCATGTCCAAATGACTGCATGTTATTCATGACAGATGATGACAGGAACTTAAATAAGTGTTGAACTTGTAGGGAATCGAGATGGATATTACCTAAAAGGCCCCAGAGGGATGAGGAGTCAATTCTGAAAATTCCTGTGAAGTTGTTGTGCTTTTTTCTATTAAGAAAAGACTACAGAGATTATTTCTATCGTCTAAAACTGCCGAACATATTACATGGCATGTAGATGGTTACAGAAAGTGTAACACCCTAGTTCATTTATACCAGTTCTAGTTCATGTATTTCTTTATTTATGGTATTTTCCCGATTTACTGTGTTTTGGGTGCGAATAGTATTTTTGACATTATATTGCATCCGACCCGACCCGCTTACTTGAAACCTGTCTTGATTCATATTTATGATTTATTCTGACTTGTTACGTGGACTCCTGCACTTTCATTTGCATACTGCATACTGGCATTTTATCTGGCATCTGCATTTTTAAATATAATATTTAAAGTCACATAAAATATTTTAAAAATATATTGTATGACCTGCATGATACCCTTAACCCTGTGGTAGTATCCGCGCATCTTTTCTCGTCCAGTTCAGTGAAACAGACTTGTTTGGATGGCTACGTGCACGTGCGTACATCCGTTCTTGGGGGTATGCATTTTCGTTACCCGGATATCCAATTTTAATTTTGGTCGACATGTATATTTTTCATATTTTGAAACTGAATTTTAGACCCGACCCGGGCGTGTTTTGGACTAAGTTGTATTTACCAGAACATTAAATATTTTATTAATATAATATTTTAATACGAATTAAAATTTAGATAACTAAAAGTTTTTCCTAACAAAAAATAATCTTTTTAAACTTTAAAAGAAATCTTTTAAAAGCTCTCTCTCTCCCGCGACACTCGCTCTCTCTCTCTTCCTTTCTTTCTCTTTCTCTCTCCCCCTCAGCGCTATCTATCTCTCTCCCTTTCTCTCTCCTCTCATACGCTCTCTCTCTCTCTCATCTCGCGTTTACTGTGCACTTCTCACTTCTGGTCATCGCCCGCGTGCTATCGTCACCTCCCTCCTTCTTTCTCTCCCTCTCCTCTCTATTTAACCCCGAGCCCCTCCTCAAGAACCCACAACTCATCGAAACCCTAACCCTAAAACTCCTCTGCCTTCTTTAACCCGACCTCGTCACCACCTCCATTTCCATTCTCTCCTCCTCCTCGTCATCTTCTTCCTCTCTTTCCTCCTTCCCGAGCACCAAGATCCCTGCACCCGAGTCCCAGCCTGCACCAACACCCGAGCCCAAACCCTAACTCCTCAAAGCCAAACGCTAGCCTTGTCGCCGGAGTTCCGTTGATCTCGTCTCCACCATCTCATCTCCCTGACCCCAGTGCACAACCCAGTAAGCAATCCCCTCTCTCTTCTTCTTCCTCTTCTTCTTTCCTTTTTCTTTTCTTTATCTTTTCTTGAATCTTGTTTCCAGTGATCGCCGGAGTTGCGTCGACGCTGCCGATCCGACGATCCAGTGAACGTACCTTGCCTGCGTGATCACCCTTTTACCTTGCCTGGACCCGTCCCACGTGCCGCGTGTGCGTTGTGACGATTTACCGACGTCGGACGTGCCGTGCGTATCCGTCGTGTGATCCGATCGAGGCAAGTTTATCTTGCTACATGTTATGATATATTTTACATCCACATTAATAATAATATTTAATGTTTAGTGTATTGTACATCCCCTTTTATCATTTTACTGTTTTACGACGTCTGCTTGCATCCATATCATTATTTACATATCTAGTCGCATGCTAATTTATCTTGCTACATACTAGGTATAGTATTATGCATCCATATTAGTAAAATGTTACCCGTTTATCACATTATACATCCATACTAAAGTTTTACCGTTTTCGGATACCCATTTGCATCCATATCATTTAATATACATATAGCTGCATCTACAGATCACATTATTACATATTATTGTTATATTGACACCCCATGCTTGATAATGTGCATCCTACATAGTATTGGAACTGTAAATGTAACCCTAATCGATATTGTGCATCCATACCATTAATTCTATATCTATTCCCATACTTGATCATGTGTATCCTACATAGTCATGATGTGACCCCTGATAAATAATTGTGCATCCATGCTTTTATTTGTGCACCCGTACTTGCTACAGTTTGATTATGAGCACTCGCTTGATACCTGTGCACTACTTGACGTGACCTGATATATTACTACTTGACATGTTACCTGATCCTGTTTCTAATGCCGACAATCCTGACATGTTGTCCCGATGGACATATCCTGTTGTCTGTATAGACAAACCTGTTCCTGCTTGATCCTGTGTTGGCATTAGCTTCAGATTTATCAATACCTGACTTGAACACATAATCTGGGGGTATGGGGAAATCAAGAATGTAACCGAACGTAACTCAAAGGGCTATCATATTGTTTGCCGTTTTTCCGGGCGTTACGGAATACCTATTGTTTTCCGTTTTTCCGGGCGTTACGAAATAATCACCGATGGGTTACGATGAGGATTAAATTAATTGATTTCGAAGACTTTAGAATAGATAACCCAGTAGCACAGTTTAGATTGATTATTGCATGTCACTTATACTGATATACTTCACTGTTATATATTCCTGTTGACATGTTACTGTTCATACTCGTGCCTACATGTCCTGCTACCCCTTGAGTATATTATTGTTGATATTATGACGCACTGACGTCTGGGTTTTGCATGGCCCAGATCCTCTACCCTTGTCACAGGATGATCAGGAGTATTTCCGCCGTCAGGCCGAGCAGTGAGGATCCAGTTAGTATCCAGTTTAGTTATGTTTACTTTCCAGATGTTATTGCTCATTGGATTTATTGCTTCCGCATACTATTTCTTGACTCTTTTATTCTGGCTCATGGACATGTACCAGATAGTTTATTTTATTTCTACTGTTCTTGATATCTCTAGACAGCCGTAATGTGTGTGGAGGGATGTTTCCTATCCACAGGTAGCATGGTTGGATCTGTTACGTGTCTATCTTAGCGCACTCTGGGAAGCGGGGCGTGACAGGAAGGATGGAGTCTTACGGCATCCCACTGATGGTGAAGAGTGGAAAAAATTTGATGCTCAATTTCCCGCGTTCGTCGCGGAAGCTCATAGTGTGAGACCAGGATTATCGGCCGATGGATTGGAACTGTTTAAAAGAGGTGCATCTCACAGTGTATGGGCCGTTACACTAGTAGTTTATAATCTCCTACCGTGGATGAGTATGAAATTTTTTTACATCCAAATGCCTCTATTGATCTCTAGAAGCAACTCTCCTGGTATTGATATCGATGTTTATTTGAAGCCATTGAACGATGAGTTGAATGAGCTGTAGGAGACCGGCATCGTTGCTTATAATGTCCACAGAAAGGAGAGATTCACACTGCGCGTGGCGTTACTTTGGACAATAAACGATTTTTCGGTATATGCTATGTTGTCGGGATAGAGTACGAAAGGTCATCGTGCTTGCCCCTGTGTCAAGAGAACACCGTCTGTGAAATGTCAGTAAATCGGATTTCCTGTTACATTGGACATCGTCGTTGGCTAGATATTTATCATCCTTATTGACGCAATGGAATCAAGTTTAATGGTGAGCAGGAGAATTGGCCCCCTTTTCCCGAGCTAAATGGAATAAAGGCATTTGTGGACGTAGAGCACATCAATATTGTTTTTGGTAAGAAATTGTCACGCCCCGCTTCCCAGAGTACGCTAAAATAAGCACGTGACATAGCCAACCATGCTACCTGTGGATAGGAAAATCCTTCCACGGTCACATTACGGCTGTAGAGATATCAAGAACATGAAAGTAAACTAAACTATCTAGTACATGTCCATGAGCAAGAATAAATTATTCAAGAAATGATAATATGCGGAAGCAAAAGATACAATAAATGAAACACCTGGAAGGTAAAACTGCATACCAACAGGATCTTCACCGCTCGGTCTAACAGCGACAATACTCCTGATCAGACTGCAACAAAGGTAAAAGGATCTGGGCCATGCAAAACCCAGACGTCAGCGCGTTATAACATCAAGCAATAGTATAAACAGGTGTAGCAATACATGCAAGTATGAGCATAAATGGTAAACAAGTATAACAGTGATATAAGTAAGGACAGTGGGGTAATGTGTAGTGAGTTATCTAAACTGGTCTATTGGGTTAACTATTCTCAATTCTTTGAAATCAATTTGATGAATCGTCGGTGTAACTCATCGAAGTTCCCCAGACACGGAGTTCGAAACATGTGGACCAGTCGAAGGGACAACATTATTTACGTAGCCATCAAACCAGGGCGAAGGTGATCTCATTCCATCAAAACTGAACTTTGGATCATTGTAACCAGAGGAAGGAAGCCTATTTGGTAAAGCACCTCTACCATATGAACCGTTAGATGCCAATGACGAATTTTGTAGGCTTGGCTTCTGCAGTAATGATCCATTAGCAGCTCCATTCCATTCCCTTTTTATGCATCAAAAGGGATAGTAGGCTGGTTTTGAGCAGAAGAAGTAGAGACGACTTCTCCTATAAATGTTGGGGCTTGGTTAGTGTTGCTCGGTGGTTGAAGGCGATAGGTGCCAGCGAGGATGCGATTCTTTGTTTGCGGATGAGATGAAGACGATGATGATGCTCGAAGATTTGGTGTTAGGGATCGGCGGTTGGTTCGAGTTGTTTGAGGCGAGGCGATGATGGGTTTGAGTCAGGCGATGGAGTTGAAAGCGAGATGGGTTCTAATGCGGCGAAGGTTGACGAGGCGAGGGTCTAACGAAGGTGTTGACGTGTGATGAAGTCGAAGGCGATAGGCCCGAGCGAGGACGATGGGTCTTGGGGAGTTGCAGTGATGGGGTGTTGATGTCGGCGAGATGGGTTAGGAGGAAGGCGGCAAAGATTCTGGATTGCAAAGGAAAGGGTCGTGGGGTATGTTGAGGAAGAAGAAGGAGGTGGCCTCGGAGATGGTGGGTGCTGTGAGGTTGAGAGGAGGATGGCGACGAGGGTCGCGTCAAATTTTCTAAGGTGCGGCAAGGGATTTTCCACGATAAGAGAAACAAAGATATTGGCGAGAGAGGAAGAAAGAGAAAGACGAGGAAGAGAGAGAGAGACGTGTGCAAATCTTTTAAAATATTTAAAAATATATGTGAAGAGAGAGAGAAACGGAGAGAGAGAGAGAGAGTCTAATATATAAAAATTTAGATTTAGAAAATATTAAAAATATATTTAGAGAGAGGGAGAGTCAGGAGAGAGAGAGAGAGAAACATAGAGAGAAAGAGGATAGACAGTTAAGTTATGAATAAATATATTTATTTAGTCAGGAAAATTTTGAATGAAATAAGGAATATAATATTATAATATTAGTTCGTTTTGAGATTTTGGCAAATACAAACTTACTCCAAAACACGTCCGGGTCGGGTCTAAAAATTCAGATTTAAAATATGAAAAATATATGTGACTTCCAAATTTCAAAAGGAATGCTCAGGTAACAAAAATGGATACCTTCAAGAACGGATGCACGTACATGCGCGTAGCCATCCAAACACGTCCGTTTCACTGAACGGGACAAGAACAAGATGCGCGGATGCTACCACGGGGTTGGGGGTATCAAGCAGGTTATGAATGTAATATTAAATTATTTTACAAGACCTAAAATGTTATATGATAAAAGATGCAATGCCAGGTAAAATGCCAGTATGCAGTATACATGAGATGCACGTGTCCATGCAACAAGTCAAGGTAATATATAGATAAGAATCAAACAGGATCAAAAAAGCGGGTCGGGTCGAATGCAATGTAAAGTGTTAAATTATCGCACCCACAATACGAAAGATCAATAAAATGCCGCAAATAAATAAATACGGAAACTGGAATTGGTATAAATAGACTCGGTTGTTACATTATACTCAACTACAAAAAGAATTTCGTCCTCGAAATTCCAAGAACAAAGAAGGATAAACAATCAAGAATTGTAAGAATAGATGTGGAAACTTCTGTCGGATTTCAATTTCTCGTTCCCCCAAGTTAACTCTCCATGTGAGCGATTACCCCAAGAAACAAGTGCAAGAGGGATAACTTTGTTCTTAAGAAATTTTCTCTTCGATCCACAATCATCATCGGTCGCTCCTCAAAAGTCAAATCTTCTCGGACAGTCAGCTCCGAATGATCCAGCACTCGTGTTTCATCTCGGACATATTTACGGAGTTGAGATACATGAAACACGTCATGAACATTCGCCAAGGATTGCGGTAACGCCAAACGATAAGCCACTTCCCCAACACGTTCCAAGATCTCAAAAGGTCCAACGAATCGAGGACTAAGTTTTCCTCGACTTCCGAAATGGATCACCCCCTAGTCGGTGATATCTTCAAGAATACTAGATCACCAACAGCGAACTCTAGAGGTCTTCTCGATGTATCGACCCAACTCTTCTGCCGATCTTGCACTGCCTTCATATGATTTCGGATATTGTTAACCTTCTCCACTGTTTGCACAACCAAATATGGTCCCAACAATCTTCGTTCACCGACATCGTCCCAGAAAACAGGTGAACGATACTTGCGACCATAAAAGCCTCGAATGGAGCCATCAAAATGGTTGCCTGGGAACTGTTATTGTAAGAAAACTCCACCAAGTGTAGATGTTCCACCCACTAACCCTTGAAGTCTAGCATGCAAGCTCTCAACATGTCTTCAAGAGTTTGGATCGTTCTCTTCGACTGGCCATCGGTCTGAGGATGATAAGCTGTGCTAAACTTCAATCGAGTCCCCAAACTTTCCTGTAAGCTCTTCCAGAAGTGCGATAAGAATCGGGTATCACGATCGGAAATGATGCTCACAGGTACTCCATGCAATTTTACAATCTCCTGCATGTACCGTTCTGCCAAAGCTTCTGTTGATTGACCAACTCAAAATGGTATGAAATGAGCTGCTTGGGTCAATCGATCAACAATCACCCAAACTGCACTGTTGCCTTTTTGGACTTTGCGGTAAAGCCGTCACGAAATCCATGGTTATATGTTCCCACTTCCATTGAGGAATCGGAAGTGGTTGCAATAAACCAGCAACCCGTTGATGTTCAGCCTTAACTTGCTGACACACCAAGTACTTTGCTACAAAGCGGGCAATTTCCCGTTTCATGCCTTTCCACCAGAAATGCTGTCGTATATCTCGGCACATCTTTGTGCCACCTGGATGTACGGAATATGCGGAACTGTGCGCCTCCATCATAACTTCTTCGCGGATGTCTCCCTTTGGCACACACAAACGACTACCATATCGCAACGAACTATCTTCATGAACCAATAAGTCCGTTCGAAGTCCGACTTCAACCTGTTCTCGAAACTTCTGCAATCTTGGGTCCTGCAATTGTGCTGCTTTAAAATTCTCGATCAACGACAACTGTACCTGCAGCTACATCAACTGTCCCGAAAAATGCGGTAGCACAATCTCCAACTCGAATCTTCGAAGATCCTCGATAATCTCCTTCTGTGCAGTCAACATCCGAATTGCTGGCAACCGACTAAGCGCACCCGGTACTACATTAACTTTCCCCCGGATGGTACTTAAGATCAAGATCGTAGTCAGCCATCAGCTCCAACCGTCTACGCTGTCTCATGTTAAGCTCTTTCTGTGTGAACACGTACTTTAGGCTTTTGTGATCGGTGAATACTTCGACCCTTTCGCCCAATAAGTAGTGTCTCTAAATCTTCAAAGCGAAAATTACAGCTGCTAACTCCAAATCATGAGTTGGGTAATTCTTCTCATGAATCTTCAACTGTCTCGATGCGTAAACTATAACTTTCCCATGCTGCATCAAAACACATCTCAAACCTTTCCCAGATGCGTCGCTGTGAATCACCAGTACTCCGGAATTGTCTGGCACGGTCAGAATAGGAGCGGTTATCAACTTTTGCTTTAGCGCCTCAAAAGCTGACGCACACCTATCCGTCCACAAAAATGGTACCTCCTTGCGCGTAAGCTTGGTCAAAGGCTCTGCCAGACGGGCAAAGTTCTCCACGAACCTCCCGTAATACCCGGCAAGTCCAAGAAAGTTCTTATCTCCGCAACATTTTTGGGAATCGGACAATCTCGAACTGCTGCAATCCTCTCGGGATCAACGACGATTCCATCACCGGATACGACATGCCCAAAAACTTCGCTTCTTCAAGCCAAAACTCGCATATGCTCATCTTAGCATATAATCTTTCTTGCCTCAATGTCTGCAATGCGATCTTCAAGTGTTCTGTATGCTCTTCAATACTCCTTTGAGTAGACCAGAATATTATCAATGAACACCACTATAAACTAGTCCAAGAACGGTGAAAGATTCGGTTCATCAAGTCCATAAATATTGCCGGCGCATTCGTTACTCCGAAGGGCATCACCAAATACTCGTAATGTCCATACCGAGTTCTGAACGCAGTCTTGCAAATATCCTCTGACTTAACTCGGACCTGATGATATCCGGATCGCAAATCCAGCTTCGAGAATACTCTCGCGCCACTAAGCTGCTCGAACAATTCGCCAATGCGAGGGATCGGGTATTTGTTCTTAATAGTCACGCGGTTTAATTCTTGACAATCGATGCATATCCTCCTTGTGACATCATCTTCTTTACTAGAAGAACTGGAGCTCCCCAAAGTGAGTTATTGCTGTGAATCCAACCCTTCTCAAGTAATTCAGCAGCCTGCTTCTTGACTTCTTCCAACTCTACTGGTGCCATTGGATAATACGCCTTTGAGATTGGCGCTGCACCAGGAACAAGATTAATCGCAAACCCCACGTCTCGCTTCGGTGGTAAGCCCGATATGTCTTCGAATACATCCATGAAATCTCGAACAACAGCTAGCACTTCATCCTTATCAACTTCCATCGACGAAAAAACATTATTTGCCGGCCTAGCCCTAAACTCAACTTCTTAGACTGTATCGTCAACAGCTAGCACTTCATCCTTATCAACTTCCATCGACGAAAAAACATTATTTGGAAGCAGTTTTAGAACATAAGTGAATGTTCTAGGGATATGATAACGACAGCCTCATTCGAGAGACAGTTATCGTTCCAGGCTTCCAAAGTGACCTGGACGACAAGGAGGTTGTCAGAGTTATAGTTTTTCCTTCTGACGAGGGGCAGTATTTTGGACATGTGGTCCAAGGGAATACTGAGGGTGGCATGGCGCAGGATACTGATTAAGTTCAGTTGACGATACAGTCTAAGAAGTTTGGATTTGGAGTTCATTTATGAGCTAGGTCCCATCAGACATCCATACATTCTAAGACAGGTATTACTCATTTCGGGAGATGGTTTTCTCCGCGAACTTGAGACACAGAGAGACATAGAAAGAAACATCAAAGCGGATCCACTCACTGAGGCTATTCCTCGAACGCATTAGTCTCGCAAACGAGCTTTGTGAGACTGACTAGTAGAGGAGTTGGGTGTTCGGTATCACACGGGCTGTGAGTATGCGACATCACAATAATTAGCCTTGAGTGAAAGTGGGAGATTGTTGGAGATAGTGCCCTCAGAGTCGATTATTGGATCATAGGCACATGATTGCAATGATTGAGGGAGGACCTATCCCGGTAAGACAGTCTTACTCGAGATGATAGTATGCTATCTGGTTTACCTTTATCATCGTGCACTGCTTTAGGTGACCTGACATGTCGCTATTGCACGTTGATAGAGCCCCTAGGATTCTTGCTTGACTACTGGCAGTATGAGGGCGATCATATACGTGGGAGCTGGTAGTCTATAAGCACATCCTTAAAAGGTCCCTAGTCGTAGGAGTTTCGAGACAGGGCATCGATACTCCAGAGTAGACTAGTGTATACAGTCGAGACCCCGACGAGGGGCGGTGGCCGGTCTCACAAGCCACTGGTGTCAGTTGGTTCACCTAAGATGTATACAGGTGCTCATTGGGTTATGAGTACACCGGACAGGACTCGCCGGGAACATGCTAGTTGGTCTTATACCTGACGTCAGATAGCAGTTCCCTGGTGACATGTGTACAGGTTAGTTCATCGACCTGGGGATCGTCATTTGTCTCGTGTGAGTTCCCACTGTACTTTGATTACTACCCTACCACGGCTCAAAGGAGTCGTGCAAACAGGTTTTAGTTGGGTACAGTCCCGAGCCACATGGAGGCAGTGAGCGGATCTTCGGGGGTTCGTCTCTCCCGGTATTGGGGGTGAGGCCGCGCTGTGTCTAGGAGAGCCATTACACAAAGACCTTGGCCAAGGCAGGAGATTTACTGGTAGGTATTCTAGTAGTATCTCAGGGTGTTCTGGGCTACACTCCGACACGACTTGTACCGCTTTTGGGGGTCTGACTTTTACCAACCCCCTAGGCCCGCCATGCGATGCTCATAGACGAACGGACCGGACTGTACGGATATTGTCACTGACAGGCTCAGTTGGGTGTCGGGGTGAGCTTCCTCATTGACGTCCCTTTTAGTCAATAGCTGGTGGCCCGTCACGTATTGGCTTATACCTCTGACGTGCTAGTGGTTAAATCCACAGCCATAGTATTGACGAGTCTTTAGAGTCCACCACACTTTCAGTTACTCAAGTTTCGGGCGAAACGCTGTAGAGGCCGTATGGAGATATGGCAGGGTCCGATCAGATACGTGCGGTATTGCACGAATCAGGATCGGACGGTTTGTACTAGTGGCCGTATAGTTATATGGCAGCGTTCGATCAGATACGTGCGGTATTGCACGGATCAGGATCGGACGGATATTACTAGCCGGCTTTGGTTTAAGCCGGTCCTAGTTTAGTACAGTGTAGATTTTGTCTCTTTGCATTTGTATCCGGACGGAATACAAATGCGGGTGTGTATGCACAGTATCGGGGTTTTCCTGTAATTTATTACGGGACCAGTTTTCTGGAGTTGCCAGTTCGCATTCCGTTCCGGCCGGTTTTTCTTTGTTCTTTCCCGGCCGGACATTTCCGATGGAGGGTGTTATTTGCAAGTTTGCAAATAACACATGGTGGGGGGGGGGGTTTTATTGCATAAGGTGTGATATGATAAGCATCTTTGCTTTTCATGCTTTATTGTGATAAGAAAGGATTAGGATTGATGGAAAGTTTTGTGATGATTATGTTTATGGTTATGGTCACCCTCCTCCTTTTACTACCATCACCTCCCTTCATGCTTCATAATTCCTTCCTCCACCATTTCTAATGAAGTGAGATTATTATCATGGTTGAGAAAAGAAAGAGAGAAGAAGAAAAGAGAAGAAAATGAGAGCTTCATCTTTGAGAGGAAGAAAAATGAGAGTGATTCATTTTGTGTATATCATTCTTCATCTCATTCCATTGCTAGAAAATTGAAAGCACCAATTTTCTATATACCATTCCTCCATCTATGGCAACCAACCCCAAAGTGAGACATACATTCTACACTACACTTCCTACAGCACATCTTGGACGCGTCGGGTAGCCTACTTCGCGCCCGAGTTGCCTCGGTATTGAGGTGGGAGCCCGTAAAAGTACCCGGCTTCGTGGTGCCCTTTCCGACGAGGAGGAGATCGGAGTGGAGATGAAGACCGGAGGACTCGGATCAGTCGGTATATCTCTAACCTATCTTGTTACTTAGCTTAGACTAGTTTAATGGCACGATCCGAGGTTTAGTGCGCGGTGGTGCCGGTTTGCTAAGTCCGCAAAATTTTAAGTTTACCACCGTTTCCGCGTTTGGCCGTCGGATTGACGGCCGGGGCGCCGCCGTGCACTTACAGTGGTATCAGAGCCTCGCCATTAACATAGTCTAGCTTGGTGTAATGTGTTTTTCTGTTTCGATCGATCGAATGTTCCAAAATTGCATTTTAGTTCGCATCAGTTTCTGTTGAAAATTTTTGGTCTCGAAAAATTTTTCAGGTTGTAAAATATTGATGTACTGGAAAATATAAGAGCTCTGTAAAAATTCGACGAAATAACTCCACAGTGGGAGCGCGGAACCGCCGCGAAGACACCCTTCCCGCCGCCCTTCCGCCGCACACTGTGGAGATCACTTCACCAATTTTTTACAGAGGCCTTCTGGGCTTAAAATATGGGTTTTGGAATATTAAAATTGGGCCCAGGATTTCTGTGAGTGCTACAGTTTTGATTGGGGGCCCACTTGTTAATTTTTGATCGATCGGATATTTTAAACACATTTTTCACAGTATTTACATTATATCTGCGACCGTGAATGTCACTCGATCGGTAAATCCTGTCTAACTGCTATAGCCCGGTTAGACGGATTTGCGAACGTGACTTTCACGTTGATGTTCTATGTTTATGCTGTGATGTTGCGGATCGGTCGTGGGGGATAGCCTGGTGCAATGCTAGTACAGTGATGTTGTATTATGTACATTTGATATTGCGGGGCGAGCGTCCGACATGTGGACTGTCGTCACTGCCTGTTTGTATTATTCTTTTGGGGCACGACCTGGTTGCGGTCGATGTTCCCGGTGTATGTATATTTTACTTTCTGTACTAGGATTACCCCGCGGAGGGGTGCACGGATAGCCGGGTTCTGGAGGGCAACAAGCCCGCATCTCATGGCATTGGGACGGAGGGGGCTTCACTCTGGGATTGGCGGGCTGTTCACCGCACTCGTAGGGGGTACAGGTTGACCCAGGAGGGGTGCCCAAGTTGCCGGATTCCGTGGAGTGCCGGGTGGTCCATTCACGGAGCTGAAGGGGGCTGCCTCGCTTCAGGTTTTGGCGGGTAACTTGCCGCGCCCGTAGGGGTCTAGGATTTCATTGCACAGGCTATCCACACGACCAGGGGAACATCGGGTTTCAGTAGTGGCTCTGTGAAACCCGGGGATCCCAGATATCTGTATTGTTCTGTGATGCTATACATTTCTGTGATGTTGCATTTCTTTTCACGCCTTGAGCGAAATATAATATATTGGTATATATATTAGTAGATGTTGTATATGTTTTTCATCCGCGCTAGTCCAGTCCCCGCTCTGTCGTTAGTAAGCTAACCTAACGAGTGATGACGGGATCAGTGGCGAATGCGGATGGCATATACATACGTCAGTATATTTTCGTTCTTTGTGGTGTGATCAATTGATGGGACTGCATTGATTCGGATCAATGCAAGTTAAAACAAACCTATTCTGATGTTGTTGGAACACTTTTCAAAAAGCTGTTATTGCAAGGACGTTCACTTTTGTTTTGCATTGTGGTATTCATTTGGAATATCCTGCTCCTCAGTCGACGAGGCAAGGGCCGAGATCCCTTCACCGGGAGTGACCCCTTGGACAGAAGTTTGCGTCAGGGAATTAACTTCACTATAGCCGATTACTTTTGCTTTGCACCGTGGTATTCATATGGAATATCCTGCACCCCATTCTACGGGGAAAGAGCCGAGATCCCTTCACCGGGAGTGACCTCTTTAGCAACGGTTTTCGTCACTATATTTTTAAAAGCTATCCGTTCCTTCGACGATATCAAGTTCATTACGTTAAAGGTTTTCGCCAGAAACCATTCGTAGCCCTCCATCATTTCAGTTAAATATTCGGTAGTATTCAAGCTATGTATTTTGACCTCACGCCAAGGCATAGTGATTGGTAGCTGCCGGGTATTTATCTGTTGCATAGATAGATGCGTTGGTTTGGGACAGTCGTACTACTATTTTGGCCTACGTAAAGGGTATGTACGGGTGGATTCAAATTAACCTGGATAATGATGGGTAGAACTTGACATGTGACTTATGATATTTTGACCTCACGCCAAGGTCATAAGAGCATGGGGCAGAAATCACATCGGGAGTTTCAAAAGAACTGAAACTTGCCAGATATGCGCATACCTTCTGGAGTGTGGTACCGTGAGCGGATTCCGTCACGTTATCATGCGATGAGAGTTGGATCCCGATTCCCACTGATGAGTTAGTTTACTCCTCGGGTGACCCCGACTAATTCTTCTTTCAGGTTTGGAGGAGAATTTAAGGTACAGTGGGAGGTTTCCAGATTAGATAAATTGGTAACCATTCTGATCTTGGTTAGAGTGCACGCTGAGTGTTTCTTTTCTCTCTCTCTGGCAGCGACCATTGACCCGACTCTAGACTATGACTCAGTGACCAAGTTGACCGAACCTGCTTAACACTGGTTTTTGGATTGTCAGAGTTGCAGACCTCATTGCCACTCCTGCTTTTACCCTTTTCTCCAGGACACCCCGTATTACTACGAACGTCCACTTCCATTGGACAAAACCATCGTATGGTTATATACGAACTCGAAGGAATTTATTCGAGGATGGTTTCCGGTTCTGGAGAAAACGGATAGGACTATTCAGTTGTCTTTTCTTTTCACCTTCTCTCAGGTTGCGAGTACTCCTTGGTTTAGGAGTAGTACACCTATTATGCAAATTGGATAGTCTTCTTCCAAACCATAGGCTGGTGCCGACCGGTAGGGAATGAAGAAAACCAGTTAGCCTAAACGGTGTACAGAAGGTATTAAGTTCAGACAAAGCAAGGGATTAGTAAGAGGGCAAAGTAAATTGCGACTGCTATTCACGACCAAACCAAGTATTTCTTCGCCAATCCTAAATCACCTTCGTATTTCTCCAGGACACTCCGTATCACTACGAAGATCCCATTTTATTGGATAATCCATCGTATGGTTATATACGAACTCGAAAGGAACTTGTTCCAGTTCGGGGATGGATCCTGGTTCAGGAGAAATAGGAATAAAGTATATTCAGGTGTCTTTTATCTTCACCTTCTCTCGCGATGCGAGTGCTCCTAGGATTAGGACAGTACACCCTTTATGCTTTTTGGATAGTCTTCTTCCAAACCATAGGCTGGTGCCGAACGGTAGGGAAGGAAGAAAACCATTTGGCCTAAAGGGGTGTACAGAAGGTAATGACTAAAAACATATGAAGGGATTTGGAGAGGTGGCAAAGAATTATACGGTTATAGTTGTGAATCTGGATAATGGTAGAGGCATTATTAGGAATACCAGGAAACCCCAACGAAACATTTCAATGTTTCAGGTTCACTGTGTACTGTTAAAAGAAAACTGATTTCCCGATTAGACACTTACTCCAGGGTATGTATTTACCAGGTATGATTCTCACATCTGTATGGTTTTACAGATGATGAGTGGGAGTAAGTTGTTGGGAATTGGGTGATCATCCTCATTATATCGGGATTCGTTGTAATTGGTGATATTTGAGGATGCCACCTGGGTTGTTTGCCGGTCGGCAAATTTTTGGTTTTGAATATCCGCTGTTGTGCACCAATTTCAAATTGATATATCTGTACGTCTATTTTCATAGAGTGAGATATACCTTTTGATATTATGTCGATGACATTTACCTATATCAGTGGATGGTTAGGTAAGGAGCATTGAACAGCGGTGTAATTCTTCTTAACCATAAGTACAGTTTTCAACCTACGACACACAGTGAATGAGTCACTAGACTCAAGGGACTTATACAGAGTATTGTATGTTGTCCAGGGTCCATCAGGACAGAGGGGTTGGTTCTCGTACTATATTCGGTTTACTTATGACTTCTCTAGTTTTTAGACAAGTGTTTCGTGGAAACACAGGGTCTGAATTTTGAGAAGTTATAGGTATTTGAATAAAGTAGAGAACCAGGTGTTGCAAGTATCGGGATTCTTCAAAGTGATCGAAGATGTAGATACTTGTGCATGGTATTCAGTTGATAGTAATGGTTAAGAGAACTTGCTTCTCTTTCGGGTTACTCATAATTGGAAGTATTCCTAAGTTGAGTAACGCTGATCGGCCTCTCTCCATTTAGTTGACATGCACTGGAGACAGCTGCATGATTTGAATCTGGTTCAATTAAATCAGTGCCTCTGTTCCTATATGGGATATAGAACAGTTCGTATCTTAACGATGTTAAGGTACGGGGAGTTGTCCGGTTTATGCTTAAAACCAGACATTGGACAACTCAAGGCACGTTTCTGTAATGGCTGTTTGTGGGTTGACCCAGGCTATGACGAGGGTTAACTTTCTACCATCTGGATGAACAATAGCAGTATTGTTCTAGACTCGCCACAGTTTTATTAAAAATGGATTTTTTCAAAAACAGCAGTGGGAGTATGGTAGAACTGGAAGTGATTCCAGAACCGCAAACGATTACTGAAGATTTGATAAGGAACCTAAAGATTCAATCTGATTTGACATTCCATTGGCCACTCCGCAGATAAGGTGGGTAACTTCAGGCACCCGAGAAGTACTTCGGTAGCCTCAAGGACGGTGACAGGGAAGTTCTTGTTTACCCACACTTGCCATTGTTGTTGTTCCAGGCTGCGAGACCCGGCAGGAGGATGAGTATAGCGTCGTTCTAAACTAGCTTTAGAAGTGCACGTCTGTATGACTCTGCCAGAGGGTTGTCGTAGTCAGTGGGAGCAGCGGAAGCATTGGTGGACATCAGGCTTATGTCTATTTATAGACTAAAGCAGATGTAGCGGAGATAGATCATCTATTTCTGACCTGACAGTCATAGGTTTGACGTCATCAGAATAGGGGATGGATCTGTTGAGAAGGTAGTAGGAAGTGATATTCCTATACTACGATCGGTTATACTTTGGTCGTCACACAGTGTTTTCTCCACATAGGACTTGGATATTATATCAGACATACTGGTTACTAGATCTATGGTTTTAGATCTAGATTTGGGTGGTTTCCCAATCTGGGTACCTGGACAGCATTCTATGAGTATTTAGAATGGACGACTCCTGGCACGGTAGTATACCTGCAGGTGATGGAGTCACCCTCTCTAAAGGTGTCTTACAGACTAAAGGGGAGAGGGATGTGCATGATTGACAGATCACTTGCTTAGGCAATTGAGTCAATCATGATGTGTCAAGTACCACACCAGATGTTGTTCTTGCAGTAGGTGCAATAAGTTGATATTGATCCAATCCTGGAGAAACAATTGGAAGCAGTTTTAGAACATAAGTGAATGTTCTAGGGATATGATAACGACAGCCTCATTCGAGAGACAGTTATCGTTCCAGGCTTCCAAAGTGACCTGGACGACAAGGAGGTTGTCAGAGTTATAGTTTTTCCTTCTGACGAGGGGCAGTATTTTGGACATGTGGTCCAAGGGAATACTGAGGGTGGCATGGCGCAGGATACTGATTAAGTTCAGTTGACGATACAGTCTAAGAAGTTTGGATTTGGAGTTCATTTATGAGCTAGGTCCCATCAGACATCCATACATTCTAAGACAGGTATTACTCATTTCGGGAGATGGTTTTCTCCGCGAACTTGAGACACAGAGAGACATAGAAAGAAACATCAAAGCGGATCCACTCACTGAGGCTATTCCTCGAACGCATTAGTCTCGCAAACGAGCTTTGTGAGACTGACTAGTAGAGGAGTTGGGTGTTCGGTATCACACGGGCTGTGAGTATGCGACATCGCAATAATTAGCCTTGAGTGCAAGTGGGAGATTGTTGGAGATAGTGCCCTCAGAGTCGATTATTGGATCATAGGCACATGATTGCAATGATTGAGGGAGGACCTATCCCGGTAAGACAGTCTTACTCGAGATGATAGTATGCTATCTGGTTTACCTTTATCATCGTGCACTGCTTTAGGTGACCTGACATGTCGCTATTGCACGTTGATAGAGCCCCTAGGATTCTTGCTTGACTACCGGCAGTATGAGGGCGATCATATACGTGGGAGCTGGTAGTCTATAAGCACATCCTTAAAAGGTCCCTAGTCGTAGGAGTTTCGAGACAGGGCATCGATACTCCAGAGTAGACTAGTGTATACAGTCGAGACCCCGACGAGGGGCGGTGGCCGGTCTCACAAGCCACTGGTGTCAGTTGGTTCACCTAAGATGTATACAGGTGCTCATTGGGTTATGAGTACACCGGACAGGACTCGCCGGGAACATGCTAGTTGGTCTTATACCTGACGTCAGATAGCAGTTCCCTGGTGACATGTGTACAAGTTAGTTCATCGACTTGGGGATCGTCATTTGTCTCGTGTGAGTTCCCACTGTACTTTGATTACTACCCTACCACGGCTCAAAGGAGTCGTGCAAACAGGTTTTAGTTGGGTACAGTCCCGAGCCACATGGAGGCAGTGAGCGGATCTTCGGGGGTTCGTCTCTCCCGGTATTGGGGTCTGACGTGCTAGTGGTTAAATCCACAGCCATAGTATTGACGAGTCTTTAGAGTCTACCACACTTTCAGTTACTCAAGTTTCGGGCGAAACGCTGTAGAGGCCGTATGGAGATATGGCAGGGTCCGATCAGATAGGTGCGGTATTGCATGAATCAGGATCGGACGGTTTGTACTAGTGGCCGTATAGTTATATGGCAGCGTTCGATCAGATACGTGCGGTATTGCACGGATCAGGATCGGACGGATATTACTAGCCGGCTTTGGTTTAAGCCGGTCCTAGTTTAGTACAGTGTAGATTTTGTCTCTTTGCATTTGTATCCGGACGGAATACAAATGCGGGTGTGTATGCACAGTATCGGGGTTTTCCTGTAATTTATTACGGGACCAGTTTTCTGGAGTTGCCAGTTCGCATTCCGTTCCGGCCGGTTTTTCTTTGTTCTTTCCCGGCCGGACATTTCCGATGGAGGGTGTTATTTGCAAGTTTGCAAATAACACATGGTGGGGGGGGTTTATTGCATAAGGTGTGATATGATAAGCATCTTTGCTTTTCATGCTTTATTGTGATAAGAAAGGATTAGGATTGATGGAAAGTTTTGTGATGATTATGTTTATGGTTATGGTCACCCTCCTCCTTTTACTACCATCACCTCCCTTCATGCTTCATAATTCCTTCCTCCACCATTTCTAATGAAATGAGATTATTATCATGGTTGAGAAAAGAAAGAGAGAAGAAGAAAAGAGAAGAAAATGAGAGCTTCATCTTTGAGAGGAAGAAAAATGAGAGTGATTCATTTTGTGTATATCATTCTTCATCTCATTCCATTGCTAGAAAATTGAAAGCACCAATTTTCTATATACCATTCCTCCATCTATGGCAACCAACCCCAAAGTGAGACATACATTCTACACTACACTTCCTACAGCACATCTTGGACGTGTCGGGTAGCCTACTTCGCGCCCGAGTTGCCTCGGTATTGAGGTGGGAGCCCGTAAAAGTACCCGGCTTCGTGGTGCCCTTTCCGACGAGGAGGAGATCGGAGTGGAGATGAAGACCGGAGGACTCGGATCAGTCGGTACATCTCTAACCTATCTTGTTACTTAGCTTAGACTAGTTTAATGGCACGATCCGGGGTTTAGTGCGCGGTGGTGCCGGTTTGCTAAGTCCGCAAAATTTTAAGTTTACCACCGTTTCCGCGTTTGGCCGTCGGATTGACGGCCGGGGCGCCGCCGTGCACTTACAAAAACATTATTTGCCGGCCTAGCCCTAAACTCGACTGGCCCTACAGAGAAACTTCCTCCAGTAAAGACAAACTCTTGATGTCCGGAAATCTGGAGAATCACTTCTCTTTCCTTACAATCAATATGAGCGTGGAAAGTGGCGCGGAAATCCATTCTCAAGACAACAACAAACAAGAGATGCACCAGAATTGAATAATTCTAATGCGAGGAAAACATGAACAAGTAAGATACCGAGATAACTTCATTCGAAGTCAAGATACCGAAGAGTATTTAAGCACGGGAAACATGATTCAAGCTGGCGATAAAACAAGAACTGGTAAGCAATGGAACCGAGAAAAACAAGGTAATATAACGATCATGGAATAGGGAAGTGAATCAAGACCAGGACTCCAAGTTACTCAAATAGAGTACCGCATTATAACCATGCTGCAGTTCATGGGTACAATTACATAACTCCACTCAAGTCGCACAAATCCGAGTATCAGAATCAAGAAACAGGGAGAAACAATGGTGAATTCAAAAAGGTTTCAAGCCGAGATGCAAAGTTGTTTGCATATCGTCAAAACAATGGATACGAGAAAGATATGATTCAAGAATCACGATAACAAGGTGGTAGGACATGTTCCTAATCACGAGTATTCTGATTCGTGTATTGGGTCCAATACCCAACTACAAAAGAATCAAACCCGATTAACCTATATCCCATGGCTCTAATACCAAACAAACCATGTCACGCCCGCTTCCCAGAGTACGCTAAAATAGGCACGTGACATAGCCAACCATGCTACCTGTGGATAGGAAAATCCTTCCACAGTCACATTACGGCTGTAAAGATATCAAGATCAGGAAACTAAACTAAACTATCTAGTACATGTCCATGAGCCAGAATAAATGAGTCAAGAAATGATAATATGCGGAAGCAAAAGATACAATAAATGAAACACCTGGAAGGTAAAATTGCATACCAATAGAATCTTCACCGTTCGGTCTAACAGCGGCAATACTCCTGATCAGTCTGCAACAAAGGTAAAGGATTTGGGCCATGTAAAACCCAGACGTCAGCGCGTCATAACATCAAGCAATAGTATAAACAGGGGTAGCAATACATGCAAGTATGAGCATAAATGGTAAACAAGCATAACAGTGATATAAGTAAGGACAATGGGGTAATGTGTAGTGAGTTATCTAAACTGGTCTATTGGGTTAACTACTCTCAATTCTTTGAAATCAATTTGATGAATCGTCGGTGTAACTCGATAGTATCCCATGCGTGCCCGGGATCACGGTCAAAGACTCTCAGGCTGAATCCGAGACGTGCCGCAAGGCAGTAAAGGGTGGATAGTATCCCGTGTATGCCCGGGATCATAGTCAAAGACTCTCGGCTGAAACCGAGACGTGCCGCAAGGCAGTAAAGGGTAATAGGTAATGACGAGTGATGTCAGCAGCATCACCCCGGGGCTGGCCTAGCCCGTAAGACTGATCAGAAAAGGTAGATAACTGTCGAGTTACAAGTCAGGTTTCATCATTGATTTCCCCATACCCCCAAGTTATAGGTGTTCAAGTCAGATATTAAATAATCTGGAGCTAATGCCAATACAGGATCAGGCAGGTACAGGTTTGTCTGGATTGGCAACAGGAACTGTCTGTAAGGAGAACAGGTTAGGTTTGTTGGCATTAGTCACAAGATCAGGTAACAGGTAAAGCCATGGTACATCAGGTCAAGTCAGGTAGTATATAGGTATCATGTCATGTCAAGGAGTGCACGGTATCACATCATGTCAAGTAGTAGGTGTATCAAGTTATGTCAAGATACACAAAGTGTCATGTGGGTGCTCATAATCAAACTAACATAAGCATGGGTATACAAAACAAGCATGGGTACTAATAGAACAATAAACTGGAATATGCAATGTGAAATGCAATCAGGTACAGATTAAGGTAAGTAGATGTACGGTTATCAGTTTGGGTTTAAGGGATGGTTTCAACATTACATGAATGCAGTATAGCAAATATGGATGCTAAAATCATGTTAATATGTACTAAATAATCTAGAGATGCAATTGAATATAAATTAGGCTGGCTGTATGTAAATGGTCGTCCGATAGGGTATAAACTATGAAAGGGTTACTATGGGCTATGCAAATAAGTGTTATTTGATTTAAATATGGATGTTGGTACTATGTATAGTAACACTAAATGCAACATGATATGTTCCGGGCTATAAATCTAAAATGATATAATGGACATCGGAAAGTTAACATGGAACAAGTGGCATTAACTTCAATCTACCGATACAATATGCAGTTAAATAAGTATAATACTAATACAATAGCATGCAGCAAGTTTTTACTTACCTGACAGATCAAGAAACGGTATACGGAACGTCACACGTCAGCGGGAAAAGTCGCGACGCGCGGTATACGGAACAAATCCAAACAACGCACAAGGGGATCACACGGGTCAGAAATGCTTGCTGGGTCGTCGGGATTGTCGACGGCACGGCCGGCTCCGGCGATCTCAAACGAATCTCCTCAGACACGGAGTTCGAAACATGTAGACCAGTTGAAGGGACAACATTATTTACATTGCCATCAAACCAGGGCGAAGGTGATCTCATTCCATCAAAACTGAACTTTGGATCATTGTAACCAGAGGAAGGAAGCCCATTTGGTAAAGCACCTATACCATATGAACTGTTAGATGCCAATGACGAATTTTGTAAGCTTGGCTTCTGCAGTAATGATCCATTAGCAGCTCCATTCCATTCCCTTTTTATGCATCAAGAGGGATAGTAGGCTGGTCTTGAGCAGAAGAAGTAGAGACGACTTCTCCTATAAATGTTGGGGCTTGGTTAGTGTTGCTCGGTGGTTGAAGGCGATAGGTGCCAGCGAGGATGCGATTCTTTGTTTGCGGATGAGATGAAGACGATAATGATGCTCGAGGATTCGGTGTTAGGGATCGGCGGTTGGTTCGAGTTGTTTGAGGCGAGGCGATGATGGGTTTGAGTCAGGCGATGGAGTTGAAAGCGAGATGGGTTCTAATCCGGCGAAGGTTGATGAGGCGAGGGTCTAACGAAGGTGGTGACGTGTGATGAAGTCGAAGGCGATAGGTTCGAGCGAGGACGATGGGTCTTGGGGAGTTGCAGTGATGGGGTGTTGATGTCGGCGAGATGGGTTAGGAGGAAGGCGGCAAAGATTCTGTGTTGCAGAGGAAAGGGTCGTGGGGTATGTTGAGGAAGAAGAAGGAGGTGGCCTCGGAGATGGTGGGTGCTGTGAGGTGGAGAGGAGGCTGGCGACGGAGGCCGCGTCGAGTTTTCTGAGGTACGGCAAGGGCTTTTCCACGAGAAGAGAAACAAAGATATTGGTGATAGAGGAAGAAAGAAAGAGACGAGGAAGTGAGAGATAGACGTGTGCAAATATTTTAAAATATTTAAAAATATATGTGAAGAGAGAGAGAAACGGAGAGAAAGAGATGGTCTGATATATAAAAATTTAGATTTAGAAAATATTAAAAATATATTTAGAGAGAGAGAGAGAGTCAGGAGAGAGAGAGAGAAACGGAGAGAGAGAGAGGATAGACAGTTAAGTTATGAAAAAAAATATTTATTTAGTTAGGAAAATTTTGAATGAAATAAGGAATATAATATTATAATATTAGTCCGTCTTGAGGTTTTGGCAAATACAAACTTACTCCAAAACACGTCCGGGTCGGGTCTAAAAATTCGGATTTAAAATATGAAAAATATATGCGACTTCCAAATTTCAAAAGGAATGCTCAGGTAACAAAAATGTATACCCCCAAGAACGGATGCACGTATGTGCGTGTAGCCATCCAAACACGTTCGTTTTAATGAACGGGATGAGAACAAGATGCGCGGATCCTACCACGGGGTTAGGAGTATCAAGCAGGTTATGAATGTAATATTAAATTATTTTAAAAGACCTAAAATGTTATATGATAAAAGATGCAATGCCAGGTAAAATACCAGTATGCAGTATACATGAGATGCACGTGTCCATGCAACAAGTCAAGGTAATATATAGAAAAGAATCAAACAGGTTCAAGAAAGCGGGTCGGGTCGAATGCAATGTAAAGTGTTAAATCATCGCACCCACAATACGAAAGATCAATAAAATGCCGCAAATAAATAAATACGGAAACTGAAATTGGTATAAATGGACTCGGTTGTTACAGAAACATAAGCATACTATTCTGAATGAGATATTAAATAACTGGAGAAAGAGATCTATATTTTATGATTTGCCGTATTGGCGATTTCTTAATTTTCGCTATAACTTGGACGTCATGCACATATAGAAGAATGTCTGTGAGCACTTTATGGGTACCCTGTTGAATACCAAATTCAAGAACAGAGATACACTAGCGATACGACAATGGTTTGTGATTATTTGCGAAAGAGGTGTTTGCATGTGTATGTTTGTAAATAACTGCAATTAAGACGGTGTCGCAAATAGCTAGCCACGATGAGTAGGGTCGTCCGCAGGGAAATATGAATTTCTTTTCTTATTTTAGACAAGTCGATAAAAAAGATTATGGGTTGTTATCGTTTTAAACTAAGATGGATAGAAAAATTTATAATAGAAAGGCTTGTATGGTTTATAGGACTTAATAGCTAATGGATGGATGTTTAGAAATGTCTCTTTTTATCTTTTAATAGTTTAAACTTAGAGAGATAGCGATGAATGTGGATTAGGGGTTCTTGGAGGGAATTAGGGTTCCCACTACCACCCCTTGTCCTTCCATTGATCTCTATTAATCTCAAGCCCTTATCAAAACAAGTGTTTAACTAATCTCAAATCGTGGTCGTGACTATCATTAATTGACAGCGCGCCCGATAAGAGGGCTAACATTTATTTTTTTAAAATTTATAAATATTAAATATAAAAAGAAGTTAAAAGATATTTCATCCATTATTCTATCCTATCCTACAAACTCTAGCAAACTAGAAATTACCCGCTCATGATTTGTAGCGATTTAAAAGAAATGTTGAAGATGAATGAAACCATAATTAAAAGTGAAGAAAAGTAATGTGGAAAATTAATGCGGAAAAGTAATGAGTTGTAACAACTCCAATTTTTGTATACATAAATTTGATTTAAATTTGAAATATACTTGGAGTATTTAATGTTGCTGATATCACTTTAAATATCTATTTTCCCACAATAATTACAAGAAGGAGCTTGTAGCTCATTGGTAATACCTTGCACTGCTGAACCAAGCCACCAGAGTTCGAATCCCATGCCCCACATTATTTTTAGATTATTTTTCTTTTAAAATTCTTGGAAGCCCAACAGTCCACAGTCCATAACTCCCAAAAGTTGAACTGAACCCTAAAATCTAAATATACCAAAGTCTACGTCAGGTGATTCCCCACCCATCGGCACCCCAACTCGGCCGGCGGACCGACCGACTCGGGCCGACGCCGCCGGCCGGACTCGGTCGGACGGCCGAGTCACTAACACGAAAGATCTGCCTTTTTATCTTCTCAACCCCCTGTTTACTCCAATTTAATGGATCGGTTCCCTAATTTTAATTACACCATATTTACCACAAATTTTAATGATTTTTCTTTAATTTTTACAATTTTTTTTAAAATAAAAACCTTTCACCTACCTTACCCTAGCCTACCCTATAAATAAACACCCCTACCCCCTACCCTCTCATTCCAAAAAACTAGATTTACTCTCTCGAAATTTTCACAAGAAGGGTGTGCTTTGAAACCGAGTTCACGGCGAAGCGCTGACGGAATTCCGGCGACGTTTTTGAAACAACCGGCGACGAAACAACACCTCGGCCACTCACCTAGTTCCTCTATACTCTTTAGTATAGATCGAAACCCGTAAGTCCTATTCTTCCGTTCTTTCTACTTCTCAAAAATACGAACTTATGAAACCCGACGGAAATCGGAACAAACCGATTTCCGATTCGGTTTTTCTATAAAATTTCACTTGTCACCAATTCCATAATACTTAAACTTATTCATGTTGACTATTAATCACCTAACAATTGACTTGGATAAAGTTTCTCACATGAAATGATAAGTTTTGCAATATCGTATTCTTTTTCACTTTAATACCATAATGTTTATTTTTCTTCTTCTAATCAATTCAATCATTCCTAAACATCTTCATCTTGACCACTAAACTTGTAAAAATCAATTTGAATAAGTTTTCACACATGAAATGATAACCTTTTCAATTTACCGTATTTTCACTTTAATACCATGAAGTTTCAATTTCACATTTAACCCTTTAACCTTAATATACATTAAAAGTAGAGCACGAGGTAATGACCTACCTCCACACACACGCAAATACAACCCTAAAATGATATCATCAAAACTTAGAATACGATAAAACGAAATTTCCATTAAAATACCATAATCTTCATAAAACCATTCTTAAAGATTTTAGATTTGTTACACTTTTAAGTAAATATTTCTTACTAGGAAAATACGATAAGTTGTGGACATCGATCGTTTATCTAACTGACTTTGTGGTGTCTAGGTAAGTGTGTCTAAGGTAAGTGGTTACTTAATTAGGGCCACTACTTGTAGTGGAGAGCCTCCCACTTACCTGGCACTTACCTGGCCGCAATTGACGGGGAAGAGGCGATTTGAGGTTTCTAACGACTTGTCGTTTAGACCATTTAGAAATAGGCTAGTCGGCTTAGGAAACCCTAGAATCTAAAATACGGAAAACTACACTTTGCAAATAAATATCTTTTATTTTATAAAACCGTTTTCTAAAAGATTAGTATTTTACAATTTTTGCAAAGCGCCGCTACAACCCATTTTTGGGGAACCCGTTCGGGATCGTGTGGTTTATCGTGCACCCTCGAGCTAGTAGTGCGAGATTCAGAACTCCGCAAGGAGCATTCGGTTTCGAAAGGTTTAAAATACGATATCTTAAGAAAATGAGATTTTTGAAATATAAAATATCTATTAAAATTATTTTTGTATAAACATATGTATATTTATATTTTAAATACCTATTTTATTATAATATAAATTTTCCACCTTTTTCTAAAAATCACAAAAGAATAAAGGTTAGACTAAAATACCATGAACTTCAAATAATCAATATTACAGATAAATACCATTATTTATGAAATTAGGATATTTTCATTAGAAATGTCATAACATAAAATCTACAACTCTAAAGACGAGTAATAAATACTTGAGGTGTATTTTGAAAAGTATATAAACGTATTTTTACATAAAACCCCCCTCAAGTTTATAAATTACCCCAAGGACCCTAGCAGTTATAAGACTTCGTTTCACATTTCTGATTGTCTGACTCGGATTTGAGTCTGATTAATCTGACTTGAATATGATTCAAGTCAATCCATAATCTACAAGTTTCCAATTCAATATGAACACGTGAATCCATGAATACAATTATCAGTTTATACAATATGGCTGAACCGAACTATAGATATATTCCTATTACATGTTTCCCAGTATTCCATTTACATGACTCTACGGTTATAACCGTTTTCTGATATCATGGTTTCGGTCAGTCAGTCAATCAATCATACAACCAATACAATTTACAAGATAACAATACAAACAAGACACCGCGGGGTTTAAGGGGTAGATTGGTACGGAAGGTGTTAAAGGTGGCACGAGATGGTCAGATTTAATACACCTAACATGAATCCAGTTGCTGTTGTACCGTGGCATAAACGGTTCCTTGTACTATACGTGCCCTTAGTCTTTGGCATATAGAGACTCCCCTTGTATACACTGGCATTCTTCTGTACCAAGCTACAAACAACAGCGTTGACATAACATTACAACAATAGTTTACACTTTAAAATGTACCCTCTTATTCTGTCTTTTTCTACTTCCCTCTTACCTTTGGGACTTACCGAGCGATTTGTTCGCTGATGACATTCTGTTTCTCTCTTCTTTGAATGTCGTCAGGTGATTTGGATCCGGCAGAAGTTGAGCTATCGCAAGAAGACTTGGAGCAGTTTACTGAAGACCCCGCACTATAGTTTCATTGTACACTTTTGTTTTCAGTACTTTTCATTTCCTGTTATGCCACTGTTTAGGCATCTTTTTATTTCAGTTGTATTTCCTTTCATGCATTGTACAAAGAATATTAATAAATAAAAGTTGCTGTTCTTTTTTATTTCTTGTCTCTTGTGTACTTATTTTATATTGCTTAGATACGCTTAGCGTATGTACTTCTGAGTATATACGTAGCGGACCTCGTCGCGCCCACTTCGCCGTACACTAGGAAGCGGGGCATGACTGGTTTCGTTGGTGGCCCATGCAGGTCAGAGCTGTATGAATCCCTATCATGCAGTTCTGGTCCGCATGAACAACCTAAGCAATATAACACAAGAACCAGAAACTAAAACATTCTTTACAATTCATGTTCCTTGAATCTTGCCATTTCATATTCTTTGAATCTTATCATTTCATGTACTTGAATTTGTCCTAACCCAAAATTTTTTCTTCAGGGTTATGGATTCTTCGAACAACACCGGCACCAACGTCAACAACACACCCTCAGCACTACCTCTCACACCGGCTGTTACTGCGCCACCTACCGAGCAAACAGTGCTACTTGAAGCAATCCGCAGCCTTATCGAGGGACAACAACTCTTGAACCGTCCTGATACTGATGCTCCGGGGGTGAAGCAATTCAGGGCTTTACATCCGAAGCAGTTCTCAGAAAAGGGGAGCCCACTGGAAGATGAGGAATGGGCTCAAAGTATCGAGGATGATCTGGCCGCAGCACAAGTGCCAGACGTCGCTTGGGTCCGTGTAGCGAAACTACAACTCACGGACAACACTCGCAACTGGTGGAAGGCGGAAGAAAGCCGTCTTGCGCAGCCTATTGAATGGAAAACGTTTCGCGAGAAGTTCGACGTGAAATACTTCCTTGTGACTGCCAGGTTTGCCATGGAGCAGCTGTTCATTCATCTACAGCAAGGATCAATGTGGGACAAATCGGTAGATGAATACGACGCTGAATTCACCATGTTGAGCCGATTCGCGGCACATTTGATACCGACGGACGATATCAGAGCCCGTCGTTTCCAACAAGGACTGGACACGGAGATTCAGGCTGCTTTAGCTACAGGAAAATTTTTGACTCATGAAGATGCTCTAGAAGCTGCCCGCAGTTACGAGGCAGTGATAAAAGCAAGGGGCAGACCTCAGTTTGCAGGAGTCAAGCGCCCTGCTAACCAGATGGCAGGTGGAGTCTCGTCCAGACCACCTTTTGTGCCAAGACGTCCTGGAGCACCAATCAGCAGACCCAGCCCAGCCTTTTGTAACTACTGCAAGAGAAATGGACATCTGGCTAGAGATTGCCGACGTGCGAACAACCTTTGCTTGATCTGCGGCTCATCTGCTCATGGTATTGGGGCTTGTCCTCATAAACAAAACTCAGTTGCTGCAACCAGGCCAGCAAACAATTATCCACAGCGTCCAGCCATCCAAGCCCCTGCTCCAAGACTTGCACTACCTGCACCACCCAGAGGACCGCAAGTTGCACCACCTCCTCGACAGTTCCATCAAGCTCAAAGGAACGTTCCGAGGAATGCTCCTCAGGCCAGGAGGAATGTGCCAAAGTGCCAGGCTTTCATGATGTCTGAGGAAGAAGCTGAGGCCACTGGCCAATTCATTACCGGTAAACTTCCTTCTCAAACTTATCTTTTAGTCTTGTTTACCTACACACTTTCCCTATACCTAAAACATATCCCATATACTTTAGGTACAATCCTAATAGCTTCACTACCTGCACTTGCACTGTTTGATACTGGAGCATCCCACTGCTTTATGTCGCAACGGTTTGTCCGAACCCATGCGATTCCAGTCTCACCGCTTGTATCTAGCTGGAATGTCAGTTCCGGAAATGGCGTTCTAAAGGCAACTATGGGATACAGCTTGTGTCCAGTCGTCGTCTGCAGTCGAGAGTTTTATGCTGACTTCAAAGTGCTGGACATACCGAACTTCGATGTGGTTCTAGGAATGGATTGGCTTGGAACCTTTTATGCTACCATCGACTGTCGTCAAAGGAGGGTAGTATTCGAGATTCCAGACCATCCGATTTTCTATTTCAAGAGCGGAGATCGTACACTGGTGCCAGGTACCTACAAAGCGAAGCCAAGGGAAGCAATAGTTGCAGCGGCTTAAGCGGAAGAAGAATTAAGACCAGAGGTAGTTCAAGAGTTCGACGATATATTTCCTGACGATATATCAGGTTTGCCTCCCGATCGAGCTCTTGAATTCAGTATTGATTTAGTACCAGGAGCACAACCGGTGATCAAAGCACCGTATAGAATAAGTCCGGAAGGTTTGAAGGAAGTTCGAACACAGTTGGACGAATTACTGGCGAAATGATGGATTTGTCCCAGCATTTCAAGTTGGGGAGCACCTGTACTACTGGTGAAGAAGAAGGAAAGTTCATACAGAATGTGCATCGATTATAGGGCCTTGAACGAAGTCACTATAAAGAACAAGTATCCACTCCCGCGCATCGATGATTTATTCGATCAACTAAGTGGATCTTGTGTTTTCTCTAAATTGGATCTTCGTTCGGGTTATCATCAAGTGAAGGTCAAGGAAGCTGATATTCACAAAACAGCTTTCAGAACTCGATATGGACATTACGAATTTCTAGTGATGCCATTTGGAGTGACCAATGCACCAGAAATATTCATGAACCTAATGAACCAAGTTTTCCGGGAGTATTTAGACAGGTTTGTTGTCATATTCATCGACGACATCCTGGTATATTCTAAGAATCGGAAAGAGCATGCAGAGCATCTACGAATTGTCCTGGAAACTCTTCGACAACATAAGGTTTATGCCAAGTACAGCAAGTGCGAGTTTTGGCTAAATCAAGTTGGTTTTCTTGGACATATCGTATCAGGAGAAGGAATTTCTGTGGATCCATCAAAAGTTTCAGCAGTCAGCGAATGGCCTACACCAAAGTCAGTGAAGGACATTCGGAGTTTCTTGGGTTTAGCTGGATATTACAGAAGGTTCATTGAAGGGTTCTCAAAGATAGCAACACCCCTGACCAAGCTCACACGAAAAGATGAAGAATTTGTGTGGTCAGAAGCATGCGAACAAGCTTTCGTAGAACTCAAGTCAAGATTGACATCTGTACCTATTCTCGTAATACCGGATCAATCTGGAGGATTCGAAGTGCATTGTGATGCATCCGGTAAGGGATTAGGATGTGTTCTACATCAGCACGGTAAGGTTATGGCTTATGCTTCAAGACAACTGAAGACTCATGAGCGCAATTATCCGACGCATGATCTGGAGTTGGCAGCCGTCATCTTTGCTCTCAAGATTTGGCGCCACTACTTACTTGGTGAACGAGTGAACATCTACACAGATCATAAAAATCTGAAGTACGTGTTTACTCAGAAGGAGTTGAATATGCGGCAGAGAAGATGGTTAGAACTCATGGCGGACTTTGATATCAACTTGCAATATCACCCAGGGAAGGTGAACGTAGTACCTGATGCTCTTAGTCGCCAACCCTTATCGATGAATCTCACCGCTCAGTGGAAGCTTCAGCAAGACTTGCATCAGATGGAGATTGAAGTAGTCATGCCAGGTAATGCTTCAAGTTCGATGAATCTACAAGTTCAATCAACCATTGTCAATCAGATCAAAGCAGCTCAAGCAAGTGATGCTAAGTTGCAAAAGATCAGAGAACAAGTAGAGAATGGACTCAGAACAGACTTCATCATCTATGAAGACGGATCTTTGAGATACGACAGCAGATTGTGTGTACCAAAAGGTCCTGTTCGGGAAGAGTTAATGAAAGAAGCTCATAGCTCTCCCTACTCAGTACATCCTGGAGGTACCAGAATGTACAAAGATCTACGTCAGAATTATTGGTGGTATGGAATGAAGCGTGAAGTAGCCAGAAGCGTCGCAAAATGTTTGGTGTGTCAGCAAGTAAAGGCTGAACATCACAGGACAGCTGGACTACTTCAACAGTTACCAATTCCAGAATGGAAGTGGCAGCACATCACGATGGACTTTGTGACTGCTCTTCCTCGCAGCACAAAGGGTAACGATGCTATATGGGTCATTGTGGATCGACTCACAAAGTCGGCTCACTTCATCCCATTTCGAGTTGGCCAATCAACTGAGACACTAGCAAAGAAGTACATGGAGGTAATAATCTAATTAAGATTTAAACTCTTCATAATGTACTATCTCTGATACCCATGAACTCATATAGGAAATTATGAGACTTCATGGAGTACCGGTCTGCATTGTCTCTGATCGTGACACCAGGTTTCGATCATAATTTTGGCAGAGTCTGCAAGCTAGCTTGGGAACAAGTCTGAATTTCAGCACGGTTTATCATCCACAAACAGATGGTCAGTCGAAACGAACTATTCAGATCTTGGAGGATATGCTCAGAGCGTGTATGCTAGACTTCAAAGGATCGTGGGAAGATCACCTGCATCTTGTGGAGTTTGCGTACAATAACAGCTACCAAGCCAGCATAGGAATGACACCTTTTGCAGTATTATATAGGAGGAAGTGTCGATCACCATTAAGTTGGGACGACATCGGAGATAGGGAACTTCTTGGACCAGAGATGATAGTAGTGACCGTTGATGTGGTTCGTACTATCAGGGAAAGAATGCGCATAGCCCAAGATCGACAGAAACACTGGGCTGATGCAAAGAGACGACACTTGGAGTTCCAGCCAGGAGACCATGTATTCTTGAAGATATCTCTGAACCGCAGAGTGATCCGATTTGGAAGACGGGGTAAATTGAGTCCGAGATACATTGGACCGTTCGACATACTCGAACGAGTCGGTGAAGTGGCATACCGCTTAGCGCTTCCACCCTCATTGGAAGGAGTGCATAACGTGTTCCACATATCCCAACTCAGAAAGTATGTGAGTGACCCCAGCCATGTACTTGATCATTCCGAGCTCACTATACAGCCCGACTTGTCTTGTGAGAAACAACCTGTGGATATCCTGGACAGGAAAGTGAAGACACTTCGGAACAAGGAAGTTAACTTGGTCCGGGTAATGTGGAGGAAAAACACTCCAGGAGAATCCACGTGGGAAAGGGAAGATGAAATGCGTGCAAGATATCCTCACCTTTTTGTAAACTAGTCCTCAAATAAAAGTTGTAAATTTCGAGGACGAAATTTTTGTAAGGAGGGTAGATTGTAACAACTCCAATTTTTGTATACATAAATTTGATTTAAATTTGAAGTATACTTGGAGTATTTAATGTTGCTGATATCACTTTAAGTATCTATTTTCCCATAATAATTACAAGAAGGAGCTTGTAGCTCATTGGTAATACCTTGCACCGCTGAACCAAGCCACCAGAGTTCGAATCCCATGCCCCACATTATTTTTAGATTATTTTTCTTTTAAAATTCTTGGAAGCCCAACAGTCCACAGGCCATAACTCCCAAAAATTGAACTGAACCCTAAAAACTAAATATACCAAAGTCTACGTCAGGTGATTCCCTACCCATCGGCACCCCAACTCGGCCCGTCTCGGCCGAGTCGGCCGGCGGACCGACCGACTCGGGCCGGAGCCGCCGGCAGGACTCGGCCGGACGGCCGAGTCGCCAACACGAAAGATCTGCCTTTTTATCTTCTCAACCCCCTGTTTACTCCAATTTAATGGATCGGTTCCCTAATTTTAATTACACCCTATTTACTACAAATTTTAATGATTTTTCTTTAATTTTTACAATTTTTTTAAATAAAAACCTTTCACCTATCCTACCCTAGCCTACCCTATAAATAGACACCCCTACCCCCTACCCTCTCATTCCAAAACACTAGGTTTACTCTCTCGAAATTTTCACAAGAAGGGTGTGCTTTGAAACCGAGTTCACGGCGAAGCGCTGACGGAATTCCGGCGACGTTTTTGAAACAACCGGCGATGAAACAACACCTCGGCCACTCACCTAGTTCCTATATACTCTTTAGTATAGATCGAAACCCGTAAGTCCCAGTCTTCCCTTCTTTCTACTTCTCAAAAATACGAACTTATGAAACCCGACGGAAATCGGAACAAACCGATTTCCGATTCGGTTTTTCTATAAAATTTCACTTGTCACCAATTCCATAATACCTAAACTTATTCATGTTGACTATTAATCACCTAACAACTGATTTGGATAAAGTTTCTCACATGAAATGATAACTTTTGCAATATCGTATTCTTTTTCACTTTAATACCATAATGTTTATTTTTCTTTTTCTAATCAATTCAATCATTCCTAAACATCTTCATCTTGACCACTAAACTTGTAAAAATCAATTTGAATAAGTTTTCACACATGAAACGATAACCTTTTCAATTTACCGTATTTTCACTTTAATACCATGAAGTTTCAATTTCATATTTAACCCTTTAACCTTAATATACATTTAAAGTAGAGCACGAGATAATGACCTACCTCCACACACACGTAAATACAACCCTAAAATGATATCATCAAAACTTAGAATACGATAAAACGAAATTTCCATTAAAATACCATAATCTTCATAAAACCATTCTTAAAGGTTTTAGATTTGTTACACTTTTAAGTAAATATTTCTTACTAGGAAAATACGATAAGTTGTGGACATCGATCATTTATCTAAACTGACTTTGTGGTGTCTAGGCAAGTGTGTCTAAGGCAAGTGGTTACTTAATTAGGGCCACTACTTGTAGTGGAGAGCCTCCCACTTACCTGGCACTTACGTGGCCGCAATTGGCGGTGAAGAGGCGATTTGAGGCTTCTAACGACTTGTCGTTTAGACCATTTAGAAATAGGCTAGTTGGCTTAGGAAACCCTAGAATCTAAAATACGGAAAACTACACTTTGCAAATAAATATCTTTTATTTTATAAAACTGTTTTCTAAAAGATTAGTGTTTTACAATCTTTGCAAAACGCCGCTACAACCCATTTTTGGGGAACCCGTTCGGGATCGTGCTATTTATCGCGCACCCTCGGGCTAGTAGTGCGAGATTTAGACCTCCGCAAGGAGCATTCGGTCTCGAAAGGTTTAAAATACGACATTTTAAGAAAATGAGATTTTTGAAATATAAAATATCTATTAAAATTATTTTTGTATAAACATATGTATATTTATCTTTTAAATACCTATTTTATTATAATATAAATTTTCCACCTTTTTCTAAAAATCACAAAAGAATAAAGGTTACACTAAAATACCATGAACTTCAAATAATCAATATTACAGATAAATACCATTATTTATGAAACTAAGATATTTTCATTAGAAATGTCACAACATAAAATCTACAACTCTAAAGAGGAGTAATAAATACTTGAGGTGTATTTTGAAAAGTATATAAAAGTATTTTTACATAAAAACCCCCTTAAGTTTATAAATTACCCTAAGGACCCTAGCAGTTATAAGACTTCGTTTCACATTTCTGATTGTCTGACTCGGGTTTGAGTCTGATTAATCTGACTTGAATATGATTCAAGTCAATCCATAATCTACAAGTTTCCAATTCAATATGAACACATGAATCCATGAATACAATTATCAGTTTATACAATTTGGCTGAACCGAACCATAGATATATTACTATTACATGTTTCCCAGTATCCCATTTACATGACTCTACGGTTATAACCATTTCCTGATATCATGGTTTCGGTCAGTCAGTCAATCAATCATACAACCAATACAATTTACAAGATAACAATACAAACAAGACATCGCGGGGTTTAAGGGGTAGATTGGTACGGAAGGTGTTATAGGTGGCATGAAGTGGTCAGATTTAATACACCTAACATGAATCCAGTTGTTGTTGTACCGTGGCATAAACGGTTCCTTGTACTATACGTGCCCTTAGTCTCTGGCATATGGAGACTCCCCTTGTATACACTGGCATCCTTCTGTACCAAGCTACAAACAACAGCGTCGACATAACATTACAACAATAGTTTACACTTTAAAATGTACCCTCTTATTCTGTCTTTTTCTACTTCCCTCTTACCTTTGGGACTTACCGAGCGATTTGTTCGCTGACGACATTTTGTTTCTCTCTTCCTTGAATGTCGTCAGGTGATTTGGATCCGGCAGAAGTTGAGCTATCGCAAGAAGACTTGGAGCAGTTTACTGAAGACCCCGCACTATAGTTTCATTGTACACTTTTCTTTTCAGTAATTTTCATTTCCTGTTATTCCACTGTTTAGACATCTTTTTATTTCAGTTGTATTTCCTTTCATGCATTGTACAAAGAATGTTAATAAATAAAAGTTGCTGTTCTTTTCATTTCTTGTCTCTTGTGTACTTATTTTATATTGCTTAGATACGCTTAGCGTATGTACTTCTGAGTATATACATAGCGAACCTCGTCGCGCCCATTTCGCCGTACACTGGGAAGCAGGGCATGACATGAGTAAAGTAAATGCAGAAAAGTAAATGCAAAAAAGTTAAAATAAAAACTACCTTTATTAATCAACTATCGCATTACAACTTTTCTCTTTCAAAAGTAGATTACAAGAATCCTAGTTTCGCTCTAAATCTCCCTCTCTCTCTTTTGATAGATGTAGATGAATAGATGATTAGATTAGGGGATGCACAGCTCTCGGTCCTTTTTATAGCCCCTAAAAGTACAAACCCTAGATTCCATGTTGGATTAGGTGTGATTACGCGGCCACAAAAGAACCGCGGAACCGCCGCCTATACCCCTTGTTGACCGGGGTTCCACCGCCATATTGACGGTTCAGGTCTTGAGATTTTTTATGGCTTTTCTTCTTGATATTTGGAGATTCTTTTGATATATAGATTCTGAAAATATTGTTTTGAGTCTCTGCCGTTGCAAGATTTCTCGATTTGCTTCTAAAATTTGGCAGATTCGGTTTCGATATCCCGATTTGACTTGGATCTCCTATATAAATTTCAGACCCGAGCTAATACCTGCACAATATCTCAAATCAAATTGTTATTGGCATTTGGAAGTTTTGAGATATTATTCCAACCATTTATATGATATAATATTTTAAGAATATTGATTAGGAATATTTGATAGGATATGCATATTTTAATTATTAATATTTCATTTAAATATTATATGCATATATTTTCCCTAATTATATTAATTATAAATAAAGAAACATATGATAAAAAACTTTTACAAATAAATCCACATATATTCTTTATTTACAATTAACACCTTTTATTTATTAATAATAGTAGGGAAAATGTCCATACAAATGTGCAATATATTTGAGTAATCAAATACCCCCAAACTTATCTTTGATCGTCACGAGCAAACTATTTATTAAAAAGAAAAACCTATCAAACTTTCATAGGCAACACATGATTGCACTTAGCATATGCAACAAGCCTTTAAATCTCTAGGTGTTCCTAGTAGGAGGAGTGTCGTCTCCTGAGAGTTTTCAGCGAATTTCACCTACAAAATCCCATAATAAAAGAAAGAAGATGAAAATTACATACAAAGATAAGGAACATATAAAAGAAAAAACTTGAAAATAAGTGTTTCAAACTATACTAGCTTTTTAGTTGTCATGACCCCTATCTTAATGGTCTTGAAAAGATACCAGAAATCACATCATCCCTCAATAAAACGTTGTCTTTTGTCTTCCTCTCTATCTCTCTTCCAAATATCGATCATATACCACTATGTTTGTGTAAAAGACATCCCTACATTTAGAGAATTCAATTCAAACTATCATATCCTTTATCCATATACCTTAGTACCTTTTAGTCGGTTAGTGTTTTAGATGGATTTGCTCACACATTCTTCATGCGACCGTTAATACTTCTTGAGATAGTAACCAACCGATTACCGAATGTGCTCACTGTTTAAGGCGTAATTAGTAATATCCTAGTCTTGCAACACCTAAGGCTTAGCAGTGACTCTCAAACCAGTTGGTCTGAGGCACTAGGTGATAAGGCACTCTCGCTATATTTTTTTATGCTATCTTAAGTAATTACAAAACCAGTGTTCATTTTTCTTCACCATTTAT
The DNA here is from genome assembly GCA_030015575.1 of Agapanthus africanus. Taxonomy (NCBI): domain Eukaryota; kingdom Viridiplantae; phylum Streptophyta; class Magnoliopsida; order Asparagales; family Amaryllidaceae; genus Agapanthus; species Agapanthus africanus. Next base: position 685,081,804 of record JASDDO010000031.1, on the reverse strand, counting down.
ATTTTATGTGTCCTTTATATTTTGTTGATTTAAATTTTTTTCTTCATACCGAGGCTTTTAGACAAGAGCGTTTCAAGGTATCCTCTACTATCCCAAGTTTCAAGATGTGTGTAAGTGCATATAATAGGTTATCAACATTCAGAAGTTTGGACTTAAGAATAGAGACTACTTTTCAGATTTATTTCTAATCGCAGATTAGTGATTCCTTTCATCTTACTAACCCTTGGGGCAACAGTTCATGACTACGTATTACGAGTTTCGTTTTAAAACATCTAATTTTCATGCGTTTCTTAAATCTCTTCCTCTCTTATATATATATATTTTTTACTTTCTAACTTTATTATTATTTTTTTTCAATTTTTTATTTTGTACTTTTATTTAGTATAATGCAAAATGATACGTGAATAAGCACAAACCTCCCCCCTAAACCTATTTGCAGCAGTGTCCTCATTGATACCATCTTTTAAGCTCAAAACCTGTAGACTTGGAAGGAAAAGTTTTCAATAATTAGTAAAGGGGACAAGAATTAATGACCGTGAAATCCTCCTCCAAACTTATTTTTGGCTCACAATCGTGCAAAAAGTTCCTTTCTTTCAAGAGCCAAAATATTTTCCTTCTTCCCCCTAAATTTGGGTAAAACATAAGCATTTAAAATCATAAGAGGGGGCAAATATTATTGGTCTATGTAAAGCTTTACAAAGACTAAAAGTCAACACCAACCATTTGAATATTTTATCAATGTGCACCATGGTTGGTAGAAGATCATATTACAGATATACGTGAAGAAATAGAGAGGAGATGAGAGGTGTAATTGAACGATTTTATGTCTCGGTTGGTAGAGATGAAATAGTGATGGTGGATGAAAACGAGAATGTGAAAGATAAGGAATAGCTGGAATAATCGCATTCTCGTATGGAATAAGAAGAAGGGGTGGCGGTTCAACTTTTTCGGGTAGAGATTGATTCATCACAACATCCAAGTTTTTAAGAAACGCGAGTTCTTCAGTAAAAATGTCTTCAAAACTTTCATCAATATTCTGAATGATAATCTCATCGGAAAGAAGAGTATGATACTCGGACTCTATAAGAGGTTCATATCTAGCGTAAAAGATTGACTCGGATAACTCGACTAAGTCAAAGGATTTGGACTCAGGGGTGGACTTGTCGTCTGAAGGGTCCTCACTCGTATAATAAATAGCTGGATCAAATAATAACGCACTAGTGGCGTTCAGTATCGTGAATCTCCTCAAATTTGCCACTGTCGGAAGTTATCTTGTCGACAGAACTTATATCAATTATATGAGAAGAAGGTTCGAAGGGTTGACCTCCTACTCTGTAAATGTTAAGCTCATTTGTCATCTTCTCAAAGGACAGGTTCATGGAACCGTTACGACAATTAATTATCACATTGGAAGTTGCTTGAAAAGGTTGACCTAGAATCACCGGGATTTGGTTCCGTGGGTTTGCCACAGGCTCTGTTTCTAAAACTATAAAATCCAAAGAGAATATAAATTCTCCGACTTTGATCAATACGTCCTCTAGCTCACCCCTAGGGTAGGTGATAGATCGATCGGCCATCTGGAGAGTGTAGTGCGCAGGTTTTAACTCTTCTATGCCTAATTGTTCATAAACAGAATACGGGAGCAAGTTAACACTAGCACCTAAATTGAGTAGAGCGCGATTGATATTTTTATCCTCAATATTAATAGATAATGTAGGACAACCAGGGTCTTTATATTTCTTAGGCACATGTTGGGTAAGAGCATTGCTTATATTACTCGCTGAGAAAACCTTTTTAGGTACTTGAGTTTTCCTTTTCCTAGCGCACAAGTTCTTTAGAATTTTCGCATAGGATATAACTTGTTGGATAGCATCTAAGAGAGGAATATTTATGTTTACTTGCTTAAAAATTTTCATAATTTTCTCCATTTATGGACTTGGTCTATTTGGTCTCAACCGGTTTGGAAAATGAGATTTATTAACAAGGGTTGGGTCCAACTCTTGTGGAGAAGTTTGTGGGGGATGGAATGGATCCAAAAATTGGATTTGGGATGGTTTTGGATGGTAATTCGTTTAAGGAAGTGGGCTGAGGGTTCGAGCCTAGTGAAGAACGGAGAATGGGCTCGGAAGAAAATGTTGGATTAGACGAAATAGGAGTAGAAGTAGTAGCCGGGGTATCATCTGAATTATCAACTTGTTCTCAAACTTAGTTATTCAACACTCTTCCCGATCTCAACATGGTTACGGCACTCACATTATGATTTTGTGGGTGAAGGACAATATTTGCGCTTTGTGAGTGGTTGGGATTTGGTTGAGCTTGAGATGGAAGTTTCCCTTTCTCTCTCTCACTCATTGTAGTATTCAACTGTGCAATTTGTGCTTCGATCGATTTTATGCTTTCACCATGGGAAGCAGTATGTTGCATCAGCGTTTGGATAGAAGAAGTTAAATTAGCCGTTGTTTGTTTGGATTGTTTAATAAACGTTTCTAAACTTCTTTCGAGTGCAGAGATTTTATCGGTACCGACAGTTGAAATATTAGACTATGGTTGGAAAGAATTATTATAAGGGGCAAATTTGTTGGCCGGATTTTGAAAAGATTGTGGTTGAAAGGGCTGCTGACTTTGTTGTAGTGGCTATTGTTGCTGTGGGGGAAGTCTTTGATAATTATTTTGGTTTGGGAACCGATTTTGATTTTGAGATTGGTTTTGGTTCCAAACAAAATTATGATAATTCCTCTATCCCTGATTATATGTGGATGAATAAGAATCGTTTGTAAGTTGTTGCTGAAAATCAGAATCGGTTTGTTCATAACCTTCAGATAGAGGATTCAAAGGACATTCTTCAGTTAAATGTGATAGGTCAAAACAGTAACCACACACGATTTTGGGGACCGTAACTTGGTTTAGGGAGGCTGAAGAGAATTTGCTTTCCATAACTTCGAGTTTCTTTTGCACTGTAGCCATTTCAGATTTCATTTCGATGGAATCATCGAGCTGATGGATACCTGCTCTAGATGAAGACGATGTGGTTGGTCTAGTGCTCTCCCACTATAATGTCCGTTCGGCGAAATCTTCCAGAAATTTCCATGCTTCGCCATCGTCTTTTGACATGAATGATATTGACAAATGGATTCTAGTATTTGTTTCGTAGCTGGATCAGTACACTCATACATAATTTGAAAAAGTTGCTATCTATCGATTCCGTGATGAGGGCATTGGACAAGTATGTCTTTATACCCTTCAAAACATTTCCAGAAGGGTTCATTGGAAAGTTGGGCAAACTGGTTAATCTCGCTCCGAATACGGACGGTCTTGTGATGAGGATAAAATTTCTTAAGGAATGCTTTAACGAATTCATCCCATTTAGCGATAGAATGTGCAGTGGTGTTGTAAAGCTACTTTTCTGCAAGATCACACAAGGTAAAAAGGAGAAGACGTAATCACAGAGTATCCCCTGAAAGTTGGGTGGTGCTCATCATTGTATATACGTTTTCGAATTTGGTTATAAAAACGTATGCATGTTTAGATTCAAGCACGTGAAATTTGGGCAACAAGTTGATGAAGTGGGGTTTAATTTCGAAATTAAACCCCATTGGCTGGTAGAAGAGACAGAAACGTAGAAAGGGGTCCGTGTACAGAATAACATCTGTCTTGAAGAGTGATGTGTGATGGATTCTGAATTTTCCCACCTACGGATGGTGGCAAGACGGTGTTGTTAAAACCCGATGGAGATCCGTCCATCTCGGAAGATGTGGTAGGTGGAAGAAAAAAAGAAGATGAAGAAGTATCTGTTTACCGTCGAAAGCTGGGAAAACAAACGTCTTGTCTGAATTTGGGGGCAGATACTATTTGGATTTATCCGTCCATCTCTCTGAAGATGCCAAGTTGATTTATGGCACCGTGTATCGGAGGTTTGGACAGATGCGGCCGTTGTAACAGACTTCGTCAGATTCCCCCTTTTTGTGAGGGGTTTTTGATTATGGGGACGCTCTTTCCTGCAGGCGCATGCCCTTGCAGTTAATTACGTTACCGCGTAGCGATAACCACTTTCTCCTGCTCTAGATGTTCACTTCTTGTCGTGTGTGTTTGCTTTATTTTTGGTTGCCTGTGGATTGTATACGGAGACTAATTTATGGTGTCGCCCGTAGGGCGTGGATTAGTCCAAATCCGTATATTCTTAGATTTGGGTTTGGGTTAATTTAAGGATCATCAATCTCGTTTGAGATTAAGATCAACTTAAATATTTGTTGAGAATACGTTAGTCTAATTTTAGACTAAGATCTACTTAACGGGGATTTAGGATCGTTTTTGATCTAGTAAAAGAGCATTTTGGCTCTATCGTTTTAGTTTAGGGACGTTACGATCTGTTGTTATTTTAAGGACGTTTCGGTCCGTAGATCACCATTTTTTGTGTGAGGGTTTAGTTTAAGGACGTTTCGGTCCATAGCTAGTTTAAGGATATTGCGGTCTACAGATAGTTTAAGGACATTGCGGTCTATTGGGATGTGCTCATGGTTTTAGGAGTGCTCCAAAGAGCTGTTGGTTGTCAGGACCCTCCACCTTTCTGAAGACGTTAAAGAATTACAACGACATGTTTCAGAGGTATGGAGAGATGTACCCTTGAAACGAATTCCAGATTGAAGGGAGGGATCATGGTGGAATGAACATCATTTTAGATACCATATGTTAGGAGATCATTAGTCATCTTTGGAACTAAGATCTATGTAGGGAGACCTGAGCATAGGAGGGCTCGGTTGATTGATGATCAAAAGGGTTTTGGCCTCAGGAAACTTGGCTAATTTGGGCTAAGGTTGGCCTCTCATAGCGTTAAAGACTAATATTTGCTCGGCGCTCACGTGCTCCCACGTGAGGCTCTAAAGCAGTGTTAAACACGGAAATTTGGAGCGCTCACGTGTGGCACGTGAGGCGCCTGAGAATTGGGCACTGCCTCCTTGGATTTATCCTCCCTTTCTTTTATAAGTGCTAAGCACTATTGGGGGTCACTTGTGGTCACGTGATGCGTCCCAAAAATAGGAACTGTCTTTGATTTATTCCCTTTTCTTTTATAAGTGCTAAGCACTATTGGGGGTCACGTGGGATCACGTGAGGCGCCCTAAAAATAGGAACCGTCTTTGATTTATTCCCTTCTTCTTTTATAAGTGCTAAGCACTATTGGAGGTCACGTGGGATCACGTGAGGCGTCCTAAAAAATCGGAACCGTCTTTAGTTTATTCTCCTTTTCATTTATAAGTGCTAAGCACTATTAGGGGGTCACGTGGGATCACGTGAGGCGATCTCAGCCGTTCCTTTTCGTTCCTCGGAGGTGCTCACGTGGGAGCACGTGATCTGTTTTTATAGCGTTGAACGCTAATTATTTCCTTTATGTGCATGGAGATATTAATCTGAGTTTTAAGAATTTCAGGTCCCTTATTTTTATAAGAATTAAATTCTTATGCAGGGTTAAATCCTAATTTTATCAGAGGAATTAAATTCTTATATATTTTTTTGAAGAATTAAATTCTTAAAATTTAGTTCTTTCTTCTAAATTTGAGTCTGCATGACAGAATCTTGCCGATGAGAATTAAATTCTCAACTTGTGGGGAGATCTACTTCTGCAGATCTCAACCAGAGGGAGAACTAAGTTCTTCTTTTTTTAAAAGAGTTAAACTCTTAGAGCAGTGGAGAGGAGATAAAATGATTTCTAGGTCTTTCTTCTTACCTAAGGTTTCTTTTCCCAAAAGAGAACTCCTCTCTCTTTTTTTGTTTTCTCAAATATTATGGGGGGGTTCTCCTCTGCAGGACTTGAAGTCTTGGGTCCTTTATATAGTAGAGGCAAGTTTGTTGATTTAGTTAAAGAAATCTCTCATTCAGAGATCTTAATTGATTTGGGGATTTTATCCACCGTTGGATTTTTGATTCAAGGACTTTTGTTTTACAGAAGATATTTTTCTTGTTTTTAACAAGATTGGGGAAATATTTTCCCATACAGAGCTTATTCTGTAGCTTAGTGATTTTTAATCACCATTGGATTTTTAATCCAACGGTGCTCTGTTTTATAGAGAGCAATCTTTCTTGTTTAGAAACATTCAAGGAAATATTTTCTAAATAGGTTTTTGATCTTTTTACTTAGAATTTAATTCTATCGGCTCAGAAGGCATTTGAGACCACTCACGTGTAGCACGTGACCCCACAGAGTTAAACTCATTTGTGTATGTGCAACAGCCCAAAAAAGGCATCACGTGCTGAACCGTGAGCTTCTCTGGCCTGTTATTTGTCTTTTTTTTTTTATAAAAAAAAGTGATTATATACTTTGTATATAGTTGCTTATGTGCTTACACGTGAGGCTCAATTTCAGCCTTAATAGTTAAGCGCAATGCCTATGAATTTTGTTTATAGGCGCATCACGTGTGGGCACGTGATACTCCATCAGGGGAATTTTTTTCATTGTGTTTTTTTTTCTTTCTCTTTTTTTTATAAAGGAACAAATGCCCTCACAGCATTGTTCTCATGTGGCTTGCACGTGAGTGCAACGCTGTCACCTTTACAGCCGTTGGATTGCCTAAAGGAATGCGGAGATGAACCGCCCTCGTCACGTCTTATAAATGCAAGGGTCCTATCTTTGGGAAGGCTCTCTTCTTTCTTCTTCTTCTCTCCTTGTCTTCTTTGAGAATTTAATACCCTTCTTCTGAGTTTAGTTCTCTGTCCATTGAAATTTCAGAGTTAAACTCCGTCAGAAAAAAGAAACCTTTTTTGGTAAAGATCTTGGACAACAAAGAAACCCCTTTCTTAAAATTTTTTCTCTGGATTTTAAATCCACCATAAGAGGTTTGCTCTCTTCTGAAACCCATCTCTTAGAGATCCAAAGATGTGATCTTTGAGTAGTAAATCTCAATGTCTTGGGCATTCCTCCTTTGATCTTTAAGGATCATGGCATTGTAATTTTATTTTTCGTTTCATCATCATGGGGTTTCTGGAATTTAATTCCACCGCATAAAAGTAATTTAATTTCTCACCAAAAAGCTTAGCTCTGAAGATCAAGAGGGCCCCTCGGGAATTTCATTCTCTGGTGTTCTTGAGAATATTTTCATAGGGTTTTTCCCTTATTTGCACAAATTCAAATTTGTTGGGTATTTTAACAGAACTTGTTTTCTCTATGAGGATGTCAAGAGTTTTTTTTCTATTTAAAAACTCCCATGTCTGTTTAATGAGAATCTTTTTGATTCTCACAATGATTGGGCTGTCTCATCATCGGTGAGCCACCATATTGATTTTGTGGGGGTCCATTAGTTTTACAATCAGTGGTCCCATAGAACAAACTTTCTGTCATTTCTCTCTGTTGTTATATACATACATACATACATACATACATACATACATACACACTCACACACACACACACACATACATACATACATACATACACACACACACACAAAGGTTTCATTAATGGCTTTTCTTTCCCTTTTTTCAGGAACAATGGCTTCTCTTCCCTACTTTCCTTTTACTCGCTCAGACGCCGCTTTTCCGCAATCGCCGTCGGATGAAGAGGCTATGGCGATGATCATGGCCCATGACAGGGACTATACTAGTTTGCTCTTATAGGGAGTCTGGTATGGTCACATTATCCGGGGTCGCCGCATCTTCAATTGCGAGGTGCCAATTGAGCCTCTCCGCCCCATACCATTGATGGAGCGCCCGCAGAGCACTTATGCGGTGGAGGTGGCTAATTGGACTCCTACAAACCGGCTTAAGCCATCGACAACCGGGATACCCAACCAGCCCTTGCCGGCTATAGATATCTTAGGGCGCCGCATATGTCAAGGTTAAGCCCAACCCTGGGGACAAGTTTATAAGGTAGGGCTTACCCCTCGCCACCCAGTCGGCTATCTTCCTTGGGCTCGATATGTTCTCTCCGCCCACCGTGCACGGTTGCAGAATGTTTGGTTATATCAAGCGGTGTATGGGTATCTTTTTCATTACCCGGATCCTCACGTCTGGTGGGTTAAAACTTTCCTGAACCAATGGAATCATCCTACCAACACCTTCTTGCTAGGGGATCGTGAAATCTCGATTTCACTGGAAGAGTTCCGCGAGATCTCCGGATTGCCGATCAGGGGAGATCATTATGAAGAGTTGCTGCCTCCGGATGAGTATGTGTTCACGACCATGCCTGCTACGCTTGACGGCTTGACGACTGAAAACACCGTCCGTCATAAGTACCCCAGTCTAATCAAGAATCTGGGTATTTTCGAGAAGCTGTTCGCGGAGTCAGAAGGACAGGGCATCACCTTTAAGAGCTTCATCGCCTGTTTTCTCCATGAAGATGTTTTATCAAAAGAGGCTCCAAAGTTTGCGAACATTAACGGCCCTTTTGAGTTTAGGCTGCTGCCGGCAAAAGAAGAGGACTTGCCAAAGTTTTATATTCCGGCCTCGTCGTCCGTGCCCTTCGATGCAATTGCGGCCCCTGGCATGGATGAAGAGACCTTCTTCGTCGGCTTCATCAGTCTTTGGCTCAGTTGGTTCGCCATGCCGACGCATCGACACTTCATGAGAGCCTCCGTCTTCTACCCCGCTCATCACGCAGCTGAAGGAGCATGGTTGGCCGTTGGAATTGCAGTACCGTCGCATCTTTATCATGGATTAAGTGTTGCGGCCAACACTTCGACCCCAGGTACAGATGTCGTAAATTCCTTTCTCCACTACTTCACGTCTTGGATCGAGATGCATGTACTGGGAGTGTTTGCAGCGCATCGGCGGCCATATTTCTATGACTCCTACACCTTCCCACGGGTTATGAGGTTGGTGGATACTTCCGCTCCTGATCCGACCCAGCTAGAAGCCCTCTGCGTGCTTCTTAACCCACACTCCAATGAGGGTGGGATGGTTTTTAGCTACCGAGTCCTCTCTGCTCCCGCGGGGCCTATCCAGCAGCTGTTTAATTTGTCGAAGGTGGAGTGTCATCTTTAAAGCCCAAGGAGATCATGCACCTGTACTCGATTAGGCTGGGCTACTTTGTGTTCCATTTGAATAACGCGACCCTTTTTATGCGGGACAATCTACACCGCTTCGCCCAGCAATTGGTCTATAACCAGGGTGTCCCTTTCGAGGCATTCTTAGTTGAGCCCATTCCGTCTCTGAAAGTCACTCGTGACGTCGCCCATCACTTTATGCGGCTGAACACCGGCTCCCATTTCATGATCCCCGAGGCCGACTATATTCCAAGGTGTGTAGGGTCTTTCACGGGTTGGTATCGTCATCGAGTCGGTCCCGTCATTGCCGAGGAGAGGCGGGTACTCTTTGAATCCCAATCTTCAGCTCCGGCCTAAGCCACTGACATTCCATTATGGCCGTGGACAGTGGTTCGTTCTCCATTGAGGGATAGCGGTGTGGTACTTATCCCCAAGGCAGCAAAAACAGAATCGACTCTCCGCACTGCTGGTATGTCAGTGCGCACTAGAGCCCAAGCAAAGGCTTCCAATGAAGTGCCAGTGGCAGTGCCATCATCAGCGGTGGCGCCATCAATGGCGGTGTCATCGGCGGTGGTATCGCCAAAAGGGGATACCGGAAGCGAGGTTGGCCAACGTCGCGCCAAAGCGCCGAGGGAAAGAAAGCGATCCTCTTCTAGTGTTAGCTCCAGCTCGAAAAGGAGGAAGAAAACAGTTGCTGGCTTGCTTGACCTCTTGCTGGAATCTGAGCCTATTGTTCAAGACGAACCCATATCCATTCAAGAGCCAGATGATGATCTTCTCTTTCTGGGTTTGCCTGCTGAGGAACCCACACAATTGGCTGAGGCTATAAGGCGCTCACAAGATGAAACGGAGAATGTGGGGGCCCCGAAAACAGCTTACCCTCCTTTTATATTCTACGAAGACCCCCCATCTCTATGGAGGGTACATATGGGTCCTTTGCGAAGGGAAGACGAAAGATCCTTCAAACAGCCCATCTCGACCGCTTCTGAAGATGAGCTGGCACTGAAGACCGGTGGTCATGAATCCGCATTTGAAGCCCGGCGAGCATATTTCCTCAGGAAGGAACGACGGCTCGAAAAAGCCATACTAGAAGCATCCTGACGTATCGGTATGCGTGTTTTCCATATCTTCCTTTTGGCAAGTAATTTGTATCGCTTTTATATCTTCTTATCTTTGTGAAAATCTGCAGGGACTTCAGCAGCGAAAGAGGATTTGAGACCAGGTTGTGTCATGATCGCGGATTCTATAGAGGTCTCCCATGGCGCATTGGCAGATGTAGAAGAGATCACTTCATCCGCCGTTCATGTTGTGGAACTTTTGGTGGTGACTCTTGTTTCTTCGGTGTCCATTCCTCCAGCGGAGGCGACCCCATTGGCCATGGATGGATGTCTCTAGTGACGCACCGAAAGGTGTAAAAGAGATTGTCGAAGCTTTTAGTCCCATCTTGGAGCTCCCGGGGGTGACCTCCATGTCTTCAGCGTCTGTACTTTCCACAAAGGCGACCCTGTCGGCCGTAGATCCAGTGGATCTCTCTGGTGGCGTCCTAGAGATTGTAGAAAGGACCGCCGAGTCTGTTGTTCCCTCTTTTGACCCTTCAGTGGCGACTGTTCTGCAACTGGAAACTGCTACGCCTGCAAATATCTCCGGTGATGTTCATGAGGGTGTGGAGGAGGTTGCTGAAGCTGCTATCCCTCAAATTCAAAGCGGGCAGAGCATCGAAGGTAACCTTTTACATTTCATTTTAATGATCCCTTCGTTATCTAAACTCTTATTTCTTTTAGAATTGCAGGAATTGGCGGCTTCTATCGTGGATCTATCTCCCAGGAAGTCCTTCTAGCGTCTACTCGATATGGCTGCCCTACAGGCAATATCCCCGCAAAGCATAATCCTTTCTTCTGGACAAGGTCAGTGTTCTTTGATCCTTTTGTTTTAATATCAATTCATTTTTTTATAACGATGCTAATATGCTCTCTGTAGTTCTGGAAGCTGATGACGAAGTTGAGATCCTCGATGGGCCTGGGGATCTTTCAAACCCCTCTTGCATGACTGTGGGTAAGTAAAGCTTCATCCTTGGCCTTGTTTCATCTATTCCATGTTTGCCAGTCTTGTTGACTGTTCATAAATCTTGGCAGATTTGCCAACTCTGACCCCGCTAGAATCTCGAATCACTATGCCACTGGGTCCATATGCCCGACGCGCGTATGAAAGGATGGCGAGACAAAGCATTCACTCCTTGTCGGCTCTAATTGAAGATCTTTGTGCTGGTAGCTCTTGATAAAGCCGTTATCTTTACCCGCGAGATGGTTGAAGTTCATAAAGTTGCTAAAAAGGAGCTTGAGAGTCGGTTCGCTTCGTATCAGACTCAACAGTCTCAGGCGGAGACCCGTCTTGTGGAAATAACAAAGCTTGAAGCCGAGGCCCAGCGGAAGAACGATGAACTGATAAGCTTATTGCACCATCCGCCGGTTTAAAGATTTTTGTATATTCTCCTTTTTTGTATTTACTCCTGAATGAGAGTATCTTGTATTCATTTTGATTCTTTTATGAAATTTATCTTGTATTCATTTTGATTCGTGAATAAAAGACATATTTTATTTCATATTGGCCTGTATCTTTGGTGAATGTGGCCCGTAGATAGTTCATCTTGACCTCCTTGCAAGGCAGCGATAGCTTAGGAAATAGGTTCAGATCTGCCGCCTAAGACATTTCAACTTTATGAGCCATAGGGGCCTCATAAAAGCTTTTCCCTAAGTGCATTTTCTTGAGAGTCGTAAGGAACTCACAAGAGAATTTTCCTCTTACAAGTCGAGATGACTCGTAAGTGGTTGTTTCCCTCTTTGTCGATATTCGACTTTGGAGAGTGTGGCCCGTGAATAGTATGCAATAGTCCATCTTGGACCGACTTGTAGGGCCCCAGTGCTTAGGAAACAGATCCTTATCCCCGTTGCCTAAGGCTTTTCCCTACGAGTCTAGACGAGTCGAGAAGTTCTCACAGGAAAATTATTTTCCCCACGAATCGAGATGTTCTTGCAAGGATGTCCTAACGTCACAGTTAAATCCTGCTAATAGAAGTCCGTTAGGGTCTATAGTAGTAGGATTTTTTACCCTTCGTACTGTCGCGTTGGCCAGTGTATTCCTCGCTACGCAATTTTGCTGTTCGAGTAGCCCCGCGACTGTCGCGTCTCTCATCCCTTCGGGGGCTGAACAAGATGTCTTCAAGTAATCTTCCAGGTGATATTATCATCGAAAGAGAAAGCGTTAGGGATATTCCATGTTGCTTTTTACTTGAGATTAGGCTCAGGTTGGGAGCCCCGATGAATCATGACCACTCCACGCTGGAGTGGGATGATCTCCGATAGTCTTTCAGGTCTCCTTTGAGTTGCCATCAAGACCCTGAAACTAGGGATCTTCCTTTGCTTCATTTGTTGAGATTGTGTCTGCAATATTGCGACGAATGTCGAGGTTATCTCTGGGTTGTCTATGAACCGAAGAGATTTAGAACTAGGGGATTTTGCCATGGCTCAGTTTGTTGATGTCGCGTCTGTATCCTGCTGGAGGAAAGAAGAACGTTGTTCTTGATCTCTAGGCTCTGGATACCGCCGTCGAGACTTGGAACTAAGGACTTTGCCATGGCTCCGAGGTAGTCTCTAGGTTGTCTGTGAACCGTCGAGATTTGGAAATAGGGGAATTTGCCGTGGCTCCGAGGTAGTCTCTAGGCTGTCTGTGAACCGTCGAGATTTGGAACTAGGGGACTTTGCCTTGGTTCCGAGGTAGTCTCTAGGCTGTTTGTGAACCGTCGAGATTTGGAACTAGGGGATTTTGCTGTGGCTCCATTTTGCTGGCGTCGTATCTGCTTCTGGTTAGAACGAGAAGGAACGCCGTTGTTGATTTCTAGGCTGTAGATGTAGCCACCAAGATCTGGCTTCCTTTTGATGGAGCTTGGTGAGAAAATGTGGTTCCCTTTTCATTTGTGCCCATGGATTGTATACAGGGGTCGATATGGACTCACCATCAGGGCAAAAGTTTCATTCATTTTTTTTATTTCTTCCCGCGATGCTCTATCATTTCAGCTTTTTATATCGTGAAAGTCACGATTGCCCAATCATTTCGGCTTTTTATCGCGGTGCCCAATCATTTCGGTTATTTTTCTTCTTACTCACTGCTTTTTATTGCGAGTTGCCCAAACATTTCTGCTATTTTTATATGCATATATTTTACTCGCTGATTTTTATTGCGAGTTGTCCCATCATTTCGGATTTTTCATATGCATTTTTTTATTGCGAGTATGGGACTCGAGATCTGATACCAATCTTAGCATCAGTATCGCTGTGACTGGAACATTGCCAGGAGCAAATCATCATTTGCTGTGAAAGGACTTGGAATTTGATACTAATTTAGGCATCAATATCGCTACAACTGGGATATTGCCAGGAGCGAATCATCATTTGCTTTGAAAGGACTTGGAATCTGATACCGATTTAGGCATCAGCGTCGGTACAACTGGGATATTGCCAGGAGCGAATCATCATTTGCCTTTGTCGATTTGAACAAAAGTGGCTTAGCCAACAAGGTTAGGATCTTGTTCCTTAAGGCTTTTTAACATTACGAGTCGTAAGGGTCTCGTAAAGGTATCTCTCCCTACGAGTCGTGAGGATATCGTAGGTGTATTTTCTCCTTAGGAGTCATGAGGATCCCCAAGTGTGTGTTCTCTTATAAGTAATAAGGATCTTACAAGAGTGTTTTCTCCTTACAAGTCGAGAGGACTTATACATGTCGTTCACTACACTGGTGGGACTTGGTGAGGGAACGTTTATTCGCGCCTGTGGATTGTATACGAGGGTCAATATGGACCGCTTGTAGAGCAACTTGGGGAATGTTATGGCTTAAGAACAGGTTCAGGTCCCTGTATCTTAAAGCTTTTAAATCTTATGAGCCGTGAGGGAAACATAGGGGGATTCTCCTTACGAATCGTGAGGATCTCGTAAGTGTAATTTCTCCTTAGGAATCATGGGGATCTCTAAGTGTGTTGTTCCCTTGTGAGTCGTAAGGATCTTACGCAGGTGTCTTATCCTCACAAGATCGAGAGGACCTTATGGGTTTCTTTATTTTAATGAGAGTGCGCCCTTTCGGGTTTTCACAAACTCGCCGGTTACCTTGCTGTTTTTACTCACGGAGCCTTTTTGGGTTTTCATCCGTGCCCATTTCTCTTATGGACGTCCCGTTTTCTTAAACAACGAGATTGCACATTTTCAGGTTTTCACAAGCTCGCCGGTAGCCCTACTGTTTTTACTCACGATGCCCCTTTGGGTTTTCATCCGTGCCCCTTTTGCTTGTGGATGTACAGTATTTTTTTTATTTTTTTTAACTCCTCCGTTTGCCAATAGCACTTAGGGATAATTTCGCTATCGGGGCGGTTGTGCAGCCAGCGGGACTTAAGTTGCAATCCTCGCCACTGGGACCTGTGGACCTGGATTCCACTGTCACCGTGGTTGAGGCGGCGTATTTAGTTTAAATAAATTGCGTTCCATCGTTAGTTTAAGGACATCTCGGTCCATTGTTAGTTTAAGGACATCTCGTTCTAATGAAGCTTCGAGGTGAAGTTTTGCCGGATACTACTTGTAGAGTTTGGACTCGGGAGGACAGCGAGCGGACACGAGCATCATCATCCCTCATTAACCTGAGCCGTGACTTGTTAAGCGTAGTATTTCTTAAGGAATCGCCCGTTTATTGGCCGGAAGGGTCTTTCGCCATGCATATCCATGAGCAAGTAAGCCCCACCTTGGTAAACATTTTCTATGATGTACGAGCCTTCTTAGTTCGGCTCGAAATTCCCCCGCTTTGCACGGTTGGGGATCATAGGTCTTTTTACGACTAGCACGAGTTTGCCTTGGCGGAATGTTCTCGTCCTAGTTAGTCTTTTGTATGAGCGCGTCATTCTTGTTTTGTAAGCTTCTAGATTTTGCTGCGCTAGGAGATGAGTTTCATCGAGGGTGTCGAGCTCCTTAAGCCGAAGATGGGCATTTTCCTCGTCTGTCAGCTCATAACGAACTGCCACTCATGGAGAGGGTAGCTCTATCTCCAAAGGAAAGTACTATTTCCGTGCCGAATACCAATGCGAATGGCGTTGTATTCGTGGCCGTCTTGAACGCGGTCCAATAAGCTTAGAGAGCTTCATGCAATCTCTCGTGCCAGTCCTTTTTATTTCTGGACACCATTTTCTTTATGATCTTTTTCAAGGTCTTATTGAAAGCCTCAGCTAGACCATTAGCTCGGGGATTATAGATCGAGGAGTATCTCCAATCTATTTTATACTGCTATGTGAAGCGGCTGATCTTATGGCTTCTGTAGGCCGGCCCATTATCCGAGATAATCCATCACGGTGTGCCGAACCGGTAGATGACATGTGTCCTGAAGAAATGGAGGATGTTCTTCATCTTCTCCTCTCTTAGCGGTATTGCTTCTGCCCACTTGGAGAAGTAATCAGTCGTTGCCAATATGAACCGATGTCCCTTGGATGATGCCGGTTCGATGGGCCGAATTATACTGGTTCCCCACATTTCGAATGGCCTGCTAGCCAATGTTGGGTGTTGCGGATTCGGATGCTGGTGGACGAAGTCCCTGTGAATTTGGCACGAGTGACATTGCTTCGCATATTCGAGGCAGCCCTGAATCATCGTGGGCCACTAGCAACCCATCCTTTTGATCTTCAGCTTCATCTTTGGCCCGGCTTGATGAGAACCGCAGAGTCCGTCATGAGTTTCTTGGATGACTCTACTTGCTTCTATTGGTCCCAGACATCTTAACCACAAGAGATCGAACGATCTCTTATATAAAGTATCATTGACGAAGGCGAAAGACAGAGCTCGTTTCATGTGCTGATGTCTTGATGATGCATTTTCGGGCGTTCGATGGGATTTGAAGTAGTCTATAAAGAATTCTCTCCAATCCTCAGCCTTTTCTTCCTCTATTTGGAAGACCGCTTGTTCAGTCGCTCCCATTCTTTCAAATGACTTTGGAGATATTTCTGCTGGCGTGAGAATCCGGTGGCTTTGCACAATGATCCTTATGTCATCGAGGTTTTCATCGGCCAGTTCTTTAGCGAGCTTGGCTAACGTATCCGCCTTAGTATTTTTCACCCGCGGTATGCTTTCCAGGATGTAGGAGGGAATTTGAGTCAGCAGTTGCTGCACTCTTTTGCCATATTTTACCAACTCCGGTTTACACGTCTGATAGTTGCCATTTACTTAGAAAACGACTGGCTGGGAGTCTCCATATATGAGGAGATCTTCGATTCCCATGTCGACAGCAATCTCAAGACCCGCTATCAAAGCTTCGTATTCAGCCTCGTTGTTTGTTCTTGGCTCTGTTAAGGAGAGGGCGAAACGCATTATCCCTCCTTGCAGAGTCATAAAGATAAGGCCCACTCCATCTTTGATTATGGGGGTGCTTTGCTTCTGCCTCTTCATAAGCAATGCCCCATCGAAGAAGAGTTCTTATCGGGTATCACTCCCTTCTTTCTCCCCGTCGATTGCGTCAAACGCATGCTCGTCCGGCAACTCGCAGTTCAATGGAGTGTCGGCGGGTATCAGATGCTCCGCGAGAAAGTCGGCGATGGCCTGGCCTATTACTTCCTTGAGAGGTCAGTAGATTATCGAGAATTCCATCAAGAGGAGGGTCCATTTAGTAAGCCTTCCCATTAGTATGGCTCTTGACATCAAATATTTGAGAGGATCCACCTTTGATATGAGATGGACCTCATGTGCCAAAGCATAATGTCGGAGCTTCGTTATCGCGAAGGTTAATGCCAGGAAATGCTTTTCGATAGGGGAGCAGTTGTTTTCTGCCCCCAGGAGAACTCGACTCAAATAGTAGAGAGCTGACTCCTTTCCCTAATTGTTCTCCTGTGCCCATAGCATGCCTAAGGAACCTTCAAGGGCTGTTGTGTACAGGATGAGGAGTTTTCCCTTGATTGGAGCGATCAGTACTGGCAGATTCTGCAGATATTGCTTGATTTCATCTAGTGCACTTTGGCATTTATGATCCCAAACGAACGGGGTCCCCTTCTTCATTAGATGACTGTAGGGGCGGCATTTGCCGGAGAGGTTAGCTATGAACCGCCGGATATACTCGAGCTTTCCTTGAAGAGACCGCAATTGTTTGAGAGTTCTTGGCGCAGGTGATTGATGTGAAAAAGTGTTTGTAGTTAACCGTAATCAGAACGGTGTCGCGCGTAGCTAGACCGAGGTGAGTACGGGTCGTCCTCAGGGAAACGTTGAACCTTTTACTTTTACTTTAGATGTGTTGAGAAAGAGAGGAGGGATAAAGAATTTTATAGAAAGATTTCTAGATCTACGTTAAACAAGAATGTAAAATATAGATCTAGATTATTTTAAAGATGTAATTAATATAATAAGAGGGCTTGTAGGGTTCGTTAGGATTTAGTAGTTATGGATGATTATTTAAAAGTTACCCTTTTTATCCATTAATAGATTTAGAACTAGAACGACGGTGATGCGTGTAGATTAGGGTTTCTGGAGGGAAAAGGAATCCCACTCTTAACCCTTATCTCGACACGGAACTCCGTTCATATCTAGCCTTTACCAAAACAATCATTAATCTAATCTCTAATCACGGCGGAACTAACAAAGAATTGCTAGCGCGCCCGATTAGGATGTTAATGATTCTTTTGATAAAGTTCCTAAACTTTATAGGACTTAAAAAGGGTTTAGTTATTTTCATCGTCCATTAGCCTACTCTAATCCTACGAACCCTAACAAGCGGAGAATTACTCGCGCATGTTGGGAGAAGAAGATGAAAAGAAAGAGAGGGAAAACATAATGTAAAATGCAAAAGAATTAAATAAAATAACTACCTTTATTAATCAACTGAATAATCTACACTTTTATTCCGTAGAAAATGATTACAAACTAGTTGCTTCTCGATCTTTCCTAAGGAGGTAGTCGACAGTCGATGATCAGCCTGGATGCGTGAGCGTCGGGAGCTTCGTGATCTCTTCGGCTTGATAGCTTTTCCAAGAGGCTCTCGGTGCCTTTTTATAGTGCAAAGCCAGAATCTTTTGTTTCAAAAGTTGGTAAAATATAGCAGAGAATCATGCCCCAAAATCTTTCCAACCAACTCCATAATATTGCGGCGGATCCGCGGCCCAAGGGAGGGTTTGGCCGCGGATCCGCGGTCAAAGGTTGAGATCTCTCGACTGAAATTTTTGGGCTTGCATCTTGTGACATGTGGCAATCCTAGGCACCTTCAGAATTCAAAAATCTTTTCTCGGTTGCTTCCAGACTTGGTCTCCAAGTTTTGCTTCTTAATTAGGCAAGTCTTCTTCAACAACTTGATTTCTTTGATATATTCTGCATAACAACTTGGAAAATTCTGCACAATAATCTTAAATAATATTTAGTAGACTTAGTTCTACTAGGATTTGGTCAATGAATTTATTTGCATACATTTTCCTACCAAATGATAATAAAAATATATTAACACATGGAAATAATGTTTTAACATATAAACCCTCATATGTATAATATATTATATTAAAGTCATTTTTTAATATAAAAATGGTAGGAAAAATGTAATACAAATGTGCAGTTTTATCAACTGAACAAATACCCCCAAACTTAACTTTGATCGTCCCGAGCAAACTAGTTTATTCAAGAGAAGAAGAAAAAGAAAGGAGAAAACTAAGCACACTTTCGTAGGCAAACACGATTGCACTGAGCAGGTGCAACAAGCCGTTAAACCTCTAGGTGTCCCTAGTAGGAGGAGTGTTGTCTCCTGAGGGTTTTCAGCGGATTACACCCACAAAATCCTATGACAAAAGAGAGATAGTGAAATTTACATATAAAGATAAGAACCATAAAAGAAAGACTTTGAAAATAAGAGTTTCCAACTATACTAGCTTTTCAGTTGTCATGAGCCCTATCTTAATAGTCATGAAAAAATGTTAGAAATCACATCATCCCTCAATAAAACATCGTCTTTATTCTTCATTCCTACCTTTCATCCAAACATTGATCATATAACCCCACGTGTGTGTAAAGAACATCCCTACACTCGGAGAATTCAATTCAAGCTATCATATTCTTGTCCATCTAGCTTAATACTTTTTAATTTGATAAATATTAAGATTCGCTCACACATTTTCATGCGACCGTTAATACTTCTTGAGGTACTAACCAACCGATTACTCATGTGCTTGCTAATTAGGTGATAATATTTTCCTCGTCTTGCACCACCTAAGGCTTAGCAGTGACTCCCAGACCAGTTGGCCTTAGGGCACTAGGTGAAGAGGCACCCTCGCTATATTTTTTTATTGCTGCCTTGGCGATAACAAAACCAGTGTTCATTTTTCTCTTTTCACCATTTTTATATTTTCTTCATCATTTTTTCTTCTTCATACTTTGGCTTTTAGACAAGAGCATTTCAAGGTATCCTCTACTATCCCGAGTTTCACGACGTGTGTAAGTGCAAATAGTAGGGTATCAACATTCAAATGTTTGGCTACCAGAATAGAAAATATTTTTCAGACTTATTTTTATCCTCAGATTAGTGACTTCCTTCATCTTACTAACCCTTGGGACAACAGCTCATAACTACTTATTACTAGTTCGTTTAAGAAAACTTCTAATTTTCGTGGTTTTCTTAAATTATTCCTATCTTTTGGATGTAATTTTTCACTTTCTACTCTTTTGTTATAATTTTTTTTTTAATTTTAAAATTTTTGAAAATTTGTGCTTATGCAAAATATGATGCAACTTGATGTGTAAATAAGCACAAACCTCTCCCAAACCTGTTTACAGCAGTGTCCTCACTGATGTCATCCATTAAGCACAAAAACCTGTAGACTTGGGAGGAAATTATTAATGGGGGCAAAAATATATGAAAGTGAAAATCCTCCCCCAAACTTATTTTTGGCTCACAAATTTGAGGACAAAAGTTATGATCAAGAGCCAAAAATATACCCCCCCTCAAACATGAGTTAGACAATACGAAGCATTTTAAGAGGGGGTGAGTCATTTGGTCAAAGTAAGACTTTACAAAGACCAAAAGTTAACACCAACCATTCAAAGATTTTATCAGTATAGCGTATAGATTGGTGGAAGAATGTGTTGTATCGAGTCAAGAAAAAATGGGGAAGGGATAAGAGGTGGTCTGGAAAGGGTTTGAAATTAGAGAAAAGAAAGAATGAGGATGAATGTGAATGATTAGGAAGAAAGAATGGGGATGGTTCAATCTCTATAAGTGGAGATTGATTAGTCACAAAATCCGTATTGTTTAAAAATTCAAGTTCGTCAGCAAAAAGTTCTTCAAAACTTTTATCAATGGTGGGATTGAACATTTTGCTGTCAAAGAGTTTTATGCCAGAATTTATTCTACTTGATTCATAAAAAATCACTGAGGTAGAGGACTCGAAAAATTCATCTATCTCTTTTTCAAAAATATCCAAATCAAGTTGAATTTATGGTATTACTGAACTTGAATTAACGGATTGTGATTTATTAAAACTCACTGAAACTATAGGAACAGAAGAAGAACCGGAGAAAGTAGAAGGTGAAATGGGTAAACAAATTGGTGTGTCGAGTGTTGCTGAACCAGATGTGGAAGATGGAGGCTGTATTTCGGTCTGATCTTCGGGTATACCATTATCATCAACTTCAAGACATATTTGGGGTTCGGGAAGAATTAAAGGCTCAAGATGATGACCACAAGGAAGTGAAAGGATTTGATGAATAGGTGGGACAAAATCATCCAATATTTCGGGTTCATCAATCAAAATATCCCCAACGTCAATCACCTCATTCAAGTGAAGGTTAAAATTCTCAAACTCCTCATCAAAAGTATGGTTTTCAATCAGTTTTGGTTCAAGAGTGGAGGTGTAGAGATCACAAGGGTTGGGTATGGTTTCACTTGAAATGGACCCTTCACATTCGGGTAAATCAAACACTACAAAGTCACACAACTTATCAGACATTCTATCTTCACTTGATGAATTATTTGGTGTACTTGATGAATCTGTGAAACTAGAGTTGTGGATTTCAGTTTGGAAATGAAAGGTTTGATTAGGAAGGGTGTATAATTCTGTCTCTCTACCCAAATTCTCATTTTGTCCGATGCCCGCATTATATACTGAAAAATTTTGAGCTGGTTCGGAACTCGTTGCCCTTTCATATTTAGCCATGCTTTCCTTCCATTCCTCTCTAATGTGGCTCATCATCACTATACCTTCTTCTAATTTCCGCTCAATACTAGACTTTGGTTGATAAGGGGTTTCGGTATAAGATTGAAATTCCTGTGGATAATTAAAACTCCCAAATGACTGATTAGAAGAACTGTCTAGAGAAGGTGGAAAAGTCGGATTGGATTGATAGGAATAGAATGGTTGCGAAAATTGGGTAGGAGTAGGATCAACATTATGATAAGAAGAATATTGATATGGGTTGGTCGGTTGGCTATCAAACTCTTCTTTGGAAAGTGGAGGTGATGGTTGATATTGGTCCGGGTTGAAACTTTGGCCTCTAGCCCTAGCAATGTGCTCAGCAATGGACATTCGTCTAGGGGCTTCCTCACTCTGGGTATCAACTGAAACAGGTGTAGGATTAGGATACGGTTGATAAGACCTAGACTGAGGTGGCCAACTGTTTCTTCCAGCTTGTTCTATATGATCTCTTAAGGACATGGAAGAGCCGGACGGTATACCGAAGGGATTACGAAAATAAGAGATATCTGGTTGTGGACAGCAAAGCTCGGCAAGTGTTCTTCTGTTTAGGTCACCCATTATAAGAAGAGAAGAAGGGGGAAGGGGAGAAAATAATTGGTTTGTTTTGAAAAATGACGGATTTAGACAATTCACACAAAAATGCACAAACAACCCTAGAACTATGGTTACCTAGGTCCAGTCTCTAGACCGCTCCTAGACTTCCAAAGGACAAGCCGCAGGATCAATCCTCTACCGCCTCCGTACTACCCTTGTAGCCAGGTAAGTGCCAGGTAAGTGGGAAGGAACCACAGTAGTGGGCCTAATTAAAAACCACTAGCCTTTGACACACTTGCCTAGGCACTACAAAAGTAATGCGGATAAGCGATAGATTACCCATGACCTTCCTCTGTCCTTATTGAGCGCGACAGTCCTTAGAGTCTGGTCTAGATATTTTTTAAATTAATGAAGGGTTGATCTATATGCTTGGTTTGTGATTTGTGGGGCTTAGGAAGGGTGATGAAATCCCCACCTAATCTTGATTTGGTCCTTGCCCCTTAAAGATCCGTATTAAAATATGCAAAAACAAACTGAAAAATAAAACTTTGCAAAAAGATTTTTGAGCGGCGATATTTTGCAAAGAATCCTGCAGAAAATAGATTTTATTGGATTTTAGAGGAGAGAGAAGGGGGTTAGAATCTTACCAGAGAAGTGTGAACCCTAGATCTCCTGTTTCCTCAAGTCCGTGACTCCAGATTTCCTCGCAAAAATTCACACAATAATCGTTAAATATACAATTTGCAGTTTTGTTTTAATAATGATATGACTCGTCTAAGAATTCAATACAAATAGTAAAAATAAAAAATTACGCACGTTTCCCCGGCAACGGCGCCATTTGATTGATGTGAAAAAGTGTTTGTAGTTAACCGTAATCAGAACGGTGTCGCGCGTAGCTAGACCGAGGTGAGTACGGGTCGTCCTCAGGGAAATGTTGAACCTTTTACTTTTACTTTAGATGTGTTGAGAAAGAGAGGAGGGATAAAGAATTTTATAGAAAGATTTCTAGATCTACGTTAAACAAGAATGTAAAATATAGATCTAGATTATTTTAAAGATGTAATTAATATAATAAGAGGGCTTGTAGGGTTCGTTAGGATTTAGTAGTTATGGATGATTATTTAAAAGTTACCCTTTTTATCCATTAATAGATTTAGAACTAGAACGACGGTGATGCGTGTAGATTAGGGTTTCTGGAGGGAAAAGGAATCCCACTCCCTTATCTCGACACGGAACTCCGTTCATATCTAGCCTTTACCAAAACAATCATTAATCTAATCTCTAATCGCGGTCGGAACTAGCAAAGAATTGCTAGCGCGCCCGATTAGGATGTTAATGATTCTTTTGATAAAGTTCCTAAACTTTATAGGACTTAAAAAGGGTTTAGTTATTTTCATCGTCCATTAGCCTACTCTAATCCTACGAACCCTAACAAGCGGAGAATTACTCGCGCATGTTGGGAGAAGAAGATGAAAAGAAAGAGAGGGAAAACATAATGTAAAATGCAAAAGAATTAAATAAAATAACTACCTTTATTAATCAACTGAACAATCTACACTTTTATTCCGTAGAAAATGATTACAAACTAGTTGCTTCTCGATCTTTCCTAAGGAGGTAGTCGACAGTCGATGATCAGCCTGGATGCGTGAGCGTCAGGAGCTTCGTGATCTCTTCGGCTTGATAGCTTTTCCAAGAGGCTCTCGGTGCCTTTTTATAGTGCAAAGCCAGAATCTTTTGTTTCAAAAGTTGGTAAAATATAGCAGAGAATCATGCCCCAAAATCTTTCCAACCAACTCCATAATATTGCGGCGGATCCGCGGCCCAAGGGAGGGTTTGGCCGCGGATCCGCGGTCAAAGGTTGAGATCTCTCGACTGAAATTTTTGGGCTTGCATCTTGTGACATGTGGCAATCCTAGGCACCTTCAGAATTCAAAAATCTTTTCTCGGTTGCTTCCAGACTTGGTCTCCAAGTTTTGCTTCTTAATTAGGCAAGTCTTCTTCAACAACTTGATTTCTTTGATATATTCTGCATAACAACTTGGAAAATTCTGCACAATAATCTTAAATAATATTTAGTAGACTTAGTTCTACTAGGATTTGGTCAATGAATTTATTTGCATACATTTTCCTACCAAATGATAATAAAAATATATTAACACATGGAAAATAATGTTTTAACACATAAACCCTCATATGTATAATATATTATATTAAAGTCATTTTTTAATATAAAAATGGTAGGAAAAATGTAATACAAATGTGCAGTTTTATCAACTGAACAGCAGGCATTTCCATAATCACCTTAATTTTTGATGGGTCTATTTCGATGCCTCGGTATCGTACGATGAATCCTAAGAATTTTCCTGAGGAAACTCCAAACGCGTATTTCAGAGGGTTCATCTTCAGGTTGTACTTCCGAAGGCACCGGGACACTATCTTCAAATGTTCCTAATGCTCCTCGTACGATTTGCTTTTCACCATGAGGTCGTCGATATAACATTCGACAATCTCGTGTATGAGGTCATCGAAGATCTTTGTCATGGCTCTCTTGTAGGTGGCGCCAGCGTTCTTCAGACCGAAGGGCATCACTTTGTAGCAGAATATGCCCAGTGGTGTCTGGAAAGCAGTGTGCTTTCGATCTTCAGGATGCATCTTGATTTGGTTGTATCCTGAGGACCCGTCCATGAAGGAGAAGACTTCTTGAGTGGACGTGTTATCTATCATTAGTTCGGTTACTAGAACTGGGAAATCATCCTTCGGGCAAGCTTTATTGAGGTACCGAAAGTTTATGCAGACGCGCACCGTCCTATTTTTCTTTATCACAGGGACAATATCGGCAATCCAGTCGGGGTATTGAACTTCTTGGATGAAGCCAGAGTCAATTAGCTTCTTGACTTCGGCGTTGATGCTCATTTCAAGTTCGAGCCGCATTCTTCTTGGCGCCTGTTTGACTGGCTTAACATTCGGTGATATCGCCAGTTTATGCACAGCTATCTCTGGATCTAATCCCGGCATCTCGGAATAGTTCCATGCGACAATCTTTATACTGCATAAGCACGTCTTTTAATGTAGCCAGCTGCTCTTTAGACAGTAGCTCACTGACGAACGTTGGCCATCCATATTCTCATGCTCTCTCTCCTTTGAGAACGTTATCACGTGGCAGGTACGAGTCCGTTTCCAAGACCGATGTTGCTCTGGTTCTATTTTTGCCCTATAGATTGCTTTTGGCATATGCTTTTATGGTGAGGTTAGCCTCCAACTGTCAGATAGAGCAAAATTACCTTACTGATACTGGTCTTCAACCCAGTTTTTAAAGGTGAAGCAGTCTTCAAGAGGATGTCCTATTGCTCAGTGATAGGAGCAATAAACCGGGTGAGGGACCTCGTCTATTTGTTCGAGGCACCAAGACTCCGGGAGCGTCATCATTTGATACTTCATAACAAGGTTGAATATCTTCCTTGTCTTGTCTTGAGGAAAAGAGTATTCTCGACCCATCTTTCTCATAAAAGACGGATTCCAGCTGACTTTTTCTCGATCGCGTGGTTTCTTGAATCCGCTTCGCTGTTTTTTAACGTCATTCCCATTCTTTACCTTATTGTTGCTTCTACGTTAGGCTTTCTTTTTGCTACGAGAGCACACAGCGGGTTGAGGGTGAAAGGGATCGTCATCCTCCATAGCCTGCTGAATGATACGTTGCGTCCTGGCTTTTTCGTAAATGGCCATTTCGCGGCTGTGGTCATCCGGAACCTTTTGACCTGCTTCTCTTATTAGCTTGTCAATCTGTTCTTTGAATGACGGGCTTGGTATTCCTATGGCGGGATTGTTTCCCCCAATCAGAGGAAAGCTTTGTTGAAATTCAAAATTCAAATTTTGAAGCAACGCTTCAAATCCTGGGCGCAACGCGCCACGTGTCAGGCGCTGATACGTCAACACAGCGCGCCCAATCAGAGCAAAGCTCTATTAAAAAACAAAACGAAGCAACGCTTCAGTTGCGCTGCGCATTGCGCCGCAGATGCGCTAGCGCAGGTGCGCTGCGCGACACGTGTCAGCGCAGATGCGCTGCGCGCTGCTTGACACGTGTCACGCGCTGGGACGTTTGCGCCAAACAGAATTAAGATTTTAAAGAAATCTTTCTGTTCATGTTAAAACAAGAAGATTTTCTTCTGTAAAACAGAAGCCCTTGGATCAAAGATCCAACGGTGGGGAAAATTCCCCAAATCACTCAGAGAAAGATCTCTTTAACAAATTTATGGGCATTATATAAAGGCCCCTAGACCTCAATTCAAGAAGGAGGAACATTTGGTGAGAAATCAAAATTTTCAAGCAGAGAGAATTCTGAAGAAATTCCAAGAAGAAAGGTAAAAAAAAACCTTTATGAGAGAAGAATTTCTTCTGATAGATCATCGATCTAAGAACAAGATCAATGATCTTTAATAAAAAAACAAAATAAAAATAGTGCTTTGCACTTATGAACCATTGGTTCTCTGAGATCAAGAAAGAAATAAGAAACTTTTTTTCTTGAATCTAAATTAGATCAAGAAATCAAATAGTGCTTTGCACTTCTTTTATGAACCATTGGTTCTGGAATCTAAAATATTCGCAAGTTAATAGTGCTTTGTACTTGTAAATCTGCACTGTTGCGCTCTTTGGTTGGCGCAAGCCACCAGAGAGCGCCATGTGCCAGTATCTGAACCATTTGCGCTATGCGCTTTTGAAATAGAGCCTTGCTCTCTGAAACTGGCGCAACTCACCACAGCGCGCCACGTGTCAGCAGCGCACTGCGCTTGCATGACACGTATCAACACCGCAAGCGCTTGCGCTCTTTGATGGGTGCAAAGCGCCTGACAAATGCAATGCATTTCTTTTGCTAAAGGGCCAGGCCCAAATCAAAAAGACCTAGCCGACCAAAATAAATTGCAAAGTAATAAAAGGGCAGAGCCCAAATAAAATTGATGCTCTGCATCATTTATAAATGAGCAGAGTCCAAAACAAATTGATGCTCTGCATCCTTTATGGGAAAAGCCCTAGCACAAGTCTAATAGACCAAAAGCAAATAAAAATGTTGAATATTTTTCAACTGGACTTAGTCCAATCATGGCCGTAAGTCCTCAAATTAAATTGACTGAGCACAGCTGCTCTCTTAAATCAATTTACGACCGGTTCAAGGGTACATCTCCGAACTCCTCTGACACCTATCGTTGTAATTCCTTAACGACGTCAGAGAGGTGACGGGTCCCAACGACCACACATGAATATGGACTGCGGGGTCCTTAAACTTGTGGACCGAAACGTCCTTAAACTAATGTCGGACCGAAACGTTCTTAAAGTAATATCGGACCGAAATGTCCTTAAATTAATGTTGGACCGAAACGTCCTTAAACTAATATTGGACCGAAACGTCCTTAAACTAATGATCGACCACCACGTCCCTAAACTGGCGATGGACCACCACGTCCCTAAACTGGAACATGGACCACCACGTCCCTAAACTGGAATAATAGAGCCTCCAAATGCTCTTTTGCCGGATCTAAACGATCCCGTTTAAGTTGATCTTAACCCCAAACACGGCTAACGTATCCTTAAACATTTAAATGGACTATAAAACTCCAAATCGACTTTGGTTCAAGGGTACATCTCTGAACTCCTCTGACACCTATCGTTGTAATCCTTCAACGACGTCAGAGAGGTGATGAGTCATGACTGCCATATATTAAATGGATCACCACGTTAAGTTGATCTTAGTCTCAAACAGGACTAACGTATCCTTAACGAATGTTTAAGTTGATCTTAGTCTCAATACGGCTAACGTATCCTTAAACTAAAAATACCAAACCCAAATCTAAGTAAATACGGATTTGGACTAATCCACGTCCTACGGGCGACGACATTACTCAGTCTCCGTATACAATCCACGGGCAACCACAAACAAAACAAACATACAAGACACGAAGTGAAATTCTGGAGAAAGAGAAATTTGTTACCGTGATGCGGTAGCGTAATTAACTGCAGGGGCTTGCGCCTACAGGGAAGAGCGTCCCCACAATAAAAAAAACCCCCTCAAGTGAGGGGGAATCTGACGAAGTCTGCTACATCGGCCGCATCCGTCTAAACCTCCGATACACGGTGCCATAAATCAACTTGGCATCTTCGGAGAGGTAGACGCATAAAACCAAATAGCATCTGCCCCGAATCTCAGGTAAGACGTCCTCACGTCTCGGCCGCCGTTCGGAGGGAAACAGATTCTGGCACGCCCGGTGGGACCTCTTCCTCTTTCCACTCCACACTTCGTGTGTCGTCTTCGCGAACGAATCGCGGTTTGTTAATGGTTGCCTTTAGATTTTAAGTTTACTAAGATTTGGTCTCTTGCTTGGCTCAGAAAAAGAAATCAAGCATCGATGGCCGCTACTTGTTTGAAGTGCTCCAATTGCAGCTGCAGCTCACATCCAGCCTCAACTGGGGGCATAACCTACGGGCCCCAAGCGGCCTCTCTATTCACCATGCCCGTGGAGCAGATTACTCAAGCCACCACGGGGTTGTTTTTCGGAACTATGCTTCCGCCAACAAGCTTCAACACCCCCGTGCCCGTACAAGAAGCTCCTAAGAAGTCGGTCTTCGATCGACTTTCAGCTACTGCGGCCTCTCTCAACGGGTTGCCCAACACCAGTGCCTCGGTCTTCTCCAGACTGGGCCAAAACTCCTGCGGGCACACGATGAAGCTTGCAGTCCCAGAAAAGGTTATTCCAAAAGGAGTATCCAAACCTGCTCCTGAAGTCGTCAAGGCGGCTTCTTCTGCTAAGAGATCGGTCTTTGCAAGATTGACCGTCCCAATTCCCACTCCTGCGCTTTCTACTCAGAAGACATCAGTCTTCAACAGGTTGGCGCCAGCAGTAGCCCCACACCTAAACAGGGGGCAAGAAGAAGATGTTTCTGTCTTTGAACTAATACCGGCAACTCGTCGCGCTCGACGACGCCACTGGCGCCGGATAAGGAGGGCCGGGGGCAACTCCCCTTCTGGGATGACTCCACCAGCTCCGACGATGGAAGTTAACGCTGCTGTTCCCACCGGGAACAGCTTCAAGCTATTGAATAGGGTACGCAGAAACTCACCAACTGCGGTGCTCAAAAGATCTCCTCCACCAGTAGAGACTACCGTGGAAGCAGAAAAAATGAAGCAGGCCCCTCAATCGCTGTCCTCCAGGATCTATAAGACATGGCGACGAGTCCGAGAATCTGTCATTGATCCTAATCCCTCTCGTCAACAGAAGAAGTCGCAAGGTCGACAACAAGAAAATCCCCCGGTCAAGCAACAAAAAGTGACGACTACTTGGGTGCCCAAAGCAACGGCCCCCTCAACCTCAACGGCCCATAAGAGAAGGAGGCCAGAGAAAGTCCCTACACCTGTGGTAAATACTAAAGGAGGTGAACCCAAACGCCCTAGGTCTGAGGGCATGGTTGTTCATACCGTCTGTATGGCGTCTGGTAGAGAGGATAGCCGCATATCAACAGGTCATAGACCGCTCACGCGGTCGATGACCAAAGCGCAGGAGCAGCAGCAGAAGCTCCAAGAGATGATGAACGCTATGGCCGCACTTACTGGGCCAAAAGAAAACCCTGAAACGTCCTCGGATGAACGCCAAGAGCAAGAAACTGACGCCGAATTCCTTCGTCGAATATTGGAGAAGAAGGATAAAGAGGCTGCTGAACAAGCAGCCAACATAAAGCGTATGGGCCTCCTGTTCCAAGACATGGTGGGGATGATGATCCAGCAAGATCCTCCGGCCGAAGATCCCCCGATCGTCCTTGAAGACGATAGGGAAGAGACATCAAATCCTTCGCCAGCTTTATCAACAGCTAAGGAGGAAACAATCTCCAAGGCTGACTTAGACGAATACATAACCCAGCAAATACGGGTCCATCATGCGACTGAAGCAGCCGGCCAGGTCATAAAAACAGGACGGCCGTATCCGAGTTGGTACGACCAGATCAAGTACCCGCCAGGCTACACAATTCCCAAGTTCCATGTCTACAAGGGGACAGGCAATCCCCACCAGCATGTTTCCCAGTTCAGGGCACTCTGCGGCAACACCGGCGGTGATGACAAGTTTTTGCTTCGCCAGTTTGTTGGAAGTTTATCAGATACGACATTCGAGTGGTACTCTGAACTCCCGAACGACTCTATCAAGATCTTCACGGAGATGGAGCTGTTGTTTACTCAGCGTTTTGCAAGCGCCAGTGAACGCACCCCGATGACGGCACTGATTAACGCCAGGGTAAAGCCAAGCAAGACATGAGTTCAATATGCTATACGGTGGCGGAACTTATGGTCGAAATGCGAGCGGCGCATTGAAGAAGCTCCCGCAATGGGTATGTTTGTGGGAACCCTTGATCCGCAAGCAACCATCTCGCAATTTATGATGTTTTTCAAGCCGACTACCTTCCAGGCCTTGATTGACAAGCTAGCGTAAATGGATCAGACGGGCCATAAACCCCCTCTTCCAAAGCCGGAATCCCGAAATGACAAAGGGAAGGGAAAAGCGATCGTTGTCGCTAATGCTCAACAACAACCGAGCAACTCGAAGTCGGTTGTTTATCAAAATAATATGCACCCGTACGTAACCCTTGAGGAGAGGCTAGGACGTTCTTACTCTTTTCCCCGAGATAAAATGAGAAGGTTATTCGAGCTGGCATTGCACAACCGACTCATAAATCTGCCGATCCAAAACGTCCGTCGCAACCAAATGACATCAATGAGCCCAACTACTGTCCTTATCATCGAGTACTGGGTCATCCGATCAAAGATTGCTACGTCTTCAAAAATTGGCTCGAAGACTAGTACCGACAAGGCAAGTTTGTGTTATCTGACAAATGGAAGGTGAATCCCCTACAGCCCCACACCTCTAAGGGAATGAATACGCCGGGGGCAACATGCTCTGTCGTTGAAGAAGCTCCTTGGGAGGTTGTATTATCAGCCAAGACAAAGAGAATGCTGAACGACCTTCAGGAATGCCCAGCGATCAAGTGGAAGAACCCGTTGGAACCGCAGGTCATTGAAGGGATGTTGAAGCCACGTCCAACTCCAAAGACCGATGGTGGTGGCTCAAGCACTTGCAACCAGCCGTCAAAATCTTCGAAGAAGAAGAAAAAGAAATCAAAGAAGCCCATGAAGCCTGGCGACAAGCGCACGGACTTGCAAAAATAAATTGAAGTGCTGGAGGAATACAACCAGAAGGCACGGACTTCCATTACATTCCAAGAGTTCCTCAATCATGTCTTTCAAGAGGAAGATGAGGGAGAAAGTTCATCTGATGAATTTGAAGAATATGTGGCGAGCTGTCATGTGATTTCCCATTCGTTCATGGACGATGAGGAGACTCCTTGTACTGATACGCTGGGGGCAGACCCTGAATCAAAAATTCTGGGGCCATCAGATGAAGTAATTGACGCATTCCTTAATGAAGCTCGGTTAAAAAGTAAAGCTGATCGAGAACGCGAACCTGTCATATTCGAAAGGGCCAAGCGTCAGCGCCTTGACGAAAGAATTGAGATGCTCCCTGATTGGTAAAGATTCTGCATGTTCAAGTTTAGTTAATTAACGCAATCAAAACGGTTTCGCTTGTAGCTAGCCGGTTGAGTACGGGTCGTCCGCAGGGAGATGGGAATCTTTTTCTATGTGCTTTAACGAGTTAAGTCCAATTTTCCAGATTTGTTTGTGATTAACTAAGTGTTAAAATGATATGTAAAGAGAGCTTGTTAGGGTTAGGATTAGGTTAGTTTGAGTTAGGAGTCGCTCACTTCTTTCGTTGCCACTCTTAATATCGGTGTTACGGTAATCGGCAACAACGGGGATTAGCACGACTAGGAAGGAACTTGCGAGTATAAGCTACGCTTTCCAACGCTTAAGTTCTTCCTTTTGGTGCTTGTCCGTCCGTTCTTGGCTCTTAGCCATAACCTCCGGTTAATTCAACCACAACCGGTCTCACTACAGAATCACCGCTATCATATAGGATAAGGTGCTGTAGGGAGCGGATTGTTGTTCAATTAACGGGAGTCGAATTAAGATGTTGGGCAAGGAAAGAGTGAGAGAGATTTCCTTCTCTCAAACTTTCCTTATCCTACCCTAACAAGAATGAAACTACTCACACATCATAACGAAAAGAAAATAAAATAAAAGAGGAAGATAGAAAGAAAGAGATTAGAAGATAACAACTAGCTATTTGCGACCTCACCTTGGCAAGGATCAAGCGTAAGCATCATGGTTGTTTAAGGATAAAGGAAAAGAGAAAAGAAAGAAACAACAAGAAATAACAACAACTAAATTATCAATTAAAGATTACAAGTACTTAACATAACAAGAGCAAGACAAGTATAATAACACAATGAACTTCTTTATTCATCATTCTTCACCCACAAAAGCTCACTACAAATTTTTCAATGGAGAAGAGATGAGAAGAGGAAGAAGAAAAACAAGTATTCTAAAAACTAAAAATACAAGATTAAGCACCCTTGGCTTCATAAGGTTCTGGGCTATTTATAGGCAGGGAACTGGAAATCTAGGGCAAAATTCTGCCTCTACATGAAAAGACCAAAATAACCCTGAAGTTTCGTCAACTGAAGAGACCGTACGGCCGTGGTTCCGTGGCCTAAGCCTGCTATTGCCGCGGAACCGCGTCACTTTAGAGGAATTGGTTCATCATTTTTGGTGGCTTTTCCTGTTTTGCTGTTCCCATTAGTCTGGTATATGATTTTTCTCAGAATTGCTTCACGATTTTTCCAGAATTTCTGTTGATCAAAAGGTGATTGGATATGGATCTTTTTGTCATGATTTTCTCGAGCTCCGCATAGATTTCTTGGATCTTGTGTTGCCATTGAGCCTTGTGC
This sequence comes from Agapanthus africanus, assembly GCA_030015575.1. Classification (NCBI taxonomy): domain Eukaryota; kingdom Viridiplantae; phylum Streptophyta; class Magnoliopsida; order Asparagales; family Amaryllidaceae; genus Agapanthus; species Agapanthus africanus. Next base: position 685,049,188 of record JASDDO010000031.1, on the reverse strand, counting down.
ATGAAAATGATATTGATTTGCTATTTTGTCTCTTAAACTGGTGTGTGGTAACAGACGGATAAAGAGCGGAGACCCGTGTTTTATTTGTGGTTAGCAGGAACCCGGATTTTTTTCCATGCTTTTCCATGAATTTCACCGTTTAGAGCCGAGAACCTGTATCCTGCAATTGACTTGCAAACACGGCTCAAGAGTACCTACCGATAAGCAATATGATAAAAATTGGGCGGTATAAAAATGCAAAAATCTGATATGAACAAATACCCCCAAACTTATCATTTGCTCGTCCTGAGCAAAGCCAATTTATTCACAAAAATCCTAACCTCACTTTTGCAGGGAACGCGATTGCACTGAGCATGTGCAACAAGCCGTTGAACCTCTAGGTGTCCCTAGTAGAAGGAGTGTTGTCTCCTGAGGGTTTTCAGCGGATACTACCCACAAAATCCGGTCAAGCTAGTTTTGTAAAATAACTATGATTCAAACCCTAAAGTTTTGTTTCAGAAAATAACAATTCTATTATCCTAAGCCTAGACTATCGAACCCTTATTTTTCACACCTCGCTTCTTATTTAACTAAAGATCTTATATGTCTTTACGTGCAGTGCAAATAGTGTCGTTAAGTTCCAGAAGGATCGATTAAAGTCATCATGTCACACAAAAAAGCCCAGATAAAATTTTTAAAAAGATCACATAAGTTTTATAAAGAGTTAAGTATTTTTCAAGTTTCGTTTTCCAGTAAAGTTTCAACTTCAGAATTTTTATCTTCCCTAACAGGAAACTAGGTCTTATTTTTCACTTCACTTTTTTCTTGTTTTCATTTCATACATACCTCTGTGAACGTGCAATAGTCTTTATCATAGAATAAAACCTTCATATCTCCGCTAAAATTTTTATAAAAGCCTGTCTTTTATCAAGATTATTCTCACACAAAGAACCGTTAGGAGTTTTAACTTGGAGAGAACACTTGCTTGACTTTGTTTTAATCTGGACTTTCTAGGCTTCTTAGCGAGCTTTGGGCCAATGCGCCCAAACCAGTTGGTTTTAGGGCATCAGGTGTAGAAACACTCCAGCGGACTTAATTACTCAAGTTACCTAGGTCCAAAAACAAAAAACAGTTTGGCATGAAAATCATGATGATTTAATACGAACGGAGATATAACCGGCAGTTCAATTATTTTTTTTTGGATAAAAGACGTGTTTAGTGGGTTCGGTGTGTAATCATTCCAATCAAGTTCCAGATGGGTTATTTTTCAGACTTAGTTCCAATTAAGGCATCAATAACATTCCTTCATATTCACTCACTTCATAAACTATTCTTGATATTACTTATTTCAGAACAAACCTATTTGATCCTCAGAAAATCATTGATCCATTTAAAAGTTTTTAGACATAAAAGACTTGTCATCTAATTTCCAAAACTCACGACACGTGTAGTGTGATGTAAAGACGTATATCAGCTATAGTTAACTTCAAATGAGAGTTATCTTTCAGGTTTTCAAAATCTAAACATAAGATTTAGTTATTCTTATTTTATCAAACAAAACCGTCGAAATGTTGAATCAGAGTCCTCTCACTAGCTAACTTGACAGAAAAGTTTTTATGTTTTTAGAAAATTTTCAAATTTTTATGGATTTTATGGATTTTAACATGCAGATGCAAAATATACATATGAATGCGAAGGTTAGAAATGCGTACCGAGCGTACCCCCAAACTTAAACTGGACAGTGTCCTCACTGTCATCGCATGAAGAGATCATTTGAAGGGTCAAAATTGTCGGTTAGCTATACACAATTTTTTTTTGTTTTCGTGTTATATTTATTTATTTATTTTTTTATGTTTTTAAAGAGTAAAGAAAAAGAAAAAGAATATCCATAAATAAATACAAAAAGGTATATACATACCCCCAAACTTATTTGGAACAGTGTCCACTGTTCTTGGCTGGATAACCGAAGTTTGGTGGTAGGCAGAGGAAGATTATGCAGGGTAAACCGGCTCCTGTAAGAACAGAAGCTCCTCTGTTGGTTCGGCGCTAAGGTACGGTTTAAGTCGTTGTCCATTTACTTTGAAAAATGAACCGTCCTTTGGATTCTCCAAATCCACAGCGCCATGTGGATACACATTCCGCACAAAATACGGCCCTTTCCAGTGAGATCTGAGCTTTCCTGGATGGAAGTGTAGCCGGGTGTCGTAAAGCAGTACATGTTGACCAGGTACGAAAGTTTTGCGCAAAAGGTGTTTATCGTGAAACACCTTCGTTTGGTTCTTAACGACAACCGCGTTATCGTAAACCTCATCCCTAAGCTCGCTTAATTCGTTCAACTGCAGCTTCCGATGGCTGCCCGCATCTTCGAGAGACAGATTCAGTTCTTTTATCGCCCAAAATGCGCGATGCTCTATTTCGACAGGTAGGTGGTAAGCCTTTCCGTACACAAGCCGATAGGGAGACATGCCAAGATCGGTCTTATAAGCGGTTCTAAATGCCCAAAGGGCATCAGTGAGTTTCAACGACCAATTTTTTCGGTTCTTGGAAACCGTCTTCTCCAGTATCTGCTTGATTTGCCGATTTGAAACTTCGGCCTGCCCGCAGGTTTGGGGGTGGTTGGGCGTAGAGAGCTTATGATTAATGGAATATTTCCGCATCAAGGCCTCGAAAGTCTTATTGCAGAAATGACTTCCATTGTCGCTAATGATCGCTCGGGGGTGCCCAAAACGGGAGAAAATGTTTTCTTTAAGAAACCTAACGACAACCTTGTTGTCATTAGTCCGGCTGGGTACAGCCTCGACCCACTTAGAGACGTAATCAACAGCGAGAAGGATGTACAAGTTCCCGAAAGAGCTGGGAAACGGCCCCAAGAAATCTATCCCCCAAACATGGAAAATCTCCACAACCAAGATTGGTTGGAGCGGCATCTCGTTCCTCCGGGATATCCGGCCCAAGTGTTGGCACCGGGAGCAAGTCTTGCAATAGTCATGAGCGTCTTTGAAGAGTTGTGGCCAGTAGAAACCATATTGCAAGATCTTCTCAGCTGTCTTTCTGGGGCCAAAATGCCCGCCACACGCTTGATCATGGAAAAACGACAGCACACTCTTGAATTCATCGTCAGGGACACACCGACGAATAATCTGGTCGGGACAGTACTTGAACAGATAGGGTTCGTCCCGGTAAAAGTGTTTTACTTGGGATAAGAAACGAAGTTTGTCCTGACTTGACCATTCAGTCGGTAGTAATCCTGTGGCCAAATAGTTCACAATATCTGCGAACCAGGGTTCGCAAGATACTGTCAAGAGCTGTTCATCCGGAAAAACGTCGTTGATCGGAATTGGAAGCGAAGGCGAAGAAGGAAGTCGTGAGAGATGGTCGGCAACTACGTTTTCACATCCTCGTTTGTCCTTAATGACAAGGTCAAACTCTTGAAGCAAGAGGATCCAACGTATTAGCCGAGATTTTGCATCTTTCTTTGCAAAAAAATGGCGCAGAGCAGAATGGTCTGTAGACAATGACTGGAGAGCCGATGAGGTAGGGCCTGAACTTTTCTAAAGCAAATACAACAGCCAAGAATTCCTTCTCAGTTGTTATATAATTTAGTTGGGCGTCGTTCAGGGTTCGGCTCGCATAATAGATTACGTGCGGCATCTTGTTGATGTGTTGTCCAAGGACAGCACCAATGGCAAAGTCAGATGCATCGCACATAATCTCAAATGGGTGCGTCCAGTCAGGTGAAGAAAGAACGGGAGCAGAAGTGAGTGAGCTTTTTAGTGACTCGAACACAGTCACACAGCTCGAGTTGAAGTCGAATGGCATGTCCTTGGCCAGCAAAAGAGTCAAGGGCCTAGCAATCTTGCTAAAGTCCTTGATGAACCGTCTATAGAAACCGGCATGACCAAGGAAGGCTCGGATGTCTCGGACGCATCTGGGAGGAGGTAGATTGAAAATGACCTCAATCTTTGCTTTGTCAACCTCTATGCCATTTTGTGAGATGACATGTCCTAAGACAATACCTTCGCGCACCATGAAGTGGCACTTCTCCCAATTCAAAGTGAGATTCTTGTCCTTACATCGGGTAAGGACAGCGTCAAGATGCAGCAAACACTCGTTAAAGGAATCGCCGAAGATGGAGAAATCGTCCATGAAGATCTCCAAAAAATTTTCCACCATGTCTGAGAAGATTCCCATCATACACCGCTGGAAGGTAGCGGGCGCATTGCATAACCCAAAGGGCATGCAACGATATGAAAACGTGCCGAAAGGACAAGTGAAAGTGGTCTTGTCCTGGTCTTTTTCGGCGATGGGAATTTGATTATAGCCGGAGTAGCTATCAAGAAAGCAGTAGTACTCGTGTCCGGCCAATCGTTCAATCATTTGGTCAATGAAAGGTAGCGGAAAGTGGTCCTTCCGCGTTGCGGCGTTGAGTTTTCTATAATCGATGCATACTCGCCACCCAGTTTGGGTGCGAGTAGGGATTAACTCATTCGCCTCGTTAGTGATGACCGTTATACTTGATTTCTTAGGGACAACGTGAATGGGTCTAACCCACTGGCTATCAGAGATAGGGTAAATGATACCACTATCCAGACATTTTACGATCTCCTTCTTCACAGCCTCTTTCATGACTGGGTTGAGATGTCTTTGTGGATCCCTGGCTGGTTTGGCATCATCCATCAGATGAATGTGATGTTCAACGATCAGGGGACTAATCCTCTTGATGTCTGCCATGGACCAGCTAAAAGCTTGCCTATTGTTGTGCAAGACCGCAAGAAGGGCTTTCTCTTGCTCGGGAGCTAGAGAAGCCGAGATGATAACCAGGAGGGTCTCGTTCTCACCTAAGTAAGCGTACTTAAGGTGAGACGGCAAAGGCTTGAGTTCGAGCGTTGGAGGTGAAACGATGGAAGGCAAGATTGGTGCAAAGGTCTCGAACTCAAAAGATTCCAGCAAAGGTTCAAAACGAGTGTAAGCGACCGAGTTGGATGGTTCAGGTAACTCATCCGGAAATTCGAAGGATTCAAACTCGGGTTATGAGCGGCTAAGATCGTTCGAGAACGTGAAACACTCGTAGTCGTTGTCGAGTGCAGAAACAGCAGCAGGTTCGAAGAGGAATGCACTAGTGGTGTCAAGGTTATCGTGATCAAACAGAAACTCCTCAAATTCACACTCTTCTGGGGTGATCTCCTGGATTGAGCAAACGTCCAGTATATGAGCATTAGGTTCGGAGGGCTGATTCCCCAACCTAAAAATGTTGAGTTCAATTGTCATATTTCCAAAAGATTGGTTCATCGAACCATTGCGACAATTGATCACAGCATTTGAGGTTGCAAGGAATGGGCGACCGAGTATCACCGGAATTTGATTCCGGGGGTTAGCTACAGGCTGTGTGTCTAATACAATGAAGTCAATGGGGAATATGAAGTCCCCGGCTTTGATTAACACATCCTCTAGCTCACCCCTAGGATGGGTGATCGATCGGTCGGCCATTTGGAGAGTGCAGTGCGTGGGTTTCAGCTCTCCTACGCCTAATTGCTCGTATACTGAGTACGGAAGCAGGTTAACACTGGCACCAAGATCTAATAGTGCGCGGTTGATGTTCTTATCCCCAATGGTAATAGAAATTGTAGGACAGCCAGGGTCCTTCCGTTTTTGTGGTAAAGATTGGGTAAGGGCATCACTCACAGCACTAGCCAAGAAAACTTTCTTGGGTACCTGAGACTTCCTCTTTTTCGTGCACAAGTCCTTTAAGATTTTTGCGTAGGACGGGACTTGTTGGACAACATCTAAAAGAGGAATGTTAATGTTAACCTGCTTAAATAACTCCAGAATCTTCTCCATTTGTGGATTTTGTTTGGTGGACTTCAACCGGTTCGAAAATGGAACGTTTTTAAAATTGGTTGAGTCCAATGCTGGAGGAGGAGATTTTGGAGTTGGAACGGATCCCAGAACTGGTATTTTCGTGGAGTGAGAAGTGGTTCAGAGCAGAAGAAGAAGAAGAGCCTTTTGAAGAATGGAGAATGGGCTCAGAAGACGAAGACGTAGCAGAGGAGGAAGAAGAAGAAGAAGAAGCGGCCGGGGTGTCATCGTTGATCCGTGTGCCAATGTTGTTTTGCAGCATCCTTCCCGATCTCAATGTGGTCACGGCACTCACATTATGGTTCTGTTGTTCAAGAGCAACATGTACATTATGTGGGTGACCGGGATTTGGGAGTGGCTGGGACGGGAGCTTCCCCTTCTCTCACTCGCTTAAGGCCGCATTCAGCTGTGCAATCTGGGCCTCGATGGTCTTGATGCTTTGCCCGTGAGCGGCAGTGTGTTGCACTAAGGACTGAATGGAAGACTGGATGTTTGCGGTGGATTGTGTCGATTGTTTAACGAACGCCTCCAGACTTCGTTCGAGCGAGCAAACCTTATCGTTGTTTGACGGAACAAAGTTGTTTGGTGGAAAAGAATTGTTGGGTGCAAAATTGTTTGTCTGATTTTGAAAAGGTTGGGGTTGGAAGGGCTGCTGAAATTGATGTTGAGTTTGTTGTTGCGCTTGTTGTTGCGGCGGAGGGGGCCTTGGGAAATTGTTGCCTTGGAATTGATTCTGATTCTGATTCCATGCGAAATTGGGGTGGTTCCTCCAACCGGGATTGTAGGTGGAAGAGTATGGATCATTCCTCGGTCTTTGCTGAAATACAGCATTAACCTGATCCTGTCCTTGCGATGGTGGATTGTAAGGACACTCTTCGGTTAAGTGAGAAGGATCGGAACAACAAGCGCAAATGGTACGAAGGGGAAGAACATGGGCAGGAGCAGGAGAAGAAAATTTTCTCTCTATCGCTTCAAGCTTTCTCGTTATTGCAGCCATTTCAGCTTTCATCGCAATAGAGACATCAAGTTAGTGAATTCCTACCCTAGACTGACCGGTAGAAGTGGAGGTAGAGGAAGAAGAAGTCGGTCTGGTGCTCTCCCATTGTAGCGTCTGTTCTGCAAGGTCGTCAAAGAATTGCCACACTTCCTCGTCAGATTTCGATAGGAAGTGGCCCTGACAGATGGTTTCCAACAACTGCTTGGTTGCTGGGTTCAGGCCCTCATATAAGGTTTGGCAAAGTTGCCATTTCTCTATACCGTGATGAGGACACTGAACAAGAAGGTCTTTGTATCGGTCAAAGCACTTCCAGAAGGGTTCAGAAGGAAGCAGGGAGAATTGGTTGATTTCGTTACGTATCCTTGCGGTTTTATGATTCAGATAAAATTTCTTGAGAAACGCTTTAACAAACTCGTCCCAACTGGTTATGGAGTGGGAAGCGATGCTATACAGCCATATTTCAGCAAGATCGCATAAAGTGAACGGAATGACCCGTAGCCGTATAGCATCGTCCGACAGCTGGGTGGTTTTCATCATGGCACAAACGTTTTGAAATTTGTTGATGAAGATATAGGCATCTTCAGATTCAAGCCCATGAAATCGCGGAAGCATGTTGATGAAGTGGGGCTTAATTTCAAAATTATCCCCATTGGCCGGTGGAAGAGAAAGGCAGGTGGGAAGTGCAGAACGGGTGGGATAGAAACGATCTTGGAGCGTGATTCGCTGCGGTGCTACAATAGGCGGTGGTGGTGGGTTATTGGTCTCCGTAGGAGGTGGAGCCAATCCAGGGGTAGTCAAAGAGATGTTTGGATTAAATCCTGACATCACGGAAGAAGAGGTTGGTGATGGTGAAGGTGAAGATGTATGAACAGAATTTCGGTCAACGTCAGAGTTGGCCGGCAAAGGTAAAGGTGAAAGAGGCGTGGGCGGAGTTTCGACGTCTGAGTCGATCGCGTAGTCGGTAGCGACTAACGTAACGTGGACTAGGCGGGCGCTAGTGTCCCGAGTCCAAGAGGACATACACTAAACGAGTTTAGTATAGTCAAAACGGAGAAGGTGAGAGTAAGAAAACGTCAATGGAGAAATACGATGGGTGGTGGGTGAAAAAATGGATTTTGGCAACAAAGGGCAAGTTTTTATAAAAGTTTTTGATTTTTCCTTTTTTTTTCTTTTCTTTTTAGAAAGAGCTTTACAGAAATATGTACGGACTTACGGCTTTAAGTAATCACAAACAAGATATGCACAATCACACCTAGATCTAGGGTCACCTAGGTCAGCTAGACAGCTCCTAACTGTTCCAGAGGGCTAGAAATAGGACCTCAAACCGCCTCTTGTCCGTCAATTACGGCCAGGTAAGTGCCAGGTAAGTGGGAGGTTTTCCAACGCTTTCGCGAAGTTCCTTAATTAAATAACCACTTGCCTTCGACACACTTGCCTAGACACCGCAAAAGTCAGATAGGATAAACGGCCGATGCCTGTAACTAGTCCTCTGTCCTATTGAGCGCGAAGTCCTTAGGGCTGAGTCTAGTATTTTTTAATTAGCAATGGTCAATGCATATGCTTTTGTGATTTCTGGGGTCCTGGGAAGGGTGATGAAATCCCCACCCAATCTGAATTGGTTTCAAGCCCCTTAAGTCCGTATTAATGAATGCAAAGCGGTAAAAAATCAACTGCAAACAATTTTTATTTTTTTAGCGCGGTGCAAAGAATCCTGCACAAGAACAATTTATTGGATTGGGGAAGAGAATTTGCGCAAAGAATACTGCAGAAAACACAGTTCAGTGGAGTTCAGAGGAGTGGGGGAGAGTAGAGAGACTTACCCAGAAAATTTGGCACCCTGAAGGCACTATATGGCCGCGGTTCCGCGGCCAAACACCAGCTTAGGCCGCGATTCCGCGGCCAAACAGAGAGATTGAGCTTCCAATTTTTTTGTGTGTGCTGGGTTGGGAGTCCTCTACTTGTTTGGATTTTTTGAATCTTGATTTGCTCACTGAAACTGCTCCAGAATCTTTCAGTAGACCGTTTTATCCGTCTTGAATCTGTCGCGGTGTAGCCGCGAGATGTGGGTCTATCTTCCCACGTCTTTGCCACTGAACTCGAACTTCGTATATCCCACTTCTTTGGCACTGAACTCGAACTTCGTATTATCCTGCACACTTGCACAAAAACTAATCAAAAATAACAAGATGGGTTTTTTCTACAATGTATATTTTTTTGTTTTGTTTTTTCGGTTAGATTTATATTCACAAGTTAACCCGAAATTACACAAAGAAATAAACTACCGTCTCCCCGGCAACGGCGCCATTTGATTGGTAAAGATTCTGCGTGTTCAAGTTTAGTTAATTACCGCAATCAAAACGGTTTCGCTTGTAGCTATCCGGTTGAGTACGGGTCGTCCGCAGGGAGATGGGAATCTTTTTCTATGTACTTTAACGAGTTAAGTCCAATTTTCCAGATTTGTTTGTGATTAACTAAGTGTTAAAATGATATGTAAAGAGAGCTTGTTAGGGTTAGGATTAGGTTAGTTTGAGTTAGGAGTCGCTCACTTCTTTCGTTGCCACTCTTAATATCGGTGTTACGGTAATCGGCTACAACGGGGATTAGCACGACTAGGATGGAACTTGCGAGTATAAGCTAGGTTTTCCAACGCTTAAGTTCTTCCTTTTGGTGCTTGTCCGTCCGTTCTTAGCTCTTAGCCATAACCTCCGGTTAATTCAACCACAACCGGTCTCACTACGGAATCACCGCTATCATGTAGGATATGGTGCTGTAGGGAGCGGATTGTGGTTCAATTAACGGGAGTCGAATTAAGATGTTGTGCAAGGAAAGAGTGAGAGAGATTTCCTTCTCTCAAACTTCCCTTATCCTACCCCAACAAGAATGAAACTACTCACACATCATAACGAAAAGAAAATAAAACAAAAGAGGAAGATAGAAAGAAAGAGATTAGAAGATAACAACTAGTTATTTGCGACCTCACCTTGGCAAGGATCAAGCGTAAGCATCATGGTTGTTTAAGGATAAAGGAAAAGAGAAAAAAAAGAAACAACAAGAAATAACAACAACTAAATTATCAATTAAAGATTACAAGTAATTAACATAACAAGAGCAAGACAAGTATAATAACACAATAAACTTCTTTATTCATCATTCTTCACTCACAAAAGCTCACTATAAGTTTTTCAATGGAGAAGAGATGAGAAGAGGAAGAAGAACAACAAGTATTCTAAAAACTAAAAATACAAGATTAAGCACTCTTGGCTTCACAAGGTTCTGGGCTATTTATTGGCAGGGAACTGGAAATCTAGGGCAAAATTCTGCCTATACATGAAAAGACCAAAATAACCCTGAAGTTTCGTCAACTGAGGAGACCGTACGGCCGCGGTTCCGCGGCCTAAGCCTGCTATTGCCGCGGAACCACGGCACTTAGAAGAATTGGTTCATCATTTTTGGTGGCTTTTCCTGTTTTGCTGTTCCCATTAGTCTGGTATATGATTTTTCTCAGAATTGCTTCACGATTTTTCCAGAATTTCTGTTGATCAAAAGGTGATTGGATATGGATCTTTTTGTCATGATTTTCTTGAGCTCTGTGTAGATTTCTTGGATCTTGTGTTGCCATTGAGCCATGTGCATGAAAATGACATTGATTTGCCATTTTGTCTCTTAAACTGGTGTGTGGCAACAGACGGATAAAGAGCGGAGACCCGTGTTTTATCTGTGGTTGGCAGGAACCTGGATTTTTTTTCATGCTTTTCCATGAATTTCACCGTTTAGAGCCGAGAACCTGTATCCTGCAATTGACTAGCAAACACGGCTCAAGAGTACCTACCGATAAGCAATATGATAAAAATTGGGCGGTATAAAAATGCAAAAATCTGATATGAACAGTCCCGCTGGAGCAAAGTACTCCTACTGCGGATAAAATCAAATTCTAGATAAGGAAAAGGTTCGCTAAAGCCGTGTCAATGGGTATAAAGCTACCATCCTCTGAGGGAGGTGTTACTGGTGAAGCGGAAATGCACCCCTCCTACCGCTTATATCATCGGAAGATTTTGCACCCACTGAAGAGTGCAAAGCTTTCGATAGATGGTGGAAAGAATATGTTGCTCACAGACAACATTTTAAGCGGGAGAAGCGCAAAACTCGCCGGGAGCAGAACGATACGACTGAGGGGCTAAACAGAACCACCGACAATTGTCGCATGGTTAGTGCCGGGGGATCACAGGTGCCTACATTTGGGTGCGATTCTGATGAGGAGATGGAGCTCGGCCCTCTCTTTAAAGAGTCCACCTCGGGAAAAGAAGAAGGGCAGAAGGTCTGTGAAAATATCCGGCTGCGTAATCGGACGCTGCCCGAAAAGAATCTTGGACTCTCAAATAGAAAAGATAAGGGAAAAGAGAAGGTCCCTGAAGATATCGACTTAGATGACCAAGCTGTGGAGGCGCTAAATGCCAAGGACCCGCCGAAGAGAAATAAGGTGGATTACAACGTCTTAGCGCATCTGAGGAAGCTACCCTCACAGTTCAGCATTCTTGACGCCCTTCTGCTATCAAAGGAGGCGAGAGATTTGTTAATCAAGGCACTACAGGATCCGGAGTAATTCCAAACTTTCCTGGCCGAGGAAAAGATGAAAGATGAATTGGAGGAAGTGCACACGGCCGATGTCGCTTTTGGTGATGAAGACCTTCTCCTTGGGACGTGCGAGCACAATCGCCCCCTTTATGTCTCAGGATTATAAAGATAGGCAAGATCCTGATCGACAATGGATCCTCTGTTAATCTCCTCAATGTGCGAGTGTTAAAAGAAATCTGCATGAGCGTCCAACACCTTGCTCGGGATAAGATTACCATCTCCGGGTTTGACTCCCAATCATCAAGAACTCTAGGTTCTGTGATACTGACGCTACGCTTTGGGCTACTCGTCACGGACATTAAGTTCCACATCATAAACGCCAAGACTTGCTACAACGCTCTGCTCGGCCGACCGTGGTTATATGAGTACAACATCATCCCTTCTACACAACATCGGTGTATGAAGTATTCTAAGGATGGTCTCGAGTATACCGTGGCGGGAGAACTGAACCCGTTCTCCGTGAACAAGATCCGCAAATACAAAGATGCCAAATACTTCTTACTGGATTTCTAAGACACGGTGAGGTGTCACAAGTCGGAGAATAAAGCTAATGCCACCATCCCTGTCTTCGGCAGTGATACCAAGGAGGAAGAGGAGATAGTGTATTCGGGTCCGCCCCAATACAACAAGCCAGGGCCACCTGCTCCTACGTTGATCTTTGGTAGTGACTCGGAAGATGAGGTCCATGCTGTATTCCCCGCTCGACCCTCAATACAAGCGTCCGCTGATGAAAAGCAAAGTCTACAAGTTGCTATGGTGCCGCCTAAACACCGTAAAGAACTGGATGCACTTGATATTTATAAGGTAGAAGAGCTGCAAACGTTCTATATCCCTCCCAGGCGAGAAAGCGAAAAAGCAATTCTATTCTACCGCTCTGAAGAAACCAAAGCGGAGAAAGAAATCTGGCATGGCGCGGATCCTACGCTTGACAGGATTCAACCCATTCGACTTCCCAGATATTATACAGAAGGCTTGAAAAGGTTGCTGAAACGCCAAGGGATATCCTTTAAGCAGACCGTTCGAAAAGCCAAGTTTTATGACAAAGTCTGGAACGTTCCCGGGACTCAACGCAAATTGCCCAATGGGAGAATGGAGACAAAAGGGCTTGGATACATTAGGTCAAAGAAACGAGAGCTACTAAACGGTTGCTACGTTGTGTATGACTTCGATGAAGAAGCGGACGCTCAGTGGGAGGACGCTAATCCTGAAATAGTGAAAGTTCCAGATGCAAAAGAGCCCAATCCGTCGTTCGAAGAACAAATGGACAAATTTATAAGGGAAGCTAGTCAAAAAGTCCGAGACGACCATAACCGCGAAATGGCCATCTACGAGAAAGCCAAAACGCAACGCCTCCTCCAACAGGCCGTGAATGATGAAAATGCCGCTCCTTGTCAACCTGTTATAAAGAAGGCTCGACGCAGAGGCAGAAACAAGTCGAAACGCGAAAAAGGCGCTCAACAGGAACGAAGCGGGGCTAAGAGGCCACACGAACGAAAATCAAGCAGTTCCGATCTATCCCTCATGAGAAAAATGGGTCGAGCGTACTCTTTTCCTCGAGACAAGACGAAGAAAATACTCGACCTCGCTCTAAAACAACAGATGCTTACGCTGCCGGACTCTAAACATCTCGAACAAGCAAGCGAAGTCTCTCATCCGGACTATTGCCCTTATCACCGAGTGATTGGGCACCCTCTCGAGAACTGCTTCACCTTCAAGAATTGGGTTGAAGATCAGTATCAGCTTGGCAAGTTCGCTTTGTCTGACAAGTAGAGGGTAGCGCCGCCACAGAAGCACGAACCCAAAGCCACGAGAACAGAACCAACTCCACATTGTGATTGGAAGCGGATTCACACTTGTCGCATGATGACAATATTGAAAGAAGAACCCGAGAACGCGGATAATCTTCCCTGGTGCTTCGAGAACAGCAATGATGAGGTGATCTCAGAACTTCCACCAGCTCCGAAAGAACTGGAAGATGGAATACATACTACCGCAGATAACCTCAAGAAAATTGAGTTGGGGATGGTGAACGACCCGCGACCGACATTCATTAGCGAGCTGCTGTCTGAAGAAAAGGTAGCTTCGTTAAAAGACCTGCTTATGCAGCAAAAAGATTGCTTCGCATGGAACTATTCCGAAATGCCGGGACTAGATCCAGAAATTGCTGTGCACAAATTGACAATATCCCCGGACATCAAGCCAGTCAAACAGGCACCGAGAAGAATGCGGATCGAGTTTGAGATGAGCATCAACGCCGAGGTCAAAAAGTTAATAGACTCTGGCTTTATCCAGGAGGTTCAATACCCTGAATGGATCGCCAACATCGTCCCACTGATGAAGAAAAATGGGACAGTGCGCATATGCGTAGACTTCCGGGATCTCAATAAATCTTGCCCGAAAGATGATTTCCCGGTGCCAGTCACCGAACTGATGATAGACAACACATCCATTCATGAGGTTTTCTTTTTCATGGACGTCTCATCGGGGTATAATCAGATAAAGATGCATCCCGAAGACCAGAAGCATACCGCTTTCTGGACCTCTTTAGGAATATTTTGCTACATGGTGATGCCCTTCGGTCTAAAGAACGCTGGTACCACCTATCAGAGGGCCATGACGAAGATCTTCGACGACCTTATACATGAAATTGTCGAGTGCTATATCGACGATCTCGTGGTTAAGAGCAAATCATACGAGGAACATTTCGAGCATCTGAAGACCGTATTTCAACGCCTTTGGCAATACAACTTGAAGATGAACCCTCTTAAGTGTGCATTCGGAGTTTCCTCGGGCAAATTTCTGGGATTCATCGTCCGACACCGAGGTATTGAGATAGATCCGTCAAAGATCAAGGCGATCATAGAAATGCCTCCGCCAAGGACTCTCAAACAGCTGCGGTCTCTCCAAGGGAAGCTCGCGTATATACGGCGATTTATAGCTAACCTTTCAGGAAAGTGCCGTCCTTACAGCTACCTGATGAAGAAGGGAACCCCATTCGTCTAGGATCAAAAATGCCAAGGTGCACTGGATGAAATCAAGCAATACCTGCAGAACCCGCCAGTGTTGGCTGCTCCGGTTAAGGGAAAGCCTCTTATTCTTTATACAACAACCCTTGAAGGTTCTTTAGGCGCATTATGGGCACAAGAGAACGATCAAGGGAAAGAAAGAGCACTCTACTACTTAAGTCGAGTTTTACTGGGGGCAGAAAGCAACTACTCCCTCATTGAAAAACACTGCCTGGCGTTAATCTTCGTAATAACAAAACTCAGGCACTATGTGTTGGCGTATGAGGTCCGTCTCATTTCGAAGGTGGACCCTCTTAAATATCTAATGTCAAAAGCCATATTGACAGGACGACTCGCTAAATGGGCCCTACTATTGATGGAGTTCTCGATAACATATCTGCCTCTCAAGGCTGTGAAAGGCCAGGCTATCGCCGATTTCCTCGCTGAGCATCCGATACCCGCCAATTCTCCTCTAAATTGCGATCTTCCAGACGAACATGCATTTGACGCGATCGACGGTGGTGATACCCGATGGGAGCTTTATTTCGATGGAGCATCTTCCATGAAGAAACGCAAACAAAGTACCCCTATAATTAAATCGGGGGTAGGACTCATCTTTGTAACTCCACAAGAAGGGATAATGCGCTTTGCTTTCTCCCTAACATAGCCTAGGACAAACAATGAAGCCGAATACGAAGCTTTGATAGCAGGCCTCGAGATCGCCATCGACATGGGAATTGAAAACCTCCTTTTATATGGAGACTCCCAACTGGTCGTTAGTCAAGTAAACGGCGACTATCAAACATGCAAGCCAGAGTTGGTGAAGTACGGCGAGAAGGTGCAGCAACTGTTGACCCAAATCCCTTCTTATACTTTGGAAAACATACCGCGCGCGGAAAACAGCAAAACGGACGCATTGGCCAAGCTCGCTAAGGAACTGGCTGACGAGAACCTCGATGACGTTAGAATCGTGGTACAAAGACGTCGGGTGCTTGCCCCAATAGAAATATCTCCGGAATCATCCGAAGAAAAGGGAGTGACTGAACAGACGACCCTGCAAATAAAAGATCGGGAAAATACCGAGGATTGGAGAGAAGTCTTTATAGACTGCTTCTAATACCGTCGGAAGCCCGAAGATGCGTCCTCAAGACACTAGCTTATGAAACGAGCTCTGTCTTTCGCCTTTGTCAATGATACTCTGTACAAGAGGTCATTTGATTCTTTGTGGTTGAGATGTCTGGGACCTGACGAAGCGAAAAGAGTCGTCCAGGAAGTTCATGACGGACTCTGCGGTTCTCACCAAGTGGGCCCGAAGATGAAGCTGAAGATCAAACGAATGGGCTATTACTGGCCCACGATGATTCAGGACTGCCTCGAATATGCGAAGCGATGCCACTCATGCCAAATTCATGGGGACTTCATCCACCAGAATCCGAAGCGATGCCACTCATGCCAAAACGGTGGCTAGCTGGCCATTTGAAATGTGGGGAACTGACATAGTCGGCCCCATCGAACCAGCATCGTCCAGGGGACATCGATTCATCTTGGCGACGACTGATTATTTCTCCAAATGGGCAGAAGCAATACCATTAAGAGAGGTGAAGACGGAAAATATCCTCCACTTCTTCAAGACGCACGTCATATATCTGTTTGGAACTCCGCGACGGATCATCTCCGATAACGGGCCAGCTTACAGAAGCCACAAGATCAGTCGCTTCGCACAGCAACATAATATAGACTGGAGATATTCCTCGGTTTATAATCCGCGAGCTAATGGTTTAGCCGAGGCCTTCAATAAGACCTTGACAAAGATCATGAAGAAGACGGTGTCCCGAAATAAGAAGGATTGGCACGAAAGACTACAAGAAGCTCTTTGGGCGTATCGGACTACGTTCAAGACAACCACGAACATAACGCCATACGCGTTGGTATTCGGTACAGAAGCAGTACTCCCCCTCGAAATAGAGTTACCCTCTCTACGAGTGGCGGTTCACTACGAGCTGACGGACGAAGAGAATGCTCACCTTCGGCTTGAGGAGATTGATGCCCTTGATGAAACCCGGCTCATAGCGCAACAAAACTTGGAGGCTTATAAAGCAAAGATGACGCGCTCATATGAAAGATTGACCCGGCCAAGGACATTCCGCCAAGGCGAACTTGTGCTAGTGGTCAAAAGGCCTATGATCCCCAATCGCGCCAAGCGGGGAAAGTTCGAGCCAAATTACGAAGGCCCGTACATCATAGACAAGGTCTACCAGGGTGGAGCCTATCTACTCATGGATATGCACGGTGAAAGACCTTTCAGGCCCATATACGGTCGCTTCCTAAAGAAATACTACGCCTAATGAGTTACGGCCTAGGTCAATGATAGATAACGACGACTATGTCCGCTCTCTGTCTTCCCAAGCCCAAAACTCTATAAGTAATAGCTGGCCGACGGACCGAAACGTCCTTAAACTAATAGCGGATTGAAACGTCCTTAAACTAATACCGTAGCATCCGTAGGCTGACGAGATAAAAAAAAGAAGAAAAATATAATAAATAATAACGGTATGTCCATAAGCAAAAAGGGCGCGGATGAAAACCCAAAATAGCTCCGTGAGTAAAAACA
The DNA here is from genome assembly GCA_030015575.1 of Agapanthus africanus. Classification (NCBI taxonomy): domain Eukaryota; kingdom Viridiplantae; phylum Streptophyta; class Magnoliopsida; order Asparagales; family Amaryllidaceae; genus Agapanthus; species Agapanthus africanus. Next base: position 685,032,108 of record JASDDO010000031.1, on the reverse strand, counting down.
GCAGGGCTACCGGCGAGTGTTCGTGAAAACCCGAAAGGGCGCGACCTCGTAAAAAAATATATATAAAAATAAAAAAAGAATAAAAAAAGGGGTATGTCCATAAGCAAAAAGGGCACGGACGAAAACCCGAAATGGCTCCGTGAGTAAAAACAGCAGGACTACCGACGAGTGTTTGTGAAAACCTGAAAAGGCGCAACCTCGTTAAAGGACACTTACAGGGTCCCCTCGACCTTGTAAGGAGAAACCACCCCACGTGAGATCCTTACGACTCACGAGGGAGCAACACACTTAGGGATCCCCACGATTCCTAAGGAGAAAATACACCTGTGAGATCCTCACGACTCGTAAGGAGAACTCTCTTATGGGACCCTCACGGCTCATAAGATTTGAAAGTCTTAAGTTATAGAGACCTAAACCCGTGCTTAAGCAAACCCCCCACAAATTCCGATATTGCCCTATAAGTGGCCCAATACTGGCCCTTGTATACAATCCACGAGCGCGAATAAACGTTTCCCTAACCAAGTTTCATCCGTGATTGGGGATATGTTTGCATGGTGAACAACCCTTGTAGGTCCTCTCGATTTACAAGGAGAAAACCCTATTGTAGGATCCTTACGACTTACAGAGGGACATACACTTAGGAATCCTCATGATTCCTAAGGAGAAAATACACCTACAAGATCCTCACGACTTGTAGGGAGAAATACCTTTGTGAGATCCTTACGGCTCATGAAGTCAAAAGCCTTAGTCAACAGGACCTTAACCCTGTTCGCTAAGCCACATTTGTTCAACATCGACGGAGGCAGATGATGATTCTCTCCTGGCAATATCCCATTTGTAGCAGTGCTGATGCCAAAATCGGTGTCTAATTTCAGGTTTACGGTGAGAAGCCGGTAGGCCGCACATGCATACGAAATAGCCGAAATGATAGGGCAACTTGCAATAAAAAGCAGCAAGTAAAAACGTACGCATACAAAATAGCCGAAATGATTAAGCAACTCTCAATAAAAAGCAGCGAGTGAAAATAAAATAAATAGCCGAAATGATTGGGCACCGCGAAAAATAGCCGAAATGATTGGGCGATCGCGACCTTCGCGATATAAAAGCTGAAATGATAGAGCATCGCGGAAATATAAAAAAATGAATGATAAAACTTTAGCCCTACAGTTGAGATCACATCGATCCCTGTATACAATCCAAGGGCACAAACAAAGAGGAAACCATACATTCCCAGCAGGCTCCGCCAGAAAATGAAGCCAAATCTCGACGGTTTATCCCAACCCCGAAGAAATCAGTGTCTTCGGCAAATCCTTTGACTCGAGGAAACAAGCGTCCTTGACGAAGAAAATCCTGATTCACGTCGACTCGCAGAGAAACCTGTGTCTCCGTGGGAAATTCTCGATCCGTTTCAACACCAGGGAAATAAATAATCCTTGGAAAATACCTCAATTCAGGGAAACAAACATCCTTGATGAGAGCCTCCTGAGTCGCGTCGACTCGCAGAGAAACCAGTGTCTCCGTGAGAAATTCTCGATCCGTTTCAACACCAGGGAAACAAATAATCCTTGGCAAATACCTCAATTCAGGGAATCAAACATCCTTGATGAGAGCCTCCTGATTCGCGTCGACTCACAGAGAAACCAGTGTCTCCGTGGGAAATTCTCGATCCGTTTCAAAACCAGGGAAACAAATAATTCTTGGCAAATACCTCAACTCAGGGAAACACACATCCTTGACGAGAGCCTCCTGATTCGCGTCGACTCGCAGAGAAACCAGTGTCTCCGTGGGAAATTCTCGATTCGTTTCAACACCAGGGAAACAAATAATCCTTGGCAAATACCTCAACTCAGGGAAACAAACATCCTTGACGAGAGCCTCCTGATTCGCGTCGACTCGCAGAGCAACCGGCGTCTCCGTGGGAAATTCTCGATTCGTTTCAACACCAGAGAAACAAATAATCCTAGGCAAATACCTTAACTCAGGGAAACAAACATCCTTGACGAGAGCCTCCTGATTCGCGTCGACTCGCAGAGCAACCAGCGTCTCCGTGGGAAATTCTCGATTCGTTTCAACACCAGGGAAATAAATAATCCTTGGCAAATACCTCAACTCAGGGAAATCAGCGTCCTTGACGAGAGCCTCCTGATCCGCGTCGACTCGCAGAGAAACCAGTGTCTCCGCGGGAAATTCTCGATTCGTTTCAACACCCGGGAAACAAATAATCCCTGGCAAATACCTCAACTCAGGGAAACCAGCGTCCTTGACGAGAGCCTCCTGATTCGCGTCGGCTCGCAGATAAACCAGTGTCTCCGCGGGAAATTCCCAATTCGTCTCAACTCGCAAGATAAAGCCTCAGGCAGCAAAGATTAAAAACTTGTTTCCTGAATAATGGGACCCTGCAAGTTGGTCTAAAATGGTCTCTTGCATACTATTCACGGGTCTCACTCTCTAAAGTCGAGTTTCGACAAGGAGGGAAGCAACCGCTTGCGGGTCCTCTCGACTCGTAAGAAGGAAAAATTCTCTTATAGGATCCTTACGACTTATAAGAGAAAACACACTTAGGAATCCTCACGATTCCTAAGGAGAAAATCCACCTATGAGATCCTCTCGATCCGTAGGGAGAAAAGTCTCTATGAGACCCTCACGGCTTATAGAGTTGAAAAGTCTTAAGTGGCAGATCTAAACCTGCGGCCTAAGCCATCGCTATTACTTGAGGAAATCAAGATGCGTTCTCTATTATCTGTCAACCATGTTTACTAAGGTGGTATACTGATAATAAAAGAAAGAAAAGGTGAAGAAGTGACACGAGACATTACAAAGAATGTGTATCTTTTATTCATAAACTTGATTGAGTACAAGATACATTGTGTTAAAGAATAAAAAATATATATTCATTTTTTACAAGTACAAATGATACAAAAAAAAGGGGTAGCTACTGAGGAGGAAGTGTCTTTAACAAATCCGCAAGCTGCTCTCGCACTTCCTTCAGCGCCTCCTCCTGAATGACTGCCGCGGCCACTTCCGCTTCCGCTTCCACCTGGGTCCGCTGCTGCAAAAAGGATGAAAGTTGCTCCTCCGCCGCCTTCTGGGCTGCTTCCTGGTTAGGTGCATCCCGCTCAACAATGTCAAGCTATTGCCTCAGTGATAACTCTTCGGAGAGGCATTGCAGAAGGCCCTCAAAGATAACCTTCAGCCGTGCAGCGTTGGCCTCCACCCGAGCATGCAGTTGGGCAGATTTGCTCGAAGTCTCACCACGCTCCTTACGCCTTGAAGTACCTTCTTGTTCGAGATGGCGGAAGTAAGAAGCACACTGCTCAATCCACGCTGCTCTTTGATTACTGGCGGCTAAGGTCTCGGGAACGGGACGCATCAACTCCAGCTGATGCAGGCGAGCCTCGATCTCCCTGCAATGGTTAACCCAAGACGTGATGATGCCCTCGTCATGGAAGTTCACGAGTATCACCAGCATCGGGTTAACCGCCGTAGCGAAGTCTGCAGTAGATATAGGAGTCTCGATGTTGAGTTCCTCAACGTAATCGCTCAACATGCGCAGACTATTCGCGGCGCCTTTCGAAGATGGACGTCTCAGATAAGGACCTGCCGGCATTGTGATGCGAGGCTCGAAGGGTGCCGAGACCGGAACAACAGCTGAAAAGAAACAAGATGTGATCAGATAACAGTTCAGGAAATAAAAAAAAGGGGGGAGTTATCAATGTGATAGTCGCTGTACCAGCTGAGGCAGGTGGCAAGGCCGGAAGGGCCGGCGGCCCAGCCGATCTTTCATCCCCTCCTTCGATTTGTAGCACTGCAGTCGGGATGAGAAAAAAGCTAGAAGTAATTCCATCAATGAAAAAGAAAGATATCAATGGAAATCATACTCACCAGCGCCACCAAAGGAAGAAGCGAGTTCAGATGGGAAGGAGAAGTGTGGGAGCAACATCTGATAAAGATGGTCAAAAAGCACTTCTGAAAGGCACAACAGTATGACTTTAGTACACAAATTATACGTCTTAAAAGTAAGATTAATAAGTTGCAAACCCATACCTTCCAACATCTTTGACGGTATGAGAGAGGGCTGAGAAGTGACCACCGCCAAGGCAGTAGTTGAAGGCGCTCCCTCGAGCAATGGGGCATCGGCACTGGCAGCACCTACGTTACGAACAAATGTGAACTTGTCAGAAAAGATTGTAAGATAAAGAGGACAGTAACTTGGGATTTACTTGATGAGCTGCCGGCAGAAACGGAGGCGACTCCTTCCTCCATCGACATGAGGCTACCACCCGTAGCCTCATCACCCGATTCAATAGGAACCGTTGTCGTACTCGTGAGACCGGGAGACGGCGGGGGACTATATGCAGGGAGGGCTATGACCGGAGCATTGCCAGATTCCTAAGAAAGAGCGATTGGCTCGTCCTCAGGAATCATGTCTACCTTACCCACTACTCCTTCGGGTTTAGCAGTCACGGTTGTCTCGTCCACCGTTGATTGTTGCGAAAAATTGTGTTTGTAGTTAACCGCAATCAGAACGGTGTCGCGTGAAGCTAGACCGAGGTGAGTACGGGTCGTCCTCAGAGAAACGTTGAACCTTTTAATCTTACTTTAGATGTGTGAAAAAGAGAGGAGGAATAAAGAATTTTGTGAAAAGTTTCTAGATCTACGTTAAGCAAGAATGCAAAAATATAGATCTAGATTATTTTAGAGATGTAGATAATATAATAAGAGGGCTTGTAGGGTTCGTTAGGATTTAGTAGTTATGGACGATTAATTAAAAGTTACCCTTTTTATCCATTAATAGATTTAAAACTAGAATGACGGTGATGCGTGTAGATTAGAGTTTCTGGAGGGAAAAGGAATCCCACTCTTAACCCTTATCTTGACAGGGAACTTCGTTCAAATCTAGCCTTTACCAAAACAATTATTAATCTAATCTCTAATCGCGGTCGGAACTAGCAAAGAATTGCTAGCGCGCCCGATTAGGATGTTAATGATTCTTTTGATAAAGTTCATAAACTTTATAGGACTTAAAAAGGGTTTAGGGATGTTCAACATCCATTAGCCTATCCTAATCCTACGAACCCTAACAAGCGGAGAATTACTCACGCATGTTGGGAGAAGAAGATGAAAAGACAGAGAGGGGAAACATAATGTAAAATGCAAAATAATTAAATAAAATAACTACCTTTATTAATCACTTGAACAATCAACACTTTATTCCGTAGAAAATGATTACAAACTAGTTGCTTCTCGATCTTTCCTAAGGAGGTAGACGAACAGTTGATGATCAGCCTGGATGCGTGAGCGTCTAGGGCTTCGTGATCGTGTCGGCTTGATAATTTTCGAAGAGGCTCTCGGTTCCTTTTTATAGTGCAAAACCAAAATCTTTTGCTTGAAAACTTGGTAAAATATAGAAAAGATTTTCCCCAAAAATCCTCAACTCCCAACTCACTATATCTGCGGCGGATCCGCGGCCCAAGTGGGGTTTTGGCCGCGGATCCACGGCCAATGGTCGAGATCAATTGATCAAACTTTTAGGGCTTGCTCCCTGTGACATGTGTCGATATCTGGAACCTTAAGAATTTGGAAATCTTCTCGTGGTTGCTGCCAGACTTGGTCTTCAAGTTTTGATTCTTAATTAGGCAAGTCTTTTTCAACAACTTGATTTGCTTGATTCTAGTCTTGGAAAATTCTGCACAACTTGGAAAAATTCTGCACAACAACTCAAATAATATTTAGTAGACTTAGTTCTACTAGGATTAGGTCAATGAATTTATTTGCATACATTTTCCTACCAAATGCTAATTAAAATATATTAACACATGGAAAATAGTGTTTTTACACATAAACCCTCATATGTATGATATATTATAATAAAGTCCTTTTTTAATATGAAAATGGTAGGAAAAATGTAATACAAATGTGCAGTTTTATCAACTGAACAAATACGCCCAAACTTATCTTTGATCGTCCCGAGCAAACTAGTTTATTCAAGAGAAAAAGAAGAAAAAGAAAGGAGAAAACTAAGCACACTTTCGTAGGCAAACACGATTGCCCTGAGCATGTGCAAGAAGCCGTTAAACCTCTAGGTGTCCCTAGTAGGAGGAGTGTTATCTCCTGAGGGTTTTCAGCGGATTACACCCAAAAAATCCTATAACAAAAAAGAGATGGTGAAATTTACATATAAAGATAAGAACCATAAAAGAAATACTTTGAAAATTTAGAGTTTCCAACTACACTAGCTTTTCAGTTGTCATGAGCCCTATCTTAATAGTCATGAAAAAATGTTAGAAATCACATCATCCCTCAATAAAACATCGTCTTTATTCTTCATTTCTACCTTTCATCCAAACATCGATCATATAACCCTACGTGTATGTAATGGACATCCCTACACTCGGAGAATTCAATTCAAGGTATCATACTCTTGTCCATCTACCTTAGTACTTTTTTTAATTTGATGAATATTTAGATTTGCTCACACATTTTCATGCGACCGTTAATACTTCTTGAGGTACTAACAGACCGATTACTCGTGTGTTTGCTGATTTGGTGATAATAATTTCCTCGTCTTGCACCACCTAAGGCTTAGCAGTGACTCCCAGACCAGTTGGCCTTAGGGCACTAGGTGAAGAGGCACCCTCGCTATATTTTTTTATTGCTGCCTTAGCGATACAAAACTAGTGTTCATTTTTTTCTTTCTTTTCACCATTTTTATATTTTCTTCATTTTTTTTATTTATTTCCTTTATACTTTGGCTTTTAGACAAGAGCATTTCAAGGTATCCTCTACTATCCCGAGTTTCAAGACGTGTGTAAGTGCATATAGTAGGGTATCAACATTCAAATGTTTGGCTTCCAGAATAGAAACTATTTTTTAGATTTATTTTTATCCTCAGATTAGTGACTTCCTTCATCTTACTAACCCTTGGGACAATAGCTGATAATTACTTATTATTAGTTCATTTAAGAAAACTTCTAATTTTCTTGGTTTTCTTAAACTATTCCTATCTTTTGGATGTAATTTTTCACTTTCTACTCTTTTCTTATAAAAGAAATTTTTTTTAATTTTTTTTTTCAAAATGTTGTGCTTATGCAAAATATGATGCAAATTGATGTGTAAATAAGCACAAACCTCCCCCAAACCTGTTTACAGCAGTGTCCTCACTGATGTCATCCGTTAAGCTCAAAAACCTGTAGACTTGGGAGGAAATTATTAATGGGGGAAAGAATATATGAAAGTGAAAATCCTTCCCCAAACTTATTTTTGGCTTACAAATTTGAGGACAAAAGTTATGATCAAGAGCCAAAAATATACCCCCCCTCAAACATGAGTTAGACAATAGGAAGCATTTTAAGAGGGGGTGAGTCATTTGGTCAAAATAAGACTTTACAAAGACCAAAAGTTAACACCAACCATTCAAAGATTTTATCAGTATATCGTATAGGTTGGTGGAAGAATGTGTTGTATCGAGTCAAGAAAAAGTGGGGAAGGGATAAGAGGTGGTCTGGAAAGGGTTTGAAATTAGAGAAAAGAAAGAATGATGATGAATGCGAATGATTAGGAAGAAGGAATGGTGGCAGTTCAACCTCTATAGGTGGAGATTGATCAATCACAAAATCTGTATTGTTTAAAAATTCAAGTTCGTCGGCAAAAAGTTCTTCAAAACTTTTATCAATGGCGTGATTGAACATTTTGCTGTCAAAGAGTTTTGTGCCAGAATTTATCTTACTTGATTCATTAAAAATCATTGAGGTAGAGGATTTGAAAAACTCATCTACCTCATTTTCAAAAATATCCGAATCAAGTTGAATTTCTGGTATTATTGAACTTGAATTAACGGATTGTGATTCATCAAAACTCACTGAAACTATAGGAACAGAAGAAGAACCGGAGAAAGTAGAAGGTGAAATGGGTAAACAAATTGGTGTGTCGAGTGTTGCTGAACCAGATATGGAAGATGGAGGCTGTATTTCGGTATGATCTTCGGGTATACCATTATCATCAACTTCAAGACATATTTGGGGTTCGGGAAGAATTAAAGGCTCAAGATGATGACCACAAGGAAGCGAAAGGATTTGATGAATTGGTGGGACAAAATCATCCAAAATTTCGGGTTCATCAATCAATATATCCCCAACGTCAATCACCTCATTCAAGTGAAGGTTAAGATTCTCAAACACCTCATCAAAAGTATTGTTTTCAGTCAGTTTTGGTTCAAGAGTGGAGGTGTAGAGATCACAAGGGCTGTGTATGGTTTCACTTGAAATGGACCCTTCACAGTTGGGTAAATCAAACACTACAAAGTCACACAACTTATCAGAAATTGTACTTGATGAATCTATGAAACTGGAGTTGTGGATTTCAGTTTGGAATGGGGAGGTTTGATTAGGAAGGGTGTACAGTTCTGTCTTACTACCCAAATCCTTCATAATTTGGTTCAACAGTTCCATAAATTTTTCTAATGTCTGCTCCAGACTAGTCTTGGGTTGATAAGGGGTTTCAGTATAAGATTGAAATTCCTGTGGATAATTAAAAATCCCAAATGACCGATTAGAAGAACTGTCTAGAGTAGGTGGAAAAGTCGGATTTGATTGATAGGAATAGAATGGTTGCGGAACTTGGGTAGGAGTAGGATCAATATTATGATAAGAAGAATATTGATATGGGTTGGTTGGTTGGCTATTTTCAACAGATATCTTATATTCCACAAACCGCATATCAAACTCTTCTCCGGACAGTGGTGGTGATGGTTGATATTGGTCCGGGTTGAAACTTTGGCCTCTAGACCTAGCTATGTGCTCAGCAATGGACATTCGTCTAGGAGCTTCCTCACTCTGGGTATCAACTGAAACAGGTGTAGGATTAAGATACGGTTGATAAGACCTAGACTGAGGTGGCCAACTGTTTCTTCCTGCTTGTTCTATATGATCTCTTAAGGACATGGAAGAGTCGGACGGTATACCGAAGGGATTACGAAAACAAGAGATATCTGGTTGTGGACAGCAAAGCTTGGCAAGCGTTCTTCTGTTTAGGTCACCCGTTATAAGAAGAGAAGAAAGGGGAAGGGGTAAAAAGGAGAGAAAGTAATTGGTTTGTTTTGAAAAATGACGGATTTAGACAAATCACACAAAAATGCACAACCCTAGAACTATGGTTACCTAGGTCCAGTCTCTAGACCGCTCCTCGACTTCCAAAGGACAAGCCGCAGGATCAATCCTCTACCGCCTCTGTACTACCTTTGTAGCCAGGTAAGTTCCAGGTAAGTGGGAAGGAACCACAGTAGTGGGCCTAATTAAAAACCACTAGCCTAGACACTACAAAAGTAATGCGGATAAGCGATAGATTACCCACGACCTTCCTCTGTCCTTATTGAGCGCGACAGTCCTTAGAGTCTGGTCTAGTTATTTTTTAACTTAATGTAGGGTTGATGCAGATGCTCGGTTTGTGATTTGTGGGGCTTAGGAAGGGTGATGAAATCCCCACCTAATCTTGATTTGTTCTTTGCCTCTTAAAAATCCGTATTAAAATATGCAAAAACAAACTGCAAAACAAAACTTTGCAAAAAGATTTTTGAGCGGCGATATTTTGCAAAGAATCCTGCAGAAAATAGATTTTATTGGATTTTAGAGGAGAGAGAAAGAGTTAAGAAAGATACCAGAGAAGTGTGAAACCCTAGATCTCCTGTTTCCTCAAGTCCGTGACTCCAGATTCCCTCGCAAAATTTACACGCAAATCGTTAAATATGCAATTTGCAGTTTTGTTTTAATAATGATATGAATCGTCTAAGAATTCAACACAAATAGCAAGAATAAAAAATTACGCACATCTCCCCGGCAACGGCGCCATTTGATTGTTGCGAAAAATTATGTTTGTAGTTAACCGCAATCAGAACGGTGTCGCGTGTAGCTAGACCGAGGTGAGTACGGGTCGTCCTCAGGGAAACGTTGAACCTTTTAATCTTACTTTAGATGTGTTGAAAAAGAGAGGAGGAATAAAGAATTTTGTGAAAAGTTTCTAGATCTACGTTAAGCAAGAATGGAAAAATATAGATCTAGATTATTTTAGAGATGTAGATAATATAATAAGAGGGCTTGTAGGGTTCGTTAGAATTTAGTAGTTATGGACGATTAATTAAAAGTTACCATTTTTATCCATTAATAGATTTAAAACTAGAACGACGGTGATGCGTGTAGATTAGGGTTTTTGGAGGGAAAAGGAATCCCACTCTTAATCCTTATCTCGACACGGAACTCCGTTCAAATCTAGCCTTTACCAAAACAATTATTAATCTAATCTCTAATCGCGGTCGAAACTAGCAAAGAATTGCTAGCGCGCCCGATTAGGATGTTAATGATTCTTTTGATAAAGTTCATAAACTTTATAGGACTTAAAAAGGGTTTAGGGATGTTCAACATCCATTAGCCTACCCTAATCCTACGAACCCTAACAAGCGGAGAATTACTCGCGCATGTTGGGAGAAGAAGATGAAAAGACATAGAGGGGAAACATAATGTAAAATGCAAAATAATTAAATAAAATAACTACCTTTATTAATCACTTGAACAATCTACACTTTATTCCGTAGAAAATGATTACAAACTAGTTGCTTCTCGATCTTTCCTAAGGAGGTAGACGAACAGTTGATGATCAGCCTGGATGCGTGAGCGTTTGGGGCTTCGTGATCGCGTCGGCTTGATAATTTTCGAAGAGTCTCTCGGTGCCTTTTTATAGTGCAAAGCCAGAATCTTTTGCTTGAAAACTTGGTAAAATATAGAAAAGATTTTCCCCAAAAATCCTCAACTCCCAACTCACTATATCTGCGGCGGATCTGCGGCCCAAGTGGGGTTTTGGCCTTGGATCCGCGGCCAATGGTCGAGATCAATTGATCAAACTTTTAGGGCTTGCTCCCTGTGACATGTGTCGATATCTGGAACCTTAAGAATTTGGAAATCTTCTCGTGGTTGCTGCCAGACTTGGTCTTCAAGTTTTGATTCTTAATTAGGCAAGTCTTTTTCAACAACTTGATTTGCTTGATTCTAGTCTTGGAAAATTCTGCACAACTTGGAAAAATTCTGCACAACAACTCAAATAATATTTAGTAGACTTAGTTCTACTAGGATTAGGTCAATGAATTTATTTGCATACATTTTCCTACCAAATGCTAATTAAAATATATTAACACATGGAAAATAGTGTTTTTACATATAAACCCTCATATGTATGATATATTATAATAAAGTCCTTTTTTAATATGAAAATGGTAGGATAAATGTAATACAAATATGAAGTTTTATCAACTGAACAACCTTCACCACGAGGTCATCGGCCTCTGGCACTCCGCCCGCTGCTACCTTGGGCTCAGCAACAACCGCTTGCTCAGGCATAGTGGACATGACCACTTTGTCTGCCGCTATCTTGGGCCCAGCAATCCCAGCTGTATCATCCGTCACCGGCTCAGGCTCGACCAATGCCTCTTCCCTCAGCCCCTCGGGTCCGATAGTCTCCGCCTCCCCCTCGGTTGGGCTTGGCCCTACAAGATAGAATATATAAGAACCGACGGCTTTATAATTCTTACAACGAAATTCTGAAAGAAGTATTACCTGAGGTGGACTTGTCGTTAGCCTCCCTGTTGGCGCGGATCGCCTGTCTATGAGCGGTAGACAGGGTGACCGGGGACTTTTCTGACGAACTGTCGGCACGAGGAACGGTGCTTGGGCCCGCTCCAATGGCCAAGGCAGCCCTGCGTGCCTTTGCTTCACGCCTCGACCGCTTCCTTTCCTCCCGGGCTGTCACGATGGACCTCTTTGACGCTTCCTTTATCGAAACGTCATCGTCCTCATTCAAGGATGCCTCCAGAGCCTTTAAGGCATCTCTTATCGGCTCTTCGAGACGGACCTCCTGCGGTAGCCCAGAGGGAGCAGGAACATCGGCAGCAGCAGAGCATTTATGTCACTTGGCAGGAACGGCATTGAGGTTTCTGCGATAAAAAGGGAGAGGTTAAATTGACCATAACACCAGGAAAACGAAAACTTGATGAATTGAAACTTACTAAGGCCTAAAGACGCTTTGAGGCATTCCTCCACTTGGAAAGTCTCGAGGGAAGCGGCAATGGCTTCTTCATCGGTGATGCCTGTTGGAAGAAAAGAAGGAAAAACGTTAGTCAAAGGCAATGAGGAGGATATAATACAATAAAGAAAATGCGACAAGTAGTTACCTGATTGCGCAAGCTTAGCTAGCCACGCGTCACGCTTTGCCAACCATGCTGAAGTTTCGAGAGCGGCCTCTAAGTCTGTATCATCCGGCGGCGGCATGACTAATCCCTCATTAGTCCCATATTCGCTCAGGCCCTCGGCATAGGGAGCGTGGGGTTCCTGACCGAATGCGACGTCAGCGGCGAAGAGCGACTTCTTTTTCTTCTTCTGCCCACCAACCCTTGTGGCACCAGGGATCGACTTGCGCTTGGCGGCCACCTTGGGGCGGCGGGTCCCGATGTCCGCACTCACGCTAGACTCCGGCGAGGCTACAACCACTGTCTCCACTGGAGCACAGGGCGCTGGAGGTGCATTGGCAATATCGGGGAGCGGCAATCCGTGCGGAGGACTTTGCGCACGCGATGGCCCGGCTCTAACATCTTTTAGAGGGGCAACTACCGGAGTCCTAGGCACCAAAGGAGCGTTGCGGTCGCTGCCTGGAGGCGCACCCTTACGGTCGACCAGTAGTCGCCTTTCCTCCTTTATAACGGCTCCTGTTGCATGATTGTACCATTATTTATATACGTTGAGGAGTCGTGGAGCGCAAGCCAGCGCACTGATAAAAAAATGAGAACCCGTATTCAGGCGCATGAAATGATGCAGCGCGTTCTCCATCCCTTCTTCAGTGGCAGCGGGTTCCAGTAGGAAAGTTTCCAAGGGTACCCCCTGATCGTAGCCCAGTTGCTGGGCGAAACGATGCGGGTTGTATCTCATAAAAATCGCCGCACCATTCTGCCTGAATACTAGGAAGCCCGGTCTAATGGAATATAAGTGAAGGGTCTCCCGGGCCGTCAAAATTGAGGCTCCATACTTGAAAGAATCTTGTAATGGCTGCATCGCAGTGGTAGACGCCTTTCCAATGGTCAACATCTTATCGACGAAATACATCCCGTCTCCAACGGTGTGGGGGCGAAGGAGTAAACCCCTGGCGTTCCGTGGCGAAGGAGTCACGATTGATGCGCCAATCAACAGTATGATACGAGGGAAACCGCACTTGTCGTAGAACGATAGCCTTTTATGCATGCCGAAGACTCCCGCCGTGTGTAGCTCGAGCCACGATACAAAGTAGTGCATCGGGAAGACCACGTGCAGTACCCCAGGCTCATTATCATTCGCTGCTCGACTGAGGCCATGATATAAGTGTGCCAAGCCGGCAATCCCATCGGCCACTTTTACCCCGATGGTCATCCGGTGGGCTGGGTAAAAGACAGAAGGCCGCATACGGTGAGAGTGTATTGGGATCGCAAACCCTCAGCCATAACCTAAGAAATCCTAGGAAAAAGGCCTCCTCGTCCATCCTAAGGGCTGCAATTTCTGCAAAAGACATGGTCGGGAAGTCCGGAAGAAAAAAACCCTTTTGGTCTATCTCCTTCGCCGGCAGGTTATTCAAACCTAGACTGAAAGGGTCATCCAAGGTAGCAAACTTGGCAGCTTTTGATGAGAGGACGCTTGGGCGAAGGAACCGAGCGATGAAATCCTCAAAGCTAACTCCGCGACTCCCATGTTCGATGAAGGGCCTCATAGATGTCCAACACTTTAATTAAGCTTGGGAATTGGTGTTGAACAGCATTCTCCGGTGTGAGCCCCCTTACAACCGGCTTAGCACCGAAGACATACTCGTCGGTCGGGAGCAACTCCTCATAATGTCCCCCTATGACCGGTAAACCGGATACCTCCGTGAACTCTTCCAGAGAGATTGACACTTCCCGATCCATAGCGAGGAAAGTGTGGGTAGGAATGTTCCACTACTCCAAAAAAGCCTTGAACCACCAGGTGGGGAGCGTGGGATACTGGAAGAGAGAGACGTAGACCGCAGTGGACAATCCCAACCTTATCAACTGCGACTTCTTCGTCGACAGAATATACCGGTCCCACGGCAGATAGCCGATCGGGTGGCGGGGGATCAGACCAATGTTATATGATTGCCCCCAGGGTCGCGCCTCCCCTTGACAGATACGGCGTCCTAGGATATCCAAAACCATAGGACGCTGGACCGGAATCGCATCCATAGCGGGATGAAGAAAGCCCTTCGAGGTCCAATCAACCATCTCCACGGCATACTGCACCGAGGGTGGGGTAGCATAGTGAATCGCCGTAATGGGTTCTGACGACACTGCGCACGTGAAGCTCCGTCGACCCATAATAATCTGATTATACCACGACCCCCCAAGGTGGAGACTCTTGTATTCCGGGTCGTGGTCCTTAATCATGGCTAGAACTTCGCGGTCCAAGGGCGCTTCAGGAAACCCTTCCTCCGAGCGAGTGAACGGGAATGAAGTATCAAGAGACATGGTTACTGCAAGGGAACAAAAAATGGCCGTTAGTGCTGCAATTCCAACGCTTGGAATTTAAAATTTTTGTAATGAACTGAATCTAAAATTGATTAAATTAAAATTAATCACACCACACTGCAGTGCAGTGGGTAGGGGACCAAATGGGGACCCACAAAATCAGGATAAAAGTGCCTCATTTAAAAAGACAGCCCCATCATTGGGTGAGACTGTCAGTTAAAGAAAAGATCCCCAAGAGAATATTCTCATCAGTGATGAATCCCTAGAGACAAGGAGAAAATCTCCTCTTTCAGAGCAAAACTCTATCACAGAATGACACTTGTCAAATTCTGGTCTCAAAGGAATAAAATTCCTTAAAAAGAGCTTAGCTCTGTAATGGTGATAAAAAAATCCATCAAAAGAAAATTTTAACTTTCAAAGAAATTAAAAATTAAAAATTTTGGGATCATGAAAATCCAAGAAAACTCTTAAGAGTTCATCATCAGGAGATCCAAAGATCTGTATTCTGTCAATGAGCAAAGCTCTGTTCATGGGTTAAGAAACCCTCAAACAAATTTGTGAGAGAAAAGCACTGTTTATGAAACCCCAATGGGGATCTCTTTAGATCAAAAGATCTGTGAGAGCAAAACTCTTTTGGTTAAGATTAATCTGAATTAATTTAATTTTACCTAAAAGTTTTCTAACTTTGGAAACGAGCAAAGCTCTGAAGTTCTGAAGCAAGAGCAAAGCTCTGGAAAATCAAAAATCTTGAAACGGTGAAGATTTTCTAAGGGACAGATGTCCTATTTATAGGGCGCTTGCGCCCCTTCAGCTCACCCGTTGATCCAACGGTCAGAAGCTTGCCACCGCTGCACTCACGTGCGCGCCACGTGAGCGCAACGGTGGTGGGGTTTCCCCCAATCAGAGCAAAGCTCTGTTGAAATTCAAAATTCAAATTTTGAAGCAACGCTTCAAATCCTGGGCGCAACGCGCCACGTGTCAGGCGCTGATACGTCAGCGCAGCGCCCAAGACAGCGCGCCCAATCAGAGCAAAGCTCTATTAAAAAACAAAAGGAAGCAACGTTTCAGTTGCGCAAGTATTGCGCTACGCGACACGTGTCAGCGCAAATACGCTAGCGTAGTTGCGCTGCGCTTTGCGCTGCGCGACACGTGTCAGCGCAGTTGCGCTGCGCGACACGTGTTAGCGCAGATGCGCTGCGCGCTGCTTGACACGTGTCATGCGCTGGGCTATTTGCGCCAAACAGAATTAAGATTTTAAAGAAATCTTTCTGTTCTTATTAAAAAAAGAAGATTTTCTTCTGTAAAACAGAAGCCCTTGGATCAAAGATCCAACGGTTGGGAAAATTCCCCAAATCACTCAGAGAAAGATCTCTTTAACAAATTTATGGGCACTATATAAAGGCCCCGAGACCTCAATTCAAGAAGGAGGAACATTTGGTGAGAAATCAAAATTTTCATGCAGAAAGAATTCTGAAGAAATTCCAAGAAGAAAGGTAAAAAAAAACCTTTATGAGAGAAGAATTTCTTCTGATAGATCATCGATCTAAGAACAAGATCAATGATCTATAATAAAAAACAAAATAAAAATAGTGCTTTGCACTTATGAACCATTGGTTCTCTGAGATCAAGAAAGAAATAAGACAATACTTGTTTTCTTGAATTTAAATTAGATCAAGAAATCAAACAGTGCTTTGCACTTCTTTTATGAACCATTAGTTCTGGAATCTAAAAGATTCTCAAGTTAATAGTGCTTTGTACTTGTAAATCTGCACTGTTGCGCTCTTTAGTTGGTGCAAGCCACCAGAGAGCGCAACGTGCCAGTATCTGAACTATTTGCGCTATGCGCTTTTGAAATAGAGCCTTGCTCTCTGAAACTGGCGCAACTCACCACAGCGCGCCACGTGTCAGCAGCGCAAGTGCAGCGCACTGGCGCAGCGCACTGCGCTTGCATGACACGTGTCATCACCGCAAGCGCTTGCGCTCTTTGATGGGCGCAAAGTGCCTGACAAATGCAATGCATTTCTTTTGCTAAAGGGCCAGGCCCAAATCAAAAAGACCTAGCAGGCCAAAATAAATTGCAAAGCAATAAAAGGGCAGAGCCTAAATAAAATTGATGCTCTGCATCATTTATAAATGAGCAGAGTCCAAAACAAATTGATGCTCTGCATCCTTTTTGGGCAAAGCCCTAGCACAAGTCTAATAGACCAAAAGAAAATAAAAATGTTGAATATTTTTCAACTGGACTTAGCCCAATCATGGCCGTAAGTCCTCAAATTAAATTGACTGAGCACAGCTGCTCTCTTAAATCAATTTACGACCGGTTCAAGGGTACATCTCCGAACTCCTCTGATACCTATCGTTGTAATTCCTCAACGACGTCAGAGAGGTGACGGGTCCCAACGACCACACATGAATATGGATTGCGGGGTCCTTAAACTCGTGGACCGAAATGTCCTTAAACTAATGTCGGACCGAAACGTCCTTCAACTAATATCGGACCGAAACGTCCTTAAACTAATGTTGGACCGAAACGTCCTTAAACTAATGATGGACCACCACGTCCCTAAACTGGCGATGGACCACCATGTCCCTAAACTTGAACATGGACCACCACGTCCCTAAACTGGAAAATGGACCACCACGTCCCTAAACTGGAATAATAGAGCCTCCAAATGCTCTTTTGCCAGATCTAAACGATCCCGTTTAAGTTGATCTTAGCCCCAAACACGGCTAATGTATCCTTAAACATTTAAATGGACTATAAAACTCCAAATCGACTTTGGTTCAAGAGTACATCTCTGAACTCCTCTGACACTTATCGTTGTAATCCTTCAACAACGTCAGAGAGGTGATGAGTCCTGACGGCCATATATTAAATGGATCACTACGTTAAGTTGATCTTAGTCTCAAACAGGACTAACGTATCCTTAACGAATGTTTAAGTTGATCTTAGTCTTAATACGGCTAACGTATCCTTAAACTAAAAATGCCAAACCCAAATCTAAGTAAATACGGATTTGGACTAATCCACGTCCTACGGGCGACGGCATTACTCAGTCTCCGTATACAATCCACGGGCAACCACAAACAAAACAAACATACACGACACGAAGTGAAATTCTGGAGAAGGAGAAAGTTGTTACCGTGATGCGGTAGCGTAATTAACTGCAGGGGCTTGCGTCTGTAGGGAAGAGCGTCCCCACAATAAAAAAAACCCTCAAGTGAGGGGGAATCTGACAAAGTCTGCTATATCGGTCGCATCCGTCTAAACCTCCGATACACAGTGCCATAAATCAACTTGGCATTTTCGGAGAGGTAGACGGATAAAACCATATAGCATCTGTCCTGAATCTCAGGCAAGACGTCTTCACGTCTCGGCCGCCGTTCGGAGGGGAATAGGGATTTCGCTCTGTTTCAATATTAGCGCTATCTTGAAAGGCATTCTCTTTACCATCGGAATCATTTATAACATGGCAGCCATGGAATTGCTCCCATTTCTTGGACCGAACGTATCCAAGGCCGGTCGTCTCCATTCTCCCGTTGGGCATCTTTCCCTGAGTCCCCGGAACGTCCCAAATCTTGTTATAGAACTGGGTTTGTCGAGCAGTCTGTTTGAATGGTACACCTTGGCATCTCAATAGCCTTTTCAGTCTCTCTGGGTAGTACCTGGGCAGTCGGATTGGTTGAAGCCTGTTGAGCGCAGGTTCGGCACCGTGCCATACTTCTTTCTCCACTTTAGTCTCCGTGGATTAATAGAAAAATGATCGCCTTTTCACCTCTTTGCTTAGGAAGGATGTAGAAGGTCTACAGCTCTTGCACGATGTACGTATTAAGTGCATCAAGTTCTTTGTAATGCCACTACGGAACTATGGTAATCTGTAAACTCTGGTCAGCACCAGCAAAGGTCTGCATTGGCGGGTCGATGGAGAACACTGTGTCGGTTTCGTCCTCAGAGTCACTGCCAAAGACCAAAATAGGAGCAGATGGTCTTGGCCTGTTGCCTTGGGGTTGTCCCGAGTAGACCACCTCTTCATCCTCCTCGGTATCGCTCCCAAATATCGGGATAGTGGCGATGGCTTTTTCTTTATTCTCCGGTTTGCGACATCTTTCCAAGTCTTCGAAGTCTGGTAAGAAGTACTTGACGTCTTCATATTTGCGGACTTCATTTACGGAGAATAGGTTCAACTCCCCTGTAACTGTGTACTCGAGGTCTTCCTTGAAGTACTTCATACACTGATATTGTGTAGAAGGGATGATATTGTACTCATGTAACCAAGGCCTGCCGAGCAAAGCGTTGTGGCAAGTCTTGGCGTCAATAACATGGAACTTGATGTCAGTGATGAGCAGCCCGAAGCGTAATGTCAGTATTATAGACCCAAGCGTTTGTGATGATTAGGAGTCAAAATCAGAGATTGTAATTTTATCCCGAGCCAAGTGCTGCACATTCATGCAAATCTCCTTCAACACTCTTACCTTGAGAAGGTTGACGGAGGACCCGTTGTCGACCAGGATCTTCCCTATCTTGATATCGTGACAGTACATGGTTACATACAGCGGACGGTTGTGCTCACACGTTCCGAGAAGGAGGTCTTTATCGCTGAAGGTGTTGTCAGCCGTGTAGACTTCTTCCATCTCGTCCTTCATCTTTTCTTTTGCAAGGAAGGCTTGAAACTGGTCGGGCTCTTGTAACGCCTTGATCAGGGAATCTCGTGCCTCTTTAGATAGGAGAAGGGCATCCAAAATACTCAATTGTGAGTGTATCTTCCTCAGATGTGCCAGGATATTGTAATCCACTTTATTCTTCTTGGGCTGGTCCTTGGCTGTGAGCTCTTCGGTGACTCTATCATCGAGGGCAATCTCCTCAGAGGCTTTTTCCTTCCCCTTGTCTTTCTTACCCGATCCTTAGTTCGAGGGTCCAGGATTCTCTTCAGGCAACGTACGGTTATGCAGCTAAATGTTCTCGCATTTCTCCACCTCTTCTTCTTTTCCAGAGATGGATTCCTTGAAGAGAGGGCCGATGGCCATTTCTTCTTCCGAATCTCTCCCGAAGGTATGAACTTGAGATTTTCTATTTGTTAGGATGGCATCAACCATTTGACAGTTACCGGCTATTCCTTTACGCTCATCTGTCGTGCTTCTCTGCTCCCGACGGGCTTTGCGCTTTATTCGCTTGGAGTGTCGTCGGTGGGCAACGTATCCCTGCCACCACTTCTTGAAGGCATTGCACTTTTCGGTAGGGTGCGTGAACCTTCGATGATACAAGCAGTATTTCGGATGTACATCCGGTTCATTGGGGCACGTACTCCCGGAAGTATTTTCTTTGAAAGGCGGCAGCTTCATTCCAACTGACAGGGCTTGGACGAATTGCTACCTTATCTTGATTCTGCTCTTGCTGGTGGCAAGGGCGCTTCAATCCGGTTGAGTTACTTTATGGCTTCTCATTACCGGAGCTTCTTTAGCCTGACACCGACGCTTGGCCTCTTCGTATATGGCCACTTCATGTTCTCGATCAGTTTTCCTCATTTGAAGAGCTTCACTCAGCAGCCTGTCGATCAGGTCGTCTGACGGTTCCAGGGATTTTGGCTCTGGTTCTGCCCCCAGTTTCTTTACGTCAGGAGTTTCTTTGCCATTTACCGACGAGTGAGAGATCATGTGGCAACTCGCCCCATAAACCTCAGGTTCTTCTGATGAGCCGTCTCCTTCATCAATGTCACTGTCTCCATTCTCAAGAATATGCTTAAGGAACTCTTCCAATGTGACCGGGGTCTGCGCCTTTTGGTTGTATTCCTCCAGTACGTCGATATATTTTGCAGAGCCGTACGATTGTCGTCAAGCTGCACGGGCTTCTTGGTCTTCTTCTTTTTCTTTGAATACTTCGAAAGTTCGGCCTGGAGGTTTTGCCCATTGTTACCAACTTTCGGTGTCGGGCGCGGTTTCAGTATCCCGTCAATAATCTCGGGTTTCAGCGGGCTTTTCCATTTGATGGCCGGACACGCTTGAAGATCGTTCAACATTCTTTTAGTTTTAGCCGAGAGGAAAACTTCCCACGGAGCTTCATCTATAAATGAGCATGATGCTCCCGGCGTATCCCCCTTTTAAGAGCGTGCAGCTGTGGCGGGTTTACCTTCCAGTTTTCGGACAGCGCGAACTTGCCCTTTTGGTACTGGTCTTCAACCCAGTTTTTGAAGACGTAGCAATATTCAATTGGGTGGCCCACTATTCGGTGGTAGGGGCAGTAATTGGGATTGTTGACGTCGCTCGGCTGCAGTGGGCTTCTCGGATCCGGCAGAGTGATGAGAATGTTGCACACCGCTAGTTCGAATAGTCTCCTCGTTTTATCCCGGGGGAATGAGTAAGGACGTCTCAACTTTTCTTCGAGGGATCTTGATTTGTTGTTTTGACGAGCTACCGGTTTTGGGTCACTCGGTTGTTGTTGAGCATTGGCGACGAAGTTCGCTTTCCTTTTGCCCTTTTCATTCCGAAGATTTGTCTTTGAAGGGGACGGCTTATGACCCCATCTGGTCCATTTGGGCCAGTTTGTCAATCAAGGTCTGGAAGGTAGTCGGCTTGAAGAACATCATAAAATGGGATATAGTTGCCTAGGGATCAGGGGTTCCCACGAACATGCCCACGGCAGACGCTTCTTCTATGCGTTGTTTGCATTTTGACCATAGGTTACGCCATCGAATTGCGTATTGAACCTAGATCTCTCCTGGCTTCACTCTGGCATTGATTAATGCCGTGATCGGGGTACGCTCACTTGCGCTCACAAACCATTGTGTGAATAATAATTCCATCTCCATGAATGTCTTGATAGAATCATTTGGGAGCTCAGAGTACCATTCAAATGGTGTCTCCGCCAAGCTGCCGACAAATTGGCGAAGCATAAGTTTTTTATTGCCCCCGGTATTACCGCACAAAGCCCTGAATTGAGCATCATGCAGGTGAGGATTGCTCGTCCCTTTATACACGTGGAACTTAGGAATCGTATATCCCGGCGGGTACTTAATTTGATCGTACCAGCCTGGATAAGGTCGCCCAGTTCTGACGACTTGACCAGCCGCTTCACTTACCTGATGATCTCGTATTTGTTGAGCTATGTTGTCATCAAGGGCAGCTTTAGAGATCGTCTCTTCTCCGGCTGCTGATAAAACCGGAGGAGGGTTCGATGTCTGTCCTCTGTCGTCTTCAATGATTATCGGCATATCTTCGGCTGGAGGTTCCAGCTGAATCATCATCCCGACCATGTCTTGGAATAGGAGCACCATCTGCCTCATATTAGTGGCTTGTTCAGCGGCCTCTTTATCCTTTCTTTCTAGTACCCTCCGTAGGAATTCCGTATCGGTCTCCTGATCTTGGCGCTGTTCGGACGATATTTCCGGGCTTTCTTTCTGTCCCGTAAGTGCGGCCATCTTTGTTAATATATCCTAGAGCTTTTTTTGTTGCTCGTGAGCCTTTGTCATAGACCGTGTAAGTTTTCGATGACCCACGGAAGTACGGCTTTCCTCTTTGCTGGAAGCCATGTACACCGTATGCACTACCATGCTCCCAGACTTGGGGCATTTAGGTTCATTGCCTCTAAAATTTGTTGCAGGCATGGGGATCTTCTCCGGCCTTCTCCTCTTGTGGGAGGTCGAAGTTGAGGAGGCCGTTGCAGCAGGCACCCATGCAGATGATACCTTCCGTGGTACGACGGAAGGATGGTCCTCCTCTTGCCAAGTATTCATTTTCTTCAGCCGACGAGAATAATCTTTGTTAATCACAGAATCTTGAACTCTCCATCATACCCTGTGGATCTTAGAGGACAATCGGTGAAGAGGCTGTTCCAGCTTCACCTGTGTCATAGTTTCGGCAGGCGGAGGAGACTTCTTCGGTATGGCAGTTGGAGAGTTTTTCACATCTTCCTGAGCAGTTCAAAGTTGTTCCCAGCTGGAACATCGGCATCAAATTCCACCAATGGAGCTGGTAGAGTAAGTACAGAGAGGGAACTGCCCTCAGCCTTCCTTACACGGCGCCAGTGGCGACATCGAGCATTTCGTGCAGATGGGGTCACCTCTGTTGTGGAGGCGGCCTCGTTATGTCCCCTGTTTTGATGAGAGGTTGCTGTTGGTGCCAGCCTGTCGAAGACTGACGTCCGCTGAGAGGGGATGGTCACTCTATCGAAGGCATACTTTTTGGCTGAGGAAGCATTTTTAACGACCTCGCCTGCAGCAGGAGTTGGAACGGCCAGTCTTGCGAAAACTGATCCTCTTGCGAAAACAGATCCTCTTGCAGGAGAGTTGGAACGGCCATTTGATTGTTTATAAATTTCCGATTGTGTGTATCAAATCAAATAGTCCCCGGCAACGGTGCCATTTGATTGTTTATAATTTTCCGATTGGATGTACAAGTATCAAATCAAATCAAATGATCCCCGGCAACAGCGCCATTTGATTGATCGTAAAATTCGAGACTGTGTAAGTAAATCAACTCAAATGATCCCTGATAATGGTTTCATTTGATTGTAATATTTTCTTGTTTGTGTAAATCGAATAAAGCGAATAAGTTTCTATGTGTCGGTAATATTGAATAAAATTCACAATCAAAGAATTATATTTGACCGCAATCAATTACGGTGTCGATTGTAGATCGTAAGCGAGTGCGGATCGTCCACAGGGATTGTGCGATTCGTTTTTATATTTAATTTGTTTGAATTGAAAATTTAATCGAGAAGAAAAGAAAACATGATTCAAGATTTTATCGATTGATTCAGGTGTCACTAATCTAATCAAGAATCAAAAAATGATAAACAATCGAGAATCGGATTTCGATGATATTTCCAACCAAAATGTCAAGAATCTACATGAGGCTCGTAGGAATCGATCGGATCTATAGACGTGATGTAATCTCAATATTTTGTGTTCTTGTCCTTCGAAGGATTGATACTAGATCGATGATGATCGACGAGAGTCAGGGTTTTCTTGATGAAACTAGGGTTTCATCATTTAACCCTTGTTCTTTCGTTGATATCATTCACATTCTAGCCTCTAGCAATTTCAAGAAACGATCGTAACTCCCCAATCTCGAGCGATATCAATCAAGAAAGTATCGCAACGAATTGGGTCGTCGATTCTTGAACTTGCTAGGGTTTACAAAACTCGTAGGATTCAAGAATCGATTTAAGATATGTTACATCATCATTCTATTGATCGTCTCGACTCCTCGACGAGCGGAGTATTACTCAAACATCACAACAAGAATTACAACTAGAAATTTAGATTGAATCATGATACAAGAATTTAAAGAAAACAAGATAAAAGAATATTACCTTTTATTTATATCAACAATTTGATTAAAGTCGCTCAAGAACTACAAGAGGAAGAACTAAATTGTCGACTTGGCTTCGCTCGGCTCCGTGAGTCGCGGGTCGGCTTGGACCACTTGCTCTGTTGAAGAACGGCTCGGCTCTTAAAAGGTTGCAAGGCTTCTTGCTTGATGGGGTACTCGGGATCTTGGCTTTTGATTGGAATTAGGGTTAGGGTTTCACACAAGTCCTCTCACTAGACTTGTGGAAGAAGATGAAGAAAGAGAGTGAATGGATCTAGATTGGCTACTAAAATGAACTAGTTAAGGATCAAGTCCATCATGTTTTACAAATGAGCCTAGGGTCTTATTTATAGATCACCCAAACCGTAAGCCTTGAGAAGTTCCCTCCAAAAGTTTGTTGAAACACTTCTAGAAGTAGTTAGTTAGGCTTAGCTTAAGGTTTAAGCTAGGGTTTGGGAGAAGTTTCTAGAATACAAGGCTAGTTTAGTGTTGATCCCAAAGCTTGCTGATCTGGCAGAAATATCTAGAGTCTTCTGGAAAATGTAGTGTCTTGCTGAAGTGTGGGCCCTGAGAGAAACATTATGCAGCAAAATTGGATGGCTGAAGTGGCAGGGCCGCCGCGGAACCGCGGCACAAGGCGGCTTAGGCCGCGGTTCCGCGGCCAAGTAGGCTCCTTGGGGCTGCATCTTTCTGGTGTTGTCTTGGGTTGATATTTGTAGCTTTATCTGATATGTTGAATTGTATTTTGCCTTTTGGATTGCTTCCAGAACTGAAATTATTGAGTTGGCGTCATGTTTGATCGATACCCTGTAAGAATTTGACTTTTCTTCTGGGTTTCCCTGCACAGATCTCAAAACAAGTGTTGCGCAATATAGGAATGATGCGATGCCATGAAATGTGGTCAATTTCCTTTATAGTGCCGGTTTTAGGGTCTAACACATGTAATCTGATATTTTGCGACAGTTTTGCTAATATGTGAAATATGAATGCCGAACACTTCTATATGAATGCAAATGATGAGGAAATTGCCGGCTAAAATATGCAATATTTTTGACTAATCAAATTCCCCCAAACTTAATTTCGATCGTCTCGAGGGAACTGTTTTATTAAAAAGAGAAGGAGAAAATAAAGAAAGAGAAAAACTAACTAGCACACTTTCGTAGGCAACACCATTGTACTGAGCATGTGCAACAAGCCTTTAAACCTCTAGGTGTCCCTAGTAGAAGGAGTGTTGTCTCCTGAGGGTTTTCAGCGGATTGCACCCACAAAATCCAATAATAAAAGAAAAGATCATGAATATTACATTTAAAGAAAAGAATCGTAAAAGAAAAGCCTTGAAAATTAGGGTTTCCAACTAAGCTAGCTTTTCGGTTGTCATGAGCCCTATCTTAATGGTCATGAAAAGATGTCAGAAATCACGTCCTCCCTCAATAAAACATCGTCTTATTCTTCATTCCTATCTTTATTCCAAACATCGATCATATAACCCTGCGTGTGTGTAAAGGACATCCTTACACCCGGAGAATTCAATTCAAGCTATCATACTCTTGCCCATCAGCCTCAGTACTTTTTAATTAATGAATATTTAGATGAGATTGCTCACACACTTTCATGCGACCGTTAATACTTCTTGAGGTACTAACCGACCGATTACTCCTATGCTTGCTTACTTGGTGTATTTTCCTCGTCTTGCACCACCTCAGGCATAGCAGTGACTCCCAGACCAGTTGGCCTTAGGGCACTAGGTGAAAAGGCACCCTCGCTATATATTTTTTATTGCCTTCGGTGATAACAAAACCATTGTCCATTTTTCTCACCACTTTATATATTTTTTATTCACTTTTTTTATATTTCCTTCATACATCGGCTTTAAGACAAGAGCATTTCAAGGTATCCTCTACTATCCCAGGCTTCAAGACGTGTGTAAGTGCGAATAGCAGGGTAGCAACGTTCAAAATGTTTGGCTTCCAAAATAGAAACTATTTTTCAGACTTATTTTTATCCTCAGATTAGTGACGTCTTTCATCTTACTAACCCTTGGGACAACGGCTCATAACTACTTATTACTAGTTCGTATAAGAAAACTTCTAATTTTCTTGGTTTTCTTAAATTTTTCTAATCTCATGGATGTAATTTTTCACTATCTAAACTTTTATTATCTTATTTATTTACAAAAAATGTAAATATTAAAATTATTTTTATACTTGAAAATTTTTAAATTTTTATAGGTTTTGAAATTTTTTCAATTTTTATAAGTTTTTTTTTTTTAAAATGTTTTGTGCTTATGCAAATGATATGCAAATGATGCAAAAATAAGCACAAATCTCCCCCAAACTTGTTTTCAACAGTGTCCTCACTGTTGCCAAACGCTATACCTATAAAACCTGTAAATCTGGGAGGAATTATTAGCGGGGGCAAAATATATAAGTGAAGAACTTCCCCCAAACTTACTTTTTTCACTCACCTTCATTCAAAAAATGATGCAGTGATATACAGGATATGAAGGTGAGACGGAGGAATTTTAATCCAAATAAACTGGCTCTTGTAAGAACAAGAGCTCCTCTGTGGGGTCAGTGGAAAAATACGGCTTTAATTTATGTCCATTCATTTTAAAAACGGTGCCGTTTTTAACATTTTCTACTTCTACTGCCTCGTACGGGTATACAGACCGCACAACAAAAGTTCCATTCCATCGAGATCGGAGCTTACCCGCGTGAAGGTGTAATCGTGAATCATAAAGAAGGACTTGTTGACCAGGTGAAAATATTTTCCTCAAAATGTTTTTATCGTGAAAAACCTTAGTCCTATTCTTTGTGATTACTGTGTTATCATAAGCTTCATCGCGGAGTTCGCTTAGCTCATTAAGTTGCAGCTTCCAAAAGTTGCAAGCAAGCTTTAGATCAAAATTTATTTCCTTAATGGCCCACAATGCTTTATGCTCTATCTCGACAGGTAAGTGACATGCTTTTCCAAACACTATCCTATATGGAGACATTCCTAGGTCGGTCTTATATGCAGTTCGGAATGTCCAAAGAGCATCCGTCAGTTTGGTCGACCAGTCTTTTCTATTTTTAGCAACAGTTTTCTCCAGGATAAGTTTGATTTGTCTGTTTGAGATTTCAGCCTGCCCGCTTGTTTAGGGATGATAGGGTATAGAAAGTCGGTGGTTGATTGAGTATTTCCGCATCAGAGTCTCGAAAGATCTGTTGCAGAAATGTGTCCCATTATCGCTAATGATAGCGCGCGGGTGTCCAAATCACGAGAAGATATTCTCTTTCAAGAACTTAATGACAACTTTCTTTTCATTAGTGAGACATGGAATGGCTTCTACCTACTTTGAGACATAATCAACCGCCAGCAGTATGTATAAATTCCCAAAGGAGTTGGGAAAAGGACCCATAAAATCTATGCCCCAAACATCGAATATTTCAACAATCAAGATGGGTTGCTGAGGCATTTCATTCCTTTGGGAGATTCTACCCGTATACTGACATTGTGTACAGATTTTGCAATAGTCAAATGCGTCCTTGAATAAGGTCGGCCAATAAAATCCACATTGCAAAACCTTCTCCGCTGTCTTTTTAGGACCAAAGTGACCCCCACAGGCCTGATCATGACAAAAAGAAAGAACACTCTTGAACTCTTCATTCGGGACACACCGGCGAATGATCTGATCAGGACAATATTTAAACAGATAGGGCTCATCCCAGTAATAGTGTTTTACTTGGGATAGAAAACGGTATTTGTCCTGTTTTGACCAATTGCTGGGTATCAGTCCCGTGGCATGATAGTTTACAATATCCCTGAACCATGGTTCATTGGATACGCTCAAGAGTTGTTCGTCAGGGAACGAATCATTGATCGGCAGGGTCACATGGGAAGAAGAGATGCGTGAAAGATAGTCTGCTACTACGTTTTCACATCCTTTCTTATCTTTGATAACAAGATCGAACTCTTGTAAAAGAAGGATCCCACGTATTAGTCGACCTTTTGCATCTTTCTTCGCCAGAAGATGTTTTAAGGCGAAATGGTCCGTGTACACGACTATAGGTGAGCCAATTAAGTAAGGCCTGAATTTTTCTAATGCAAATACAACCGCTAAAAGTTCTTTTTCTGTGGTTGTATAATTAATTTGCGCATCATTCAGGGTCTTACTTGCATAGTATATCACGTGTGGCATCTTTTCGATATGCTGTCCTAAGACTGCACCTACTGCAAAGTCAGATGCATCACGCATCAGCTCAAAGGGATAGTCCCAGTTTGGTGATGATAAAACGGGGGCTGAAGTGAGTGCGTGTTTAAGTGAGTCGAAAGCTGTCTCGCAATCCGAGTCAAAATGGAAGGTAGTATCCTTGGCCAGGAGAAGAGTTAAAGGTCTAGCAATTTTGCTAAAGTCCTTAATGAATCTCCTATAAAAGCCCGCATGGCCAAGGAAAGATCGAATATCTTTGACGCTTTTGGGATGAGGGAGGTTTTGAATGACATCTATCTTAGCTCTGTGAACCTCAATGCCTTTCTGTGAAATGACATGTCCAAGGACAATTCCTTCTTGGACCATGAAATGGCATTTTTCCCAGTTCAAAGTTAAGTTCTTCTCTTTGCAACGAGTAAGAACAGCGTCAAGATTCGCTAGGCAATCAAAAAAAGAGTCTCCAAAAATCGAGAAGTCGTCCATAAAGATCTCCAGAAAATTCTCTACCATATCAGAGAATATCCCCATCATACACCGCTGAAAGGTAGCGGGAGTATTGCATAACCCAAAGGGCATGCGACTGTAAGCAAAGGTACCTAAAGGACAAGTAAAAGTGGTTTTATCTTGATCCTTTTTGGCGATGGGGACCTGATTATACCCTGAGTATCCGTCCATAAAACAATAATACTCTCGTCCCGCTAAGCGTTCCAGCATTTGATCAATGAATGGTAGAGGAAAGTGGTCTTTCCTCGTGGCAGCATTGAGTTTTCTATAATCGATACATACACGCCACCCAGTTTAGGCGCGTGTCTGAATCAACTCATTCGCCTTATTGGTTATAACAGTGATGCCGGATTTCTTAGGAACGACATGTATAGGACCTACCCATTGGCTATCGGAGATGGGGTATATAGTACCATTATCTAGGCATTTGAATATCTCTTTCATTACCGCTTCCTTCATGACGGGATTCAACCGTCTCTGAGGTTCTCGGGTTGGTCTGGCATCATCCATCACATGTATATGATGTTCAACTATCAAGGGACTAATCCCTTTGATGTCCGCCATATTCCAACCAAACACTTCTTTGTTAGATCTCAATACCGATAAAAGTGCTTTCTCTTGCTCTAATGCTAGAGAAGCGGATATTATAACCGGTAAAGACTCCTTCTCACCTAAATAAGCATATTTCAGATGAGACGGTAAAATTTTGAGATCTAATTCAGGCGGAGAAATGATAGAAGGAGGGATTATTGAGTGATTTTTGGATTTACAAAGAAGCTCAGAGCCTGTGAAAGATACAGACTCGGGTGGAGAAAAGTCAGAAGTGCAGGACTCAAGTGTAGGTAAAGTGTCCTCACTAAGATCTTGTGTAAAGTCAAACAGAGATGTGGTAATGTCATCGAGATCAGTAAAGCAAAGTTCCTCAGCTCTACAACTATCGGGAGCGATCTCATGGACAGAGCACACATCTAAAATATGAGCAGAGGGTTCTGATGGCTGACTTCCAACTTTATAGATATTTAGTTCAATGGTCATATTTCCAAATGATAAGTTCATTGAACCATTTCTACAGTTTATAACAGCGTTGGAAGTGGCAAGGAAAGGACGACCCAGAATCACCGGAATTTGGCCCCGGGGGTTTGCTACAGGATGTGTGTCGAGCACAATGAAGTCTACAGGGAAAACAAATTCCCCGACCTTTATCAACACATCCTCTAATTCACCCCTTGGTTTGGTGATAGATCGGTCTGCCATCTGGAGAGTGCAGTGAGCAGGTTTCAGCTCTCCAATCCCTAATTGCTCATAGACAGAATAAGGGAGTAGGTTAACACTTGCGCCAAGGTCTAAAAGAGCACGATTTATGTTTTTACCCCCAATAGAAATCGATATTGTAGGACATCCTGGGTCCTTTCGTTTCTTTGGTAGCTGTGGGATAAAAGCAGTGCTGATATTATTAGCCATGAAGACCTTCTTTGGCACTTTGGTCTTCCTCTTCCTAGTGCACAAGTCCTTAAGAATTTTCGCATAAGCGGGGACTTGTTGAATTGCATTTAGGAGAGGGATATTTATGTTAACCTGTTTGAACATTTCCATAATTTTCTCCATATGAGGACTCGTTCTATTACCCCTTAACCGATTCGGGTAAGGAGCTTTCACAATAAGCGCAGGGTCCATCACAGGAGAAGGAAGAGGGGGTAGACGAGGTCCCAAAAGAGGTGTGGGGACCGTCTGTGGAGAACTATAAGGGTTGGGTTGAGGTGTTGAGCCTAATGGGAAATGGAGAATAGGCTCGCGAGAAGATGGTGTGGTTGAAGAAGAAGGATCATAAGGAGAAGTGTGTGTGTGTGGAAAGGTCTCAGCCGGGGTGTTGATATGATTTTCAATATCATCAATACCTTCCCCGACATGATTATTCAGCACTCTTCCCGATCTCAACGTTGTGATGGCATTTACATTGTAATGCCCAGGATTCTGTAGGGGTTGAGAGGGAAGTTTCCCTTTTTCTCTCGCACTCATTTCGGCTTTAAGACGTGCGATTTCAGCTTCCATTGATCTGATACTCTCAGCTTAGGACGCTGAGTTTTTCTTTATCTCACTGACGGAAGATCTAACCTCAGTCGAAACCTCTATGAAATTTGATAAAAGTGATTTCATGGTTTGAGTGAATTGAGAGAATTCGTCAGAACAGGTCATAGGATTAGACTGTGCAGGATTGTTGACCTGATTTTGGAAATTTTGTGACTGATAGGGGTGCTGGGTGAGTTGAAGGGGTTGCTGTTGTGGTGGAGGAAGAGCCCTATGAAAATTATTTGTGTTTGGAACCGTGTTTTGAGATTGGTTTTGGTTCCAAGCGAAATTCGGGTGATTCCTCCAACCCTGATTGTACGTGGAAGAATATGGATCATTTCTAGGTCTTTGAAATGCGGCATTAGAATGCTCGTGACCTTGAAACGCAGAGTTTAATGTACATTCTTCCGTTAAATGAGACAGATCAGAACAACACCCACAAACAGTTTTGGGGAGCGACACTGGGTTTAGGGAGGCTGCTGCAAATTTGTGTTCCATAGCGTCGAGCTTCTTTTGCATTGCTGCCATCTCAGCTCGAACACCTATGGACACATCTATTTGGTGTACGCCACCCCTATTCAATGGTTGGGTTCCACTCTCCCACTGTAGTGATTTTTCAGCGAACTCTTCTAAATACTTCCAAGCTTCCCCATCATCCTTAGTCATAAAAGTACCTTGACACATGTTTTCAAGGCTCTGTTTAGTGTTTGGGTTAATGCCCTCATAAATGATTCGGCAAAGCTCCCATCTCGGGATGCCGTGATGAGGACACTGAACCAAAAGATCCTTGAAACGTTCAAAGCATTTAGAGAATGGTTCAGTAGGGTGCTGGGCAAATTGATTCAGTTCGCTACGGATTCGAGCTGTCTTTTGGATTGGGTAAAATTTCTTAAGGAATGCAGCGACGAATTCTTCCCAATTCGTAATAGAGTGTGCGGTAGTGTTATATAGCCACTTCTCGGTTATATCGCACAATGTAAATGGAAGAAGTCGTAGACGCATAGCATCCACTGAAAGTTGTGACGTACCCATCATTGCGCATACGTTTTCAAATTTGGTAATGAAAACGTAAGCGTCTTCAGTCTCGAGTCCGTGAAATTTGGGTAAAAGGTTGATGTACTGGGGCTTAATCTCAAAGTTATCCCTATTGGCTGGTGGTGTGGATAAGCAGGTCGAAAGAGGACCTCGAAGTGGATAGCACCTTTCCTGGAGAGAGATGCGGGGTGGATTCTACGCACCAACGGACGGCGGCAGATTAGGGTTAAAGAAGTTTGATGGAGTCGGCTCCATCGGTGTGAGTGTGGTAGTGGGTAAAGGAAAGGTAAATGGAGAAATATCGACTTCGGATTCGATAAAAGGTACGCGGACTAAACGGCTACTAGAATCCCGTGTCCAGCCTATCTTGTACTAAAAAGGGTTAGTACAAGTGGCAGCGTTAGCTTATAATTAGAGGTAAATGAATGAATGCGGTGTTTGCTTTGAAAAAGAGACGGATTTTTGAAAAAATGACGCGATACAACAAATGCAGCACACAAACCCTAGAATCTAGTGGTCACCTAGGTCCGGCTCTAGACCGCTCCTAACTGCCAAAAGACAAGTCGCAGGATAGAATCATCCAGTGCCTCTTTGTTTCCCTGTGGCCAGGTAAGTGCCAGGTAAGTGGGAAGGTACTCCACTACGTAAGTAGTGGGCCTAATTAATAACCACTAGCCTTCGACCCACTTTCCTAGGCACCACAAGAAAACGCGGATAAGCAATGAATTGCCCACGGCCTTCTCTTGTCCTAAGTGAGCGCGACGGTCCTTAGAGTCATCTCTAGATTTCTTTTAGTTAATGTGGGTCAATGCGGATGCAAGTTTAGAGTTTTTCGGGGCCTAGGAAGGGTAATGAAATCCCCACCTAATTTGGATTTGGCCGTGCCCCTTAATATCCGTATTTAGAACGCAAACAACCAAGAAACAAAAACATGCACAAATTTAGTTTTGCAATTTGCGAGCTGCGATTATTTGCAAAGAATCCTGCAGAAATTTGTTAGTTGGAGCTAAAAAGAGGAGAGAGGAGAAGGTAAGAAATTACCTGAAGCAAAATTGCACAGAGATCCCTCAAACTAGCCGCGGTTCCGCCGCAATAGGGGGCTCCCACCGCGCATCCGCGGTCTACTGTTCAGATCTCTTCACCAAAATTTTTCAGAGAGGCTCTGTAGACTCCCTCTGCTCTCTGGTATATTCCAAAAAAATTTTTCCAATTTCCAGCAAGCTCCAGATCTCCTTGCAATGAAACACAACAAATTGTTTAGGGTTTGCACGAATTTTGATCTCAAAATAACGATGGAATAAATCTTTCAAATCAAACTTTAATATGAAAAGAATTAGCGCGTACTCCCCGGCAACGGCGCCATTTGATTGTTTATAAATTTTCGATTGTGTGTATCAAATCAAATAGTCCCCGGCAACGGCGCCATTTGATTGTTTATAATTTTCCGATTGGATGTAAAAGTATCAAATCAAATCAAATGATCCCCGGCAACGGCGCCATTTGATTGATCGTAAAATTCGAGACTGTGTAAGTAAATCAACTCAAATGATCCCTGATAACGGTTTTATTTGATTGTAATATTTTCTTGTTTGTGTAAATCGAATAAAGCGAATAAGTTTCTATGTGTCGGTAATATTGAATAAAATTCACAATCAAAGAATTATATTTGACCGCAATCAATTACGGTGTCGATTGTAGATCGTAAGCGAGTGCGGATCGTCCACAGGGATTGTGCGATTCGTTTTTATATTTAATTTGTTTGAATTGAAAAGTTAATCGAAAAGAAAAGAAAACATGATTCAAGATTTTATCGATTGATTCAGGTGTCACCAATCTAATCAAGAATCAAGAAATGATAAACAATCGAGAATCGGGTTTCGATGATATTTCCAACCAAAATGTCAAGAATCTAAATGAGGCTCGTAAGAATCGATCGGATCTATAGACGTGATGTAATCTCAAAATTTCGTGTACTTGTCCTTCGAAGGATTGATACTAGATCGATGATGATCGACGAGAGTTAGGGTTTTCTTGATGAAACTAGGGTTTCATCATTTAACCCTTGTTCTTTTGTTGATATCATTCACATTCTAGCCTCTATCAATTTCAAGAAACGATCGTAACTCCCCAATCTCGAGCGATATCAATCAAGAAAGTATCGCAACGAATTGGGTCGTCGATTCTTGAACTTGCTAGGGTTTATAAAACTCGTAGTATTCAAGAATCGATTTAAGATATGTTACATCATCATTCTATTAATCGTCTCGACTCCTCGACGAGCGGAGTATTACTCAAACATCACAACAAGAATTACAACTGGAAATTTAGATTGAATCATGATGCAAGAATTTAAAGAAAACAAGATAAAAGAATATCACCTTTTATTTATATCAACAATTTGATTACAGTCGCTCAAGAACTACAAGAGGAAGAACTAAATTGTCGACTTGGCTTCGCTCGGCTCCGTGAGTCGCGCGTCGGCTTGGACCGCTTGCTCTGTTGAAGAACGGCTCGGCTCCTAAAAGGTTGCAAGGCTTCTTGCTTGATGGGGTACTCGGGATCTTGGCTTTTGATTGGAATTAGGGTTAGGGTTTCACACAAGTCCTCTCACTAGACTTGTGGAAGAAGATGAAGAAAGAGAGTGAATGGATCTAGATTGGCTACTAAAATGAACTAGTCAAGGATCAAGTCCATCATGTTTTACAAATGTGCCTAGGGTCTTATTTATAGATCACCCAAACCCTAAGCCTTGAGAAGTTCTCTCCAAAAGTTTGTTGAAAGACTTCTAGAAGTAGTTAGTAAGGCTTAGCTTAGGGTTTAAGCAAGGGTTTAGGGAGAAGTTTCTAGAATACAAGGCTAGTTTAGTGTTGATCCTAAAGCTTGCTGATCTGGCAGAAATATCTAGAGTCTTCTGGAAAATGTAGTGTCTTGCTGAAGTGTGGGCCCTGAGAGAAACATTATGCAGCAAAATTGGATGGCTGAAGTGGCAAGGCCGCCGCGGAACCGCGGCACAAGGCGGCTTAGGCCGCGGTTCCGCGGCCAAGTAGGCTCCTTGGGGCTGCACTTTCTGGTGTTGTCTTGGGTTGATATTTGTAGTTTTATCTGATATGTTGAATTGTATTTTGCCTTTTGGATTGCTTCCAGAACTGAAATTATTGAGTTGGCGTCATGTTTGATCTCTACCCTGTAAGAATTTGACTTTTCTTCTGGGTTTCCCTGCACAGATCTCAAAACAAGTGTTGCACAATATAGGGATGATGCGATGCCATGAAATGTGGTCAATTTCCTTTATAGTGCCGGTTTTAGGGTCTAACACATGTAATCTGATATTTTCCGACAGTTTTGCTAATATGTGAAATATGAATGTCGAACACTTCTATATGAATGCAAATGATGAGGAAATTGCCGGTTAAAATATGCAATATTTTCGACTAATCAA
Organism: Agapanthus africanus; assembly: GCA_030015575.1. Taxonomy (NCBI): domain Eukaryota; kingdom Viridiplantae; phylum Streptophyta; class Magnoliopsida; order Asparagales; family Amaryllidaceae; genus Agapanthus; species Agapanthus africanus. The sequence continues at coordinate 684,997,026 of JASDDO010000031.1, read as the reverse complement.
ATTCCCTCAAACTTAATTTCGATTGTCTCGAGCGAACTGTTTTATTAAAAAGAGAAGGAGAAAATAAAGAAAGAGAAAAACTAACTAGCACACTTTCGTAGGCAACACGATTGCACTGAGCATGTGCAACAAGCCTTTAAACCTCTAGGTGTCCCTAGTAGGAGGAGTGTTGTCTCATGAGGGTTTTCAGCGGATTGCACCCACAAAATCCAATAATCCCCGGCGCCATTTGATTGTTCTATAATTTTCCGATTGGATGTAAAAGTATCAATTCAAATCAAATGAGTCCCGGCAACGGAACCATTTGATTGATCGTAAAATTTTCGAGACTGTGTAAGTAAATCAACTCAAATGATCCCTGATAACGGTTTCATTTGATTGTAATATTTTCTCGTTTGTGTAAATCGAATAAAGCGAATAAGTTTCTATGTGTCGGTAATATTGAATAAAATTCACAATTAAAGAATTATATTTGACCGCAATCAATTACAGTGTCGATTGTAGATCGTAAGCGAGTGCGGATCGTCCACAGGGATTGTGCGATTCGTTTTTATATTTAATTTGTTTGAATTGAAAAGTTAATCGAAAAGAAAAGAAAACATGATTCAAGATTTTATCGATTGATTCAGGTGTCACTAATCTAATCAAGAATCAAGAAATGATAAACAATCGAGAATCGGGTTTCAATGATATTTCCAACCAAAATGTCAAGAATCTAAATGAGGCTCGTAGGAATCGATCGGATCTATAGACGTGATGTAATCTCAAGATTTCATGTTCTTGTCCTTCGAAGGATTGATACTAGATCGATGATGATCGACGAGAGTTAGGGTTTTCTTGATGAAACTAGGGTTTCATCATTTAACCCTTGTTCTTTCGTTGATATCATTCACATTCTAGCCTCTAGCAATTTCAAGAAACGATCGTAACTCCCCAATCTCGAGCGATATCAATCAAGAATGCATCGCAACGAATTGGGTTGTCGATTCTTGAACTTGCTAGTGTTTACAAAACTCGTAGGACTCAAGAATCTATTTAAGATATGTTATATCATCATTCTATTGATCGTCTCAACTCCTCGACGAGCGGAGTATTACTCAAACATCACAACAAGAATTACAACTAGAAATTTAGATTGAATCATGATGCAAGAATTTAAAGAAAACAAGATAAAAGAATATCACATTTTATTTATATCAACAATTTGATTATAGTCGCTCAAGAACTACAAGAGGAAGAACTAAATTGTCGACTTGGCTTCGCTCGGCTCCGTGAGTCGCGGGTCGGCTTGGACCACTTGCTCTGTTGAAGATCGGCTCGGCTCATAAAAGGTTGCAAGGCTTCTTGCTTGATGGGGTACTCGGGATCTTGGCTTTTGATTGGAATTAGGGTTAGGGTTTCACACAAGTCCTCTCACTAGACTTGTGGAAGAAGATAATGAAGAAAGAGAGTGAATGGATCTAGATTGGCTACTAAAATGAACTAGTCAAGGATCAAGTCAATAATCTTTTACAAATGAGCCTAGGGTCTTATTTATAGATCACCCAAACCCTAAGCCTTGAGAAGTTCCCTCCAAAAGTTTGTTGAAAGACTTCTAGAAATAGTTAGTTAGGCTTAGCTTAGGGTTTAAGCTAGGGTTTAGGGAGAAGTTTCTAGAATGTAAGGCTAGTTTAGTGTTGATCCCAAAGCTTGCTGTTCTGGCAGAAGTCTCTGGAGTCTTCTGGAATTTGCATAGGTTTTCTGAAGTGTGGAAGATGTGGGAAGCATTGTGCACTGAAATTGGAGGGCTGATGTGGCAAGGTAGCCGCGGAACCGAGGCCTAAGCCGGCTTGCGCCGCGGTTCCGCGGCCAAGTTGTGGCTTCATGGCTTCAAACTTCCTGTGTTGTCTTCTTATGTATTTTGATGTATTTTTTGACATGTTAAATCTCTGAATGCTTCTTAGAACAATACCAGATTCCAAAACTATGAGTTGGCGTATCTTTTAGCAGTGTAAATTCGAGCAAGCTTCTGATTTTCCTGCAAGGACTTCGAAACACGGGTTGCAATATATAGAAATGATGCCATGCTATGGAATGCAGTCAATTTCCTTATAAATGCCGGTTTTAGAGTCTAACACATGCAATCTGATATTTTGCGACTGTTTTTCTAATATGTGAAATATGATTGCCGATCACTTCTATATGAATGCAAATGATGAGGAAATTGCCGTGTTAAAAATACAATATTTTCGACTAATCAAGCCCCTTTGACGACTTCGTCTGTCGGAACAGGAATGGCTATCTGCTTCGGGATAACCCTTCCAGGTATTGCGAACCTCTTTGCGGGCCCACTTGAGATTAGGCTTAGCCTGTTAAAGACTGAGGCGTTGGAATTGGACGACCCGTTGAGAGGGGGCACAGTGGTTGCAAGCCGATCGAAGACCGACTTCTTCGGAGCCTCATGGGATGTCACTGAAGCATTGAAGCTCATTGGCGGGAGCATAGTTGTCATGCCCCACCCCCAATACAGAGAGTATTGTCCGTTCTGGCCGAAGCCGCACGGTTTTGTCCTTTGGGGTGAACCGGACCCGACCAGGGGCCACTTCCCAGGAGGTCACCCATCCCGGAACTTCCCTGGCTCGAGCACGCTTAACTACGGGGTTCTCAAACTCCTATAGTGCCAGTTCACTTAAAAGGCGTCTCTGTATTGAGAAGTGGTATCGTTCCATTTATAGTACAGATCTGCCCTCTTTCGGAATGTATTCCGAAGAGTCCCCATTGTTCTACAGTGGGTCCTGATCAGTCGAAAATACTGCATATTTTAACCGGCAATTTCCTTGTCATCTGCATATATATAGGAGAGTACGGTATTCATAATTCACATATTAGCTAATTGGTCGCAAAATATCAAATTACATGTATTCGACCTTAAAACCGGAAATTCTAGGGAAATTAACGGCAGTGCATTACATAGCATATTTTCTATATCTTGCAACCCCTATTTTGAAGTCTATGCAGGAAAAGAGATACTTGCTCGATCAATTCATTGCTCGACCATTACAATTGCTCGTAAACTCATTGAAAGCAAATCTGGTATCAACACAAAAGGGCAACTGCAATTCTAAACATTAAAGAATAACCTAAACAGTAGTAGAAAGCCACAGCAGAAAGCACAGTTCCCAAGGCCACCATTGCGCGGCGGAAGCGCGGCCCAAAGCTACCTCACGCGGCGGATCCGCGGCTGAACCAGGGAATCAACTTCTCAAACTTCATCACAACTCCAGTGCTAGTACCTGCAGCTCAAAAATGCATACAAAAGTCCAGAAGAGTCCAGACACTTCCACCAGATCAGCAAATTCCCAAACTACCCTAATCTTTCTAGAACTTTCCTAAACCCTTGCTTAAATCCTAAGCTAAACCTCAACAAACTTTGGGAGGGAAAGTCTAATTCAAACCTAAACCTAGTTCTATAAATAGGACCCTAGGCTCTCTCATTTCTCATCTTAGAAACTTAGAAATCTTGGGAAAAATCTTGATTCAATCTTGAGAGTGATAGATTCAACCCATTTTTAGTTTAGCCATTCTCTTTCTCCATCTTCTTCTTCCTCAAGATTAGTGAGAAATCTTGTAGGAAACCCTAACCCTAATTCCACTCCAAATCCAACATCTTGAGTACCAAATCAAGCGAGAAATCTTCAACCTTTTAGGAGCAGAGCCGATCTTCAATCGGGCAAGTGATCCAAGCCGATCCGCGATCCACGGAGACGAGCGAAGCCAAGTCGACGATCAAGTTCCTCCTCTTGTAGTTCTTGAGTGATTGTAACGGAATTGTTGATATAAATAAAAGGTGAAATTCGTTAATCTTGCTTTCTTTTAAAATTCCGCATCATGTTATCTTTACTGTTCTTGAATATTGTCTATGTGGTGATGCGCGAGTAAAACTCCGCTCGTTAAGGAGTCGAGAAGATCTTTAGTATGATGATGTAGCAAATTTGTAATCAATTCTTGAATCCCACGAGATTGTAAACCCTAGCAAGTTCAAGAATCGACAACCCAATTCGATGCGATGCTTTCTTGATCAACATCGCTCGAGATTGGGGTGATCCGATCGATTCTTGAAATTACTAGAGGCTAGAATATCAATGGTATCCTCGAAAGAGCAAGGGTTAAGAGATGAAACTTTAATTTCATCAAGAAAACCCTAATTCTCGTCGATAACCATTGATCTAGCATCAATTCTTCGAAGGACAAGAATATGAAATATTGTAGACTACAACACATATAAAGATCCTATCGATTCCTACGAGCCTCTTTATCAGTCTGGATTGTCGTTTGGAAAATTCCATTGAAACCGATTCTTGTTGTTTATAGTTCTTGATTCTTTAGAAAAGATTAGTGACACACGAATACAAATCAATCAATTGAATCGTGTTTTCTCTTATTGTTGCTTAACATTTCATTTCAAACAAATAAAGGTACAAACGAATCTCGAGATCCCTGAGGACGATCCGCACTCATTCATTAACTTCAACTGACACCGTTGTTTGATTGCGGTCAAATATTTTTTGGTTGTGATTTCTTTACTATTTGATTCGATAAACACATCCACGAAAATCATCAAATCAAAATGGCGCCGTTGCCGGGGATCGCGCGTTAATTCGTTTACATTTTTATAGTTTGAAGTGAAAGAATTATTACGTTTCATTTCTTGAATTCAAAATTCGTACAAACTCTTATACGTGTGTTGTGAATTGATTGCAAGGTGATCTGGAGCAATCTGAGCTGTGGAAAAATTATTTGGGATATACCAGAGAGCTGGAGATAGCAATATCAAGCAGCTGAAGAAAAATTGTACAGTGAACCCACCAACAAGCCGCGGAAGGGCGGCACAAAGAGGCTTTGTGCGGCGGAAGCGCCGCAGTCTTGGATGATCTCTGTACCATCTTTCTTCAGGTGATTTCTGTCTCTCTCCTCTCTCCCTTTTTAGCTCCAACTAATCCTTTCTGCAGGATTCTTTGCAAACAATAGCTGCGCCGCAAAAGCAAATTAAAATTGTGCGTGATTTTGTTTTCTTGGTTGTTTTGCATTGCTAATACGGAAAATTAAGGGGCACGGCCAAATCCAAATTAGGTGGGGATTTCATTACCCTTCCTAGGCCCCGAAAACCACCAAACTTGCATCCGCATTTACCCCCATTAACTAAAAGAAATCTAGAGATGACTCTAAGGACTGTCGCGCTCATTTAGGACAAGAGAGGGCCGTGGGTAATTCATTGCTTATCCGCGTTTTTCTGTGGTGCCTAAGGCGAGTGTGTCTAAGGCTAGTGGTTATTAATTAGGTCCACTGTAGTGGTGGTTCCTTCCCACTTACCTGGCACTCATCCGGCCACAGGGGGACAAAGAGGCAGTGGAGGATTGATCCTGCGACTTGTCTTTTGACAGTTAGGAGCGGTCTAGAGCCGGACCTAGGTGACCATTAGATTCTAGGGTTTGTGTTGCTGCATTTGGTTGTCGCATCATTTTTTTTTTAAAAAAAAAAATCCGTCTCTTTTCAAAAGCAAACACCGCATTCATTTTACCCCTAATTATAAGCCAACGCTGCCACTTGTACTAACCCTTTTTAGTACAAGATAGGCTGGACACGGGATTCTAGTGCCCGTTTAGTCCGCGTACCTTTTATCGACTCTGAAGTCGATAATTCTCCATTTACCTTTTCTTTACCTACTACCATACCCACACCGATGGATCCGAATCCATCAAACTTCTTTAACCCCAATCTGCCACCGTCCGTTGGTGCGCAGAATCCTCCACACATTTCTCTTCAGGAAAGATGTTATCCACTTAGAGGTCCACTTTCAACCTGCTTATCCACACCACCAGCGAACGGGGATAATTTTGAAATAAAGCCCCAGTATATCAACCTTCTACCTAAGTATCACGGACTCGAGACCGAGGACGCTTACGTTTTCATTACCAAATTTGAAAACGTATGCGCTATGATGGGTACGTCTCAACTTTCTGTGGATGCGATGCGTCTACGACTTCTTCCTTTTACCTTGTGCGATATAGCCGAGAAGTGGCTATATAACACAACCGCACACTCCATCACTAATTGGGAAGAATTCGTCGCAGCATTCCTAAAGAAATTTTACCCAGTCCAACGAACGGCTCGAATTCGTAGTGAATTGAACCAATTTGCCCAGCTCCCTACCGAACCATTTTCAAAGTACTTTGAACGTTTCAAGGATTTAATGGTTCAATGTCCTCATCACGGCATCCCGAGATGGGAGCTTTGCCGAATCATCTATGAGGGCAGTAACCCTAGCACGAAACAAAGCCTTGAAAATATGTGTCAGGGTACATTTATGACTAAAGACGATGGGGAAGCCTGGCGATACTTAGAAGAATTCGCTGAAAAATCACTGATTTGGGAGAGTGGAACCCAACCATTGAATAGGGGTGGCGTACACCAAGTAGATGTGTCCATAGGTGTTCGAGCTGAAATGGCAGCAATGCAAAAGAAGCTCGACGCTATGGAACACAAATTTGCAACAGCCTCCCTAAACCCGGTATCACTCCCCAAAACTATTTGTGGGTGCTGTTCTGATCCGTCACATTTAACGGAAGAATGTCCTTTAAACTCGGCGTTTCAAGGTCACGAGCATTCTAATGCCGCATTTCAACGACCTCGAAACGATCCATATTCTTCCACGTACAATCAGGGTTGGAGGAACCACCCGAATTTTGCTTGGAACCAAAATCAATCTCAAAACACGGTTCCAAACACAAATAACTTTCAAAGGGCTCTTCCTCCACCACAACAGCAACCCCTTCAACTCACTCAGCACCCCTACCAGTCACAAAATTTCCAAAACCAGGGCAACACTCATGCACAGTCTAATCCTATGCAGTCCTGTTCTGACGATTTCTCTCAATTTACTCAAACCATGAAATCACTTTTATCCAATTTCATGGAGGTTTCAACTGAGGTTAGATCTTCCGTCAGTGAAATAAAGAAAAACTCAGCGTCACAAGCTGAGAGTATTAGAACGATGGAAGCTGAAATCGCACGCCTCAAAGCTGAAATGAGTGCGAGAGAAAAAGGGAAACTTCCCTCTCAACCCCTACAGAATCCTGGGCATTACAATGTAAATGCCATTACCACGTTGAGATCGGGAAGAGTGCTGAATAATAATGTCGGGGAAGATATTGATAATACTGAAAATCATGTCAAAACCCCGGCTGAGACCTTTCCACATACACACACTTCTCCTTCTGATCCTTCTTCTTCTACCAAACCACCTTCGCACGAGCCTATTCTCCAGTTCCCTTTAGGCTCAACACCTTCACCCAACCCTTATAGTTCTCCACAGACGGTCCCCACACCTCTTTTGGGATCTCGTCTACCCCCCTTTCCTTCTCCTATGATGGACCCCGCGCTTATTGCGAAAGCACCTTACCCGAACCGGCTAAGGGCTAACAGAACAAGTCCTCATATGGAGAAAATTTTAGAAATGTTCAAACAGGTTAACATCAATATCCCTCTCCTAAATGCGATTCAACAAGTCCCCGCTTATGCGAAAATTCTAAAGGACTTGTGCACTAGGAAGAGGAAGACTCAGGTGCCGAAGAAGATCTTTATGGCTAATAATATCAGCACTGCTTTTATTCCCCAGCTACCAAAGAAACGAAAGGACCCAGGATGTCCTACAATATCGATTTCGATTGGGGGTAAAAACATAAATCGTGCTCTTTTAGACCTTGGCGCGAGTGTTAACCTGTTACCTTATTCTGTCTATGAGCAACTAGGAATTGGAGAGCTGAAACCTGCTCATTGTACTCTCCAGATGGCGGACCGATCTATCACCAAACCAAGGGGTGAATTAGAGGATGTGTTAATAAAGGTCGGGGAATTTGTTTTCCCTGTAGACTTCATTGTGCTCGACACACATCCTGTAGCAAACCCCCGGGGCCAAATTCCGGTGATTTTAGGTCGTCCTTTCCTTGCCACTTCCAACGCTGTTATAAATTGTAGAAATGGTTCAATGAATTTATCATTTGGAAATATGACCATTGAACTAAATATCTACAGAGTTGGGAGTCAGCCATCAGAACCTAGTGCTCATATTTTAGATGTGTGTTCTGTCCATGAGATCGCTCCTGATAGTTGTGGAGCCGAGGAACTTTGCTTTAATGATCTCGATGACATTAGCACATCTCTGCTTGATCTTACACTTGATCTTAGTGAGGACACTACACTTACACTTGAGTCCTGCACTTCTGACTTTTCTCCACCCGAGTCTGTATCTTTCACAGGCTCTGAGCTTCTTTGTAAATCCAAAAATCATTCTATGATCCTTCCTTCGATCATTTCTCCGCCTGAATTAGATCTCAAGGTCTTACCTTCTCACCTAAAATATGCATATCTTGGTGAGAACGAGACTTTACCGGTTATAATTTCCACTTCTCTTGCATCAGAACAAGAGAATGCACTTTTATCGGTATTAAGATCTAATAAAGAGGCGTTTGGTTGGAGTATGGCGGACATCAAAGGGATCAGTCCCTTGATTGTTGAACATCATATACATGTGATGGATGATGCCAGACCGACCCGAGAACCACAGAGACGGTTAAATCCCGTCATGAAGGAAGCTGTCATGAAAGAGATCGTCAAATGTTTAGATAGTGGTATTATATACCCGATCTCCGATAGCCAGTGGGTAAGTCCTATACACGTCGTTCCTAAGAAATCCGGCATCACAGTTATCACAAATGAAGCGAATGAGTTGATTCAAACACGCGCCCAAGCTGGGTGGCGTGTATGCATCGATTATAGAAAACTCAACGCTGCTACGAGGAAAGATCATTTTCCTCTACCATTTATTGATCAAATGCTGGAACGCTTAGCGGGACGACAATACTATTGTTTCATGGACGGTTACTCAGGCTATAATCAGGTCCCCATCGCCAAAAAGGATCAAGATAAAACCACTTTTACTTGTCCTTTTGGTACCTTTGCTTACAGTCGCATGCCCTTCGGGCTATGCAATGCTCCCGCTACCTTTCAGCGGTGTATGATGGGGATATTCTCTGATATGGTAGAGAATTTCCTGGAGATCTTTATGGACGACTTTTCGATTTTTGGAGACTCTTTTTCTGAATTCCTAGCGAATCTGGACGCTGTTCTTACTCGATGCAAAGAGAAGAACTTGACTTTAAACTGGGAAAAATGCCACTTTATGGTCCAAGAAGGAATAGTCCTTGGACATGTCATTTCACAAAAGGGCATTGAGGTTGACAGAGCTAAAGTAGATGTCATTCAAAACCTCCCTCATCCCAAAAGCGTCAAAGATATTCGCTCTTTCCTTGGCCATGCTGGCTTTTATAGGAGATTTATAAAGGACTTTAGCAAAATTGCTAGACCTTTAACACTACTCCTGGCCAAGGATACTACCTTCCACTTTGACTCGGATTGCGAGACAGCTTTCGACTCACTTAAACACTCACTCACTTCAGCCCCCGTTTTATCATCACCAAATTGGGACTACCCCTTTGAGCTGATGTGTGACGCATCTGATTTTGCAGTAGGTGCTGTCCTTGGACAACACATTGAAAAGATGCCACACGTGATTTACTATGCTAGTAAGACCCTGAATGATGCGCAAATCAATTATACAACCACAGAGAAAGAACTATTAGCGGTTGTATTCGCATTAGAGAAATTCAGGCCTTACTTAATCGGCTCACCCATTGTTGTATATACTGATCATTCCGCTTTAAAACATCTGTTGGCGAAGAAAGATGCCAAAGGTCGACTAATACGTTGGATCCTTCTTTTACAAGAATTCGATCTTGTTATCAAAGATAAGAAAGGATGTGAAAACGTAGTAGCTGACCACCTTTCACGCATCGTTTCTTCCCCTGTGACCCTGCCGATCAATGACTCATTCCCTGACGAACAACTCTTGAGCGTATCCTCTGAACCATGGTTCAGGGATATTGTGAACTATCATGCCACGGGATTGATACCGAGCGATTGGTCAAAACAGGACAAATACCGCTTTCTTTCCTAAATAAAACACTATTACTGGGACGAGCCTTATTTGTTTAAATACTGTCCTGATCAGATCATTCGCCGGTGCGTCCCGAATGAAGAGTTCAAGAGTATTCTTTCATTTTGTCATGATCAGGCCTGTGGGGGTCACTTTGGTCCAAGAAAAACAGCGGAAAAGGTTTTGCAATCTGGATTTTATTGGCCGACCTTATTCAAGGACGCATTTGAACATTGCAAAACCTGTACACAATGTCAGTATACGGGTAGAATATCCCAAAGGAATGAAATGCCTCAGCAGCCCATTCTGGTTGTTGAAATGTTTGATGTTTGGGGCATAGATTTTATGGGTCCTTTTCCCAACTCCTTTGGGAATCTGTATATATTGCTGGCGGTTGATTATGTTTCCAAGTGGGTAGAAGCCATTCCAAGTCGCACTAATGACAGGAAAGTTGTCATTAAGTTCTTGAAAGAGAATATCTTCTCGCGATTTGGACACCCACGCGCTATTATTAGCGATAATGGGACACACTTCTGCAACAGATCTTTCGAGACTCTGATGCGGAAATATTCAATCAACCACCGTCTTTCTACACCCTATCACCCCCAAACAAGCGGGCAGGCTGAGATCTCAAACAGACAAATCAAACTTATCCTGGAGAAAACTGTTGCCAAAAATAGAAAAGACTGGTCGACCAAATTGACGGATGCTCTTTGGGCATTCAGGACTGCATATAAGACCGACCTAGGAATGTCTCCATATAGGATAGTTTTTGGAAAAGCATGTCATCTACCTGTTGAGATAGAACATAAAGCATTGTGGGCTATAAAGGAAATTAATTTTGATTTAAACCTTGCTTGCAACTTTCGGAAGCTGCAACTAAACGAGCTAAGCGAACTCCGCGATGAAGCTTATGATAATGCTGTAATCACAAAGAATAGGACTAAGGTTTTTCACGATAAAAACATTTTGAGGAAAACATTTTTACCAGGTCAACAAGTCCTTCTTTATGATTCACGATTACACCTTCATGCGGGTAAGCTCCGATCTCGTTGGAAGGGACCTTTTGTTGTGCGGTCTGTATACCCGCACGGGGCAGTAGATGTTGAAAATGTTAAAAACGGCACTGTTTTCAAAGTAAATGGACATAGATTAAAGCCGTATTTTTCCACTGACCCCACGGAGGAGCTCTTGTTCTTACAAGAGCCAGTTTATCTTGATTAAAATTCCTCCGTCTCACTTTCATGTCCAGTATATCATTGTATCATGAAGGTGAGTAAATAAACAAGTTTGGGGGAAGTTCTTCACTTATATATTTGCCCCCACTAATAATTCCTCCCAGATTTACAGATTTTTGTAGGTATAACTGTCGGCAACAGTGAGGACACTGTTGAAAACAAGTTTGGGGGAGGTTTGTGCTTATTTTCGCATCATTTGCATATCATCTGCATAAGCACAAAACATTTCTTTTTAAAAATCTATAAAAAATTGAAAAATTTTCAAAACCCATAAAAATTTAAAAATTTTCAAATATAAAAATAATTTTAATATTTACACTTTTTTGTATATAAATAAGATAATGAAAGTTTAGACAGTGAACAATTACATCCATGAGATTGGAAAAATTTAAGAAAACTAAGAAAATTAGAAGTTTTCTTATACGAACTAGTAATAAGTAGTTATGAGCCGTTGTCCCAAGGGTTAGTAAGATGAAGGACGTCACTAATCTGAGGATAAAAATAAGTCTGAAAAATAGTTTCTATTCTGGAAGCCAAACATTTTGAACGTGGCTACTCTGCTATTCGCACTTACACACATCTTAAAGCCTGGGATAGTAGAGGATACCTTGAAATGCTCTTGTCTTAAAGCCAAAAGTATGAAAAAAGAAAAATATGTTTTAAAGTGGTGAGAAAAATGGACACTGGTTTTGTTATCACCAAGGGTAAGAAAAATATATAGCAAAAGGGTGCTTCTTCACCTAGTGCCCCAAGGTCAACTGGTCTGGGAGTCACTGCTATGCCTGAGGTGGTGCAAGATTAGGAAATTACACCAAGTTAGCATGCACATTAGTAATCGGTCGGTTAGTACCTCAAGAAGTATTAACGGTCGCATGAAAGTGTGTAAGCAATCTCGTTTGCCAAGAAGTACTGAGGCTGATGGGCAAGGGTATGATAGCTTGAATTGAATTCTCCGGGTGTAGGGATGTCTTTACACACACGCAGGGTGATATGATCGATGTTTGGAATAAAGATAGGAATGAAGAATAAGACGATGTTTTATTGAGGGAGGACGTGATTTCTAACATTTTTTCATGACCATTAAGATAGGGCTCATGACAACCGAAAAGCTAGCTTAGTTGGAAACCCTAATTTTCAAGGCTTTTCTTTTACAATTCTTATCTTTAAATGTAATATTCATGATCTTTCTTTTATTATTGGATTTTGTGGGTGCAATCCGCTGAAAACCCTCAGGAGACAACACTCCTCCTACTAGGGACACCTAGAGGTTTAAAGGCTTGTTGCACGTGCTCAGTGCAATCGTGTTGCCTACGAAAGTGTGCTAGTTAGTTTTTCTCTTTCTTTGTTTTCTCCTTCTCTTTTTAATAAAACATTCTCTCGAGACGATCGAAATTAAGTTTGGGGGTATTTGATCAGTCGAAAATACTGCATATTTTAACCGGCAATTTCCTTGTCATCTGCATATATATAGGAGAGTACGGTATTCATAATTCACATATTAGCTAATTGGTCGCAAAATATCAAATTACATGTATTCGACCTTAAAACCGGAAATTCTAGGGAAATTAACGGCAGTGCATTACATAGCATATTTTCTATATCTTGCAACCCCTATTTTGAAGTCTATGCAGGAAAAGAGATACTTGCTCGATCAATTCATTGCTCGACCATTACAATTGCTCGTAAACTCATTGAAAGCAAATCTGGTATCAACACAAAAGGGCAACTGCAATTCTAAACATTAAAGAATAACCTAAACAGTAGTAGAAAGCCACAGCAGAAAGCACAGTTCCCAAGGCCACCATTGCGCGGCGGAAGCGCGGCCCAAAGCTACCTCACGCGGCGGATCCGCGGCTGAACCAGGGAATCAACTTCTCAAACTTCATCACAACTCCAGTGCTAGTACCTGCAGCTCAAAAATGCATACAAAAGTCCAGAAGAGTCCAGACACTTCCACCAGATCAGCAAATTCCCAAACTACCCTAATCTTTCTAGAACTTTCCTAAACCCTTGCTTAAATCCTAAGCTAAACCTCAACAAACTTTGGGAGGGAAAGTCTAATTCAAACCTAAACCTAGTTCTATAAATAGGACCCTAGGCTCTCTCATTTCTCATCTTAGAAACTTAGAAATCTTGGGAAAAATCTTGATTCAATCTTGAGAGTGATAGATTCAACCCATTTTTAGTTTAGCCATTCTCTTTCTCCATCTTCTTCTTCCTCAAGATTAGTGAGAAATCTTGTAGGAAACCCTAACCCTAATTCCACTCCAAATCCAACATCTTGAGTACCAAATCAAGCGAGAAATCTTCAACCTTTTAGGAGCAGAGCCGATCTTCAATCGGGCAAGTGATCCAAGCCGATCCGCGATCCACGGAGACGAGCGAAGCCAAGTCGACGATCAAGTTCCTCCTCTTGTAGTTCTTGAGTGATTGTAACGGAATTGTTGATATAAATAAAAGGTGAAATTCGTTAATCTTGCTTTCTTTTAAAATTCCGCATCATGTTATCTTTACTGTTCTTGAATATTGTCTATGTGGTGATGCGCGAGTAAAACTCCGCTCGTTAAGGAGTCGAGAAGATCTTTAGTATGATGATGTAGCAAATTTGTAATCAATTCTTGAATCCCACGAGATTGTAAACCCTAGCAAGTTCAAGAATCGACAACCCAATTCGATGCGATGCTTTCTTGATCAACATCGCTCGAGATTGGGGTGATCCGATCGATTCTTGAAATTACTAGAGGCTAGAATATCAATGGTATCCTCGAAAGAGCAAGGGTTAAGAGATGAAACTTTAATTTCATCAAGAAAACCCTAATTCTCGTCGATAACCATTGATCTAGCATCAATTCTTCGAAGGACAAGAATATGAAATATTGTAGACTACAACACATATAAAGATCCTATCGATTCCTACGAGCCTCTTTATCAGTCTGGATTGTCGTTTGGAAAATTCCATTGAAACCGATTCTTGTTGTTTATAGTTCTTGATTCTTTAGAAAAGATTAGTGACACACGAATACAAATCAATCAATTGAATCGTGTTTTCTCTTATTGTTGCTTAACATTTCATTTCAAACAAATAAAGGTACAAACGAATCTCGAGATCCCTGAGGACGATCCGCACTCATTCATTAACTTCAACTGACACCGTTGTTTGATTGCGGTCAAATATTTTTTGGTTGTGATTTCTTTACTATTTGATTCGATAAACACATCCACGAAAATCATCAAATCAGGTCCCACGGACTCAAGAGGTGGCCCCCACGGATTCAAGAGGTGGCCCCGCCCACTTAACACGACACTTGGCGTGGTACTTTTTTCCGTGTGGCACCTCGCTCCGTGAGCAAGAACCGGGTCCCGACATTCTCCCCACCATTGAACAATGGTTCGTCCTCGAATCACAGACCTACTATTGAGGGACCAGCTCTGATACCAAAAAAACCCTGTCATGCCCCGCTTCCCAGAGTGCGCTAAGATAGGCATGTGACAGAGACAACCATGCTACTTGTGGATAGAAAACATCCCTCCACAGTCACATTACGGCTGTCTAGAGATATCAAGAAAAGGAAAATAAAATAAACTATCTAGTACATTTCCATGAGCCAGAATAAACGAGTCAAGAAATAATATGCGGAAGCAATAAATCCAAAGGGCAAAAACATCTGGAAAGTAAAACATAACTAAACTGGATACTAACTGGATCATCACTGCTCGGCTTAACGGCGGAAATACTCCTGATCAGCCTGCGACAAAGGTAGAGGATCTGGGTCATGCAAAACCCAGACGTCAGTGCGTCATAATATCAACAATAATATAATAAGGAGATAACAAGACATGCAGGTATGAGTATGAACAGTAATAAGAGTATAACAGTAACACGAATAAGGAACAGTGAAGGGTATAAGCACATGTGACGTGCGGTGAGTAATCTGAACTAAACTACTGGGTTAACTATTCTCAAGTCATTGAAATCAATTTAATGAACCGTTGATGTAACTCAATAGTATCCCGTGCATGCCCGGGACCACGGTCAAGACTCTCGGGCTGAATCCGAGACGTGCCGCTAGGCAGTAAACAGGTAACATGTACAGACGAATGATGTCAGCAGCATCATCCCGGGGCTGGCCAAGCCCGTAAAACTGATCAGTATAAGTATCGAACTGTCAAGTTACAAGTCAGGTTTCATCATTGATTTCCTCATACCCCAAGTTATGTGTTCAAGTCAGGTATTGATAAATCTAAAGCTAATGCCAACACATGATCAAGCAGGAATAGGTTTGTCTATATAGACAACAGGATATGTCCATCGGGACAACATGTCAGGATTGTCGGCATTAGAAATAGGATCAGGTAACATGTCAAGTAGTGATATATCAGGTCATGTCAGATAGTGTACATGTATCAAGTCATGTCAAGTAGTGGTGTATCAGGTCATGTCAAGTAGTGTACATGTATCAAGTCATGTCAAGTAATGGTATATCAGGTCATGTCAAGTAGTGTACATGTATCAAGTCATGTCAAGTAGTGGTGTATCAGGTCATGTCAAGTAGTACACAGTGTAACAAATGGATGCCCAACAGTAAGATGTAGCAAGTATGGAATCAGGGTAAAAGTACGGATGTACGATAAAAGCATGGATGCACAAATATCTATCAGGGGTTGCATCATGACTAAGTAGGATGCACAATTATCAAGCATGGTGCATTAATACAACAGTAACATGAAATAATATGGTCTCGGCGTGCAACTGGATATATAATAAACCGTACGGATACAGACGGATACTATAAAACTGTAAATCGGTAAAATTTGCTGAATATTAAAAAACAAGCACAATTATTTATTAAATAGATATTGATATAATAATATTAACATGGATAAGATATTCAAACCGATTAATAACTATAAAAGTGGTATTGATTAACCATGCACAAGAAAGTTCCGTTCAGAAATTCAGCGTCACCCTGATTTGTAAAATAGCTTAAAAATAACAAACGTTCTCCAAAAGGGACGTGTACTATACCAAAACAAAGATAATTCAATTAGGTTTTCATTTTTATAAGTTTATCTCAGGTTGTTCCTACAAAAAGCTATTAACATTCGAAATTGAAAGTTTGCTGCTGGAATTTCCTTGGACAGCAGTTTAGAGATATTTTCATTTGCATATTACGTTATTTAAATAATTTATTTTCCAAGTAAATATTTCATAGAGTTATATTATTCTGAGTTATCTTCGTAACAAACTAAAAAAACGTATACTAATGATTTTTCTATGATTTATAATGAATTTTATAAGCTAAGGTGTACAGTAAATTTCAGATTTGTCGTATCCGCTTTGCAACGACGTTTCATATGTAAAATATAATATTTTCAAACTATATTTTGTATAACATTATAAAATGCATATTATAAATTAATTAAAGATAATAATAAGAAATATTACGATGATATATATTTTAAATGGTATGGATGCAAACGGGTATCCGAAAATGGTAAAATTTTAATATGGATGTACAGTGTAATCAACATGTGATATTTTTATTCATATAGATGCAAAATAAGATACATATCATGTAGCAAAATGAATTAGCATGCGACTAGATATGTAAATAGTGATATGGATGCATACGGATGTCCGAAGACAGTAAAACTGTAAAATGGTAATGTGGGATGCATAACTAAACATTATGTGATGTTATTATTCAAATGAGTGCAATATATTGTAGTCTAGCATGTAACAAGATAAATTTGCATGCACTAGATACGAAATAAATTGTACGGATGCAAACGGACGCCGTAAAACTGTAAAACTATAACATGGGATGCATATTTTAAATACATGTATTATATTTTTTCAAATGGATGTAAATATAGTAATATAGCATGTAGCAAGGTAAACTTGCCTCGATCGAATCCCGCGATGGATACACACGGCATGTCCGACGTCGGTAAATCTTCGCAACGCACATGCGGCATGAGGCAGGGTCCAGGAAAGGCAAGAGGGTGATCACACAGGCAAGGTACGTTTACTGGATCACTCGGATCGTCAGCGACGAGCACGGCTCCGGCGGTGATCACCGGAATCAAGAAACAAGATCAAGAAAAAGAAAGAAGAAAGAAGAAGAAGAAGTAAGAAGAAGAGGCTGTGTATTAAATAAGGAAAGAACAAAATAAATAAAATATATATAAATATATATATATGCAGAGGAGAGAGAGAGAGAAAGGGGTTGTTAGTTTGTTAAGAAATTAGTTTAGATTTAAATTAAAAAAATCTTTTATTTGTTAACTAAATTTTAATTTGTATCAGTTTATAAAATTAATATTATATAAATAAAATTTGATATTCTGGTAAATACAAACATAGTCCAAAACACGCACGGGTCGGGTCTAAAAATTCAGTTTCAAAATACGAAAAATATACATGTCGACAAAAATTAAAGTTGGATATCCAGGTAACGAAAAAAATGCATACCCCCAAGAACGGATGCACGCACGTGCGCGTAGCCATCCAAACAAGTCCGTTTCACTGAACGGAACGACAAAAAGATGCGCGGATGCTATCACAGGGTCAGGGGTATCATGCAGGCCATGCAATATATTTTTTAAAAATATTTTATGTGACTTTAAATGTTATATAAAAGTGCAGATGCCGGGTAAAATGCGAGTATGCAATGTATAAATTAAAATGAAAGTGCACGAGTCCACGCATCAAGTCAGGATAAATCATAAACATGAATCAAGACAGGTTTCAAGCAAGCGGGTCGGGTCGGATGCAAATACAGATGTCAAATACACTATTCGTACCCAAAACACAGTAAATCAGGAAAATACCATAAATAAAGAAATACATGAACTAAAACTGGTATAAATGAACTAGGGTGTTACAATGGTCCCGAAGAACAATCCAGTGGTAGCCTGAGTCACTTTTTCTACTGGCATTGCAAAGATGGAGGCCGTTTAGGGCCGATAGGTCACTCTTCCGGCAGGGACAGAGTTGGAATTGCGTTGCAGCTAGTGCAGCTGGAGGCTATCGATGTTATCTCCTTTTCTGCATGGAGTAAGACACCAAATCTTAATATCTCGAATCCAAGGGCAACCATATTAAACCGTGATTCATTCGCGAACACGACACACGAAGTGTGGAGTGGAAAGAGGAAAAGGTCCCAACAGGCGTGCCAGAATCTGTTTACCGTCGAAAGCCGGAAAGACAAACGTCTTGCCTGAATTTGGGGGCAGATGCTATTTGGATTTATCCGTCCACCTCTTTAAAGATACCAAGTTGATTTATGGCACTGTGTATCGGAGGTTTGGACAGATGCGGCCGTTGTAGCAGACTTCGTCAGATTCCCTCTCGTTGTGAGGGGTTTTTGATTGTGGGGACGCTCTTCCCTGCAGGCGCAAGCTCCTGCAGTTAATTACGTTACCGTGTAATGATAACCACTTTCTCTTGCTCCAGATGTTTACTTTGTATTGTGTGTGTTTGTTTTATTTTTGGTTGCCCGTGGATTGTATACGGAGACTAATTTATGGTGTCGCCCGTATGGCGTGGATTAGTCCAAATCCATATATTCTTAGATTTGGGTTTGGATGATCGGGCCGAGACCCCTCTTCCCCTCGCTCTCTGGACTGGACCTTCCCTTCCATTTCTTTCTCAATTCGACGGGTTAATTTAAGGATCGTTAATCTCGTTTGAGATTAAGATCAACTTAAATTTTTGTTGAGGATACGTTAGTCTAATTTTAGACTAAGATCTACTTAACGGGGGTTTATGATCGTTTTTGATCCAGCAAAAGAGCATTTTGACTCTATCGTTTTACTTTAGGGACATTACGGTCCGTTGTTAGTTTAAGAAAGTTTTGGTCCGTAGATCACCATTTTTGGTGTGAGGGTTTAGTTTAAGGACGTTTCGATCCATAGCTAATTTAAGGACATTGCGGTTTACAACTATTTTAAGGACATTGCGGTCTATTGGGATGTGCTCATGGTTTTAGGAGTGCTCCAAAGAGCTGTTGGTTATCGGGACCCTCCACCTTTCTGAAGACGTTGAAGAATTACAACGACATGTATCAGAGGTATGGAGAGATGTACCCTTGAAACGAGTTCCAGACTGAAGGGAGGGATCATGGTGGAATAAAAATCATTTTAGATACCGTATGTTAGGAGATCATTAGTCATCTTTGGAACTAAGATCGATTTGGGGAGACCAGAGCATAGGAGGGCTCGGTTGATTGGTGATCAAAAAGGTTTTGGTCTCGGGAAACTTGGCTAATTTGGGCTAAGGTTAGCCTCTCATAGTGTTAAACACTAATATCTGCTCGGCTCTCACGTGCTCCCACGTGAGGCTCTAAAGCAGTGTTAAACACTGAAATTTGAAGCGCTCACGTGTGGTGCGTGAGGCGCCTGAGGATTGGGCACAACTTTCTTGGATTTATCCTTCCTTTCTTTTATAAGTGCTAAGCACTATTGGGGGTCACGTGTGATCACGTGATGCGCCCCAAAAATGGGAACTGTCTTTGATTTATTTCTTTTTCTTTTATAAGTGCTAAGCACTATTGGGGGTCGGGTGGGATCACGTGAGGCGCCCTAAAAATGGGAACTGTCTTTGATTTATTCCTTTTTTCTTTTATAAGTGCTAAGCACTATTGGGGGTCACGTGGGATCATGTGAGGCGCCCCAAAAATGGGAACTGTCTTTAGTTTATTCCCTTTTTCTTTTATAAGTGCTAAGCCCTATTGGGGGGGTTACGTGAGGCGATCTCAGCCGTTCCTTTTTGTTCCACGGAGGTGCTCATGTGGGAGCACGTGATCTGTTTTTATAGCTTTGAACGCTAATTATTTCCATTATGTGCATGGAGATCTTGATCTGAGTTTTGAGAATTTCAGGTCCCTTATTTTTTATAAGAATTAAATTTTTACGCAGGGTTAAACCCTAGTTTTATTGGAGGAATTAAATTCCTATTTTTTTTTGAAGAATTAAATTCTTCAAACTTAGTTCTTTCTTAATAGTTTTGAGTCTGCATGACAGAATCTTGCCGATGAGAATTAAATTCTCAACTTGTGGGGAGATCTGCTTCTACAGACCTCAACCAGAGGGAGAACTAAGTTTTTTTTTTAAAAGAGTTAAACTCTTAAAGCAGTGAAGAGGAGATAAAATGATCTCTAGGTCTTTCTTCTTACCTAGGGTTTCTTTTCTCAAAAGAGAACTCTCTTTTTTTTTCTCAAATCTTATGGGGGGTTTCTCCTCTGCAAGGCTTGATGTCTTGGGTCTTTTATATTGTAGAGGCAAGTTTGTTGATTTAGTTAAAAAAATCTCTCATCGATAAATCTTAATTGATTTGGGGATTTTATCCACCGTTGGATCTTTGATTCAAGAACTTCTATTTTACAGAAAATATTTTTCTTGTTTTTAACAAGATTGGGGAAATATTTTCCCACACAGAGCTTATTTTGTAGCTTGGTGATTTTTAATCACCATTGGATTTTTAATCCGACGGTGCTCTGTTTTATAAAGAGCAATCTTTCTTGTTTAGAAAAATTCAAGGAAATATTTTCCAAATAGGATTTTGATCCCTTTACTTAGAATTTAATTCTATCGGCTCAAAAGGCATTTGAGACCACTCACGTGTAGCACGTGACCCCACAGAGTTAAACTCATTTGTGTATGTGCAACATCCCAAAAAAGGCATCACGTGCTGACGCGTGAGCTTCTCTGGCCTGTTATTTGTCTTTTTTAAAAAAAGTGATTATATACTTTGTATATAGATGCTCACGTGCTTGCATGTGAGGCTCAATTTCAGCCTTAATAGTTACGCGCAATGCCTATGAATTTTGTTTATAGGTGCATTACGTATGTGCACGTGATGCTCCATCAGGGGAATTTTTTTTTATTGTGTGTTTTTTCTCATTCTCTTTTTTTATAAAGGAACAATATCGACTTCGGAGTCGACAGCAAAAACGCAGACTAGACGGACAGTAGAATCCCGTGTCCAGCCGATTATGCACTAAGTGGGTTTAGTGCACGTGGCAGCGTATACTATGTGTGAAAACGATTTTAAGAAGTCATGTTTTGAAAAAGAATGTCGGACGTGAGGCTTGACTCAACCAATCACAAAATTCATAATCAATCTCTAAAGTTAGGGTTAGGTTAAGTTACTAGATCTCTTCTAGACTTCCAAAAGACAAGTCGTAGGATCAATTCTCTACCACCTCCTTATCAATCCTGCAGTCAGGTAAGTGGGAGATATCCGCTATACGAATCACCGAAATAGCGGGCCTAATTAAGTAACCAGTTTCCTTAGTCACACTTTCCTAGACACCACAAGAGAAATGCGGATAAGTAGTAGATTACTTACGACCTTCCTCTGTCCTAACTGAGCGCGACAGTTCTTAGAGCCTTGGTTTAAATATTTTTTATTAATGTAGGGTGATATTATACTCGTTTGTGATTTGTGGGGTCTAAGAAGAGTGATGAAATCCCCACCTAATCTGAATTTGGGTTTATTGCCCCTTAATGTCCGGTTTAAGTATGCAAAATAAACCGAAATCAAAACATGCAAAAAGATATATTTTTTTAGCGACACTATTTGCAAAGAATTCTGCAGGTAAAATCAGATTATTGGAGTTTTAGAGGAGAGAGGAAAAAGATAGAAGAATACCAGAGAAGTTTAGGGGCCCCACTCTTCAAGGGACCACGGTTTCGCCACCTAATGCACACTTTGGCCGCAGATCCGCCGCTGTGTGATGTGGTCTTTTGCTACAATTTTTTCAGAACACCCCTTTGCTCCTCTGGCCCAAGTTTAAAGTCTCTGGATCTCTGTTGGCTTTCTCCAATTACTCCAGATGTCCTAGCAAAACTCGCATAATAATCGTTAAAAACACAAGATAAGGTTTTGGTTCTCTTTTATTTTTTATTTCTGGTTTCTTATAAGAAATCAAGCCGAATAACAAGAAAAGTAATTACGACCGTCTTCCCGGCAACGTCACCATTTGATTGTTCGTGCGAAGAGGTGTTTATGTGTTTTGTAAATAACCGCAATCAAGACGGTGTCGCAAATAGCTAGCCGTGATGAGTACGGGTCGTCCGTAGCGAAACGTGAATTTCTTTTCTTGTTTTAGACGAGTTGATAAAAGAGATGATGGGTTGTTGTCATTTTAAATCAAGATGGATAGAAAATTTTATAATAGAAAGGCTTGTAGGGTTTATAGGACTTAGTAGTTAATAGATGAATATTTAGAAATGTCTCATTTTATCTTTTAATAGTTTAAAATTTAGAGAGATAGCGATGAATGTGGATTATGGGTTCTTGGAGGGAATTAGGGTTTCCCATTGCTGCCCCTTGTTCTTTCATCGATCTTTATTAATCTCAAGCTCTTAACAAAACAAGTGTTTAACTAATATCAAATTGTGGTCGTGACTATCATTAATTGATAGCATGCCCGATAAGAGAGTTAACATTTATTTTGCTAAAATTTATAAAAATTAAAATGTCAAAATAAATTAAAAGATATTTCATCTATTATTCTACCCTATCCTACAAACCCTAGCAAGTATGAAATTACTCGCTCGTGATTTGCAGCAATTTAAAAGAAAGGTTGAAAATGAATGAAACCATAGCTAAAAGTGCAGAAAAGTAATACGGAAAATTAATGCGGAAAAATAATACGTAAAATAAATGCGGAAAAGTAAATGCAAAAAGAATTAAAACAAAAAATATATTTTTTAATCAACTATTACATTACAACTTTTCTCCTTCAAAAATAAATTACAAGAACCCTAGTTTTGCTCCAGATCTCTCTCTTTTGATGGGTGTAGATGAATAGATAATTAGATTATGGAATGCACAACTCTCGGTCCTTTATATAGCCCTTAAAAGTAAAAACCCTAGATTCCGTGTTGGATTAGGTGTGATTACGATCATGCTCCTAAAATCCCAGATCCAACGGCCACTAAAGAACCGTGGAACCGCCGCCTGTACCACTTGTTGACCGCGGTTTCGACGCCATATTGATGGTTCGGGTCTTGAGATTTTTTATGGTTTTTGTTCTTGATATTTGGATATTCTTTTGATATATAGATTATGAAAATATTGCTCTGAGTCTCTGCAATTGTTAGATTCCTCGATTTGCTTCTAAAATTTGACAGATTCGGTTTTGATATCCTGATTTGACTTGTATCTCCTATATAGATTTCAGACCTAGCTAATACCTGTATAATATCTCAAATTAAATTGTTGGTAGCATTTGGTATTTTTGAGATATTATTCCAACCATTTATATAATATAATATTTTAAGAATATTGATTATGAATATTTGATAGGATATGTATATTTTAATTACTAATATTTCATTTAAATATTATATGTATATAATTTCCCTAATTATATTAATTATAAATGAAGAAACATATGATAATAAAATTTTACAAATAAACCCACATATGTTCTTTATTTACAATTAACACATTTTATTTATTAATAATAGTAGGGAAAATGTTCATATAAATGTGCAATATATTTGACTAATCAAATACCCCCAAACCTATCTTTGATCGTCCCGAGCAAACTATTTATTAAAAAGAAAAAAAAAACCTAGCATACTTTCGTAGGCAACACATAATTGCACTTAGCACATGCAATAAGTCTTTAAATCTCTAGATGTCCCTAGTAGGAGGAGTGTTGTCTCCTAAGTGTTTTCAGCGGATTTCACCCACAAAATCCCATAATAAAAGAAAGAAGATGAAAATTACATACAAAGATAAGGAAGATATAAAATAAAAAAAACTTGAAAATAAGTGTTTCAAACTATACTAGCCTTTTAGTTGTCATGAGCCCTATCTTAATGGTCTTAAAAAGATACCAGAAATCATATCATCCCTCAATAAAATATCGTCTTTAGTCTTCCTCCCTATCTCTCTTCCAAATATCGATTATATACCTCTACGTGTATGTAAAAGATATCTTTACACTTAAAGAATTCAATTCAAGCTATCAAGCCCTTTATCCACATACCTTAGTATTTTTTAGTCGGTGAATGTTTTAGATGGATTTGCTCATATATTCTTCATGCGACCGATAATACTTCTTGAGATACTAACCAACCGATTATCAAATGTGCTCACTGTTTAAGGCGTCATTAGCAATATTCTAGTCTAGCAACACCTGAAGCTTAGCAGTGACTCCCAAACCAGTTGGTTTAAGACACTAGATGATAAGGCACCCTCGCTATATTATTTTATGCTGCCTTAATTAATAGCAAAACTAGTATTCATTTTTCTTTTCCATTTATATTTTATGTTTCCATTATATTTTGTTGATTTATATTTTTTCCCTTCATACTAAGGCTTTAAAACAAGAGCATTTTAAGGTATCCTCTGCTATCCCAAGTTTCAAGATGTATACAAGTGCATATAGTAGGGTATCAACATTCAGAAGTTTGGACTTAAGAATAATGACTATTTTTCAGATTTATTTCTATCCGCAGATTAGTGATTCATTTCATCTTCCCAACCCTTGGGACAATAGCTCATGAGTACGTATTACCAGCTTCGTTTTAAAACATCTAATTTTCTTTCATTTCTTAAATCTCTTCCTCCCTTTTATATGTATTTTTTTACTTTCTAACTTTATTATTTTTTTGATTTTTTTTATTTTATGCTTTTATTTAGTATAATGCAAAATGATATGTGAATAAGTACAAACCTTCCCCCCAAAGCTATTTGTAGCAGTGGCCTCACTGATATCATCTTTTAAGCTCAAAACCTGTAGACTTGGGAGGAAAAGTTCTCAATGATTAGTAATAGGGACAAGAATTAATGACAGTGAAATTCCCCCAAACTTATTTTTGGCTCATAATCGTGCAAAAAATTCCTTTCTTTCAAGAACCAAAATATTTTCCTTCTTCCCCCTAAACTTGAGTAAAACAGTATTTTCATTATTAAGCATTTAAAATCATAAAAAGGAGGTAAATATTATTGGTCTATGCAAAACTTTACAAAGACTAAAAGTCGACACCAACCATTACACTACGTCTGAGCAGCTCGGCATGATTCATCGTTACGTTTTATTCAACAGTTTAGATGTGAACAATTTATCGGGTAAGTATTTATTACTTTTTTCTTAACATAATTATAGAAAATTTTCAAGTCAAAATTAAATGTTTATTTACGATATATATAGCGTTTGGAATGCTCAATACCATCCACCTACTAAACAAACTTGGTAATGAGATATCGATAAGGAGCGATGTTCCTGCCTAAAATCTAGGCGTTCATGTCATGCACAAGCATAATATATACGCAAAAGAGCACAAAAGAGCCCCAAAATATCAAGTGGCCTCAATATGTTCAAGAGAATGTAAAGCATAATTTTCCGGACTATATTTTTACCATACTCTCAAATGAGAATCAGGTAAATTATGATAGCATCAAAAGCGTTTCAAAAGTACTTCGATTTAATATATTATGGGCTCCACAACTCTTCCAGAGTCAAATGTGGTGAGCAAACGTGCGATGCAAGCATATCATAAGCAAAACTCTTTCACAAGAAGGGATGTATTTTAGTCCCATATCGGCCACACCAAAGAATTAGTAAGTGTTTATATAATACTTCCACCTTTCATTATGTTAAGACCAATGAAAGAGGATATGGTGAAACCACAGGCGCTCGCCACCGTCGTGCTGAGCCGAGCGAGCGTATGCTTGCACCTGCGGACACGAATGTCGCCTCGATTCCATTTCACAAAGTCTCGAGCATTCTTTTTGCAGAAAATTGTCTTATTAAAATATTTCAAGTGCATGTGCGCACCTATTAATGAATCTGAATCAATGTGTGCGCAACGATACGTGCAATTCACGTGCGCATCTATTAATGAATCTAAATCAATATGTGCACAACGATACGTGCAATGCACATGCGCACCTTTTAATGAATCAATATGTGCACTAACGAATTAACAGGTGCGCACCGATACGTGCAATGCATGTGCGCACTATCTTAAAGTGCGCAGCCGCACCTATTAATGAATCTGAATCAACGTGTGCGCAACGATACGTGCAATTCCCATGCGCATCTATTAATGAATCTAAATCAATATGTGCGCAACGATACGTGCAATGCACGTCCGCACCTTTTAATGAATTGACAGGTGCACTAATGAATCAACAGGTGCGCACCGATACGTGTAATGCACGTGCGTACTATCTTAAAGTGCGCAGCCACCCAAACAAAATACATGCTTCTAAACGAAGGAACAAAATCTTTTTCGTTGAAATGAATTTAACAAATCAAACTAAATTGATTTGGGATCAAAAATCCAACGGTGCGCATGTCACCCTTAATTGATATAAATCAATTAAATATTTTTAAATCAATCTAAATTCAGATTGATATCAAAACAAACCCTAATTTCTTCTCTCCTATAAATAAGAGCCTCATATGAAGAAATCAAGGACGGGAAAATCTTCTTATAGGCTCGAAAAACTCAAGACTTCTTGTTTCTCGGCAAAACTGTGCAATGTAGAAATAAGAGAAAAACTTCTTCTTTTTGAAAAAGCTTTTGCTTTTATACAGAAGTCTTTGCTTCTTTTCGAATCTATCGATTCGTCATTAAAATATTAATTGATCTTAGGGTTTGTCTCTAGGACATAAAGTTTATACTTTTGCGAGAGATTAATCCTAAAATCCAAAGAAATATAAGATGCGCACCAAAAAACGCATGAATACCCGACTCGAAAACAAATGAAAATCAAGGTTTTCACTTCTCAGAAAATAAGAGAAGAAGAAAAGAAAATGAAACAAAAACCATCGCTTTTTAGTGAATGATTTTGCTTTCTACTGAAAACAAGTGCGCATTCAAATTAGTCCGTGCTTAATGATAAAAATTATTGTCCTTGGGAAAATAGTGCCTAGGATGCGCATCACGTATATCCACGTATGCTCACTTAACAAAAACAGCCTATGAAGGAATGCACACCATGTGATACACACGTGTGCGCACTTGACAAAAATTGCCTCTGAAGGCATGCGCACCATGTGATATCCACGTGTGTGCACTAAAAAAAACAGACCGTGAATGCATGCGCACCACGTGATACACACATGTGCGCTAATTAAAAGCAGAAAAACCATGGTATGTGTTATGATATACGTTCTACTTTGTTCTCTACTTACCGCAATCAAGATGGTTTCGCTTGTAGCTAGCCGGTTGAGTACGAGTCGTCCTTTGAGAGATGGTTCGTATTGTTCATTCTTACTTTAGATGAGTTAATGAAGTTATATATGTTTATGTTCAATTCTATCCTACGTGTTCGTATTTATGTTCAAATAAACTTGTTAGGGTTAAGATTGGTTAGTAGAGTTATGATTAGTCTTGTGCTTTTCTTTTGTCATTCTTAAAATGATGTTGGGATAATTGAAAGTAGCGGGGATTAGGAAGATATATGAATGGAATTTGCGAGTTTAAGAAAGCTTTCCAACGCTAAATCCATTCCTAGAGCCTCTTATCCTTCCGCTACGTGTGCTTATCTCCAACCCTAGACCAAACACCCGCAACCATATATCTAATTAAGTCACAACCATATGTCACGTTGTAGTGTGCCCAAAGGACTTCTCGACTTAGGTTGCGGCTATATATCACGTATAGCGTGCCTAAGTGAGGGGGTTGTGATCAGTCGAAAATATTGCATTTTTAACACATCAATTTCCCTACTATTTGCAATCATCTAAAGGTGTTCGGTGTGAGTATAGCACATATTAGCAAAACATCTGTAAAATACCAAATAACATGTGTTATACTTTATAACCGGCAGTTTGAGGGAAATTGAGTGTTTATAATTGCAAGCATTATCTTTGTATAGCGCAACACTTGTCTCGAGAATCTGTGCAGGAAATTCCAGGAAAAGAGACGAAACTGTCAAAAGTGCTGATAAAAATACGCCAAGTCTAAGACTTGTGATCTGGCAGTGATATAGAAAGAAATATGAGATTCCACACATCAGAAAAGTGCCACAAGGACAGCACAAGATCAACCAGGAAATTCCAGACACCAAGGCCATTAATGGGCCGCGGATCCGCGGCCGTAGGGCCCTATTGGCGACGGATCTGCGGCTATATGGTGACGTCATCGCATCAAATTTCCCCACGTAGCTTCCCGTAACGGCCAATGCTTCCAGAAGATTACAGATGACCACGTGGTTTTATCCAGAAGGCTCGGCCTAACAACCTTATCCTAGAATATACCTTATTTTAGAATATTCCCTCCAACAAACTTCTTCTAGAAGCCTCTCTCCAACAACCTTCTTCTAGAAGACTCATTGTAACAACCTCATTCTAGAATATTCCCTCCAACAAACTTCTTCTAGAAGATTCTTTCTAACAATCTCATTTTGGAGGGAAAATTCAAATGAGGTAGTTCATTTTGGAGGAAAATTCAAATGAGGTAGTTCATTTTGGAGGGAAAAGTGGTTCATTTTGGAGAGAAATTTGAATTTGAATTGAAAAGGAGAGGGGGTTATAAAAAGAGATCTAGATCTAGGGTTTTGGGTTGTTCATTTTTAGTGAGCTAGTTAGTTAGTGGTTCATTTTGGAGGGGAAAATTGTAGATCCAAATCAAAATTCAAATCAAATTGAGTGACGCACTTTGATTAAGATCAAGATCTATCGAGTGCCAATTGAAGCAAGAAGCCATCAACCTTTTAGAAGCGACGCCGATCTTCAACCGAGCAAGTGATCCAAGACGATCCGCGACTCACGGACGGTGCGGAGCTAAATTCGACGATCGAGTTCTTTCCTCGAATCTTGTAGATCTTGAGAGAATTGTAATAAAATTGTTGATTAATAAAAGGTGAAATTTCTTTATCTTGCTTATCTTTATATTTGAGCATTATGATGAGATCTCAATTCTTGATTGTTTTCTTTGTTATGATGCTTGAGTAAAAACTCTGCTCGTGGAGGAATCGAGAAAATAGATAGATGATGATGATTACATTCTTGAACGATTCTTAAGTCTTATGAGTTATGTAAACTTTTGGAAATTGAATCATTGACAACCTAGTTTTGAGCGAGATACTTTATTGAATGCTTTCGCTCTTAATTAGAGATCAACGATCGATGATTGAATTTCCTAGAGGCTAGAATTTGAATGCTAATCAACGAAAGGACAAGGGATGGAAGGAGAAACCTTAGTTTCTTCAATAGATCCCTAATCCTCGTTGATCGTCATCGATCTAGCAACAAATCATCAAGGGATAAGAATACGTAATCACAAGTTTTCATCCACACCATCGATTGGATCGATTCCTACGAGCTTCATTATAAATCTTGATAGTTCATTAGATTTGGACATCTTCTAGAACTTTATTGATTCTTGATCTTTAGATCTAGTTCTTTACTTTTCTTGAAACTAAATTTCAAACTTCTTGAATCAATTTTCTTGCAATTTTTCTTTTATCTTTTCATTTTGACTCATCTAAAACAATAGCGAGCAAAACATACATCTCAGTGGACGATCCGTATTCATTAACGCGCTACAATTGACACCGTTATTGATTGCGGTTTACAAATTTCTTTGATTGTGATATTTTACATTTTCCATACACATCGAGAAAATCATTCAATCAGGTTGTGTTTGTTTGGTATAGGTTCGTTTCAAGGTGTTTGGTGAAGAGAAGCATAAGGGATTTTTCTGTCTCTCATACTAACCTTCCTTAGCCCCTAACAAGTGTGGAATTATTCACACATTTAAAAGGAAAAGAAAACAATAAAGAAGAAAAGAAAGAAAAGAAAATATGGTTTTACAAATGGTATCAAGCTAACTACTTGGGTCCTCACTTAAGAAAGGGACTCCATAGAGTATCATGGCTTGAGAAAAATACGAATAAGAAGAAAAGAAAAAGAGCAACAATTAATAACAACTACTTAACAACAATTAATAAAGTTACACTATGAATTAAAATTATAAGACAAGAAAATAAAAATACAAGTTAATAAAACCCCCCATCATCATTGATCTTCCACTCAAGAGCTCTCACTAAAATTTCATGGAGGAAAGATGAAGAAGAAGAAGAAATACAAACTAATCTACACTAAATCTACTAAAGAAAAAATGCCTTCTTGGTTAGGCTTAAAACTGGAGTATTTATAGGCAGAGAATTGAAACCCTAGACACATATTCTAAGCCTTTACATGATTACCAAACTAACCCTAAAATATCTTATAGAGACGACAAGATGTCTCCGCGGAACCGCCGCCAAAATGGCATATTTGCCGTGGTTCCGCCGCTGTTTGGAGGCCTTGATGCATCATATTTCATGGGCTCCTCAATGTTGCTTTGTTCTTTTGTTTTACAGGTCCCAAATTGCAAAATGCTTCCAAAATTTCTTCAGATTTTCAACAGTCCAAAATGGTTTCACTTTTAATTCATTTGACCTTTATCTCCCTCCAACTTCGTGCACCCATTGAATTTTGTGCTTTCCCTCTCGTGCTCTATGCTTGACGGAGACACGAATGACCACTGTTATTTGTCTTGTCTTATGAACTGGTAAGCGGCACTGGACGGATGCGGATGACCGAACCCGGATTTTATCATTCTGTGGCAGATGTTGTGGATTTTGGCGTAATTGTGAAGATTTTGTATGATTTGCATTATTTTGGACTAGAAACCTGTAACCTGTAAATATGTAGCAAACACGGATCAAAAGCACCTGCCTATAAACAAATGAGCAGAAGAATGGGCGGTATTAAATACAATATTCTGGTGTGAACATGCGCACTTCATGAAAATTGCCTATGAAGGCATGCGCGTTATATGATACACACTTATGCAAAATCCTTGAAATAAAATAGTGCGTAACCACGTGTAACATACGTGCGTACCCTTTCAAATGAAATAAATGGGCATGTGCGTCACATATACCCACGCACTTGTATCGTAAAACAACATTTAATCACTTAAACAAAGTTTAAGCTTCTGTTGATAAAAATATCAATAAACCCAAGTGATTTTAGTCTCAAAAATGGCTAAAGATTCTTAATATAGATTTGTTAAGTTGATCTTAATTCAAACAGGATTAACGAGCCTTAACTACATAGTCCTGAGTTGATCTTAATCTCGAAAATGACTAACGATTCTCAGATAACATATTCCGAACTGATGGAGCTCGTTCATACGAGATCTGCGTCCTAGATTCAAACCCAAATTTAATGTATGGATTTGGACTAATCCGTACCCTACGGATGACGGCATAAAATAGTCTCCGTATACAATTCATGGGCATCCTTAATAAACAAAAATAACATACGAAACGAAGTGATCTATTGGAGCAGGAGAAAGTGTTTATCGCAACACGATAACGTAATTAACTGCAGGGGTTTGCGCCTGCAGGGAAGAGCGTCCCCACAATAAAAAAAACCCTCACAAATGAGAGAGAATCTGATAAGGTCTGCTATATCGGTCGCATCTATCCAAACCTTTGATATATGGTGCCAAAAATCAACTTGGTATTTTCGGAGAGGTGGATGGATATGTCCAAATAGCATCTGCCCCCAAATTTAAGCAAAACGATCAATCCCAGTTTTTCTCTATTTTCAGGGGTAAACAAGTGACAAAAACACTTTTCCGCTTGGTTGAAAGCACGTGTAACTTGTAAACTATAAAAACCAAACTACAACTCATGTTGATATACATACATATATATAACTTAATCTGTTTTACCCTAATAGGTTGAAAGAAATCCCAATGATAGACATGTATTAGATGATATAAAAACGCTAGCTTATGGTCCAGATGAACAAGTCGAGTGCTTCTCCGGTTATGTTGTTAACGGGTTTAGATTTCACACCAGAAAAAGGGATCAAAATAAAAGGTTTTAGAATTGCGGGGTCTTTGTCACATCCACTGTTACTGGATATTCATCTTCTAGAGATTCAAATCCAACCATGGGAAAATTGAACTATTATGGGGTGCTTAAAAATATAATTCGGGTGCGTTATCATGAATAGACGGTTGTCATGTTCAAGTGTCTGTGGTACGATATTCATCATGAATATACTGGGTTCAAAGTTGAAAATGGCCTACTTTTATTCAATTCATCGAAACTCGCTTTTGGTGAAGAGCCTTATATTCTCGCTAGTCAAGCCCGCCAATGGTTTTATGTCACAGACCTTAGGAATGCCCAGTGGGATGTTGTTGTTGTGACAAATCCATGAAACTATTACAATATGGGTGAAATTGATGTAAGCGAGATTAGTTGTACAACAATCCCGATTATACAAGATGATGTTATTCCTCTCGAATTCAACAGCGATTTATCAAGAGCAGACATAGAGCCGGAAATAGTCTCTGATGTGCCATCGGCGGTAGTAGAACCAGAAGTCTAATTAAGACTTTAAATATCTTGATATATTAACTCTCTCTTGTATGATACTTATAACTCAAGTGATGTGAAACTTACAATTTATTGCATCTTTATTTCCGCATATTATTTCATTCATTTCATCTTTTTCCGCATATTATTTCCGCATATTATCTCCTACAGTTTTGAATTCTAATGTACAGAGATTTTCAAGTTAATTTATATATGAGATTATATAAACTGGTTATATATATTCTGTTTTTGGAAATTATCTTGGGCCATAATTCTAATGTCCAACATTTCATCTTTTTCCTTGCATATTATTTCCACCATTTATTGCTTATGTATGATATTCTTTTCAGCAATAACTTTCACTATTATTTTTTTTTATCTAACACACTGTCACGCCTCACTTCCCAGTAAATGGAAACGGTGACGTGGCAAGCCTGCAACGTATTTACTATAAAAATATGTTAAGCGTAATTAAGCAATATAATAATGTGCAAGAATGACAAGAGTAATAAAATGAAACAAAAAATTTATTTACATTCAACTTTACATACAACTGTCTGAAATGAAAAGATACAAAGATAAAAACAAATGCCTAAATAATGGCTGAAAGTAAATGCTAGCAGGAGCTAGTAGTCAGGCTGAGCGGAAAACTGGTCCAAGTCCTCCGGGCTCGGCTCTATCTCCTCAGAGTCCGGTCCTCCTGACGAACATTTCAAAGAAAGAACTATAGAGAAATGTCATTAGCGAACTAGCGCTCGGTAAGTCCCTAAAAGAAGTAAATGAAGATGACTGAATGGTATATAAAGTGAATAGGAACCAAGTAATGTGAACAGATAAGATTGTATAAGTGAGTATCTAAGCGTGATCATCTAAAGGTATAAGATTTTCTATTCTAACGTGGTTGTTTGTAGTTTGATAAAAAAAGGTATTTATGTATACGAGAGGAGTCCATCTTACCACTTGGACTATGGTAACGTTTTGAAAATCGTTTCGGTGAAATTTCAAAAAAATCGGTAAAATAAGGGGGTTTTCTGTAAAAAGTCAAAATACAAATATCTTATTATAAAAATTAAATATACATATTCTAGCTATGTAATTGCTATTATTTGGTGTTTATTGAGCCGCTGGTGAAATTTCAAATTTTCTGAAAAAAATATTATTTTATTATTATTTTAAGCCGTCACTAATACATTTAATTAGGGAAAATTACAAATTGGAATGAGTTGAAACAAATTTTGTGCATCATAAAACATTAAATAAAATTTTATCATGTAGTTTTTGGAACGAAATTATTTGCCAAAACGGTTTAGAAATTATTCAAGAAAAAAGGCTTTTTTTTGTGTAAATGGATGTTTGGGGTATTGTATTTATCATTTACATCACCCCACACCCGTACCCACACCCACACACCCCCATTCACTTCTCCCCTTGGCTGAATTCAGCAGCCCCCATCTTTTTCCCCACTTGAATTTTAAAGGAAAGAAATGAAAGAAAAGAAAAAGAAAATGGATAAATGAGGTGGACTTTTGACTTTGGTTTGACCTTGACTTTCTCCCCCCACTTTCTCTACCTCCCTCTCTCTCCTCTCCCCCTCCCATTCCAGCTGACCCCCCCTCTCCTACAGCAGCAGCAGCCCCCCTCCATTTCCCTTCTCTTTTCTCCTCAAAACTTCATCAAAAATTGCCTCAAAATCCATCAAAAAAATCCCAAAACCCAAATCCGACTCCTACCCATTTTAGCTTAGCCCGTATAGCATGGATCCTTGTGAAAAGAGAACATTTTGGAGGGCCATGGATGCTTGTGGATCTTCAAATGTTTTTGGGTATAATTCTAAACATTTTTGCTTAATTTGTTACTAATTTCTTAAAGCTAATTTAATTAAGTGTTAATTTGGGTTATGTGAGTTTAATTGCATGATTAAAGATTTCAAGTTAGGGTTTGTTGTGGAAATGAGTTGTGTTTAATTGTGCATGGTTTAGTGATGTGGATTAACATATTTAGTTTTGTAGAAAACTAATCTAGTTGTTAATTACAAGTCGTTACTTGAAAAATGTCCAAATTAAGCTTTTGTTGCAAACTAGGTTTTTTTGATTTAATTCGAAATATGAGATTAAAAATATGGTTAGGGTTTTTATCGTATTATTAACTTTATTAAGTGTAGTTTAATGCTTTAGAGCATGGAAATCCAACCTAAATTGTAGTTTGTGCAATTTTGCTATGAAATTGTTAAAAAGGGTATTTTGTAAACTAGAATATTAGGGTTTTTGGAATTTAATGAGATTAAATTCCGGAAATTGTTTCTATGACTTATTTAAGATATTTAATAAGTATATTGGCCGCTACATTCATTTAAACATCATGTTTTGTACAAAAACGGCGAATTGTGCTTGCTAGATTTACGGAAAAATGACTTTTTAAGTGAAATTGGGGGTTTTTGTGAGTTTTAACCTAGTTTATATTAAAATTAGTGTTCGTGAATGTGCAAATGAGTGTGATTGGATTTTTCTCGATAGTTTGGCGTTTGTACGCCGACATCGAGGGTTTTTGGGTCGATTTGTGAAGCAACCATAGGTTTTGACCTATGTGGGATTCGTGCGTCGTTTTGGTCATGAGTCGGATTTTAATGCGATACGGTGCGTTATGATATGTAGGTACCCCATTTGAACTTCGAGACGACAACCAAGCGCGTGGCGGCGTCGGCACCGGAAAGCGAGGACCAGGTGAGTAGATTTATATCTACGGGGAGAAGTCGGGTGGATGGCGTATAGCACCCCCGCAGTTCGTGGTGATGTATACGAATACGTATACACACACACACACACACACACACACACATATATATATATATATATATATATTGCTTATATATTGTTTGAGTTATTGATGATAAATATGGATATTTGGTGTTTTTGGATGATTGAGTGTCGCGAAACCCTAGAGTAGCGGTCGCACCACACTTACACACACCCACCCATACTTGCATACTTTCTTCCTTCATTTGTGCTTATACGGAAAATATAGTTATGTGTCCACATAGGTATGGGACTATGTGTTCACATACGGATTTGAGGATGATACTTGGGATTGAGATGAGTCGATGAAATTTGTGTTGAGATTGTGATATCGGTGATATGGCAGGATTCGTACTTGAGGTACGTCCTGGTGTTATAGCGGATCTTGGGGCGACGATACGGATGAATAGTGTTATATATAAAGTGGTCGACATGTGATCGTGATATGAGATATCATATACTAGGATATGGATACTAGGCCGTATTGGGCGATGTATACCCCTTGATGATGATTGTGCTGACGATATCGGTTTGTACGAGATTGGCGATCAGTAGTCAGATCATGAGTACATTGAGGATATTAGTATTGTATTAGACATAGGTCAGTACCCTAAACGATGATCTTGAATAAAGAGGATACCTGAGGATTAGTGTGAGGAATATGATATTGACCCGTACCCAGATTTGGGGATGCCGTATGACGGATTTACGTACGAGCTATATTTTGATGATTGATCCACACTCTTGACTTGGGATGTCTGATTATAGATATGGTATCGGATATGATATTATTGAGGCGGGATCACCGACTAATATATATATACAGGTATGTATATGGATCGACTCAGATGTTAGGCGGTTTCCTTACCTGTAGTCCAGCTTGTTAGCTTAGCCCTTTAGTTTAGTTTAGTTAGATTAGATTCGATTCTTACCTATTTCAAAAACTAACGAATCGTAGGTATTTTAAAAAGACAGCCTAAGGGATCCTACAGATATTTCAAAAGAAGTATCTTTTCATAAAAACACCGTAGCCCCTATTTTCAAAACCCCATGATTCGTGTTATTTCAAAAGGCACCATTTGTAGGACTTATATTAGATTAATGCAGATTAGTTATAGTTGCGTCTAGTATTCAGCTCCCGCTCCTTATTGTGGTTCGCTTCGCATCGCAAGCTTATATTATGTTTCATACTACATTATTGATATCATGCTGTTAGGACACCAGCACCATTACCGATGATGCGTATGTACCACGTACACTTACTTGCCGGCTCACACACATCTTCATCGGTAATTGCCATGTCACGTACACCTTAGAAAATATTATTGCTTGACATAGCATGTTAACTAATAGTTTAGACATTGTAGTTATTACCTGCTACTTCATGCATACTGTTATTCATTGTTATGCGCATTCATGGATTCTTATGCATATATTCACTATTTTATGTGTTATTGAGGTTTCGGATACGGATTTCCATGAGATTTTCTGGATTTGGAGGAAAACCGCAGAACATAAATAAACCTTTTCTCTCTTTTAAAATAAAAAGTGCGGTTTTCCCATGATGTATGAGTCTTCCACCATGAGTTTGCTGATGGATTTCGAGACCCGATTCGAGGAGACGGATGAACCGTTTCGGGTACATGGTGGACCCGGTAAGGTACCCGGGACAAGAAGCGCGTGATGATGACGATGTGAGGCTGGCAGGGGAGCACTACCTACTGGTGATATTACCCAACGCATCGGATATCCGGAGGATACCGTCGTGGTCTTGAGATGGATGGTAGGGGCCGGTCTGGACTGACGGCGCCCTAGATATTGTGATTGAGGTACAGAGACTGTGATACCGAGATATCGAGATATTGGGATTACGTTTTGTGCCGATGCTAGGCACTGTTTTATGCTGATTTCATTATGATACCTCATTTTGAAAATATACAAAGGAAATCTCACTAATTTATGAAAACAGTTTCTTCATTTGCATGTATTCTGTCTTCATGCATTCATACCTCATTCATATGATATATTGCTACCTGAGGCACTGACACGGGCACATGAGATTACACTCGGGTTAGATATTACCCTAGCCATTGTTATAGGCTGCATGTTTTACATATATTTGAGGATATATTATGATCATTGACTTAGGTTGCATTATTTATGCGATTTCTGTGCGTAGATATTTTTCTATTCACGAGTTGGCAACTCACCCCCGTTGTGCCCCAGTTTCTTGCAGGTTTGCCGTACAGGTTTCATTACGGCTTTGCGGGCTCAGTTTCATTCGGGTGACTTGCTAGTAAGTGGGTTTTTCTTGTATCGTACCCATCATATTACCTTGTATAATATTATTCCGTTGTATCTAGTAAATTCCATCAACCAAACATGTATTTATTGAGATAGAGACCAGTGTTGTTTATCCTTTCGACCTTAGAGTCGCTCGTTATATTTCTGGTGGTTTTGAGTTTCCTTTTGAGTTTTGATCCTCGTCGTTGGCGTTGTATATTATATTGCTTGTGTGGTTGTGACCGTCGATTGACGAAGAGCTAGCTCCCGCTTGGGGATGCCTTTTTCTTGATTTCGTATACTATTCATGTTGTATCCCGTTTGGGGGCCAGTATTTACAAAGGAGACTCTGCCGAAATTTTCAGTAAATTTTTTATGTTTTAAAAACCGCATAATTCGGCTTATGCTATTGAAACTACTTGCTTTAAGTTGGTTTTTCCTGCACTCTACTACTTTTCTTGGTTTGGATTTCTGGGTTTTCGGTTTACTTAGATTACGTACGCCTCGAGACGTTCGTAATTTAAGTGCCGGTCATGTTCCGTACTTTCGGGTCGTGACATTGTAGTTTGATAAAGAAGGTATTTATGTATACGAGAGGAGTCCATCTTACCACTTGGACTATGGTAACATATAGTATAAGGCCCCGTCATCATCCACGGGACAACGGCACATGAATTCATGTAAGTGTCTTTTAAAGTGACCTTTTGTGTTACGATATACGTTCCGTACCAATCTACCCATTTATCCCTGCTTATTATAGTGTATAGTTCAAGTTAACAGATCTTGGCTGAATCCATGAATATAAAAATAATGTGCAAGTTCATGTTCAAGTTATAATCATGTATTCATGTATACATGTCAAGTTCATGTCAAGTTATATTCATGATTCGATCAAGTCAAGTATTCAAGTTCAAGTTTGGATATTAGAATTCAAGTGTTCAGGTTCAAGATCAAGTGTTCAAGTTTGGTTTTGAGTTTGGATTCGAGTTCGAGTTTTTTTCAGGCTATAGTAATTTTCTTGTGAATGGATTTAACTGTTGAAATTCTTAAGTTCGGGAGCAATCGGACAACTGCTGCACATGGACGACAGGATTTATGTTTTTTTCCAAAATAATTGTCATTGACAACTCCGTTAAGTTGCAGTATTATCTAATTTTAGTGATAAAACTTGACTTTTAAAAGTTTTTGGTATTTTTATAAAAACTTCAGCTTTTAGAAAATTGCTGGTATTTTATTAAAATTTCAATCTTTCATTTTAAAAGAATTTCATAATTTTTTTTATTGAAAATATGGATTCATAATTTTATATAAATTTTCCAAAGTTTTAATTTGTTTTGAAAAGTCGTATTCTATTAAACCGTATTTTTATTTCCTTTCGAAACCGAATTCTCCATGAGGAGTTATGTATCTTACTTTACTATCCCAAGAATATGCGATAACCCACACCATCTGTAAATGAGTCCCCTAAAAAAAGTTGTAAAGGCGCAATTGCAAAGGATTTTAAAAATATCGATTAAAAACATTTATTTGTAAAAGCAATGGTATTTTATTGTAAACAGTATTCTTTAAATTAAACATACATATAAAATATTGTGTTATGAAACCATAGTTTATGCGATGGGGTGGGCCATTACCCCGTGAGTTTTCTAAATGGATATATGTTAGTTCTTGATTAAAGAATTGTATTTAAAGTTCATGGTATTTATATGAAAACGTTCGTTATATGCTTATTTCACATGGAATTCTATTTACATGAAAAGTTAAAAGATGTGAATAATATGTTAAGGTGATATTAGAGCTTTAGAGTGAAATATTAAACATAGCAAAGATGACAAAAGTTGTTTAAAAGAAAAGATAACAAGTTAACTCCACTTTGTCGATATTGTTTTAGAGATTGTTTTGAGATGAAAAGAAAGAGAGAGGAAGGGACTTATGGTTTTTAGAGCATTGAGAAAAAGAGAGGAAGAAGGGGAGGGGTCTTATAGAGCGTGGAACCGTCGATTAGTCGCTCCGGTCGTCGAAATTGAATCGCTACTCCTCTTGGCTCGTTTAACTCCACTTGTATTTAGAAAATTTTGGAGAGTTTTTTCTATGGATTTCAGAATGGTAGAGAGGTAGGTGATGATGTGGTATTTATAGTGAAATTGAGAGTATGAGAATTAAAATTTTGAATTAAAAGGAAATAAAATAATGTTAATAGGGAATTGAAATGTCTCTGGATGAATATAGAGTAATCAAACAATAAAGTGGAGTAGAGGGGACCTGAAGGGGTGCACGGGAAAAGAATGAAGGCATTTGGGCTCATCAGAATCGCTGGTAGCTGTCAAAGGGGGAAACCCGGCAGTTGGATTTATGCCACGTGGCTTAAGGTTTTGGGCATGTGTTAAAATTGGTCTTAACTTCTCATTTATCATGTTTGATTTTTCTGAAACTTTTCAATTCTCCGTATATTGCAAGTCCAACTCTTGGGCTTCTAAATAGTTAAAAAGAAAAATTATAAAAATAATTGGGACTGATGGGAATCGAACACACAGGTTATGGCACATTAGTATAGAAGCTTAACCAGTGAGCTACAAGTTGTTTTCTACTTTTATTGAACAAAAATAACTTATAACTTCTAATCAGGCTGAATTACCCTTTCTATATATTTGAATAAGTTACATTTGTACAGAGATTTCAGAGTCGTTACATTCTACCTACCTTATAAAAATTCCGTCCTCAAAATGTACATAAAGACTAATTTTTAAAAAGGTGGGAGTATCTTGCACGCATATCGTCTTCTCTCTCCCAAGTTGATTCGCCTAGCGAGTCCCTCCTCCACATCACTCGGACAAAGTTCGCCTCCTTATTCCGTAATGTCTTCACCTTTTGATCCAGGATCTCAACTGGTTGCTGCTCGCAAGTTAGATCAATCTGTAAAATGAGCTCTGAATGATCAAGTATGTGGTTGGAGCCGCTCACATATCGTCAAAGCTGGGATATGTGGAACATATTATGCACACCTTCCAATGAGAGTGGTAGTACCAAACGGAATACCACTTCTCCAACTCGTTCAAGAATGTCGAACGGTCCAACGTACCTTGGACTGAGTTTACCTCTCTTACCAAAACGTATCATTCTTCTATTCGGAGTGAACTTCAGAAACACATACTCTCTGGGTTGGAACTCCAGATGTCGTTGTTTTGCATCTCCCCAAAACATTTGTCGGTCCTGAGCTATGCGCATCTTTTCCCTGATTGTGCGAACCACATTTACAGTTGCCACGATTATCTCTGGGCTAAGGAGTTCACGATCTCCAACATCGTCCCAACTCAATGAGAAACGACACTTATGTCCATAGAGTGCTGCGAAAGGTTTCATCCCAATACTTGCTTGGTAGCTGTTGTTATAGGAAAACTCCATAAGGTGCAGGTGATCTTCACACGAACCTCCGAAATCTAGTATACAGGCTCTCAGCATATCTTCCAGGATATGAATTGTTCGCTCGGACTGTCCGTCCATTTCGGGATGATATGCCGTGCTGAAATTCTGACTCATTCTCAGGCTAGCTTGAAGACTTTGCCAAAACTGGGATCGGAATCTAGTATCACGATCAGAGACGTTGCAAACAAATACCCTATGTAATCTTACGATCTCTATTCATATCAGAATTTTGCATTATTATATTCCCCATTCTTAATCATATTGCAAATAAATAGGTGCTTTTGATCCATGTCTGCTAAATAGTTGCAGGTTACAGGTTCTCAGAACAATACAGTGAAATTCAGGAAAAGACGCTACAAATGTGAGACTATGACCAACAAGTAGATGAATCTGTATGATACCGCCTACCAGTTTAAGGAACAAATAACGATCAATGAACAGTTCAATGCACAAAGTAAGAGGGCAGCACAAGATTCAAGACTTCAACGCGAAGGTTACGGTAAAAGTCCACATAATTCTGCACTGTTGGAAATCTGGAAGAAAATAGAAGAGACTCTGAGCAACCAAGTGAAGAAAACAGAAGTAAAAAGCAACATGAAGAAAACCTGAGAAAACAAGCCAGAGATCCCTCAAGATGGCCGCGGAACCGCGGCCAAACACGTGTCGGTGAAAATTGTCAGTGGTGTCGGTGCTTTGACCCGGCTTTCTTA
This sequence comes from Agapanthus africanus, assembly GCA_030015575.1. Lineage (NCBI taxonomy): Eukaryota > Viridiplantae > Streptophyta > Magnoliopsida > Asparagales > Amaryllidaceae > Agapanthus > Agapanthus africanus. The sequence goes on along the minus strand of JASDDO010000031.1, from coordinate 684,955,189 downwards.
GGATAGTATTGTAAATTCAGATGTGGATCAGATGTAAACCCTACGGTTTCTTCTATCTATAAATAGGAAAGCCTATAGTCTCTTTTGAGGTGTGCCTCTTTAGGGTGCCTCTTTTGAGATGCCTCTTTTTAATTTCTAGATTAAATTTTAATTTCCTTGTAATCGTCAAGAGGTCATCAATAAAGGTATTTTTTTTATCGTTCATTCTTTTATCTGAATTTAATTCCTGAATTTTTATCTGCCTTTTATTATCTGCAACTTAGATAGTCTTTTAAAATTATAAAAATGAATCTTATCATAACTTCCCTAATGAGTGAGTAATTCCTCACTTGTTAGGGTTAGGATTAATAAGGTTTGAGAGAAGTAAATCTCTCTCTCTTCTTTCTTTGCCCATATAATTTTTATAATAGGACTCTATTTAAATTAACCACACACCGCTCACTACGACACCCTATCCTACAAGATAGCGGTGATTCCCTAATTAGACCGGTTGTGGTTGATTTAAATAGAGTTTAGGCTAAAAGTTAAGAAAGGACGGACAAGGACCAAAAGGAAGAAACTAAGTTTTTTCCCAGTCGTGCTAATCCCCTTTGTTGACTATTACCCTAACACCTATATTCTTCACTAGGGCATTGAAAGCAGTGGGTAAAATCCCTGTTCCAAACTAACCTAATCCGAACCCTAGCAAGACTTTTAATCAATTTAATCTCATTCTTAGATCGTAAAACAAAACCCGACTTGATCGGATTAACTCGTTAGAACATAAAGAAAAGGAATCCTTCTCCCTGTGGATCGACCCGTACTCAACCGGTTAGCAACTAAGCGACACCGTTATTGATTGCGGTATATTCTTAATTTTAATTTTAAAACACGCATATGCAAAATCTCTCTCAATCAAATGGCGTCGTTGCCGAGGAGACGGTAGTCTCTTTCTTTGTGTAATTCGGGTTAAATTTTTTTTAAAAATTGAAATTTTTTAAAACAAATAAAATAAAAATCATCTTGTTCTTTTTGAAAGGTTTTTGTGCAAGTGTGCAGGCTTGGAGCAAACTCTATTTCAGATCTAGAGCAAACTCAAGAAACAGAGGATCTGAACAGACAGGGGAGAATCCAAACAACACAGAGAAAATTTTGGAGATCTAAACCAACTAAACCACCGCGGAACCGCGGCGGATATATGCATTTGACCGCGGAACCGCGGTCAACCAGTGACGTCAGCATCCCAAAATTCTCTGTAAGTATTTTTGTCCTCTCTTCTACCCTCTGAACTCCACTGAAAAATTTTCCTGCAGGGTTCCTTGCACAAAATTCTTCTCCGTCTCCAATAAATTGTTTTTATGCAGGATTCTTTGCGCTGCCAAATAAAAAAAATTTGCAAGTGTTTTAGATTTTTGGTGTGTTAACTGCTTTGCATTTTTAAAACGGACTTTTAAGAGGGATATAACACCAATCAAGATTGGGTGGGGATTTCATTACCCTTTCTAAGACCCCAAAAATCACTAAAAGCATATGCATCACTCTTGAGTTAATTAAAAAATATCTAGACTCAGCCAACTAAGGATTGTCGTGCTCATTAGGACAGAGGAAGGTTGTGGGCATTCAGTCGTTTATCTAAACCTGACTTTGTGGTGCCTAGGCTAGACAAGTGAGAAAGGTAATTTTAAAAGGCCCGTCTCACGGTGATTCATGAGCAGAACCCTCCTTTCTTCATTTGTGCTTATCTAGCCACAATTGGCGGTGAATACGCGATTTGAGGGATATCTCACAATTTGTCACTTTGGAATAGTTAGGAGTAGTCTAGTTGACTTATGAGACCCTAGCTCTAGGTTTGATTGTGCATGTTTAAACTGTGGTTGTTTGAAATTGTGCCGTAGTCCCGTACAAATTTTTGCAAAAACTCTTTCAACACTTTCAAAACATTTCAAAATTCCAAAAACAAACAATTTAAAAATATATATATATATATAATTAATTAAAAATTAAAAAAATTCACATTCTTTTTCTTTCTCTCATCACATCATGGATACCCCACCTCGCAAAACTTTTGCCGAACTTTGGTACCCTCAACTAGAAATTACTTCCTACGCTTTTTGTTTTGGTCGAATTTTGAATGACCCCTCCATGCCCAAAATTTCTTTGAAAAATCGAATAGACGCGTCTAGGACAACTAGTTGGACTCCGCAATCCACATTATATCAACCATTTCAACCTTCATCACCTTTTTACGTTGATACTCCTTTTTTGAGTCCTGTTGTAACTCCGAAACCCATGTCTATTGCTGAACATATTGAACAATCTCGTAACCGATCTTTCACTCCTTTCACCACTGCAAATTCTTTGAATCAACAATTCCATTCACCTTCTTATCCAAATGTTGATCCTATATCTGTCCAACCATTCAATTCCTACCAGTCCTACCCGACTTTTGCACCTCCCCTAGACATTGCTTCTGAACAGCCATTTGGGAGTTTCCAGTATCCAAACAACTTTAAATGTTTTACTGAAACTCATTCAAAACCCATGTCTAGTCTGGAACAGTCGTTGGAAGACTTTATGGTAGCGTCATGCCAACAGATGAGGGATTTGAATGCATCCATGGCTGCCCTTATACAACCTAGTGACCCGGTAACTAGTTTCCAGTTAGCTCCAAATTTTCCAATGTATGATGAGACGGTTGGAAAGATTGATAATTTAAGTGGAGAGAGTGAGCTGTGCACCCTTCCAAATCAAACCTACCCATCCCCAATTAAATCCCACAATTCCGGTTTTGAATGTCTATCAAGTGTTTCAAATGATTCACCAGTTGAAAATAAAACGTTTAATGAGTTGTGCGACTTTGTAGTGTTTGATTTACTTGATTTTGAAGGGTCCCTTTCGAGTGAAACCATCACCAATCCTTTTGACCTCTACACCTCCACTCTAGAACCTGAATTGATTAATATCCATGCTTTTGATCAGGTGTCTGAAAATATTGATTTTCACTTGATTGAGGATATAGACGCTGGGAATATTTTAGATGATGAACTCACAGATTTGGATGAGTTTCTCTCTCTAATTCATCATCCCAAGTCATTAACTGTTTTTCCCGAACTTCATATGTGTCTTGATTTTGATGAGAATTGCATGGATAAACTAAATTTTGAGGAGAGTATTGAGGATGAAGCAGTTTTACTTGAGGAGTCGGATTTTCTAATTTATTCTATCCCTTTCACTGACCGTGTAAACCCTCTTGAATCTTTAACCGATACCCTTTCTCAATCACTTCTCTCCATCCTTGTTCCGACTTTGTAAGAAACCGTTACACTTTCATTTTCAACAACTGGTTTACCAAGTTCGACGTACCCAAGTTTTCTCACGAATCTTGAGGGATTTGACCTCATTTCTCAGTGGGTTGATAGATTAGCACAATAGCTTTTTACATATCGGTCATTACAAATTGTGCTAATTTATACACTCCATCTTCCCCCTCACGTTCGTATTCCACTTCTTTCTCACACTTTCTCTGGTTCTTCTTCTAATCTTCCTTTAATGATACCGAGTGTTAATGAATAACAATCCGATATTTTGAGTTCGATAATTCTAGAAAAACAACTTGATTTAGACTCTTTTGAAAATAAAGTAAATGAGCCTTACGATTATCCTACCTTCATAATTTTTGAAAAATCAAGTGTGCTGAATTCTGGCGCGACACTTATTGACATTGAAACGTTCAATCGGACCTTCGATAAAAGTTTAGAAGATATTTTCGCCGACGAACTCGCATTCTTAAACGACACGGATTTTGTGATTGATCAACTTCCACCCGAAGAATTCGAACCACTACCACCATTTCTTTTTCCCTTCCGCCATTCGTCTCCTCCACCGAGACCGTATACTGCTTCTATCTCTACACGGTCTCGTGTGTTTCTCATTTCTTTTCTCTACACTCCATTCTTTCACCAACCACACCATTATAACGATAAAATTTTTGAATGATTGGTGCTAACCTTTGGCATGCGTAAGGCCTTGTATAGCTTGATACTGTGTTTTTCTCCCCCTTAACTCTGAACTTTAACGCATAAACAGTTGAAACACTGTTTCACTTAATTTTGGGGGGACCTTTTTGTGTGTATATATTTTGTTTTCTTTTTCTGTTAATAAAAAAATAATAAAAAAAAATAAACAGGGAAGTGCCGACAATTTTGACCTTCTTGGTGTAGCCTGACAGTGAGGACACTGTCAAGTTTAAGTTTGGGAGTGTGCTCGGTAAGCTTTCTTCCTTCGCATTCATATGTATATTTTTGCATTTGCATACTTATTTTAAAACCCATAAAAATTGAAAAAAATTAAAAATTATAAAAATTGAAAAGTTCAATTTTGGCCATATTTGACATGACGGTTGAATAGTAGGGAATAACTAGATCCTAAACTTAGTAAATTAAAAACCCTAAAAATAACCTTTCTTAAAGTTTAACTATAGAAAATATATGTCCTTGTAGATTATTTAGAAATAGACAAATTTTGAGTTCAGTTCTTGGGCTAAGTCAAAATAAGGGAAGAGTATTGAAATTTTTATTTGAAATATAAGTCTGAAAAATAATTCCAAACCTTAAGTCTAAATTCTGAAAATATATACCCTACAACTTGCACAAACACGCACCTTGAAACTTGGAATGGTAGATGATACCTTGAAATGCTCTTGTCTAAAATCCTTAATATGAAGGAAAATAAAATAAAAATACAAGTGTGAATAAAGAGATAAAAAAATGAACACTGGTTTTGTAATTACTTAAGGCTGCATAAATAGAAAAAATATATAGCGAGGGTGCTTTATCACCTAGTGCCTTAGACCAACTGGTTTGGGAGACACTGCTAAAGCCTTGGGTATTACAAGACGAGGAATTACGCTTAAATGTGTGAACACATTTTGTAATCGGTCTTTAGTACCTCAAGAAGTATTAATGGTCTCATGAAGGATGTGTGAGCAATTTCATCTAAAATTCACCAACTAAAAGTACTTTGGACGATGGACAAGAGTATGATAGTTTGAATTAAATTTCCAAGTGTAGGGGTGATACATACACACACGTAGGGGTATATGATTGGGCTTTTTGATGAGAGATAGGAATGAAAAATAGGATTTATATCTTCAGTAGAGATGTTAAAAATTCCTAAGTTGAGATGGAACCTTAGAAGGAAAATTCAAAAGATGCTGAAAGCTAAATAAAGTACAGAACATATACAATCTTAAGTTAAATGAAAAGTGAGTGTGAAAAATACGGGTTGATGATTTCTAAGTCGAAGATAATAGAATTTCTTGCTAGAATACCGAATTGAAGAATGAAAGTCAACATGCCAAGTTGATTGGATTTTGTGGGTAGTATCCACTGAAAACCCTCAAGAGACAACACTCCTCTTACTAGGGACACCTAGAGGTTTAACGACTTTTTGCATGAGCACAGTGCAATCGCGTTTCCCTGTGAAAGTGAGGTTAGGATTTTTTCGAGAATAAATTGGTTTTGCTCGGGACGAGCAAAAGATAAGTTTGGGGGTATTTGTTCATATTAGAATTTTGCATTATTATATTCCTCATTCTTAATCATATTGCAAATAAATAGGTGCTTTTGATCCATGTCTGCTAAATAGTTGCAGGTTATAGGTTCTCAGAACAATACAGTGAAATTCAGGAAAAGTCGCTACAAATGTGAGACTACGACCAACAAGTAGATGAATCTGTATGATGTCGTCTACCAGTTTAAGGAACAAACAACGATCAATGAACAGTTCAATGCACAAAGTAAAAGGGCGGCACAAGATTCAAGAGTTCAATGTGAAGCTTACGGTAAAAGTCTACATAATTCTGCACTGTTGAAAATCTGGAGGAAAATAGAAGAGACTCTGAGGAACCAAGTGAAGAAAACAGAAGTAAAAAGCAACATGAAGCAAACCAGAGATGGCCGCGGAACCGCGACCAAACAAGGCTTCCTGCCGCGGTACCGCGTCCGTGCAGTGCACGTGTCGGTGAAAATTGTCGGTGGTGTCGGTGCTTTGACCCGACTTTCTTAGGATAGTATTGTAAATTCATATATGGATCAAATGTAAACCATAGGGTTTCTCCTATCTATAAATAGGAAAGCCTACAGCCTCTTTTGAGGTGTGCCTCTTTAGGGTGCCTCTTTTGAGATGCCTCTTTTTAATTTCTAAATTAAATTTTAATTTCCTTGTAATCGTCAAGAGGTCATCAATAAAGGTATTTTTTTATCGTGCATTCTTTTATCTGAATTTAATTCCTGAATTTTTATCTGCCTTTTATTATCTGCAACTTAGATAGTCTTTTAAAATTATAAAAATGAATCTTATCATAACTTTTCTAATGAGTGAGTAATTCCTCACTTGTTAGGGTTAGGATTGGGAAGATTTGAGAGAAGTAAATCTCTCTCTCTCTTTCCTTTCTTTGCCCATATAATTTTTATGATAGGACTCTATTTAAATTAACCACACACCGCTCACTACGGTACCCTATCCTACAAGATAGCGGTAATTCCCTAGTTAGACCGGTTGTGGTTGATTTAAATAGAGCTTAGGGCTAAGAGTTAAGAAAGGACGGACAAGGACCAAAAGGAAGAAACTAAGTTTCTTCCTAGTCGTGCTAATCCCCTTTGTTGACTATTACCCTAACACCTATATTCTTCACTAGGGTATTGAAAGCAGTGGGTAAAATCCCTTTTCCAAACTAACCTAATCCTAACCCTAGCAAGACTTTTAATCAATTTAATCTCATTCTTAGATCGTAAATCAAAACCCGACTTGATCGGACTAACACGTTAGAATATAAAGAAAAGGAATCCTTCTCCCTGTGGATCGACTCGTACTCAACCGGTTAGCTACTGAGCGACACCGTTATTGATTGCGGTATATTCTTAATTTTGATTTTAAAATGCGCATACGCAAAATCTCTCTCATTCAATCTCCTGCATGAGTTTATGGGTATCAAGACAAGTATGGTACATCTTGAAGGTTTAAATCTTAAATTAAATTTTTCCTCACCTCTTTGTACTTCCTAGCTAATGTCTCAGTTAGCCAACTCTGAATGGAATAAAGTGAGCCAACTTAGTGAGTCGATCCATAATAACCCAAACTACGTCGTTACCCTTCGTGTTGCAAGGAAGAGTGTTTACCACCGAAAACAGAGATGAAATGGGATAGATCATCTTGCCTGAATTTAGGGGCAGATGGTATTTGAACATATCCATCCACCTCTCCGAAAGTTCCAAGTTGATTTATGGCACCGTATATCGGAGGTTTAGATAGATGCGATCGTTTTAGCAGACTCTATCAGATTCCCCCTCATTTGTGAAGGTTTTTGATTGTGAGAACGCTTTTCTCTGCATGCGCAATCCCCTGCAGTTAATTATGTTATCACGTTGCGATAACCACTTTCTCTTTCTCCAGTAGTTCATTTCGTGTCGTATGTTACTGTCACGCCCCGCTTCCCAAAATACGTAAACACGGCACGCGATAGAGCCAACCATGCTACCTATGGCTACAAATAATCCCTCCATAGTCGCATTACGGTTGTCAATAGGATATCAAGAAAAATAAAATGAATCGAGCTAACACATGTTCATCTGCCGCAATAAATAAAATTAAGAAAATGCATAAAGCGTAAACGAATTAAGATCCAATAAACAATAGTATCTGAATCACGTCCCAATATGGGCTCACATTAATAAAATAAAACTACGGAAGAAAAGAAACTAAGTAGCTCTAAACTAAACGTCTAACTCCTCATTGCTCGGCTTGCCTTCCAAAATACTCTTGAACTGCCGCGATAAAGTCAGAGGAATTGGGCCATGCAAAACCCAGATATCAGTGCGTCGTAAATACCACAATAATAGTAATAACCAGGATATGATGTTATGATTAAACATGAATATCAATGATAAACACATGTATAAATAGAGAGCTATATGTATGTGGTGTGTATTCTAAAGTCTGTGTTTCTAGGTTATCTATTCTACAAGTCTTTGAAATCAATTAATTTAATTCTCATCGTAACTCAACAGTATATATCCCGTTTATTCCCCATGGGACCACGGTATAATAAAAAATGATTATTCCGTCCACGCCCGGAATCACGGCAAACAATAATAATGTCCTATTGAGTTACGTTTCGGTTATATTCTTGATTTCCCCTTTTCCTCAGGTTTTGTGTTCAAGTCAGTTATTGATGATATAAATCTAATGCCAACACAGAATCAAGCAAGTATAGGTCTTGTCTACGCAGAAAATAAGTCACGTCCGTCAGGACAACAAATCAGGATTGTTGGCATTATCAATAAGATCCAAGTAACAAATATGGTAGTGTGTCGTGAACATGCCATGTACTGTATATTAGCCAAAACAGATACCAATGTAAAACTGTAATCAATATCGAACCACGGTAAATATAACTATTGCCAGGATGCATATGTATCTATCTGTAATAACCGTTATACGTCCATTAGCATGTATATGATGTAATCTAGATAATATATTGAACTGATATAGTTGTATGATAATATCTTGATGTTCTGGCATGCAACTAGATAAACTATTATCAGTACGGATACAGACGGATGCTATAAAATTGTAAATCAGTAATTTCTGCTAATTAGTAAAACACATGCACTATAATTTATCAAATAAATATTGATATAATAAAATAGCATGTTGCATGTTTAGAACTTGCCTGAACGAATCTCACGTCGAGATACGGATGTCACGTTCCGACGTCGAAATAAAGTCACGACGCAAAACTTACGCACGCAGGACTAGACCTGGGCTGAGTAGCTGCATGATATGGTGACAGGGCTAGACGACGACGGTGACTGGGTCGTCCGGATCGTCCCCGATGTGCGTAACTCCGGCGAGAAGGCCGGAAAAGAAATAAAGAAAAGAAAGAAGAACAGAAGAAGAAGAAGAAGAAGAGGTGGTTGTTGGGGTTCTGGGGTAGGTGGTGGCCGCAGAGGTGCGGTGGCGAGGTGACGGGGAGGCCGACGGGGAGGTAGGGTCGCCGTGAGGGGGTTTGAAGGTGATCGGGAAAAAAGCAGGGGGTCGGTGATGATGGTGTAGGGGTGTTTTTGGTTTGCTAGGGAGACGAGGAGGTGATGAAGGTGAGGCAGGGGAGGCGACGATGAGAGGGCGGCAGCGGTGAGGGGGACAAAGGCATGGGTTAGGGTTCACGGTGTTGAGGAGAAGAAGAAACGGGGGGGAGGATGTTATATAACTTTATTATATATATATATATATATATATATATATATATATATATATTATAGAGAGAAAGAGAGAGAAAAGGTGGGGACGGGGTGAGACAGAGAGAGAGAGATATTTTATTAGTTAAATTAATATATATTATATATATATCAGTATATATTTATTAGTTATATATATATATATATTGTGGGATTTTACAGATAATATCAGATTACTTCGAATATTATCTGTGTTCCTTCAAAAATCTAGTTTTTAAATATGGATTATATACGTAAGAATTTAAACCATGATGTAATATCCTGAAAATAAAAACATATACCTCCAATAAAAAATCTACGTAAATATACGTAGCGATCTAAATACTAGTCTGTTTAACACTTAGGATCTGAACATGATATATGGGCTCAACCACATGATATGGGGTACTATGACATGGAAGACTAGATAAGAAAATATATTATTTAGTTTTATATTCTATTTTAAAAAGATATGTGTATTATAAAATATATTATATATGTATATAAAATCTAGATTTGCATGGATACTATGTACTAGCAAATATTTGATGTAATCTCGAACTATATTTGGTTCCAACATGCGGTTCGGGTCAGATAATAACCACAACTACCAATTGCACTATTCGCAATCCAAAATAAAAATAGTCAAGATTTTTTCCGCAAGATTTGAAATACCCCAAATATATATAATATAAATGCACTAGGGTATTATATTATACCCAACTACAAAAGAATTTCGTCCTCGAAATTCCCGAAACAAGAAAGAAAACAAGGAAACACGGATCTAAGAAAAGAGATGTGGAAATTTCTGTCGAATCTCATCTTCACGTTCCCAAGTAGATTCTCCATGAGAACAATTCCCCCATGAAACGAGTGCCGGTGGGATAACTTTGTTCTTGATGACCTTTTCTCGTCGATCCACGATCGCCATTGATCGCTCTTCATATGTTAAATCTTCCCTCACTGTCAGTTCCGAGTGATCTACAACGTGTATCTCATTTTTAATATACTTGCGGAGTTGAGATATATGAAACACATCATGAACACACGCCAAGGATGGTGGTAAAATCAGTCGATAAGCTACTTTTCCAACACGCTTGATAATACCGAAATGCCCCACGAATCGAGAACTAAGCTTGCTTCGACTACAAAATCGGATCACTCATCTGATCGGTGAAATTTTTAAGAATACAAGATCACCAACTGCGAACTCCAGAGGTCTTCGTCCAGTATCGACCTAACTTTTCTGTCGATCCTATGCCACCTTCATATGATTTCGGATCATGTTAACTTTCTCCACCGTTTTCACAATAAGATCCGGTCCTAATAATTTTCTTTCTCCAATATCGTCCCAACAGATAGGCGAGCGACACTTACAACCGTATAATGCTTCGAATGGGGCCATATGTATAGTCGCGTGAAAACTATTATTATATGAAAACTCCACCAAGTGTAAATGATCATCCCATGAACCCTTGAAGTCTAACATACATGCTCTTAACATATCCTCAAGAATTTGGATCGTTCTTTCAGACTGGTCATCTGTCTGAAGATGATAGCCTATGCTAAACATCAAGCGAGTTCCCAAACTTTCCTGTAAACTCCTCCAAACGTGAGATAGAAATCGAGTATCATGATCCGAAACGATACTCACGGGTACTCCATGCAATCTCACAATCTCCTGCATGTACCGCTCTGCCAAAGGCTCCGTCGACTGACCAACTCGAAATGGTATAAAATGAGTGGCCTTGGTTAATCGATTGACAATGACCCAAACTGCGTTATTGCCCTTTGGAATCCGTTGTAATGCAGTCACAAAATCCATGGTTATATGTTCCCACTTATATTGAGGGATCGGAAGTGGTTGCAACAAACCAGCTGCCTTTTGATATTCAGCCTAAACTTGCTGATACACCAAGCACTTTGATACGTAGCGAGCAATCTCTCTTTTCATGCTTTCCTACCAGAAATGTTGTCGTAAGTCTCGGTATATCTTCATGCCTCCCGGATGTACTGAAAACGCGGAACCATGAGCCTCCTTCATGACTTCTTCACGAACATCTCCTTTAAGCACACACAAACGACTCCCATATCATAACGAACCATCTTCATGGATTAACAAATCTGTTCAAAGTCCCGCTTTTACTTGTTCTCGAAACTTTCGCAATCTTGAATCATGCGACTGTGTTGCTTTAATGTTATCGATCAACGATGACTGTACTTGGACCTGCATCCACTGTCCCGAAGAATTTGGTATTACAATCTCCAATTTGAATCTCTGAAGATCAGCTATAATCTCCTTTTGTGTAGACAACATACGTATTGCTAGCAACCAACTTAGAGTATTCGACACTACATTAACTTTTCCCGGATTGTATTTTAGATCATGATCATAGTCAGCCATTAGCTCTAACCATCTTCGCCGCTTCATGTTAAGCTCTTTCTATATGAACACATACTTTAGGCTCTTATGATCGGTAAATACTTCTACCCTTTCTCCCAATAAGTAGTGTCTCCAAATCTTCAAAGCAAAAATCACTGTAGCTAGCTCCAAATCATAAATAGGGTAGTTCTTCTTATGAGTTTTCAATTATTTAGACGCATAAGCTACGACCTTCCTATGCTGTATTAGAACACATCCCAACCATTTAACAGATGAGTCGCTGTGAATAACTAATCCCTCGGAACCATCTGGCACTGTCAGAATAGGAGCGGTGGTCAATTTTTGCTTCAACGCTTCAAAAGTTGACGCACACTTCTCGGTCGATACGAACGGTACCTCCTTTCGTGTTAGCTTGGTCAATGGTTCCGTTGTTCCCCTCTGAATACAGGGACACGACCGCATAGGCTCATCTTGCCTGAGATTCGGGGCAGATGCTAATTGGTGCTATCCGTCTACCTCTCCGAAGATGCCAAGTTAATTTATGGCACCGTGTATCGAAGGTCCAAACGGATGCGTCCGATGTAGCAGACTTCGTCAGATTCCCCCTCACTTGAGGGGTTTTTGATTGTGGGGACGCTCTTCCCTACAGGCGCAAGCCCCTGCAGTTAATTACGCTACCGCACTACGGTAACCACTTTCTCCTTCTCCAGAAATTTCACTTCGTGTCGTGTATGCTTATTTTGTGTTTAGTTGCCCGTGGATTGTATACGGAGACTGAGTTATGTCGTCGCCCGTAGGGCGTGGACTAGTCTAAATCCGTATTTATCTTAGATTTGGGTTTGGGGGTTTGGGTTTAAGGATACGTTGGCCTCCTTTGAGACTAAGATCAACTTAAACGTTTGTTAAGGATACGTCAGTCTAATTTTTAGACTAAGATCAACTTAACGGGATCGTTTAGATCCAACAAGAGAGCAATTAAGAGAGCCCTGTTGTTTAGTTTAGTGATATTGCGGTCAATAGGTAGTTTAAGGACATTGCGGTCCATAGATAGTTTAAGGACATTACGGTCCAATGTTAGTTTTAATACGTTGCGGTCAAGGTTAAGGACGTCATAGTCCATGGATTTAAGGACTCCATAGTCCGAAGTTAGTTTTAAGGCATCTCGGTCAAGGTTAAGGACGTCATAGTCCGTTGTTAGTTTTAAGACATTCCGGTCAAGGTTAAGGACGTCATAGTCCGTTGTTAGTTTTAAGACATTCCGGTCAAGGTTAAGGACGTCATAGTCCATGAGTTTAAGGACCCCACAGTTCGTATCAGTGTGTGGTTATTGGGACCCGTCACCTCTTTGAAGACGTTGAGGAATTACAACGCCAAGTATCAAAGGAATGAAGAGATGTACCCTTGAACCAAGGTAGATTAAATAGTCTTTGGCCCAATTTGGGACCAAGACCAATCAATTATGTTATGAGCCCATTAGCCCAGTTAAGTTTGAATTGAGGACCTATGGCCATCTCGGGCTAAGTCCAATCATGTTTGGAATATTGGCTTTCTGTTGGTCCATTAAAGGAGAGGCTTTGCCTCTAGAACTTAGCCAATTGGGCTGAAGCCAGTGTTAGACACGAAAGACCAACCAGTGTTGAACACTGGGAATGGGATTGACAAGTTAGTGTTTAGCACTAAAAGATAGTTGGTGTTAAACACCAGCAACATGGGCTTTCAAATTAGTGTTAAACACTAAAACAAATCAGTGTTAAATACTGGCAACAGAGATCTCAAATTAGTGTTGAACACTAAACTAAATCAGTGTTAAACACTGGGAACAGAGTTTCAATTCAGTGTTAAACACTAAGGAAAGAGGGGTCCGTGGTAACACGTGAGGGCGCCCTGCTTCCCTTTATTTTATTCGGTCAAAAGTCTTGAATACTTTGAAGTATCACGTGATGGGCATTTTGATGTTTGTCTGTTAAAGCTTCGGCCAAGGGGTCACATGGTAGCACGTGAGGGCGCCTAGAGCTCTTTATTTTGTTCTGCAGATAAGTGTTTAACACTTTTAATTCTAAAAGACATCTCGTGTAGGCACGTGATGGGGGCTCATGCTTTGATCTATTAAAATGTTCATTGGGGGCCACGTGGTGACACGTGAGGGCGCCCCAGAGCTTCTTTTTTGTGGATCTTCTCAGGGGTCACGTGGTAGCACGTGACCCTGTTTCTCTGCCTGTTTGAAGATATGTTTATCTTCTTAAGAATTAAATTCTTCATAGGGTTAAACCCTAGCAATAACTTTAGAGGAATTAAATTCCTAGTTTCTTCCGAAGAATTATATTCTTAGATAGAGTTATACTCTAGTTTCTTTTCTGTAGGAATTAAATTCCTCATGTATGTGAAGAAATTCTCGATTAGGGTTAAACCCTGGTTCTGTCCATTTTGAAGGAATTAAATTCCTATAACATAGGGTTAAACCCTAATTTTATCTCAAAGGAATTAAATTCCTATAATTTTGTGAGAATTAAATTCTCCAACTTCCATTCCCTCTCTATGTTTTGGATCTGCATGGCAGGATCTCAACCCAATGAGAATTAAATTCTCAATTCATGGGGAGATGTGCACTTTTCAGATCCTCTACTAAAGAGAGAACTAAGTTCTTCTTTTTAATATAAGAGTTAAACTCTTTTGAGAATTAAATTCTCCTTTTAGAAGTCTTCCCTTTCTTACCTAAGGTTTTCTTCTGCAGCAGATCAAATTCTTTCAAACTCTCAAGGCTCTATTTCTTTTTCTCTCTATCCCTCTGTGTCTCGATCTCTGTATATGTCTCTCTCTCTGTGTGTGTCTCTTGGCTCCTATTTTTAGGAGAAGAAGCAGAATCAATTAGTTTTGGTGAATCTTTCATTCAGAGATTTGATTTGTATTCACCATTCATTTGGACCTTTGGATTATTAGGTGAATTTTATTCACCATTGGATTTTAAATCCAAAGATTTTCCTTTGTTATTTTGATTAGATTTTAAGGGGAAATCTTTCCAAGTTCAAAATTTTTCCATCGATAGGTGATATTTAATCACCTTTAAATCTTTAATCCAATCGGTTTCAAATAATCATTCCCCATTGGAGAGATTTGAATGCTGTTCAGAATTTAATTCTGTTAAATAGATAGGTTTTGAAAGCCGGTCACGTGTGGCCACGTGACCCCTGGTCATGTGTAAGCACGTGACCCCTGGAACGAGCTTTCTTCTTCTTTCTGCGCTTTGTCTTCTAGCCACTGTTCAGCCGTCACGTGTCAACACGTGACCCCTGGTCACGTGTGAGCACGTGACCCTTTCTGGAGCCTTTTCTTTGATTTAATCCAGGAGCCGAATCTGCCTTTGCCGCCGCTTTTAATTGTCACGTGCTAACACGTGACTGCTGGTCACGTGCTAGCACGTGATGCCTCTTCCGTAACTTTCCTGATTTTAAATTAGGAAACAAATGCCCCCACAGCGTTGTTTTCACGTGTCTGCACATGAGTGCATCGCTGTCACTTTTATGACCGTTGGATTCCTCTAGGGATTTGGGGAGATGAAGCGTCTCCATCACATCCTATAAATACCCATGTCCTTTCAAAATAGCCTCCACTTTGCTCATCTTCTTCTCTTGCAAACTTTTCTGAGAATTTAATTCTCTTCTTCCAGAGCTTAGTTCTCTGCCTTGAAACCTTTTCAGAGTTTAGCTATGTTCACAAAGACTCTTTTCCTCAGGTAATGTCCTTGATCAAACGATGAACTTTCACATTCCTCTGGATTTTAAATCCAAAACAAGGGTTTTTACCCCTTTTTTAACAAAGAATCCATTTTTCTTCAAGCTTTTTAACCAAAGTATGAAACCATTTTAACCTTCAACTGTAGATCTCTTAGGGTTTAGATGATGATCCAAGGAGTTTAACTCCATTCAAAGGAAAAGTGTTTCTGGGAATTTTAATTCCCTTTTCTTACTAAGGAATTTGATTCCTGTGAAGAACTCGGTTTCTTCTCATGGAGGCTTCCCAGGGTCTCTTTGCCCTAGGTTGTCCTTCTGTAATTAATGGAACAGAAGCTTTGCAACAGTTCTCATGACCTTTATTTCAGGTATCATGGATGCCCATATGTATGGTCTTGACGAAATCATTTCCTATGGGAATATTCGTGCACTGGGCCGCAGTCAGAACCAGGAGTTCACCAATGCTCAGTACGCTGAGATCATGAGCCGCTTCGACGAGTACAACCATCGGCTACTCCCTCGTCGCTCTTCTCTTCTGAGGCTGATCGTGCTGGCGATCTGGGAGGCACTCCCTCTCTTCTGCACTGGTGTGCCGCTCAGGGCATTGGACGCTGCCAAGGATAAGATACATTCAGTGTATCTGATGAGTCTAATCTCGAAGAGAAGGCGCGACAAACTCATTGATCTCTTGCACCAGGAATTTCAGCAGTCGGCCATACTTGCCGCCTATCGGAGGGTGGAGGACATTCGCGAGAACCCTGACGCTTGTGACCGTGAGAGAAAACATACTCGGGCGGTTCGAAATGCTTGGAGGATCTTGGACAAAGTCAAGCTTGAGTTTCTCAATACGTGCCCCGCGTCTGAGGTCTTGCCATTGTAGTCATTTTCTTTTCATTTTGTATGGACTTCTTAAAGCATGAATGATAAGCTTTATCGTGCCTTTCTATGTTTGCATGCCTTTCTGTGGGATTTTATCATTTTGCTATTGTTGTTGTTGATGCTTTTAATATGCATGGTGCTATTCCATTTTTAGTGCACGTCAAGTTTGGGGCTCACGTGTTCTGCACGTGGGGTCCTTTGATGGGACTGTTCAAAAATTTTCCATGCCATATTTTTAGTGCACAATATCAGATGCAGAAAAAGAGCCTTGGAAATAGTTCCATCCCCCTGATTTTCGATGCCTTTCCTTTTTTGGGCCTTGGAAATAGCTTTATCAGGCAAGATTTTCCGCGCTCAACACTTAATGCACCTCTTTATATCTGGGGCCATAGCCTTCTTTTCTCTTCACAGAGAGATTTATTTTTTCATTTTGGTGTAATTTTTCTTGAGGAACAACCGAGCGCCATGGCCTGCAATCGCCCTCATGCTCGTCGACAGCCATGGGAAGTTCCTATCGAGGAGATGATCCCCCGCTTTGCTGCCCGATTGGTGGATCCACTCCTTACCGATGACGAATGCGACTTGGCAATGTATGAACTCTCGATCCGTAGGGGGTCCCCCCTCCCGATGGGGTCCCTCTGGCTCCGGACGATTCTCACGGCCGTGTTTGCCGACATCCCTCCTCACCCGGTGGAGATGACCCTGGCGATGCTTGATGCGGCTGAAGAGAAGCTCGAAGGCTTTCACGAAGCGTGCCTGATTACTCAGGCTTTGAAGGATTGCTCGATTCACCTGCTGAGCCAAATAAGGGCCCGACGAGCTATTATGTTTGCTTTCGCGGACGAACATGGCGCCAATCGATGGGGAGCGACTCCTCGTGAGAACCGTCGCTTTGATGTGTTGGAGAAAGCAGAGAGAGAGATGGAAAATTTTGTTCTTTGCTTTGTTAACCTTTGCGCAACTGATCCCGTGTTCGGTGACCTTTTCCTGCTGGTGTAGTATATTTAACTTTTTTGTATGCTTTATGTTGAACTTCCACGTAGGCTTGGTACTCGCATGTGTGTTTTCGCTTGCATAAATAAACTTTGTGTTCTTTTTATGAGAACTTTCTTTAATTATCAATACTATCATCATGTCGCATGCACATTAAAGCTTCGAATATTATTTCTTTTTTCGGATGTTCATATAATTGCGACCACATGCTCGATAGGATAAACGTCAGAAATTTTCTCGTTGCTTTTCATACCAGGTGATGTGAGCGTGTTTTAGATCAACTATCGTTGTCGACTGGAAGCCTATTTATACGGTCTTGAGCGTGTATGTCCCGTTTCTAAAGTTGCGGTCGCGAAAGTGAACTTAAGTGGCCTGACAGGGCGACACGTGGCAAACACATTGTTGCACGAGAAAAGGGCTCGGCCGTGAATTCTCGGAGAGGGAGCTAGCTTCCAAGGCGTTGAGTGAGCTTCACGCTAATCTTACCGCCAAGGCCAACAAAGCATATGAACTCTGGCAGACGCTTCAGGAGTTCATCAAAGAGGTGGTGGCTCTCGATAAAGCTGCCACGTTCACTCGTGAAAAGGTCGAGGCCCATAAGGCCACCGAGAAAGAGCTTGAAGTTCGGTTCACTTCACATCAGGCCCAGCAGGCTCAGGCGGAGGCTCGTCTTCAGGCGATCCTGAATCATGAAGTCGTGACTCAGCAACAGAAAGGCGAGCTGGTAAAATTGCTCCATCACCCGCCGGCTTGAAGAGTTGTATCTTTTCCTTTCTTTTTTGTACATACTCATGGATGAGAGTATCTTCTTTTTGTTTCTTTCATGAATTGTATTTTGTATCCATTTTGGTTTATGAATAAAAGATACATTTTTCTTCTCAATGATGTGTCTCTTTTATTGAATGTATTCTGTGGACACTTTATCTTGGCCTACTTGCAGGGCAGCGATGGCTTATGATTCAGGGTTAAGATCTGCTTCCTAAGACTTTTGCACTTTATGAGCCACGAGGGTCTCATAAAGAGTTTTTTCTCCCTACAGGTCGAGAGGATCCCATAGGTGTGAGTTATTCTTAAGAATCCTGAGGATTCTTGAGCGGGTTTTCCCTTGAGAGTTGTAAGGATCTCAGAAGAGAGTTTTTCTTCCTTACAGGTCGTGAGGACTTGCAAGTGCTGGATGTGGTCACCCTTATCCGTGTTTCACGGGATCAGGGGTTGCTCAAGGCATCGTAGTTTAAAGACGTCGCGGTCAAGGTTAAGGACATCACAGTCCATGGATTTAAGGACTCCACAGTCCGATGTTAGTTTTAAGACATCATGGTCAAGGTTAAGGACGTCATAGTCCGTGGGTTTAAGGACTCCACAGTCCGATGTTAGTTTTAAGACATCACGGTCAAGGTTAAGGATGCCATAGTCCGTGGATTTAAGGACTCCACAGTCCGATGTTAGTTTTAAGACATCACGGTCAAGGTTAAGGACCTCATAGTCCGTGGATTTAGGGACTCCACAGTCCAATGTTAGTTTTAAGACATCACGGTCAAGGTTAAGGACCTCATAGTCCGTGGATTTTAAGAACTCCACAGTCCGGTGTTTGCTCTGGATGCTTCACACGGGTTCACTGCCGTGCTTGGCGAGAACCAGGCTCCGCTCTGGGCGTTTTCCGCGGGGTCAAAGAGTGTCATTATCCGCGTTCCACGTGACCAGGAATTTTGCACTAGATGCTTGCCGTGTTCGGCGAGGACTAGGCTCCGCTGTGGATGCTTCACACGGGTTCACTGCCGTGCTCTGCAAGGACCAGGATCCGCT
The DNA here is from genome assembly GCA_030015575.1 of Agapanthus africanus. Classification (NCBI taxonomy): domain Eukaryota; kingdom Viridiplantae; phylum Streptophyta; class Magnoliopsida; order Asparagales; family Amaryllidaceae; genus Agapanthus; species Agapanthus africanus. Next base: position 684,936,149 of record JASDDO010000031.1, on the reverse strand, counting down.
CTGGACGTTTTCCATGGGGTCGAAGAGTGGCGTTATCCGCATTCCACGTAACCAGGAATTTTGCACTAGATGCTTCACACGGGTTCACTGCCATGCTCGGCGAGGACTAGGCTCCGCTCTGGATGCTTCACACGTGTTCACTGCCGTGCTCTACGAGGACCAGGATCCACTCTGGGCGTTTTCCATGGGGTCAAAGAGTGACGTTATCCGCGTTCCACGTAACCAGGAATTTTGCGCTAGATGCTTCACACGGGTTCACTGCCGCGCTCGGCGAGGACTAGGCTCCGCTCTGGATGCTTCATACGGGTTAACTGCCGTGCTCTGCGAGGACCAGGATCCGCTCTGGACGTTTTCCACGGGGTCAAAGAGTGACGTTATCCGCATTCCACGTAACCAGGAATTTTGCGCTAGATGCTTCACACGGGTTCACTGCCGCGTTCGGCGAGGACTAAGCTCCGCTCTGGATGCTTCACACGGGTTCACTGCCGTGCTCTGCGAAGACCAGGATCCGCTCTAGACGTTTTCCATGGGTTCAAAGAGTAACGTTATCCGCGTTCCACGTAACCAGGAATTTTGCACTAGATGCTTCACACGGGTTCACTGCCGTGCTCGGCGAGGACCAGGCTCCGCTCTGGATGCTTCACACGGGTTTACTGCCGTGCTCTGCGAGGACCAGGATCCGCTCTGGACGTTTTCCACGGGGTCAACGAGTGACGTTATCCGCGTTCCACGTAACCAGGAATTTTGTTGATTGGATTCGCATTTCACGGAATTGGGATTTGACTTTTCGGTGATCAAGATATCGCCGAGCCATGGAACTGGGAGTTGCCGCTGTTCCGTTTCGCTTGAAGTCGTGTTCGTTGTTACGAGACGAGTGCTGAGATGATCTCTAAGTCATTCGTGGCCCGTCGAGATTTTTCTTCTTCTTATAATGAAACCTGGGGGAGAAGTATGATCCCTTTTTTGTTTACGCCCTTGGATTGTATACAGGGTGTGATGGAATATCACCTGTAGGGCATAAATTAAAACTTTTTTTAATTTTATTTCTCTTTCCGCGATGCTCTATCATTTCAGCTTTTATATCGCGGAGGTCGCGATTGCCCTATCATTTCGGCTATTTTTCGCGGTGCCCAATCATTTCGGCTATTTATTTCATTTTTATTCGCTGTTTTTTATTGCGAGTTGCCCCATCATTTCGGCTATTTTGCGTGCATACATTTTTACTTGCTGCTTTTTATTGCAAGTTGCCCCATCATTTCGGCTATCTCGTATGCACGTGCGGCCTACTGGCTTTTCGCCATAAACCTGAAATTAGACACAAATTTCGGCATCAGCACCGCTACTACTGGGATATTGCCAGGAGCGAATCATCATTTGCCTCTGTCGATGTTGAACAAAGGTAGCTTAGCAAACAGGGTTAGGGTCCTGTCGACTAAGGTTTTTGACTTCATGAGCCGTAAGGGTCTCACAAAGGTATTTCTCCCTACAAGTCGTGAGGATCTTTTAGGTATATTTTCTCTCTAGGAATCGTGAGGATTCCTAAGTGTATATTCCTCTGCAAGTCGTAAGGATCCTACAAGAGGGCTTTCTCCTTATAGGTCAAGAGGACTTATAAGGGTTGTTCATCATTTGGACGTATCCCTAGTTGCGGGCGGGAATTTGTTGGGGAAACGTTTATTCGCGCCCATGGATTGTATACAAGGGTCGGTATTAGCCGCTTGTAGGGCATTGTCGAAGGTCATGGGGGAATTTTGCTTAAGCACAGGTTTAGGTCTCTATAACTTAAGACTTTCAAGTCTTATGAGCCGTGAGGGTCCCATAAGAGAGTTCTCCTTGCGAGTCGTGGGGATCTCGCAAGTGTATTTTCTCCTTAAGAATCATGAGGGTCCCTAAGTGTGTTGCTCCCTTGTGAGTCGTAAGGATCTCACGCGGGTGGTTTCTCCTTACAGGGTCGTGAGGACCCTGCAAGTGTCCTTTAACGAGGTTGCGCCCTTTCGGGTTTTCACAAACGCTCGCCGGTAGCCCTGCTGTTTTTACTCACGGAGCCCTTTCGAGTTTTTCATCCGTGCCCATTTCGCTTATGGACATACCGTTTTTTTATTATATTTTTTTTCTTTTTTTTTACGAGGTCGCGCCCTTTCGGGTTTTCACGAACACTCGCCGGTAGCCCTGCTGTTTTTACTTACGGAGCCCTTTCGGGTTTTCATCCGTGCCCTTTTTGCCGATGGACATACCGTTTTTATTTATTATATTTTTTTCTCTCTTTTTTTTTATCTCGTCAGCCTAAGGATGCTGCGGTATTAGTTTAAGGACGTTTCGGTCCGTTATTAGTTTTAAGGACGTTTCGGTCCGTCGTTAGTTTAAGCACGTTTCAGTCCGTCGTTAGATGTTTCGGTCCGTCGTTAGTTTTAAGGACGTTTCGGTCCGTCGTTAGTTTAAGGACGTTTCAGTCCGTCGTTAGTTAAGGACGTTTCGGTCCGTCGTTAATTTAAGGACGTTTCGGTCCGTCGTTAGTTTAAGGACGTTTCGATCCGTCGTTATGGAGAGGGTCGGCTACTACTTATAGAGCTTGGGCTTAGGAAGATAGCGAGCGGACATAGTCGTTGTCATCTATCATTGACCTAGGCTGTGGCTCATTAAGCGTAGTATTTCTTTAGGAAGCTGCCGTTTAATGGCCTGAAAGGCCTTTCACCGTGCATATCCATGAGTAGATAGGCTCCACCCTGATAGACCTTGTCTATGATGTATGGGCCTTCATAGTTTGGCTCGAATTTTCCCCGCTTGGCGTGATTGGGGATCATAGGCCTTTTGATCACTAGCACGAGTTCGCCTTAGCGGAATGTCCTCGGCCTGGTCAATCTTTCATATGAGAGCGTCATTTTCGCTTTGTAAGCCTCCAGATTTTGTTGTGCTATGAGCCGGGTTTCATCGAGGGCGTCAAGCTCCTCAAGCCGGAGGTGAGCATTTTCTTCGTCTGTCAACTCGTGATGGACTGCCACTCGTAGAGAATGTAGCTCTATCTCGAGGGGGAGTACTGCTTCTGTACCAAATACCAATGCGTATGGCGTCGTGTTCGTGGCCGTCTTGAACGTAGTCCGATATGCCCAGAGAGCTTCTTGCAGTCTCTCGTGCCAGTCCTTCTTATTTCGGGACACCGTCTTCTTCATGATCTTTGTCAAGGTCTTGTTGAAGGCCTCAGCTAGACCGTTAGCTCGTGGATTATAAACTGAGGAGTATCTCCAGTCTATATTATGCTGTTGCGCGAAGCGGCTAATCTTATGGCTTCTGTAGGCCGGCCCGTTATTGGAGATAATCCACCGCGGAGTTCCAAACCGATAAATGACGTGCGTCTTGAAAAGGTGGAGGATATTCTCCGTCTTCACTTCCCTCAGCGGTACTGCTTCTGCCCATTTGGAGAAGTAATCAGTCGTTGCCAGGATGAAACGATGTCCCTTAGACGATGCCGGTTCGATGGGGCCGACTATGTCAGTTCCCCACATTTCGAATGGCCAGCTAGCCACCGTTGGATGTAGCGGATTTGGATGCTGGTGGATGAAATCCCTATGGATTTGGCATGAGTGGCACTGCTTCGCATATTCGAGGCAGTCCTGGATCATCGTGGGCCAGTAGTAACCCATCCGTTTAATTTTTAACTTCATCTTCGGGCCTGCTTGATGAGAACCACAGATTCCGTCATGAACTTCCTGAACGACTCTTTCTGCTTCGTCAGGTCCTAAACATCTCAGCCATAGAGAATCAAATGACTTCTTGTACAGACTATTGTTGACGAAGGCGAAAGACAGAGCTCGTTTCATAAGCTGATGTCTTGAGGACGCTTCTTCGGACATTCGGTGGGACTTAAAGTAGTCTATGAAGACCTCCCTCCAGTCCTCAGCCTTCTCACGGTCTTTTATTTGTAGGGTCGTCTGCTCAGTCACACCCTTCTCTTCAGATGATTCCGGAGATATTTCTGCTGGGGCAAGCACCCGACGGCTTTGGACCATGATTTTAACGTCATCAAGGTTCTCGTCAGCCGGTTCTTTAGCGAGCTTGGCCAATGCGTTTGCTTTGCTGTTTTCCGCGCGTGGTATGCTTTCCAGAGTATAGGAGGGAATTTGGGTCAATAGTTGTCGCACCTTTTCACCATACTTCACCAACTCCGGTTTGCATGTTTGGTAGTCGCCGTTTACTTGACTAACGACCAGTTGAGAATCCCCGTATATGAGGAGGTTTTCAATTCCCATGTCGATGGCGATCTCGAGGCCTGCTATCAAAGCTTCGTATACGGCTTCATTGTTCGTCCTCGGTTCTGTTAAGGAGAAAGCGAAGCGCATTATCCCTCCTTGTGGAGTTACGAAGATGAGGCCTACCCCCGATTTGATCATTGGGGTACTTTGTTTGCGCTTCTTTACGGAGGACGCTCCATCGAAATAAAGCTCCCATCGGGTATCACCACCGCCGATCGCGTCAAACGCATGTTCGTCTGGCAACTCGCAATTCAGAGGAGAACCGGCAGGTACTGAATGCTCAGCAAGGAAGTCGGCGATGGCTTGGCCTTTCACTGCCTTAAGAGGCTGATAGGTTATTGAAAACTCCATCAGGAGCAGGGCCCATTTAGCGAGTCTCCCTGTCAATATGGCCTTTGACATTAGATATTTTAGGGGGTCCACCTTTGATATAAGACGGACTTCATGTGCCAATGCATAGTGCCGGAGTTTTGTTATCACAAAGATTAACGCCAGGCAATGTTTTTCGATAGGGGAGTAATTGATTTCTGCCACCAGAAGAACTCGGCTTAAATAGTAGAGCGCTCTCTCCTTCCCATGGTCATTTTCTTGCGCCCATAATGCGCCTAAAGAACCTTCTAGGGTGGTTGTATAAAGAATGCGAGGCTTTCCCTTGACCGGAGCAGCCAGCACCGGCGGGTTCTGCAGGTATTGCTTGATTTCATCTAGCGCGCTCTAGCATTTTTGGTCCCAGACGAACGGAGTTCCCTTCTTCATCAGGTGACCGTAAGGACGGCACTTGCCTGACAGGTTGGCGATAAACCGCCAGATGTACGCGAGCTTCCCTTGGAGAGACCGCAGCTGTTTGAGAGTCCTTGGTGGTGGCATCTCCATGATCACCTTGATCTTACATGGATCTATTTCGATACCTCGGTGTCGGGTGATGCATCCCAGGAATTTACCCGAGGAGACTCCGAACACGCATTTGAGGGGTTTCATCTTCAAATTATAATGCCGAAGGCGTTGAAATACGGTCTTCAGATGCTCTAAATGCTCTTCGTATGACATGCTCTTCACTACGAGGTCATCAATATAGCACTCGACGATTTCATGTATGAGATCATCGAAGATCTTTGTCATGGCCCTTTGATAGGTAGCACCGGCGTTCTTTAGACCGAAGGGCATAACCTTGTAGCAGAATATACCCAAAGGGGTCCGGAAAGCGGTATGCTTCTGGTCGTCGGGATGCATCTTTATCTGATTGTACCCTGATGAACCGTCCATAAAGGAGAAAACCTCATGAGTGGATGTATTGTCTATTATCAATTCGGTGACCGGTACTGGGAAATCGTCCTTCGGGCAGGATTTATTGAGATCTCAGAAGTCCACACATATGCGCACTGTCCCGTTTTTCTTCATTACCAGGACGATGTTGGCGACCCAGTCAGGATACTGTACCTCCTGGATAAACCCAGAATCAATCATTTTCTTAACTTCAGCGTTAATGCTCATTTCAAGCTCGAGCCGCATCCTTCTCGGCGCCTATTTGACTGGCTTGATATATGGGGATATTGCTAATTTATGCACAGCAATCTCTGGATCTAATCCTGGCATCTCGGAATAGTTCCATGCGAAGCAATCTCTGTGCTGCATAAGCACGTCTTTTAACGCAGCCACCCTTTCTTCAGAGAGCAACTCGCTGACGAATGTCGGTCGCGGATCATCTGTCGACCCTAACTCAATCTTCTTGAGGTTATCTGCAGTAGTATGTATGCCATCTTCCAGTTCTATCGGAGCCGGAGGAAATTCTGAGATCACCTCGTCATTGCTGTTCTCAAAGCACCAGGGAATGTCATCCGTGTTCTCGGGCTCTTCTTTTAATATTGTAATCATGTGACAAGTGTGAATCCGCTTCCAAGACCGATGTGGATCTGCTCTGCTCTTGCAGCTTTGGGTTCGTGCTTTTGTGGCGGCGTTACCCACCAGCTGCTGGATAAAGCAAATCTGCCTTGTTGGTACTGGTCTTCGACCCAGTTCTTGAAGGTGAAGCAGTTTTCGATAGGGTGTCCTACGGCTCGGTGATAAAAGCAATAACCCGGATGAGAAACTTTGTTAGCTTGCTCAGGGTGCTTAGATTCTGGAAGCACGATCATTTGATGTTTTATAGCGAGCTCGAGTAACTTCTTCGTCTTGTCTCGAGGGAAGGAATACGCTCGACTAATCTTCTTCGTGAGGGACAAATCCAGACCGCGTAATGCCCGCTCACATGACTCTCTAATCCTGCGTCGTTGTTGTCGACTCATTTTTCCGCTTCTTGACTTACTTCTGCCTTTGCATCGGGCCTTTTGCACAACGGGTTGACAGGGAGGAGCATCTTCGTCTTTTGCAGCTTGTTGAAACAGACGTTGCGTCCTGGCCTTCTCGTAGATGGCCATCTCGCGGTTGTGATCTTCCCGGGCCGTTTGACCCACTTTCCTGATAAGCTTGCCCGTTCGTTCTTCATATGACGGACTCGACATTTCGCTCGCGGGATCCAGTTTTGACGAGGGGTTAGCATTCCCCGACAGGGTGTCCTCCTCCTCATCGAAGTTATATATGGCGTAGCTGCCGTGGACTCGCTCCCGTTTCCTGGATCTCACATATCCAAGCCTAAGCGTTTCCATTCTCCCTTTGGGCAATTTGCGCTGAGCCCCAGGGATATTCAAAATCTTGTTGTAGAACTGAGCTTGTCGAACAGTCTGTTTTAAGGGTACTCCTTGGCGCTTCAATAGCCTCCTTAGTCCATTTGTGCAATATCTGGGCAGATGGATGGGTTGGATCCTGTCGAGTGTAGCATCCGCGCCATGCCATATCTCTTTCTCCACTCTCGTTTCTGTGGATTGGTAGAATAGGATCATCTTTTCACCCTTTCGCCTGGGAGGGACATAAAACGTCTGTAGGTCCTGCACATTGTGAGCTTGAAGTGCGTCGAGATCCTTATAGTGTTTCCGCGGCACCATGGTGATTTGCAGACTCTGCTCATCGACAGGGAATGCTTGCATTGACGGCCGACTGGAGAACACGGCGTTAACCTCATCTTCCGAGTCACTTTCGAAGATCAACATGGGGGAAGACGGTCCCGGGTTGTTGCGTCGAGACGGCCCAGCATAAACTATCTCTTCTTCTTCTTCGGTATCGCTCTCGAAAACAGGGATGGTGGCGACGGCTTTGTTCTCTGGCTTGCGACACCCTTCTGTATCCTTGAAATCTGGCAAAAAGTACTTCGCATCTTCGTACTTGCGGACTTCGTTCACGGAAAATGGGTTCAGCTCACCTGTTACGGTATACTCAAAACCATCCTTAAAGTACTTCATACACTGATACTGTGTAGAAGGGATGTTGTTGTACTCGTGTAACCAAGGGCGACCGAGCAAGGCGTTGTAGCAGTTCTTGGCGTTAATGACGTGAAACTTGATGTCCGTGATGAGCAATCCGAAGCGTAATGTTAGTATTACAGATCCGAGAGTCCGTGATGACTGGGAGTCGAAACTGGAGATGGTAATTTTGTCGTGGGCGAGGTGCTGCACGCTCATGCAGATTTCCTTTAACACCCGAACGTTAAGGAGATTGACGGAGGATCCATTATCCACCAGGATCTTGCCTATCTTGATATCATACAGTATCCAGAGATATATAGGGGACAGTTGTGGTCGCACATCCCAAGGAGAAGGTCTTCGTCACCGAAAGTGATGTCGGCCGTGTGCACTTCTTCCAGTTCATCCTTCATCCTTTCCGCAGCAAGGAAAGCTTGGAATTGCTCGGGTTCTTGTAACGCCTTGATTAATGAATCTCGCGCTTCTTTTGATAATAGGAGGGCATCAAGAATGCTGAGCTGAGAAGGTAGCTTCCTTAGGTGCGCTAGGATGTTGTAGTCCACCTTACCCTTCCTGGGAGGGTCTTTGGCAGTCAACTCTTTCATGACTTGGTCATCTAAGGTGATATCCTCAGTGACCTTCTCCTTTCCCTTATCTTTTCTATTCGTGGGTCCGAGATTCTTTTCCGGGAGCCTGCGATTGCGCAGCTGAATGTTTTCGCAGGCCTCTGGTTTTTCCTCTTTCCCTAAAACGGATTCTTTAAAGAGAGGGCCCAGAGCCATTTCTTCATCAGAGTCGCTCCCAAAGGTGAGAACTTGTGATTCTCCGACGTTGATCATGTAACAATTGCCGGCAGTTCTTTTGTGTCTTTCGACCGTACCTTTTTGTTCCCGACGAGTTTTGTGTTTTATGCGCTTAAAATGTTGCCGGTGAGCAACATATCCCTGCCACCATATCCTGAAAGCGTCGCACTCCTTCATAGGGTGTGAAATTTTCCGATGATATGAGCAATAATTAGGGTGCCTCTCCGCCCCATCGAGCGTGTTCTCTTCCGCGGGTGGTAGATTCATCCCCATTGACATGGCTTCGGCAAACCTTTTTCTCGTCTTGAACACGTTTTTATTCACATCGGATATCTTTTGATCTGGTGAGAGCGCTTCGACTCTTTCGTTCAGTCGCCTACGCTTGGCTCCTTCCAATGCATCCATCTCACGCTCCTGATCCGCTTTACTCTTCAAACAAATCTCGTCTAGAAAGGCGTCGATCATTTCATCTGTTGGCCATACAAGTTTTGGCTCAGGATGTGCCCCCAGTTTCTCAGTGCCAGGAGTTTTCTCATCTTCCAAATGGAAAATTACATGACAACTCGCCGCATATTCTTCGGATTCATCTGGCGAACTCTCTCCATCATCTTCCTCCTGAAAGACGTGGTTGAGGAACTCTTGGAGTATGACGAGAGTCCGCGCCTTTTCATTGTACTCCTCCAGCGCGTCAATCTGTTTCTGCAAATCCGTGCGCTTGTCTCCAGGCTTCACGGGCTTCTTGGATTTCTTATTCTTTTTCTTCGAAGATTTTGACGGTTGGGTGTGAGTATTTGGGCCATCATTACCGATCTTTGTAGTTGGGCGTGGCTTCAGCATCCCTTCAATGATTTGAGGTTCAAGCAGGTTCTTCCATTCGACTGCCGGACACGCATGAAGATCACTCAGCATCCTTTTGGTTTTAGCCGATAGCACGAACTCCCATGGAGCTTCTTCAATAAAGGAACAGGTTGCCCCCGGTGTATCTGCTTTCTTGGGAGTATGCGGCTGTGGCGGGTTCACCTTCCACTTTTCGGACAGCGCAAACTTTCCCTGGAGGTATTGATCTTTAATCCATCCTTTGAAGACGAAGCAATCCTCAATCGGGTGGCTTACCGTTTGATGGTAAGGGCAATAATTGGGGCTATTCACCTCAGTGGGTTGTGGCGGTCGCCTTGGAATTGGCAAGTTTATAAGTCTGTTGCGTACTGCCAGCTCGAATAACCGTTTCGTCTTGTCCCGCGGGAACGAGTAGGGGCGCTTCATCTTCTCATTATAATACCGTCTTCTTTCTTCCAGTAGATCCGCCGGCTTTGGGGCAATGGGTTGCTGCTGAGCATTCGTAACGAAGGTTGCCTTCCCTTTACCCTTGTCGTTCCAAGGTTTCGGTTTCGGGGGAGACGGTCTGTGACCCATCTGGTCCATCTGGGCAAGCCTGTCGATCAAAGCCTGGAACGTGGTTGGTTTGAAAAATATCATGAACTGTGAGATGGTTGCATGAGGGTCTAGAGTCCCCACGAACATGCCTACCGCGGGCGCTTCCTCAATGCGTTGCTCGCATTTCGACCACAAATTTCGCTAGTGTATAGCATACTTGTCATGCTCCGCTTCCCAAAGTATGGAATACGAGGGGTAGACAAGGCCAGCCATGCTCCTACGGTCAAGGAAAAGTCCTGCCGTAGTCACACTTCGGCTTCTAGTTTTTCATGGTAAACAGTAAATGATGCACAGGTAATGAGAAAGCAGTAACTGGGGCAAAACCGTATAAAGAACTGACCTGAAGGGAAAAATAAAAGATATAACTCTGGATAGCAAGTCGAGGTGTCCGTGATGTACGTCTAGTCCTGGTCCAGGCTAAATCTTCTCCTCACACTGAGCATGCATACTCAGGTCGTCAGAGCGACACAATAGAAAATATAATATATATAAAATCATGTGACAATTCTAGCAGTAGTAATAGATATGTATAACAGTAAATCAATGACAACATGGATATGAATATGCAGTAATCAATCAGCGGAACAGTAAAAGCAGTAGAACGATATGCCACGTATGTCAACACAGTAAGTAAGATATAACAATGCCAGTATCCATATCAGTCTCTAAGTCTCACTGTACAGGTCACTGAGGCTATCGTCAGTCCAAGGGTGAGAGTCAACCACTCGCGAGTGTCCTCCATCCAAGGGTGGAACCCAAGGGCAAGGGACCACGGGCCCAACATGTATATCACGTGATAATCACATACCCTGTAAATCTCCATATATCTCCCTAAATATATAAGCCGGCATGGGACTCCCGAGATTCTGTTGAACTCATACTTAAACTACCCCACACCCCGTTGTCTACATCAAACTCTAACCATAACCCTAAATACTAATCGATCCGTGACAAGTCTGCGCGAGAACTGGAGGCAGGACCTCCATCAAGCACGTCCTGACTAATACCTAAGATAAATGGCAGTGTCTGGTGCCTTATCTGTGACACCCATGCAAGCGCTTCCATAAGTGTCCCATACCACTTATAGTCTCACGTACACGCATCCCACAGACATCGACAATGCAATAGAATAATAAGGTTCACTGATTGTGTACAAGTTCGTATCACTTTCACTTAATCACTTATACACGAACACTGACGTACTTGCCACAATCATCACTAATACCTAACACTGGGTAATGCACGTTATCACTAGGTTATCAATGCAATGACATGTGTATGATATGATGTGTGAACAGTATATAAGCATGATTAGGATGTTATGAAACAGTATTCTACCATATGCACGATTTATCATAAGTCATATGTTTACAGTTTAATGAAACAATGAACGGGGAATAAATGGTATGTTCAGTTATCTATCCATTGAATTTAGTTTCATGCCAATCGGGTTTCATGATCATTAATTATAGTCATTTCCTTTTAAGCGTTCACGGCTGGAAATCCGGTTTCAGAATCAGAAATCCGTTTCGCAACGCATTTTAATCCCAATTGGGATCAGATTTTAGCGACGCTACAGTTGAATTAACTCTAGGGTTTTCAGTAAGGTTTTCAACGCATTAGACGGAGTCTCAATCGCGTCTGTATGTTAGGAGATATACACTGTTCAATACCAATATGTCAGTCCTGATTCTGTTGGGACTGTTATGCGTCCCGATCTTTTAATTACAGAATAGAAAACAAACGATAACGAAACAGAATGAAACCACTTGTGTTATCTAGATAACAGGTTCACCTACAATAAAAAGTGGAGTTTTGAAACCTACAAGTTAAGGAAAACTTTTGGTACCCATTACGGAACAGCAAGCAACAAATGGAGTCGCTCTGGACTGCAGTCCAGAGTCGCACTCCGATCCATAAATCGTCATAGTTTAAGTACAGGAATATCTGGAAACTAGTATAGGGTTAAATTTCGTCGAGTTGGCTTCGATTTGAGCCCTTGAGCGCATCATTCCAGTATGTATATAATTTATGGTGATTTTAATAGTTTTCAAGTACAAGAAAATTCCAGTTTTACTAGTAAACTTGGGGGTAGTCGTTTCAGTCGTTAACGGTCATATTATCCAACGAAATTTGCACATGTTATCCATCCCTACAAGGGCCAAAGTAAATCATCCAGTTCCGTCAATTTAGAAAAGTATTTTCTTTGGGAACACGCGTCGAACAGGTATGGCACATAATTGGTTTAAACTTGTAACTTTATAATCTATGTATTTAGCGATTGTAACCTAAGTAAATAGCATGTAAGCAAGTAAAATACTTGTCTGGACACGTCTCGGAAATGTACGGTGATGGCAATGTCACGAACGCGACACGATGACCACAAGCTTGGGCTCGGCTATGGGGTTCCGTCTCGGCAACGGCTAGGGCTCGTGAGACTGGGGAGGTGACGGTGCTGTGCGTCCGATGGCGAGAGATTGCAGAGGGAGGGAGATATTGAGAGGGAAATGAGTCAGAGAGAGAAGTGTTAGAGAAAGAAATGTAGAGAGGGAGAGAGAGTACTGAGAGAGAGAGAGATGAGATGCAGGGAGAGAGAGACAGTGAGGAGGAGAGAGAGACAGTGAGAGGAAAATGAGAAAGAGGCACACAGAGAGAGAAAAGAGTATAGTGAGAAAGAGAGAGATTGAGGCCGAGGAAGAGAAGGAGAGAGAGATTGAGGGAGTGAGGGGGAAGGCTTGGGTGAGCGAGGGTGGAGGATGGAGGGTAGGGAGTGAGTGAGAAGGAGAGAGACACGGAGAGGGAAAGGGCAAAGAGAGGGAGAACTAGGGGGAGAGAGAGGGAGATATCATGAGAGTGAGAGAGAACCAGAGTGAGAGAGAGAGGTCGAGAACAGGGGAAGAGAGAGTTCGAGAACAGGGGACCAGGGAGTTTGAGCGAGGGGAGTGAGGAAGAGATCAAGAGAGAGAGAGTAGAGGATGGTGGCGACGGTGACGATGATGATGGGGTCGACGAGAAGCAGCGGGCCGCCGTCGAGAGGTTGCAGGGGTGGAGCTCGGGTGCGATTCGTGAGTGAGTGGGGGTGTTTGGATGACGACGAGGAGGGTGCGGCTGTGGTGGTCGCGAGGTTGGGAGGAGGCGGATGAAGAGATGAAGTTGTCGGTGATGGGTGCAGGGAGGAGGAAGGCGAGGGAGCTCGGGTTTCAGGAGGGACGAGGGAGGAGCGAAGAGAGAGAGAAGGAGCGGTGACGAGGTTAGAGAGGGGAGTGCGCGACGTAGGGGTAACGGCAGGAGCGGGGGCGTGAGCGTGGGCGTGAGGCACGGCGGGGAAAAGGGATCGCGCGCATGAAATGGGGAAGTTACAGTTAGAGGAGGAAACAAGATGAACAGGAGTGGGGTCGGGTCGGGTCGGTGAAGGCGGGTCGAAGGAAGATTGGGCCAGGCCGGTACAAGGAAGAAAATAAATTCAAATGGAAAACAAAAGGAAACGGGCCGGGCTGAAGGGAAAAAGGAATAAGTTTATTAATAATAGAATGGGTTGCTGGGCTAGAGAAAGGCTAAGTTTGGGTTAAGAGAAATTCTTTTTTTTTGGTTTAGGATAAGTAAAATTATAAATAAGATAAGTAAAATTATAACTAAAATAAAAAAAATTATAAAGTAACAAAATACAGATTTTGGTATAAAAGGGGCTGGGTATTACAATACTGGACCCAAGTTTCGCCTGGTTTCACCCTAGCATTAATCAACGCTGTTATCGGAGTGCGTTCGCTGGCGCTTGCAAATCGCTGGGTGAATAGCAGTTCCATTTCGGCGAACGTCTTGATAGAATATTTCGGGAGTTCCGAATACCATTCGAATGCTGTTTCTGATAAGCTGCCCACGAACTGGCGAAGCAACACTTTATCATCACCGCCGGTGTTACCGCAAAGGGCCCTGAACTGGGCAACATGTTGGTGGGGATTGCCAGTCCCCTTATACACATGGAATTTCGGTATTGTATAACCCGGCGGATATTTGATCTGGCCGTACCAGCTTGGATACGGTCGTCCCGTTTTTACGACCTGACCAGCTGCCTCAGTCGCATGATGAACCCGGATTTGCTGGGCTATATAATCGTCCAAGTCAGCCTTAGAGATTGTTTCCTCCTTGGCCGTTGAGAGAGCCGGTGGAGGATTCGACGTTTCTCCCCTATCGTCTTCGAGTATGGTCGGGGGATCTTCAGCGGGAGGATCTTGTTGGATCATCATCCCAACCATGTCTTGAAATAGGTGGGCTATTTTCTTTATATTGGCCGCTTGTTCCGCGGCCTCTTTATCCTTCTTTTCCAACATCCTCCGGAGGAACTCGGCGTCGGTTTCCTGTTCTTGTTGCTGATCCGAGGACGTTTTAGGGGTTTCTTTTGGCCCAGTGAGTGCGGCCATAGCGTTCATCATCTCTTGGAGCTTTTGCCGTTGCTCCTGAGCTTTGGTCACTGACCGCGTGTGCGGTCTATAACCTGTTGATATGCGGCTATCTTCTTTTCCTGACGCCGTGTATACAGTGTGGACCATCCTGCCCCCAGCCTTAGGGCGTCTGGGCTCAGCACCTTTAGCTCTCATTGCAGTCCTGGGGATCTTCTCTGGCCTCTTCTTCTTATGAGCAATGGAAGTTGAGGGGGCCGTTGAAGTGGGCACCCAGACAGTTTTTTGTGGCTTAGCCTGGTGACTGACTTCCTGCTGAATTTTCAGCTTCTTGTGCTGGCAGGAGAAATTTGGATCGATCACCGAGTCTCGGGTCTGCCGCCAAACTTTATAGATTCGGGAGGACAGCCGTTGAGGAGATTGGGGCTGCTCTGGCTTTATTTCCGCAGCATTTTTTAGTGGAGGGGGAGACCTCTTTAGCACCGCGGTAGGAGAATTCCTGCGCACCTTATTTAACATCTCAAAGCTGTTCCCAGTTGGAACAGTAACATTAACTTCTGCCGTCGAGGTTGGAGGAGTTAGCCCAGAAGGGGAGTTGCCTCCGGCCTTCCTTACTCGGCGCCAGTAACGACGTCGAGCGTGTCGTGCTGATGGAATCGGCTCGGTGATGGCGATAGCCTCATCTTGCCCCCTGTGTAGGTGGGGGGTCGCTGCTGGTGTCAGCCTGTTAAAGACTGATGTCCTTTGGGTAGCAGGAGCGGGAGCTGGAACAGTCAATCTCGTAAAGACCGACTTTTGGCAGGAGAAGCCGCCTTGACGACTTCAGGAGCAGGACTGGTTATTTTCTCAGGAGCAGCCTTCTCTGGGATTGCAGGCCCCGTTGCAGTTTTACAGGAGCCCTGGCCTAGCCTGGAGAAGACCAAAGCGCTGGTGTTGGGCGACCCGTTGAGAGGGGCTGCGGTAGGGGTAAGCCGGTCAAAGACCGACTTCTTGGGAGCTTCCGTTGTCAGCACAGGAGCGGTGAAGCTTGTTGGCGGGAGCATGGTCCCAAAAAACAACCCTGTGGTGGCTCGAGTAACCTGTTCCACGGGCATTGTGAATAGTGAAGCAGCTTGGGGCCCGTAGGCTATAACTCCTGGCGAGGCGGAGCACCGGTTGCAGTTGCAGTTGGAGCATTTCACACAAGTGGAAGCCATTGATTCTTTGCTTTCTGCAATAAGCAAAACGCCAAATCTTAGTACCTTGTAGCCCAAGGGCAACCATTAGCGAACCGTATTTGGTTCGCGAACACGACACACAAAGTATGGAGTGGAAAGAGGAAAAGGTCCAACCGGGCATGCCAAAATCTGTTCCCCTCTGAATACAGGGACGCGACCGCGTAGGCTCGTCTTGCCTGAGATTCGGGGCAGATGCTAATTGGTGCTATCCGTCTACCTCTCCGAAGATGCCAAATTGATTTATGGCACCGTGTATCAAAGGTTTAAACGGATGCGTCCGATGTAGCAGACTTCGTCAGATTCTCTCTCACTTGAGGGGTTTTTGATTGTGGGGACGCTCTTCCCTGCAGGCGCAAGCCCCTGCAGTTAATTACGCTACCGCACTGCGGTAACCACTTTCTCCTTCTCCAGAAATTTCACTTCGTGTCGTGTGTGCTTATTTTGTGTTTAGTTGCCCATGGATTGTATACGAAGACTGAGTTATGTCGTCGCTCGTAGGGCATGGACTAGTCCAAATCCGTATTTATCTTAGATTTGGGTTTAGGGGTTTGGGTTTAAGGATACGTTGGCCTCCTTTGAGACTAAGATCAACTTAAACGTTTGTTAAGGATACGTCAGTCTAATTTTTAGACTAAGATCAACTTAACGGGATCGTTTAGATCCAACAAGAGAGCAATTAAGGGAGCCCTGTTGTTTAGTTTAGTGACATTGCGGTCCATAGGTAGTTTAAGGACATTGCGGTCCATAGATAGTTTAAGGACATAACGGTCCAATGTTAGTTTTAAGACGTTGCGGTCAAGGTTAAGGACGTCATAGTCCGTGGATTTAAGGATTCCATAGTCCGAAGTTAGTTTCAAGACATCTCGGTCAAGGTTAAGGACGTCATAGTCCGTTGTTAGTTTTAAGTCATTCCGGTCAAGGTTAAGGACGTCATAGTCCGTTGTTAGTTTTAAGACATTCCGGTCAAGGTTAAGGACGTCATAGTCCATGAGTTTAAGGACCCCACAGTCCGTATCAGTGTGTGGTTATTGGGACCCGTCACCTCTTTGAAGACGTTGAGGAATTTCAACGCCAAGTATCAAAGGAATGAAGAGATGTACTCTTGAACCAAGGTAGATTAAATAGTCTTTGGCCCAATTTGGGACCAAGACCAATCAATTATGTTATGAGCCCATTAGCCCAGTTAAGTTTGAATTGAGGACTTATGGCCATCTCGGGTTAAGTCCAATCATGTTTGGAATATTGGCTTTCTGTTGGTCCATTGAAGGAGAGGCTTTGCCTCTAGAACTTAGCCAATTGGGCTGAAGCCAGTGTTAGACACTAAAGACCAACCAGTGTTGAACACTGGGAATGGGATTGAAAAGTTAGTGTTTAGCACTAAAAGATAGTTGGTGTTAAACACCAGCAACAGGGGCTTTCAAATTAGTGTTAAACACTAAAACAAATCAGTATTAAACACTGCCAACACAGATCTCAAATTAGTGTTGAACACTAAAGTAAATCAGTGTTAAGCACTGGGAACAGAGTTTCAATTTAGTGTTAAACACTAAGGCAAGAGGGATCACTTGGTAACACGTGAGGGCGCCCTGCTTCCCTTTATTTTATTCGATCAAAAGTCTTGAATACTTTGAAGTATCACGTGCTATCACGTGATGGGCATTTTGATGTTTGTCTGTTAAAGGTTCGGCCAAGGGGTCACGTGGTAGCACGTGAGGGCGCCCTATGGCTTTTTATTTTGTTCTGCAGAAAAGTGTTTAACACTTTTAATTCTAAAAGCCATCACGTGTAGGCACGTGATGGGGGCTCATGCTTTGATCTGTTAAAATGTTTATTGGGGGCCACGTGGTGACACGTGAGGGCGCTCCAGAGCTTCTTTTTTTGGATCTTCTCAGGGGTCACGTGGTAGGACGTGACCCTGTTTCTCTGCCTGTTTGAAGATGTGTTTATCTTCTTAAGAATTAAATTCTTCATATGGTTAAACCCTAGTAATAACTTTAGAGGAATTAAATTCCTAGTTTCTTCCGAAGAATTATATTCTTAGATAGAGTTATACTCTAGTTTCTTTTCTGCAGGAATTAAATTCCTCATGTATGTGAAGAAATTCTCGATTAGGGTTAAACCCTGGTTCTGTCCATTTTGAAGGAATTAAATTCCTATAACATAGGGTTAAACCCTAATTTTATCTCAAAGGAATTAAATTCCTATAATTTTGTGAGAATTAAATTCTCCAACTTCCATTCCCTCTCTATGTTTTGGATCTGCATGGCAGGATCTCAACCCAATGAGAATTAAATTCTCAATTCATGGGGAGATGTGCACTTTTCAGATCCTCTACTAAAGAGAGAACTAAGTTCTTCTTTTTAATATAAGAGTTAAACTCTTTTGAGAATTAAATTCTCTTTTTAGAAGCCTTCCCTTTCTTACCTAAGGTTTTCTTCTGCAGCAGATCAAATTCTTCCAAAGTCTCAAGGCTCTATTTTTTTCTCTCTATCCCTCTGTGTCTCAATCTCTGTATATGTCTCTCTCTCTCTGTGTGTGTCTCTTGGCTCCTATTTATCGGAGAAGAAGTAGAATCAATTAGTTTTGGCGAATCTTTCATTGAGAGATTTAATTTGTATTCACCATTCGTTTGGACCTTTGGATTATTAGGTGAATTTTATTCACCATTGGATTTTAAATCCAAAGATTTTCCTTTGTTATTTCGATTAGATTTTAAGGGGAAATCTTTCCAAGTTCAAGATTTTTCCATAGATAGGTGATATTTAATCACCTTTAAATCTTTAATCCAATCGGTTTCAAATAATCATTCCCTATTGGAGAGATTTGAATGTTGTTCAGAATTTAATTCTGTTAAATAGATAGGCTTTGAAAGCCGATCACGTGTGGCCATGTGACCCATGGTCACGTGTAAGCACGTGACCCCTGGTCACATGTAAGAACGTGACCCCTGGAACGAACTTTCTTCTTCTTTCTGCGCTTTTTCATCTAGCCGCTGTTCAGCCGTCACGTGTCAACACGCGACCCCTGGTCACGTGTGAGCACGTGACCCTTTCTGGAGCCTTTTCTTTGATTTAATCCAGGAGCCGAATCTTCCTTTGCCGCTGCTTTTAATTGTCACGTGCCAACACGTGACTGCTGGTCACGTGCTAGCACGTGATGCCTCTTTCGTAACTTTCCTGATTTTAAATCAGGAAACATCTGCTATTCGAGTGAAGTTCTCGATAAACCTTCTATAGTATCCGGCAAGCCCAAGAAAACTTCTGATCTCCCCTACGGTGTTTGGAATTTGCCAATCATGAACAACTGCAATCTTTTCAGGGTCAACAACAATTCCATCTCCGGATATAACATTACCCAAGAACTTCACTTCTTCGAGCCAAAACTCACACTTGCTCATCGTAGCATATAACTTTTATTGTCTCAACATTTGCAGCGCGATCCTCAAGTGTTCTGCATACTCTTGTTTGCTCCTCGAATAGACCAGAATATTATCAATAAACACCACTATGAACTGGTCTAGGTACGGTGAAAAGATTCGGTTCATCAAGTCCATAAATATTGCTGGTGCGTTAGTAACTCCAAATGGCATCATTAAGTACCCTTAATGTCCATATCAAGTTCAGAACACTTTCTTACAAATATCTTCTGATTTCACCCGAACTTGATGATATCCGGATCACAATTCCAACTTCGAGAATACTCTCGCTCCACTGAGTTGATCGAATAATTCGTCGATGCGAGAAATTGGGTACTTGTTCTTAATAGTCACCCGATTTAATTCTCGATAATCGATGCACATACGTCGTGTGCCATCCTTCTTCTTGACTAGAAGAACTGGAGCTCCTTAGGGTGAATTGTTGCTGCTAATCCAACCCTTCTTTAGTAATTTGGTAACTTATTTCTTTACCTCTTCCAGTTCCACTGGTGCCATCGGATAATAAGCCTTCGAAATTGGCGCTGCTACAGGAATAAGATCAATCGCGAAATCCACATCTTGTTTAGACGATAAACTCAAGATATCCTTGAACACATCTATGAAATCCTGAACAGCTATCAACGCTTTATCTGCAACTTGTTTACAAATTTCACCTTTCGGCACACATACAAAAAGTTCCCTTCATCATGAATTTACAGGTCTATTCTATGGCTCGTGAGTTAATATCCCACCGCACCTTCATTGTACTACTCTGATAAACTGAGGCGGGTTTGTCAGAACTTCTTTAATCAAAACATCTTACATCTGATCGGTCTTGAAGCAGTCTGTACTACAGCAATCATCATAGGTTCTCCTGTGTTTCTCCTTATTCTTAGAAATGGAGACAATCTGGTCACTACGAGATAAGGGAAAGAAATAACACGGCTGTTGGATTCAAGTTCATAATAAGGCATAAATTCGTAAGTAATGAAACTGAGAGAAATAAAGTAATACACTGAACATAAGTCAAGAAAATGAACCGAAATAGGATTTCAGGTTACCAAAATAGAGTACCGCATTGTAACCATACCGCGGTACATAGTTACAATCACATAATTCCATTCAATTCGCCCAAATCCTACTATCATAATCGAAGGAATAAGAAGGGAGAAACAATAAGGAATCTGCAGGATTCTACGTTGAGATGCAAAGTCATTTCCATATCGTCAAGATACAAGAGTTAAGGGAAAGATAAGATTCAAGAATTTGAATGACAAGACAATAATGTGGCAGGACATGTTCCCAATTCTGGGTTTCCTGGTTAGTGTATTAGGTTCAATAACCAACTACAAAAAGAACCAAATCCGATTAACCCTAAATCCTATGGCTCTGATTCCAAACAAACCCTATCACGCTCTACTTCCCAAAATACGTAAACACATCACGTGACAGAGCCAACCATGCTACCTATGGCTAGGAATCATCCCTTGCAATACGGCTGTCAATCGGATATCAAGAATAATAAAATAAAATCTAGCTAACACATGTCCATCTACCACAATAAATAAAATCAAGAAAATGCATAAAGCAGAAACGAATTCAGATCCAATAAACGATAGTATCTGAACCACGTTCCAATATGGGCTCACATTAATAAAATAAAACTACGGAAGAAAAGAAACTAAGCATCTCTAAACTAAACGTTTAGCTCCTCACTGCTTGGCTTTCCTGCCAAAATACTCTTGATCTGCCTGCGATAAAGTCAGAGAAACTGGGCCATGCAAAACCCAGACGTCAGTGCGTCGTAAATACCACAATAATAGAAATAACCAGGATATGATGCTATGATTAAACATGAATATAAATGATAAACACGGGTATAAATAGATAGCTACATGTATGTGGTGTGTATTCTAAAGTCTGTACTTTTAGGTTATCTATTCTAAAGGCTTTGAAATCAATTAATGTAATCCTCATCGTAACTCAACAGTATATATATCCCGTTCATTCTCCATGGGACCACGGTCCAATAAAAAATGATTATTCCGTTAACGCCCGGAATCTCGACAAACAATAATATTGTTCTCTTAAATTACGTTTCGGTCACATTCTTGATTTCCCCTTTTCTCCAGGTTTTGTGTTCAAGTCAGGTATTGATGATATAAATCTAACGCCAACACAGGATCAAGCAGGTACAGGTTTTGTCTATGCAGACACGAGTCACGTCTGTCAGGACAACAAATCAGGATTATTGGCATTATCAATAAGATCCAAGTAACAAGTATGATAGTCTGTCGTGAACATGCCATGTACTGTATATTAACCAAAACATATACCAATGTAAAACTGTAATCAATATCGAACCACGGTAAACATAACTATTGCAAGGATGCATATGTGTCTATCTGTAATAACCGTTATACGTCCATTACCACGTATATGATGCAATCTAGATAACATATTGAACTGATATAGTAGAATGATAATATCGTGATGTTCCGACATGCAACTAGATAAACTATTATCAGTACGGATACAAAAAGATGCTATAAAACTGAAAATCGGTAATTTATGCTGAATAGTAAAACACATTCACTATAATTTATCAAATAAATATTGATATAATAAAATAGCATATTGCAAGTTTAGAACTTTCCTGAACGAATCTCACATCGAGATATGGATGTCACGTTCCGACGTCGAAATAAATTCACGACGCAAAACTTACGCACGCAGGACTGGACCTGGGCTAAGCAGCTGCGTGACGTGGTGACAGGGCTAAATGACGACGGTGACTCTGAGTCGTCCGGATCGTCTGCGACATGCGCAACTCCGGCGAGAAGGCCGGAAAAGAAAGAAAAGAAAGAAGAACAGAAGAAGAACAAGAAGAGGCGGTTGTTGGGGTTCTGGGGTAGGTGGTGGCAGCAAAAATGGTGGCGGCGAGGTGACGGGGAGGCCAACGGTGATGTAGCGTCTCCGTGAGGGGATTTGAAGGTGATCGGGACAAGAGTTGGGGGTCGGTGATGCTGGTGTAGGGGTGTTCTGGGTTTGTTGGGGAGACGAGGAGGTGATGGAAGTGAGACGGAGGAGGCAACGGTGAGAGGCGGTGGCGAGGGGGACAAGGGCGTGGGTTAGGGTTCGCGGTGTTGAGAAGAAGAAGAAACGAGGGGGGAAGAGAAGATGTTATATAACTTTATTATATTATATATATATATATATATATATATATATATATATATATATAGAGAGAGAGAGAGAGAGAATAATGGAGAAAAGAGGCCATAGGAGGGGATTTCCTCTTATAGCGTCGAAAAAAATACGATCTCCACCATTTTTTTCGACGATCGGCATCCAGCATCATCATCTTTATCATCTAAGATGTGCATACTCCAAATTTCTTGTGATTCCACTATTTTTTCACCGTTGAATTAGAATTGTAAAAAGTTCTATTGTCGGTAAACCATTAATTTTGTACCAACTATATTAACGGTGAAAAAAATGGTATAATCACATGAAATTTGGTATATCCACATCTTAGATGATAAAAATGGCCGTGATGTATGCCGATCGTCGAAAAAGATGATGGAGGATGTATTTTTCCGACGCCATAGGAGGAAATTCCCTCTTATGGCACCTTTCCTCCATTAACCTCATATATATATATATATATATATATAGAGAGAGAGAGGGGGGGGGGAAAGAGAAAAGGTGGAGACGGGGGAGACAGAGAGAGACGAGGGAAAGAGAGTGAGAGAGAGATTTTATTAGTTAAATTTATATTATATATATATATATATATATATTAGTATATATTTATTAGTTATAGATATTATATATATATATATTGTGGGATTTTACAGATAATACCAAATTATTCCGAATATGACCCGTGTCCCTCCAAAAATCTAGTTTTTAAATATGGATTATATACGTAAGAATTTAAACCATGATGCGATATCCTGTAAATAAAAATATATACCCCCCAATAAAAAATCTATATAAATATACGTAGCGATCCAAATACTAGTCTATTTAACACTCAGGATCTGAACATGATATATGGGCGCAACCACATGATATGGGGTAGTATGACATGCAAGGCAAGATAAGCAAATATATTATTTAGTTTTATATTGTATTTTAAAAAGATATGTGTATTCTAAAATATATTATATATGTATATAAAATCTAGATTTACGTGGATACTCTGTACTAGCAAATATTTGATGTAATCTTGAACTATGTTGGGTTCCAACATGCGGATCGGGTCGGATAATAACCACAACTACCAATTGCACTATTCGCAACCCAAAACAACAATAATCAAGAATTTCACCGCGATATTTGAAATGCCCCAAATATATATAGTATAAATGCACTAAGGTGTTACAGTTATTTTTTTTGTTTTGGTTGCCCATGGATTGTATACGGAGACTAATTTATGTCGATTCCCGTAGCGCACGGATTAATCCAAATCCATATATTTTAGATTTGGAGATTGAATTAGATTGTATGTATTTCGTCACTTCAAAGAGTATTTCATTTTATTTAAGGACCGTTAATCTAATTTGAGATTAAGAACAACTTAAATATATGAGCATTTGGGCTCAATTTATTTTTACTTAGGATACGTTAGTCTTATTTGAGACTGAGATCAACTTTGCAATATTTTAGAGATCATCAAATTTTTGTTGAGATCCAACAACAGAGCGGTTGGGCTCAACTACAAGAAATTTCAAACATTTAGCCAATTTGGGATTGGTCTACTCGGTTTTGGGCTTTCCCCCTTTATTCAGAAGTGCTGAACACTTATTTTCTGCTATGGCCCTCATGTGTGTACCACGTGAGGTGCTCAGATATGCGCGTTGCCCAAGTAGTGTTAGGCACTTAGTCATTTTGACTAAATTTATAGTGCTCGGCACTTTTATACGATGCTTATGTGTGTTTCACGTGAGCCACTGAGCATTCTGTTTTGTTGGGCGCTCATGTGGGAAGCACGTGAGGTACCGAGCGTTCTATTTTGTTGGGTGCTCATATGTATTTCACGTGGGGTGCCGAGCGTTCTGTTTTTTGGGCGCTCACGTGTATTTCACATGAGGCTCTAAGTTTATATATTTTTGGGCGCTCACGTGTGTTTCATGTGAGGCGCCAAGTTTATATATTTTTTGGACGCACATCGTGTTTCACATGAGGCGCTGAGTTTATATTTTTAGGTGCTCACGTGAGGCGCTAAGCTTCTTTTGTTTAGCGCTTACGTGGGAAACACATGAGGTACCGAGTCTTTTAGAGATTTACGCTCTATTTTATCTTTTGAAAAGAAGTTAAATTTCTGTTAATGGCGCTTTAGCCATTGATGATCATCAAGATCTCTGTTTCGAAGATTTGGGATCAAGTTTTTTTTAGAACTAAGTTCTTTTTGTGTAGGGTTAAACCCTGATTTCAAAGAAATTAAATTCCTTGAACCTATGTTCTTTTCCTCTCTCTCTTCTTTTAATCTAGTTCTTTCCCCTAAATTCTGAGTTTGAAGAACATGATCTCTCCGAAGAACATGATCAATCGTGCTCTACTCGATCTAGGTGCTAGTGTTAACTTGCTTCCGTATTCTGTTTATGAGCAATTAGGGATCGGAGAGTTAAAGCCAGCGCATTGCACTCTTCAGATGGCCGATCGATCTATCACCCAACCTAGGGGTGAGCTAGAGGATGTGTTAATCAAAGTCGGGGAATTCATATTCCCTGTGGACTTTATCGTTATAGATACACAACCTGTGGCAAACCCACGCAATCAAATCCCGGTGATACTCGGTCGACCCTTTTTGGCCACTTCCAACGCAGTAATTAATTGTAGAAACGGCTCTATGACCCTATCCTTTGGAAAGAAGTCAATTGAGCTTAACATTTACAAGTTGGGAAGTGAACCCTCCGAACCCTATGCTCATGTGTGTTCTGTCGAATTAATGGATGTCGACAGCAGCGAATTTGATCAACCTTATGATACAGACTCTTTTCATATGTTGTTGTTTGACCCAACCATTTACTCTTCCACCGAGTTGTCCGGGTCAACATCTAATGAGGAACTTTATATTGAGTCTGACGATCACCCCATTTTTTCTGATGACATTATTTTTCGGGGTATCGATGAAAGCTTTGAGGACATTTTCGCTGATGAACTCGCATTTTTAAAAGATACGGGTGTTGAGATAAATCAACTCCAAGATGAAGAAATTGGACCTCCACCCTTTCTTTTGGACAATCATGATAATGCGAGTAATCCATCATTACTATCACTGTGTCGTCTCTCCAAATTGAGACGCAGTCCTTTTCCATTACATCTCTTGTCACCTCCCCACTTCTTCACGTCAATAGGTGACATGTTCTTCCACCAACCTTGGTGCTTCATAGATAAAAATTTTGAATGGTTGGTGTTGACATTTGGTCTTTGCAAAGCTTGGCATTGACCAATAACCTTGACCCCCTCATGTGATTTTAAAATATTAAAAATGTTTAACTCAAGTTTGGGGGTTGGTATATTTTGGCTCTTGAAAAGAAAATAATTTTTACAAATTTGTGAGCCTAAAATAAATTTGGGGGAGAATTTTCACTTTCATATATTCTTGCCCCCATTAATAAATTCCTCCCAAGTCAACAGGTTTTTGAGCTTAACGGATGATATCAGTGAGGACACTGCTGTAAACAGGTTTGGGGGAGGTTTGTGCTTATTTACACATCAATTTGCATCATACTTTGCATAAGCACAACATTTTCAAAAAAATTTAAAAAAAAAATTCTTTTATAACAAAAGAGAAGAAAGTGAAAAATTACATCCAAAAGGTAGGAATAGTTTAAGAAAACCAAGAAAATTAGAAGTTTTCTTACACAAACTAGTAATGAGTAGTTATGAGCTGTTGTCCCAAGGGTTAGTAAGATGAAGGAAGTCACTAATCTGAGGATAAAAATATGTCTGAAAAATATTTTCTATTCTGGAAGCCAAACATTTGAATGTTGATACCCTACTATTTGCACTTACACACGTCTTGAAACTCGGGATAGTAGAGGATACCTTGAAATGCTCTTGTCTAAAAGCCAAAGTATGAAGGAAATGAAAAAAATGAAGAAAATATAAAAATGGTGAAAAGAAAAAAATGAACACTGGTTTTGTTATCGCCAAGGCAGCAATAAAAAAATATAGCGAGGGTGCCTCTTCACCTAGTGCCCTAAGGCCAACTGGTCTGGGAGTCACTGCTAAGCCTTAAGTGGTGCAAGACGAGGAAAATATTATCACCAAATCTGCAAGCACATGAGTAATCGGTCGGTTAGTACCTCAAGAAGTATTAACGGTCGCATGAAAATGTGTGAGCAATTCTAAGTATTCATCAAATTAAAAAGTACTAAGGTAGATGGACAAGAGTATGATAGCTTGAATTGAATTCTCCGAGTGTAGGGATGTCCATTTCACACACGTGGGGTTATATGATCAATGTTTGGAAGAAAGATAGGAATGAAGAATAAAGACGATGTTTTATTTAGGGGTAATGTGATTTCTAACATTTTTTCATGACTATTAAGATAGGGCTCATGACAACTGAAAAGCTAGCATAGTTGGAAACTCTTCTTTTCAAAGTATTTCTTTTATGGTTCTTGTCTTTATATGTAAATTTCACCATCTTTCTTTTTTTTTATATTGGATTTTGTGGGTGTAATCCGCTGAAAACCCTCAGGAGACAACACTCCTCCTACTAGGGACACCTAGAGGTTTAACGGCTTGTTGCACGTGCTCAGTGCAATCGTGTCTGCCTACGAAAGTGTGCTTAATTTTCTCCTTTCTTTTTCTCCTCTTAAATAAACTAGTTTGCTCGGGACGATCAAAGATAAGTTTGGGGGTATTTGCTCAGTCGATAAAACTGCACATTTGTAGTATATTTATCCTACCATTTTTATATTAAAAAAGGACTATATTATAATATATTATACATATGAGGGTTTATGTGTAAAAACATTATTTTCCATGTGTTAATATATGTTAATTATCATTTGGTAGGAAAATGTATGCAAATAATATTATTGATCTAATCCTAGTAGAACAAAGTCTACTAAAATCTTATTTGAGTTGTTGTGCAGAATATTTCCAAGTTGTTATGAAGGATTTAACAAACAAATCAATTTGTTGAAGAAATCTTGCCAAATTAAGAAGCAAACTTAGAGACCAAGTCTGGAAGCAACCGAGAGAATATTTCTGAAATATGAAGATGCCTAGGATTGCCAAATGTCACCAGATGAAAGCACAAGAAAAATCATCAATTGATCTTGTCCCTTGAGCGCGGATCCGCGGCCAAACACACCCTTGGGCCGCGGATCCGCCGCAATTTGAGGAGGTTAGAGTGCAAGATTTTGGGGCATTATTCTTTGCTGAATTTTACCAAGTTTTCAACAATAAGATTCTGGGTTTTCACTATAAAAACGCACCGAGAGCCTCTTGGAAAAGTTATCAAGCCGAAGAGATCACGAAGCTCCCGACGCTCACGCATCCAGGCTGATCATCGACTGTTCGACTACCTCCCTAGGAAAGATCGAGAAGCAAATCAAGTTTTGTAATCATTTTCTATGGATTAAAAGTGTAGTTGAAGGAGTTGATTAATAAAGGTAGTTTTTTTAATTGTTTGTTTTCTTTTACATTATGTTTTCCATCTCTTTCTTTTCATTTTCTTCTCCCAACATGCGCGAGTAATTCTCCACTTGTTAGGGTTCGTAGGATTAGGGTAGGCTAATGGACGATGAAAATAATTAAACCCTTTTTAAGTCCTATAAAGTTTAGGAACTTTATCAAAAGAATCATTAACATCCTAATCGGGCGCGCTAGCAATTCTTTGCTAGTTCCGACCGCGATTAGAGATTAGATTAATGATTGTTTTGGTAAAGGCTAGATATGAACGGAGTTCCGTGTCGAGATAAGGGTTAAGAGTGGGATTCCTTTTCCCTCCAGAAACCCTAATCTACACGCATCACCGTCGTTCTAGTTCTAAATCTATTAATGGATAAAAAGGGTAACTTTTAATTAATCTTCCATAACTACTAAATCCTAACGAACCCTACAAGCCCTATTATTATATTATTTAAATCTCTAAAATAATCTAGATCTATATTTAACATTCTTGTTTAAAGTAGATCTAGAAATTTTTCACAAAATTCTTTATTCCTCCTCTCTTTCTCAACACATCCAAAGTAAAAATAAAAGGTTCCACGTTTTCCAGAGGACGACCCGTACTCATCTCGGTCTAGCTACGCGCGACACCGTTATTGATTGCGGTTAACTACAAACACACTTTTTCGTATCAATCAAATGGCGCCGTTGCCGGGGATACGTGCGTAATTTTTTATTTTTACTATTTGTGTTGAATTCTTAGACGAGCCATATCATTATTAAAACAAAACTGCAAATTGCATATTTAACGATTATTGTGTGAATTTTGCGAGGGGATCTGGAGTCGCAGACTTGAGAAAATAGAGAGACGGAGACATTCTTAGAGATCCAGAGGAGTACAGGAGGCCACGTAGCAAATTTCATCAAGTGATCCATCCTTCTTGCGGCGGATCCGCGGCATATAGCCCATATTCGCGGCGGAAGCACGGCAGGTTTGGAGATCTAGGGCTTCAAACTTCTCTGGTAAGATTCTAACCTCTTTCTCTCTCTTCTGAAATCCAATAAAATATCTTTTCTGCAGGATTCTTTGCAAAATTGTGCCGCTCAAAAAATCTTTTTGCAAAAGTTTTGTGATTGGTTTTGTTTGCATATTTTAATACGGATTCTAAGGGGCAAAGACCAAATCAAGATTAGGTGGGGATTTCATCACCCTTCCTAAGCCCCACAAATCACAAACCGAGCATATAGATCAACCCTTCATTAATTTAAAAAATATCTAGACCAGACTCTAAGGACTGTCGCGCTCAATAAGGACAGAGGAAGGTCGTGGGTAATCTATCGTTTATCCGCATTACTTTTGTAGTGCCTAGGCAAGTGTGACAAAGGCTAGTGGTTTTTAATTAGGCCCACGACGTGGTTCCTTCCCACTTACCTGGCACTTATCTGGCTACAAGGGTAGTACGGAGGCGGTAGAGGATTTATCCTGCGGCTTGTCCTTTGGAAGTCTAGGAGCGGTCTAGAGACTGACCTAGGTAACCTTAATTCTAGGGTTGCTTGTGCATATTAGGGAGATTTGTCTTGAGTCCCACTTTTTCAAAACAAGCCAATTTTAAATCACACACACGCTGCCACTTGCACTAAACCCGCTTAGTGCATGCTCGGCTGGACACGGGATCCTAGTGCCCGTCTTGTCCGCGTTCCTGCTATCGACGCCGAAGTCGGTACTTCTTCATCTTCTTTTCCCCCACCACACACCACATCAACCGTGATGGACGGCACTCCATCTAACTATAACACCACGCTGCCACCACCCGAAGGTGCGCAGAATCCACCGCGCATCTCTCTCCAAGAGAGATGCTATCCTATTCGTGGTCCTCTTCCTACTTGTCTATCTCTTCCACCACCTAACGGGGATAATTTCGAAATTAAACCCCACTACATCAATCTGCTGCCCAAATTTCACGGGCATGAGTCGGAAGACGCATACGTTTTCATCACCAAATTCGAAAACGTATGCGCAATGATGGGTACTTCATAATTGACTTTAGATGCTATGCGCTTACGTCTACTCCCATTCACACTGTGCGACTTGGCAGAAAAATGGCTTTACAATACTTCCGCACACTCTATCACTAATTGGGATGAATTCGTCGTAGCATTTCTTAAGAAGTTTTACCCAAATCATAAGACTGTACATGTTAGGAGCGAGATCAACCAGTTCACCCAGCTTCCCAATGAACCATTTTGGAAATGCTTTGAACGTTTCAAAGATCTGCTTGTCCAATGCCCCCATCACGGAATACAAAGATGGGATTTATGTCGGATTATATATGAGGGCATTAATCCAGCGACAAAGCAGATGCTTGAAACAATGTGTCAATGCAATTTCATGTCTAAAGATGACGGTGAACATGGAAATATCCGGAAGACCTTGCTGAAAGCACTTTGCAGTGGGAAAGCGTAAGACCACCTTCATCTAGGGGAGGAGTTCACCAGCTCGATATTTCCATCGCAGTGAAAGCCGAAATGGCAGCGATGCAGAAGAAACTCGACGCTATTGAGAGCAGATTCTCATCAGTCTCCCTAAATCAGGTCACGCTTCCTAAGACCGTTTGTGGTTGCTGTTCGGATCCTTCACACTTAACGGAAGAATGTCCTATGAATGCATCGTTTCAAGCTAATGCTGCTTTTCAGCAGCGACCTAGAAATGATCCTTATTCTTCCACATATAATCAAGGATGGAGGAATCATCCTAACTTTGCTTGGAATCAAAACCAACAAAGTAATTATCAAAGACCTCCTCCACAGCAACCACAACCACAGAATCAGCCCCCCTTTCAGTCACAAAATTTCCAAAATCCGGCCAACATTTCTACACCACAAGTGGCCGGTACTGATAACTCACTTGCACAAACTTTGGATATGTTCATGAAACAATCTATGCAAAATTCGTCTGAGATAAGGTCTTCTATTGATACCCTAACGAAAAACTCCTCCTCCCACGGTGAGAGTATTAAATCAATAGAAAACCAAATCGCACAGTTAAACGCCGCAATGAGTGCTAGAGAAAAAGGGAAACTCCCATCTCAACCCCTACCGAATCCTGGCCATTCACAAAGTCATAATGTGAATGCCATTACTACGTTGAGATCGGGGAGAGTGCTGAATAACCAAGTGGGTGAGCAGTGTGATGATAGTGACATCAATGATACCCCAGCTTCTTCTTCCCCTAATTCTTCTAGTCTCTCATCTTCATCCGAGCCTATTCTCCGTTTTCCCCAAGGCTCGAACCCTTCGCCCATTTCACCAAATCTATCTAAGTCGATTCCCACTCCAGTTTTGGGATCGAATCCATCCCCACAGTCTTCTCCACAAACGTTGGACCCAAAACTTATTGATCAAGCACCTTATCCAAACAGGTTGAGGGGCAACAGACCAAGTCCACAAATGGAGAAGATTGTGGAAATTTTTAAGCAAGTTAACATAAACATTCCTCTCCTAGATGCTATTCAACAAGTTCCGTAATATGCGAAAATCCTAAAGGACTTGTGCACTAGGAAGAGAAAAGTTCAAGTACCTAAAAAAGTTTTCCTTGCGAGTAATGTGAGCACAGCTTTTACAAAACAACTTCCCAAGAAACGAAAGGACCCCGGAAGTCCTACAATTTCAATCTCTATTGGGGGTAAAAATATCAATCGTGCTCTACTCGATCTAGGTGCTAGTGTTAACTTGCTTCCGTATTCTGTTTATGAGCAATTAGGGATCGGAGAGTTAAAGCCAGCGCATTGCACTCTTCAGATGGCCGATCGATCTATCACCCAACCTAGGGGTGAGCTAGAGGATGTGTTAATCAAAGTCGGGGAATTCATATTCCCTGTGGACTTTATCGTTATAGATACACAACCTGTGGCAAACCCACGCAATCAAATCCCGGTGATACTCGGTCGACCCTTTTTGGCCACTTCCAACGCAGTAATTAATTGTAGAAACGGCTCTATGACCCTATCCTTTGGAAAGAAGTCAATTGAGCTTAACATTTACAAGTTGGGAAGTGAACCCTCCGAACCCTATGCTCATGTGTGTTCTGTCGAATTAATGGATGTCGACAGCAGCGAATTTGATCAACCTCATGATACAGACTCTTTTCATATGTTGTTGTTTGACCCAACCATTTACTCTTCCACCGAGTTGTCCGGGTCAACATCTAATGAGGAACTTTATATTGAGTCTGACGATCACCCCATTTTTTCTGATGACATTATTTTTCGGGGTATCGATGAAAGCTTTGAGGACATTTTCGCTGATGAACTCGCATTTTTAAAAGATACGGGTGTTGAGATAAATCAACTCCAAGATGAAGAAATTGGACCTCCACCCTTTCTTTTGGACAATCATGATAATGCGAGTAATCCATCATTACTATCACTGTGTCGTCTCTCCAAATTGAGACGCAGTCCTTTTCCATTACACCTCTTGTCACCTCCCCACTTCTTCACGTCAATAGGTGACATGTTCTTCCACCAACCTTGGTGCTTCATCGATAAAAATTTTGAATGGTTGGTGTTGACCTTCGGTCTTTGCAAAGCTTGGCATTGACCAATAACCTTGACCCCCTCATGTGATTTTAAAAGATTAAAAATGTTTAACTCAAGTTTGGGGGGGTGGTATATTTTGGCTCTTGAAAAGAAAATATTTTTTACAAATTTGTGAGCCTAAAATAAGTTTGGGGGAGGATTTTCACTTTCATATATTCTTGCCCCCATTAATAAATTCCTCCCAAGTCAACAGGTTTTTGAGCTTAACGGATGACATCAGTGAGGACGCTGCTGTAAACAGGTTTGGGGGAGGTTTGTGCTTATTTACACATCAATTTGCATCATACTTTGCATAAGCACAACATTTTCAAAAAAAATTTTAAAAAAAAATTCTTTTATAACAAAAGAGTAGAAAGTGAAAAATTACATCCAAAAGGTAGGAATAGTTTAAGAAAACCAAGAAAATTAGAAGTTTTCTTACACAAACTAGTAATGAGTAGTTATGAGCTGTTGTCCCAAGGGTTAGTAAGATGAAGGAAGTCACTAATCTGAGGATAAAAATATGTCTGAAAAATAGTTTCTATTCTGGAAGCCAAACATTTGAATGTTGATACCCTACTATTTGCACTTACACACGTCTTGAAACTCGGGATAGTAGAGGATACCTTGAAATGCTCTTGTCTAAAAGCCAAAGTATGAAGGAAATGAAAAAATGAAGAAAATATAAAAATGGTGAAAAGAAAAAAATGAACACTGGTTTTGTTATCGCCAAGGTAGCAATAAAAAAATATAGCGAGGGTGCCTCTTCACCTAGTGCCCTAAGGCCAACTGGTCTGGGAGTCACTGCTAAGCCTTACGTGGTGCAAGACGAGGAAAATATTATCACCAAATCTGCAAGCACATGAGTAATCGGTCGGTTAGTATCTCAAGAAATATTAACGGTCGCATGAAAATGTGTGAGCAATTCTAAGTATTCATCAAATTAAAAAGTACTAAGGTAGATGGACAAGAGTATGATAGCTTGAATTGAATTCTCCGAGTGTAGGGATGTCCATTTCACACACGTGGGGTTATATGATCAATGTTTGGAAGAAAGATAGGAATGAAGAATAAAGACGATGTTTTATTTAGGGGTAATGTGATTTCTAACATTTTTTCATGACTATTAAGATAGGGCTCATGACAACTGAAAAGCTAGCATAGTTGGAAACTCTTCTTTTCAAAGTATTTCTTTTATGGTTCTTGTCTTTATATGTAAATTTCACCATCTTTCTTTTTTTTTATATTGGATTTTGTGGGTGTAATCCGCTGAAAACCCTCAGGAGACAACACTCCTCCTACTAGGGACACCTAGAGGTTTAACGGCTTGTTGCACATGCTCAGTGCAATCGTGTCTGCCTACGAAAGTGTGCTTAGTTTTCTCCTTTCTTTTTCTCCTCTTAAATAAACTAGTTTGCTCGGGACGATCAAAGATAAGTTTGGGGGTATTTGCTCAGTCGATAAAACTGCACATTTGTAGTATATTTTTCCTACCATTTTTATATTAAAAAAGGACTATATTATAATATATTATACATATGAGGGTTTATGTGTAAAAACATTATTTTCCATGTGTTAATATATGTTAATTATCATTTGGTAGGAAAATGTATGCAAATAATATTATTGATCTAATCCTAGTAGAACAAAGTCTATTAAAATCTTATTTGAGTTGTTGTGCAGAATATTTCCAAGTTGTTATGAAGGATTTAACAAACAAATCAATTTGTTGAAGAAATCTTGCCAAATTAAGAAGCAAACTTGGAGACCAAGTCTGGAAGCAACCGAGAGAATATTTCTGAAATATGAAGATGCCTAGGATTGCCAAATGTCACCAGATGAAAGCACAAGAAAAATCATCAATTGATCTTGTCCCTTGAGCGCGGATCCGCGGCCAAACACACCCTTGGGCCGCGGATCCGCCGCAATTTGAGGAGGTTAGAGTGCAAGATTTTGGGGCATTATTCTTTGCTGAATTTTACCAAGTTTTCAACAATAAGATTCTGGGTTTTCACTATAAAAACGCACCGAGAGCCTCTTGGAAAAGTTATCAAGCCGAAGAGATCACGAAGCTCCCGACGCTCACGCATCCAGGCTGATCATCGACTGTTCGACTACCTCCCTAGGAAAGATCGAGAAGCAAATCAAGTTTTGTAATCATTTTCTATGGATTAAAAGTGTAGTTGAAGGAGTTGATTAATAAAGGTAGTTTTTTTAATTGTTTGTTTTCTTTTACATTATGTTTTCCATCTCTTTCTTTTCATTTTCTTCTCCCAACATGCGCGAGTAATTCTCCGCTTGTTAGGGTTCGTAGGATTAGGGTAGGCTAATGGACGATGAAAATAATTAAACCCTTTTTAAGTCCTATAAAGTTTAGGAACTTTATCAAAAGAATCATTAACATCCTAATCGGGCGCGCTAGCAATTCTTTGCTAGTTCCGACCGCGATTAGAGATTAGATTAATGATTGTTTTGGTAAAGGCTAGATATGAACGGAGTTCCGTGTCGAGATAAGGGTTAAGAGTGGGATTCCTTTTCCCTCCAGAAACCCTAATCTACACGCATCACCGTCGTTCTAGTTCTAAATCTATTAATGGATAAAAAGGGTAACTTTTAATTAATCTTCCATAACTACTAAATCCTAACGAACCCTACAAGCCCTATTATTATATTATTTAAATCTCTAAAATAATCTAGATCTATATTTAACATTCTTGTTTAAAGTAGATCTAGAAACTTTTCACAAAATTCTATATTCCTCCTCTCTTTCTCAACACATCTAAAGTAAAAATAAAAGGTTCCACGTTTCCCAGAGGACGACCCGTACTCATCTCGGTCTAGCTACGCGCGACACCGTTATTGATTGCGGTTAACTACAAACACACTTTTTCGTATCAATCAATGCACAACATTTTCTTTGCCGAGACTTAAATATTTCTTTTTATAATCTGAAAACATGTTCATCTTCTCTCTCACTTTCTCAGAGAACCATTTTAACAGAGAAGTGTCATGACTTGCAATCGTCCACATGCTCATCGGCAGCCATGTGAGGTGCCTATCGAGGAAATTGTTCCGCGCTTTGTTGCACGCTTGGTGAATCCCGCTTTCACGGATGACCAATGCGACACGGTGCTGCATGAGCTCCTGACCCGTAGAGGATCTCCTCTTCCTATCGGCTCTATTTGGCTCCGTATGATCTTCCTACCATGCTCGATGACATTCCCCCTCATCCAGCGGAGATGACTCCGGCGATACTCGACACAGCGGATGACAAGATTAAGTCTTTCATGAGGCACGTTTGATAACCAAGCCTCTGAGGGATCGCACCGTTCAGTTGTTAAGCCAGATACGAGCTCAGTGGGCCATCATGGCTGTTTTCGCCGATGAACACGGCACTGATCGATAGGGAGCGACTGCTTGTGAAGATCGCCGTTTCGATATGGTGGAGAAAGCTGGGAGAGCTTTAGCAAACTTTATTTACTGTTTTGCTAACCCTTGTAGTTTTGATCCCATATTTGGTGATCTCTTTCCCGTAGAATAAAATATTTATTTCAACACATTCCTTTTATCGTTGACTTCCGAATATTTCATTTCCAACACATGTTCTTCCTCTGATTGTATCGTTTAAACATATATGCATCCTGCATGTGTGCACGTGCATTTCACCCTTAGAAATTTTTGTTAAGTGCGAACGCCACTGATGTACATGTGTCATGCACTAACCCTCCACATGTATATATAAATCGGCATGCGCTCAATGCTATTTCCCACCCAAGTACACATATATTTATAAGTGAGGACTCAAACAGGTGCGAACAAATCCCCCCACTACTTTGCTCACGGAGGTATATACGTGAGTGAAGTAGTGTAGAGCTATGCATAGCATATGGCTGGTTTTGGGCTGGCGTATCATACAAAACTTTTAGAATTTCAATCTGAGAAGATAGCGAGAGGGCAACGGCGCCGTCATCTATCATTGACTCAAATCTCAATTCTTAAGAAATTTAGTTATAAGCCCTGAGGCCCATGAGTTGCACTTTTTTGTTTTAATTGCGACGTCTTCTACCAATTTTGTCGAATGTGATCCGTGGATAGCATACAAGAGTCAGTCTTGACCTCCTTGTAGGGCAAAAGTGCTTAGGAAACAGGTAGATATCCCCGTCGTCTAAGGCTTTTCACCTTTATAAGCTTCAAGGGTCTTATAAAGATGTTTATCCCTACAAGTCAAGACGATCTCACAGGTGTATCCTAACGTGAAATATAAATGACCCCTTTTTTAATATGGGTCCGTTAGGTTTGTGGTACTAGGTTTAAGTCCATCGTAACGTCGCGTCGGCTGATGTATTTCTCGATATGCAGTCCTTTAGGTTACTGCTCGAGTAGCCCCGTGACTATCGTTTCTCTGATCCCTTCTGAGGCTGGACAAGATGCCTTCAAGTAATCTTCTTAGGTCATATTACCATCGGAAGAACAAGCGTTAGGTATTTTTCGTGGCGCTTTTTACTTAAGGTTAGGTTCAATTTGGAGCCCCGATAAGTCATAACCTCACCCTTCTGGGGTGGGATGATCTCCAATGGTCTTTAGGCTTTGTGTGTTTTGTCGTCAAGATGACCTGAAGCTAGAAATATATTGTCACTTCATTTTTTGCTTTGATGATGTCGCGCCAATTGTTTGCTAAAGTAGGGTAAACATCCGTGTGATCTCTATGTTGTATGTATTGCCATCGAGGTCTAGAGCTAAGGATATGCCGTCACTCCAATTTTATTTAACCTTTGGGTCTTGGTTGACGTCGTGTCTATATCCTGCTGGCATGAGAAGCATGTCGATATGATCTCTAGGCTGTAGATGTTGCCATCAAGATCTGGAGCTAGGATTTTTTCATTGCTCCACTTTTATTTTGGCTCCTTGGAGCTTTGTTGACGTCGCATCTGCATACTGTCGGAATGAGAAGAACGTATATATGATCTCTAGGCTGTAGAACGCCGATTTCACACTGGCTGTACTTAGCGTAGAGTTGATATTGTCATAGTGTCTCCAGGACTATGCGTAAATACTCAGTATGCTCTTTCCGATTCTTTGAATACACCAGGATGTCGTCGATGAAGATAAAAACAAACATGTCTAAGTACTCTCGGAAAACATGGTTCATCAAGTTCATAAAAATGGCGGGTGCATTGGTCACTCCAAATGGCATTACGAGATATTCATAATGGCCATAATAAGTCCTAAACGCTGTCTTCGAAATGTCGGACTCCTTGACCTTCACCTGATGATAGCCTGAACGAAGATCTAATTTTGAGAAAACACAAGATTCACTTAACTGATTGAAAAGGTCATTGATACGAGGTAGCGGATACTTGTTCTTAATCGTTACTTCATTCGGTGCTCGATAATCCACGCACATCCGGTAGGTACCTTCCTTCTTCTTCACCAGTAATACCGGTGATCCCCAACTTGAAGTACTGGGTCTGATCCAACCTTTCTTCAGGAGCTCGTCTGGAAACGAATCTCCTTCAATCCTTCCAGACTTAGTTAATATGGAACTTTGATTACAGGTTGTGCACCAGGTCGTAAATTAATACTAAATTCAAGAGCTCGATCGAAACGCAAACCTGATATGTCTTCAGAGAAAACATTCTCAAACTCTCGAACTACTTCAGGCTTCTCTCCTTCAGCTTGTAGGGAGGACACTTCAGCGGTCTTCAGCTTGATACGGTAGCTTCCTGGCTCTAAATTTATGTCTTCACTTTTAAAATAGAAGACTGAGTGATCTGGTATCTCAAATACTACTCTCCTTTGACGGCAGTCAATGGTAGCATAAAATATTCCCAGCCAATTCATTCCCAACTCAACGTCAAAATTTGGTATGTCCAGCAGTTTAAAATTTGTGTAGAATTCTCGGCCGCAAACTATAACTGGGCACTGATCATATCCCAAGGTTGCCTTCAATACTATATTCCCGAAACTGACATTCCAGCTCGAAACTAGTGGCTTGACGGGAATCGCGTGTGTTCTCACGAACCGTTGTGATATGAAGCAATGTGAAGCTTCAGTGTCAAAAAGTGCGAGTGTAGGAAGGGTGGCTACTAGTATAGTACCAGTGATGACTTGTCCTATGGCTTCGGCCTCTTCGACCATCATTGTGAAAGCTTGATGTATCAGTACATTCCTCCTCGCCGGAGGCACATTCCTCTGCCCTTGAGGCACGTTTCTCTGTGCCCGATGGAATTGACATTGAGGCTGTGCTGGCGGTTCACGTGGAGCTGGTGCAGGAAGAGCGAGGCGGGGTGTAGGTGCCTGAATAGATGGCCTCTGCGGAGCTAGCATTATAGGTCTAGGTGCTGGTGCAGTGTTACCTCAATATAGGCATATTCCTATAGCGTGAGAAGATTCTCCATAAATCAAATACACGCAATTTGCACGTCTGCGGTCCTTCGCCAAGTGTCCAGTTCTCTTGCAGTGGAAACAGAAATCTGGACTGGATCGGTTAAACGATCCTTCTGGCCTTTTAGGGTGCAAAAGTTGGCCTGAAAGAGGATCCTCCTGTCATCTGGAAAGCAGGGCGCTTGATTCCGGCTGCTTACGGCCTACCCATCTTCTTGACCACAGCTTCATAACGGCGCGCTGCATTCAGAGCGAGTTCATGAGTCAGATAGCCTCCTGTGGCTAAAACCGCTTGAATCTCCAGGTCTAAGCCTTGTTGGATTCGTCTAGTCCGAATCTCATCGGTAAGTATCAGGTGTGCCGCGAACTTGATAAGATATTGATGTTAGGATAGTGATGTGTTTTATGAACAAAATTTGAGACGAAATCTTTACTTGCTAATCATGATGAATTCGGCAATATATTCATCCACTGATTTTACCCATATAGAGCCATATTGCAGGTGGATGAACTATTGTTCTATCTCAAAATGGGCAGTCTCGGGGAAAAACATCGCATCGAATAGGTCATGGAATGTCTTCCACTCTATTGGTTGTGCAAGACAGCTTTCCTCGACCTTCCATCAGACTCTTGCGTTGTCCGTGAGCTAGAGTTTTGCCACATGAACCCAAGCTATATTTGGAACCTGCGCTGCTGCAAGGTCGTCCTCGATACTTTGAGCTCGCTCTTCAGGCTCAAGAGGACTCTCTTTCCCTGAGAATTTCTTTGGACGCAACGCCCGAAATTGCTTTACTCCAGGTGCTTCGGTTTCGGGACGGTTCATAAAGATAGTAGTCTGCTGGTGCTAGCCCTCAAGAAGGTTTTTGATGGATTCTAGAAGCTCCGTCTGTTAGTTGATTGGTGCCGCAACAGTAGGGGGTGGTAAGGTAGGCGGTGGTGTGTTGTCATTAAAGTTGGTGATAGTGTTGTTTGGAGAATCCATCATCTTGATAGAAAAGACATGTTAGGATATATTTAAGGAATTGGAAATGTAAGGAATGTATAGTTGCTAATTCTTATAATTTTTATAATATATTGCTTAAGACTTCATGCAGAACTGACCTACATGGGCCACCAAAAAAATCTGTCATGCCCTGCTTCCCAGTATATGGAAACGGTGACGTGGGATGCCCACAACGTATTTACTATGAAAATACGTTAAGCGTAATTAAGCAATACAACATAGTGCAAAAATAACAAGAGTAATAAAATGAAACAGCAATTTTATTTACATTCAACTTTACATACAACTGTCTGGAATAAAAAAGATACAAAGATAAAAACAAATGCCTACATAATGGCATACTGAAAGTAAATGCATCCAGGAGCTAATTGACAGGCTGAGCGGTAAATTGGTTCAAGTTCTTCGGGCTCGGCTCTATCTCTTCAGAGTCCGGTCCTCTTAACAAACATTCCAAACAAAGAAACAGAAACGAATGTCGTCAACGAACTAGCGCTCGGTAAGTCCCCAAAAGAAGTAAAGGAAGATGACTGAATGGGCGAGCGAGGCAAAGTATCTCACGCTCAGCTGCACGATATTTATAAGGGTGCGATCAAGAGTTCCCAGAAGGCTGCCATCGAACATGTAAGTATCGTATTTGATATTAATACATTAAAATTATCTTAGAAATTTATGTGTGAATTTTCTAAATATTATATGCAGGAAGAAAGCCTTGGTGGAGAGTCCCTTGATCAGATCGAAATCTACTGGGCTCAATTTGTACGAGGCGATAGCGCGCTTGCATCAATTAAGGAACATGGGATATATGTAAGGCTCCACATATGCCGAGTTTCTACATTTTTCAGAATAATTATTGCGTAGCTTTTAGGACGGCAGTAATACATTTCTTCTATAAACAGGTGGAGATGGCGGTTTAGAGAGATTGGTTGATCTGGAAGATGGAGGTGGAATAGCGACACCCGGTTGATGATGCGCATAGAACATTTATCGTAGATATGGATTTCACGGCATTTAGTTCGGATCGTCGTGGGAGAGTACAGTGTGTGTCCTACAAGATCACTATGCATCAGTATAACACTCCTTTCCAGCCGATCGGGCATCCACATCATAGGTTTCAGCT
This sequence comes from Agapanthus africanus, assembly GCA_030015575.1. Taxonomy (NCBI): domain Eukaryota; kingdom Viridiplantae; phylum Streptophyta; class Magnoliopsida; order Asparagales; family Amaryllidaceae; genus Agapanthus; species Agapanthus africanus. The sequence continues at coordinate 684,895,589 of JASDDO010000031.1, read as the reverse complement.
GGCAGACGAATCGGCATTGGAGATGCTGCTACAGACCAGGGCCTCTAGGACCAGGACCCTATGTTTTGTAGATCGCCCCAGGAGCGGACGCTAGAATACGGCGGTTTCTCATGCTGATCAACTTCCGCTGCAGCTGCCGCTACCGATCTATTTGCTGGCTGGACTCTCAAACAGAGGGTTAATCTTATCGACGAGTACGTCCAAGATGGGAGGCTTATACCATCAAAATAAGTTTATTTCGACGGGCCAATTCCGTCGAAATTAGTCTATTTCGACGGGAAATAACCGTTGAAATAGAAAAAAAACAATTTTTAAATGATTCCAGAAACCATTTTTTAAACTTGAAAACCTTATATATTTCGATGTGTTACATTTGTCGAGAAAATTACTATTTCGATGAGAAATAGCCGTTGAAATAGATTAACTTATTGCGATGAACTTTAGCCGTGGAAATAATTTATTTTGACACAACCTATTGCGTCGACATTCTTTCGTGACTATTTGGGGTGTCTCGACGAAATAGATCTATTTCGACGGGAAATTACCGTCGAAATAAGTACTTATTTACTGTAGTGTAATGGTCGTGTTATCTTCATCGGAGCTGGATTTATTCGTGGCCAAGACATATATGAGGCTGAAGCTACAGGTGTTCTTGAGGTACTTAAATGGTGCAAAGCTAAATCACAGAGTAGTTGCGAGATTCAATGCGACGCTTCCTTAGTTACGCAGGCTATAAACTCTGTACATGACTCGGTACCTTGGAGGCTCGCCCATATCTACATCGAAGGTGGATATGTTGGGTTACGGAAGCGCCCCAACCATCAAACCGTGGCCAAATACAGAACAAAGATTTTCTAAACTGGTACTACCATGACTCGATTCCTGGATCTACCCTAAACCATATACTAGCAATATATAAAACTAGGAGTTAGATGGTTATACCGAGTTGATCCGTGTACTTCGGTCTTCAACCATCATCCCAAGCTCCTAGTGGTTGCGGATCGAATTTGGTCGCTGGTCTTCCTCCATCTACGATGATCTACCTGAGGGAAACAGCGCATGCTTCAGCCTCGCGAAGCGAGACAACCGACGCTCCAAGCTTGCTAGCAATGGAGAGTGGAGGTGTAGAATTGTATCACTATAATTTTCTCTCATCACAAATGCTCCAAGAGCAACTCAAGAAGATGAAGAGGAGATGAAAAAACATGTGGCATGAGCAACCAAAGAAAAATGGCTAAGTGTTTTCTCCAAATGACAATGAGTGATCAAGTGAAAAGAACAAGTCAAGAAAATCAAGTCAAGAAAAGAAAATGAGCAAGCCCCCTTCCAAAAAACAAGTGGCTGCCCCCCCCCCCCACTTTCTCAATCATGCACCCAAAAAAATCTCTTTTCATTTTTCTAATAAACAAATGCAAATCATACCTCTCTACATGCCATCACCCATGCTCATGCCAACACACCCTCCACCTCATTTCCCACATTGATTTTCTAAAAAGGCAAATCAAATAATGAGGTGGTCATCTTCTAGAAACTATTCCGTATAAATACGGAATACTTCCCGGTAGATGTATCGAAATACATATACGCGTATTCGTACAAAAATACGAATAGCCAAGAGAGAAAATGAATAGTGAACAATAATACTAGAATACATATATATAAATACATATATAAATTATTAAATTAAAACCTGATTTAATAATCCGGCATAATTCTAAACCGCTAGCATTATCAACCGTCCGATTAAAATCTGTGCAGCCTGTACACATATTTAATCGGACACCTGTATGTACCAACATACGTCATCTATACCATATCGCCTGAACCATGAAAACTCTCTGTGTGGGACTCTAAAGACTCGTCAATACGCTGGCAGTGGGTTTAACCACAAGCACGTCAGCAGCACTAGCTGTACGTAACGGCTACCCAGGTATTGAGCGAAAGGAAGGCAGACGAGCAAACTCATCCAAACCCCTACTGAGCCTGACAGTGACTACAGTCCGGTATGTTCGTCTAAGAGTATCGCATATCGAGTTTAGGGGGTGGATAAAATCAGACCCCTCACAATGCGATATTTAGTGTCGGCATGAAACCCATCAACACCTAAGAAACTATCGATCCTGGATCGATAATTCTCGTATACCCCGTCCGAGGATTTCTGGTGATGGCCACCCGTGCACAGCGCGGCATCAACCCCCAATACCGGGAGAGACGAATCCCCGACGATCCGCTCACTGCCTCCATGTGGCTCGGGACTGTACCCAACTAAAACCTGTTTTCACGACTCCTTTGAGCCGTGATAGGGTAGTAATCAAAGCACAGTGGGAACTCACATGAGACAAATGACGGTCTCATGTCGACAGACTAACCTGTACACATGTCACCTGGGAACTGCTATCTGACAATAGGTATAATACCAACTAGCATGTTCCCGGCGAGTCTGTCCAGTGTACTCATAACCCAATGAGCACATGTATACTATCTTAGATGAACAAACTAACACCAATGGCTTATGAGACCTTGCCACCGCCCCTCGTCAGGGTCTCGATCAGTATACACTAGTCTACTCTGGAGTATCGATGCCCAGTCTTGAAACTCCCAGGACTAGGGACATTTAAGGATTTGCTCATAGACCTCTAGCTCCCACATATATGATCGCCATCATAAGGTTGGTAGTCAAGCAAGAATCCTATGGGTTCTATCAACATGTAATAGTGATATGTATGTACATGATGATAAAGACAAACCAGATAGCATACTATCATCTCGAGTAAGACTGTTCTACCGGTATAGGTCCTCCCTCAATCATCATAATCACCTAACCGCGATTATGATAATTGCCTTGAGGGCACTATAGCCAACAATCTCTCACTTGCACTTAAGGTCAATTATTGCGATGTCGCATACTCACAGCCCGTGTGATACCAAACACCCAATTTCTATACTAATCAGTCTCACAAAGCCTGTTTGTGAAACTATTGCATTCGAAAAATAGCCTCGGTGAGTGGATCCGCTCCAGTGTTTCTATCTGTATCTCTCTATATCTCAACTTTGCGGAGAAAACTATCTCCCGAAATGAGTAATACCTGTCTTAGAATATGTCTGGATATCTGATGGGACCCAGTTCAAAAATGAACTTCAAATCCAGCAAACTTCTTAGACTGTATCAACCACTGAATTTAATCAGTATCCTGTGTCATGCCTCCCACAGTGTCCGCTTGGACCACCTGTCCAACATACTGTCCCTCAAAAGAGGGAAAACTATAACTCCGACAGCCACTCTGTCATCCAGGTCACCTTGGAAGCCTGAAATGATAACTGTCTCCCGAAGGAGGCTGTCGTTACCATATCCCAAGAACATCCACTTATGTTCATAACTTCTTCCTAATGTTTCTTCAGGAATGGATTAATATATATGCTTATTGCAGCTAATGCAAAAACAACATCTGGTGTGGTACTTGACATTTCATGATTAACTCAATTGCCTAAGCAAGTGATATGCTAATCATGTAGATCCCTCTCCCCTTTAGTCTATAAGACACCTTTAGAGAGGGTGACTCTATCACCTGCAGGTATACCGCCATGCCAGGAGTCGTCCATTCTAAAACACCTTTAGAATAGTGTCAAAATACCCATATTGGGACACTTCCAAAATCTAGATCTAAAACCATAGATCTAGTAACTAGAAACCATGATATTATATCCATGTCCTATATGGAGAAACAACTGTGTGACAACCACAGTATAACCGATCGTAGTATAGGAATTCCACTTCCTATAAAGTGCATGTCATCCAAAATCCCAGGACATCACACCCTACGACCTTCTTATCAGATCATCACCTATTCTGATGGGGTCAAGACCTATGACTGTCACATCAAAAATAGATAATCTATTTCTGCTATATCTGCTTTAGTCTATAGATAGACATAAGCTACTTGCCCATTATGCTTCCGTTGCTCCCACTGACTACAACAACCCTATGGCAGAGTCATATACACGTGCACTTCTAAAACTAGTTTAGAACGACGCTATACTCATCCTCCTGCCAGGTCTTATAGTCTAGAACAGCAGTAATGGCAAGTCTAAGTAAACAAGATCCCTGGCAACGTCTCTGAGAAGACCGAAGTCCCTCTCGGGTGCCTGAGATAACCCACCAAATCTGCAGAGTGGCTAATGGAATGTCGAATCCAATTCAATCTTTAGGTTCTATTAAATTTTCAGTAATCGTTCATGGTTCTGGAATCACTTCCAGTTCTACCATACTCCCACTTTTGTTTTCTGAAAAAATCCATTTTACTAAAACTGCGGCGAGTTAAGAATAATATCACTATTGATCTTCCTCATGGTAGAAAGTTAACCCTCATCAAAGCCCGGGATAACCCACAAACTGCCATTACTGAAACGTGCCTCGAGTTTATCCAGATTCTGGTTTTAAGTATCAGCCGGACAACTCCCTATACCTTAACATTGTTAAGATATAATTGATTCTATATATATCCAATATAGAAAAAAAAAAGCACTAATTTAATTGGAACCAGATTCAAAATCATGCAGCTATCTCCAGTGCATATCAAGCAAATGGAATGAGGCTAATCAGCATTACTCAACTAGGAGTGCATCCAAATATGAGTAACCTGAAAGAGAAGAAAGTTCTCAAAACCATTACTATCAACGGAATACCAAACACAAGTATCTACATTTTCGATCACCTTGAATAATCCTGATACTTGCAACATATTGTTCTCTACTTTATTCTTATACCTACAACTTCTCAAAATCTGCATGTTGTGTTTCAATGAAATACTTGTCTAGAACTGGAGAAGTCATGAGTAAACAGAATATAGTACGAGTACCAACCCCTTTGTCCTAATGGGCACCGGACAACATACAATACTTTGTCAAAGTCCCCTGAGTTCGATAACTCAAATCTTGTGCGTCATAGGTTAAAAACTATACTATGGTTAATAAGAATCACACCGCTGTTGAATAAACCTTACCTAATCACCCACTGATATAGGTAAATGTTATAGATATAATTTCAAAATGTTATATCTCACTTTACAAAATAAACGTACAGATATATCAGTTTGAAATTGGTGCATAACAACGGATATTCAAAACTAAATATTTTCCATCCGGCAAAAACCAGATGATTTCCTCAAATATCACCAATTACAACGAATTTCGATATAATGAGGATCTAATCATCCAATTCCCAATATTTTACTCCCACTCACCATCTGTAACACCATACAGATGTGAGAAACTGATCTGGTAAATACATACCCTGGAGTTAGATTCCAATTGGGAAAACAGTTTTCAATTAATATAGCACAGTCGGACTGAAACATGAAAATGTTTCGGAGGGGTTAACTTGGTATTCCTAGTAACGCCTTTTCTACTATTCTGATTCATAACAGTAACCATATATTTACCTGCCCTCACTTCAATCTCTTTATTATGTCTTTACTTATTACCTTCTGTACACCTTCCAGCCTAAGGTTTGGAAGAAGACTATCCAATAAGCATAATAAGTGTAAACTCCTTATGCCAGGATCCCTCGCAACCTGAGAGAAGGTAATGGGAAAAGACATCTGAATAATCCTATTCTTTTTCTCCTGAACCGGAAACCATCCTCGAATCTGGAACGAATTCCTTCGAGTTCGTATGTAACTATACGATGGCATGTCCAAGCATTATGGACGTTCGTAGTGATACAAAGTGTTCTGAAGAAATCCAAAGCGGATGTGGGAGTGGCAGGGGTATACACGGTTTTGTCGTGAATGATAGCAGTCGCAATTTTCTTTGCCGTTAATCTAATCCCTTTATATGTCTTTACTTATTACCTTCTGTACACCACCTTTAGGCTAATTGGTTTTCTTCCTTTCCCACCTTTCAGCACATGCCTATGGTTTGGAGGAAGACTATCCAATAAGCTTAATAGGTGTACCCTCTCCTAATCCTAGAAGCCCTCACAACCTGAGAGAAGGTATAGGGAAAATACAACCGAATAATCCTATTCAATCTCTCCAGAACAAGAATCCATCCTCGAATCTGGAACACGTTCCTTCAAGTTCGTATGTAACTATATGATAGATTTATCTAATAGGAGTGGATGTTCGTAGTGATACGGGGTGTTCTGGAGAAATGCAAAGGTGATATAGAAGTGGCAATGATATATGCGACATCGTGACATTCCAAAATCCAAAGTGTTTTAAGAAGGTTCGGTTAACTTGGTTCATGAGTTTTAGTTTAGGGTCGGGCTATAGTCGCAGCCTAAGAGAGAGAGAAAAGAAACGCTCAGCGTGCACTCTAACCTAGATCAGAATGGTTAATCATTTTATCTAATCAGGATGGCTCCCACTGTTTTCTCGAATTCTCCTCCAAACCCAAAAGGAGAATTAGTCGGGATCATGTAAAATCATCCGAGGAGTAATCCTACTCATCAGTGGGAATCGGGATCCAACTATCATCGCATGATAACTTGATGGAATCCACTCAAGTTATAACACTCCAGAAGGTATGCACATGCCTGGCTAGTTTTCTGTATGTTTGAAACTCCCGATGTGATTTTTACCCCTAGGACCCAAGTGACCTTGACAGAGTCAACAAATCAAAGAGTCCTAGTCAAGTTCAACCCGTCATTATCTTGATTGCATTAAACCCACCCGCATGAGCCCTTGACGGAGTCAACAAGGCCGTACGACTGTCCTAACCAATCGCATATCCATACTACAAACAAGCACCACTCAGCTACCGTACACTACGCCTTGACGGGGTCAACAAACGCAGCATGTATACTAAGTACTACTCGTAGGAAATGACGGAGGGCTACGGCTGATTTTTGGCGAAAAACCTTTAACGTAACGAACTTGATATCGTTGAAGGAACCGAGTGGTTTTACAAATATATAGTGGCGAAAAATTTTCCTAAAGATGCCACTCCCTGTGAAGAGATCTCGGCTCTTTCCTCGTCGAATGAGGTGCAGAATATTCCAAACTGAATACCACGATGCAAAGCAAAAGAATCGACTATAGTAAAGTTATTACGTTGACGTAAACTTTTACTCAAGGGGTCACTCCCGATGAAGGGATCTCGGCCTTTGCCTCGTCGAATAAGGTGCTGGATATTCATAACCGAATACCGCTGTGCAAAGTAAAAGAAGACGTCTGTAATATCATTTTTAAAATCTTAGTCCCAACAACATCATATATTGGTTTGTTTTATCCTTGCATCGATCAAAATCAACGCAGTCCCATCATTTAATCACACCAGAAAAAACGAAAATATGATATACGTATATGCCATCCGCATTGACCACTGGGTCCCGTCATCACTCGTTAGGTTACTTAACTAACGACAGAGCGGGGACTGGACTAGCGCGGGTGCAAAATATATACAACACCTACTAGTATATATATAAATTTATATAACAATCGTCCCAGGTATGACATAAAGAAACATCACAGAATCTCAGCCAAGCAGCACAGAGTGGTGGATAATCCTGGAGCCCCGGGTTTCACTTGAACTGAAAATGAGACCCGACATTCCCTATCAGGTGGATAACCTGTGCAATGAAAACCTAGACCCCTACGAGTGCGGCAAGTTACCCGCCAATCCCAGAAGTGAGGCAACCCCAATCAAAAACGTGAATGGGCCACCCAGTACTTCACAGAATCCGGTAACTTGAGAATCCCTCCGTGGGCCAACCTATACCCCTACGAGTGCGGCGAATAGCCCGCCAATTCTAGAGTAATGTCCTCTCCGTCTCAGCACCATGAGATGCGGATCCGTTGCCCTCTAGAATCCGGCTATTCATGCACTCCACCGTGGGGTAATCCTAGTACAGAAAAGAAAATAATATGTACAAGGGTGACATCGACCTCAACCCGGTCGTGCCCCAAAAAAATAATATAAAAACCGGCAGTGATGGCAATCCACATGTCGGACGCTCACCACACAATATCAAATGTACAAATGAATCTAAATAGTACTAACATTGCACCATAGCTATCCACCACGACGATCCAACCACAACATAGCACAACACAGAACATCAACGTGAATGTCACATTCGCAAACCCGTCTAAAAGAACATATAGCAATTAGACGAGTTGTACCACTCGAAAGACATTCATGGTCGCAGAAAGTAATGTATGTACTATAAATATTTAAACAGTGTTAAATTATCGACTTCGAAACACCCCGAATTTCCCCTGAACAAAAGATAACATAATATCCAAAATGGGAAAAACAAGCAATACCACTGCACCAATATTCCAGAGACTAGACCACCCTACAAAATTTAAGTCCAAACTCCACTAAAAACCGGCCTCACTCGTTTTTTTGCAACTCTCTGTCACGCCCCGCTTCCCATAGTGCGCTAAGATCGGCACATGACAGAGCCAACCATGCTACCTGTGGATAGGAAATATCCCTCCACAGTCACATTGCGGCTGTCTATAAGATATCAAGAACAGGAAAGTAAAATAAACTATCTAGTACATGTCCATGTGCCAGAAATAACGAGTCAAGAAATAATATGCGGAAGCAATAAATTCAAGTAACAATGACAATCTGGAAAGTACGTCCCATAATACGAGCTCACATCAGGAATGAAAGTATGAAAATAAAACTAAACTAACTAGCTGCTAACATGAACTTCATTGCTCGGCTTGTTGGTCAAAATACTCCTGAACTGCCTGCGACAAAGATAGAGGATCTGGGCCATGCAAAACCCAGACGTCATGATATCAAACAATAATAAATGAACAGGATACACGAGATACGCAGGCGTGAATCATAAACAGTATCATGCATGTAATAAGTAAACACGGATATAGAACAGTGAAGTGTATCAATATATGTGACGTGCAGTGATCGGTCTAAAATGTGCTACTGGGTTATCTATTCTAAAGTTGTTTGAAATCAATTAATGTAATCCTCCATGTAACTCAAAGGATATGTCTCGTTACCTCCCGGGACCACGGATCAAGAATATGTGTTGTCCCGTTACCCCCCGGGACCACGGATCAAGATGTAAGAGTCACGAATGGCTCTGTCCCGTTACCCCCCGGGACCACGGATCAAGTAATACCCTTTTAAGTTACACTTTAGTTTACACTTTTGATTTCTCCATACCCCCAAGGTTATGTGTTCAAGTCAGGTATTGATATTCTGGAGTTAATGCCAACACATGATCAAGCAGGTACAGATTTGTATAAATAGGCAACAGGATATGTCTGTAAGGACAACAGATCAAGATTGTCGGCATTAGTAACAAGATCAGGTATCAAGTCAAACAGTGGTATATCAGGTCAGGATAGGTAGTGCACATGTGTAAAGCGGATACTCATAATAAAACTGTAGCAAGTACGGATGCACGGTAAAAGTATGGATGCATAAATATTTACTAGGGGTTACACCATGACTAAGTAGGATGCACAATATTAAGCATGGGGTGTTAATAAAACAATAATATGTAATAATGTGACATGGCATTGTTTCCCCCAATCAGAGCAAAGCTCTGTTTGAATTTCAAAAATTCAAAAATTGAAGCAACGCTTCAAATTGCTTGTGCTGCGCGCAACGCACCACATGTCAAAAGCTGATATGCCAGCGCAGCGCCCAAGGCAGCGCACCCAATCAGAGCAAGGATCTATTTAAAACAAAATTAAAAGAAGCAACGCTTCAGATGATTTGCGCTCTGCGCTGCGCGACACGTGGCAGCGCAGTTACGCTAGCGCGGTTGCGCTCTGCGCTGCGCGCCACGTGGCAGCGCACTTGCACTGCGCTCTGCGCTGCGCGCTACGTGGCAGCGCAGTTGCGCTGCGCTCTGCGCTTGCGACACGTGTCAAGCGCAGGTGCGTTTGCACCAAATAGAATTAAAATTCCAGTAAGATCTTTCTGTTCTTATTATAACAAGAAGATTGTCTTCTGTAAAACAGAAGCTCTTGGATCAAAGATCCAAAGGTGGGGAAAAATCCCCAAATCACACAGAGAATGATCTCTTTAACAAATTTAACAAATTAATGGGCACTATATAAAGGCCCCTAGACCCCAATTCCAAAAGATACAGAGAAACAGAACACAGAGAGAAACAGAACACAGAGAGAAAAACAGAGACAGAAACAGAGAGAGAACTCAAAAGAATTTTGAGAAGAACTCAAGAAGAAGAAAAAAAATGTAAAATCTTTAGAAAAAGAAGAATTTCTTCTGAATAGATTATTGATCTAAGAACAAAATCAAAGATCTTCAATAAAAAATAAAATAAATAACAAAGGCATTGCCTTTTTTATGAACCATTGGTTCTGGAATCTTAAAGATTCTTTTCTTGAATCCAAAATTGGATCAAGATATTAAAACAGTGCCTTGCACTTGCAAATCTACACTGTTGCGCTCCTGGGTTGGCGCAAGCCACCAGAGATCGCCACGTGTCAGCACCAGAATAACTTGCGCTGTGCCCTTTTAAGATAGCGCATTGCTCTCTGAAATTGGCGCAACTCATCAGAGCGCGCCACGTGTCAGCAGCGCACTGGCGCAGCGCACTGGCACAGTGCATTGCGCTTGCGCTCACCAGTGCGTGACACGTGTCACCTCCACATGCGCTTGCGCTCAATAACTGGCGCAAAGTGCCTGACAGGCCACATGGCCACTGTCAGTTTTATTAATGCACTGCATTATTTACAGAAGGGCCAAGCCCAATTAAAAAAGGCCTAACAGGCCAAATAAAATGCAATGCATTACTTTAAAAAGGGCAGAGCCCAAACAAAAACAGATGTTGCGCATCATTTAAAAGGGACAGAGCCCAAACCAAAAAGGCCTAGCAGGCCAAAAGAAAATGCAGTGCATTATTAAACAGGGGCAAAGCCCTAGCACAGGCCTAATAGGCCAAACATAAAAACGTTGAATATTCTCAACTGGACTTAGCCCAATCATGGCCGTAAGTCCTCAAATTAAATTGACTGAGCAAGACTGCTCTCTTAAATCAATTTACATACGGTTCAAACGTACATCTCTGAACTCCTCTGACACCTATCGTTGTAATCCTTCAACGACGTCAGAGAGGTCACGGGTCCCGACAACCACACATCGATATAGACTGTGGGGTCCTTAAACTCATGGACTTATGCGTCCTTAAACCAATAATACGAACTGTGAGGTCCTTAAACTCATGGAATGATGCGTCCTTAAACTCACGGACTTATGCGTCCTTAAACCAAAATACGGACTGTGGGGTCCCTAAACTCAAGGACTAATGCGTCCTTAAACCAAAATACGGACTGTGGGGTCCCTAAACTCATGGACTAATGCGTCCTTAAACACATTCATACGGACTGTGGGGTCCTTAAGCCCATGGACCGCAACGTCCTTAAACTACCTATGGACCGCCATGTTCCTAAACTGGAATATGGACCCCCATATCCCTAAACTGGCAATGGACCGCCATGTCTCTAAACTGGAATATAGACCCACATGTCCCTAAACTGGCAATGGACCGCAATGTCCTTAAACTACCTATGGACCACTATGTCCCTAAACTGGAACAATAGAGCTCCCAAATGCTCTTTTGTCGGATCTAAACGATCCCGTTTAAGTTGATCTTAGCCTCAAATATGGCTAACGTATCCTTAAACATTCAAACAGACTTTAGTCCCAAATTGGACTATAAGACCCCCAATCAACTTTGGTTCAAGGGTACATCCCTGAACTCCTCTGACACCTATCCTTGTAATCCTTCAACGACGTCAGAGAGGTGACGGGTCCCGATGGCCATGCATACAATGGACCACTATGTTCCTAAACTGGAACAATAGAGCCCCCAAATGCTCTTTTGTCGAATCCAAACAATCCCGTTAAGTTGATCTTAGTCTCAAGTCGGACTAACGTATCCTTAACAAACGTTTGAGTTGATCTTAGCCTCAAATATGGCTAACATATCCTCAAACCAAAATCCCAAACCCAAATCTAAGAAAATACGGATTTGGCCTAATCCACGTCCTACAGGCGACGACATAAATTAGTCTCCGTATAGAATCCATGGGCAACCACAAACAAAACAAATACACACGACACGAAATGACCATATGGAGGAGGAGAAAGTGGCTACCACGATGCGGTAGCGTAATTAACTGCAGGGGCTTGCGCCTGTAGGGAAGAGCGTCCCCACAATCAAAAACCATTCAAACGAGGAGGAATCTGATGAAGTCTGCTACATCGGCCACGTCCGTCTAAACCTCCGATACACGGTGCCATAAATCAACTTGGCATCTTCGGAGAGATAGACGGATAAAACCATATAGGATCTGCTCCGAATCTCAGGCAAGACGTTCACCGCGTCTTGCGCCGTCTTTCGGAGGGGAACAGATTCTTGCATGCCCGGTGGGATCTTTTCCTCTTTCCACTCCACACTTCGTGTGTCGTCTTCGCGAACGAATCGCGGTTTTTTAATGGTTGCCTTCGGGTTTCAAGTTACTAAGATTTAGTCTCTTGCTTGACGCAGAAATCAAACAGCAATAGCATCCAACTGCTCGAACTGCTCCAAATGAAAGTGCAACCGACGCTCCGCATCACGTGGAGGTGTAGCCTATGGGCCTCAAGCGGCCTCCATCCTTGCCATGCCGGTGGAACTGGTGACTCAGGCCACCACCGGTCTGTTTTTCGGGACCATGCTCCCACCTGCAAGCTTCACCATTCCAGTGCCCACACCGGAAACGCAAAAGAAGTCGGTCTTCGATCGGCTTACTACTACCACGGCCCCTCTCAACGGGTCGTCCAATATCAAGCCGGCAACTTCTGTCTTTACCAGGCTGAACCAGAACTCCAGTGGGCCCGCCAAGAAGCCCATGAACCCTGAAGTGGCCATCCCGAGGAAGGTAGCCACCTCTGCTCCTGAATTCGTCAAGGCGGCTTCTCCTGTTAAAGAGTCGGTCTTTTCAAGGCTGACTGTTACGGCTCCTGCTCCTACTCGAAGGTCTGTCTTTGACAGATTGGATACCGCTACTGAAAAGACAACATCAGTTTTTAAGAGGTTGGCACCGGCAGCGCTTCATCTGGACGGGGGGCAAGACGAAACTATCCCTATCGCCGAGCCAGCACCGACAACTCGACACGCTCGACGTCGCCACTGGCGCCGAGTAAGGAAGGCCGGGGGCAATTCCCCTTCTGGGCTAACTCCGCCAGCTCCAATGGTGGAAATAAATGCTGCTGTTCCAACTGGGAACAGCTTTGAACCGCTAAGGAGGTTACGCAAGAACTCTCCGACTGCCACGCTAAAAAGATCTCCTCCACCTGCGGAGAGGGTTACAGAAACGAAGCTGGAGCAGCCCCCTCAACGGCTGTCTTCCAAAATTTACAAGGTCTGGCGGCGGGTCCAAGACTCCGTAATCGACTAAGATCACTCTCATCGGCAGAAGAGGGTGAAAGTACAGGAAGAAAAGAACCGTCCTGTCAAACAGCAAAGGACGACAACCACTTGGGTGCCCACTACAACGGCCCCCTCCTCGTCGACTACTCAAAAGAGAAGAAGGCCGGAGAAAATCCCCACGCCTGCGGCAAATGTCAAAGGCGGTGAGCCCAAACGCCCTAAGTCCGGGGGCATTGCGGTCCATACCGTCTACATGGCATCTTGGAAAGAGGACAGCTGTATATCCACAGGTCATAGACCGCTTACGCGATTGATGACTAAAGCTTAGGAGCAGCATCAGAAGCTCCAAGAAATGATGAATGTGATGGCCGCACTCACTGGGCCAAAAGAAAGCCCCGAAGCGTCCTCGGATCAACACCAGGAGCAAGAAACCGACGCCGAGTTCCTTCGGAGAATATTGGAGAAGAAGGAAAAAGAGGCTGCGGAACAAGCAGCCAATATAAAACGAATGGCCCTTCTATTCCAGGATATGGTGGGTATGATGATCCAGCAGGATCCTCCGGCTGAAGATCCTCCGATCATCCTTGAAGATGACAGAGGAGAAACGTCGAATCGACCACCGGCTCTATCAACAACCAAGGAGGAGACAATCTCCAAAGCTGACTTGGACGAATATATAGCTCAGCAAATACAGGTTCACCAGGCAACTGAGGCAGCCGGTCAAGTTGTCAGAACATGGTGACCATATCCGAGCTGGTATGATCAGATCAAGTACCCGCCGAGCTATACAATACCGAAATTCCATGTCTATAAGGGGACGGGCAATCCCCACCAGCATGTTGCCCAGTTCAGGGTGCTATGTGTTAACACTGGAGGCGACGACAAACTGCTACTTCGCCAGTTCGTCGGAAGCCTGTCAGAGACGGCGTTCGAGTGGTACGTTGAGCTACCGAACGACTCCATCAAAACATTTTCGGAGATGGAGCTGCTGTTCACCCAGCGTTTCACAAGCGCCAGCGAACGCACCCTGATAACAGCATTGATTAATGCCAGGGTGAAGCCGGGTGAGACGTGGGTCCATTATGCAATCCGATGGTGGAACTTGTGGTCAAAGTGCGAACAACGCATTGAAGAAGCGCCGGCGGTGGGCATGTTCGTGGGCACCCTAGATCCTCATGCAACTATCTCACAGTTCATGATGTTCTTTAAACCAACCACGTTCCAAGCCTTGATCGATAAGTTAGCTCAAATGGACCAGATGGGCCATAAACCGTTCCCTCCAAAGCCGGACTCTCGAAACGAGAAAGGGAAGGGAAAAGCGATCGTTGTCGCTAATGCTCAACAACAGCCGAGCAACTTGAAGCCGGTGGTCCGTCAAAATAATATGCGTCCGCGCGTACCCCTTGAGGAAAGGCTAGGACGTCCTTACTCGTTTCTCCGAAATAAAACGAGAAGATTGTTCGAGCTGGCATTGCACAACCGACTCATAAATCTGCCGGATCCAAGATGTCCGTCGCAGCCAAACGACGTCAATGATCCTAATTACTGTCCTTATCACCGAGTACTGGGTCATCCGATCGAGGATTGCTACGTTTTCAAAAATTGGATTGAAGACCATTACCAACATGGCAAGTTCGCATTGTCCGAAAGATGGAAGGTGAACCCGCCGCAGCCTCATACCCCTAAAAGGGTAAATACGCCGGGGGCAACGTGCTCTCTCGTTGAAGAAACTCCATGGGAGGTTGTACTATCAGCCAAAACAAAGAGGATGTTGAACGATCTTCAAACCTGCCCAGCGATTAGGTGGAAGAATCCGTTGGAACCTCAGATCATTGAAGGGATGTTGAAGCCGCGCCCAACTCCAAAGACCGATGGTGGTGGCCCAAGCAATCACAACCAGCCATCAAAATCTTCAAAGAAGAAGAAGAAGAAATCCAAGAAGCCCGTGAAGCCTGGCGACAAGCGCACGGACTTACAAAAGTAGATAGACGCGCTGGAGGAGTACAATCAAAAGGCGCGAACTCCCATTACACTCCAGGATTTCCTCAGCCACGTCTTTCAAGAGGAAGATGAGGGGGAGAGTTCGTCGGATGAATCCGAGGAGTACGTAGCAAGTTGTCACATGATCTCCCACTCGTTCACAACTAATGAGGAAGCTCCTTACACTACGAAGCTGGGGGCAGGCCCTAAACCAGAAATTTTGGAGCCATCGGATGAAGAAATTGACGCATTCCTCAACGAAGCTCTGTTGAAAAGTAAAGTTGATCGGGAACACGAGACAGCCATATTTGAAAAGGCCAAGCGCCAGCGATTAGACGAAAGAGTTGAGACACTACCGCTGGAGCAAAGTACATCCACCGCAAATAAAAGCAAATTCAAGACGAGGAAAATGTTTGCTAAGGCCATATCAATGGGCATGAAGCTACCATCCTCTGAAGGAAACATTACTGGTGAAGCGGAAATGCACCCCTCCTACTGCTTGTATCATCGGAAGATTTCGCACCCCACCGAAGAGTGCAAAGCTTTCAGTAAATGGTGGCAGGGATATGTTGCTCACCGATAACATTTTAAGCAGGAAAAGCGCAAAACTCGTCGGGAGCAGAAAAGTACGACCGAGGGGCATAACAGAACTACCGGCGATTGTCGCATGGTTAACGCCGGGGGATCGCAAGTTCTCACGTTCGGGAGCGACTCTGACGAGGAAATGGCTCTTAGCCCCCTCTTTAAAGAGTCCACCTCGGGAAAAGAGGAAGAGCCGAAGGTCTGCGAAAATATCCGGCTGCGTAATCGGACGCTACCCGAAATGAATCTCTGACCCTCAAAAAAAAGATAAAGGGAAAGAAAAGGTCTCTGAGGATATCGCCCTATATGACCAAGTCATGGAAGAGCTAACTGCCAAGGACCCGCCAAAGAAAAATAAGGTGGATTACAACGTCTTAGCGCGTCTGAGAAAGATACCCTCGCAGCTCAGCATTCTTGACGCCCTTTTACTATCAAAAGAGGCAAGGGCTTCATTAATCAAGGCACTACAGGAGCCGGAACAATTCCAAGCTTTCCTTGCCGAGGAAAAGATGAAGGATGAATTGGAGGAAGTGCACACGGCCGATGTCACTTTTGGCGATGAAGACCTTCTCCTTGGGACATGCGAACACAATCGCCCCCTCTATGTCTCAGGATACTGCCATGATATAAAGATAGGCAAAATCCTGGTCGACAATGGATCCTCCGTTAATCTCCTTAACGTGCGGGTGTTAAAGGAAATCTGCATGAGCGTCCAACACCTTGCTCGGGATAAGATCACCATCTCCGGGTTCGATTCTCAATCATCACGAACTCTTGGATCTGTGATACTGACGCTACGCTTTGGGCTGCTCGTCACAGATATTAAAGTTCACGTCATAGACGCCAAGACATGCTACAATGCTCTGCTCGGCCGACCATGGTTACTCGAGTATAATATCATCCCTTCTACACAGCATCAGTGTATGAAATATTTTAAGGATTGTCTCGAGTATACCGTGACGGGAGAACTGAACCCGTTCTCCGTGAACGAAGTCCGCAAATATGAAGATGCCAAATACTTCTTACCGGATTTCAAAGACACGTAGAGATATCACAAGCCGGAGAACAAAGCTAACGCCACCATCCCTATCTTCCGGAGTAATACCGAGGAGGAAGAGGAGATAGCTTATTCGGGTCCACCCCAATACAATAAGTCGGGACCATCCGCTCCTACGTTGATCTTTGGTAGTGACTCAGAAGATGAGGTCCATGCTGTATTCTCTGCTCGGCCTTCAATACAAACGTCCGCTGACGAAGAGCAAAGCCTACAAGTCGCCATGGTTCCACTTAAACATCATAAAGAACTGGATGCGCTCGATACCTACAGTGTAGAGGAGCTGCAGACGTTCTATGTCCCTCCCAAGAGAGAAGGCGAAAAGGCAATTCTATTCTACCGCTCTGAAGAAACCAGAGTGAAAAAACAAATCTGGCACAGTGCAGATCCTGCGCTTGACAAGCTCCAGCCCATCCATTTACCTAGATACTACACGGACGGACTAAAAAGGCTATTAAAGCGCCAAGGGATACCCTTCAAACAGACATTTCGAAAAGCTAAATTCTATGATAGGATCTGGAACATTCCTGGAACTCAGCATAAGTTGCCCAATGGAGAATGGAAGCAATCGGGCTTGGATATGTTCGGTCCAAGAAACGGGAGCTACTCCGTGACTGCTATGTTGTGCATAACTTTGATGAAGAAGGGGATGCTCAATGGGAAGATGCTAATCCTGAGCCAGAAAAAGTCCCCGATGCAAAAATGCCCAGTCCGTCGTTCGAAGAACAAATGGATAAGCGTATAAGGGAAGCTGGTCAAAAAGTTCGAGACGACCATAACCATGAAATGGCCATCTACGAGAAAGCCAGGACGCAACGCCTCCTTCAACAGGCTGTGAAAGACAAAAATACCGCTCCCTGTCAACCTGTTGTAAAAAAGGCACGATACAGAGGCAGAAACAAGTCAAAAAGCGGAAAAGACGTTCAGCAACGACAAAGCGGAACCAAGAAGCCACGCAGTCGGGAATCGAGCGGTCCAGATTTGTCCCTTATGAAGAAAATGAGTCGAGCATACTCTTTTCCTCAAGACAAGAAGAAGAAGATACTTGACCTAGCTATAAAGCACCAAATGCTTACGCTTCTGGAGTCCAAGCACCCCGATAAAGCAGGCAAAGTCTCACACCCGAACTATTGCTCTTATCACAGGGTAATAGGGCACCCTCTCGAAGATTGCTTCACCTTCAAGAACTGGGTCGAAGATCAGTATCTGCTCGGCAAGTTCGCTCTATCTAACAGTTGGAGGGTAACACTGCCACAGAAACATGAGCCCAAGGCTACGAGAGTAGAACCAAATACACATCGGTCTTGGAAGCGAGCTCGTACTTGTCATATGATAACAATATCAAAAGAAAAGCCCGAGAATATGGATGACCTTCCCTGGTGCTTTGAAAATAGCAATGACGAGGTGATCTTAGAATTCCCACCAGCACCGAAAGAGCTGGAAGATGGAATATATACCACTGCAGATAACCTCAAGAAAATTGAGTTGGGGACGGCGAATGACCCGCGACCGAAATTCGTTAGTGAACTGCTATCTGAAGAAAGGGTGGCTTCATTAAAAGACGTGCTTATGCAGTATAGAGATTGCTTCGCGTGGAACTATTCCGAAATGCCAGGACTAGATCCAGAAATTGTTGTCCATAAATTGGCGATATCCCCGGATGTTAAACCAATCAAACAAGCACCGAGAACAATGCGGCTCGAGCTTGAGATGAGTATCAACGCCGAGGTCAAGAAGCTGATCGACTCCGGGTTTATCCAAGAAGTTCAGTATCCCGATTGGATCGCCAACATCGTTCCGGTGATGAAGAAAAATAGGACGGTGCGCATATGTGTAAACTTTCGGAATCTCAATAAAGCCTGCCCGAAGGACGATTTCCCAGTGCCAGTCACCGAGCTGATGATAGATAACACGTTCACTCACGAGGTTTTCTCCTTCATGGACGGCTCATCAGGATATAATCAGATAAAGATGCATCCCGAAGACCAGAAGCACACAGCTTTCCGGACCCCTTTGGGTATATTCTGCTACAAGGTGATGCCCTTCGGTCTAAAGAATGCCGGTGCCACCTATCAAAGGGCCATGACGAAGATCTTCGATGACCTTATACATGAAATCGTCGAATTCTATATCGACTACCTCGTGGTTAAAAGCAAATCATACGAGGAACATCTCGAGCATCTAAAGACCGTATTTCAACGCCTTCGACAATACAACTTGAAAATGAACCCTCTCAAGTATGCATTCGGAGTTTCCTTGGGCAAATTCCTGGGATTCATAGTCCGACACCGAGGTATTGAGATAGATCAGTCAAAGATTAAGGCGATCATGGAAATTCCCCCGCCAAGAACTCTGAAACAGCTGCGGTCTCTCCAAGGGAAGGTCGCGAACATACGGCGATTTATAGCCAACCTTTCAGGCAAGTGCCGTCCTTACAGCCACCTGATTAAGAAGGGAACCCCATTCGTCTGGGATCATAAATGCCAAGGCGCGCTGGACAAAATTAAAAAGTACCTCCAGAATCCGCCAGTGTTGGCTGCTCCGGTCAAGGGAAAAACCCTCATTCTTTATACAACTTCCCTCGAAGGTTTCTTAGGCGCATTATGGGCACAAGAGAACGATCAAGGGAAAGAAAGAGCACTCTACTATTTGAGTCGGGTTCTACTGGGGGCAGAAAGCAACTATTCACCCATTTAAAAACATTGCCGCGCGTTGATCTTTGCGATAACAAAGCTCAGGCACTATGCGTTGGCGCATGAAGTCCGTCTCATTTCGAAGGTGGACCCCCTTAAGTATTTAATGTCTATTTAATGTCGAAGGCCATATTGACGGGGTGACTCGCTAAATGGGCCCTGCTCTTGATGGAGTTCTCGATAACCTATCAGCCTCTCAAGGTAGTGAAAGGCCAGGCCATCGCCGGCTTCCTCGCTGAGCATCCGATACCTGCTGATTCTCCTCTGAATTGCGATCTGTCAGACGAACATGCGTTTGACACGATCGACGGAGGTGATACCCGATGGGAGCTTTATTTCGATAGAGCATCCTCCATGAAGAAGCGCAAACAAAGCCCTTCTATAATCAAATCGGGGGTAGGCCTCATCTTCGTAACTCCACAAGGAGGGATAATGCGCTTTGTCTTCTCCTTGACAGAGCCGAGGACGAATAATGAGGCCGAATATGAAGCTTTGATAGCATGCCTCGAGATCGCCATCGACATGGGAATTGAAAACCTCCTTATATACGGAGACTCCCAATTGGTCGTTAGTCAAGTAAATGGCGACTACCAGACATGCACACCAGAGTTGGTGAAGTACGGTGAAAAGGTGCAACAACTGTTGACCCAAATTCCTTCATACACTTTGGAAAACATACCGCGCGCGGAAAACAGCAAAGCGGATGCATTGGCCAAGCTCCCTAAAGAACTGGCCGACGAGAATCTCGATGACGTCAGAATTGTGGTACAAAGCCGTCGGGTGCTAGCCCCAGCAGAAATATCTCCGGAATCATCCGAAGAAAAGGGAGCGACTGAGCAGACGACCCTGCAAATAAAAGATCGGGAAAAGGCCGAGGATTGGAGAGAAGTATTTATAGACTACTTCAAATACCGTCGAACGCCCGAAGATGTGTCCTCAAGACATCAGCTTATGAAACAAGCTCTGTCTTTCGCCTTTGTCAATGATACTCTGTACAAGAGGTCGTTCATTTCTTTGTGGTTGAGATTTCTAGGACCTGACGAAGCAAAAAGAGTGTTCAGGAAGTTCACGATGGACTCTGCGGTTCTCACCAAGCGGGCCCGAAGATGAAGTTGAAGATTAAACGGATGGGTTACTACTGGCCCACGATGATCCAGGACTGCCTCGAATATGCGAAGCAATGCCACTCATGCCAAATACATGGGGACTTCATCCACCAGCATCCAAATCCACTACATCTAACAGTGGCCAGCTGGCCGTTTGAAATGTGGGGAACTGACATAATCGGCCCCATTGAACCGGCATCGTCCAGAGGACATCGTTTCATTTTGGCGGCGACTGATTACTTCTCCAAATGGACAGAAGCAGTACCGCTGAGGGAGGTGAAGACGAAGAATATCCTCCATTTCTTTAAGACGCACGTCATTTATCGGTTTGGAACTCCACGACGGATCATCTCCGATAACGGGCCAGCCTACAGAAGCCACAAGATCAGCCGCTTCGCGCAACAACACAATATAGACTGGAGATATTCCTCGGTTTATAACCCCCGAGCTAATGGTCTAGCCGAGGCCTTCAACAAGACCCTGACGAAGATCATGAAGAAGACGGTGTCCCGAAATAAGAAAGACTGGCACGAGAGACTGCAAGAAGCTCTTTGGGCGTATCGAACTACGTTCAAGACGGCCACGAACACAACGCCATACGCGTTGGTATTCGGTACAGAAGCAGTACTCCCCCTCGAGATAGAGCTACCCTCTCTACGAGTGGCAGTCCACTACGAGCTGACAAACGAAGAAAATGCTCACCTTCGGCTTGAGGAGCTTGATGCCCTTGATGAAACACGGCTAATAGCGCAACAAAATCTAGAGGCTTATAAAGCAAAGATGACGCGTTCATATGAAAGATTGACCCGGCCGAGGACATTCCGCCAAGGCGAACTCGTGCTAATGGTCAAAAGACTTATGATCCCCAATCGCACCAAGCGGGGAAAATTCGAGCCAAACTATGAAGGCCCGTACATCATAGACAAGGTCTACCAGGGTGGAGCCTATCTACTCATGGATATGTACGGTGAAAGGCCTTTCAGGCCAATAAACGGTCGCTTCCCGAAGAAATACTACACTTGACGGGTTAAGGCCTAAGTCAATGATAGATGACGACAACCATGTCCGCTCGCTATCTTCTTAAGCCCGAACTCTATAAGTAGTAACCGGCCTTCTTCAACAACGGACTGAAATGTCCTTAAACTAGCAACGGACCAAAACGTTCTTAAACTAACAATGGACCACTATGTCCTAAAACTGGTTGTTGACCGAGATGTCGATAAACTACAGTGGATTGCAGCATCTCAAAGCCGATAAAAAAATAGAAAAATAATAATAATAATAATAATAATAAAAACGGTATGTCCATAAGCGAAATGGGCACGGATGAAAACCTGAAAGGGCTCCGTGAGTAAAAACAGCAGGACTACCGACGAGTGTTTGTGAAAACCCGAAAGGGCGCAACCTCGTTAAAGGACACTTACAGGGTCCTCTCGACCTTGTAAGGAGAAATCACCCGCGTGAGATCCTTACGACTCACAAGGGAGAAACACACTTAGGGATCCTCACGATTCCCAAGGAGAAAATACACTTGCGAGATCCTCACGACTCGTAAGAAGAACTCTCTTCTGGGACCCTCACGGCTCATAAGATTTGAAAGTCTTAAGTTACAGAGACCTAAACCTGTGCTTAAGCAACCCCCACAACCTTCGATATTGCCCTACAAGTGGCTCAGCACTGACCCTTGTATACAATCCACGGGCGCGAATAAACATTTCCCTAACAAAGTTCCACCTGTGACCAGGGATATGTTTGCATGATGAACAACCCTTGTAAGTCCTCTCGATTTACAAGGAGAAAACCCTCCTGTAGGATCCTTACGACTTACAGAGGAACACGCACTTAGGAATCCTCACGATTCCTAAGGAGAAAATACGCCTACAAGATCCTCACGACTTGTAGGGAGAAATACCTTTGTGAGACACTTACGGCTCATGAAATCAAAAGCCTTAGTCGACAGGACCCTAACCCTGTTCGCTAAGCCACCTTTGTTCGACATCGACAGAGGCAAATGATGATTCGCTCCGGGCAATATCCCAGTTGTAGCGGTGCTGATGCCAAAATCGGTGTCTAATTCCATGCTTATGGCGAAAAGCCAGCAAGCCGCGCATGCATACGAAATAGCCGAAATGATGGGGCAGCTTGCAATAAAAAGCAGCAAGTAAGAACGCACGCATACGAAACAGCCGAAATGATAGGGCAACTCATAATAAAAAACAGCGAGTAAAAAATAAAATAAACAGCCGAAATGATTGGGCACCGCGAGAAATAGCCGAAATGATTGGGCGATCGCGACCTTCGCGATATAAAAGCTGAAATGATAGAGCATCGCGGAAATAAAACAATAATAAAAAAATATGATGGAACTTTTGCCCTACAGGTGAGATCACGTCGATCCATGTATACAATCCAAGGGCACAAACAAAGAGGGCACCATACCTTCCCAACAGGCTTCGCCAGAAAGCGAAGCCAAATCTCGACAGTTCACCAACAACCTAGAGACAACTGTGACATTCGTCTCGATACAGCAGACACAGTGCCAGTAAACGAAGCGAAGATCAAATTCCTAGCTTCACGGTTTTGACGGTAACTTATATAAAACCTGAAAGACCACCACAGATCAGTTCAATTTCCAGGGAAAGCAGTGTCCTTGGCAAATACCTCAATTCAGGGAAACTAGCATCCTTGATGAGAGCTTCCTGATTCGCGTCGGCCCGCAGAAAAACCAGTGTCTCCGCAGGAATACTCCGATTCGTTTCAACTTCGAGGAAACCAGCGTCCTCGGCAAAATACTTCTACTCAGGGAAACCAGTGTCCTTGACGAGAACATCTTGATTCGCGTCGACCCGCAGAGAAACTAGCGTCTTTGCAGGAACATCTTGACTCGTTTCAACCTCGAGGAAACCAGTGTCCTCGGCAGAATACTTCGACTCAGGGAAACCAGTGTCCTTGATGAGAACTTCTTGATTCGTGTCGGCCCGCAGAGAAACCAGCGTCTTTGCAGGAGCGCTTCGATTCGTTTCAACCCCGAGGAAACCAGTATCCTCGGTAAAATACCTCAATTCAAGGAAACTAGCGTCCTTGATGAGAGTCTCTTGATTCGCGTCGACTCGTAGAGAAACTAGCGTCTTTGCAGGAACACCTTGACTCGTTTCAACCCCAGGGAAACCAGTGTCCTTAGCAAATACCTCAATTCAGGGAAACTTGTGTCCTTGATGAGAGCTTCTTGATTCGCGTCGACCCGCAGAAAAACCAGTGTCTCCGTAGGAATACTCCGATTCGTTTCAACCCCCGAGGAAACAAGTGTCCTCGGCAAAATACTTCGACTCAGGAAAACCAGTGTCCTTGATGAGAACTTCTTGATTCACGTCGGCTCGCAGAGAAACCAGTGTCTCCGCAGGAATACTCCTATTCGTTTCAACCCCGAGGAAACCAGTGTCCTCGGCAAAATACTTCGACTCAGGGAAACCAGTGTCCTTGATGTGAACTTCTTGATTCGCGTCGGCCCGCAGATAAACCAGTGTCTCCGCAGGAATACTCCGATTCGTTTCAACCCCGAGGAAACCAGTGTCCTCGGCAAAATACTTCGACTCAGGGAAACCAGTGTCCTTGATGAGAACTTCTTGATTCGCGTCAACCCGCAGAGAAACTAGCGTCTTTGCAGGAATACATCGATTCGTTTCAACCCCAGGGAAATCAGTGTCCTTGGCAACCTCCTCAACTCAGGGAAACTAGTGTCCTTGATGAGAGCTTCCTGATCCATGTTGACCCGCAGAGAAACCGGTGTCTTTGCGGGAATACTTTGATTCGTTTCAACCTCGAGAAAACCAGCGTCCTTGGCTAAATACTTCAACTCAGGGAAATCAGTGTCCTTGATGGGAGCTGCTCGATTCGTCTCGACTCGTGAAGAAATTAGTGTCTTCATGAGGACTTCCCGATTCGTCTCGACTTGCAAAATAAATCCTTAGGCAACAGGGATTAAAAAAAACTTGTTTCCTAAGCACTGGGACCCTGCAAGTCGGTCTAAAACGGTCTCTTGCATACTATCCACGGGTCTCACTCTCCAAAGTCGAATCTCGACAAGGAGGGAAACAACCGCTTACGAGTCCTCTCGACTCGTAAGAGGGAAAATTCTCTTATAAGATCCTTACGACTTATAAGAGAAAACACACTTAGGAATCCTCACGATTCCTAAGGAGAAAATCCACCTAAGAGATCCTCTCGATCCGTAGGGAGAAAAGTCTCTATGAGACCCTCACGGCTCATAGAGTTGAAAAGTCTTAGGCAGCAAATCTGAACCTGCGGCCTAAGCCATCGCTATCTTTTGAAGAACAAGATGCTTACTCTATTATCTGTCAACCATGTTTATCAAGATAGCATGCTGATAATAAAAAAAGGGAGAAAGCAAAGAAATGATACAAGACATTGCAAAGAAAAAATGTGTATCTTTATTTATTAATTCAATCAAGTACAAGGCGAATCGTACAAAAGAATAAAGAATGTATACATCTTATTCGAAAAAGAAAATTTTTACAAGTATATTGATACAAGGGCAGCTACTGGGAAGGAAGCGTCTTAAATATCCCTATCAGTTGTTCGCGCACTTCCTTCCATGCTTTCTCCTGATCGACCGCCACCGCCAATTCTGCTTCCACTTGAGCCGGCTGCTGCAAGAAGGATGAAAGCTGCTCCCCAACGGCCTGCTGAGCAGCTTCGTGGCCTGGGGCATCATGCTCGGCGGCATCGAGCTTCTGCTTCAGGTTTAGCCCATTTGAGATACGTTCCAAAAGGCCCTCGAAGATAGCCTTCACCTGGGCAGCGTTCGCCTCAACCTCAGCACGCAGACGAGCCGTCTCGCTTGAGCTCTCTTGGCATTCCTTCAGCCTTAAAGTCGCTTCTTGTTCCAAGTGGAAGAAGTAGGAAGCGCTTTGCTCGATCCATGCTGCTCGTTGATTGCTCGTGGCTAAGGTCTCGGGAGCAGGGCGCATAAACTTCGATTGATGCAGGCGGACCTCGATTTCCTTGCAGTAATTAACCCAAAGCTCGACGACGCCTTCATCATGAAAATTTACAAGCACCGCCAACATCGGGTTAACCTCCGCAGCGAAATCTGCAGCAGATGGGGAAGCGTCCGCGTCAAGCTCTTCGACGTATCCGCTCAGCATGCCCAAGCTCATTACGGCACCCTTTGAAGACGGACGTCTCAGGAAGGGGCCTGCCGGCATTATGAAACGAGACTCAAAAGGCGCCGAAATCGGAACGACAGCTGAAAAAAAAAAATACGATCAGATGACGGTTCAAGAAATATGAAAAAGTCATCGAAGGGATAGTTTACTATACCAGCTGCAGCAGGAGGCAAACCCGGGAGGGCCGGTGGTGCGACCGATCTTTCATCTCCTCCTTCGATTTGTAGCACTGCAATCAAAACAAGGAAGAGTCAGAAATAATTCCATTACTAAAAAAAAGAAAGACATCCATTGGAAACTATACTCACCAGCGCCATTGGAGGAAGAAGCGAGTTCAGATGGGAAGGAGAAGTGCGGGTGCAACACCTGGTAGAGGTGATCAAAAAGCACTCCTGCAAAAACGCAATAGTACGACATTAGTACATAGATCATGCGGCCGAAAGATGAACCTGATGGGTCACGAATCCATACCTTCCAGCATCTGCGATGGTATGAGAGAAGGCTGAAAGGTGGCCACCGCCAAGGCAGTAGCTGACGGCGTTCCCTCGAGCAATGGAGCGTCAGCACTGGCCGCACCTGCGTTAAAAACAAAGATAAACCTGTCAGGGAAGATTGCAAGATAAAAAAAAAGGGGGACAGTAACTCGAAATTTACCTGATGAGCCGCCAGCCGAAACGGAAGCGTCTCCCTCCTCCATAAACATGAGTCCACCTCCCGTGGCCTCATCATCAGACTCGACGGGGGGCGTCGTCGTGCTCACAAGGCCAGGAGACGGCGGAGGACCGTAGACGGGGAGAGCAATGATTGGAACATTCTCAGACTCTTGAGAAAGAGCGGCTGGCTTGTCCCCGAGAGTCGTACCCGTCTCACCCGCTACTCCCTCAGGCTCGGCGGTCGCTGCTGTCTCGTCCGCCGTCGCCATGGGGTCGCCGGTCTCAGGCGCTCCATCCATCGCTGGCCCAAGCTCGGTTGTAGCAGTCGTCTCATTTGCCAATACCTCAGGCTCGGCATCAACGACCTTCTCTGGTGCAGTTCCCTTAGCCCCCGGCTCAGGTCCAGCAACCCCGGCGATGTCGCCCACCGTCGGCTCGGGTTCAGCCGGTGCCTCTTCCTCTGTCCCCTTAGGTTCGACGGTTTCCGCCTCCTCTTCGGTTGGACTTGGCCCTGCAGGACAAGATATAAGAACCGACGGGTTCACAATTCTTGCAACAAAGTCTCGAAAAACACGTTACCTGAGGTGGATTGATCGTTGGCCTCCCGAACTGCACGCATCGCCCGTCTATGAGCAGTAAACAAAGCGACCAGTGGCTCCTCGGAAGGAGTAGCAGCAGGAGTAACGGCACTTGGGCCCGCTCCAACGGCCAAAGCAGCGCTGCGCGTCTCAAGCGTTTCCTCTCCTCTCGGGCCGTCACGACGGACCTCTTGGAAGCCTCCTTCAGCAACGCGTCGTCGTCCGCGTTCAGAATTGCCTCCAGAGCCTTCAAGGCATCCATCATCGGCTTTTTGAGTTGGGTCTCTTACGGCAAGTCCGAAGAGGCCGGAACATCGGTAGCTGGCCCGGAGAGGGGTCCCACATCAGTTTGCGATATGGGTCTTGTGGTCCCTGCGATAAGACAAAAAGAGGGGGTTAGATCACTCATACGAAATGGAAGGAAAGTCATAGTGAACCGAAATGTACCAAGGCCTAAGGACTCTCTGAGTCGTTCCTCTTCCTGAAAGTTTTGAGGGAAGCAGCGATGGCTTCTTCGGTAGAAATGCCTGTTTAAAAAGAAAAAAAGACGTCAGTCAAAGACAATGATAAAAGTACGATGAAATGACGAAGAACACAACTAGTGATTACCTGATTGCGCAAGTTTGGCTAACCACGCGTCGCGCCTTGCCAATCGCTTTGAGGCTGCGATGGCGGCCGCCATATCAGTGTCGTCTGGCGGCACAACTAATCCCTCGTTGGTCCCGTATTCCCCCAAGCCCTCGCTATAGGGAGCATGAGGTTCCTGACCGAATGCAACGTCAGCAGAGAAGAACGACTTCTTCTTCCTCTTCTGCACGCGAGCCCCGGATGCACCCAAAATCAATTTGCGCTTCGTGGGCACCTTGGGACGGCGGGTCCCAATGTCCGAGCCCATGCCAGACTCCGGCAAAACTACATTCACCGTCTCCACTGGAGCATGGGGTGCTGGTGGCACATCCGTAATATCAAGAGGTAGTCTGCATGGAGGGCTTAACGCGCGCGGTGGCCCAGCTCCGGCATCTTTCAGCGTAGGAACGACCGGGGTCCTTGGCTTCAGGGGAGCCTTACGGTCGCCGTTGGGAGGCGCACCCTTGTGGTCAACCAGCATGCGCTTCTCCATATGGATAACTGGACCCATTGCGTGTGCGTACCAAGCCACGTACGCGTTGAGGACCTTGGGAACGCAGCTTGGCTCACTGATGAAGAAGTAGGAGCCCGTGTTCAGTCGCATGAAATGGTGCATCGCGCTCCGTATCCCCTCCCTGCTAGCCACGGGCTCTTCCAAAAACGCCTCCAGCGGGATCCCCTGGTTATAGCTGGATTATTGGGCGAACCGGTGAGGGTTGTACCTCATGAAGAGCGCCAACTCATTCTGCCTGAACACCAGGTAGCCCGGCCGAATAGAGTAGAGGTGATGAATCTCCTGGGCTTTCATCACGGAGGCTCCATCCTTGAAGTCGTCGCGCAGCACCACCACCGACTTGGAGGTTTCTGAGCCTATGGTTATGGCTTTATCCAAAAACGAAACCTTCGCTCCGACCAAGTGTGGACGAAGGAGTAACCCCCTAGCCTCCCACGGAGGCGCAACCACGATCAAGGAGCCGACCAGCCGCGTGACTCTTGGGAGTCTGCACTTCTCAAAAAACGGAGGGATCTTATGGACACCGAACACCCCATGCACATGCATTCCCATTCATGAGGTGAAGTAGTGCATCGGGAAATTAGCCGGCTGCACCCCAGGTTCATTAGCATCCGCCGCCACGCTAAGTCCATTATATAGGTGAGCCAACCCGGCGATTTCTATTGTCAACTGCAGGCCAGCCACCATCCGATGCGCTGGGTAGAAAATGGACGGCCGCATGTGGCGCGGGTGCATGGGGAGCGCAAAGCTGCACAGCCACAATCCCAGGAACCCTACAAAAAAGGTCTCCTCATCCATGCCCGGGACGACAATTTCTGACAAGAGCATGACGGCGGCGCCGGGGAGATAAAAGTCCTTTTGATCATCCCCCGATGTGGGTCGACGGTCCAAGCCGAAGCCAAAAGGGTCATCAAGCCGGGCGAACTTCTCGCTCCGCTCCGATAGAAACTCCGGTCGAATGAAGCGGGTGATAAAATCTGCGAAACTGACTCCCCGGACACCTGATTCCAGATAGAGCCCTTCATATATGTCCATCACCTTCACCAAGCCTGGAAACTGGTGCTGAATAGCGTTCTCCGGCGTCAGATCAAACACCAGCGGCTTGGTATCAAAGACGTATTAGTCAGGAGGAAGCAGCTCCTCGTAATACTCCCCCCTCATCGGCAGACCCGAGATTTCAGCGAACTC
This sequence comes from Agapanthus africanus, assembly GCA_030015575.1. NCBI lineage: Eukaryota > Viridiplantae > Streptophyta > Magnoliopsida > Asparagales > Amaryllidaceae > Agapanthus > Agapanthus africanus. The sequence goes on along the minus strand of JASDDO010000031.1, from coordinate 684,866,059 downwards.
TTCCAAGGAGATAGAGACTTCCCTGTCCGTCATCAGAAAGGTGTAGGTGGGGATATTCCATTGTTCGATAAAAGCCTTAATCCACCACGTTGGAGGAGAGGGATACTCAAAGAGCGAGACGTAGATTGCCGAATACAAACCAATCTTCATCAGATGAGTCCTTTTCGCTGATAAGATGTACCGGGCCCACTGCAAATATCCGGTGGGTGGTCGCGGGATCAATCCAATGTTATAGGCCTGTCCCCAAGGGCGTGCTTCACCCTGACAGATTCGCCTTCCCAAAATGTCTATTGTCGGCGGCGGCTGCACGGGAATAGCACCAATTGCAGGTTGGAGGAGGTCGTCCGAATTCCAATTTTTGACCTCCACGGCATACTTCACCGGGGGTTCATCCGCATAGGGGATCGAAAATATGGGCTCAGACGGCATAGCGGAACCGAAGCTTCGGCGACCCTGGATGATCTCGTTATACCACCTACCCCACAGGTGAAGGTTCTTGTGCTCGGGGTCATGATCCTTGATGAGAGTGAGCACCTCTCGGTCCACTGGTGCCTAGCGAAATCCTCCCTCCGAGCGAACAAACGGGAATGATAGGTCAGCAGGCATGTTTCCTGTGGAGGGACAAAAATTAGCCGTCAGTGTTGTAATTCTAACGCTTGGCATTTTAAAAATTTTACCACACTGCAATGCAGTGGGTAAGGGACCAAAGGGGGACCCACAAAATCTGGATGACAGTGCATCAGTTAATAAGACAGCCCCATCATTGGATGGGACTGTCAATTAATCCCCAAGAGAATATTCTCATAAATAAAAATCCCTAGAGACAAGGAGAAAAGCTCTGTCACAGAGTGACACTTGTCAAACTCTGGTCTCAAGGGAATAAAATTCCTTAAAAGAGCCTAGCTCTGTGATAATGATAAGAAAATCTATTAAAACTCTTAGGAGTTCTTCATTTTCAGATCAAAAAGATCTACATTTGATCAATGAGCAAAGCTCTGTTCATGGGTCAAAACCTATGAAACAAGATCTTTTTAGATCTATGGATTCTTGAGAGCAAGGCTCTGTTGGTGAAACCCCAAAAGGGGTTTTCTTTAGATCAAAGATCTATGAGAGCAAGACTCTGTTGGTTAAGATTGATTTAAATTAATTTTACCTAAAGTTTTTCTAAAGAAAGTTCTGACTTTGGAAACGAGAGCAAGGCTCAGAAGTTCTTGAAAACAAGAGCAAGGCTCTGAAAACTCAAATTCTTGAAGATGGTAATTATTTACTGAGGACCAAGGGTCCTATTTATAGGCGCTTGTGCCCCTTCAAGTCACCAGTTGATCCAATGGCTAGGATCTTGCCACCGCTGCACTCGCGTGTGCGCCATGTGAGCGCAACAGTGGGGGGCATTTGTTTCCCCCAATCAGAGCAAAACTCTATTTGAATTTCAAAAATTCAAAAATTGAAGCAACGCTTCAAATTCCTTGCATTGCGCGCAACGCGCCATGTGTCAAAATCTGATACGTCAGCGCAGCGCCCAAGGCAGCGCATCCAATCAGAGCAAGGCTCTATTTAAAACAAAATTAAAAGAAGCAACGCTTCAGATGATCTGCGCTCTGCGCTGCGCGCCACGTGGCAGCGCAGTTGCGCTGCGCTATGCGCTGCGCGCCACGTGGCAACGCAGTTGCTCTGTGCTTGCGACACGTGTCAAGCGCTGGTGCGTTTGCGCCAAACAGAATTAAAATTCCAGTAAGATCTTTCTGTTCTTATTAAAACAAGAAGATTGTCTTCTGTAAAACAGAAGCCCTTGGATCAAAAATCCAACGGTGGGGAAAAATCCCCAAATCACTCAGAGAATGATCTCTTAATCAAATTTAACAAATTAATGGGCACTATATAAAGTCCCCTAGACCCCAATTCCAAAAGATACAGAGAAACAGAACACACAGAGAAACAGAACACGGAGAGAAAAACAGAGACAGAAACAGAGAGAGAACTCAAAAGAATTTTAAGAATAATTCAAGAAGAAGAAAAAAAGAAGGTAAAATCTTTATAAAAAGAAGAATTTCTTCTGAATAGATCATTGATCTAAGAACAAGATCAAAAATCTTCAATAAAAAATATAATAAATAACAAAGGCATTGCCTTTTTTTTGAACCATTGGTTCTGCAATCTTAAAGATTCTTTTTTTGAATCCAAAATTGGATCAAGATATTAAAACAGTGCCTTGCACATGCAAATCTGCACTGTTGCGCTCCTGGGTTGGCGCAAGCCACCAGAGAGCGCCACGTGTCAGCACCAGAATAACATGTGTTATGCGCTTTTAAGATGGAGCATTACTCTCTGAAATTAGCGCAACTCACCAAAGCGCGCCACGTGTCAGCAGCGCAACAGCGCAGCGCACTGCGCTTGCGCTCACCAGAGCGTGACACGTGTCACCTCCACATGCGTTTGCACTCAATAACTGGCGCGAAGCGCCTGACAGGCCACCACTGTCAGTTTTATTAATGCACTGCATTATTTACAGAAAGGCCAAGCCCAATTAAAAACTGCCTAACATGCCAAATAAAATGCAATGCATTACTTTAAAAAGGGCAGAGCCCAAACAAAAACAGATGATGCGCATCATTTAAAAGGGACAGAGCCCAAACCAAAAAGGCCTAGCAGGCCCAAAGAAAATGCAGTGCATTATTAAACAGGGGCAAAGCCCTAGAACAGGCCTAATAGGCCAAAAATAAAAACGTTGAATATTCTCAACTGGACTTAGCCCAATCATGGCCGTAAGTCCTCAAATTAAATTGACTGAGCAAGACTGCTCTCTTAAATCAATTTACATACGGTTCATACGTACATCTCTGAACTCCTCTGACACCTATCGTTGTAATCCTTCAACGACGTCAGAGAGGTCACGGGTCCCGACAACCACACATCGATATGGACTGTGGGGTCCTTAAACTCATGGACTTATGCGTCCTTAAACCAATAATACGGACTGTGAGGTCCTTAAACTCATGGACTGATGTGTCCTTAAACTCACGGACTTATGCGTCCTTAAACCAAAATACGGACTGTGGGGACCCTAAACTCACGGACTAATGCGTCCTTAAACTAATGGACTAATGCGTCCTTAAACACATTCATATAGACTGTGGGGTCCTTAAGCCCATAGACCGCAACGTCCTTAAACTACCTATGGACCACCATATCCCTAAACTGGAATTTGGACCCCCATATCCCTAAACTGGCAATGGACCGCCATGTCCCTAAACTGGAATATGGACCCCCATGTCCCTAAACTGGCAATGGACCGCAATGTCCTTAAACTACCTATGGACCACTACGTCCCTAAACTGGAACAATAGAGCTCCCAAATGCTCTTTTGTCGGATCTAAACGATCCTGTTTAAGTTGATCTTAGCCTCAAATATGGCTAACGTATCCTTAAACATTCAAACAGACTTTAGTCCTAAATTGGACTATAAGACCCCCAATCAACTTTGGTTCAAGGGTACATCTCCGAACTCCTCTGACACCTATCGTTGTAATCCTTCAACGACGTCAGAGAGGTGACGGGTCCCGATGGCTATGCATACAATGGACCACTATGTCCCTAAACTGGAACAATAGAGCCCCCAAATGCTCTTTTGTCGGATCCAAACGATCCCGTTAAGTTGATCTTAGTCTCAAGTCGGACTAACGTATCCTTAACAAACGTTTGAGTTGATCTTAGCCTCAAATATGGCTAACGTATCCTCAAACCAAAACCCCAAACCCAAATCTAAGAAAATATGGATTTGGACTAATCCACATCCTACGGGCAACGACATAAATTAGTCTCTGTATACAATCCACGGGCAACCACAAACAAAACAAATACACACGACACGAAGTGACCATCTGGAGGAGGAGAAAGTGGCTACCGCGATGCGGTAGCGTAATTAACTGCAGGGGCTTGCGCCTGCAGGGAAGAGCGTCCCCACAATCAAAAACCCCTCAAACGAGGGGGAATCTGACGAAGTCTGCTACATCGGCCGCATCCGTCTAAACCTCCGATACACAGTGCCATAAATCAACTTGGCATCTTCGGAGAGGTAGACGGATAAAACCATATAGCATCTGTCCCAAATCTCAGGCAAGACGTTCACCGCGTCTTGCGCCGTCTTTTGGAGGGGAACAGGCATGCGAATAGATATAAAATTAATGGTATGGATGCACAAATATCGATTGGAGTTACATTTACAGTTCCAAGACTAAGTGAGATGTATATTATTAAGAATGGGGTGTTACTAAAGTAATAATATGAGTTAATGTGATCTATAGATGCAGTTATATATATTTTAAATGATATGGATGCAAACGGGTATCCGAAAATAGTAAAACTGTAAAATGGATGCATAACTAAACAATATGTAATACTATTATTCAAATGGGTGCAGTATAATGTAGTATAGCATGTAGCAAGATTAACTTGCCTCGATGGATCACGAAATGGATATGTACGGCACGTCCGATGTCGGTAAAATATCGCAATGCACGCATGGCACGCGGGACAGGTCTAAACAATGCAAGAGGATGATCACGCAGGTAAGATACGTCCACTGGGTCGTCAGGAACGGCAGTGACGTCGCAACTCCGGCGATCCCTGCAATTCCAAGATTCAAGAACAAGAAAAGAAAGGAAAAAGAAAAGAAAAGAAGAAGAGGAAGAAGAAGAGGGAAGGAAGAAGCTTACTGTGGTTGTGTATTGGGGTTAGGGAGACGAGATGGTGGCGACGAGATCAACGATGCTCCGGCGATGCAATGCACAGTGGGTGTGCGGTGCTCGGCTGTTAGGGTTTGGGTGCAAGGCTGGTGCTCGGGTGTGCAGGCTCCTTGGTGTAGGAGGGAGAAGGGAAGAAGAGAAAGAGAAGGTGATGAAGGTGGAGGCAAGAGGAGGAGATGATCGGCGGCGATGGAGGTGTGCAGGGTGGTGATGGGTTCTCGGGTTCTGTGGGTGTAGGGTACAGTGCTCAGGAATGGAGGAAGAAGAAGAAGGAGATTACAAGGAGGAGGAGGAGGAGATGGAGGCTTAGTTGAGGTCGAGGGTGATGAGGAGTTAGGGTTAGGGTTTGAGGAGGCTGGGTTTTCTCGTGGGGGTGTGCTCAGGCTTAAAAAGAAAGAAGAAGAGAGAATAGAGGGGAAAGAATGAAGGGAGGTGACCACATGCACGCGCGGTGGTGACCAGAGCCGAGAAGCGAACAGTGTTCGCGAGAGGAGAGAGAGAGTGCGGGAGGAAAGAGAAAGGGGAGAGAGAAAGAGAGAGAGAGACTGAGTGGGGCTGGGTTGATAAAAGGTTTAGATTTTTTTAAAATTTTTAAAGATTTGTTAGTTTAATAAATTTTAAACTGTTGATTTAAATTTTATAAAGATATTATATTTAATAAAATTGGATTTTCTGGTAAATACAAATTTAGTTCAAAACACGTCTGAGTCGGGTCTAAAAATTCAGTTTCAAAATATGAAAAATATATGCAACGACCAGAATTAAAAATGAATGTCCGGGTAACGAAAATGCATACCCCCAAGAACGGATACACGTACGTGCGCGTAGCCATCTAAACAAGTCTGTTTCACTGAACGGGACGAGAACAAGATGCGCAGATGCTACCACAGGGTTAGGGGTATCATGAAGGCCATGCAATGTATTTTTAAAATATTTTATGTGACTTAAAATGTTATATTGTAAAAATGCAAATGCCAGATAAACTGCCGATATGCGGTATACATGAAAGTGCACCAGTCTACGTAACAGGTCAGGATAAATCCTAAACATGAATCAAGACAAGTTTCAAGTAAGCGGGTCGGGTCGGATGCAAATACAAATGTCAAATACACTATTCGGACCCAAAACACAATAAATCAAGAAAATGCCATAAATAAAGAAATACTATAATTGGTATAAATGAACTGCGGTGTTACACTCTCGCCGGGTCAAATCTGGCGGATGGGGCTCGTTTTTGTAAGGTGTTCTAGTTGTCATAAAAATAGCCTTCTGCAATTGCTTAAAAAAAATTTTGAAGACTTTGAAAAATCGACAGAAGCTGAAATATTCGTGGTATTTTTTCGGAGTTGTTTCGGTTTAGATACTTTCATATCGTCTAAACTAGCTAGTTAAGTGTTTAAGGGTTGGCTCTGATACCATGTTGGGTTACGGCAGCGCCCCGACCATCAAACTGTGGCCAAATGCGGAACAAAAATTTTCTAAACTGACGCTACCATGACCTGATGTTCGGATCTACCCTAAACCATATACTAGCAATATGTAAAACTAGGAGTTAGATGGTTATACCGAGTTGATCCGTATCCTTCGGTCTTCAACCATCATCCCAAACTTTTAGTGGTCGCGGATCGAATTTGGTCGTCGGTCTTCCTTCATCTACGATGATCCACCTGAGGGAAACGATGCAAGCTTCAGCCTCGCGAAGCGAGACAACCGACGCTCTAAGGTTGCTAGCAATGGAAAGTGGAGGTGTAGGATTGTATCACTATAATTTTTCTCTCATCACAATTGCTCCAAGAGCAACTCAAGAAGTTGAAGAGGAGGTGAGGAAACATGTGGCATGAGCAACCATGGAAAAATGGCTAAGTGTTTTCTCCAAGTGAGAATGAGTGATCAAATGAAGAAAGCAAGTCAAGAAAATCAAGTGAAGAAAATAAAATGAGTAAGCCCCCTTCCAAAAAACAAGTGGTTGCCCCCTCTCTCTCAATCATGCACCCAAAAAAATCTCCTTTCCTTTTTATATTAGAAAAAAGCAAACCATACCTCTCTACATGCCATCACCCATGCTCATGCCAACTCACCCTCCATCTCATTTCCCAAATTGATTTTCTAAAAAGGAAAATCAAATAATGAGGTGGCCATCTTCTAGAAGTTATTCCGTATAAATACGGAATACTTCCTGGTACATGTATCGAAATACATATACGCGTATTCGTACAAAAATACGAATAGCCAAGAGAGAAAATGAATAGTGAACAATAATACTAGAAGACATATATAAATTATTAAATCAAAACCTGATTTAATAATCCGGCATAATCCTAAGCCGCTAGTATTATCAATCATCCGATTAAAGTCTGTGCAGCCTGTACACATATTTAATCGGACACCTGTATGTACCAACATAAGTCATCTATACCATATCGGCTAAACCGTGAAAACCCTCTGTGTGGGACTCTAAAGACTCGTCAATACGCTGGCAGTGGGTTTAACCACAAGCACGTCAGCGGCACTAGCTGTACGTAACGGCTACCCATGTATTGAGCGAAATGAAGGTAGACGAGCAAACTCATCCAAACCCCTACTGAGCCTGACAGTGACAATATCCGTACAGTCCGGTCTGTTCGTCTAAGAGTATCGCATATCGAGTTTAGGGGGGTGGATAAAATCATACCCCTGACAACGCAATATTTAGTGTCGGCGTGAAACCCATCACCACCTGAGAAACTATCGATCCTGAATCGGTAATTCTCGTATACCCCGGCCGAGGATTTCTAGTGATAGCCACTCGTGCACAACACGACATCAACCCCCAAAACCGGTAGAGACGAATCCCCGACGATCCGCTCACTGCCTCCATACGACTCGGGACTGTACCCAACTAAAACCTGTTTGCACGACTCTTTTGAGCTGTGGTAGGGTAGTAATCAAAGTATAATGGGAACTCACACGAGACAAATGACGATCTCAGGTCGACAGACTAACCTGTACACATGTCACCAGGGAACTGTTAACTGACAATAGGTATAATACCAACTAGCATGTTCCCGGCGAGTCTGTCCAGTGTACTCATAACCCAATGAGCACATGTATACTATCTCAGGTGAACAAACTAACACCAATAGCTTGTGAGACCTTGCCACCGCCTCTCGTCAGGGTCCCGATCAGTATACACTAGTCTACTCTAGAGTATCGATGTCTAGTCTCGAAACTCCCACGACTAGGAACATTTAAGGATTTGCTCATAAACCCCCAGCTCCCACATATATGATCGCCATCATAATACTGGTAGTCAAGCAAGAATCCTATAGGTTCTATGTAATAGTGATCTGTATGTACATGATGATAAAGACAAACCAGATAGTATATTATCATCTCGAGTATGACTGTTCTACTGGTATAGGTACTCCCTCAATCATCATAATCGTCTAACTGCGATTACGATAATTGCCTTGGGAACACTATATCCAACAGGATAGCTACTCAAAGACCTAACAAACACAAGCATACTTCACACACCAATAGATGGAAACAAAGCGCCCCTCAATATTGTCTATAAAGCCAGTTATCTTTTTGGCATTGGGGAATTTTGTACCTTGTATTTTGTTTACATCATAGAAGAGTTTATCTCATTAGGGCCTGTTTGGTTGCAGGATTATGGAATTTGGATTCCAAAATAGTACGGTCGAAATTTCTGAATTTGGTAATTTGTTGTTTGGTTGGTTTTAGATTTCTACTATTGGATTTGTAGATCCTTGTAATTTTTGTTTGGTTGGTGAAAAATATGGGATTTGGATTTGAGAATTTGAGAGAGATAGATAGAGAGTGGATTATTAAATAAATAAAGTATACGGGCCCCATCTAAAAATATAATGAATAGTGTCAAATCCTTGAAAATCCTTGAAATTTTTTAGGATTCAAGAATTCTTATTTTGTGGTGGGCCCTCCCATAAAAAACAAAGAAATCCTAGAAATCCAAATTCATCAACTAAACACAAAATTATGAAATTCCACGATCCAAAATCCAAAATCCAAATACAAATACAAATCCATAATCCTCCAAGCAAACGGCCCTTAGCATAAAACATGGTCAAGGCATTCCCAAAAAAAAAAAAAAAAAAAAAACTTGCCACATCCAGCTCAATGCATTATGTACAATCAACTTCATGGTCTGCTGTACGGACTCAGCTTGGTGGGTCCCCCGTCCCCACACACTCTCTCTCTCTCTTGTAACTACCGATGTCGGTTTGGGTCCCAACCCCACTCCCTGATCTCCAAAACCACATGCACACGTGCACATGCCCTCAGAGGCAACATTTAGCCAAGGGGTCGACTCCTTGAACATAAATAATGTAGCAAAGTTTACTGTTCGTTAAAATATTGCTCATGCTCCGTCCGTCCTTTTATAAGGATGGATAAGCCTGACCGCTCTACTGGCAGAACAGGTTACCATTTCATCTAGCAACTTACTACAGCAAATTCTTAAGTCATACAATAAGCTGCTAAAAATGTGTTTGAAGTTGGACTCGGCTTATCTTATGTTTTTATATTCAGCTCGTGCATTGCATGCGATATATATAATTTGTATTGTAGAGAAGAAATTAAGCAAAATATACCTAGCTCGATCAATATAAATATATATCAATATTTAAGAATATATACGTTCGCCGTCTTGTTATGTTATCATGATTAATCAAACAAAAATAGTCTGATAAAAGAATAAAAATTAAAATTAAGATCAAATTTATCATCTATATTTAAAATCTTGAAAAATAAGAAAAATCAATTATTTATAAATTATAGAGAAGAAAATTAAGCAAAACATATCTCGATCAATATAGATATAGATCAATCTTTGAGAATAGACACGTTCATCTTCTTGTTATATTATCATGATTAATTAAATAAAAATATACTGAAAAAGAAACAAATATTACAAATGAGCTCAAATTTTTGATCTAAAAATAAAATCTTGAAAATAAGAAAATCAATTAGGGAAGAAATTCACTAATTATAAGAGAAAAAGGAAAATAAATATTAAAAGTATTTGTTTACCATCATTGCCTATCCTTCTTTCCTGTTATTCGCATTTTTCTTCCTCTTTAAAATGTATTTAAACAGTAATTATTTGTTTGCTTGGTAGTTTGGTAGAGATAATTTTAACCTTTGACCCATCATCTAAAATTAGTTTTAATTGTGTTCTAAAAGTAGTTTTTATTGGATAAATCGTTATTATTAAATCAATTTAATATGTTTTGTGTAATTTTTGTTATTCACTCTCTTATTTCCTTGATTTATTTTTAGTGTTTCCATAAGAATGATACATGGCATTCAACACGGGGTTTATTAGTCCAATTGAAATTTAAAATTGATGACCTCAAGAATTGTGATTGTAATAGTAGAGATAACATTCTAATTTTAAGTTAAAGTAATTTGATAAAATATCTAAAATGACTTAAATATAAACGAATAAGGGTAAAAGTGAATATAATAGAACTTATATTATATTTTGAGTCGAATCATAAATATATGAAGTATACAAAGGGGATGGAAGAGCTCGTATTTTTGGTTTCTCCAAAATGAGATATTGACGACCTCAAGATCCCTAACAAAAGGTTAGAAAAAAAAATTGAAAAAAATTGCAGCTTTGAATCATAATGGACACCGACATGTATGCTACATTCTCATAGGAGAAGAAAAGGTTCAAGGAATGATTTCTGAGTGCCTGCCATATGTGTCCGATCTTGAGAAAGAAGCAGACATGAACATGGGCCGTAACAAGCTGCCCAAAATTTGGTGTCCCTGTATCTGTCCTATCTGAGTGTATTGCATTCCAGCACATTGAATAATTACCCGATTGAAGAGACCAAAAACAGAAATTTAAGATAATGAACTCGGTTTACTGTAAATTCTAGTTTCCAAAATTACTTAATTTTCTGCCACTTCTGACTAGGATAGGCCAATATTTGAATCATAATGGGCTCCCATATTACTAGAGCTTTAAATATAATGAGCACAATTAGGTAATATTATAAAGCTATGAGGCCTAATGGTTAGATAAAAATTGGTTAATATAGATGCCATTGTAGCTTTATTATTAAAGGTAAATTACACTAAACTACCCTATATCATTTGTTTATTAAAATAACTTAAAAGTTGTTTTATCATAGGAAAAATACCGTAAGTACCACGATTAAGAGCATTTTAGTGAAAAAAATTCCCTTGAAAAACATAGTTTATGTATTTTATTGTAATAAAAACTTTAAGGTACTTTTGCGAAAAGCCATGATAGTTGAGGGCATTTTAGTGTAATTTACCCTTTTAGTTAACCCCCAATCATGCTATGCTACGGCAAAGCTGCCAAAAAAGGGTAAATATAAAAATAACATAATTGCAAATATACGACTTAATTAAATAAAGTATATTACAAGGCTTTTCCATCACATGGGTCAAATTCTTGGGTCAAATTCTTTGTAATGCCCATGCTTCTGGATACAACTTTCCAAAAGTTATGGATCCCCCCAAAAAAATGACTCGTTAATTCTATTAATTAACAAAAGAAATGGAATGCTAGTAACAATAATAATCATATAAAATCCATGATGTTTTCTTAAAAATAGTATTAGATTTGTGTTGTTTATTCTGAAAAGCATTTGCTCGAGTGGGAATGACACTTCCTTACTTGATGAGAGATCTTTGATTCGAAAACCTCTACTTGCAATGACAAATTGGTATGTGGAGAAATTTTCTACGGGCCTAAAGCCCCCCACCCTCAAAACACACACACACACACAACAGCCTGTTGCAAAAAAGAAAAGAAAAGAAATAAAGATATGTGTTGTTTTACTGAACCTTTTCATTTCGATGGTTTTTTTCAGATACATGTATTGCACGTGTGGAAACGGTGCCTACCGTGAATTGGCTGGTCGTTTGATTCATTTAGTCTTCTTTTAGAGAGTCTCTGATTGGCTGAAAAGATTCGTGTAGAACTTCCGTGTATCTCGAGCTTTGGAAAGATTTCGTTAGATTAACTGTTTATTGGATTTTTTACCATCTATAGGCCTTGGATCGGTTATAATGGCACATACATAAATATGGGATCGTTGGGCCTCAGTGAGTGCAGATTAAGATCCACTTCAAATAGTTATCGCACGGGATAAGGGTTCCCGCGGTCGTTCATTTAATAGCTCAGATATCTGTTATTTTGCTTTAGGCTATAGTTTTGTATCCATTTCACACATGTTATATCATTGATCAACTTGAACATAATGGGTCATCCCGGGACATCCTAAAAATTATTCACGAATTTGGAAAACATGAATCTGCCATATCCAAAACTCGGGGTATATATATGCACATGCACACATGTTCATTGACAATAAACGGAAAGCTTCGAGTCCCGCAAGCAATGACGATTGTTTCCATAATTTAACTATGTAAATAATATTTATGACATTAAAATCATGCTAAACAAACTAATTTTTAACTTTGTTGTCATTGTTTTCAATTCTTCTTCTTTTCACGAGAGGAAACTAAATTATTTTCAATAGCCTTTGTAAAATCTACCGTGCGGATAGATTAAGCATTTTTCTTTAATAAAGAATAGTCCACTAATTTTCCATAGGGTATCGAAGAAATTTGTCTATATTATAGGCTTATTCTTTTTTGTTTATTGGACCATGAATTGCATTTTATTTACCTTTCCCTCACTGTTATGATATATGAATTAACATAATTTTATATCGGAAAAACTATAAAAGGTACATAGGTATAAAATATAAAATTAGCCAAAGCTCAACAAGTCTTGAGTTTTATTGTTGGAACCCATTTATATTATAGCCCGTGTACACTTAAAAATAAAATATATACTTGCCCCCCTCGGAATTTAATAGTTACTATTGCGCAACACAAACCTATCCATTTGGTAAATGTTGGGGGATTCAACAATCCAAAGGCAACTTTGGGTCAATAATCAATATTTCAAATTACTAGAAGGTTGCACTTTGTATATAGAATAGAAAATTACCGGCAATCCCGCATTCTCATGAATGGGATGACCGGATATCTAATTCCAATGAATATTGCATTAACGTTTTTGGTATATTTTAATCATTCCTTTTATATATATATATATATGTGTGTGTGTGTGTGTGTGTGTGGAGAAAAGAGACCATACGAGGGAATTTCCTCCTATGGCGTCGAAAACACACACCCTCCATCGTGTTTTTCGACGATCAGAATCCATCATTTTCATTGTTATCATCTAAGATGTGGGTACGCCAAATTTCATATGATTCTACAACTTTTTCACCGTTGATTTAGCAATACAAAAAGTTCTATTGTCGGTAAACCGTTAATTTTGAACCCACTATTTCAATGGTGAAAAAGTTGTAGAATCACATGAAATTTGGTGTACCCATATCTTAGATGATAACGATGAAGATGATGGATGCCGATCGTCAGAAAACACGATAAAGATTATATTTTTTCGACGCCATAGAAGGAAATTCCTCCTATGGCTTCTTTACTCCAATATATATATATATATATATATATATATATATATATATATATGAGATTAATGGAGGAAAGAGGCCATAGGAGGGAATTCCCTCCTATGGCGTCGAAAAAATACCCCCTCCACCAATTTTTCGGACGATCGGCCCCCATCATCTTCATCATCATCATTTAAGATGTGGGTACACCAAATTTCATGTGATTCTACAACTTTTTCACCGTTGATTTAGTGGGTTCAAAATTAACGGTTTACCGACAATAGAACTTTTTACATTGCTAAATCAACGGTGAAAAGGTTGTAGAATCACATGAAATTTGGTGTACCCACATCTTAAATGATGACGATGAAGATGATGGGGGCCGATCGTCGGAAAAATTGGTGGAGGGAGTATTTTTTCGACGCCATAGGAGGGAATTCCCTCCTATGGCATCTTTTCTCCATTATTCTCTCTCTATATATATATATATATATATATATATATATATAAAAGACAGCTTGATGAGGTTATATTAAGACATGCTTAGGAGACGGGTATTACTTTAATTAAACAGTCGAACATGATATGCATGTTTGTTTAAGTAGCGATAGGACCGTGTAAAGAATTTCTCTGAAGAAAACATTTTAATGCGCTTCTAATCCTGTCGTTTCTCGCAAAGACTTTTTATAGATCTTAAGACTGTTAATATTTTTATGAGAGGTGGGTAATGATCTACTAATTAATTTGAGGTCAATATCAAACATTCTTGGTCACCAATGTTTATAATTTGTTGAATGCAGAAACTGAATTGGAATTTCCAAATTGGAAGCCATTTTATGCCATCACCATTTCGAGAACCTCTTGGCTTCGCGTAGTGCCTATTTTGAATAGCTACAAATACAGGAGAGTCAGCAAAGGCAATTTTGAATCCGTCACATTACATGGTGTTTTTCCAAACTTTGATGTGGTTTTTTGACTCTTCACACTCGTTCTTCACTTTGAATTTGAAGATGGTTGCTTGGGCCAGAGTGCTGTCGCGGCGGCATGGCATGGGGTCACGTCCCACCCCCAATACGGGACACGAGGGATAACTAGGCCAGTCATGCTCCTACGTCAGGGAATAATCCCGCCGTAGTCACACTTCGGCTTCTAGCATTACATGATAACTAATAAACAGTGCTTGAGTAAAGGAAAAATCATAGTTCATGACTTTATTACGTTGCAATTTAAAAGAGTTCGAGGTACATTTATTTCACAGAATAAACAACTAACCAATAACAAATGCTGAAATCAAAGAAAGTAGCGCTGGTGGTGCAGTCTAGATCTCCGCAATCTCGAAGGATAAGTCTTGCTCCTGGACTAGATCCACTTCGTCCTCTGAGCATGCACACTCAAGTCGTTAGGGCGACACATATAGTAATAAATATGTATAATAGGCATGCAGTATTATTAAACATGGGGAGTACAATGGATTGCAGAACACATATATAATGACATCAACTGAAAATGAATAGTGCACTATGAGTAAGATGTCGGTGAACTAAGCAATATATATGTCACTACTTAACGGTTATTAAGTCCATGAAATCAATTGGTGGAGAGGATACTCGTGCATGCCCGAGTTTAACAAGAGTCTCGTGCTTAACAAGAGTCCCGTGCATGCCCGAGACTACGGTCCACTGTGCCAGGGACATAACCCTGTCAGCCGTGCCGCTAGACCCACGACCTAAAATATGTGTATATATATAAATATCACTCATAGCGAATGATCATCCTCTAAATCACTGTAGCTCGCTAAATACGAGTTCAAATCTATCTTGATTTCCCCATTTCCCCAGGTTATGGTATGTATTCACGAATTAGATAGGTTGTGGACAATACGTATCACTGTCGGTTTCAATCACTCTTTTCACTTATCAATATCACTGTCGTATTTGCACAACCCAATCGCTAATCATTAATATATCGACAATGCAAATGATTCACTATGCGGCATGTATAACTCAAGCATGGGAAAATATGTAGAAATGCACCGAATAGGTATTCATTACACTAAAACGACTAATGCCATATAACTTGCAAAATTCACGGTAAATCATACGCTTAGAATTTGACCAAAATAATATAAAGGGCGTGTGAAGCACACTGGATTATCTAAGCAATAAAATTTATTTCAGGTCAATCGGAGTTCAGGTTAGAGAATTATCATCGTTTGAAGGCAGCGATCGATTTCTGGGATTCCAGTTCCAGAACTGGAAGCCCAACTTCGCACGCAGTTTATCAGTAATTATGTGCAGATTCAGCTTTTTCCCTAGTTGAATAAAATTTAGTCCTACTAGTTAAGTTTCCAACACACCAAACGGATTATCAATCGCACCTCTACATCAGAAGTTATGTTCAGATTAGAGTGACAATATAATGGACATTTCTGCAGAAACTGCAGAACGTACTGACATTCTAAAATACAATTTAAATACCAAACGATTATAAGAATGCACGGGACCGATTTCAGGTGTTAGCTAATTGAGTTATCTACGCGACCATATGGGGCTCCGTGTATTTTCAGTTTTAAGCAGGTGTGTACAGGTGCTTAGAATTCAGTTTCCCCTATAGATTGCTAACCCGGACTGCAGTCCAGAATTTCGTTCCTCATCATTTTTCAGGGTTGTGGGATTTCATTATTCCAAAACTAATTACATAAGGTTATATTCCATCTCGTTAGGTTCGATACGAGCCCTGTAGAATCATGATTGGAATTATATTCAAATAACTACAAATTTTACAACATGGTATGTACGTTGATTTTCAGATTTTGACATAACCAATAGGGATTTCATTTTACATTCGGTGCCTTATCGATTTGATGCCGATATCTTAAATGTCACTCGTTAACATCAATCGGAACTTTTAATAATGAAACTTGGGGATTTTACTAGGGTAAACGCATCGAGCACTCGGTACGTGTACGGGGGTGCTATCTATTTGTTCATACAAGCATCATATATCATACCCATTTAAACCGTTAAACTACAATTTCTAACTACACAATTATATAGCATGAATTGAACAAGTGAAAGGAGCTTCACTTGCCTGAGACGGCCGCGACGACGATAAGGGATGGCGCGACACGGACACGATCACGGCACGAACACGACAGCTACGGCAGTGAGCTCGGGCAGTGCGTATGGCGGCGACGGCAGCGAGCTCGGCAGTACTGGCCTGGAATTGGTGGATAGGGGAAGGTTGAGCGGATCACGGGAGAGCTCCGGGGATGCAGGCGATGAGCTCAGGCGGCTCAGGAGACGGTCGACGGTGATGTCGACTAGGGGTCAGCTTGAGAGAAGAAACGAGTGGGGAGTTTTTGGTGGTGGGGTGAAGGTGTGGTCGACGGTGAGGCCTGTCGGCGACTCAGGCGGCAGTGACGGCGATGGTGGTGTGCAGGGGTTGCTGGCGATGATGGCATCGACGGGGGTGATGCAGTGTGGAAGCTCAGTGGTTGCTGGGAGGCTTGGTAGCCTGGCTGGGTGAAGGGGAGGTGAGCTGCTGCGATGGGTGCTCCGGTAGTGTTGGGTGTAGCGAGCGATGGCCGGCGAGGTGGGTTGGTGGTTGAGGTGTTGTTGGCTCGGTGTTGGAGGAAGGCAGAGGAGAGTGAGCAGAGAGGGGAGATGAGGGAATAGAACGGGGGAGTGAGAAAGAGACGTTGGAGAGAAGAGGGGAGGCAGGTGAGGGGATCCCGGGTTCGCTGGCGTCGAGATCATGTCGACTTGGAATCATTTTCGCGTAGGTGAGCACGAGGAAGCGAAGTCGTGGGGGGAGAGCCGTTGGGCCTTGGAGCTGTTGGGGGTGACGCGAGGGATGCGGTCGTCGTGGGGCGAGCGCGGGTTATGGGGAGATGGGTGCGAGAAGCGGGGGATCGTGGGGGAAGTCGTTCCGGAGAGAAATGGCGGGAAAGAGGGAGCGGGGGAGAAAGACGAGGGAGCGGGGGAGAAAGACGAGGGAGCGGGTCGGGTTGGCTGGGTCGGGTTGGGTAGGAATAGGAATGGGTTAGGGATTTTAGTTTGGATTTTGTGCTTGGGAAAATTAAAAATATATATATATAAAAAATGAAATAAATTTGGATTAAATTTTGGAAAAATACAGAAATTTTTTTATTTGGAACTGGGGATTTACATCATACCCTTCTTACAAAAAATTTGTCCTCGAAATTAAAACAAAAACAACGGGACCACACTATTCAAATAAATATGGAAAACGTGCATGGATGTCCTCCTCGCGTTCCCAGGTAGACTCTCCTGGAGAACGACCACCCCAAGAAACACGAACCGGTAGAATGACCCTGTTCTTCAGCACTTTATCCTGACGATCGAGAATAGTGGTAGGCCACTCCTCGTAGGACAAATCTATGCCCAAAGTTAACTCCGAATGATCCAGAATATGGTTGTCGTCCCGAACATAGCGCCTCAACTGGGATACGTGAAAGGTATTATGCACACCAGCTAGCGATAGAGGCAAGGTAAGTCGATAGGCCACCTCTCCTACTCGCTCTAGCACCTCAAAAGGTCCGATGAAACGGGTGTTGGGGTAAAAATTTACACCCCTGTTGACCGAGTCAAAGTCAAGGTCGACCCCAAGCCAGGTGGGCCCAAGCCCAGGTCAAGCGGGCCCATGCCCAAGTCGAGCCCGCGGCCAGCCTCCCCATGCCAACAACAAAATCATGTAATAAATAATTTTTATGTAATTTTTTATACATGAATGTATGCAAAATAGGCATAAAGCCAATATTTTGTAAGCCCATGGCTTATGTGCAAAAATGAAATGGCACATGGGCCATGGGATAGGCAAAATGCCATTTTTGTGAAGCCCAAGGGGCTATATGTAAATATGTAAGCCTATAAAAGGCAACATGATGAAAAAATAAAGAAGACTTTTCATTCTCTCCACAAAAATTTTAGATCTGAGATCTTTTGTGCCTCCTGCTCCTTCTCTAAGGTTCTAAACCTTCTCATTTCTTTTGAATTAAATCAAGGGTTTTACTCTTTCTTTTCAAAAACTAAGAAGTCTTCCACCACAAAACCCACAAAGGGGAACTTGGATCTACCATTAGATCTCAGAAAGGAGAGATTTTTAGATCTCACATCTCTTGATCATCAAGATCCAGCCAACAGAGGAGGAAGAGGAAGAACCCCTTTCATCAACCAAAACATTTTAGGAGTTTAACTGTATATATTTACATATACATATATATATATATATATATATATATATATATATATATATATATATATAAAATAAATATTTCCTTTCTGAAGCATAGCTTCTGTTTCTTAGGCTAAAAGCCTCCTTTTCTCGCCGGTGCTCAAGCGCAGAGCGCCCGCGTGTCGACACATGGCGCGCTTGCGCTCCAGCGCTCAGCACTCGAGCGCAAAGCGCCCCCGTGCCGACACGTGGCGCGCTTGCGCTCGAGCGCAAGTCGCCCCGTGCCGACACGTGGCGCGCTTGCGCTCCTGCGCAAGCGCTCGAGCGCAAGTCGCCCCGGTGCCGACACGTGGCGCGCTTGCGCTCCAGCGCAAGCGCTCGAGCGCAGAGCGCCCACATGCCGACACGTAGCGTGCTTGCGCTCCAGCGCAAGCGCTCGAGCGCAAGTCGCCCCCGTGCCGACACGTGGCGCGCTTGCGCTCCAGCGCCCAGCGCTCGAGCGCAGAGCGCCCACATGCCGACACGTGGCACTCCAGCGCCTGAGCACACAGCACCTAGGCGCACAGCGCCCAAGGTGCTGCCCCACGCATCCTTTGGATGTCTTTTCCCCTTTTTTTATACATATATGTATATCTATACATATGTATACATATTTACACACATACATACTCCACGACACTGTCCCTGTTAGAAAAAAATTTCTAACGGGGCGCTGCCCCGCACCTCGCAAGGAGGCTGCTAGCCTCCTTGACCCCCAGCCCGCTATCCGGGTAGCGGGACCCCCGTAAAAACTCTGCGTGGCTCCCGATATATCCAAAACCCCTCTTTCAAAACACAACACACGTACACTGCACATTGAGTTCGCATGGCCAGTTTAACCCGTCAATCGGAGGTTCCCTCGCTCCAAAGACGCGGGGTAATTAACGGCAGCTTAGTCCGCGGCTGCCGGAGATTCGGATCCCCACAATCAATAAACCCCGGCCTACCCTAGGCAGGGGGAATCTATAGTACGCCTGACAAGCGCGAGCGTATTCCCATCGCAATGGGGTGACGAAAAACACCCTACAGATTCTGGCACGCCCGGTGGGACCAATCTCTCCTCCCATATTTCGGGTTAAGCGTTCATGCGAACTCAATCAATATACATACATGTATTTATACTAAAAATAATGCTTTGTCATGCAGATTTTCAAGCAATCACCTTCCGACGATATCTTCGATGATGAACTCAGCTCCCGTCTCCTACACGATGAGGATAGACTCTAGGACGGTCCTTCCGGCCAGTCTCGGACGACAATGGGAGGAGCCACTGCTACCATTCGGCTCTATTATGTTCATGCCAGTTGGCGCCATCCCAGCTCCTCAAGTCCCGGTGGCAGACAAACCGGTCTCGAAAGGCAGGAGACCAAATGTGGTGATCTCAAGGGTGCCCCAACCCAAACGCAAGTCGGTATCTGAACGACTTTCCTTGGCCCCAGCTGGGAGAAAGGCCATCAACACCAACAAAGCTACAACGCGTCCCGATCAAGCTCCAGCGGCGTCCCTGACAAATGCTCGATCGGGTGTCTTCTCTAAACTCCCCGCTGATCAACTCACAATGGCTTCCCGGGTAGCGGATGCCCGCCAAGCCTTCAAAATCGAGAAGCTGAGGGAGAAAAGGCTCAGATATAGAGCCAACAAAAGGGCTAGGGCTCCTGCCAGGCTGAACCTCATGAGGTTCGAAGAACAGGGTTACCCCGCCGAAGATGAGGAAATGGCTGGGTATGTGGTCCACACTGTCTACACGGTGGGCACGCGCAGCAAGAGCAAGGACGTGGCTACCACATCTCAAACCCAATCTGGCTTGAATGTGGTGGCCGCTTCCCAAGAACAGCCGCCTCTGCTGGGTGATGAAAACCCTCTTGATGAGGACGATAGGCGGAAAGACCCTTCGGTCCATGAGGAGTCTGGCTCGGAAAGCGAAGAAGAGCCGACTTTCCGCCCCAGGACCGCGGAGCAAGAGCTGCTTCAAGAGCTCCGAAAGCAGCTCAGAAACAAAGACAAGGAGATGGACAAACTCTACTCCAAAATTGATGACTTGACGGATGTCGTGATGCAGCTCACGGCCCGACTTGCCTCTCAGTCGCCCAATCAAGCGGAGGGCTCTGCTCGTGAACCGGGAAATGGTGTCCCAAAGCAGCCGACGCCTATTCCCTCAAATCCAAAAGTGGACGAACTACATGAAAACCAGTCGCATCCTATCTCGGGAAATGTCTTGGCTACCGATGACAGTAGCCCGCTAACTCAAGATCAAATCATGGATTTGGTTGCCAGCAAAGTCAAAACATTGGTGGCCGAAGCCGAAGCGCAAAAAGATATCAGCAGTAGTGGGAGACCATATCCTGCTCAGTATGATCTGGTAGAATTTCCTAGCGGCTATGTCATCCCCAAATTCGGAAGATTCGATGGGACGGGAAATGCGAATCAACATATCGCCCACTTCAAAGCCTCATGCGGGAATACTGGGGGCAACGATGCGCTTCTCCTCCGCCAGTTCGTTAATAGCTTGACCGATGTTGCTTTCGACTGGTACGCGAGCATACCGGATGGCTCCATTAATACTTTCGTCCAAATGGAATCTTTGTTTCGACAAAGGTTCATGAGCGTCAGCGATAAGATCACCATTGCCGAGCTCATAAGGACCAAGCCCAAGAACAACGAAAGCAGCACGGATTTTATAACCCGATGGCGCAATCTCTCCGTCAAATGCGAACCGCCGGTAGAGCAGGACCAATCTGTCAGTCTCCTTGTCGGAAATCTCAACAACTGGATGGCCCTGTTTCTATGTACCGCGGGTCTCAAAACATTCCAAGAGCTGACAAGAAAAGTCCAGATGTTGGAACGCTCAAAGCAGGAGTCCTCCTCTGACTCCCAAAATAACAATAGGTCTTGGAGAAACCGAAAGGACGAAAATCGCAAAGGCGGAGGTTCTGACGATACTGAATCTTTCAATACCTCGGCTAACCGAAATAAGCAAGGGTTGAGCGGGCCTAATGCCAACCAGCCTCGGAAGCCAGTGTTCGGAGAGGGAGGAGAATCTCCACTGAAAGAGAAGCTGGATAAGATCTATTCCTTCAGAAGGGACAAAATCCGTAAAATATTCAAAGACGCCCTGAAGAACGATCTACAACTGCCAGAGTCAAAAAGACCGCAGGAAGCGAATATGACCGACGACCCCAAATACTGCCCCTATCACAGAGTGATAGATCATGCCATTGAGGACTGCTTCGTCTTCAAAGATTGGGTCGAAAAGCAATACAAGGCAGGAGAGATAGAACTGTCCAAAGGCGTGTTAATAAACAGTCAAGTCGCAACCGCCAATTTTATACAAACGGAGACCGAAGATCTTCGTGAAACCGATTCTCTCAGACCTCTGCCTTTCACTGAAGACAATCGACCACCATGTCATTAAACTGGGAACAGTCGACCACCACGTCATTAAACTGGGAATAGTCGACCACCACGTCATTAAACTGGGAACAATCGACCTCTAAGTCGTTAAACTGGGAATGTAAAAAAAAATATGTAAATAAAAAAAACGTGTAAATAAAAGAAAAAAATAAAAGCCGAAATGATGGGGCAACTCGCAATAAAAATCAGCGAGTAAAATAAAGATGAAATAAAAGCAGAAATGATGGGGCAACCGCGAATAAAAGCCGAAATGATAGGGCAATCGCGACCTTCGCGATAAGAAAAGCTGAAATGATAGAGCAATTGCGGTAAAACAAAAACAAAAAAAAACAAACAAAAACAAAGGCGAATGATGAGTCGCTCCTGGTACCATATTCCAGTGCAGCGATGCAGACGCCAAAAAAAATTTTCAAATTTCCAAAGTTCTCCCGGCCCTACGGCTTATCCCCAAATTGACTACCGTATACAATTCATGGGCTCAAATAATTCTCATCATACTCATGCCCCACTGTAATCACCAGTTACGCGGCTGGTCTCCACCTTTGGAATCATGCTCCATTAAGAAGACCCACCCATGTTTCCTCACGATACATGAGGAGAACAAACCTTTGTGGAATCCTTACGACTCATAAAGGAAAAACACACTTAGGAGTCCTCACGACTCTTAAGGAGAAAATATACCTGCGGGATCCTTACGATTCGTAGGGAGAAAATGCTTTTATGGGACCCTCACGGCCCATAAAATTGAAAAGTCTTAGGTGACAGGTATCTAAACCAGTCTCCTAAGCCATCGCTCCCAAACTCCCAAAGTGGCGAATGATGAGTCGCTCCTGGTACCATACTCCAGTGCAGCGATGCAGACGCCAACCAAATTCCAAATCCCATACCCCAACGGCGAATGATGAGTCGCTCCTGGTACCATATTCCAGTGCAGCGATGTAGACGCCAACCAAATTCCAAATCCCATACCCCAACGGCGGATGATGAGTCGCTCCTGGTACCATGTTCCAGTGCAGCGATGCAGACGCCAACCAAATTCCAAATCCCATACCTCAACGGCGAATGATGAGTCGCTCCTGGTACCATATTCCAGTGCAGCGATGCAGACGCCAACCAAATTCCAAATCCCATACCCCAACGGCGAATGATGAGTCGCTCCTGGTACCATATTCCAGTGCAGCGATGCAGACGCCAACAAAGTCCCAAAATTTTTTATGGCCCTACGGTCTGGATCATACATCCTGCAAAACCGTATACAATCCATGGGCGTAAAACAATCCCAATCTCTCCAAAAAAAATTAATTATTAATAAAATAAAAAAAAGGTATGTCCACAAGCAAGATGGGCAAGGATGAAAACCCGAAAGGGCTCCGTGAGTAAAAACAGCAGGACTGCCGGCGAGTTTGTGAAAACCCGAAAGGGCGCAAACTCGTGAGAAAGAGATGAAATGCACTCACAAGGTCCTCTCGACTTTGTGAGGAGAAAATTCCCACGTGAGATCCTTGCGACTCACAAAGGAGCAACACACTTGGGATTCTCCACGACTCCTAAGGAGAAAATACACTTACAGGATCCTTACGACCCGTAAGGAGAAAATGCTTTGTGAGACCCTTACGGCTCATAAAATTGAAAAGTCTTAGGTGATAGGGACCTAAAACCTGTCTCCTGAGCCATCGTTTCTTAATAAGCAAATTCAAATGATGATTCGCTCCTGGAACCATATTCCAGTGTAGCGATGCTGATGCCAAACAAAAAAAAAACCAATTCCCAAATCCTCTCATGCAAATGATGATTCGCTCCCGGTACCATATTCCAGTGTAGCGATACTGATGCCAAACAAAAAAAAACCAATTCCCAAATCCTCTCATGACAAATGATGATTCGCTCCTGGTACCATATTCCAATGTAGCGATGCTGATGTCAACCCAAATCAAATCAAACCAACAACCTCTGCGGCGGAATCATGCTCCGTCCCAGAATTTACCCCGTGTCGAAATCGTGCTTCGCCTCGGGATATCTACCTTCCCTGCCGGAATTATGCTCCGCCTCGGAATCAAATCAACCAACCAGCTCTGCGTCGGAATCAAGCTTCGTCTCAGAATGCACCCTGTGTCGAAATGATGCTTCACCTTATGCTTCGTCTCGGAATCAAGTCAGCCAACAAGCTCTGCACCGGAATCATGCTCCGTCTCAGAATATACCCCGTGTCGAAATCATGCTTCGCCTCGGAATATTTGCCTCCCTTGTCGGAATTATACTCCGCCTAGGAATCTACCTCTGCATCGAAATCATGCTTCTGTCAGAATGTCTGCCGATCCTCGGAATGATGCTCCGATCTCTGGAATTATGCTCCGCTCTTCGGAAAGATGTTCCGAACTCTGGAATCATGCTCCGCCCTTCGAAATGATGCTCCGAATCTTGGAATTATGCTCCGCTCTTCGGAAAGATGCTCCGAACTCTGGAATCATGATCCACCCTTCGGAACGATGCTCCAAATCCTGGAATTATGCTCCGATCATCGGAATGATGCTCCGATCTCTGGAATTATGCTCCGCCCATCGGAATGATGCTCCGACCCCTGGAATTATGCTCCGACCCTGGAATTATGCTCCGCGCTTCGGAATGATGCTCTGAATCCTGGAATCATGCTCCGATCATCGGAATGATGATCCGATCTCTGGAATTATGCTCCGCCCATCGGAACGATGCTCCGATCCCCTGGAATTATGCTCCGCAAATCGGAATGATGCTCCGACCCTGGAATTATTCTCCACGCTTTGGAATGATGCTTTGACATTGGAATTATGCTCCGCGAATCGGAATGATGCTCCAATCCTCGGGAATCAAGCTCCCCGGGATGATGCTTCGCCTCCGGAATGATGTTCCACCTCGAAGTTCAGCTTCAAGATCCATCAATTTCATGCACACAACTCAAATGTGCGGTGTGCATTTATTGATGGGGGGCACTTTGTTGGGGTAAAAATTTACACCCCCGTTGACCGAGTCAAAGTCAAGGTCGACCCCAAGCCAGGTGGGCCCAAGCCCAGGTCAAGCGGGCCCATGCCCAAGTCGAGCCCGCGGCCAGCCTCCCCATGCCAACAACAAAATCATGTAATATATAATTTTTCTGTAATTTTTTATACATGAATGTATGCAAAATAGGCATAAAGCCAATATTTTGTAAGCCCATGGCTTATGTGCAAAAATGAAATGGCACATGAGCCATGGGATAGGCAAAATGCCATTTTTGTGAAGCTCAAGGGGCTATATGTAAATATGTAAGCCTATAAAAGGCAACATGATGAAAAAATAAAGAAGACTTTTCATTCTCTCCACAAAAATTTTAGATCTGAGATCTTTTGTGCCTCCTGCTCCTTCTCTAAGGTTCTAAACCTTCTCATTTCTTTTGAATTAAATCAAGGGTTTTACTCTTTCTTTTCAAAAACTAAGAAGTCTTCCACCACAAAACCCACAAAAGGGAACTTGGATCTACCATTAGATCTCAGAAAGGAGAGATTTTTAGATCTCACATCTCTTGATCATCAAGATCCAGCCAACAGAGGAGGAAGAGGAAGAACACCTTTTATCAACCAAAACATTTTAGGAGTTTAACTCCATATATTTACACATATATATATATAATAAATATTTCCTTTCTGAAGCATAGCTTCTGTTTCTTAGGCTAAAAGCCTCCTTTTCTCGTCGGCGCTCAAGCGCAGAGCGCCCTCGTGTCGACACATGGCGCGCTTGCGCTCCAGCGCTCAGCACTCGAGCGCAAAGCGCCCCCGTGCCGACACGTGGCGCGCTTGCGCTCAAGCGCAAGCGCTCGAGCGCAAGTCGCCCCCATGCCGACACGTGGCGCGCTTGCGCTCCTGCGCAAGCGCTCGAGCCCAAGTCGCCCCGGTTCCGACACGTGGCGTGCTTGCGCTCCAGCGCAAGCGCTCGAGCGCAAGTCGCCCCGGTGCCGACACGTGGCGTGCTTGCGCTCCAGCGCAAGCGCTCGAGCGCAAGTCGCCCCCATGCCGACACGTGGCGCGCTTACGCTCCAGCACCCGGCGCTTAAGCGCAGAGCGCCCACATGCCGACACGTGGCACTCCAGCGCCTGAGCACACAGCACCTAGGCGCACAGCGCCCAAGGTGCTGCCCCACGCATCCTTTGGATGTCTTTTCCCCTTTTTTTTTATACATATATGTATATCTATACATATGTATACATATTTACACACATACATACTCCACGACACTGTCCCTGTTAGAAAAAAATTTCTAACGGGGCGCTGCCCCGCACCTCGTAAGGGGGCTGCTAGCCCCCTTGACCCCCAGCCCTCTATCCGGGTAGCGGGACCCCCGTAAAAACTCTGCGTGGCTCCCGATATATCCAAAACCCCTTTTTCAAAACACAACACACGTACACTGCACATTGAGTTCGCATGACCAGTTTAACCCGTCAATCGGAGGTTCCCTCGCTCCAAAGGCGCTGGGTAATTAACGGCAGCTTAGTCCGCGGCTGCCGGAGATTCGGATCCCCACAATCAATAAACCCCGGCCTACCCTAGGCAGGGGGAATTTGTAGTACGCCTGACAAGCGCGAGCGTATTCCCATCGCAATGGGGTGACGAAAAACACCCTACAACGGGGACCGAGTTTCCCACGACCTCTAAACCTGATAACTCCGCGGGTAGGAGAAATCTTCATGAATACATGATCTCCGACTTTAAATTCTAGTGCTCTCCTGCTGGCATCCGTCCAACTCTTCTGTCGATCCTGAGCCGTCTTAATGCGCTGTATGATCATTTGGACTTTGTCTACCGTCTGCACAATGAGTTCGGGGCCCAGTAATCTTCGTTCGCCCATATCATCCCAACAAACGGGGGATCGACATTTACGCCCGTAAAGTGCTTCGAAAGGAGCCATCTGGATGCTAGCCTGGTAAATGTTGTTATAAGAAAACTCGACTAGGTGCAGATGATCTTCCCAGGATCCCTGGAAGTCCAGCATGCAAGCCCTCAACATGTCCTCGAGCGTCTGAATCGTGCGCTCGGATTGTACGTCCGTCTGCGGATGATACGCTGTGCTAAACGTGAGGCGGGTACCCAAACTCTCCTGTAAGCTCCTCCAAAAGTGAGAAACAAATCTGGTGTCTCGATCTGACACAATGCTGACCGGAACTCCGTGAAGTCGCACTATCTCCTGCATGTATCTCTCCGCAAGTGACTCTGTCGACTGTCCCACCCGGAAGGGTATAAAGTGTGCAGCTTTCGTGAGGCGGTCGACGATAACCCTAACGGCGTTGTTGCCCCTAGGGCTCCGTGGTAAGGCCGTCACGAAATCCATAGTAATGTGCTCCCACTTCCATTCTGGTATCGGAAGCGGTTGTAACAGTCCCGCTGTCCTCTGATGTTTCACCTTCACTTGCTGGCATACCAACCACCTGGATACAAACCGCGCAATTTCTCACTTCATCCCGTTCCACCAAAAGTGCTGCTTTAGATCTCGATATATCTTTGTGCCTCCCGGATGCACAGAATAAGCTGAACTATGAGTCTCAGCTAGTACCTCTTCTCGAACATCCCCTTTGGGTACGCAGAGTCTGCTACCGAATCTCAGAGAACCGTCTTCATGTATGAGTAAGCCCGTTCTCAGCCCGGCTTCTACCTGCGCTGAACATTTGCAATCGGGGATCATCCGCTTGCGCAGCCTTGATGCGATCCACAAGAGAAGACTGCACCTGTAGTTGCCAAAATTGCCTGATTGCGCTCGGTGTAACGACCTCAAGCTCGAGTCTCTGAAAATCCTCAATGATGCTCCTCTGACTAGTCAACATCATGACCGCTGGCTTGCGACTGAGAGCATCTGGTACAACATTTACTTTTCCCGGATGATACTGAAGGTCTAAGTCATAATCCGCCATTAGTTCTAGCCATCGGCGCTGCCTCATATTCAGTTCTTTCTGAGTGAAGACATACTTGAGACTCTTATGATCCGTGTACACCTCCACCTTCTCGCCTAACAGGTAATGTCTCCAGATCTTCAATGCAAAGACCGCTGCGGCTAACTCCAAGTCGTGCATAGGGTAGTTCCTCTCGTGATTCCTCAGCTGTCGTGAGGCGTAAGCAACCACCCGATCGTGCTGCATCAGAACACAGTCTAAGCTTTTCCCTGAAGCATCACTATGTATCTCCAAACCACCGGAATCATCTGGCACTGTAAGAATGGGCGCCATGGTTAACTTCTGTTTCAGTGCCTCAAATGCCCGAGTACACTCCTCTGTCCACACAAACGGTACATCCTTCCGTGTCAGCCTCGTCAAAGGTTCAGCGATTCTTTAAAAGTCTTGGACGAACCGCCGATAATATCCTGCCAGTCCTAGAAAGCTTCTGATCTCGGCCACTGACTTCGGTGTTGGCCAATCTCTGACAGATTCTATCTTTGTCGGGTCCACTGAGATGCCTTCGCCCGAAACAATGTGTCCCAAGAACTGAACCTCGTCGAGCCAGAACTCACACTTGCTCAATTTTGCGTACAACTTCTCTTCCCGAAGGATTTGTAAAACCATGCGCAAGTGCTCGACGTGCTCCTCCCGGGTCTTCGAGTAGACTAGTATGTCGTCGATAAATACAATGACAAACGTGTCCAAGTACTTCGCAAACACCATGTTCATCAAATCCTTAAATATCGCTGGAGCATTGGTAACACCGAACGGCATCACAAGAAACTCATAGTGTCTGTATCAAGTCCTGAAAGCCGTCTTGCATACATCCTCGGCCTCTACTCTGATCTGATGATAGCCCGAACGGAGATCCAACTTCGAAAATACCTTGACCCCACTTAACTGATCAAATAAGTCGTCGATGCGTGGAATGGGGTATTTA
Source organism: Agapanthus africanus (assembly GCA_030015575.1). NCBI lineage: Eukaryota > Viridiplantae > Streptophyta > Magnoliopsida > Asparagales > Amaryllidaceae > Agapanthus > Agapanthus africanus. The sequence continues at coordinate 684,837,306 of JASDDO010000031.1, read as the reverse complement.
TTCTTTATCGTGACTTTGTTCAGCTCTCGATAGTCTATACACATCCGTAGTGATCCATCCTTTTTCTTTACCAACAAAACTGGTGCACCCCACGGTGAAGCGCTTGGGCGGATAAATCCTTTCTCCAGGAGTTCTTCAATTTTCTTCTTCAACTCCACCAACTCAACCGGTGCCATTTTGTACGGGGCCTTGGAAACTGGTGCTGTATCTAGAATCAAATCAATTAAGAATCCCAAGATGCGGGGAGGTGGTAGACCTGGTAAATCTTCAGGAAATACGTCCAGAAAATCCCGAACAATCTCTGGGGCTGGACTCTCATCAATCTCCATAGCTGCCAACGCCTTTGGCTTAGCTCTAAACTTGGCTGGCTCCAAAGACTTGCTCCTGCCTTTGAAAACAAATTCAGGGTGATTGGGAATGAAGAAAGTCACCTTCCTTGCTCGGCAATCAATAATTGCATGGAATGTACTCATCCAATCCATCCCGAGAATCACATCATAACTGCCAGTCCCGATTAAAAGGAAATTCGCATAGAATTCCCTGTCGCATACTACCACCGGACATAAGCTACACTCTTGATCGGACATAATAATACCATTACCCGTGTGTATCTCCCAACCCTCGGTTAACGGCTCGTGAGGTATAGAGTGTGTTTGGACAAACCGCGTGGAAATGAAATAATGCGAAGCACCCGAATCGAAAAGAACTCTAGCTGGTATAGAATAAACGAGGATGGTACCTGTAACCACATCTCCAGAAGCCTCTGCCTACTCGGCGGATAGGGTGAATTCCCGTCCCTGATTCCGACCTGAAATAGTCTGCCTCTGATCGAAGGACCGCTGCCGGGGCACCCGAGGTGGACTCCTCTGAGCTGATGTGCCATACGACGGTTGCTGTTGCTCGAACCTTCCCTGTAGCTCAGATCTCTGTGGACACCCGTTGATCCTGTGCTCACTGGATACGCAAATCAGGCACTGCCCTTTAGCTCGGCGGCAATCTCTCTGCATGTGTCCCGGCCTCTGACAATAATCGCAAGATAGGGCCCTCCGCTGCGGCTGCTGAGGTGAGAAGGTACGCTTCATCTGTATGACACCTGGCCTGTGAACTGGGATGACTCCACGGGGTGGGATGGTAGGCCGTGCCGGAACTACGTGAGGTCTTTTGTCAATTGATCGTTGGCCCTTGGCCTTCTCTGCCGGTCTTTCCTGTACTCGGGAAGTGTTCAAAACTTGGGCGAAGGTTGGTAGGTCGAGAGACGTGATGAGTTGTTGCAGTTCAATATCGAGCCCTTGCTGGAAACGTCTTGCCCTGGCGGATTCGGTGGCTACCATGTACGGTGCGAAGTGACTCAGCCGATTGAACTCTGCGGCGTAGACATCCACTGAGCGTCCATTTTGCTTCAACATAATAAACTTTTCCTCCATCTCGGCCTTGGCAGTAGCCGGAAAGTAATGATCTAGGAAGCACGTAGAGAACGTGTCCCGTCCAATAGGCTTCTCTAGCCGGCTCTCATCTACTGACCACCACGTGCGGGCCTCGTCTTCTAGTTGAATCTTTACTACGTTCACTCTGTCGTCGTCAGGAATTCGAGCGGCAGTCAGGAGGTTCTCTACGTTGATGAGCCATTGCTCGGCTTCAAGTGGACTTGCTAATCTTGTGAACGCTGCTGGATGGAGCCTCCTGAAGTCTGAAACGTTACCAACCCTAGCCTGTGCAATCGGTACGAGCGCGCCCTCAGGGGCGGCGGGAACAGCCGTAGATCTCTCCAGGGTGGTAATCGCGGTCTCCTGTACCGCTTTCAATCCCTCGGTCAGAAGATCGATTTTCCTCTCTTGAGCTTGGGCCAGGATCGTCAGTGTGCTAAGGATCTTCTCGGTACGATCGTGGTGACCGGCACCCGAGGAATTGCCTGAGGAGTCCATATTCCTGAAAGATCAAAAGAAATCAGATTCAAGCAAGGCTACACAATGATTCAACGATGATTAGGAAGTGAGGAAGAATGCAATAAGGCATACGCTAAGGGTGTAACTCAATCTAGAGGTCCCTCCATGGAACTGTAATTTCATCCAAAACCTATAGCTCTGATACCATTCTGTCACGCCCTTCCCCCAATACGGGATACGAGAGATGAGTAAGCCAGCCATGCTCCTACGATCAGGGAATAATCCCGCCGTAGTCATACTTCGGCTTCTAGCATTACATGGTAGTTAATAAATAGTGCTTGAGTAAAGGAAAAATCATAGTTCACGACTTTATTACATTGCAATTTAAAAGAGTTCGGGGTACATTTATTTCACAGAATAAACAACTAACCAATAACAAATGCTGAAATCAAAGAAAGTAGCGCTGTTGGTGCAGTCTAGATCTCCGCAATCTCGAAAGATAAGTCCTGCTTCTGGGCTGGATCCACTTCGTCCTCTGAGCATGCACACTCAGGTCGTCAGGGAGACACATATAGCAAAAAATATGTATAATAGGCGTGCGGTATTATTAAACATGGGGAGTACAATGGATTGCAGAACATGTATATAATGACATCAACTGAAAATGAATAGTGCACTATGAGTAAGATGTCGGTGAACTAAGCAATGTATATGTCACTACTTAACGGTCATTAAGTCCATGAAATCAATTGGTGGAGAGGATACTCGTGTTTAACAAGGGTCTCGTGCATGCCCGAGACTACGGTCCACTGTGTCCGGGACATAACCCTGTCAGCCGTGCTGCTAGGCCCACGACCTAAAGTATGTGTATATATATAAATATCACTAATAGCGAATGATCATCCTCTAAATTACTGTACCTCGCTAAATACGAGTTCAAATCCACCTTGATTTCCCCATTCCTCCAGGTTATGGTATGTATTCACGAATTAGATAGGTTGTGGACAATACGTATCACTGTCGTTTTCAATCACTCTTTCCACTTATCAATATCACTGTCGTATTTGCCACAACCCAATCACTAATAATTAATATATCGACAATGCAAATGATTCACTATGCGGCAGGTATAACTCAAGCATGGGAAAATATGTAGAAATGCACCGAATAGGTATTCATTACACTATAACGACTAATTCCATATAACTTGCAAAATTCACGGTAAATCATACGCTTAGAATTTGACCAAATCAATATAAAGGGAGTGCGAAGCACACTGTATTATCTAAGCAATAAAATTTATTTCAGGTCAATCGGAGTTCAGGTTAGAGAATTATCATCGTTTGAGGAAGCGATCGATTTCTGGGATTCCAGTTCCAGGACTGGAAGCCCAACTTCGCGCGCAGTTTATCAGTAATTATGTGCAGATTCAGCTTTTTCCCTAGTTGAATAAAATTTAGTTCTGCTAGTTAAGTTTCTAACGCACCAAACGTATTATCAATCTCACCTCTACATCAGAAGTTATGTTCAGATTAGAGTGACAATATAATGGACATTTCTGCAGAAACTGCAGAACGCACTGACATTCTAAAATACAATTTAAATACCAAACGATTGTAAGAATGCACGGGACCGATTTCAGGTGTTAGCTAATTGAGTTATCTATGCGACCATATGGGGCTCCGCGCATTTTCAGTTTTAAGCAGGTGTGTACAGGTGCTTAGAATTCAATTTTCCCCATAGATTGCTAACCCGGACTGCAGTCCAGAATTTCGTTCCTCATCATTTTTAAGGGTCGTGAGATTTCATTATTCCAAAACTAATTACATAGGGTTATATTCCATCTCGTTAGGTTCGATACGAGCCCTGGAGCATCATGATTGGAATTATATTCAAATAACTACAAATTTTACAACGTGGTATGTACGTTGATTTTTAGATTTTGACGTAACCAATAAGGATTTCATTTTACATTCGGTGCCTTATCGATTTGATGCCGATATCTTAAATGTCACTCATTAACATCAATCGGAACTTTTAATAATGAAACTTGGCGATTTCACTAGGGTAAACTCATCGAGCACTCGGTACGTGTACGGGGGTGCTATCTATTTGTTCATACAATCATCATATATCATACCCATTTAAACCGTTAAACTACAATTTCTAACTACACAATAACGTAGCATGAATTGAACAAGTGAAAGGAGCTTCACTTGCCTTAGACGATCGCGACGACGATAAGGGATGGCGCGACACGAACACGATCACGGCACGGACACGATAGCTATGGCAGTGAGCTCGGGCAGTGCGTATGGCGGCGACGGCAGCGAGCTCGGCAGTACTGGCCTGGAATTGGTGGATAGGGGAAGGTTGAGCGGATCACGGGAGAGCTCGGGGGCTGCAGACGGTGAGCTCAGGCGGCTCAGGAGACGGCCGACGGTGATGTCGACTAGGGGTCGGCTTGAGAGAAGAAACGGGTGGGGAGTTTTTGGTGGTGGGGTGAAGGTGCGGTCGATGGCGAGGCTTGTCGGCGACTCAGGCGGCAGCGACAACGATGGTGGTGTGCAGGGGTTGCCGGCGATGATGGCTTCGACGGGGGTGATGCAGTGAGGAAGCTCAGTGGTTGCAGGGAGGCTTGGTAGCCTGGCTGAGTGAAGGGGAGGTGAGCTGCTGCGATGGGTGCTCCGGTGGTGTTGGGTGCAGCGAGCGATGGCCGGCGAGGTGGGTTGGTGGTTGAGGTGTTGTTGGCTCGGTGTTGGAGGAAGGCAGAGGAGAGTGAGCAGAGAGGGGAGATGAGGGAATAGAACGGGGGAGTGAGAAAGAGACGTTGGAGAGAAGAGGGGAGGCAGGTGAGGGGATCCCGGGTTCGTTGGCGACGAGATCACGTCGACTTGGAATCGTTCTCGCGTAGGTGAGCACAAGGAAGCGGAGTCGTGGGGGGAGAGCCGTTGGGCCTTGGAGCTGTTGGGGTGACGCGAGGGATGCGGTCGTCGTGGGGCGAGCGCGGGTCATGAGGAGATGGGCGCGAGAAGCGGGGGATCGTGGGGGAAGTCGTTGCGGAAAGAAATGGCGGGAAAGAGGGAGCGGGAGAGGAAGACGAAGGAGCGGGTCGGGTCAGGTTGGCTGGGTCGGGTCGGGTAGGAATAGGAATGGGTTAGGAATTTTAGTTTGGATTTTGTGCTTGGGAAAATTAAAAATATATATATATAAAAAATGAAATAAATCTGTATCGAATTCTGGAAAAATACGGATAATTTTTTATTTGGAACTGGGGATTTACACATGGGTAGATATAAGTCCATCGGCATAAGAATATAGTAATCATGCTAATTGATGAGTAGGTAAAGCCTACATCAATGAGCAGACAAAATTTTATTAAAATCAATCATCCTCTATGTAAAATGTTCCTTCTACCGCATCAAAACTTTGAAGCAGTGTTCTAAATACAGATAGCATGTAGCATAGCGTTTCAACTGAATAGCGATTGCGTGTAGGATAGCATAAGCTACACGAATTATTAATTATTAGAGAATAATGAAGAAAAGAGGCCCGAGGTTTTTTCATTAGGAGGCATCAAATACCTATATCCTCCACTATTTTTTTCGACGATCGGTATCCTTCATCACCATCTTTGGATACACCAAATTTCATGTGATTCCACCGCTTTTTCACCGTTGAATTAGCAATGTAAGATTTCTATTGTCAGTAAACCGTTAATTTTGCACCTACTAAATTAACGGTGAAGAAGTGATGGAATCACATGAAATTTAGCGTATTCACATCTTACATAATAAAGATGATGATGGGTGTCGATCGTTGAAAAAACCCGTGGAGAGTGTATTTTTTCGACACCATAAATGGAAATTCCCTCCTCCTATGCCACATTTCCTTGGTTACCCTCATAATTATTGTTATTATTATCATTTTATTTACAATAAATTATATATTAGAAAGACATAAAACATACAACAATTAGTAACATAACATTATTTTCTTAATTTCAACCCTTGAGTTCATTTGTATGATTCATAATTATATTAAACGTATCGAAAATCAATCGAATAATCTCTATTTGAGAAATATGTCTATATATTAAATATGATTTCAAATTGAGAGGTTAGAACTTCAATGAGACCGTCTTCATATAGTTTAGGATTAGATACTGAAATCTTAAGAACTTCAATAGAAAATATTATGTGAAAACAGCGTACACATAGCGTAGCATATGCTATTTGTCAAAAAACGTAAGATATTTGTTACAAAGCATCAACTACTTTCTATTTAAGCTATTTGTCGATACTACGTAACGAAGAGGTTAAGCTACGCTATATAGCGCAAAATAACGAGCTATGCAACGAGGTATTTTAAACATTGCTCCGAAGTTATGATAAGAATTGAGGGTTTTATATTTATACCCTGACACGTTCCTGCAGGTCGAAGGCCCTTTGGGCCGAAACCTGGGCTTTTTGCGCAGCGGTATTTTTAATTTAAATAAATCCGCATTCAATACATGCCCGGTGAGAGTCGAATCTTGGTTGCTCTGATACCATGTGAATTGTCTCTTCCATTGCATCAAAAAAACTTTGAAGTTATGATGAGAATTGAAGGTTTTATATTTATATTCGAACATTCTAAAATATCACAGAAGGCTAAATCCCTTCCAAACCCGGGCAATGTACGCGTGGAAAGGTTCCCAATTCGGAAAAATAAAAAAACAAAAACTACTAAAATCACAAAATCCGGTAAGGTTTCCTTATGGCAATCCTGTAGGGCTTTCGATGTCATTTCCAGAAAGATGTAGAACTTACAATTCTAACATTCGGATTGAAATGTATGGGCATCGGAAGTTGACCCTAATATCAGAACCTCTTATGTGCACATATGGAACAGAAGTGGTCGGCACCAGCAGGATACACAGAACAACCTCGCGCAATCTCGATTATGATGAATTTGAGGGGTTTCTAATTTAACCACAACCATATATAGGTTACAAACGTAACTTTTTTTTTGGGCATTTCTCATATTTCTTCTTCCCAATAATTTGCTTGAATTGATTTCAAATTTTTGATTTTTTTTTTTAAATAAAAAAAATGGCTAAAAGTCAAAAGGCCACTTAAGAAGCTGTGGGCTTCCCCGCAAGTTTGGCGATTGGCAGGTGAAAAAATAAGAAATTAAGAAAGTAGTAGAAAAGTGAAATGGATAAAGTGTGAAGACATTATTAATTCTTATTTATTTTGTTAAAATGAAAATATGAAATAAGCTGAATTGGCACTTATGTGGCAATGGAAAGTGAGATTGGATTGTTTAGTTAGAAGAGCATAAAGCAAGAAAACAAGGAAGTTAAATTAAAATATAATAAAATAATGACAGAAAGTCCATTTTCTAAGCTTCGGTAAAGGGAAATGCCGAAAAAATCCCATGTGACAAGAAGGCAGGAAAGTACTTTCTATGCTTTTGTTTCTAATCCAAAGAACTAAACTACTTTCTACGGCCTCACTTTCTCACATGTGCAAGGCAGGTGCATACCAATCATTTTCTGTAAAAATTAACGGAAAAGACAATTAACTAATGGAATTGAAGCAGATGACACTTAAAAGGCTAATGGAATGGAAGCATGAGAGGTTTAACAAGCGGGATTAGCTTAAATATGTTGTTAGGATTTCTTAATGTCCTTGTGACCCGTTATGTCATTTAACCATCAATTTCTTCTCTTGATCTCATATACCAACCAAAAGAGAAATTAAAGGCCTGAACTGATCAATGAAATACCTCGTAACCATATACCCATATATAAGATGAAACCCCCGATGGAACCATGGCATTAGTTGAAGAATACTATATATGTACGCCCTGATCGAACCATGGCTTTGATACCAATATGCTATGCGGGAGTATTGTTAGACCCAACAAAAGAAACTGGTTAAATGGCTCGAAACGCATTAATCAAATAAATAAGGGCGAATTACGCTTTAAAAAAGGTACCGTGTTATTTCGCTAAAATATCTTCAATTTTTTTATTACGGGTAAAATAACTTAGGTGCCGCTTTCGAGGGTATTTTAGTGAAAAAATTCCCTTAAAACCCATAGTTCAAGTTATTTTATTGTAATAAAAAAATTCATGGTATTTTAGTGAAAACCCATGCTGGTTGACGGTATTTTACTGTAATTTGCCCAATAAAGAAAGCCTTGATGGAATATTGGGTCCAAATTTCTTTATCCATCGTCTGAATGATTTTTATACGAGTGTGACCAGCTTTCGAATTCCTTTTATCATATTACCCCTGGCCTATGTGTTGATGCGAGACACGACCCTAAGATCACACATATTTTGATATATCTCGGGAATAATTTTTTTTTTTGCGCTAGCCTTGTTGGCGGATACATAGAAGACATTTCATGTTATAACTGGCCTCCTGTAGGAGCCCATGTTTTTTTTTCTCTACTAACTCGTAGGCCGGTAGGTAAAATATTGCACATATCTTGGATGAGATAATGATGGTATATGTTGTTAACTATTGGATTATGTATCCATATCGACTCTCAATTCTTATTTGATAGCACAAAATTGTTTTTCTCCAATACAAACTCCAAGCTTAGTGTGAAGGTGTATACTTTGGCCATTCATATGGCCGCAAAGCCTATTACATGATTTAGGCATTAATATGTGACTCCAAGTTGGTTATTGTGAAAATTAGAGTGTCATTCAAATGGATCACAAACCTCAGCTATTACCGTATGTTGTTTTTTCATGTTGTTATTGCATCTCAGCAGTACACCGCATATAAAAAACACAAATATATATGCCCTCTTGTTTTACCCTCACATCTACCTTTCGATATGATAGTCGGTTTGTTTGAAAAATGAGATTATTAATTGGAAATTGCCCATTTTTGTAAGTTTTGCATGAAGTGAAATATTTTAGGGCCTTAGCTATAGCTAAGCCTATAATTAGCATGGCTTAGGTTGCAACTATAAGCTAGTATACGTTTACGCGATGCTTAATTAATTTTTGCCAACTAATTTACTGTGTGCGCGCGCGCATATAATGCCGAAGTTAACACGACATGTCTTTGGTTTGGTGGCATATTAACTATGTCCTGCTTTTCCAGCATCTTTCTATTGATTATGATGTTGATGCCATAGTCACATAATTCATGAATTATTCGGCGCATTCGTGAATAATTCACGAAATTTTGATCAGCCGATTTAATCTCCGAATTAATTGCCGTTGCCGAACGTGCCGAATAATTCGCGAATCAACCGCGAATTATTCTCGAATTATTTGAAAAAACAGCGAATAATTCACAAAATCAAAACCTAGCGTCTCATATATTAATTTTTTGCTCGAAATCCTTCCCGAATATTTTCCGAACACTTACCGAACCTTTCCCGAATACCTGCCGATTTTTTCCAAATAGTTCTCCGAATCCGAATTTTCGACATCGTCGAATTATACCCGAATTTGTGACTATGGTTGATGCTAGCTATTAGCTTTGTAGGCTCAAATAATTAAGAGGTGTTTGACTTGAAATCAGGACTACGGTGCATTTACATCACACACATCATCTTGTGAGTCAATTTTGCAAGAGATGAATTCAAGACTTTTTGAACCAAACTTTGTTCTCGACTCTTGCCATGTCACATCAACTTTTGTTATGGTCACCGTTCTCTTTTTCTCTCCCTTCTATTATCAAGACAATTAATTTTTTTTCCAATTAATCTCAAAGGTGTTAGAGTTGTAATTGTTAGAGTTGTAGTTTGGTTAAGACAGAATTAAAAGATTTGAGACGTATATGATACACTTTTCGAAATATGATATTGCCTTCCTTATGAGAATATAGCAAAAGACAATCACCCCCAAGATACAACAAAGTTCCTGAAACTCTTTTAGAAGATAATGAAAAGAAGATGCAAAATCTGTGAAGAGAAAAACTTAATTTATAGAATTGAACAGGCACAACTGTTTCAGCAGTTGTGACTGTTCAGACAACAAGATTGTAGCTTACAGTTTTCAGACAATGTTTGAATTTGAAATTCAAAAAAAAAAAACTCAAAGCAGAAAATTCGAAATGCAAAAAGGCAAACTCTGTTATCAAGTCAAAACCCAAGATGCCCCAACACTACTACAAATAGGGGTTGCCCCTACGGATTTATCCGTAGGGCTAAACCACTGCCCCTACGGATATATACGTAGGGACGAAAAAATACCCCGTAGGTGCAAAGGCCGCAGGTGCAAGTTGAGGCCCTGAACTTGCCCCTACGGGCAAATTCTTGCCCCGACGGATATCTGTGTAGGTCCTGTTGCCCCTACGGCTTAATCCGTAGGGTATAAGATTTTATATTATTTACGGTTTATTTTAATAAATTACTTTGCCCTACGGATATACCCGTCGGGGCATGTACTACCCCCTACGGATATATGCGTAGGTACGTTTCCGTAGGGGCATAATTTCAGGATTCCTGATTTGTAGCCCCTACGGATAAAGCCGTAGGGGAGAGTCAGTGGCCCCTACGGATATATCCGTAGGGGCTTTCCCAACCCCCTGGTACTGAGATCTGGGTGAAATATCAGTTACTGCTGATATTTTGCCCCTACGGCTATATCCGTAGGGGTAACATGTTTGCCTACGGATTAATCCGTAGGTACATATTATCTGAATTTTTTTTTTAAAAATTGGCTGCTTGATTTTTCCCGCCCTGTGCACAATAATATATACATCAATCAAATCATATATTGCAGTATTCATAATCACATCTCACGCATATATATAATATACAAAAGAAACCCAAAACCTGAATATGATATAAATACAAACCAATATCAATATCGTTTCGAAATGTAGTACAATGTGTATGATATAAATAAATACATGTTTCAAAAAAAAAGAACCAAAAATCTACCCTAGCTCGGTCCAGCTCCACCTCTGAATAACGATAGAATAACGCGCGCCTGCTCCTCGGTCAATAAACTATGCAATTTGTCGCGAGCGGGAGTCTGAGCGGCATGTGGTCTGCGCAGCCGCCGTCGAGGTAGTCGCTTGCGAAGCCGCGGCTGCGGGAGTCTGAGTGGGCGGTGGAGCTACATGAGCTGTCTGCGGAACCGCAGCCGATGTAGTGGCTTGCGGAGCCGCAGCCGACGGAGTTGCGTGTGGAGGCTCGGCCGATCTACCCTGTCGCGTCTGGATATAACGTGTGTAAGAAGCGTGTAAGAACTGTTTATTATTCGAATTCGTATCATTATTAAGTTATTTCGAAACCCTGTTTGGATATCTAGTTTGGAAAAGCGTTGTTTATTTCAATTACATATGTATGTATGATTAATCAAACTTAAGTCTAAAACCAAATAAGCTCAAGCTACGTACTAATTATGGATATGTTGATATGTATATAATATGAAATGATATTTTACTATAAAGTAGTATACATACCAGCATCTCCTTCAACTCCTGAACGCTGGCCCTCAAGCTATCCAGTTCATGATGGATACGTCGCTCACTGGAGACGGAGGAAGTAACCACCGGGGTGGAGTCCAACCTCATATGGGCCCTGCTAGAGCCTAGTCCTCGACCTCTCTCCCAACCTCCGTGATGCCGTCCGTGTGCGGCGTCCAGGACTGGGGTCAGCAGCCTCGAATGTTGCCTTCCCCTAGCAACTGTCAGAACATTATATTTAGCACATACTGGTCTATAAAATTGACAAGAAACACCAAAATCAACAAATTCAAAGCCTTACCTACAGAGATAGAAGATGTGCTCCTCTGGTATCTGCATGTATCAAAATTTGAATAATATTAATTAATTTCAGTACATACATACTAACAAGGTAAACTCGCATATAGCGCTGCTTACACATATGACAGGGAGTGAACAAGCTCTTGTAGATCATCAGGCGCAAATCTAATCTCATCAAGCAGCCCATGATAATGAGTTGGACGACTAAGAGCAAAAGAAATGTGTGTATATTTATGATATAGCATTCTAAATCAATATACATGCCCTATATAATATATAAACATACCTGGAGGAACGGGAGTGGCCTCTGTCCATGATATGGACGCATCACCAACAACTAGACAATCAAACATTGACAATATAAGTAATTTTGACATAAACAGGCATGGATATCTATAATATTACATTCAAAATGGATATTAGAGGGCGCACCTGCAGTGAGAAGTGGCAAAAGTATCACCCAACTAGGGTGTAATTTACAGAATCAGTTGAGACTCTTAAAAGTCATAGAAGAACCCGACCTGCACAAATCTGATGTATGCTTTCCATTGGACACTAAGAAGTCTCTAAAGGAAAAAGCCTATGTGAAAGCCATCATTAGTTCATATCAGAGAATTGATGCTGAAACAGAGAACGAGAAATGTCATTTTTTTCTTCTTCCGCCACATTACTGTCTTCTCCTTCTGCCACATTACTGTCTTCTCCTTCTGCCACATTACTGTCTTCTCCTTCTTATTATGTGCGCGTGCAAATTCAATGACTATATTGAGAATATGGATTAATAGTGGGTAGGAAAAGTATTTCTCAAATGGCTTTTGCGTCTTAAAACCATAAACTACTAAGTAATGACATACATAATTTTTTTAGTATAAAGGTTGTTATTTTAAGTTTTCCCTTATAGAGATATGATCTAACTGCATCTATCAACTATAAGTGTGCAGAAAATTATGATAAGAAATCATAAAAAAGGGTCGTAGCCCTTTGCAAAACCATAATCCAATCCTGAGTTTGATGAAGCTTCAGGCCTTCAGCTTCCCCACAGAAAATAGTTAGGGCAAACCCTTTGCAAAACCATAGCTTTCATGCAGAGATGACGCTCAGAACATGCCAGCTTCCAAACACATTGAATAATTCATAATCTCCCATACTCTCTCTCTCTCTCAATCAGACAGTTTATATTTGGATTTGAATTTAGGAAAAGAAATAAGATGGCTACAAACCAGCTTGCCTCGCCAATCTCATAACTATAAACTCATAAAAGTGGAAGCTTGAGGACAAGCCATCATCGCCTCCATTCAATTGAAGCCAAATCATCCACAAAAAATAGAAATAAATATAATAATTGATCGATAGGCAAAATTGCAAGAAACCTATTCAGATTTTTGCATGAAAAAATAAGAGATGTAAAATAAGTAAAAGATTACCAAATGAAATTATCCCATCACTTGAACCCCTTCTCAAGACATTTTAGGAAAAATTCCCTCAGTAATTTTCCCAAACTCTGAAGGCTTCACAAAAATTTTAAATACAGATAATAATATGAATGAAGATATCAATCACCAATTTTTTAATGAGAATCAACTGAAACCCCAAACAGAGCAAGCAAATTACAAAGATCCCAAAACCCCGCGTGGCCCAGCCCCAGCCCCCAGCCCCAGCCCCAGCCCCAGCCCCCAGCCCCAGCCCAACCCTAACCCCAGCGTGGCCAGCTAAACCCCAACACCAACCCTAAGGCAAACCCTAACCCCAGCCCCACCCCAGCAGCAGCCGAACCCCAACCCTAACCCTAAGGCAAACACCAAATTAAGAATTAATATTTTAATTCTTGAACGTCTGTGCCCGTAGGGGTAACCCTTTAGGGTTACCCCTACGGATTAATCCGTAGGGCCAAGTAAAATCTGCCCCTACGGATTAAAAATTTTGTAGTCAAAATAGAGCCGTCTATTGGGAACGACATCAAACTACATACAGAAAAATTAAGGATCGCCAGAAATTTCGTCAAAATTTTATCACTAACAGTGAATCTGTATCCAGCCTACCCACATCCTGGTGAAGGAAACTATGGACAAAAGGGACGAACCCCCAGCAAACCAGTCAACAAAGAGGAAAGGATAATGCAGTTTAAGCTAGTGCAAAGAAAGGTACAGTCCCCCAAATACTCTCATAGCTCAGGAAAGCATCTTGATGAGGGGGGAGATAAAAAGAGTTTTGCAATAGGGAATTGTGTCCCATTTCTGAGGTACGGCATAAGCCTAGGAGCCAAGTTGAAATGCACTGGCAAATAACCCCTCCACACACACGCATGCACATGCACACAGACACATACAGAGTTGTAAATCATATATGAGGATAATTACACAATGTAAATTCTTGATAATAGAAGCATCCTGCAAAACCACAAACCTTTTCAGTTATATGCAGTCATGAGGATCAAACTATAGCTAGGTATTGCAAAGATCACAAAATTGAGTAGATTTGTTACATTTGTTCATTCTAGTTTGGGTGTTCAAATTCCATATTCTCGATTCCAATATCACCCCTAACCCTAACCCTAACCCTAACCCAGCCCCAGCCGAACCCCAACCCAACACCAAACCCTAACCCGGCCTAACCCTAACCCCAACCCAGCCCCAGCCGAACCCCAACCCAACACCAAACCCTAACCCGGCCTAACCCTAACCCCAACCCAGCCCCAGCCGAACCCCAACCCAACACCAAACCCTAACCCGGCCTAACCCTAACCCCAACCCAGCCCCAGCCGAACCCCAACCCAACACCAAACCCTAACCCGGCCTAACCCTAACCCCAACCCAGCCCCAGCCGAACCCTAACCCCAACACCAAACCCCAACCGAACCCTAACCCTAACCCTAACCCTAACCCCAACACCAGTCGAACCCCAACCGCCGATCGAACCCATACCCTAACCCTAATCCTAACCCTAACCACAACCGATACCTAATCCTAACCCTCATCGATCGCTACCCTAACATCATTATAATAATGTTTAACTAATTACCTGTAGGCGACGACGGAGAGGTAATCGGCGACGACGAGGGCGGTGGCGACAACGAGAACGGAGCACGGTGGCGACCACGAGATCACTGCAGGAGTGGCGACGACGATTCGGCTTGGATTCGGCGACGACGAGATCACTGCAGCGCGGCGGCGACGACGATCTCGATTTGGGAATTTGGTTTCGCGCGAGCGAAAGAAAGAGAATAAGAAATAATCGGCGTAGGGATCGATCTCTTAAATCCCTATTTATATGCCCCTACGGATTTACCCGTAGGTGCTTGGTTTGCGCCACCGTAGGGGCAAAAAACACTTTAAAATTTAATATATTTTAAATAAATATTGAACGACCGTAGGGGCAACCACTTTGACCTACGGATTAATCCGTAGGGCTAAACTTTAACTGCCCCTACGGATGATGTTATCCGTAGGGGCAACCCCTTATTTTACTAGTGCAAGTGCCCTATCAAAGATAATAATAAGTGAATATAATAAGCCCACTAGAAATTAGGTCCACCTGGCTCATAACCCACTTTGTTCAACTTATTACTTAAAAATTAGGAATTATTATAAAGGTTTGGACATTCTTCTCTCCATTAAATGTGAGACCATTTCCCACATACATTTGCTACTAGTAGATTCAAACTTCCAACAATCATCCACTAGTTTGTATATATTGGATGCAACCACAGCTCTCTCATAACAAATATTATGCATAATAAAAAGGTATCACTCGATTTAAACCTTCCATTAGTGTATATATATCAATCATCTAACAAAATTATTGGTATCCGCAGATTAAACCAAAACTTTTTGTAACACCCGAGCCCAATAATACTATTTCTATTGCTAGTTGAGTGTTATATATTGCTCTTTCCAATTATTTTGATTATCTGGTGCTTATTGCTAAATTTTAACCGGTTAAGTCATTTTGGCACATAACAAATTTTAACACCTAAAATGAAATTAAAAATATCCATGTTGGCCTACTTGTCGCCACTAGTCGCGTGGTAGCATCCGCGTGTCGAGATTCCGTCCCGTTCGGCGAAACGGGCAAGTTTGGACGTCTACGCGCGCGTGCAAGTGTCCGACTTGGGGGCATGCATTTTAATCATTAAACACCTCTTTTAAAAATTTGGAACTCGCTTAAAATCCTATAATTTGAATTTGGAACATTTGGGCGCGAGCTGGGCTCAATTTGAAAATGTTTCATTTCGCGCCAAAATACCCATTTAAATTTAATATTTTAAACCATATAATATTTTTGTTACTAATTCTTAACGTCAAAATCTCTTTTTTAAAATCTTTCAAAATTTTATTTTACCTAAACCCCTCGTTCCAGCCTATCACGAGCTCACCTGTCCCTAGTGGGCCCCGCCTCATTATCTCTCTCTCTCACCAATCTTTCTCTCTCTCCGTCTCTCTCTATATCTATCTAATCTCTTTCTCTCTCTCTCTCTAACAAACCCTCTCTCTCTCTCCCTCTATTTTATAATTCCCTGTTCCTCGTCCTCAACTCCGCCACGAGAAAACCCACGAGAACCCTTGAACCCTAACCCTAGCCATCTCCTGCCGTCGCCGTCGACCTCCCCGCGACCTCGCCGTCGCCGTCCTCACCCCCGCAGCTTCGACCGCAGCCTCCTCCCTTCTTCCCGAGCCTGCAACCCAACCCCCCGGCGCCACCATCACTTGCACAGACCACCGCCGGCGACCCCACTTCCTCGTCGGCCTCCGTTCGTCCTCCTCATCACCTGCGCATCCACCCCTACCTTCTTCCTCCTTTCCCTCGCCTGCGTTGCACTGCACCCGAGCCCCATCACCTAACCCAAGTTCGCCGGGAAGCTTACCTTCGATCATCGCCGCCCTTGCCAGAGCCACCTCCGACCACCTCCTTCTCCCCTCGATCACCAGAGCAGGCCAGCACCTCCTCTACTCTCAGCACCATCGTTTTCCAGCAACATCCAGCCACCTCAAACCCTTACCGCGCCACTGTTCCTCGCTGCCGGCGCCTCATCACCGTCGAGCCGTCGTGGTTGACCCCTGGTGTCTCCCAGTAAGCATCCCTTTACTTTCCATTGGTGCAAAACCCCCTCGCTGGTCGTTTGCCCACATGTATCGTGTTTGCTAACTTCGTTGCTTTTGACTTTTGCCGGATTTCGACCGTGCCGTCGTTTGGACCCGACGCTCCAGCGAAGTACCCTGGTCCGTGTGGTCCCGTTGTTCGCTGTTGGGACTCGATCCGTAGCCCGTGCACCCGTCTCGTGTTTTCTGCCGACATTGCATCCGTGCTTTCCGGTTTGCGAAACCGTCGAGGCAAGTATCCGAATACTTGCTTTAACATGCTAGCACACAAGATCAAGTCTTGCTTTAAACTTAATCATCACACTATTTATTATAACTTAGAATTTACAAAGTCTAGCCGTGCTATGCAGTTGAATATCATATTATATAATGCAACAACTTAATGATGGTAATATCGATATTATATTATAACTTAGAATTGACGGTCACAATTATCCTTAACATTAAATCAGTATAGTAGTTGCTTGTAATCAATCGGTCTGCTATCAATCCACACTTTAACTAACTAAACTAAGTAGATCGTCCTCGCTTCATTTGTTAAATCACCCATGAGACAATTATTATGCTTTAATTAAATTCATGTAGCTTCATTACGTATGTTGCTGATATGGTTTCACTTTGTGACTATTGCACCCCAAGGGTGCTTGAACCTGTTAATAAAGATAATACAAGCACCTTGTGATTAAGTGACTATTATTGCTGTTTACTTTAGATTCTTGCTGCTGTTACTTACTCGATTGTATACCTGTTGAGCGCACCCACTCGATCACATTACATATTGACCTGACTCTGCTGCACCTGACACATACATACATATCGAATCAACCTGTTGAAACATGACCTGACCTGTTACCTGATTTCATGCCCAATGCCGACAAACCTGACTTGGGGTCCTTTTGGACCATTCCTGCTGTCTATCCAGACAGACCTGCTTTTACCGGATTTTGTGTTGACATTAATCCTGGACTACTGAATACCTGACCTGACATACATAACTTGGGGGTATGGGGAAATCAAAGGTGAAAGCGACTTGTAACTCAACAGTTCGATACTTGTTCTGATCAGTCTTACGGGCTTGGCCGGCCCCGGAGTGATGATGCTGACATCACTCATCCATCCTACTACCTATTACTGCTTAGCGGCACGTCTTGGATTCAGCCCTGAGAACCTTGACCGTGGTCCCGGGCACGCACGGGATACTATTGAGTTACATCGACGATTCATCAATTGATTTCAAAGACTATAGAGTAGAAACCTGATAGGACAGTTTAGTCACCACTGCACATTACCCTGCTCTGTTATTTCTTAGTACTGTTTTATTCATGTTCATACCTGCATTGCTTTTACCATGCTTATATTATATTATTTGGTTGACATGACGCGCTGACGTCTGGGTTTTGCATGGCCCAGATTCCGTACCACTGTCGACGACCGAGCAGGAGCACTTCAGCCAGCAGGCTGAACTGTGAGTTCCTTAGGGTTTAGTTTATTTATTTCATTTCATTTCCAGATGTGAGCCCGCATTATGGGACGTACTGTTTATTTATTGTATTGGATCATTTGCTTCCGCACTTATTGTTTATTGATTCTTGTTATTTTGGATTTGGACATGTGTTAGATTAGTTCATTATCTTGTTCTTGATATCCCTACAACCGTAATGTGACTGTGGATGGATACTTCCTACCCACAGGTAGCATGGTTGGTTATGTCACGTGCCCAATCTTGCGTACTCTGGGAAGCGGGGCGTGACATGGTTCTTTTGGTATCAGAGCCATAGGATAGTCGGGTTGATTCTTTTGTAGTTGGGTATTGTACTCAATACACGAATCAGAATACCCGTGTTTAGGAAACATGTCCTGCCACCTTAACCGTTTTACCATCCTTGAATCATTCTTCCGGATCATGTCGACATGCAAACTTACTTTGCATTGTCAACTCGAAAACCTAATTTCTTGTTATCTCTAGGACTTAGGCGACTTGGGTGGAGTTAAGTAATTGCGGCTATGATACCGCGGCATAGCTACAATGCAGTACTCTATTTAAGTATCTTGGAGTTCTATCCTTGATCTATACTCAGAATCTATCACCAAGCTAATGTTGGGTACTTTGATTTCCAGGAATATGGCCGGTAAGAATTTGAAGATGGACCAAAGACGTGCGGTCATAGCCGCCAGGCGTAGAGTGATAAGGGGATTGCTGGAGAATCTAAAGGAACAGACCGAGCTGGAACCGGCATCTGCACTGCACCAAACGTCTGTACGTAGTAGTATTCCGGTGAACAGGCGCAGCGTAGCACCAATGAAGAAAACAGGTGTGGGTGATCGGAAAGGGAGCGTGATTTGTAACTACTGCCATGTACCCGGACATGTGCGAAAGGAGTGTCGTAAGAGGCTGGGACTCTGTTTTAGATGTGGAGCGGCAGATCACGCCGTTAGTGCTTGTCCGTCGAAGCTTCTTACAAGGGATAATATTCAGAAGCCTCCGCAGAGACCGTTCCAAGGACAGAGACGGTTGACTCAAGGATCTATTCAGGCTCGAGCTTTCACGTTGACAGTCGAAGAAGCTAAGGCATCAGGAGAAGAGATTTCAGGTAATTTACTCGTTCATGGTTTTCCCGCATTGGCATTATTTAATTTCGGAGCATCCCACTGTTTTATGTCATCCAAATTTATAACTATACACTCGATTACCTGCACGACCCTGTATAGTTTTTGGGACATACACACTGGGAATGGGAAAATCATAGCTAGTAAGGAGTGTAGAGATTGTACAGTTGTTGTTTGCGGACGAGAGCTCCTTGCAGATTTCTTGGTGATAGATACGGGCAGTTATGAAGTAGTCTTGGGAATGGATTTTGGCACTTTCCACGTACACATTGACTGTAGGGCAAGGAAGGTAATTTTCCAGATTCCCGGACACCCTGAGTTTACTTTCACTGGAGGAAGCAGCTCTGTCGGGCCAGTCGAGTTTAGGGCTAGGCCGACAAACAGTGTTCTTGCGACTATGGAAGTTGATAGTAAGGAAGAGCCGGTAGTTGTTCGCGACTTTATGGATGTGTTTGAAGATATATCAGGCTTACCGCCGAAGCGAGATGTGGAGTTTGCGATTGACCTTATTCCTGGTGCAGCGCCAGTATCAAAATCTTATTATCCGATGGCACCGGTGGAATTGGAAGAAGTTAAGAAACAAGTTGGTGAATTACTCGAGAAGGGATGGATTCGAAGCAGCAACTCACCTTGGGGAGCTCCAGTTCTTTTAGTAAAGAAGAAGAATGGCACGAGAAGAATGTGCATTGATTATCGAGAATTGAACCGGGTGACTATTAAGAACAAGTACCCGATCCCTCGCATTGGAGAACTTTTTGAGCAGCTTAGTGGTGCGAGGGTATTCTCGAAACTGGACTTGCGATCAGGATATCATCAGGTCCGAGTGAAAGCTGAAGACATTTGCAAAACGGCGTTTCGAACTCGATATGGACATTTCGAGTATCTAGTGATGCCCTTCGGAGTAACTAATGCGCCGGCAATATTCATGGATTTGATGAACCGGGTCTTTTCACCGTTCTTAGACCAGTTTATTGTGGTATTCATTGACGATATTCTGGTATACTCGAAGAGTCCGGAAGAGCACGCTGAGCATTTAAAGATCGCACTGCAGACGCTGAGACAGGAGAAATTATTTGCGAAGATGAGTAAGTGCGAATTCTGGCTGGAGGAAGTGAAGTTCCTGGGGCATGTTGTGTCGGGCAATGGAATCGCCGTTGATCCCGAGAAGATTGCAGCAGTTCGAGATTGGCCTATTCCAAGAAATGTGGCTGAGATAAGAAGTTTCCTTGGTTTGGCCGGATACTACAGGAGATTTGTGGAGAACTTCGCTCGTTTGGCAGAGCCGTTAACTAAGCTTACGTGCAAGGAGGTACCGTTTGTTTGGATGGATGGATGTGCATTGGCCTTCGAGACGTTGAAGCAGAAGTTGATAACCGCCCCTATCCTGACTGTACCGGATAATTCAGGAGGACTGGTGATTCACAGCGACGCATCTGGAAAAGGATTGGGATGTGTTTTGATGCAGAATGGGAAGGTCGTCGCTTACACATCAAGACAACTGAAGACTCATGAGAAGAATTATCCGACTCATGACTTGGAGCTTGCAGCCGTGATCTTCGCCCTGAAGATTTGGAGACACTACCTTTTGGGCGAGAGAGTCGAAGTCTTTACAGATCTCAAGAGTTTGAAATATGTGTTCACTCAGAAGGAGTTGAACATGAGGCAACGCAGATGGTTGGAGCTTATGGCCGACTACGACCTTGATCTTAAGTACCATCCGGGAAAAGTTAACGTCGTGCCAGATGCGCTAAGTCGGTTACCAGCAATTCAGGTATTAACCGCACAAAGGGAGATCATTGCGGATTTTCAGAGATTTGACTTGGAGGTTGTGCTACCACAGGCTACGGGACAGTTGATGCAGTTACGAGTACAGTCGTCCTTAGTTGAGAAGATCAAAGCGTCACAATCGCAGGATCCTAGACTGCAAAAGTTTCGAGAGCAGGCTGAAGCCGGAGTACGAACCGATTTACTGATCCACGAAGACGGTTCGTTGAGATATGGTAGCCGTGTATGTGTGCCAAAAGGGGATGTACGTGAAGAGCTTATGAAGGAGGCACACAGTTCAGCTTACTCCGTACATCCAGGAGGGACAAAGATGTACCGAGACATTCGACAGCACTTCTGGTGGGAAGGTATGAAACGGGAAATTGCTCGCTTCGTGGCTAAGTGCTTGGTGTGTCAGCAAGTCAAGGCTGAACACCAAAGGGTTGCTGGTTTGTTGCAACCACTCCCAATTCCTCAGTGGAAATGGGAACATATAACCATGGATTTCGTGACGGCTTTACCGCGGAGTCCAAAGGGCAACAATGCAGTATGGGTGATTGTCGATCGGTTGACCTAGGCAGCTCACTTTATTCCTTTTCGGGTTGGTCAATCGACGGAGACTTTGGCAGAGCGGTACATGCAGGAGATTGTAAGATTGCATGGAGTACCGGTGAGCATCGTGTCCGATCGGGACACTCAATTCTTGTCGCACTTTGGAGGAGTTTACAAGAAAGTTTGGGGACTCGATTGAAGTTTAGCACAGCCTATCATCCTCAGACTGATGGACAATCGGAGAGAACGATCCAAACCCTTGAAGATATGTTGAGGGCTTGCATGTTGGACTTCAAAGGTTCTTGGGAGGATCATCTACACCTGGTGGAGTTTTCGTACAACAATAGCTTCCAAGCGACTATTCAGATGGCTCCGTTTGAAGCGTGGTATGGTCGTAAGTGCCGTTCACCGGTTGTTGGGATGATGTTGGTGAACGAAGGTTACTAGGACCAGATTTGGTAGTACAGACAGTCGAGAAGGTGAATACAATCAGAAAGCATATGAAGGCAGCTCAAGACAGACAGAAAAGTTGGGTAGACACGTCAAGAAGACCTCTAGAGTTCGCCGTGGGTGATCTAGTATTCCTGAAGATATCACCGACTAGAGGAGTGATTCGCTTTGGGAGTCGGGGAAAGCTTAGTCCTCGATTCGTTGGACCCTTCGAGATTTTTGGGCGTGCTGGAAAGGTAGCGTACCGTTTGGCGTTACCACAGTCATTGGCAGGAGTGCACGATGTGTTTCATGTGTCTCAACTACGGAGGTATGTTCGTGATGAGACTCATGTCTTGGATCATTCGGACTTGACCGTACGGGAGGACCTAACTTTTGAAGAGCGACCAGTTGAAATCAAGGATCGAAGAGAAAAGGTTCTTAAGAACAAGGTTATCCCTCTTGTGCTAGTTTCTTGGGGTAATCGATTGCATGGAGAATCCACTTGGGAGCGAGGAGACGAGATCCGGCAGAAATTTCCTCACCTTTTCCAGTAGTTAGCTATCTTGTATTCTCGGAATTTCGAGGACGAAATTCTTTTTGTAGTTGGATATGATGTAACACCCGAGCCCAATAATACTATTTCTATTGCTAGTTGAGTGTTATATATTGCTCTTTCCAATTATTTTGATTATCTGGTGCTTATTGCTAAATTTTAACCGGTTAAGTCATTTTGGCACATAACAAATTTTAACACCTAAAATGAAATTAAAAATATCCATGTTGGCCTACTTGTCGCCACTAGTCGCGTGGTAGCATCCGCGTGTCGAGATTCCGTCCCGTTCGGCGAAACGGCAAGTTTGGACGTCTACGCGCGCGTGCAAGTGTCCGACTTGGGGGCATGCATTTTAATCATTAAACACCTCTTTTCAAAATTTGGAACTCGCTTAAAATCCTATAATTTGAATTTGGAACATTTGGGCGCGACCCGGGCTCAATTTGGAAATGTTTCATTTCGCGCCAAAATACCCATTTAAATTTAATATTTTAAACCATATAATATTTCTGTTACTAATTCTTAACGTCAAAATCTCTTTTTTAAAATCTTTCAAAATTTTATTTTACCTAAACCCCTCGTTCCAGCTAATCACGAGCTCACCTTTCCCTAGTGGGCCCCGCCTCATTATCTCTCTCTCTCTCTCACCAATCTTTCTCTCTCTCCGTCTCTCTCTATATCTCTCTAATCTCTTTCTCTCTCTCTCTCTAACAAACCCTCTCTCTCTCTCCCTCTATTTTATAATTCCCTGTTCCTCGTCCTCAACTCCGCCACGAGAAAACCCACGAGAACCCTTGAACCCTAACCCTAGCCATCTCCTGCCGTCGCCGTCGACCTCCCCGCGACCTCGCCGTCGCCGTCCTCACCCCCGCAGCTTCGACCGCAGCCTCCTCCCTTCTTCCCGAGCCTGCAACCCAACCCCCCGGCGCCACCGTCACTTGCACAGACCACCGCCGGCGACCCCACTTCCTCGTCGGCCTCCGTTCGTCCTCCTCATCACCTGCGCATCCACACCTACCTTCTTCCTCCTTTCCCTCGCCTGCGTTGCACTGCACCCGAGCCCCATCACCTAACCCTAGTTCGCCGGGAAGCTTGCCGTCGATCATCGCCGTCCTTGCCAGAGCCACCTCCGACCACCTCCTTCTCCCCTCGATCACCAGAGCAGGCCAGCACCTCCTCTACTCTCAGCACCATCGTTTTCCAGCAACATCCAGCCACCTCAAACCCTTGCCGCGCCACTGTTCCTCGCTGCCGGCGCCCCATCGCCGTCGAGCCGTCGTGGTTGCCCCCTGGTGTCTCCCAGTAAGCATCCCTTTACTTTCCATTGGTGCAAAACCCCCTCGCTGGTCGTTTGCCCACATGTATCGTGTTTGCTAACTTCGTTGCTTTTGACTTTTGCCGGATTCCGACCGTGCCGTCGTTTGGACCCGACGCTCCAGCGAAGTACCCTGGTCCGTGTGGTCCCGTTGTTCGCTGTTGGGACTCGATCCGTGGCCCGTGCACCCGTCTCGTGTTTTCTGCCGACATTGCATCCGTGCTTTTCGGTTTGCGAAACCGTCGAGGCAAGTATCCGAATACTTGCTTTAACATGCTAGCACACAAGATCAAGTCTTGCTTTAAACTTAATCATCACACTATTTATTATAACTTAGAATTTACAAAGTCTAGCCGTGCTATGCAGTTGAATATCATATTATATAATGCAACAACTTAATGATGGTAATATCGATATTATATTATAACTTAGAATTGACGGTCACAATTATCCTTAACATTAAATTAGTATAGTAGTTGCTTGTAATCAATCGGTCTGCTATCAATCCACACTTTAACTAACTAAACTAAGTAGATCGTCCTCGCTTCATTTGTTAAATCACCCATGAGACAATTATTATGCTTTAATTAAATTCATGTAGCTTCATTACGTATGTTGCTGATATGGTTTCACTTTGTGACTATTGCACCCCAAGGGTGCTTGAACCTGTTAATAAAGATAATACAAGCACCTTGTGATTAAGTGACTATTATTGCTGTTTACTTTAGATTCTTGCTGCTGTTACTTACTCGATTGTATACCTGTTGAGCGCACCCACTCGATCACATTACATATTGACCTGACTCTGCTGCACCTGACACATACATACATATCGAATCAACCTGTTGAAACATGACCTGACCTGTTACCTGATTTCATGCCCAATGCCGACAAACCTGACTTGGGGTCCTTTTGGACCATTCCTGCTGTCTATCCAGACAGACCTGCTTTTACCGGATTTTGTGTTGACATTAATCCTGGACTACTGAATACCTGACCTGACATACATAACTTGGGGGTATGGGGAAATCAAAGGTGAAAGCGACTTGTAACTCAACAGTTCGATACTTGTTCTGATCAGTCTTACGGGCTTGGCCGGCCCCGGAGTGATGATGCTGACATCACTCATCCATCCTACTACCTATTACTGCTTAGCGGCACGTCTCGGATTCAGCCCCGAGAACCTTGACCGTGGTCCCGGGCACGCACGGGATACTATTGAGTTACATCGATGATTCATCAATTGATTTCAAAGACTATAGAGTAGAAACCTGATAGGACAGTTTAGTCACCACTGCACATTACCTTGCTCTGTTATTTCTTAGTACTGCTTTATTCATGTTCATACCTGCATTGCTTTTACCATGCTTATATTATATTATTTGGTTGACATGACGCGCTGACGTCTGGGTTTTGCATGGCCCAGATTTCGTACCACTGTCGACGACCGAGCAGGAGCACTTCAGCCTGCAGGCTGAACTGTGAGTTCCTTAGGGTTTAGTTTATTTATTTCATTTCATTTCTAGATGTGAGCCCGCATTATGGGACGTACTGTTTATTTATTGTATTGGATCATTTGCTTCCGCACTTATTGTTTATTAATTCTTGTTATTTTGGATTTGGACATGTGTTAGATTAGTTCATTATCTTGTTCTTGATATCCCTACAACCGTAATGTGACTGTGGATGGATACTTCCTACCCACAGGTAGCATGGTTGACTATGTCACGTGCCCAATCTTGCGTACTCTGGGAAGCGGGGCGTGACACTTTTATTATTAGAATTTGAAATACAATACACACAATATTTATCTTATTTTGTAGGAGATTTATTACCGCTTTAGCACTATTATGGCCATGTGCCATTCTTGGTCTTCATAAGCATTTATAAGAGAACACTTCAGATCTTTTGTTGAAACGGTACCACTTCTATGCTAATATAGGTGGGTTTCCTTTATTATATACATATTATCATGGATATTTAAAATTAAATAACTCTATTGAGAGCCTAATCTCATTGTAACGACTTTAATTTTACTGTATAAAATTTTTTAAGTTAATATACAGAATGGAGTTTGCAAGTCTGATTACAATTTAAAAATTATTTTTGTTTAAGAATAGCAAGAAAGTACTTGTAGCACATTGGTAAAGTCTTGCACTCACGTGCACTGCACATAAGAAATGAAAAGACAGAAGATCAAACATGCGCAAATTAGAGTTAACAGCGAGTAGGACACGTGGCAAGCACCCAACTCCTCCATATGGTCGGCGGATCGGGTCTAGGGCCGGCGTCATCGGCCCCCCTGTAGCCAATAACCTCTGTGCTCTGCACACAAAACCCTTTGGCCTACTCCATTACCCATGCACTGTTTTTTCTCTACAATTTAATAGAGAATTCAATTTCACCTTTAATCCAATTTTAAATGCATTTTAATTCATTCTTTCAATTTCAAAACCCTAATTCCACAGTATAAATACAACCCCATACTCTAGCCCCTCCTTATTCTGAAAATTCTAGTCAAAAATATCAAAATTTTCTAGATATGTAACAACTCCATTTTTAGTGTACAAAAATTTGCTTTAAAATTAATGTATACTTGGGGTATTTACATTTACTGTTATTACTTTAAGTAATTAATTAGCTCCATAATTACAAGAAGGAGTTTGTGGCTCATTGGTGATACCTTGCACTGCTGAACCAAACCACTAGAGTTCAAATCCTATACCCCACATTATTTTTAATATTGATTTTTTTAAAAACCTTTAGAATACCAAGAGTTTACACGTGCATATCTCACAAAAACCCCACTACACCCACAAGTGTAACATTTCCAGAGGTTGGATAAACCGTCGGGGGGGATCCCGGCCGCCTGAATCGGCCGGGAATCGGCCTTGACTCGGTCTGACTCAGTCCTCAGACCGACTCACGGCCGAGTCGGCCGATTCCGGCGACGGCCCCAACATGAAAGTTGTGTCTTTTCATATTCCCTATGCACCTGCAAAATTTCAGCCCCAGACCATTTCCAGAGCTCTTTTAAAACCCTAATTACTCCACTTTTAATACATTTTTAATACATTTTATCACATTTTTCATTTTAACCTTTCATCTATCCTAACCCTAGCCTACCCTATAAATACACCCCTACCCTCTACCCTCTCACCCCAAAATCCTGAGACCACTCTCTCAAAAATTTTCCAAGAGTCGTGTACTTTGAAAACAAGCTTGAGGCGAAGCTCCGACGAATTCCCGGCGGAACTTCCGGCGACGACGCAATACATCGGCGATCTCTCTAGTTCCCTCCCACTCCCTTGTTTAATCTAAAACCCGTAAGTCCCTTTCTATCTCTCTTTTCCATTCTCAAAATACGAAATTACAAAACCCGACGGAATCGGAACAAATCCGATTTTCGATTCGATTTTCTATAAAATTCCACTTCTCACTAATACAATCATACCTAAACTTCCTCATGTTGACTATTAAACACTAATCAAACAATTTGATCAAGTTTCGTCACATGAAATGTTAGCTTTTTCAATTTATCGTATTTTTCACTTAAATACCACATTGTTTCAATCCTTCATTTAACCCCATCAAACTTGCTATACATTAAAAGTAGATCACGAGGTAACGACCTACCTCTTCATACACTCATATGCAACATCCCCGAGAACCTAGAATACGAGAAAATAAACATTTTTATTTAAATACCATATATTTAATAAAATCATTTCTAAGAGATTTAGTTATGATACACTTTTTAAAGAAGTACCACTTATTATGAAAATACGATAAATTGTGGATATCGGTCGTTTATCTAAACCTGACTTTGTGGTGTCTAGGCTAGGCAAGTGAGAAAGGTAACTTTAAAAGGCCCGACTCACGGTGATTCGTGAGAAGATCCCTCATTTCCTGACATGTACTTACCAGGCCACAATTGGTGGTGAAGAGGCAATTTGAGGCATCTCACAACTTGTCGTCTGGACCAGTTAGGAATAGACTAGTTGAATTAGGAGAATCTAAAACATACAATACGGAAAATATACACCTTTACAAATAAATACCATTTACTTCATAAAACCGTTTTCTAAACGATTTAGTATTTACAATCTTTGCAAAGCGCCGCTACAACCCACTTTGGGGAACCCGTTCGGGATGGTGCGGTTTATCGCATATCCTCGGGCTTAGTAGTGCGAGATTCAGACCTCCGTAAGGAGCATTCGATCTCGAAAGATTTAAAATATGACATCTTAAGAAAAGAAGATTTTTAGAATATAAAATATTTATTAAAATTATTTTTGTATAAATATATATATATTTATCATTAAAATATCTATTTTGTTATGATATAAATTGTTCCCCTCCGAAAGACGGCGCACAAGACTGCGAAGTCCTGACGCTGAGATTCGGGGCAGATGCTATTTGGTTTTATCCGTCCACCTCTCCGAAGATGCCAAGTTGATTTATGGCACCGTGTATCGGAGGTTTAGACAGATGCGGCCGATGTAGTAGACTTCGTCAGATTCCCCCTCGCTTGAGGGGTTTTTGATTGTGGGGACGCTCTTCCCTACAGGCGGAAGCCCCTGCAGTTAATTACGCTACCGCATCGCGGTAACAACTTTCTCCTTCTCCAGAATTTCACTTCGTGTCGTGGGTGTTTGTTTTATTTGTGGTTGCCCGTGGATTGTATACGGAGACTATTTATTTCGTCGCCCGTAGGACGTGGATTAGTCCAAATCCGTATTTACTTAGATTTGGGTTTGGTGTTTTAGTTTAAGGATACGTTAGCCATATTTGAGGCTAAGATCAACTTAAACGTTTGTTAAGAATACGTTAGTCTAATTTCCAGACTAAGATCTACTTAACGGGATCGTCTAGATCCATTTCCAGTTTAGGGACATGGTGGTCCATGGGTAGTTTAAGGACGTTGCGGTCCATGTTCCAGTTTAGGGACGTTGCGGTCCATAGGTAGTTTAAGGACGCTTAAGTCCGTGAGTTTAAGGACCCCACAGTCCGTATTTTGGTTTAAGGACGCTTAAGTCCGTGGGTTTAAGGACCCCACAGTCCGTATTTTGGTTTAAGGACGCTTAAGTCCGTGGGTTTAAGGAGCCCACGGTCCATATTGATGTGTGGTTGTTGGGACCCGTCACCTCTCTGACGACGTTGAAGGATTACAACGACAGATGTCAGAGGAGTTCAGAGATGTACCCTTGAACCAAAGTTGATTGGGGGATCTATAGTCCAATTTGGGACTAAAGTCTGTTTGAATGTTTAAGGATACGTTAGCCATATTTGAGGCTAAGATCAACTTAAACGGGATCGTTTAGATTGGACAAAAGAGCATTTGGGGGCTCTATTGTTCCAGTTTGGGGACGTAGTGGTCCATAGGTAGTTTAAGGACATTGCGGTCCATTGCCAGTTTAGGGACATGGGGGTCCATGTTCCAGTTTAGGGACATAGGGGTCCATATTCCAGTTTAGGGACATGGTGGTCCATTGGATTTATTTATGGCCGTCGGGACCCGTCACCTCTCCGATGTCGTTGAAGGATTACAACGACCGGTGTCAGAGGAGTTCAGAGATGTACCCTTGAACCGGATGTAAATTGATTTAGGAGAGCAGCCGTGCTTAGTCAATTTAATTCGAGGACTTACGGCCATGATTGGGCTAAGTCCAGCTGATAATGTTCAACATTTTTATTTATATTTAGCCTAGTAGGCTTTTGTTAGGGCTCTGCCCCTGTTAATAATGCACTGCATTTTATTCTGGCCTGTTAGGCCTTTTAAGTTGGGCTCTGTCCCCTTTTTATAATGCAGAGCATTTATTTTGGTCCATTGGGCCTCTTAATTGGGCCCTGCCCTTCAATAATGCGCTGCATTAGTCTGACAGAGCGCCACGTGGCTTGTCAGGCGCTTTGCGCCAATTGAGGAGCGCAAGGCGCAAGTCCATGTGGAGGTAACACGTGTAACGCTCCGGTGAGCGCAAGCGCAGTGCGTTGCTGACACGTGACGCGCTCTGGTGAGTTGCGCCAATTCATGAGAGCAATGCTCTGTCTTAAAAGAGCATAGCGCAAGTGGTTTCTGGTGCTGACACGTGGCGCTCTCTGGTGGCTTGCGCCAACACAGGAGCGCAACAGTGCAGTTCTGCAAGTGCAAGGCACTGTTTCAATAACTTGATCTAATTTTGGATTCAAGAAAAGAATCTTTAAGATTCCAGAACTAAGGGTTCATAAAAGTGCAAGGCACTATTATTATTATTATTTTTATATTGAAGATCATTGATCTTGTTCTTAGATCATTGATCTTTTCAGAAGAAATTCTTCTTTTTATTAAAGGTTTTTACCTTTTCTTTCTTTCAGTTCTTCTCAAAATTCTTTAGAGGAATTCTCTGTTTTTCTCTCTCTGTCTTCTTTTTTAGTTGGGGTCTAGGGGTCTTTATATAGTGCCCATAGATTTGTTAAATTTGTTAAAGAGATCTTTCTCTGAGTGATTTGAGGAATTTTCCCCACCGTTGGATCTTTGATCCAAGGGCTTCTGTTTTACAGAAGGCAATCTTCTTGTTTTAACAAGAACAGAAGGATCTTACTGAATTTTAATTCTATTTGGCGCAAACGCACCAGCGCCTGACACGTGTCGCACAGCGCAGAGCGCAGCGCAACTGCGCTGCCACGTGTCGCGCAGCGCAGAGCGCAGCTGTGCTAGCGCAACTGCGCTGCCACGTGGCGCGCAGCTTAGAGCGCAGATCATCTGAAGCGTTGCTTCATTTAATTTTGACTTTAATTTTCACTTCAATTTCAAAACAGAGCTTTGCTCTGATTGGGGGAAAAAGAAGCGCTGCTTCGTCTCCCGCCTTGGAATTTGAACAGAGGTTTGCTCTGATTGGGGTAAACAAATGCCCCCACCGTTGTGCTTACGTGGCCCCAAACGTGAGCGCAGCGGTGGAAGACTCCCAACCGTCGCGCCATCCCTTGGAAGTTGAAACGGCTCTTCAATGCCTATAAATAGGACCTTTGGTCCCTTAGATGATTTTCATCTCTTCATAGGAATTTTGTTCAGAGCCCTGCTCTTTTGCTTAAGCAGTTTTAAAAGTTCGAACTTTGGGTAAAAATTAATTTGGATTAAATTAAATCAATTTTAAGAGCCTTGTTCTCAATAGATCCCTGATCTAAAGAAGACCCATTTAAGGTTCCACTTAGCAAAGCTTTGCTCTAAAGGGGTCTAAAGAGAACTAAGGAGAACCCAATTAGGGTTCCATTAATAGAGCTCAGCTCTCTAAAAGATTTTCTTTGTATTTTCTCATTTCATTAATGGAGCTTTGCTCCTTCCAAATCATACAAAAGAACTCTTAGGAGTTTTTCATTGATCTTGGAGTTTAAAGATGGCATTTTATTCCTCGGTGCATTATATCGTTTTGCTTAATCAGTCTTTCTGATAATTTTGTTGATTTTCTTTCACAGAAACAATGGACGCCCACATGTACGATCTTGACGAGATCATCTCTTACGGGGACATCCGCCGACTTGGCCGTTCTCAAAATCGAGAGTTCACAAACGCGGAGTGTGCTGAAATCATGAGCCGCTTTGACGCATACAACGACCAAATGCTTCCTCGGCGCTCCCCTTTCCTGAAGCTTATTGTGGGAGCAATTTGGGAAGCGCTTCCTCTGTTCTGTGCTGGTGTGCTACTTGGGGCATTGGATGCCGCCGAGGATAAGGTGCACTCGGTGTATCCGATGAGCCTAATCTCAAAGAGGAGGCGAGATAACCTTATTGATCTTCTGCACCAAGCTTTTCAACAGTCTGCAATGCTTGCTGCCTATCGAAGGGAGGAGGACATCAGTGGGGATCCCGACGCTCGTGCTCGCGAAAGGAAGCATACTAGGATGGTTCGCTGGGCTTGGAAAGTCTTGGACAAGGTTGCTTTTGAGCTCCTCAATCCATGTCCTGGATTTGAGGTTTTGCCATTGTAAACATTTCAATAATGTTGTCATTTATTTCTTTATGATTGTAGAAGCCCTTTGAAATATGAATGGAAATTTTTTTATTTCAGCTTGTCTTATTGCTCATTCTGAGCCTTTTGCACACGCATGAATGGATGTGTCTTGAACGCTTGATCAAATGCAAATCGAATGTCCTTTCCGTCGCTTCCCTCTTTCTTTTATTATCAGTATACTGCTTTAGTAAACATGGTCGACAGGTGATAGAGCGAGTATCCTGTATTGGCTTCTTCAAAAGGCAGCAATGGCTTAGGCCGCAGGTTCAAATCTGTTGCCTAAGACTTTTCAACTTTATGAGCCGTGAGGGTCTCATAAAGACTTTTCTCCCTACGGATCGAGAGGATCTCGTAGGTGTATTTTCTCCTTAGGAATCGTAAGGATTCCTAAGTGCGTTTTCTCTTATAAGTCGTAAGGATCTTATAAGAGAATTTTCCCTCTTACGAGTCAAGAGGACTCGTAAGCGGTTGTTTCGCTCCTTGTCGAGATTCGAGTTTGAAGAGTGAGACCCGTGGATAGTATGCAAGAGACCGTTTTGGGCCAACTTGCAGAGTCCCAGTGCTTAGGGAACAAGTTTTTTAATTCTTACTGCCTAAGGCTTTATTTTACGAGTCGAGCCGCATCGAGAATTTCTCACAAAGACATTAATTTCTTCATAAGTCGAGACAAATCGAGCATTTCTCGTAAGAATATCCTAACGTCACAGTTAACCTCTGCTCTTTACGACAGAAGTCCGTTAGGGACTGTGGTACTTAGGGTTTTGGCTGTCGTACCGTCGCATCAGCTGATATATTCCTCGATAGGCAATCGTGCTGTTCGAGTGGCCCTGCGACTGCCGTGTCTCTGATCCCTTCGGGGGCTGGACAAGACTTCTTCAAGCAATCCTCCTTGGCAGTTTGACCGTCGGAAGAGCAAGCGTTAGGAATTTGCCATGCCGCTTTTTACTTGAGGTTAGGCTCATTTTGGTGAGCCCCGATGAGTCATATCCACTCCGCGCTGGTGTGGGATGGTCTCCGATAGTCTTTCAGGTTTTATGTGAGTTGCCGTCAAGACCCTGAAGCTAGGAATTTGGCCTTTGCTTCGTTTGCTGGCATCGAGTCTGCTGTATCGAGACGAATGTCGCGGTGGGAACTAGAGATTTTACCATGGCTCCATTTGTTTGATTGTCGCGTCTGAACCCTGCTAGAGGAAGAACGTTGGAGTGACATCTCGTCTGCTGTATCGAGACGAACGTCGTAGTTGTCTCTAGGTTGCTGGTGAACCGTCGAGGTTTGGAACTAGGGATTTTGCTGTGGCTCTATTTGTTTGATGATGTTGCGTCTGCTGTGTTGAGACGAACGTTGGGATGACATCTCGTCTGCTGTATCGAGACGAACGTCGCGGTAGAGTTGGGATTTTGCCGTTACTCCGCTTGTTTGATTGTCGTGTCTGAACCCTGCTGGAGGAAGAACACTGGGGTGACATCTCGTCTGCTGTATCGAGACGAACGTCGCAGTGGAGCTGGGATTTTGCCGTTACTCCGCTTTACTGACCATGGGGTCTTTTGTTGTCGTTGCATCTACATCCTGCTGGACTGCGAAGGAACGCCGTTGTTGATATTGCGTCTGCTGTAACGAGACGAATGCTAAGGTGGATGTAACAACCGAGCCCAATGCTACTAGTTTATGTTACCGTATGAATGGTGTATGGTATTTATTTCTTTGATCCTAATTGACTGTTGCTAGTATAAATTTTTACCCGACAATTCATTTCTGCATATAACAATTTAAGGCATCTAAAATAAAACTCAAAATATTCTTCATGGCATGCTTGACACCCCTAACCCTGTTGTAGCGTCCGTGCATCGTGTTCTCGTCCCGTTCAGTGAAACGGGCGAGTTTGGACGGCTACGCACACGTACGTGTGTCCGTTTTGGGGGTATGCTTTTTGATTGTAAAATACTTCATTTTAAATTTTGGATCCCGCCTAAAATTTTCTTATTTCAATTTCAAATTTTTGGACCCGACCCGGACGCAATTTGGAAATATTTTACATTACGCCAAATCCTATTTTTTTTTTAAATATTTCTTTAACCGGCCAGATTTGTTCCCTCAGCTTACTTTTATTTTGGCTAAAGTTTTTAAAATCCTAAATCTTTTAAAATTTATTCCTAAACAAACGAAATCCTTCCCACCAATCATTTTCTCTCCTTCGCGTTCTGGCCCACACAATCTTCGCCTTCTGTTTCTCTCTCCTCCTATTTCTCTCCCTCTAGCCTCTCTCTCTCCTCTCGCTATCCCTTCTCTCTCCTCTCGCGGTGGATATTGGTCCCGTTACCGCCCCTCTCCTTATCGTCACCGCCGCTCTCTTCATCTCCCTCTATATATTTTTCCCCGAGCCTCAAGAACCCATGCACCCTCCGCTTCTCCTCGAACCCTAACCCTAGAAACCCCTTCACCTCCTCACCACTTCCCTCCAATCAAGCCTCCTCCTCCTCCTCGCCATCTTCTTCTTCTTCTTTCTTCTCCCCGAGCCTTTCCCCTGCACAGGCCCTGCACACACCCAACTCGACCCCGGACCCACCTTCTCGTCGCCGACGACCCTAACCTCATACCCATCATCGTCACCACCTAATCTCCTCCCTCTCCTCGACATCATCCCCTCACCATTACCCCGACACCTAGCCTTACACCCAAAACCGGCAACCCAACCCTAAACCTAACCCTTGCATCAAACCTCTTCGCCGACGCCCTCACCGCCGTCGATCTCACCACCAACGCATCCTCTGCAACCTAGTAAGCAGTCTCTTCTCCTTCTTCTTCTACTTCTTCTCATTCTCTTCTTTTTTCCTTGTCCTCCTTGAACTCAAGTTTTTGTGTTTGCTGTTTTTGAGTTCGTCGGAATCCGACCGTGCCGACGACGTGTCCCGATGTTCCAGCATGGTACCCCGACCCGTGTGGCTTCATTGTCCGTCGTTTGGGTTCATTCCGTGAACCGTGCGCCCGTCGCGAGATTTTCCCGCCGACGTTTAACGTTCCGTTTTCCCGATTCGCGACCCGTCGAGGCAAGTACCCCTTACTACATGCTAAACAATATTTACATATACATTGATGACACCCTAAACCTGTAGTTTAACTTTAGCACGATAATTTCCCATTTTCGTGTTCATATTGTTATATATCATTTTATCTTCCAAACATGAAACCTACCGTTTGCAATTACTGTATTGAACCTAATAATCACATTTACATGTTTTAATCACACTCTCGCTATTGACGTAACCTATGGCACTTTCTCTATAGTTTTACTTCATTCGGACACTCGTGTACATTTAACCTGTATTAACTGTGACTTCATCCATTGAACCTATATATATATATATATATATATATATATATATATATATATATATACACATATACATATCATTGCTTCCATAAAATTTTTAAACTTGTTAACATGATTTAACGGCCATAAATGTCTTACTGTATTCTTATAATGTTGATAACACCTCTGAAACACAATTGATAACTGTGTTGCTAATTAATTGAAGTTTCTTTATTGTTTAATTCATTGCTTAAATTTATGTTGTTGATGACCATGCTTGATTATGTAACTGAGTATGAGCACGCCCATGATATCGTTTACTTCTTGACCTGACTTGCTACATACATATTGATTGACCCGACATGGTACCGTGTACTGCTTGACTTAACCTGATGTACCATGACTTGACTCGTTACCTGATCTTGTATCTAATGCCAACAAACCTGACATGTAGTCCTCATGGACCGTTCCTGTTGTCTATCCAGACAATCCTGTTTACCTGATCCTGTGTTGGCATTAGTTCTTGATTACTGAATACCTGACTTGACATACACATATAACTTGGGGGTATGGGGAAATCAAAGGTGAAACCTGACTTGTAACTCAACAGTTCGCTACTTGTTCTGATCAGTTTTAGAGGCTAGACCAGCCTTGGAATGATGCTGCTGACATCATTCATCTGTACACATTCCTGTTTAGTGCCTAGCGGCATGTCTCGGTTTCAGCCCGAGAATCTGGGCCGTGGTCCCGGGTATGTATGGGATACTATTGAGTTACATCGATGATTCATCAATTTGGTTTCAAAGACTTTAGAACAGAAAACCTGATAGAACAGTTTAGTTTACCCACTGCACTGCCCTGATTTATATTATTGTTACCCTTGCTTTATTCATGTTTATATTCGTATTGCCTGTTACCCTATTTATATGTTATTACTTGATGACTTGACGCGCTGACGTCTGGGTTTTGCATGGCCCAGATTCTGTACCGCTGTTGCAGTCCGAGCAGGAGTACTTTAGCCAACAGGCTGATCTGTGAGTGTCAGCAGTAGTTAGTTTTTCTTTCCTGCATTTTATTCCTGACGTGAGCCCGCATTATGGGACATACATTCCAGTTATCTTGTATTGGATCTTTCGCTTCCGCATTTTATTATTCTTGACTCATGTTATCTTGGATTATGGACATGTTTTAGATAGTTTTATTTTGTTCTTGATAT
The DNA here is from genome assembly GCA_030015575.1 of Agapanthus africanus. Taxonomy (NCBI): domain Eukaryota; kingdom Viridiplantae; phylum Streptophyta; class Magnoliopsida; order Asparagales; family Amaryllidaceae; genus Agapanthus; species Agapanthus africanus. The sequence continues at coordinate 684,800,860 of JASDDO010000031.1, read as the reverse complement.
CTCTACAGCCGTAATATGACTGTGGATGGATACTTCCTACCCACATGTAGTATGGTTGGCTATGTCACGTGCCCACTTTAGCGTACTCTGGGAAGCAGGGCGTGACAGTGGAGTTGGGATTTTGCCGTCACTCCGCTTTGTTGACCATGGGGTCTTTTGTTGACGTTGCATGTGCATCCTGCTGGACTGCGAAGGAACGCCGTTGTTGACATTGCGTCTGCTGTAACGAGACGAATGCTGAGGTGGAGTTGGGATTTTGCCGTCAGTCCACTTTGCTGACCATGGGGTCTTTTGTTGACGTTACATCTATATCCTGCTGGACTGCGAAGGAACGCCGTTGTTGACATTGCGTCTGCCGTAACGAGACGAATGCTGAGGAGGAGTTGGGATTTTGCCGTCACTCCGCTTTGCTGACCATGGGGTCTTTTGTTGACGTTGCATGTGCATCCTGCTGGACTACGAAGGAACGCCGTTGTTGACATTGCGTCTGCTGTAACGAGACGAATGCTGAGGTGAAGTTGGTATTTTGCCGTCACTCCACTTTGCTGACCATGGGGTCTTTTGTTGACGTTGCATCTACATCCTGCTGGACTGCGAAGGAACGCCGTTGTTGACATTGCGTCTGCCGTAACGAGACGAATGCTGAGGTGGAGTTGGGATTTTGCCGTCACTCCGCTTTGCTGACCATGGGGTCTTTTGTTGACGTTGCATGTGCATCCTACTGGACTGCGAGGGAGCGTCGTTGTTGACATCTCGTCTGCTGTATCGAGACGAATGCTGAGGTGGAGCTGGGATTTTGCCATCACTCCGCTTTGTTTCGACCATGGGGTCTTTTGTTGACGTTGCATCTGCATCCTGCTGGACTGCGAGGGAACGTCGTTGTTGACATTGCGTCTGCTGTAACGAGACGAATGTCGAGATGGTCTCTAAGTTGTCTGTGAACCGTCGAGATTTGTCTCTCTTTCTGATGGAGCCTGGTGGGATGATACGGTTCCCTCTTTGTTTGTGCCCCTGGATTGTATACAGGAATCGATGTGATCTAACCTGTAGGGAAGAAGTTTCATTCATTCATTTTTTTTATATGATTATTTTATTTCCGCGATGCTCTATCATTTTAGCTTTATATCGCGAAGGTCACGATTGCCCAATCATTTCGGCTATTTTTTCGCGGTGCCCAATCATTTCGGCTGTTTTTTTTTACTCGCTGCTTTTTATTGCGAGTTGCCCAATCATTTCGGCTGTTTTGCATGCATATATTTTTACTTGCTGATTTTTATTGCAAGCTGCCCCATCATTTCGGCTATTTCGTATGCATGTATGGCTTACTGGCTTTTCGCCGTAAACCTGAAATTAGACTCTGATTTCGGCATCAGCATCGCTACAACTGGGATATTGCCAGGAGCGAATCGTCATTTGCCTCTGTCGATGTCACAAAGGTGGCTTAGCGAACAGGGTTAAGGTCCTGTCGATTAAGGCTTTTGACTTCATGAGCCGTAAGGGTCTCACAAAGGTATTTCTCCCTACAAGTCGTGAGGATCTCGTAGGTGTGGTTTCTCCTTAGGGATCGTGAGGATTCCTAAGTGTGTGTTCCCCTGTAAGTCGTAAGGATCCTACAAGAGTGCTTTCTCCTTATAAGTCGAGAGGACTTACAAGGGTTGCTCACCGTGCAAGCATATCCCTAGTCACGGGTGGGACTTTGCTAGAGAAATGTTTATTCGCGCCCGTGGATTGTATACAAGGGTCAGTATTGAACCACTTGTAGGGAAAAATCGAAGGTTGTGGGAGTTGCTTAAGAACAGGTTCAGGTCTCTGTAACTCAAGACTTTCAAATCTTATGAGCCGTGAGGGTCCCATAAGAGAGTTCTCCTTACGAGTCGTGAGGATCTCGCAAGTGTATTTTCTCCTTAGGAATCGTGGGGATCCCTAAGTGTGTCGCTCCCTTGTGAGTCGTAAGGATCTCACGCGGGTGATTTCTCCTTACAAGGTCGAGAGGACCCTGTAAGTGTCTTTTAAGGAGGTTGCGCCCTTTCGGGTTTTCACAAACACTCGCCGGTCGCCCTGCTGTTTTTACTCACGGAGCCCTTTCGGATTTTCATCCGTGCCCTTTTTGCTTATGAACATACCCCTTTTTTTCTTTTTATATATTTTTTTCTAACGAGGTCGCGCCCTTTCGGGTTTTCACGAACACTCGCCGGTACCCCTGCTGTTTTTACTCACGGAGCCCTTTCGGGTTTTCATCCGTGCCCCTTTTGATTACGGACATACCGTTCCTTTTTATTTTTATTTTTTTTATTCTATATTTTTTCTATTCTATTTTTTTTATCTCGTCAGCCTGAGGATGCTGCGGTAGTAGTTTAAAGACGTTTCGGCCATTTGCAAGTTTTAGGACATTGCGGTCCATCATTAATTTAAGGACGTTTCGGTCCGCAGCCAGTTTTATGACATAGTGGTCCATCGTTAGTTCGGTCTATCGTCGCCGTATTTGAGGCGAATCTCTAGTTTACTGACTTTTCGGTCTGTGGGGCTTTCTCTATGACTGAGCATGATGCCCCCGGCGTATCCATCTTTCTCAGAGCATGCGGTTGTGGCGGGCTCACCTTCCAGTTTTCGGAGATGACGAACTTGCCCTGTTGGTATTGGTCTTCAACCCAGTTCTTGAAGACGTAACAGTTTTCGATCGGATGGCCCAATACTTAGCGGTAAGGGCAATAATTAGAACTGTTGGCATCATCCAGTTGTAGTTGGTGTTTCGGCTCTGGTAGAGTGATAAGCCTGTTATGCACTGCCACTTCGAACAGCCTCCTTGTTTCATCCTGATGAAATGAGTAAGGACGTCTTAGCCTCTCCTCGAGGGATATGCGTGGACGCATATTGTTTTGACGAACAACCAGTTTAAGGCCACTCGACTGTTGTTGAGTGTTGGCGACGAAGGTCATCTTCCCCTTTCCTTTATCCTTTTTGCTCGATCCATTGTTTGCGGGGCCGAGATTTTTTTCGAGTAGAGGGCGATTGCACGGCTGAATGTTCTCGCAACTCCTCAATTCTTTCATTTTTGAAATGGATTCCTTGAGGAGAGGGTTGAGGGCAGCTTCTTCGTCAGAGTCATTTCCAAAGGTGATAATTTGCGATCCCTTGGAGTCGGATATGTGACAGTCGACGGCGGCTCTTTTGCGCTCATCTATCGCATTTTTCTGATGTCTACGAGCTTCACGCTTTGTCCGGTTGAAGTGTTGCTTTTGAGGACATACCCTTGCCACCAACATTTGAAGGAGTCGCAGTCTTCGGTAGGATGTATAATCTTCTGATGATATAAGCAGAAGTTAGGATGCATCTCTACTCCACCGAGAGTATTTTCTTCAGAGGGTGGTAGCTTCATTCCCACTGATAGGGCTTTAGCAAACCTTTTCCTCATTTTGAATTTGTTTTTATCCACAGCGGATGGCTTTTGATTTGACGGGAGTGCCTCGACTCTTTGGTCCAGTCGTCGGTGTTTGGCTCCTTCCAGTATGGCCATCTTACGCGCTTGATTGGCTTTAACTTTCAGACGAATCTCATTCAGGAAGGCATCGATCAACTCGTCTGATGGCCGCGGAATTTCTATTTCAGGGTCCGCCCTCAGTTTATCAGCGCAAGGAGCCTCTTTATCATCCGCCAATGAGTGAGAGATCACGTGACAAGTCGCTATGTAGTCTTCGGACTCGTCTGATGAGTCTTCTTCATCATTTTCGTCCTCGACAAAAGAACAAGCTGCCCCCATCGTGTCCGTCTTCTTTGGAGTGTGCGGCTGTGGTGGGTTTACCTTCCAGTTTTCAGACAGCGCAAACTTGCCTTGTAGGTATTGATCCTCGATCCATCCCTTAAAGACGAAACAATCCTCGATCGGGTGACTTACCGTTTGGTGGTAAGGGCAGTAATCGGGATTATTGAGATCGCCTGGCTGCAACGGACGTTTTGGATTCGGCAGATTGATGAGTATGTTGCGTACTGCCAGCTCAAATAGTCTTCTCGTTTTATTCTGAAGAAACGAGTAAGGACGTCCTAGTCTCTCCTCGAGGGATGGGCGTGGATGCGCGTTATTTTGGCGAACGACCGGCTTTGAGTTGCTCGGCTGTTGTTGAGCATTAGCGACGACAGTCGCTTCCCTTTCCTTTCTCATTTCGAGAGTCTGGTTTTGGAGGAGACGGTCCGTGGCCCATCTGGTCCATTTGGGCTAATTTGTCGATCAATGCCTGGAAGGTGGTCGGCCTGAAGAACATCATGAATTGCGAGATGGTCGCTTGCAAATCAAGAGTGCCCACGAACATGCCTACCGCAGGTGCCTCTTCTATGCGTTGTTCACATTTTGACCATAGGTTCCGCCATCGTGTTGTGTATTGGACCCATGTTTCGCCGGGCCTTATCCTGGCATTTATTATTGCTGTTATCGGGATGCGTTCACTAGCACTCACGAATCTTTGTGTAAACAGTAATTCCATCTCCACAAATGTTTTGACAGAGTCGTTAGGTAGCTCCGAATACCATTCAAAGGTTGTTTCTGCCAAGCTGCCGACGAATTGGCGAAGCAACAGTTTGTTGCCGCCTCCAGTGTTGCCGCATAAAGCCCTGAATTGAGCGACGTGCTGATGTGGATTCCCTATCCCTTTATATACGTGGAACTTAGGGATCGTATATCCCGGCGGGTAACTGATTTGGTCATACCAGCCCGGATAGGGTCGTCCAGTTCTAATAGTTTGCCCAGCCGATTCACTCGCCTGATGAGCTCGTATTTGCTGAGCTATATGGAAATGGTTTCTTCCTTGGCCGCTGAAAGAGACGGAGGAGGATTAGGTGTCTCCCCTCTGTCGTCTCCAACAATGATCGGAGGGTCTTCGGCAGGAGGATCTTGCTGGATCATCATCCCCACCATATCTTGGAACAGGAGGCCCATACGCTTTATGTTGGCAGCGGTTCGCCTGCCTCTTTGTCCCTCTTTTCGAGAACTCTGCGTAGATAGTCGGCGTCAGTTTCTTTTTCATGACGCTGCTCTGATGATACTTCCGAACTTTCTTTCGGTTCGGTAAGTGCAGCCATCACAGTCATCATTTCCTGAAGCTTCTGTTGCTGCTCCTGGGCTTTTATCAATGACCGGGTGAGCGGTCGGTGACCCGTCGAAACGCGCCTTTCTTCTTTTCCGGAAGCCATATAAACGGTGTGCACCACCATGCCCCCAGACTTGGGGCGTTTGCGTTCAACACTTTTACGGTTCGCCATATTCACAGGGGCTCTTTGCAACCTCCCTTTCTTTTGAGAAATTGGAGTTGAGGGGGCCGTCGTAGTGTGCACCCGAGTAGCTGTTGCTTTTTGTGGCTTGACGGAGTAATCCTTCTCCTGCTGAACCTTCATCTTTTTCTGTCGTCGGAGGTAGTCTTGATCGATCACTGACTCTTGGACTTTACGCCAGACCTTGTAAATTTTAGAGGACAACCGTTGAGGGGGCTGCTCTAGCTTTTTCTCTGAAGCATTCTCCACAGGTGAAGGAGTTCGTTTCAACACCGTAGTAGGAGAGTTTCTGCGCACCGTGTTCAGCAATTCAAAGCTGTTCCCAGTTGGAACAGCAGTATCGATCCCCACCATTGGAGCTGGTGGAGTGAATCCAGAGGGGGGGTTGCCCCCAGCCTTCCTTACTCGGCGCCAGTGGCGACGTCGAGCGTGTTGTGCGGATAGAGTTGGTTCAGCCGTAAGGGTGACCTCCTCATGTCCCCTGTGTTGGTCAAAATTTGCTGGTACAAGCCTTTTAAAGACCGACGTCCGTTGAATGGGGATGGTCAACCTGTCAAAAGCAGGCTTCCGAGCAGGGGAAGCAACCTTGGTGATTTCACCTGAAATTGGATTAGGGATAGCTATCCGCTTCGGGACAACATCTTCTGGTATTGCTGGCTTTTTCATGGGCCCGTTGGAGCTCTGACCTAGCCTGTTAAAACCCGAGGTAGTGGAGTTGAGCGACCCGTTGAGAGGGGCTGCGGTAGTTGTAAGCCGATCAAAGACCGACTTCTTTAGAGCTTCTTGCGACGCTATTGGGGCATTGAAGCTCATCAGTGGGAGCATGGTCCCGAAGAATAGTCCAGTGGTGGCCTGAGTTACCCGCTCCACTGGCATCTTGAAAAGGGAGGCCGCTTGGGGTCCGTAGGTCACTCCTCCAGCAGGGACGGAGCAAGAGTTGCAGTTGCAGGTGGTGCAGTTTGAAGCCATTGATCTTCTGTTTTCTGCACGGAGCAATACACCAAATCTAAGTACCTTGAATCCACAGGCAACCACAGCAAACCGCGATTCGTTCGCGAACACGACGCATGAAGTGTGGAGTGGAAAGAGGAAAAGGTCCCACCGGGCGTGCCAGAATCTGTTCCCCTCCGAAAGACGGCGCACAAGACTGCGAAGTCCTGACGCTGAGATTCGGGGCAGATGCTATTTGGTTTTATCCGTCCACCTCTCCGAAGATGCCAAGTTGATTTATGGCACCGTGTATCGGAGGTTTAGACGGATGCGGCCGATGTAGCAGACTTCATCAGATTCCCCCTCGCTTGAGGGGTTTTTGATTGTGGGGACGCTCTTCCCTGCAGGCGCAAGCCCCTGCAGTTAATTACGCTACCGCATCGCGGTAACAACTTTCTCCTTCTCCAGAATTTCACTTCGTGCCGTGGGTGTTTGTTTTATTTGTGGTTGCCCGTGGATTGTATACGGAGACTATTTATTTCGTCGCCCGTAGGACGTGGATTAGTCCAAATCCGTATTTACTTAGATTTGGGTTTGGTGTTTTAGTTTAAGGATATGTTAGCCATATTTGAGGCTAAGATCAACTTAAACGTTTGTTAAGAATACGTTAGTCTAATTTCCAGGCTAAAATCTACTTAACGGGATCGTCTAGATCCATTTCCAGTTTAGGGACATGGTGGTCCATGGGTAGTTTAAGGACGTTGCGGTCCATGTTCCAGTTTAGGGACGTGGTGATCCATAGGTAGTTTAAGGACGCTTAAGTCTGTGGGTTTAAGGACCCCACAGTCCGTATTTTAGTTTAAGGACGCTTAAGTCCGTGGGTTTAAGGACCCCACAGTCCGTATTTTAGTTTAAGGACGCTTAAGTTCGTGGGTTTAAGGACCCCACAGTCCGTATTTTGGTTTAAGGACGCTTAAGTCCGTGGGTTTAAGGGGTTTAAGGACCCCACAGTCCGTATTTTGGTTTAAGGACGCTTAAGTCCGTGGGTTTAAGGAGCCCACGGTCCATATTGATGTGTGGTTGTTGGGACCCGTCACCTCTCTGACGACGTTGAAGGATTACAACGACAGATGTCAGAGGAGTTCAGAGATGTACCCTTGAACCAAAGTTGATTGGGGGATCTATAGTCCAATTTGGGACTAAAGTCTGTTTGAATGTTTAAGGATACGTTAGCCATATTTGAGGCTAAGATCAACTTAAACGGGATCGTTTAGATCCGACAAAAGAGCATTTGGGGGCTCTATTGTTCCAGTTTAGGGACGTAGTGGTCCATAGGTAGTTTCCATATCTGGACTTTCTTGGTAAGCTCTTGGAATGTTTTGAGACCCGCGGTGCATAAAAACGGGGCCATCCAATTGTTGAGATTTCCGACGAGGAGACTGACAGATTGGTCCTGCTCTATCGGCGGTTTGCATTTGACGGAGAGATTGCGCCATCGAGTTATAAAATTTGTGCTGCTTTCGTTGTTCTTTGGCTTGGTCCTTACGAGGTCGGCGATGGTGATCTTATCGCTAACGCTCATGAACCTCTGCCGAAACAGAGACTCCATTTGCACGAAAGTTGTGACGGAGCCATCCGATATGCTCGCATACCAGTCGAAAAAAATATCGGCCAAACTATTAACGAACTGGTGGAGGAGAAGCGCGTCATTGCCCCCAGTATTCCCGCATAAGGCTTTAAAGTGGGCGATGTGCTGATTCGCATTTCCCTTCCCATCGAATCTTCCGAATTTGGGGATGACATAGCCGCTAGGAAATTCTACCAGATCATACTGAGCAGGATATGGTCTCCCACTACTGCTGATATCTTTTTGCGCTTCGGCTTCGGCCACCAATATTTTTACTTTGCTGGCAACCAAATCCATGATTTGATCTTGAGTTAGCGGGCCACTGTCATCGGCAGCCAAGACATTTCCCGAGATAGGATGCGACCGATTTTCATGCGGTGCGCCCACTTTTGGATTTGAGGGAACGGGCGTCGGCTGTTTCGGGACACCATTTCCCAGTTCATGAGATCCCTGCACCTGATTGGGCGGCTGAGAGGCAAGTTGGGCCATGAGCTGTAAGACGACGTTTGTCAAGTCATCAATTTTTGAGTAGAGCTTGGCCATCTCCTTGTCTTTGCTTCTGAGCTATTTTCGGAGCTCTTGGAGAAGTTGTTGCTCTGCGTTCTTGGGACGGAAGATTGGCTCATCTTCGCTTTCCGAGCCAAACTCCTCATAGACCGAATGGTCTTTCTGCCTATCATCCTCATCGAGAGGGTTTTCATCATCCAGCGGAGGCGGCTGTTCTTGGGAAGTGGCAACCACATTCAAGCCAGATTGGATTCGAGATGTGGTGGCCCCGTCCTTGCTCTTGCTGTGCGTGCCCACCATGTAGACAGTGTGAACCACATATCCGGTCATTTCCTCGTCTTTGGCAGGGTAACCATGCTCCTCGAACCTCATGCGGTTCAGCCTAGCAGGAGCCCTAGCCCTTTTGTTGGCTCTATACCTGAGCCTTTTCTGCCTTAGCTTCTTAATTTTAAGGGCTTGGCGGGCATCTGTTTCCTTGGAAGCCACCGTGAGTCGATTAGTGGGGAGCTTAGAGAAGAAACCCTATCGAGCAGTTGTCAGGGGAACCGCTGGAGATTGCTCGAGACGCCTTGTTGCTTTGTTGGTGTTGATGGCCTTGCCCCCCAGCTGGGGCCAAGGAGAGCCGCTCAAACACCGACTTGCGTTTGAGTTGGGGCACCTTCGAGACCACTACATTTGGCCTCTTGCCTTTCGAGACCGGTTTGTCTGTCACCGGGGCTTGAGAAGATGGGATGGCATTAGCTGACACGAACAGAATAGAGCCAAATGGTAGCGGTGGCTCTTCCCATTGTCACCCGAGACTGGCCGGAAGGACTGTCCTGGCGTCCATCTTCATCGTGTAGGAGATGGGAGCCGTGTCGAGAGATTGACGTCCATCTTCATCCTTGGAGACATTTTTGCTGCGACTGGAGATTGCAATTTGAAATTTGTTAACCAGTACAAAGAATCATGATTTCAGTACAGGCAGTAGATATGTATATTGATTGAGTTCGCATGAACGCTTAACCCGAAATATGGGAGGAGAGATATGTCCCACCGGGCGTGCCAGAATCTGTCGGGTGTTTTTCGCCACCCCATTGAGATGGGAATACGCGCGCGCTTGTCAGGCGTACTATAGATTCCTCCTGCCTAGGGTAGGCTGGGGTTTATTGATTGTGGGGATCCGAATCTCCGGCAGCCGCGGACTTAGCTGTCGTTAATTACCCCTCGCCTTTGGAGCGAGGGAACCTCCGATTAACGAGTTAAACTGGTCATGCGAACTCAATGTGCAGCATGCGTGTGTTGTGTTTTGAAAAGGGGTTTTGGATATATCGGGAGCCACGCAGAGTTTTTACGGGGGTCCCGCTACCCGGATAGCGGGCTGGGGGTCAAGAGGGCTAGCAGCCCCCTTGCGGGGTGCGGGGCAGCGTCCCGGCCCAAATTTTTTTTAGGAGGGACAGTGTTGTAGAGTATGTGTGTGTGTGTGTGTATACATATAAATTAAAAAAGGAAAGCGAAAGGGCGTCCAGAGAATGCATGGGGAAAAGCACCAGCGCTTTGGGTGCTAGCACTTTGAGTGCAAGATCGCTAGCACCCCACGTGGGCGTTCGGGCGCTAGCGCTCTGAGCGTAAGATCGCTAGCGCTCCACGTGTCAGCATGTGGGCGCTCGGGCGCTAGCGCTCTGAGCGGAAGAGCGCTAGCGCTCCACATGTCAGCACGTGGGCGCTCGGGTGCTAGCGTCCTGATCGCACGAGCGCTAGCGCTCCACGTGTCAGCACGTGAGCGCTCGGGCGCAAAAAGGGACTTGGTCCCTGCAATGGGAGTTGTACTCCCAGAAAGGAGAACTTATTATTTTGTGTGTGTGTGTGTATGAGGAGTTAAACTCCGAGGATGTTTTGAAGCTGATGAAGGGCTTATCCCCTTAAGCCCTAGTTCTTCCCCAAAGTGGTGTTTCTGGAGATGGGTCTCCTTCTTCCTCCTCTGTTGGCAGGATCTTGAAGATCAAGAGATGTGAGATTTTAAAAATCTCTTCTTTTTAAGATCTGATGGAAGATCTGAGTTCCCCTTTATGGGTTTTGTGGTGGAAAACTATTTAGTTTTATAAAAGGAAGAGTAAAACTCTTGATTTAATTTTAAAAAAAAGAAGAAGGTTTTAGAATCTTAAGGAAGGAGAAAGATCTCAGATCTAGATTTGCTCTTTGGAGAGAGAAAACGTTGTTGAGATATTTTCATTATTTTTGCCTTTATAGGCAATACACTTTATATATAGCCCCTTGGGCTTTACAAAAATGGCATTTTGGCCATCCCATGGCTCATGTGCCATTTCTTTTTGCCCATAAGCCATGGGCTTTGCAAAAATTTGGCTCTATGCCCATTTTGCATGCATTCATGCATAAAAAATTACATAAAAATTATTTATTACATGATCTATATTTTGGCATGGAGGAGGCTGGTCGCGGGCTCGACTTGGGCATGGGGCCCGCTTGACCTGGGCTTAGGCCTATCTGGCTTGGGGTTGACCTTGGCTTTGACTCGGTCAACCGGAGTGCAAATTTTGACCCCAACAACAATACCCCTGACCAAGCTCACACGTAAAGATGAGGAATTTGTGTGGCCAGAAGCATGCGAACAAGCTTTCGTAGAACTCAAGTCATGGTTGACATCAGCACCTATTCTCGTAATACCGGATCAATCTGGAGGATTCGAAGTGCATTGTGATGCATCCGATAAGGGATTAGGATGCGTTCTACATCAGCACGGTAAGGTTGTGGCTTATGCTTCAAGACAACTGAAGACTCATGAGCGCAATTATCCGACGCATGATCTGAAGTTGGCAGCCGTCATCTTTGCTCTCAGCCATTATCTATTTAGTGAACGAGTGAATATCTACACAGATCATAAAAGTCTGAAGTACGTGTTTACTCAGAAGGAGTTGAATATGCGGCAATGAAGATGGTTAGATCTCATGGCGGACTTTGACATCAACTTGCAATATTACCCAGGGAAGGTGAACGTAGTACCTGATGCTCTTAGTCGCCAACCATTAGCAATAAATCTCACCGCTCAGTGGAAGCTTCAACAAGACTTGAATCAGATGGAGATTGAAGTAGTCATGCCAGGTAACACTTCAAGTGTGATGAATTTACAAGTTCAATCAACCATTGTCAATCAGATCAAAGCAGCTCAAGCAAGTGATGCTAAGTTGCAAAGGATCAGAGAACAAGTGGAGAATGGACTCAGAACAGACTTCATCATCCATGAAGACGGATCTTTGAGATACGGCAGCAGATTGTGTGTACCAAATGGTCCTGTTCGGGAAGAGTTAATGAAAGAAGCTCACAGCTCTCCCTACTCAGTACACCCTGGACGTACCAAAATGTACAAAGATCTACGTCAGAATTATTGGTTGCATGGAATGAAGCGTGAAGTAGCCAGAAGCGTCGCAAAATGCTTGGTGTGTCAGCAAGTAAAGGCTGAACATCACAGGACAGCTGGACTACTTCAACCGTTACCAATCCCAGAATGGAAGTGGCAGTACATCACGATGGATTTTGTGACTGCTCTTCCTCGCAGCACAAAGGGTAACGATGCTTTGTGGGTCATTGTGGATCGACTCACAAAGTCGGCTCACTTCATCCCATTTCGGGTTGGCCAATCAACTGAGACAATAGCAAAGAAGTATATGGAGGTAATAATCTATTTAAGATTTAAACTCTTCATAATGTACTATCTCTGATACCCATGAACTCATACAGTAAATTGTGAGACTTCATGGAGTACCGGTCTGCATTGTCTCCGATCGTGACACCAGGTTCCGATCGTAATTTTGGTAGAGTCTGCAAGCAAGCTTGGGAACAAGTCTGAATTTCAGCACGGCTTATCATCCACAAACAGATGGTCAGTCTGAGCGAACTATTCAGATCTTAGAAGATATGCTCAGAGCGTGTATGCTAGACTTCAAAGGATCGTGGGAAGATCACCTGCATCTTGTGGAGTTCGCATACAATAACAGCTACCAAGCAAGCATAGGAATGACACCTTTTGCAGCATTGTATGGAAGGAAGTGTCCATCACCATTAAGTTGGGACGACATCGGAGATAGGGAACTCCTTGGACCAGAGATGATAGCAGCGACCGTTGATGTGGTTCGTACTATCAGAGAAAGGATGCGCATAGCCCAAGATCGACAGAAACACTGGGCTGATGCAAAGAGACGGCACTTGGAGTTCCAGCCAGGAGATCACGTATTCTTGAAGATATCTCCGAACCGCGGAGTGATCCGATTTGGAAGACGGGGTAAATTAAGTCCGAGATACATTGGACCGTTCGACATACTCGAACGAGTCGGTGAAGTGGCATACCGCTTAGCGATTCCACCCTCATTGGAAGGAGTGCATAATGTGTTCCACATATCCCAACTCAGAAAGTATGTGAGTGACCCCAGCCATGTTCTTGATCATTCCGAGCTCACTATACAGCCCGACTTGTCTTGTGAGCAACAGTCTGTGGAGATCCTGGACAGGAAAGTGAAGACACTTCGGAACAAGCAAGTTAACTTGGTCCGAGTAATGTGAAGGAAAGACACTCCAGGAGAATCCACTTGGGAAAGGGAAGATGAAATGCGTGCAAGATATCCTTACTTCTTTGTAAACTAGTTCTCAAATAAAAGTTGTAAATTTCGAGGACGAAATTTTTGTAAGGAGGGTAGACTGTAACAACTCCATTATTAGAGTACAAAAATTTGCTTTAAAATTAATGTATACTTGGGGTATTTACATTTACTGTTATTATTTTAAGTAATTAATTAGCTCCATAATTACAAGAAGGAGCTTGTGGCTCATTGGTAATACCTTGCACTGCTGAACCAAGCCACCAGAGTTCAAATCCCATACCCCACATTATTTTTAATATTGATTTTTTTTTAAACCTTTAGAATACCAAGAGTTTACATGTGCATATCTCACAAAAACCCCACTACACCCGAAAGTGTAACATTTCCAGAGGTTAGACGAACCGTCGGGGGGGATCCCGGCCGCCTGACTCAGCCAGGAATCGGCCAAATCGGCCTTGACTCGGTCTGACTCTGTCCTCAGACCGAGTCACGGCCGAGTCGGCCGATTCCGGCGACGGTCCCAACATGAAAGTTGTGTCTTTTCATATTCCCTTTGCACCTGCAAAATTTCAGTCTCAGACCATTTCCAGAGCTCTTTTAAAACCCTAATTACTCCACTTTTAATACATTTTTAATACATTTTATCATATTTTTCATTTTAACTTTTCATCTACCATAACTCTAGCCTACCCTATAAATACACCCCCTACTCTCTACCTTCTCACCCTAAAATCCTGAGCCCACTGTCTCAAAAATTTTCCAAGAGTCGTGTACTTTGAAAACAAGCTCCAGGCGAAGCTCCGACGAATTTCCGGCGGAACTTCCGGCGGCCGTTTTAAGGAACTACCGGCGACGACGCAATACATCGGCGATCTCTCTAGTTCCCTCTCACTCCCTTGTTTAATCTAAAACCCGTAAGTCCCTTTCTATCTCTCTTTTCCATTCTCAAAATACGAAATTACAAAACCCGATGGAATCGGAACAAATCCGATTTCCGATTCGGTTTTCTATAAAATTCCACTTCTCACTAATACAATCATACCTAAACTTCCTCATGTTGACTATTAAATACTAATCAAACAATTTGATCAAGTTTCGTCACATGAAATGATAGCTTTTTCAATTTATCGTATTTTTCACTTAAATACCACATTGTTTCAATCCTTCATTTAACCCCATCAAACTTGCTATACATTAAAAGTAGATCACGAGGTAACGACCTACCTGCTCACACACTCATATGCAACACCCCCGAGAACCTAGAATACGAGAAAATAAATATTTTCATTTAAATACCATATATTTAATAAAACCATTTCTAAAAGATTTAGTTTTGATACACTTTTTAAAGAAGTACCACTTATTATGAAAATACGATAAGTTGTGGACATCGGTCGTTTATCTAAACCTGACTTTGTGGTGTCTTGGCTAGGCAAGTGAGAAAGGTAACTTTAAAAGGCCCGACTCACGATGATTCGTGAGCGGATCCCTCCTTTCCTCACTTGTACTTACCTGGCCACAATTGGAGGTGAAGAGGCGATTTGAGGCATCTCACAACTTGTTGTCTGGACCAGTTAGGAATAGACTAGTTGACTTAGGAGAATCTAGAACATACAATACGGAAAATTTACACCTTTACAAATAAATACCATTTACTTCATAAAATTGTTTTCTAAAGGATTTAGTATTTACAATCTTTGTAAAGCGTCGCTACAACCCATTTTGGGGAACCCATTCGGGATGGTGCGGTTTATCGCACATCCTCGGGCTTAGTAGTGCGAGATTCAGACCTCCGCAAGGAGCATTCGGTCTCGAAAGATTTAAAATACAACATCTTAAGAAAAGGAGATTTTTAGAATATAAAATATTTATTAAAATTATTTTTGTATAAATATATGTATATTTATTATTAAAATATCTATTTTGTTATGATATAAATATTCCACCTTTTTCTAAAAATCACAAGAATAAATTTTACACTAAAATACTATGAATTCCAAATAAATCAATTTTACAAATAAAATACCTTTATTTCTGAAACTAGGATATTTTCACTAGAAATATCACAATATAAAATCCACTTTCATTAAAACTCTAAAGATGAATAATGAATACTTGAAGTGTATTTTGAAAAGTATATAAAAGTATTTTTACATAAAACCCCCTCAAGTTTTATAAATTACCCTAAGGACCCTAGCAATTATAGGTTTAAGAATGTCTTTACTGTGGCATCCGCTGCGGAAAGATAATAAAGAATGCGATTTACATTTTTAATTGTCTGACTCGGGTTTGAGTCTGATTAATCTGACTTTAATATGATTCAAGTCAATCTGCAATCTTCAACATGAATCCACAAGTCCAATTATCAACCTATACAACTTGACTGAACCGAATCATGGATATACATTCCATTTACATGGTTCTCCAGTTATTCCATTTACATGATTCTACGGTTACATCCGTTTACTGATATCATGGTTTCGGTCAGTCTTTCAATTATACACTCTATTCAATTTACAGTACAAAACAATACAAATAAAACACTACGGGGTTTAAGGGGTAAATTGGTACGGAAGGTGTTAAAAGTGACACGAGGCGGTAAGATTAAGACACCTAACCTATATTCCGTTGCTGTTGTACCATGGCTTAACGGTTCCTTGTACATTCCGTTTGCTCTGGTCTCTAGCATATAGAGACCCCTCTCGTATACACTGGCATCCTTCTGTACCAAACTACAAACAACAGCGTTAACACGACATTACTACAAAATAATACAACTTTAAAGGATAGCTTCTTATTCTGTCTATTATACTTTTCTCTTATCTTTGGGACTTACCGAGTGACCTGTTCGCTGACGACATTCTATTCTTTCTTCTTTGAATGTCGTCAGGTGGTTTGGACCTGGCAGAGATCGAGCCATCTGCAGAAGACTTGGAACAGTTTGCTGAAGAACCAGAGCTCTAGTTTCATTATACATTTTCCATTCAGTACTTTTCATTTCCTGTTATGCCATTGTTTAGGCATCGTTTTATTTCAGTTGTATTTCCTTTCCATGTATTGTACAAAAGAATGTTAATAAATAAAAGTTATTGTTTTTATTATATCTTGTCTCTTGTGTATTTATTTTTATATTACTTAGATACGCTTAGCGTATGTATTTCTGAGTATATACGTAGCGGGCCAGTCGCATCCCCTTTGCCGTATACTGGGAAGCGGGGCGTGCCAAGATATAAGTGGAGTTGAAGTGGAGTTAGCCCAAGAACGACTTTCGGCGAGAATCTACACAAATTCCGGCGACCTCACGACGCCACGAAGACTACCACCATTTTCTTCTACCTCACATCCCTTCTTCTAACTAGTAAGTCCCACCCCTTCTTCTCTTTATACTTTAAAAAGTCTCTTTTTATAAAACATGTCCGTACGTAGAGTTATACCGATATTTGTTTCTAAAACCCTCGAAACTACATCTTTTATTAAGCATTACTCATTCATATTCTATACCTTGAATTGTTAAACATAAAACTAATAATTAGAAACAACTTTCACTATAAATCATCATGCTAGATAACTTTAAATTGAGTTTTACTTTTAAATATCATGAACTTCGTATTTACCGTATTTTATTACTTGGCTTAATCTTACCTTTAGAAAATATCACGGGGTAATGACTTACCCTTCACAACACACATATTGACATAGCACGATTCTCTTGAAAACCTATTTTTGTGGCGATTATAACTTTTCATTAAACTATCATGAACTATAAAACTCGGTTTTCTTTGAATTGTATTATCAAAAAAATTTTGCGATTATTTCTCTACAACCCATTTTGGGAAACCCGGTATTGGATGGTGCGGATTATCGCACATGCTCGGGCTAGTAGAGCGAGATGCAGACCTCCTCACGGCGCATTCGGTCTCGAAAGATTTTTAATACGATTTTTAAGAAAAACGAGATTTTCAATTTAATAATAAAAACTAATTTTTTAATAATTATATAAATATTATAAAATCACATATTTTCAAGTTATAATAAAATTCCATTTTTCTAAAAGTAAAAAGAATGACAAGTTTCACCAAAATACCATCAAGTATCAATATAAGACAAGTTTCACTAAAATACCATGAACTATTCAAGTTAAGTTAATATTCACTAAAATACTTCACATTCTTAAAATTCACAAATTATGGAAACCCTAAATAATATAAATAAATACTCGAGATTTATTTTTGAAAGTAAATAAAATATTTTTCATAAAACCCTCTCGAGTTATATAAAATTACATTAAGGACCTTAGTAAATATAGGTTTAAGCGGAATCAATTTTCTTGAGCCTCAGGGAGACGGAGAAAGTGAGTACTTGCCTATTTAAGGTAGAAAACTAAAACAGAGTTATCAATAGTAATTGTCTTGGAAAAAGACACAAATCCTGCCGTTCATGTGGAGCAGTTACTGATAACTCCTAAACCTAATTCAGGATCCAGATCAGATCTAAGTGTCTGACTCAAGTCTGAGTCCAAATCAATCTGAATCCAATATACCAAACATGTATACTTGAACTTGAACACGAATTCCAGAACAATATCAATCATGCAAACATGACTTGACTTGACTGAAGCATGGCTATGACTTGACTACATGACCACTTGATATATCCTGAAACCGTTTACATGAACAACTTATATCCGTAGTCTCGGCAAGTCTGATAACTACAATTTATATAATATACATTATGGGGTTTAAAGGGGTAGACTGGTATGGAATGTGTTAAAAGTGGCACGATGAAGGACACTAAAGACACCTACATGAACATCCTATACCATTGTCCTGTGGGTTTTGACGGGGCCTTGTACTTACATGTTACCATAGTCCACAGGATAGTTTGACTCCTCTCATATACACTGATACATTCCGTACCAAGCTACAAACAACTACGTTAGTATAACAAATATATACCTGTTTATATTACCAGTTCTTTCCTCTTTACTTAATCTATTCCATCTTATCTTTGGGACTTACCGAGCGTTAGTTCACTGATGACATTCTGTTTCTTTCTTTGGAATGTTCGTCAGGAGGACCCGACTTTCAGGAGACCGAGCCTAGCCAGGAGTACTTGGAGCAGATTGAGGCCCAGATAGACTTCTAGATTACTTGTACTTATTTCTTTTCTTTGTATGCTACTGTTTAGGCATTGCTCTCATCATTATATATTTCCTTTTCAAATCAGTTGTAATGTAAAGAAAGAATGTTAATAAAAGTTGCTGGTTATATTACATCTCTTGTTATTCTTGTGTATTCATTTTATATTGCTTATTTATGCTTAACGTGTTTACTTCTAAGTAAATACGTCGTGGCCCGTCACGTCTACTTCTCCGTATACTGGGAAGCGGGGCGTGACATGTTTTGTTGGCGGCCCAATGCAGATCAGTTCTGCATGGAATTCTAAGAATTATATCATAAGAATTATAAGAATCAGCAACTAAACATTCTTTACATTTTTAATCTCTTGAATCTATCATAACCCTTCCTTTTATCTCAAGGTTATGGATTCCCCAAACAACACGAGCACCAACGTGAATGGTAACACTCCACCACCTCTTCTACCACCACCACCTACCATTACCGCTCCCATCAACGAGCAGAAGGTATTGCTTGAGGCGATCAAGTGTCTCTTGGAGGGTCAGTGGCAGCAGACTGCTATCCTCATGCACCGCCCTGAAGCTGAGGCACCCGGAGTCAAGCTATTCCAGGAATTGCACCCTAAGCATTTTTTCTGGGAAAGAGAGCCCACTAGAGGTAGAGGAATGGGCTCAGTCCATTGAAGTTGACCTGGCAGCAGCATAAGTGCCAGAGATTGCTTGGGTGAGAGTTGCGAAGCTGCAACTTACTGACAATGCCAGAGTATGGTGGAAGGCTGAAGAAAGCAGTCTTGCCTAGCCGATTGAATGGAAGAAATTTCGCGATATGTTCGACGCGAAATATTTCACTGAGACTGCCCGTTTCGACATGGAACAACAGTTCATCCACTTGCTGCAAGGTTCAATGTGGAACAAATCTGTGGATGAATACGATGCTGAGTTTACCATACTCAGCAGGTTCGTGGCAAACCTTATTCCGACTCCTGAGATGCGGGCTCGAAAATTTCAGCAAGGGTTGGACCCGGAGATCCAAGCTGCATTAGCTACAGGGGATTTCTCAACCCATGATCTTGCGCTGGAGGCTGCCCGACGATATGAGGCAGTGGTGAAGAAGAAGGGCAGACCTCAGACTGCCGGTGTGAAGCGTCCTGCCACTCAGATGGTAGGAGTAGCCTCTACCAGGCCTACTTTTGTACCCAGGAGACCAGGAGTACCATTTAACCGGCCCAGTTTAGAATTTTGCTTCTATTGCAAAAGCAATGGACACCTGGTGAACGACTGCAGGTGTGCGAATGGCCTGTGCTTAGTTTGTGGCGCATCCACTCACGCCATCGAAGCTTACCCACATCGTCTCACCCCAGCTCCCGCACCCCGACCAGCTATCACCTTTCCGCAGCGGCCAGCTATTCAGGCTCCTGCACCTCGCTTAGCCCTACCTGCTCCACCTCCTTGTGGACCTCCTGCACAGCCTCCTCGTCAGTTCCATAAGGCATAGAAGAACATGCCTCAAGGACAGAAGAACGGACAGAGAAATGTGCCTCCAGCAAGGAGGAACGTACATAGGCGTCAGGCTTTCACAATGACTGTGGAAGGAGCTGAAGCCACTGGCCAAGTCATCACTGGTAACTCCCAATTTTTTTCAAACCTTTTTCAATCTTTACATATCAATATATTTTCCTATACCTAAACATATTCCACACAATTTAGGTACAATCTTAGTAGCCTCCCTACCTGTCTTAGCACTCTTCGATACTAGAGCATCACATTGCTTTATGTCACAACGGTTCGTCCGAACTTATGCGATTCCAGTTAAACCGCTTGTATCCAGCTGGAATGTCAGTTCAGGGAACGACGTTCTAAAGGCAACTATGGGATACGATCTGTGTCCAGTGGTCGTCTGCAGCAGAGAATTTTACGCAGATTTCAAGGTGCTGGACATACTGAACTTCGATGTACTGGTCTTGGGAATGGAATGACTAGGAACTTTCTTCGCTACCATCGACTGTCGTCAAAGGAGGGTAGTTTTCGAGATACCAGATCATCCGGTCTTTTATTTCAAGAGTGGAGACCGTACCCTGGAACCTAGCACCTACAAGGCTAAACCAAGGAAGGCAGTGATTGCAACAATACAAGAGGAAGAAGACAAGATAGAGGTAGTTCGAGAGTTTGAGGATGCATTCCCCGAAGATATCTTAGGTTTGCCTCCCGATCGAGCTCTTGAATTCAGTATTGACTTAGTACCTAGTGCGCAACCGGTGATCAAAGCACCATATCGCTTAAGTCCAGAAGGATTGAAGGAGATCCGCACTCAATTAGACGAACTTTTAAAGAAAGGATGGATTCGTCCCAGTACTTCAAGTTGGGGATCTCCAGTTTTGCTCGTGAAAAAGAAAGAAGGTTCATTCAGAATGTGTATAGACTATCGAGCTCTGAACGAAGTGACGATAAAGAAAAATTATCCACTACCGCGCATCAACGATCTGTTTGATCAGCTAAGTGGGTCTTGCGTTTTCTCAAAACTAGATTTTTGTTCGGGTTATCATCAAGTAAAGGTCAAAGAGTCTGATATTCCGAAGACAACATTCAGGACTCTCTATGGTCATTATGAGTTTCTCGTGATGCCATTTGGAGTGACCAATGCACCTGCTATATTTATGAATCTGATGAACCAGGTTTTCCGAGAGTACCTAGACAGGTTTGTTGTTATTTTCATCGACGACATCCTGGTGTATTCAAAGAATCGGAAAGAGTACGCTGAATATTTGCGAATTGTCCTGGAGATATTGCGACAGCATCAACTCTATGCCAAGTACAGCAAGTGCGAATTTTGGCTAGATCAAGTCGGATTTCTTGGACACATTGTTTCGGGCGAAGGAATCTCAGTAGATGCAGTTAAGGTATCAACCGTCATCGAATGGTCGAAACCAAAGACGGTGAAAGATATTCGAAGTTTCTTTAGTTTAGCAGGATACTACCGAAGATTCATTGAAGGTTTCTCGAAGATTGCAACACCCATGACCAAGATCACACGTAAAGATGAAGCATTCGTGTGGTCAGAAGCACGTGAACAAGCTTTCATAGAAATCAAGTCAAGATTGACATCAGTTCCTATTCTCATAATACTGGATCAATCTGGAGGTTTCGTTATGCATTGCGATGCATCCGGTAAGGGATTAAGATGCGTTCTACACCAGCATGGAGAAGTTGTTGCCTTTGCATCAAGACAGTTGAAGATTCATGAGCGTAACTATCCAACACTTGACTTAGAGTTGGCATCCGTTATCTTTGCACTTAAGATTTGGCGCCATTATCTTCTGGGAGAACGAGTGGATATATACACTGACCACAAGGGTCTGAAGTATGTGTTTACTTGATGGAGTTGAATATGCGGCAGAGAAGATGGCTAGAACTTATGGCGGATTTCGACATCAACCTATAATATCATCCAAGGAAGGTGAATGTAGTTCCTGATGCACTTAGTCTCCAGCCACTATCAATGAATCTCACCGCACAATGGAACCTACAGCAGGAATTGCATGGGATGGAGATAGAAGTGGTTATGCCAGGTAACGCTTCGTATTTGATGAACTTACAAGTTCAGACTACTATTATCAATCAGATCAAGGCAGCTCAAGCAAGTGATGCCAAGCTGCAAAAGATCCGAGAACAAGTAGAAAGTGGACTGCGAACAGATTTCATCATCCATGAAGACGGATCTTTGAGATAAGGAAGCAAATTGTGTGTACCATAAGGTTCTGTTCGGGAAGAGTTGATGAAAGAAGCTCACAGCTCTCCTTACTCAGTACATCCTGGTGGTACAAAGATGTACAAAGATCTATGACAACATTACTGGTGGCATGAAATGAAGCGTGAAGTGGCCAGAAGCGTAGCCAAGTGCTTGGTGTGTCAGCAAGTGAAGGTTGAACATCACAGAACTGCTGGTTTACTACAACCATTACCTATCCTAGAATGGAAATGGCAACACATCACCATGGACTTCGTGACTGCCCTTCCTCGCAGCACGAAGGGTAACGATGCGGTATGGGTTATTGTGGATCGACTCACCAAGTCGGCTCACTTCATCCCATTTCGAGTTGGCCAATCTACCGAGACACTAGCAAAGAAGTACATGGAGGTAAGCATGAATCTAATGTAAGATTTAACCTCAAGATGTATTATTTCTGATACCCATGAACTCATGCAGGAGATCGTGAGATTACATGGAGTACCGGTTTGTATTGTCTCCGATCGTGACACCAGATTCCGATCGCAGTTTTGGCTGCAAGCTAGCCTGGGAACTAGTCTGAACTTCAGCACAGCATACCATCCACATATAGATGGACAGTCTGAGCAAACAATTCAGATTCTAGAAGACATGCTAAGATCTTGTATGTTAGACTTCGGAGGATCATGGGAAGATCACCTACATCTTGTGGAGTTTTCATACAACAACAGCTACTATGCGAGTATTGGAATGACACCATTTGCAGCGCTCTATGAAAGGAAGTGTCGTTCACCACTAAGTTGGGATGATATTGGAGATCGTGAACTCCTTGGACCAGAGATGATCATGGCAACTGTGAACGTAGTTTGCACGATCAAGAAAAGAATGTGCATAGACCAAGACAGACAGAAGCACTGGGCTAATGCAAAACGTCGACACATAGAGTTCCAACCGAAAGATCATGTGTTCTTGAAGATCTCTCCAAACCGTGGAGTAATTCACTTTGGCAAGAGGGGTAAGCTCAGTCCGAGATATATAGGACCGTTTGACATTCTCGAACGAGTCGGAGAAGTGGCATATCGTTTGGTACTACCACCCCTCATTGGAAGGAGTGCACAACGTGTTCCACATATCCCATCTTCGAAAATATGTGAGCAATCCCAACCACATCCTTGATCACGCTGAGCTCAATGTACAGATAGACTTAACTTGTGAGCAAAAAACCCGTTGAGATCATGGACCGAAAGGTAAAGTCTCTGAGGAACAAGGAAGTAAACTTGGTCTGAGTGATGTGGAGAAAAGATTCTCCTGAAGAAACAACTTGGGAGCAAGAAGATGACATGCGTGCAAGATACCCTTACTTGTTTGTAAATTAGTCCTTATATAATTGTAAATTTCGAGAACGGAATTTTTGTAAGGAGGGTAGAATGTAACGGCTCTAATTTTATTGTACGAAATTTTTTAAGTTAATGTACATAATGGAGTTTGTAAGCCTGACTACAATTTAAAAGTTATTTTTGTTTAAGAACAGCAAGAAAGCACTTGTAGCTCATTGGTAAAGCCTTACACTGCTGTGACATAGCTCCTGTGTTCGAATCCCATCGGCTACATATTATTTTTCTGAATTTTTCTTTTAAACTTTTTGGAAGCCCAAAAGTTTACACGTGCACTGCACATAAGAAATGAAAAGACAGAAAATCAAACATGTGCAAATTAGAGTTAACAGCGAGTAGAACACGTGGCAAGCATCTGACGGCCCAACTCCTCCATATGGCCGGCGAGATCGGGCCTAGGGCCGGCGGCATCGGGCCCCCCGTAGCCAATAACCCCCGTGCTCTGCACACAAAACTCTTTGGCCTACCCCATTACCCCTGCACTGTTTGTTTTCTCTCCAATTTAACAGAGAATTCAATTTCACCTTTAATCTAATTTTAAATGCATTTTAATTCATTTTTTCAATTCCAAAACCCTAATTCCACACTATAAATACAACCCCATACCCTAGCCTCTCCTCATTCTGAAAATTCTAGTAAAAAATATCAAAATTTTCTAAGCACAAGTGGAGATGAAGTGGAGTTAACCCAAGAACGACTTCCGGCGATGTTCTACATAAGTTCCGGCGACCCCATGACGCCATGAAGGCTACCACCCTTCTCTTCTACCTCCCCTCCCTCCTTCTAGCTAGTAAGTCTCACCCCCTTCTTCTCTTTATGTCACGTCCCGCTTCCCAGAGTACGCAAGATTGGGCACGTGACATAGCCAACCATGCTACCTGTGGGTAGGACGTATCCATCCACAGTCACATTACGGTTGTAGAGATATCAAGAACAAGATAAATAAACTAATCTAATACATGTCCAAATCCATAATAACAAGAATCAATAAGCAATAAGTGCGGAAGCAAATGATCCAATACAATAAATAAACAGTACGTCCCATGATGCGGGCTCACATCTGGAAATGAAATGAAATAAATAAACTAAACCCTAAGGGACTCACAGTTCAGCCTGCTGGCTGAAGTACTCCTGCTCGGTCGTCGATAGTGGTAAGGAATCTGGGCCATGCAAAACCCAGACGTCAGCGCGTCATGTCAACCAAATAATATAATATAAACATGGTAATAAGCAATGCAGGTATGAACATGAATAAAGCAGTACTAAGAAATAACAGAGCAGGGCAATGTGCAGTGGTGACTAAACTGTCCTATCAGGTTTCTATTCTATAGTCTTTGAAATCAATTGATGAATCGTCGATGTAACTCAATAGTATTCCGTGCGTGCCCGGGACCACGGTCAAGGTTCTCGAGGCTGAATTTGAGACGTGCCGCTAGGCAGTAAAAATAGGTAGTAGGATGGACGAGTGATGTCAGCATCATCACTCCCGGACTGGCCAAGCCCGTAAGACTGATCAGAACAAGTATCGAACTGTTGAGTTACAAGTCGGTTTCACCTTTGATTTCCCCATACCCCCAAGTTATGTATGTCAGGTCAGGTATTCAGCAGTCAAGGACTACTGCCAACACAAAATCAAGTAAAAGTAGGTCTGTCTGGATAGACAGCAGGAATGGTCAGGTTTGTCGGCATTAGGCATGAAATCAGGTAACAGGTCAGGCCACGTTTCAACAGGTTGAGTCGATATGTACAGGGTGTCATGTCCGGTGTATCAGTACATGTGTCAGGTGTATCAAGATCGGTCAATATGTAATGCAATCAAATGTATGCCGATAACAGGTATATTAACGAATAAGGAACAATAGCAGGAACAGAAATTAACAATATTATACCATGTAAACACAGTGATGCTTTGTATTCTCTCATTAACAGGTTCAAGCACCCTTGGGGTGCAATAATCACAGTGTAGCGCAATATTAATAACAGCAGGCAATAAAGATATAAGTGTGCGACTATTATCCTTTAAATAGTAAAATGATTAGCAGGTAGTTGTTATTAAGGTTAGGTGGCAAAATACGATTTAGGTGGCAGTATTATAATATACATCATATTTCATCCAATGAGATAAGTAGCAATACTAGTTAATATGGCAAGTTTGTGAGGCAAACATTTAATTAGTTTAACGTAGCATGTAGCAAGAAATCTTGCCTCGACAGTTTCGCAAACCGGAAAGCACGGATGCAATGTTGGCAGAAAACACGAGACGGGTGCACGGGCCACGGATCGAGTCCCAACAGCGAACAGCGGGACCACACGGACCAGGGTACTTCGCTGGAGCGTCGGGTCCAAACGACGGCACGGTCGGAATCCGGCCAAAGTCAAAAGTAACGAAATTAGCAAACGCGATACAAGTGGCAAACGACCAGCGGGGGTTTTGTACCAATGGAAAGTAGAGGGATGCTTACAGGGAGACACCAGGGGCAACCACGACGGTTCGACGGTGATGGGACGCCGGCGGCGATGAACAGTGGGCACGGCGAGGGCTGGAATTTCCTTGTTCGCTGGAAAGAGGGTGGTGCTGTGCGATGAGGGGGTGTAAGGGCCGGGTTCTGGTCGCAGGGGAGAGGAGGCGGTCGGAGGTGGCGCGAGTGACGTCGACGAGGGTCGACGGCACGTTTTCCGGCGAACTGTAGAGGGTGGTAGGGTTGTGGTTTTGGGTTCTGTGGTCCGGCGAGGGGAGGAGAAAGGCGACGACGAGGTCGGGACGAGGAGGAAGAGAGGGAGTCTCAGGCGTCGTTGGTGACGGGAGGCGGCGTCGACGGCGAGATCTGCGGCCAGGTGATGGCGTCGGGGTTGGGTGCAGGCGCGGAAAGAGACGGAGGAAGGAGGTAGGAGGGTGCGGCTAGGCTGAGGAGGAGATGACGGCGACGGCAAGGTCGCGGGGAGGTCGGCGGTGCAAGTACGAGGAGCTAGGGTTAGGGTTGAGAGAGGTTTCTCGTGATGGGGAAGAGAAAGGAGGCGGCTGCATGATAATATATATATGAGGAGAGAGAGAGAGAGAGAGTTTGTTAGAGAGAGAGAGAGATTAGAGAGAGATAGAAAGAGATAGAGTGAAACGGGGGGCCCACGAGGAAATGAAATCCCTCGTGATTGGCTGGGGTAGTTTAAAAAATATTTCAAAAGATTTAAAACGATGAAATAGTAACAGGATATATATAATTCGTAGTTTAAATATATTTAATCAAACGGGCGTTTTTGGCGCTAAATGAAACATTTCCAAATCGCGCCCGGGTTGCGCCCAAATGTTCCAAATTCAAATTATAGGATTTTAAGCGAGTTCCAAATTTTGAAAAGAGGTGTTTAATGATTAAAATGCATACCCCCAAGTCGGACACTTGTACGCGCGCGTAGGCGTCCAAACTCGCCCGTTTCGCCGAACGGGACGAAATCTCGACGCGCGGACGCCACCACGCGACTAGTGGCGACGAGTAGGCCAACATGGATATTTTAAATTTCATTTTCGGTGTTAAAATTTGTTATGTGCCAAAATGACTTAACCGGTTGACATTTTGCAAAAAGCACCAAACAATCAGGATAATTGGAATGAGCAATATATAACACTCAACTAGCAAAAGAAATAGTATTATTGGGCTCGGGTGTTACACTTTATACTTAAAAAAGTCTCTTTTTATAAAACATGTCGGTAAGTGGAGTTATACCGATATTTGTTTCTAAAACCCTCGAAACTACATTTTTTATTAAGCATTACTCATTCATATTCTATACCTTGAATTGTTAAACATGAAACTAATAATTAGAAACAACTTTCATCCTAAATCGTCATGCTAGATAACTTTAAATTGAGTTTTAGTTTTAAATACCATGAACTTTGTATTTACCGTATTTTATTACTTGGCTTAATTTTACCTTTAGAAAACATCACGGGGTAATAACTTACCCTTCACAACACACATATTGATATAGCACGATTCTCTTAGGATCCTATTTTTGTGGCGATTATAACTTTTCATTAAACTACCATGAACTATAAAATCCGGTTTTCTTTGAATTGTATTATCAAAAATTCTTTGCGATTATACATCTACAACCCATTTTGGGGAACCCGTTATTGGATGGTGAGGATTATCACACATTTTCGGGCTAGTAGAGCGAGATGCAGACCTCCTCACAGAGCATTCGGTCTCGAAAGATTTTTAATACGATTTTTAAGAAAAACGAGATTTTCTATTTAATAATAAAAACTAATTTTTTAATAATTATATAAATATTATCAAACCATATATTTTCAAGTTATAATAAAATTCTATTTTTCTAAAAGTAAAAAGAATGACAAGTTTCACCAAAATACCATCAAGTATCAATACAAGACAAGTTTCACTAAAATACCATGAAGTATTCAAGTTAAGTTAATATTCACTAAAATACTTCACATTCTTAAAATTCACAAATTATGGAAAACCTAAATAATATAAATAAATACTCGAGATTTATTTTGAAAGTAAATAAAATATTTTTCATAAAACCCTCTCGAGTTATATAAAATTACATTAAGGACTTTAGTAAATATAGGTTTAAGCGGGATCAATTCTCTTAAATCTCAGGGAGACGGAGAAAGTGAGTGCTTGTCTATTTAAGGTAAAAAACTAAAATGGAGTTATTAATGGTAATTGTCTTGAAAAAAGATACAAATCCTTCCGTCCATGTGCAACAGTTACCGATAACTCCTAAACCTAATTCAGGATCCAAATCAGTTCTAAGTGTCTGACTTAAGTCTGAGTCCAAATCAATCTGAATCCAATATACCAAACATGTATACTTGAACTTGAACATGAATACCAGAACAATATCAATCATGCAAACATGACTTGACTTGACCAAACCATGGCTATGACTTGACTACTTGATATATCCTGAAACCGTTTACATGAACAACCTATATCCATATTCTCGGCAGGTCTGATAACTACAATTTATACAATATACATTACGGGGTTTAAAGGGGTAGACTGATACGGAATATGTTAAAAGTGGCAAGAATATCAATATCGACATGTAAATCCCAAGTATGAGATATTGATAAAAGATATATATACATGTTCAAATGAAAACCAAGATAACGAGCACATGTGTGTGTGTATACACGTATTCATGTTTTGAACATCAAACAATAAAAAAGGAATAATACATCAATATCAACAAATATATCAAATGTGAATCATGAGATATCGATAAATTATTCGGCATACACAAGATATAAGATATGCAAGCTAATAAATAAGTGTATACAAGTTTAGTGTCGATAAAATAAACAAGATAAGCATGTGACACTAAACGACTATTCATGTTTAAGTCTTTGAAGGTACGCTTAGTAAGAATTTGAAATTCGGAGACGAATTTCTTTAAGGGGGGAGATTGTAACACCTTAGAATGCAATTAGTGTTAATTAAGCATTAATGCGGGTTTTTAGGGAAAAAAGTTTACCTAATCGGTTTCCTCACATTTTATAACAATTAATTAATATTTTATTATTATTTGTTATGATTTGCACACACGTGTGCATGTTAATGTGAGGGTTAGTTAGTGTTAATCTTGTTAAGTGACCATGACATCTTAAGCAATCCATGCCTTATTAACCTTAAGCTTAGATATTTTGTGTGAGAAAATATCTTGTTTTGGATTGAGAAAGAGAGAGAGAGGTGGCTAGGTGAGTCATGAGAGCATTAATGGAGGTGAGGGAGAGAGTAAGATTATGAGATAACTTCACCCTACACTCACCCTCTCACCCTTTTCTCTCCTCACTCTCTCATTCTCTCTCACTCTCAATTTTTCTTTATCCTCTCAATACTCTCAACTGAACCCTCACCATCCCTTCACTAAATCTTGCTAAAACTTCATTAAATCTCACCAATCGCATCCCAAGTCTTGTTTTTGCCTCTAAGATCACTTTGAGCATGGAAAGCTAGGATCTTTTGAGCAAGTGTGGATAGCTATAATTTCTAAACTGTTAAATAGGTGTTATAATGTTGTGTAGCTTGTTGATTGTTGTTTAGAACACTTAAAGTATTCTTTCGTGCACATATCGTATTTTTAGTGTCATATTAGAGTCTCTGTGATCTGCTAAGACCTGGGAATTTTACTGAAAAATCTAGCAGTGTAGTAGTATTGTACTAGTGACCCTGAGTATACACCTGAAGCACGAACCCCGTAGGCTCGGATTTGGCCGGTGACCACCTAGGGAAATCCGGCGACCTCGGCCCTTTGAGGGAGTTGGGGTTTGGATTTTTAGGGTAGCTGTCTGCAGTTGTTTAGAGGTGTTTGGTACTGTTTGATTTTTGAGTTTTGACAGTATGCAAAATCTGGGATCTTTTTGCTATAATCTAGTGTTTTGAATATGCGTGTTATATTATCCGACACGGTTCGTGATCTTGTGTAGCTGCTGCACTTGGGTTGGTTTTGGAGTGTCGCTATACACGTTAACCACTAGACGGACACTTGAGAATTGGTTTGGAGTTGGTGCGCAGGTCAAACATAGTTTGTACGTGAGATTGGTCGATTTCTGAGATTTTTGCACTTGCTATGTTTGTGTTAATAGGATCGCAGGCGGGGACTTCGGACGCTGCGAAAAAAGGGAAGCGGGTGATTGGATCTACCTAGTCCGCGATTTTCGGTGAGTAGATTTAACATCTACGGAGAGATCGCCCGTATGGCGTTAAGCGTCAGGGCTAGATATGATATGATAAGATATTAGCTGCATGCTTATATGTACCTGGACTTGTACCCTGTGGACACTGCACTATTATTGACAGTTCATGTTGCACGAGCACCAATTGTATGCTACACACACTGTCGATAATTGCCATGATACGCACAATACACATACATATGTGATATGGTATTGATTAGTGACATTGAGGCATTGATTCTTGTGCGGTTGTGCATATAAAATATAGCATACCTGTATACCTACATGCTTTACATATGCCTTGCTATGCTACAGCTACACTTATACATATATGGTATTGTATCATTATTGACAGGTGTATACACATATGAGATATAGCTACATGTGCATCATCTATACATACTTATATGTACACCCATATACCTTGATATAGCTACACATATACCTGTATGGTATTACATCATTATTGATAGGTATATACTCATATCTTGCTATAGTCACATGTTCACATTTATATGATGTTGCTTTGGATTTTAGAGAATTGGGAACCACATGATATATTTAATAACTTGATGCATTTAAATAGTGGTTTTTCCTTGATATTCTCATATTACGGTTTTATGTTGCATATATTATATTTCATGGATTTACGCATTAAGATATGGATTTCATGTGATTTATGGATTTGAAAACCGTGGGGGTATTTCAAGAAACTTATGTATTGTTTGAAAACCCGGTTTCTCGTGAGATGATACGAGCCGATCCGGACTGACGGAGCCCGTGGGCCGATCCGGACTGACGGAGCCCGAGGACCGATCCGGACTGTCGGAGCCCGAGGACCGATCCGGACTGTCGGAGCCCGAGATATGAGGCTTTACGTGTCGATGCTGGACACGGGTTTCATGATGTTTCGAGTGTCGGTGTTGGACACTCAGGTTCCATGATTTTGATGTGTCGTTGAGGGACACATATATATATACATGCATATATTTTCATGATGTTTCGGGTGTCGATATTGGACACTCAGGTTCCATGAGACTTACAGGATATGAGGGCCGATCTGATAATGCTGTGCCTGAGGATTTTGGGATTTGACGTGTCGGTGAGGAACACTGAGTTTTTTCCATACTGATGATTTTGCATGAGTTATTATTCTATCATCCCACACTCAGGATTATTTTGATATGCATTGCTTCATGTAGTTGTAGTATCCTGATGATGACCTTTACATAATTATTGCATATTCATATTGACATACTTATGCTATCGGGTTACATGTGATAGATTTATCGTTGTTCGTGCATACTTGCGATTACTGTATGATGTTATTTGCTATTCACGAGTTGGCAACTTACCCCCGTTGTGCCACAGTGTTTTGCAGGTCTGATCCTCAGAGTAGTCGCGGTAGGGCGCATTTTTATCTCTACTTTTGCGGATACCGCTATGGTTGGCTGTGAGGCCTTTTGCTATAGGTGGGTTTGCGGTTATCCGATGATGTCGTTGTATATCTTTTGTATCTAGTACTCTCCATCTACCACGTTCATGTATTGACTTAGAGACGAGTTGTGAGGATCGATGTTGTATATTCTTATGACTTTGGTTGTCGTGCTCGTGTGAGCCGGCCTTTATTTATGTGGATATCTCATTTCTTCGCTACGGCGTCATATATCTGTTGTGGTGGTTGTTTCTGCCTTTGGGCAAAATTTGCTCCCGTTTGGGAATGCTTTACTTATATCTTATGTTTGTACCCGTTTCGGGGCTAGTTTTTACAAAGAAGGTGCTGCCGAAATTTTTATGAAAACAAACTTAAGCTTTAAGTTCTTACTTGAGATTTTACAAGTGTTTCTATCCTTTACTTCTTGTAATGGTTTAGATTGCTGGGTTTTCGGCTTACTTAAATTGCGTTACGCCTGTTGACGTTTCGTAGTCTAAGTGCCGGTCATGTGCCTAATTTTGGGTCGTGATAGAGGCGGTGGTAAAGATGAGGAGTAGACCTTAATCTACCGGAGTTAAGTTCCCTGCCAATCAGATGGCAGAAGGAGCCTCTTCAAGGCCACCATTTGTGCAAAGGAGACCGGAAGAAACAGATAACCAGCCGAGTCTAGACTTTTTCTTCTACTGCAAGAGGGAAGGACACTTGTGGAAGGACTGTAGGCGCGCAAAAGGTCTGTTCTTAGTTTGTGGCGCATCAAATCACGAAATTGGGACATGTCCTTATAGACGCAACTCAGCTCCCACACACACCAACTACCCACAACGGCCAGCTATCCAGGCTCCTGCACCTCGTCTTGCACTCCCAGCTCCACCACCTGCACAGCCTAATCGCCAATTCCTTCAGGCACTAAGGAACATGTCTCGAGGGTAGAGAAACATGCCCCAAGGACAGAGGAATGTACCTCCGGCTAGGAGGAATGTCCCCCGGCGTCAGGCTTTCACATTAGCAGCCGTAGAAGCTAAGACTGTAGACCAAGGTAACACTGGTAATTCCTCTCAATCTTTTCAAACCCTTGTATCATCCTGTTACTTTTCATGCAATACCAGTATTCCTTTCACACTCACGATCACTACATTATTTTGAATCTGTTACACTTTCCTTTTACAAATTTCGAGAACAAAATTTTTATAAGGAGGGTAGAATGTAACAACCCTAACTTTCTGTATGAATTTTTTTCAAAATACAAAAAGGGACACCTAAGCCTGAACACGAGTTATAAGTTTGTTTTGCTTTTGAACAGCAAGAAAGCACTTGTAGCTCATTGGTAAAGCCTTGCACTGCTAAGATAAGGTACCTGAGTTCAAATCTTATCAGCCACATTATCTTTTTGTTTTATTTTCTTTTAATCTTTTTAGAAGCCCAAAGATCTACACATGCACAACACGTAAACTGAAGAGTTACAAATTATTTAAACACATACACTGAAGAATACCAAACGACCCCAACACTCTGCACCAAACCCAACCCACACCCGTCGGTATAAAACCGGCGACATAGGCAAAAAGCCCGGCCCCTCCGGTATCCCCCGTCCCTATTGCTCTCATATTTAAACCCCTGCAACCTTTTAACTACCCCACTCCTTTCACACTGCTTGTTTTCTCTGCATTCATACAGAGAACATTAAATCACCCATTTACCCCAATTTTATTATAAATTTTAATGCACCCATTCACTACCCTAAACCCTAACTTTTCCTATAAATACCACCCCTCATTCCACATTTCCTCACTCACAAATCTCTGCCAAAAATCTCAAGAATTCCCAAGTCTTTATATTGTGCAAGTGGAGTTAGCGAAGGGCGAAGCTCCGACGAAGTTCCGGCGACGATACGAGGAGTTTCCGGCAACGAAACGAAGCACCGACGAATCCTAGACCTCCTCCTACCTCCCCCCTCTCATCAAAGCCAGTAAGTCCCATTTCCTCTTTGCATATTTAAGATGAGAAGGTGGCGGTTTGAGATCAAGTATCGACGGAGAGACAATAGAAGGTGGGGTAAGGGAATGATATTCGGACTCCCTAAGAGGTTCAAAACTTGCATAGAATATTGACTCGGAAAGTGCTGCTGACTTTTGCGACGAGTCAACTGATTCAAACTCAGGGACGGACTCATTGATCATATCCTCACTATGAAGTTGTGCAAGATCAAACGATGTCTCACTAGTGTTGTCGAGATCATCAAAGCAAAGTTCCTCATCCATGCAGCTTTCGGGAGCTATCTCGTGGATGGAACAAACATCCAGCAAATGAGCAGAAGGTTCCGATGGTTGACTTCCTAGCTTGTAAATATTAAGCTCAATTGTCATTTTCCCGAAGGATAAGTTCATAGAACCGTTACGACAATTAATTACAGCGTTAGAAGTTGCTAGAAAGGGTCGACCAAGTATCACCGGGATTTGATTGCGTGGGTTTGCCACAGGCTGTGTATCTAAAACAATAAAGTCTATAGGGAATATGAATTCCCCGACTTTAATTAACACATCCTCTAGTTCACCCTGTGGTTTGGTGATAGATCGGTCTGCCGTCTGGAGAGTACAATGGGCTGGTTTCAACTCTTCAATCCCTAACTGCTCGTATACTGAATAAGGAAGCAAGTTAACGCTAGCGCCAAGGTCGAGTAAAGCACGATTGATATTTTTACCCCCAATAGAAATAGAGATGGTAGGACAGCCAAGGTCCTTACGTTTCTTTGGTATTTGCTGGGTAAAAGCTGTGCTAACATTACTCGTCATGAAAACTTTTTTAGGCACTTGAGTTTTTCTCTTCCTAGTGCACAAGTCTTTAAAGATTCTTGCATAAGATGTGACTTGTTGAATAGCATCTAGGAGAGGAATATTTACGTTAACTTGCTTAAACATTTCCACAATCTTCTCCATTTGTGGGTTAGGTCTGTTGGCCCTTAATCTATTTGGAAATGGAGCTTGATCAATAAGTTTTGTGTCCAACATTTGTGGAGAAGGCTGTGGGGACGGATTCGATCCCAAAATTGGAGTGGGAATCTTCTTAGATATATTTGGCGAAGTGTTCGAGCCTTGGGGAAAACGAAGAATAGGCTCGGATGAAGGTGGGAGACTAGACGAATTAAGAGAAAAAGTAGAAGCTGGGGGATCATTGGTGTCACTAACATCATCAAATTGCTCACCCACTTGGTTATTTAGCACTCTCCCCGATCTCAACGTAGTAACGGCATTCACATTATGATTTTGTGAGTGGCCAGGATTCGGAAGGGGTTGAGATGGGAGTTTCCCTTTCTCTCCCGCACTCATTGCGGCGTTCAACTGTGCAATTTGGTTTTCTATTGATTTAATACTCTCACCGTAAGAGGCGGAGTCTTTCTTTATGGTATTAATAGAAGACTTCATATCAGCCGACATTTGCATGGAATGTTTCATAAACAAATCCAAAGTTTGTGCGAGTGAAGAGTTATCAGTACCGGCCAATTGTGGTGCAGAAGTGTTGGCCGGATTTTGAAAATTTTGTGACTGAAAGGGGTGCTGACTTTGTGGTTGTGGTTGCTGTGGAGGAGGTCTTTAATAATTGCTTTGGAACTGATTTTAATTTTGGGGTTGGTTTTGGTTCCAAGCAAAGTTAGGATGATTCCTCCATCCTTGATTGTACGTGGAAGAATAAGGATCATTTCTAGGTCGCTGCTGAAAAGTAGCATTAGTTTGCTCGTGACCTTGAAACGATGCATTCATAGGACATTCTTCCGTTAAGTGTGAAGGATCTGAACAGCAACCACACACGGTTTTGGGAAGCGTAACCTGGTTTAGGGAGACTGACGAGAATTTGCTCTCAATAATGTCGAGTTTCTTCTGTATCGCTTCCATTTCGGCTTTAACCGCGATGGAAACATCGAGCTGATGAATACTTCCCCTAGATGAAGGCGGTCTTACGCTTTTCCACTGCAAAGTGTGTTCAGCAAGGTCTTCCAGATATTTCCAAGCTTCACCGTCATCTTTAGACATGAAATTGCATTGACAATTTGTTTCAAGCATCTGCTTTGTCGCTGGATTAATGCCCTCATATATAATTCGGCATAAATCCCATCTATTGATTCCATGATGAGGACATTGGACAAGCAGATCTTTGAAACGTTCAAAGCACTTCCAAAATGGTTCATTGGGAAGCTGGGTAAACTGGTTGATCTCGCTCCTAACACGGGCGGTCTTATGGTTTGGGTAAAACTTCTTAAGAAATGCTATTACGAATTCATCCCAATTAGTGATAGAGTGTGCGGCAGTATTATAAAGCCATTTTTCTGCCAAGTCGCACAGAGTGAATGGGAGAAGACGCAAGCGCATAGCATCCACAGTCAATTGTGAAGTACCCATCATTGCGCATACGTTTTCGAATTTAGTGATGAAAACGTACGCATCTTCCGATTCAAGCCCGTGAAATTTGGGCAACAGATTGATGTAGTGGGGTTTAATTTCAAAATTATCCCCGTTAGCTGGTGGAATGGATAGACAGGTGGGAAGTGGACCATGGATAGGATAGCATCTTTCTTGGAGAGAGACGCGCGGTGGATTCTGCTCACCTACAGACGGTGGCAGCGTGGTGTTATAATTTGATGGAGCACCGTCCATATCGTTCGTGGTGGGTGGTGGGGGAAAAGAAGATGAAGAAGTACCGACTTCGGCGTCGATAGAAGGAACGCGGACAAGACGGGCACTAGAATCACGTGTCCATCCAAGCATGCACTAAGCGGGTTTAGTGCAAGTGGCAGCGTGTATGTGATTTAAAATTGGTCTGTTTTGAAAAAGTGGGACTTAAGACAAATCACACAATAATGCACAAATAACCCTAGAACTAAGGTTACCTAGGTCCAGTCTCTAGACCGCTCCTAGACTTCCAAAGGACAAGCCGTAGGATCAATCCTCTATTGCCTCTTTACTACTCTTGTAGCCAGGTAAGTGCCAGGTAAGTGGGAGGTTGTCCACTACGTAAGTAGTAGTCCTAATTAAGTAACCACTTGCCTTAGACACACTTGCCTAGACACCACAAAAGTAATGCGGATAAGCGATAGATTACTCACGACCTTCCTCTGTCCTTATTGAGCGCGACAGTCCTTAGAGTCTGGTCTAGATATTTTTTTAAATTAATGTAGGGTTATGCGGATGCTTGGTTTGTGATTTGTGGGGCTTAGGAAGGGTGATGAAATCCCCACCTAATCTGGATTTGGTGTTTGCCCCTTAAAGTCCGTATTAAAATATGCAAAACAAAACCAATCACAAAACTTTGCAAAAAGATTTTTGAGCGGCGATATTTTGCAAAGAATCCTGCAGAAAAGAGATTTTATTGGATTTCAGAGGAGAGAGAAAGAGGTTAGAATCTTACCAGAGAAATATGGAACCCTAGATCCTCTAACTGGACGCGCTTCCACCGCCAATGTGCACCTTCTGCCGCGGATCCGCCGCAAGAAGGATGGATCACTTGATGAAATTTGCTATGTGGCCTCCTATACACCTCTGGATCTCTAAGAATGTCTCTGTCTCCTGTTTCCTCAAGTCTGTGACTCCAGATCTCCTTGCAAAAAATTCACACACTTCGTTAAATATATAATTTGCAGTTTTGTTTTAATTATGATATAGATCGTATAAAAATTCAACACAAATAGTAAGAATAAAAAATTACGCACGTATTCCCGGCGACGGCGCCATTTGATTGATCTGTATTTATGTGTTTGTAGTTAACCGCAATCAATAACGGTGTCGCGTGTAGCTAGACCGAGATGAGTACGGGTCGTCCTCTAGGAAACGTGGAATCTTTTAATCTTACTTTAGGCATGTTGAAAAAGAAAGGAGGAAGAATAAAGAATATTGAAGAATGGTTGTAGGATCTAGATCTACGTTAAACACTGATGCAAAATATAGATCTAGATTAACTACGGAGGTAAGTTTATATGAAAAGGGGGCTTGTAGGGTTCATTAGGATTTAGTAGTTATGGATGATTAATTAAAGATTACCCTTTTTATCCTTTAATAGATTTAAAACTAGAACGACAATGATGCATGTAGATTAGGGTTTCTGGAGGGAAAAGGGTTCCCACTCTTAACCCCTATCTCGACATAGAACTCCGTTCATATCTAGCCTCTACCAAAACAATCATTAACCTAATCTCTAATCGCGGTCGAGACTATCAATGAATTGGTAGCGCGCCCGATTAGGATGCTAACTATTCTTTTGATAGAGTTTATAAACTTTATAGGACTTAAAAAGAGCTTAAGGATCTTCATCATCCATTAACCTACCATAATCCCATGAACCCTAACAAGCAAAGAATTACTCGTGCATGTTGGGATAAGAAGAGATAGAAATCATGAAGAAAATAAAATGCAATAAAATAAACTACCTTTATTAATCAACAAAATCAATTACACTTTGTTCCCTTAGAAAATGATTACAAAATGCTAGTTTGCTTCTCGATCTCTTCTAAGGAGGTAGATGAACCGTTGATGATCAGCCTGGATGCGTGAGCCGTCTTGGACTTCGTGATCTTTTCAGCTTGATGCTTTTTCCAAGAGGCTCTCGGCCCTTATTTATAGTCCCAATGCCAGAACCTTAGCTTCCTAAATTGGAAACCAATGGTTCAGATTCTAACAACTAAATCCCAGCTCACAACTCATCTGGAACACGGCGGATCCGTGGCCAACAGATAGGTTTGGCTGCGGATCCGCGGCCAAACAGTGATATCTCTTGTTGGTTTTTCTTCGGCTTCATCTGTGTGACACGTGGCGATCTTTGGAATCTCAGGAACTTGAAAATCTTCTCGTAGTTACTGCCAGACTTGATTTCTTAGTTTGCTTTCTTAATTAGGCAGGTTTGCTCTAACAACTTGATTCCCTTGATTTTAGCCCTGAAAATTCTGCACAACAACTCCACAAATAATATTAGTAGAGTTTGTTTTATTGAGATATTAATTTCAACATCAAGATTTGGTCAATGGTATTTTTGCATACATTCTCCTACCAAATGTTAATTATAATATATCAACACATGAAAATAGTATTTTTACAGATAAACCCTCATATGTATCATATATTATAATAAACACCTTTTCTAATATAGAAATAGTAGGGAAAATGTTATATTAAATGTGCAGTTTTATCAACTGAACACTATACCATAAATATCTCCCATTTTCCACCTCTTATTTCTATTTTCTCAAAATAGAAAATCCAACCATGCTTCATAATACACACACACACACACACACACATACATATATATATTAAGAGAAGAAAATAATTAGTGAGCAATAATATTAGTTAATATATAATTATATCAAATATAATATATATCATATTATTAAATCAACACTTGATTCAATAATCCGGTTATATCATATATAACCGACTAATATCATTTATCTGCAGATTAGAATACAGTATCACATACTCGTATTTAATCAGGTCCCCGCACATATTATCATATGTGCCCTACTTTGTTTCGTTTGAGATAGAAAACCTCTGTGTAGGACTCTAAAGACTTGTCAATACACCAGCAGTAGGTAATGATAATATCATTTACCCACAAGCCGTCAGCGGTACTAGCTGGACGTAACGGCTACTGATTGGTATGAAATTTCCCGTCGTTTGATATGAAAAGTATAATCATAATCAAAGAATTTATAACCGCAATCAATAACAGCGTCGATGTAGTTCGTTAATGAGTACGGGTCGTCCACTGAGATTCGTGTATTTATTCGTTCTCGCTTTAGTTGAGTCGAAAGAAAATAGTAAAGAACATTCAAAAAAATGAATCAAGATTTATTAGATAAAATATTTTTAAGAAAAATCGAGAAAGAGTTTAAGATTTAGTAATCAAGAAAGCATCCAAAATCAATTTTAGTTATCAAGAAAATGAAGAATAGCTCGTAGAATTTGATAGGAATTAGTAGTAATGATGAATACTAAAAATGACTCATCTTATCTATTGATGAATTATAGTTAGAACGATGGCGATGAATGAAGATTATGGATCTTTTGAAGAAACTAGGGTTTCTCCTTCACTGTCCCTTATCTTTTCATTGATCACCATTTAAATCTATCCTTTAGCAAAGAAAATCATCAATCATTTAATCCCAAATTGCAACGAAATTATCAAGAACGGTGATCTCGCTCCAAGTTTGGTTGTTCACGATTCTTTTTCCTAAAATTAATAATTCTTTTAAGACTTAAGATGAGTATAGGATTTCCTCACCATTTGATCTACCAAATTCTTTCGAATTCTTAGCAAGCGGAGATTTACTCTCGCAACATGAAATTAGAAGAATCAACAATTAGATATTTCATATGCGAAAATTTAAAGAAAACGAGAATTAACAAATGATCACCTTTATTAATCAACTTCTAATTACACTTTCTTTCAATCCGAGGTTACAAGAATTGCTCTCGATCGCTCCCTTGAAGAGGTAACTATTCCGTCGAATTTCGCTTTGCTCGATCTCCGTGAGACTTGGACCTATCGAGGATCTCGTGCTCTTGATGACGATCGGCTTCGCGTAAAGGATCTTGAATGTCGTCGCTTGATGTTGTTCTCAACGATTCTTGATTTGGATCTTGATTTGGAATTGAATTGGATTTAGTTTTGGATTGTGTACTAGAAATCAACTACCCTCAACAATCTCAAATGCGCGTTCGGAGTTTCCTCGGGCAAATTCCTATGATTCATCGTACGACGCCGGGGCATCGAAATAGACCCATCAAAGATCAAGGCGATTATGGAAATACCTCCGCCGAGAGCTATCAAGCAACTGTGGTCTCTCTAAGGAAAGCTCGCATATATCCGACGATTCATAGTGAACCTCTCCGGCAAATGTCGCCCCTGCAGCCATTTAATGAAGAAGGGGACCCCTTTCGTCTGGGATCGTAAATGCCAGAGTGCACTTGACGAAATCAAGCAATACCTGCAGAATCCGCCGGTACTGACCGCTCCAGTTAAAGGAAAGCCACTCATCCTGTATACAACCGCCCTTGAAGGTTTCTTAGGCGTGCTATGGGCACAGGAGAACGACCAAGGGAAAGAGAGAGCCCTCTACTATTTGAGTCGAGTTCTCCTGGGGCAGAAAACAATTACTCACCTATCGAAAAACACTGTCTGGCGTTAATCTTCGCGATAACGAAGCTCAGACACAATTCTTTGGCGCATGAGGTCCATCTCATATCAAAAGTTGATCCTCTCAAGTATTTGATGTCAAGATCCATACTAACGGGGTGGCTCGCTAAATGGGCCCTACTCTTAATGGAATTTTCGATAACATACCGACCGCTCAAGGCAGTGAAAGGCCAGTCCATCGCCGACTTCCTCGCTGAGCATCCGATACCTGCCGATTCACCCCTAAATTGCGAATTGCCAGACGAGCACGCGTTTGACACGATCGACGGGGAGAGAAGAGAGAGTGATACCCGATGGGAACTCTACTTCGATGGGGCATCTTCCATAAAGAAGCAAAAGCACAGCTCCCCCATAATCAAATCTGGGGTAGGCCTCATCTTCATGACTCCACAAGGAGGGATAATGTGCTTTGCCTTTTCCTTAACAGAGCCGAGTACAAACAATGAAGCAAAATATGAGGCTTTGATAGCAGGTCTTGAGATCGCTATCGACATGGGAATCGAAAACCTCCTCATATACGGAGACTCCCAGCTGGTCGTTAGCCAAGTAAATGGTGACTATCAAACGTGCAAACCAGAGTTGGTAAAGTACGGCAAAAGAGTGCAACAGTTACTAACTCAACTTCCTTCCTACATCCTGGAAAGAATACCGCGTGCAGAAAATAGCAAGGCGGACGCATTAGCCAAACTCGCTAAAGAAATGGCTGACGAAAACCTCGATGACGTAAGAATCATTGTACAAAGTCGTCGGGTTCTTGCACCAGCAGAAATATCTCCGAAGTCGTCTAAAGAAAAGAAAGCGACTCAGCAAACATCCTTACAAATAGAAGACCAAGAAAAGGCTAAGGATTGGAGAGAAGTCTTTATAGACTACTTCAAATCCCGTCAAACACAGGAAGATACATCCTCAAGACATCAACTAATGAAACGGGCTCTATCTTTCGCCGTCGTCAATGATACTCTGTTAAGAGATCGTTCGACTCTCTGTGGCTGAGATGCCTGGGACCAGAAAAAGCAAGGAGAGTCATCCAAGAAACTCATGACGGACTCTGCGGTTCTCATCAAGCCGGGCCAAAGATGAAGCTGAAGATCAAAAGGATGGGCTACTATTGGCCCACGATGATTCAGGATTGTCTCAATACGCAATGCAGTGCCACTCGTGCCAAATTCATGGAGACTTCATCCACCAGCATCCAAACCCGCTACACCCAATGGTGGCTAGCTGGCCGTTCGAAATGTGGGGAACCGACATAATTAGGCCCATTGAACCAGCATCATCCAAAGGACATCGATTCATATTGGCGAAAACCGATTACTTCTCTAAGTGGGCAATGGCCATACCGCTAAGAGAAGTGAAGACGGAGAATATCCTCATTTCTTCAATACACACGTCATCTTTCGGTTTGGCACTCCACGACGGATTATCTCCGATAACGGGCCAGCCTACAGAAGTCACAAAATCAGCTGCTTCGCACAGCAGCATATATAGACTGGAGATACTCTTCGGTTTATAATCTCTGAGCTAACGGTCTAGCTGAGCCTTTCAACAAGACCTTGACGAAGATCATAAAGAAGACAGTGTCCAAAAATAAGAAGGACTGGTACGAGAGACTGCATGAAGCTCTCTCGGCTTACCGCACCACGTTCAAAATGGCTACAAATACAACATCATTTGCGTTGGTATTCGGCACGGAAGCAGTACTCCCTTTGG
This sequence comes from Agapanthus africanus, assembly GCA_030015575.1. Lineage (NCBI taxonomy): Eukaryota > Viridiplantae > Streptophyta > Magnoliopsida > Asparagales > Amaryllidaceae > Agapanthus > Agapanthus africanus. Next base: position 684,758,668 of record JASDDO010000031.1, on the reverse strand, counting down.
AGATAGAGCTACCCTCTCTACGAGTCGCGGTTCATTACGAGCTAACAGACGACGAGAATGCTCATCTTCGGCTTGAGGAGTTTGATGCCCTCGATGAAACTCGTCTCATGGCGCAGCAAAACTTGGAGACTTACAAAGCAAAGATGACGCGCTCATACGAGAGATTGACCAGGCCGAGGACATTTTGCCAGGGTGAACTCGTGCTAGTGGTCAAGAGACCTATGATCCCCAATCGTCCTAAACGGGGGAAATTCGAGCCGAACTATGAGGGCCCGTACATCATAGACAAAGTCTACCAAGGTGGGTCTTACTTGCTCATGGATATGCATGGTAAAAGACCTTTCAGGCTAATAAATACGCCTGACGAGTCACGGCCTAGGTCAACGATAGATGACGACACCTATGTCCGCTCGCTATATTCCCAAGCCCAAACTCTATAAGTAGTATCCAGCAAAACTGTTGTCTCCAAAACGGCAACAATGGACCGAAATGTCCATAAACCAACAATGGACCGCAACATCCTAAAACTAGCTAGGGACCGCAATGTCCTAAAACTAACGACGGACCGGAACGTCTTTAAACTACTACAAACCGCAGCATCCTTGGGCTGACGCAGAAAAAAAAACGGTACGTCCATGAGCAAGATGGGCACGGATGAAAACCTGAAAGGGCTCCGTGTGTAAAAACAGCAGGGCTACCGGTGAGTTTGTGAAAGCCCGAAAGGGCACAGACTCATAAAAAATTCATGTACACTTGCAAGGTCCTCTCGACCTTGTAAGGAGAAAATACCTGCGTGAGATCCTTATGACTCACAAGGGAGCAACACACTTAGGGATCCCTACGATTCCTGAGGAGAAATTACACTTACGAGATCCTCACGATTCGTAAGGAGAACCCTCTTATGAGACCCTCACAGCTCATAAGATTCAAAAGCCTTAAGTTACATGGATCTGAACCTGTTCTTAAGCCATCACACTTCTCATACTGCTCTACAAACGGTTCAATATTGACCCTTGTATACAATCCATGGGCACAAATAAATGTCTCCCCCACCAAGTCCCACCAACGACGAGGAATGTCCGTGTTTGGTGAACAAACACTTGTAGGACCTCTTGACTTGCAAGGAGAAAATGCTTTTATGTGATCCTTACGACTTATAAGAGACCATACACTTAAGAATCCTCACGATTTTTAAGGAGAAAACGCACTTACGAAATCCTCACGACTCGTAAGGAGAAACATCTTTATGAGACCCTTACGGATCATGAAGTCAAAAGTCTTAGTCAACGGGATCCTAACCTTGTTTGCTAAGCCACCTTTGTTCAAATCGATAGAGGCAAATGATGATTCGCTCCTAGCAACGTTCCAGTAGTAGCGATGCCGATGCCTGAATCGGTAAAAAATTCCAAGTCCTTTCACGGCAAGTGATGAGTCGCTCCTGGCAATATTCCAGTCGCATCGATGCTGATGCTAAGATTGACATCAGATTCCAAGTTCCATACTCGCAGCAAAAAGTCAGCGAGCTATAAATGCATATGAAATAACCGAAATGATAGGGCAACTTGCAACAAAATCAGCAAATAAAAGATATGCATACAAAAAAATAGCCGAAATGATTAGGCAACTCGCAATAAAAAACAACGAGTAAAAAGAAAAATAGCCGAAATGATTGGGCACCGCGAAAAATAGCCGAAATGATTGGGCAACCGTAACTTTCGCGATATAAAAGCTGAAATGATAGAGTATCGCGGAAAGAAATAAAAAATGAAAGAATGAAACTTTTGCCCTACAGATGAATCCATACTAACCCTTGTATACAATCCATGGCCATAAACAAAAAGGAGACCACATTTCTCCACCAGACCTTGTCATAGGGAGAGTCAGATCTCCACGGCAACATCTGCATCTCAGAAGATCAATACGGCGTTCCTTCTCAACTCCAGCAGGATGCAGACGTAACGTCAATAACCGACCTCAGGGTCGCAACAAAGCGGAGCCATGGCAAAGTCCCTAGTTCCAAATCTCGATGGCCACATCTAAAGCCTAGAGACCAACAACGGCGTTCCTCCTCATTCCAGTAGGATACGGACGCGACACGACCAATCGGAGCCACAACAAAGTCTCCAGTTCCAAGAATCTACGGTTCACAGACAACCTGGAGTCAGTAAATGACCCCGTCTCGGAAATACGTCAGCAAATGGCCACGTCTCGGAAATACGTCATCCAATGACCCCGTCTCGGAAATACGTCAGCAAATGACACCGTCACGGAAATACGTCATCCAATGACCCCGTCTTGGAAATACGTCATCCAATGACCCCGTCTCGAAAATACGTCAGCAAATGACCCCGTCTCGGAAATACGTCAGCAAATGACCCCGTCGCGGAAATACGTCAGTCAATGACCCCGTCTCAGAAATATGTCATCCAATGACCCCGTCTCGGAAATACGTCAGCAAATGACCCCGTCGCGGAAATACGTCATCCAATGACCCCGTCTCGGAAATACGTCAGCAAATGACCCCATCTCGGAAATACGTCAGCAAATGACCACGTCACGGAAATACATCAGCCAATGACCCCGTCTCGGAAATACGTCATTCAATGACCCCGTCTCGGAAATACGTCATCCAATGACCCCGTCTCGGAAATACGTCAGCAAATGACCCCGTATTGGAAATACGTCATCCAATGACCCCGTCTCAGAAATACGTCAGCAAATGACCCCGTCGCGGAAATACGTCATCCAATGACCCCGTCTTGGAAATACGTAATCCAATGACCCCGTCTCGGAAATACGTCAGTAAATGACCCCGTCGCGGAAATACGTCAGTAAATGACCCCGTCGCGGAAATACGTCATCCAATGACCCCGTCTCGGAAATACGTCAGCAAATGACCCCGTCGCGGAAATACGTCAGTAAATGACCCCGTCGCGGAAATACGTCATCCAATGACCCCATCGTGGAAATACGTCAGCAAATGACCCCGTCGCGGAAACACGTCAACAAATGACCTCCGTCTCGGAAATAAGTCAGCTAACGACCTCTCCGTCGGAGCAGTGCTTCGACTCGGAAACAAGTCAACCCACCAGCCACTTACGAGTCCTCTCGGCTTGTAAGGAAGAAAATTCTCTTGTGAGATCCTTGCGGCTCTCAAGAGAAAACGCACTTAGGGATTCTCACGATTCCTAAGGATAAAATACACCTACGAGATCCTCTCGACTCGTAGGAAGAAAAGTCTTTATGAGACCCTCACGGCTCATAGAGTTGAAAAGTCTTAGGTAGCAGACCTGAACCTGTTTCCCAAGCCGTCGCTGTCCTGCAAGGAGATCAAGATAGACTATTTACAGAACGCGTTTGCTAAAAAGGACACAACACTGTGAAACAAAATATGTCTTTTATTCATGAATCCAAACGAATACAAAGTACATTGCATAAAAGAATCAAAAGATACTCTCATTCAGGAGTAAATACAAAAAAGAGAATATAAAAAAAACATATATATCTTCAAGCCGGCGGACGGTGCAATAAGTTCGTCAATTCGTTACTATTCCGCTGGGCCTCGGCTTCAAGCTTTGTTATGGCCATAAGACGGGTCTCCGCCTGTGACTGTTGAACCTGATACGAGATAAGCCAGCTTTCAAGCTCCTTTTCAGCAACTTTATGAGCTTCGACCATCTCGCGGGTAAAAATAACGACTTTATCAAGAGCTACCACCTCCGTGATAGCTTCTTGAAGCACCCGCCAAAGTTCGTACGTACGAGTGGTCTTAGTAGTAAGTTGAGCTTGAAATTCTCCCAAAACATTCGAAGCTAACTCTCTCTCCGAAAACTTCAGATTGTGCCTCCACTCGACCATAGTACTCAATTCAAAACATGCATAAACCATGCGCTATGTAAGGCAGTAAGGAGAGTCTTTGGTATACACCTCATTAAGTGTGCATTCGCGACTATATGCCTGTTTAAATGGGAATGGTATCCAAAACGCGCTGATTTGCGGGCAACACGACGATAGTGTTCACGCTTAAAGAAAATTCCTAGGGATAAAATATAAAGCTCATGTACACAGGCGAGATGCACGTACGAATATATGACGAATAGAAAAATTCAACTGAAAGCATTCAACAGTCAATAATAAGAGAAATGCATCGATTTAAATATACTACTCTACGGGAAAAAGATCACCAAATATGGGATCAGAGATACAAGGGTTAACAAAACATAATACAAAGTTCTCCAGTTCCCTCTCTGCCCTCTCCACCATGTCGAAGCGGCGGTCTTCGCAAGGGGTTGATCCCCATCGATTAATGCCATGCTCATCAGCAAAGCCAGACATGATAGCCCGCCGGGCTCGTATCTGACCCAGTAGATGAACCGAACAATCCTTCAGATTCTGGGTAATCAAGCATGCCTCGTGGAAACACTCAATTTTATCCTCCGCCGTATCAAGCATTGTCGGGGTCATCTCTGGCGGATGAGGAGGAATATCGGCGAGCACGGATAGAAAGATCATCCGGAGCCAGATGGAGCCCATAAGAAAAGGAGAGCCCCTACGAGTCAGAAGCTCATACATCACCGCGTCACATTGAGCGTCGGTGAAAAGGGGATCTTCTAGCCGCGCAGCAAGGCGAGGAACCACTTCCTCGATGAGCACCTCCCATGGTTTCCGACAAGCGTGAGGGCGATTGCAAGCTATAGCTCTGAGTTTGTTTAAGTTTTGTTAATAAAAGAAGGATTTCTCTTTGTAGAGAAGAAGGAAGGAGTAGCCTCGGGTGATAAAGAGACGCATTCATATCCATGCACAAAAAATATAGTGCATGGTGGAGCTATTCCCAAGGCCGGAAAAAGGTGGCATGGGAAATGAAAGAGGTGACTCATTGGAACCTGAGTAGGAAGATGAAACGACCTCATCAGCAGAGCCTCACGCGCATGGCACGCGAGCACCAGACTTGATCCCTTTTGAAAACTAAAACGGCACCATACGTGCATAACACATGAGCACAGGCGCTAGTGCAGGATTAAAATCCCCAACGGTGCCTCCTGCGCAAAACACGTGAACACCAATAGCAATATAACAACACCACATACAGGACACATGTAAAAATAAAAAGAAAGGAGGGTAAACATGAAGTTTTGTCATTCATACTCTAAGAGCTTGTACATGGTGTAACAACCCTAATTTTTTCCTACACCAAATTCTTCAAATATTTTTTCAAAAAATCCACAAAGGGGTATTTTAGCATGAGCACAAGATATAGGTAATTATTTTGTTTTTAATTACAAGCTACAAGAATATAATAACTCCATTTTTAGTGTATAAGAATTTACTTTAAATTCAAAGTATACAAGGAGCATTTATTCTTACTGCTATCATTTTAAGTAATTAAATACCATAATAATTACAAGAAGGAGCTTGTAGCTCATTGGTAATACCTTGCACTGCTGAACCAAGCCACCAGAGTTCGAATCCCATACCCCACATTATTTTTATAATTATTTTGTTTTAAATTTTTGGAAAGTCAACAGTCAAACCGTCATAACTCTCAAAATTTATACTGCACAGAAAAAGTTAGATACACCAAAATTCCCCCCAGAAGATCCCCCACCCAGAAAGCCCTCGACTCGGCCCGACTCGGGCCGGCGCCGCCGGCCGGACTCGGCCAGACGGCCGAGTCGTCAACACGGAATTTTTCCGTGTTGACTTGGTCATACCCCCTGCATACTTTATTTTTTTTTATCGGTTACCAGATTCTCAATAAATCACTTTTATTTCGAAATTTAATGATTTTTAATGAATTTTTATATATTTATATATATTTTTTAATTAAAACCCTAACCCTAGCCTAGCCCTATATAAACACCCCTACCCTCTACCCTTTCACCAACATTCCTAAGTCCACTCTCCCAAAATCTCAAGAGAACTCGGTACGTTAGAAAAAGAGCGAAAGGCGAAGCGCTGCCGAAATCGACGACGAATTCTGGCGATCGTACTAGGACCCTTCACGACGCTTCGACGCATCGACAACCCTCTACCTCCCTCTCACTCTCTAACGTGTCCAAAACCCTTAAGTCACCCTCTTTCTATCTTCCTTTTCTTTTAAGAAAAATACTTTTTTTTTAAAACCCGACGGAAATCGGAACAAACCGATTTCCGATTCGGTTTTCTATCAAAACTCACTTGTCACAAATTACATAATGCTTAAACATATTCATGTTGACTATTAATCACTTAAAAATCAATTTGGATAAAGTTTTTCACATGAAATGATAACGTTTCCATTTATTGTATTTCTTTCACTTAAATACCACAATATTTAGTTATCACATTTAACCCTTAACAATTGCTATACCTTAACGTAGATCACGAGGTAATGACCTACCTCCACACACACGCAAATACAACCCTAATTGATATCATCAAAACTTAGAATACGAAAATACAAGACTTTACATTAAAATACCATTTTCTTTATAAACCTTTTCTAAAAGTTCTAGGTTGTATACAATTTTAAAACAAAATCTTTTAATAGGAAAATATGATATATCATGGACATCAATCGTTTATCTAAACTGACTTTGTGGTGTCTAGGCTAGGCAAGTGAGCTTGGGTAACTTTAAAAGGCCCGCCTCACGATTCGTGAGCGGATCCCTCCCTCCTCACTTGTACTTACCTGGACGCAATTGGCGGTGAAGAGGCGATTTGAGGTTTCTAATGACTTGTCGTTTAGACCCTTTAGAAATAGGCTAGTTGGCTTAGGAAACCCTAGAAACTAAAATACGGAAATTTACACCTTTTACAAATAAATACCTCATCTTTATAAAACCATTTTTCTAAATGACTAGTATTTATTAAATCTTTGCAAAGCACCACTACAACCCACCTTTGGGGAACTCGTTAGGGATAGTACGGTTTATCGTGCACCCTCGAGGTTAGTAGTGCGAGATTCAGACCTCCGCAAGGAGCATTCGGTCTCGAAAGGTTTAAAATACGACATTTAAGAAAAATGAGATTTTTGGAGAATAAAATATTTATTTAAAATTATTCTTGTATTAACATATATATAATTATCATTTAAACGCCTATTTTGTTATAAGATAAAGTTTCCACCTTTTCCTAAAAAAAATTACAAGATTAAAAGTTACATTAAAATACCATGAATTTTCAAATAGATCAATGTTATAATTTAATACTTTTATTAGGATATATTCACTAGAATAACACAAATAAAATTTACACTCATTATAACAATAAAGACGAATAATAAATACTTGAGGTGTATCTTGAAAACTATACAAAAGTACTTTTTACATAAAACCCACTCAAGTTTTATAATTTACAATAAGGACCCTAACAAATATAGAACTTCGATTTGCATTTCTTTTAGTCTGACTCGGGTTTGAGTTTGACTATTTCTGACTTGAATATGATTCAAGTCATTCTATATTCTTTAATATTCCAACTCAATATGAACACATGAATTCCAGAATCCAGTTATCAATCTATATTCTTTAATTTTCCAACTCTATATGAATACATGAATCCCAGAATCCTGTTAACAATCATTACAACTTGACTGAATCAAACCATGGATATACATCCATTATTCCGTTATTCCATTTACCTGATTATGCAGTTACAATCTGTTTACTGATATCATGGTTTTGATCAATCATCCAACTTATACAATACAATACTATAATACAATCATAACACTACGGGGTTTAAGGAGTAGACTGGTATGGAATATGTTAAAGGTGGCACGAGGTGGTCATTTAAGACGTAATTACATCCATGCCGTTGTTCCGTGGTATTATCGACGGAGCCTTGTACTACAGGTTACCAAGGTCCCCGGTGTAAGTGGGACTCCCCTCGTATACACTGGCATCTTCTGTACCAGGCTATAAACAACAACGATAATACAATATTACAATATTATAATACAACATTAAAAGCGCTCTCTCTCTCTCTCCCTCTCTCTCTCCCTTACTTTCTGTCTATTTCTCCCTTATCTTTGGAACTTACCGAGCGACCTGTTCGCTGACGACATTCTATTTCTTTCTTCTTTGAATGTCGTCAGGTGCTTTGGACCCAGCAGAGATCGAGCCCACCGGTGAAGACTTGGAGCAGTTTCACGAAGACCCCGAGCTCTAGATATTGTACCTTGTTCTATTCAGTATTTTCATTTCCTGTTATGCCACTGTTTAGGCATCGCTTTCCACTTCAGTTGTATTTACTTTTCATGCATTGTACAAAAGAATGTTATTAATAAAGTTGTTGTTATTTCTATATCTCTTGTCTCTTGTGAATTACTTTTATATTTCTTAGATACGCTTAGCGTATGTACTTCTGAGTATATACGTAGCGGGCCTCGTCGCGTCCCCTTCGCCGTATACTGGGAAACGGGGCGTGACACATGGTGTAAAAATAAAAGGAAATGTTTACAATGGTAAAACATTAAGTCCGGGACATGGATTGGGAAATTCAGAAGTAAGACCGTCTAAAATACTTATGGACTCTCTGACCATTCTCGTGTGCATCCTCTCACGAGCGCAAGCATCAGGGTCCTCACTGATGTCATCCGTCCTCTGATAGGCAGAGATTATCGTCGTCTGTTGGAAAATTTGATGCAAGATATCAACGAGATTATCTCGCCGCTTCTTCGAGATCAGGCCCATCAGATATACTGAGTGCACCTTGTCTTCGGAATCATCGAATGTCTTAAACGGCATGGCTTCATAAAATCCAGAAAGTGCTTCCCAAATCGCTCTCACAACGAGCTTCAAAAAAGAGGAGCGACGAGGAAGCAGTCGACCGTTGTATTCATTAAAGCGACTCATAATTTCAGCACACTGGGCGTTTGTAAACTCCTGGTTTTGGCAGTGGCCTTGTGCGCGAATGTCTTCATAAGAAATAATTTCATCAAGATCATACAGATGAGAGGCCATAGTGTCTGAAAAGAAAAATCAGTGAGATAGGAGATAGGAAGAAGAAGAGACTCTACGTCTATGTGATGACTCCCTTGACTAACAGAAGGTGACTCTAAGGAATATCACAACACAAACCCGGTGAGCTCGAACAGTGAGGGATTCCCGGGTCGGGGATCCTTTCTTTCGTAGATCATGGGCAGACTGAAAATATTTTAAAATTCGGGAAGGTGCCCGCGAACGCTATAAAATCTCTTTCTTCTTTGCCGCTCTGAAAGTCAAGAAAGGAATCGCTAGTTCCCTATGGAGCGGTAAGGAAGAGTTTAGTGATCAAACTGATCAAGAAGATCCTCATTAAATAGACATTGGAATTCAAACAAATTCTTGGGAAAACAGGTTCTGTTAAGAACGCAACAAATTCAAATTTGTACGAATAAAGGTAAAACCTATGAAAAGATTTTCAAGAACACCAGGGAATAAAATTCCCAAAGGGTCCTCTTGATCTTTCAGAGCTAAGCTCTCCGCTAGAGAAATTAAATTCCTTTTATGTGATGGAATTAAATTCCAGAAACTCATAAAAATATATATGAGAAACAAAATCCCATGAATCCTCAAAAATAAGAAGGGAATGCCCGAGGTATGGAGGTTTATGGCTCAAATATCACATCTTTGGATCTCTAAGAGATGAGTTTTAAAGGAAAGCAAATCTCTCATGATGGATTTAAAATCCAGAGGCTTTCTTTAAGAAAAAGGTTCTCTGATGTTCAAGAGCTTTACTTAAAAAGGGTTCTTTTTGGCAGAGTTAAACTCTGGAAATTTTCAATGAACAGAGAACTAAGCTCTGAAGAGGAGAATTAAATTCTCAAAGAAAGTGAAGAAGGAAGAAGATGAAGGAACGGAGGCGTTACAGAGACAAGACCTCTGCATTTATAAGACATGATGGGAAACGGTTCATTTTCCCCGTTCCCTAGACAGATCCAACGGCTGTAAAGGTGACAGCGTTGTACTCACGTGCAAGCCATGTGAGAACAATGTTGTGGGGGTATTTGTTCCCTTATAAAAATTCAGAAAGAAAAGGGGAAGGGAAAATTCCCCACTAATGGAAGCATCACGTGTAAGTACGTGGTTATCGATCCCTTACAAAGAGACTCAGAGAGGGAAAAGAAAAACTTCCTGCTAGTGGAGTATCACGTTCAAGCACGTGATGCATCTGTATACAGAGTAAGCGGCTCCACTTAGTAAGCGGCAATTAAAGCCTCACGTGCAAGCACGTGATCGTCTTTCACACAAAACGTGTAAGACCCATTTATAAAACAAGCAAAAAGCAAAGAAGCTCACGTGTTACCACGCGATGTCTTCCTTCTATTTGGACTGCTGCATACAACCAAACCAAGTTAATTCTGTGAAGGGTCACGTGCTGCACGTGAGAGGTCTCAGATGCCTTCTGAGACGATAGAATTAAAGTCTAAAATAAAAGGGGTCAAAACCCTATTTGGAAAACATTTCCCTAGAACTTTCTAAACAAGAAAGATTGCGCTCTGCAAAGCAGAGCGCCGTTGGATTAGAAATCCAATGGTGATTAAAAATTACCAATTTACAGAAGAAGATTCTGTATAGGAAAATATTTTCCTAATCTTATGAGAAATATCTTCCGTAAAACAGAAGTTCTTGGATTAAAAATCCAACGGTGAATAAAATTCACCGATTGATCTAAAAGATCATTTTGGTTGATTATAAAATCAATCAAAATCTCTTAATAAGAGATTTTCCGAACAAATTGATTCTTTTCTTTCTCCTATAAATAGGAGCCAAAAAGAGAAGAAGAAAAAAAAAAGAACCCACCCCCCCACCCACCCATAAACTTCGAGTTAAAAGAAAAAGAAGAAAGAAAGAGGATAAAAAAAAGAAAGAAACCGCTTCGTAAGCTTAAATGAAAAGAGAATTTAATTCTCCAGAGAGAAAAGGAAAAAAAACTCTAGGTAAGAGAAGGAACAAAACACAGAGAATATCTCATCTCCCTTTTACCTCCATAAGAGTTTAACTCTTCTAAAAAGAACTTAGTTTTTCCTCTGGTCAAGATCTGCAGAAGCAGATCTCTCCATAAGTTGAGAATTTAATTCTCATCGGTGAGATTCTGCCATGCAGACCCAAAACCTAAGGGAAGATCTAAGTTCAGAGAATTTAATTCTCCCAAAAAGTATATAGGAATTTAATTCCTCTGATAAAACAAGGGTTTAACCCTTCGTATGAGAACTTAGTTCTTCCTTATAGTGAAAGATCTGCAGAAGCAGATCTCCCTATAAGTTGAGAATTCAATTCTCATCGGGAAGATTCTGCTATACAGATCCCAAAGCTAAGAGAAAAACTAAGTCCTAAGAATTTAATTTTTACAAAACAGTGGGCTTGAAGGTCTCGAAATTCAGGATCTCCATGCACGTAAAAAAGATTGGCACCCAACATGATAATGACCGATCACGTTCTCCCATATGAGCACCCTTGATGAACAAAGAGGACAACTGAGTCTGGCTCATGTGACCCCCCAATTAGCGCTTAGCACTTATAAAGCAAAAAGGGAATAAATCAAAAGCTGTTTATATTTGGGACGCCTCACGTGATCCCACGTAACACATAAACGCTTAGCGCTCAGAAAAGAATAAGGGAATAAATCCAAAGAAACAGTGCCTCAAATTTTTAGTGTTTAACATTACTTCAAGCACCCAAATAGCATCTGCTCCCGAGGACCATCAATTGAGCAGACGCTACGTCCCAACATCCCGGTCGCGTCTTTCGGCGGTGAACACACCTCCTCGCTGTTCTCCGAGTACACTGCAATAGAAGGGATGATAATTATTTCAATGCTGAATATCAACACTGAAATGATCATCCCCTCTATATTTATACATGGAAAACCAGCGAAAAGGTGCCGACAAAACTAATCTCGAAATGAATGAAAGCATAAATGAAGGGTGTGTTTGCATTATAAATTTGTAATTTGTCCACACTAGACAAATCTATCAGTTATAGTATGACCAGTTTTCTCGTCGTATAAACTACATGACGGTTTCCAGAAACAAACAATTAAACGCTTAGTTTTGATAATCATCACGTGGTTTTATGTCACGATGGAAACCATTGCGTATATAACTGATAGACGGGGTCTAAGGCGCATTCCGTTTTTTGAATGTGAGATCATCGATAATAACATGTAAATTTCATGTTATCATCGAGAATCGTACACTTAGTATAAGATTTCCGTGTTATTTAGAAGTTCAACGTTCAATCCATACGTTTTTTAAAGTTTTTTATTACAAATTAGGATTTTATTTGAGGTTATTATTTTGATTTCACATTAAGCTTAGGAGTCAAATTCACAACTTTTATTGATAACATACTCCTAATTAGACACGCATTCTTTATCATGAGTGTATGTGTGTTTACTAACACACGCTCATACACATACACACTTACACACACACACATACTCACACTTAAACATACACACTTCTGTGTGCACGCGCACACACACACACTTACTCACTTACGCACTAATATCACCAATTCTATACACGGAAATCCTAATCCAAATATCACTAATTATATATCTCTATCTCACTCAATCCTAATATCATCAATTCTATACACTAAAATCATAAGATATCGTAAAGAAAACTCACCGAAAACTAGATCGTTGCGGTTGTAGCTACGAGATCGTCACCGGCAATGGTGGCGAGGTAGTCACGGTGGAGGAGATCGTCGCGACTGCAGCTACGAGACAATGGAAAAAGTGTGTATGAGTGGGTGAGAGAGATATTGACAGAGAGAAGGGGGAGAGGGCTTACGAGGGGAGGGTTATAGCGGCGATGGCGATGACGGTTGCTGCAGATAGTCGACAGTCGATGTTTGGAGGCTACAGGGGTCGACGGCGACAGCTGCAGGCGGCGACGCTCGGAGGGAGAGAGGGAAGGGGTCGACGAGGAGGGGGAGTGGCCAAAGGAGGGAATGAGGAGAGGGAAGGGACGACACTTGGAAAGGGAGTGGCTGGCGAAGGGAACGAGGGCCTGAGAAGATGGCGGCGGTGTTTGGAAGACGAAGGAGGAGTGGTCGGCGAAGGGATCGAAGGTCGGCGAGGGGATCGGAAAAGGGTCGGCAATATCGGGGGTGGGGTGGGGGGGTCGTCGGCAAAAAGGACGGCATGGAAGGGTCTCCGGTAAAAGGGGATGAGTTAGGGTTTTTTGTTTTTTGTTTTTTTTTTGGAGGGGGCGGAGGGGTTGGTATATGATCGATTTGATGCCCCCCCTATTTAGGCAATAGTCAATGGAAACCCAAATAAATATTGTAAATTAAATCAAATATAAATGAATTTATTTTGTCGGTTTGTAGGTTTATTTCGTCGGCTTTTAGCCGATGAAATTACCTAGCCGACGAAAACACCCTATATTTCTTGTAGTGATTTTTTAGACTAAAATCTTACGGTCCCCCCCCCCCCTTTTTGCCGTTTTAATGACATTTTGATTGATTGGTTGGTTTGATTAGGGCCCCCTTTAGTTGCAGGATTTCTAAATTTGGATTGTGGAATCCTTACAAATAAAATAATCCACGATTCATGAATTTTGTATATGGTCGTAAGGTTTGGATTTATAGAATTCCTTTGTTTTTAGTGTGGGCCCCACTCCAAAACCAAGATCCATGAATCCTCAAAAAGAGAGGATTTAGCTTGGATTTGTATTGTTCATTGTACTTATTTGGTGTGGCCCGTGTACTTTTATGCATAAAAAAATTTCTCTCTTTATTTCTCTTTTTACTCCTCAAATCCAAATCACACTTTCTTTTTCCCAACCAAATAAGAATTACAAGTAGTTGCAAATCTAATACTAGGAAACCAATACCAACCAAACACAAAATTAGCTAATCCAAAAATTTTCAATTTAAGTATTTGAAAATCCAAATTTAAGAATCCTGCAACCATAAGGGGCCCTTGGGTTTGAGGGCACATGCATACTTAGAGCCTTTCATAATCGCAGCACAAAGGCAATTGAATGCAATGCACCCTATTTTCAAGCTATTGAAGCGTCACATGAGGTACTCATTGGAGATCAATGCCCTAGCCCGGCAAATTCTCATCAGCGGCGGCGGTGTCATCGAGTCCGGCTTCACTCCCTGATTGTGTTGCACGGAAATCAGCGCAGCTGCGTATCGAGATTGGTGGTTCGATCAGGAGGGCCTTCTTGCAGATCTAATCAGAAGGTACATTGTGGCTTGTTGCTTTTGTTAAGAGAAAATTATCACGGTTTATTGATTATATTTTATTTTGGTTGTGGATTGAAAAATGAATAGAAACAGATCTGAAAATCAAAATGATACTGGCATACATTTTTGATTTTCTTATGGGGCCAAAATTAGGAAAACAGGCAAAATTTTATTGAAATAAATGCATTTTTTCAAATAAATACCGCATACTTATCATTTATACAATAAATACCACAGGTTTTCGACACCACATATAAAAATTCGCAATATTTTTTAAAATAATATTTAGCATTTTAAGCTTTTGGGTTAAAACAATTATCGACCGAAATTGTTGCTTCCATTTTGCAGAGGCATGACAATAGAAGACCCAAGCCAACCCCACGGCCTCCGTCTCCTCATCCGCGACTACCCCTATGCAGCCAACGGCATTCTCCTCTGGTCCGCCATCGAATCCTTCGTCCAAACCTACGTCGACAACTCCTACCCCACCTCCCTCCATATCCAACGGGACTCCGAGTTCCGCGCTTGGTATGGAGAGGCCGTCCGCCTGGGCCACCAAGACAAACCTTCCGGGTGGCCCCCGCTCTCCATCCCGTCTGACTTGGCCTCCATCCTAACCACCCTCATCTGGCTAGCCTCCGCCCTCAACTTCGGCCAATACCCTCTAGGCGGCTACATCCCCAATCACCCGCCCCTGATGCGTCGTCTCATCCCGTCCGAATCCGATTTGGACTACCATAACTTTCTAGCAGAACCGCATAAATTCTACCTATCGTCGCTACCGAGCCTGACACAGACTGTCACGTCCCGCTTCCCAAAATACGGAATACGAGGGGTGACTAGGCCGGCCATGTTCCTACGGTCAAGGAATAATCCCGTCGTAGTCACACTTCGGCTTCTAGCATTACATGGTAGTCAGTAAACAATACTTGAGAAGAAAAATCACAGTTCACAACTTTATTATATTGCAAATAAAAGAGTTCAAGGTACATTTATTTTACAGGATAAAAATAAACTAACCAATAAAACAAGTGCTGAAAACAAAAGAAATAGCGTTGGTGATGCAGTCTAGACCTCCGCGATCTCGAATGGTAGGTCCTGCTCCTGCGCTGGATCCACTTCGTCTTCTAAGCATGCACACTCAGGTCGTCAGGACGACACATATAGCAATGTTTATATAAAGGCGTGGACTGTTATTAAACACAAGAATTACAACAGAATGCAGAACATGAGTATAATAAGCATCAGCTGAATATGAATAGTGCAATATAGGTATCATGTCAGTAAACTGGCAATGCGTATGTCACTACTTATCGATCACTAAGTCAATGAAATCAAATAGTGGAAAGGATGCTCGTGTTTAACAAGGGTCTCATGCATGCCGGAGACTACGGTCCGCTGTGCCCGAGACATAACCCTGTCAGCCGTGCCGCTAGGCCCATGACCTAAAATATATATACATATATCACTAATAACGAATGATCATCCTCTAAATCACTGTACCTCGCTAAATACGGGTTCAATTCCACCTTGATTTTCTCATTCCCCGGATTATAGTATGCATTCAGGTATTAGATAGGTTGTGAACAAATACGTATCGCTGTCACTTTCAATCACTTTTCCACTTATCGATATCACTGTCGTATTTGCCACGACACAATCATTAACACTAATATATATCGACAATGAAAAGCAGTCGCTAGGCCTCAATGTGAACGATCACTATGCAGTAGGTATCAATCATGCATGAAAATATGCAGAAATGCACTGAACAGGTATTCACTATTTTATGACAACCAATGCCATACAACTTGAAAAATTCACGATAAATCATACGTATAGAACCGATCAAAATAATACAAAGAAAGTACGAAGCACACTGGATTATCTAAACAGTAAAATTTATTTCATGTCAATCGGAATTCAGGTTAGGGAATTATCAACGTTTTAAGGTAGCGACCGATTGCTGGAATTCCAGTTTCAGAACTAAAAACCCAACTTCACACGCGTTTTATCAGTGATTATATTCATATTCAGATATTTCCCCAGTTGAATGAAATATATTTCTATCAGTTAAGTTTCCAACGCATCAAACGAATTATCAATAACATCTCCGTATTAGAAGTTATGTTCAGTTTAATGTGACGGTGTAAGAAACATTACTGCAGAACACAGCGACACTCTAAAATAAAAATTTAATATCAAACGATGGTGAAACAGCTCGGGACCAGATTAATGTGTTGGATAACTAAATTATCTACGCGACGATATAGGACTCCACATATTTTCAGATTCATATAGGGATGTACAGATGTTTAAAAAGTCATTAATATAAAATACTGCTCTGGACTGCAGTCCAGAGCCGTATTTCTCTCTCACCTTTCCAATATCATTACCTGGCCGTATTAAATAACTATTTACCAGGGGTTAAAGTTTGTCGAGTTGGCTTTGATGTGAGTCCTAGAACTTCATGTTTCAATTTGTATTTAATTTTCTATCAATTTCACAACGTGACATGTACGGTGATATCCAAGTTTAACGTTGCCTTTGGGAGCGACATTTCATGGCATAAACGTCGATATGTTGTGTCCAAATTCTACACTATATCTGTTAGTAAGGATTTGAAACTGCTGATTACCAGTATAGGCATTTAAATAAGGTTTCAATTCATGTATCGCGTCGAACACATAAGTTATGTACGGGTATCAGTCGAAACATCGGTTTCGGTTAATTGATCAAACTAGTTGTTATTTGGTGAAATTGTAAATGATGTTGATACGGGATAGTAAATTCCTAGTCGGGTTCCATTCAATATAATCAACTAAGAGGGTTCGTTACAAAAAAAACAATTGGATTATAATTAGCTATACACATACACACCATATCTTGTAACAATGTTATTTCGATCAACCAATACATTAATTAGCATGAGTAAGCAAATGATTAATTTTCACTTGCCTCAGACAATCGCGGCGACGATAATCCCGGCAGCGACGATGGCGAGAGGCCGCAACGCTGATGGTGAAGGCACGCGCATCGGCACGGCACGGCGCAAGCAGCAGCGACGGCAGCGAGCACGGGCAGTTCGGATAGCGGCGACGGCAGCGAGCTCGGGCAGTACTGGGGCTTGGAGTTGGTGAATCGGGGAGCTCCGAATCGGGTGCAGGGGCCTGGGCTCGGGGTTGGTGCTCGAGATGGTGAGCATGGGAGGAGCTCGGAGATGGTCGGCGAGGTGGAGCGGGAGGTGGCTGCTGTCGGTGGCGTCGCGACTTGGAGGGAGTGGGGCTTGGTGATGGGGAGTAGCGGCTGTGGTGTCGAAGCGGGGGGAGGGACTCGTCGGAAGTTTTGGGTTGAGAGAGGAGAAAGGGGGAGACGGAGTTCGCCAGGGATATCGTTGGTGATTGGTCGGAGCTTGGAGATGGGGTGCTCGGTGGTGGAGCAGAGCGGGAGAGAGAGTGTGTGTGAAGCAGTAAGGGAGACGGGGGGAGAGGGAGTGAAGTAGAGAGGGTGAAACAGAGTGAGGGGTCGTCGTGGGTTTCGGGCGAGGAGTTGTGGCTGTTGCAGCGTGGAAGCGATCGTAGCGGGTGTGGACGGGTCTCACGATGGCGACGCGAGAAGCGGGTAGACGTGGGGGAGAGCCATTGGGGCCTTAGAGCTGTTGGGGGTGACGCGAGAGATGTGGTCGTCGTGGGGCGAGCGCGGGTCATAGCAAGATGGGCGCGAGAAGCGGGGGGGACGTTGGAGAAGAATGAGCGGGAAAAGAGAACAAGCGAGGGAGGAAGAAGGTGAGGCGGGTAGGGTCGGGTCGGGCGAGCCGGGTCGGGTATGGGATAGAATTAGGATTAGGTTTGGGTTATATAGTTTAGGTTTAGGAATAATTAAAATCATATAATAATATATATATAAAAATAAAAGAATTTTGGAATAAAATCTGGAAAAATACGGAAAAATTATATTCGGAACTGGAGATTTACACAAACGACAACATTCATGACTGTGATCGATACTCTGTCAACGCACTTGATTGATCTATGTTTTAGAGTTGTGTTTGTAGAATAACCGCAATCAATAACGGTGTCGCGTGTAGCTAGACCGAGATGAGTACGGGTCGTCCTCATGGAAACGTTGAATTTTTTAATTTTACTTTAGACGTGTTGATTGGGAAAGGAGGAAGAGTAAAGAATGATGAAGAATGGTTGTAGGTTTTAGATCTACGTTGTAGGGTGTTTTTCGTCACCCCATTGAGATGGGGATACACGCACGCTTGTCAGGCGTACTACAGATTCCTCCTGCCTAGGGTAAGCTGGGGTTTAATGATTGTGGGGATCCGAATCTCCGGCAGCCGCGGACTAAGCTGCCGTTAATTACCCCTCGCCTTTGGGGCGAGCGAACCTCCGATTAACGGGTTAAACTGGTCATGCGAACTCAATGTGCAGTGTACGTGTGTTTTGTTTTGAAAGGGGGGTTTTGGATATATCGGGAGCCACGCAGAGTTTTTTACGGGGGTCCCGCTACCCGGATAGCGGGCTGGGGGTCAAGGGGGCTAGCAGCCCCCTTGCGGGGTTCGGGGCAGCGCCCCGGCCCGAAAATTTTTTAGAGGGGGAGAATGTGGCGGAGTATGTATATGTGTGAATTTGTATACATATGTATATGTATATGTATGTACATAAAAAGAGGGGGGAAAGGCATCCAAGGGATGCGTGGGGCAGCACCTTGGACGCTGTGCGCTTAGTTGCTGTGCGCTCAGGCGCAAGCGCGCCACGTGTCGGCACGTGTGCGCTTTGCGCATGAGCGCTGCGCGCAGGTGCACAAGCGCGCGCGCCACGTGTCGACACGTGGGCGCTTTGCGCAAGAGCGCTGCGCGCAGGTGCGCAAGCGCACGCGCGCGCCACGTGTCGGCACGTGGGCGCTTTGCGCAATGCGCGTTGCGCGCAGGTGCGCAAGCGCGCGCGCGCGCCACGTGTCGGCACGTGGGCGCTTTGCGCAATGCGCGTTGGCGCGCAACCTCGCGCGCGCCACGTGTCGGCACGCGGGCGCTTTGCGCACTTGCGCGAGCGCGCAGGTGCGCAAGCGCGCGCGCCACGTGTCGGCACGCGGGCGCTTTGCGCACTTGCGCTGCGCGCCGGAAAGGACAAGAGGCTTTTAGCCTGAAAAAAGATTTCTCAAAAGAGAAATCAGAGAGGAGTCGGGCTCCTGAATGTGTTTTGGGTTTAATGGAAGTGGTTCTTCTTCTTCCTCCTGTTGCTTGCTTGATCTTGAAGATCAAGAGGTGTGAAATCTCAAAATCTCTCCTTTTTAAGATCTGATGACAGATCCAAGTTCCCATTTGTGGGTTTTGTGGTGAAAAACTAATTTGTTTTATAAAAAGAAAAGTAAAACTCTTGATTTAATTCAAGAGAAACAAGAAGGTTTTGGAACCTTGAAGAAGAAGAATAGATCTCAGATCTGGAAATTTTTGGAGAGAATGAAAGGTATCCCTTTTTTTATTCATCATGTTGCCTTTTATAGGCTTACATATTTGCATATAGTCCCTTGGGCTTCACAAAAATGGCATTTTAGCCATCCCATGGCTCATGTGCCATTTCATTTTTGCACATAAGCCATGGGCTTACAAAATATTGGCTTTATGCCTATTTTGCATACATTTATGTATAAAAAAATTACATAAAAATTATTTATTACATGATCTATATTTTAGCATGGAGGAGGCTGGCCGCGGGCTCGACTTGGGCATGGGCCCGCTTGACCTGGGCTTGGGCCCACCTGGCTTGGGGTTGACCTTGACTTTGACTCGGTCAACGGGGGTGTAAATTTTTACCCCAACAAAGTACCCCCATCAATAAATGCACACCGCACATTTGAGTTGTGTGCATGAAATTGATGGATCTTGAAGCTGAACTTCGAGGTGGAACATCATTCCGGAGGCGAAGCATCATCCCAGGGAGCATGATTCCTGAGGATCGGAGCATCATTCCGATTCGCGGAGCATATTTCCAATGTCAGAGCATCATTCCGAAGTGCGGAGCATAAGTCCAGGGTCGGAGCATCATTCTGATTTGCGGAGCATAATTCCAGGGTTCGGAGCATCTTTCCGAAGAGCGGAGCATGATTCCAGAGTTTGGAGCATCGTTCCGATGGGCGGAGCATAATTCCAGAGATCGGAGCATCTTTCCGAAGAGCGGAGCATGATTCCAGAGTTCGGAGCATCGTTCCGATGGGCGGAGCATGATTCCAGAGTTCGGAGCATCGTTCCGATGGGCGGAGCATAATTCCAGAGATCGGAGCATCGTTCCGATGTGCGGAGCATAATTCCAGAGTTCGGAGCATCTTTCCGAAGAGCGGAGCATGATTCCAGAGTTCGGAGCATCGTTCCGATGGGCGGAGCATAATTCCAGAGATCGGAGCATCATTCCGATGTGCGGAGCATAATTCCAGAGATCGGAGCATCTTTTCGAAGAGCGGAGCATGATTCCAGAGTTCGGAGCATCGTTCCGATGGGCGGAGCATAATTCCAGAGATCGGAGCATCATTCCGATGGGCGGAGCATAATTCCAGAGATCGGAGCATCATTCCGATGGGTGGAGCATAATTCCAGAGATCGGAGCATCATTCCGATGTGCGGAGCATAATTCCAGAGTTCGGAGCATCTTTCCAAAGAGCGGAGCATGATTCCAGAGTTCGGAGCATCGTTCCGATGGGCGGAGCATAATTCCAGAGATCGGAGCATCATTCCAATGGGTGGAGCATAATTCTAGGATTCGGAGCATCATTCCGAAGGGCGGAGCTTGATTCCAGAGTTCGGAGCATCTTTCCGAAGGGCGGAGCATGATTCCAGAGATCGGAGCATCGTTCCGATGGGCGGAGCATAATTCCAGAGATCGGAGCATCATTCCGATGGGCGGAGCATGATTCCAAAGATCGGAGTATCATTCCGATGGGCGGAGCATGATTCCAGGGTTCGGAGCATCATTCCGAAGAGCGGAGCATAATTCCAAGATTCGGAGCATCATTCCGAAGAGCGGCAGACATTCTGACCGAAGCATAATTTCGATGCAGAGGTTGATTCCCAGGCGAAGCGTAATTTCGACAAGGAAGTCGGATATTCCGAGGTGAAGCATTGATTTCGACACGGGATACATTCTGAGACGGGGCATGATTCCGGCGCAGAGCTTGTTGGCTGACTTGATTCCGAGACGAAGCATAATTTCGACAGGGAAGGCAGGTACACCGAGGCGAAGCATCATTTCGACACGGGGTGCATTCTGAGACGAAGCATAATTCCGACGCAGAGATTGCTGGTTGACTTGATTCCGAGGTGGAGCATAATTCCGACGAGGAGGCCGTTGGTTGATTCCGATCCGAAGCATAATTCCGACAAGGAAGGCAGATATACCGAGGCGAAGCATCATTTCGACACGGGGTGCATATTCTGAGACGAAGCATGATTCCGACGCAGAGCTTGTTGGTTGACTTGATTCCGAGATGGAGCATAATTCCGACGAGGAGGTCGTTGGTTGATTCCGATCCGAAGCATAATTCCGACAGGGAAGGCAGATATACCGAGGCGAAGCATCATTTCGACACGGGGTGCATATTCTGAGACGAAGCATGATTCCGACGCAGAGCTTGTTGGTTGATTTGATTTCGAGGCGGAGCATAATTCCGGCAGGGAAGGTGGATATCCCGAGGCAAAGCATGATTTTGATACGGGGTAAATTCTGGGACGGAGCATGATTCCGCCACAGAGATTGGTTTGATTTGATTTGGGTTGACATCAGCATCGCTACACTGGAATATGGTACCAGGAGCGAATCATCATTTGTCCTGAGAGGATTTGGGAATTGGGGTTTTTGTTTGGCATCTGCATTGCTGCACTGGAATAATGCCAGGAGCAACTCATCATGTGCCCCGAGAGGATTTGAGAATTGGTTTTTGTTTGGCATCAGCATCGCTACACTGGAATATGGTACCAGGAGCGAATCATCATTTGCAATGAGTGGATTTGAGGATTTCGGTTTTGGTTTGGCATCTGCATTGCTGCACTGGAATGATGCCAGGAGCAACTCATCATTTGCCCCTGGAGGACTTGGGAGAGATTGGGATCGTTTTACGCCCGTGGATTATATACGGTTTTGCAGGATGTATGATCCAGACCGTAGGGCCGGAAAGATTTCAGGGATTTGTTGGCGTCTGCATCGTTGCACTGGAATGTGGTACCAGGAGCGACTCATCATGCGCCGTTGGGGTATGGGATTCGGAATTTGGTTGGCGTCTGCATCGCTGCACTGGAATATGGTACAAGGAGCGACTCATCATTCGCCACTTGGGGATTGGGATTTGGAATTTGGCTGGCGTCTGCATCGCTGCACTGGAATATGGTACCAGGAGCGACTCATCATTCGCCATTGAGGCATGGGATTCGGAATTTGGTTGGCGTCTGCATCGCTGCACTGGAATATGGTACAAGGAGCGACTCATCATTCGCCACTTGGGGATTGGGGAGCGATGGCTTAGGAGACAGGTTTGGATCCCTATCACCTAAGACTTTTCAATTTTATGGGCCGTGAGGGTCCCATAAAAGCATTTTCTCCCTACGGGTCGTAAGGATCCCGTAGGTGTGTTTTCTCCTTAGGAGTCGTGAGGACTCCTAATTGTGTTTTTCCTTCGTGAGTCGTAAGGATCCCACAAAGGTTTGTTCTCCTCATGTATCGTGAGGACACATGAGTGGGTCTTCTCAATGGAGCATAATTCCACAGGCGGAGACCAGCCGCGTAACTAATGATTGCGTTGGGGCATGGGTATGATGAGAATTATTTGAGCCCGTGGATTGTATACGGTAGTCAATTTGGGGACTGGCCGTAGGGCTGGGAGAACTTTGGAAATTTGAATTTTTGTTTGGCGTCTGCATCGCTGCACTGGAATATGGTACCAGGAGAGACTCATCATTCGCCGCTGTTTTTTTTTGTTGTTTTTGTATTTTTTGTTTTACCGCGATTGCTCCATCATTTCAGCTTTTCTTATCGCGAAGGTCGCGATTGCCCCATCATTTCGGCTTTTATTCGCGGTTGCCCCATCATTTCGGCTTTTATCTTCATCTTTATTTTACTCGCTGATTTTTATTGCGAGTTTCCCCATCATTTCGGCTTTTCTTTATTTTCCTTTTATTTACACACATTTTTTTTATTTACATATTTCTTTTTACATTCCCAGTTTAACGACTTAGAGGTCGACTGTTCCAGTTTATTGACGTGGTGGTCGATTGTTTTCGGAGAAAGGCAGATGTCTGAGAGAATCGGTTTCACGAAGAACTTCGGTCTCCGTTTGTATGAAATTGGCGGTTGCAACTTGACTGTTTGTTAACACGCCCTTGGACAGTTCTATCTCCCCTGCCTTGTATTGCTTTTCGACCCAATCTTTGAAGACGAAGCAGTCCTCAATGGCATGACCTATCACTCTGTGATAGGGGCAGTATTTGGGGTCGTCGGTCCTATTCGCTTCCTACGGTCTTTTTGACTCTGGCAGTTGTAGACCGTTCTTCAGGGCGTCTTTGAATATTTTACGGATTTTGTCCCTTCTGAAGGAATAGACCTTATCCAGCTTCTCTTTCAGTGGAGATTCTCCTCCCTCTCCGAACATTGGCTTCCGAGGCTGGTTGGCGCTAGGTCCGCTCATCCCTTGCTTATTTCGGTTAGCCGAGGTATTGAAAGATTCAGAATCATCGGAGTTTCCGCCTTTGCGATTATCGTCCTTCCGGTTTCTCCAGGACTTATTGTTATTTTGAGAATCCGAGGAGGACTCCTGTTTTGAGCGCTCCAGCATCTGGACTTTCCTGGTCAGCTCTTGGAATGTTTTGAGACCCGCGGTGCATAAAAACGGGGCCATCCAATTGTTGAGATTTCCGACGAGGAGACTGACAGATTGGTCCTGCTCTATCGGCGGTTCGCATTTGACGGAGAGATTGCGCCATCGGGTTATAAAATCCGTGCTGCTTTCGTCGCTCTTGGGCTTGGTCCTTACGAGCTCGGCAATGGTAATCTTATCGCTGACGCTCATGAACCTCTGCCGAAACAGAGACTCCATTTGGACAAAAGTTGTGACGGAGCCATCCGGTATGCTCGCGTACCAGTCGAAAGCAACATCGGTCAAGCTATTAACGAACTGGCGGAGGAGAAGCGCATCATTGCCCCCAGTATTCCCGCATGAGGCTTTGAAGTGGGCGATATGCTGATTCGCATTTCCCGTCCCATCGAATCTTCCGAATTTGGGGATGACATAGCCGCTAGGAAATTCTACCAGATCATACTGAGCGGGATATGGTCTCCCACTACTGCTGATATCTTTTTGCGCTTCGGCTTCGGCCACCAATGTTTTGACTTTGCTGGCGACCAAATCCATGATTTGATCTTGAGTTAGCGGGCTACTGTCATCAGTAGCCAAGACATTTCCTGAGATAGGATGCGATTGACTTTCATGCGGTCCGGCCACTTTTGGATTTGAGGGAATAGGCGTCGGCTACTTTGGGACACCATTTCCCGGTTCATGAGAACCCTGCGCCTGATTGGGCGGCTGAGAGGCAAGTTGGGCCATAAGCCGTAAGACGACATTTGTCAAGTCGTCGATCTTTGAGTAGAGCTTGGCCATCTCCTTGTCTTTGCTTCTGAGCTGCTTTCGGAGCTCTTGGAGAAGTTGTTGCTCTGCGGTCTTAGGACGGAAAGTTGGCTCATCTTCGCTTTCCGAGCCTGACTCCTCATGAATTGAGGGCTCTCTTTACCTATCAACCTCATCGAGAGGGTTTTCATCATCCAGCGGAGGCGGCTGTTCTTGGGAAGCGGCCACCACATTCAAGCCAGATTGGGTTTGAGATGTGGTAGCCCCGTCCTTGCTCTTGCTGCGCGTGCCCACCGTGTAGACAGTGTGGACCACATACCCAGCCATTTCCTCATCTTCAGCGGGGTAACCCTGTTCTTCGAACCTCATGAGGTTCAGCCTGGCAGGAGCCCTAGCCCTTTTGTTGGCTCTATATCTGAGCCTTTTCTCCCTCAGCTTCTCGATTTTGAAGGCTTGGCGGGCATCCGCTACCCGGGAAGCCATTGTGAGTTGATCAGCGGGGAGCTTAGAGAAGACACCCGATCGAGCATTTGTCAGGTGCGCCGCTGGAGCTTGCTCGGGACGCGTTGTAGCTTTGTTGGTGTTGATGGCCTTGCCCCCAGCTGGGGCCAAGGAAAGTCGTTCAGATACCGACTTGCGTTTGGGTTGGGGCGCCCTTGAGATCACCACATTTGGTCTCCTGCCTTTCAAGACCGGTTTGTCTGTCACCGGGGCTTGAGGAGATGGGATGGCGCCAACTGGCATGAACGTAATAGAGCCAAATGATAGCAGCGGCTCCTCCCATTGTCGCCCGAGACTGGCCGGAAGGACCATCCTGGAGTCTATCTTCATCGTGTAGGAGACGGGAGCCGTGCTGAGAGCTGAGTTCATCTTTGGAGACATTGTTGAAAGGTGATTGCTTGAAAACCTGTATGAAAAAACATTATTTCAGTATAAATATAGGTATGTATATTGACTGAGTTCGCATAAATGCTTAACCCGAAATATGGGAGGAGAGATTGGTCCCACCGGGCGTGCCAGAATCTGTAGGGTGTTTTTCGTCACCCCGTTGAGATGGGAATACGCGCACGCTTGTCAGGCGTACTACAGATTCCCCCTGCCTAGGGTAGGCCGGGGTTTAATGATTGTGGGGATCCGAATCTCCGGCAGCCGCGGACTAAGCTGCCGTTAATTACCCCTCGTCTTTGGGGCGAGCGAACCTCCGATTAACGGGTTAAACTGGTCATGCGAACTCAATGTGCAGTGTACGTGTGTTTTGTTTTGAAAGGGGGGTTTTGGATATATCGGGAGCCACGCAGAGTTTTTTACGGGGTCCCGCTACCTGGATAGCGGGCTGGGGGTCAAAGGGGCTAGCAGCCCCCTTGCGGGGTTCGGGGCAGCGCCCCGGCCCGAAAATTTTTTAGAGGGGGAGAATGTGGCGGAATATGTATATGTGTGAATTTGTATACATATGTATATGTATATGTATGTACATAAAAAGAGGGGCGAAAGGCATCCAAGGGATGCGTGGGGCAGCACCTTGGGCGCTGTGCGCTTAGGTGCTGTGCGCTCAGGCGCAAGCGCGCTACGTGTCGGCACGTGGGCGCTTTGCGCATGAGCGCTGCGCGCAGGTGCGCAAGCGCGCGCGCGCCACGTGTCGGCACGTGGGCGCTTTGCGCAATGCGCTCTGCGCGCAGGTGCGCAAGCGCGCGTGCGCGCCACGTGTCGGCACGTGGGCGCTTTGCACAATGCGCGTTGGCGCGCAAGCGCGCGGGCGCCACGTGTCGGCACGCGGGCGCTTTGCGCACTTGCGCGAGCGCGCAGGTGCGCAAGCGCGCGCGCTACGTGTCGACACGCGTGCGCGAGCGCGCAGGTGCGCTGCTCGCAGGAAAGGACAAGAGGCTTTTAGCCTGAAAAAAGATTTCTCAAAAGAGAAATCAGAGAGGAGTCGGGCTCCTGAATGTGTTTTGGGTTTAATGGAAGTGGTTCTTCTTCTTCCTCCTGTTGCTTGCTGGATCTTGAAGATCAAGAGGTGTGAAATCTCAAAATCTCTCCTTTTTAAGATCTGATGACAGATCCAAGTTCCCCTTTGTGGGTTTTGTGGTGAAAAACTAATTTGTTTTATAAAAAGAAGAGTAAAACTCTTGATTTAATTCAAGAGAAAGAAGAAGGTTTTGGAACCTTGAAGAAGAAGAATAGATCTCAGATCTGGAAATTTTTGGAGAGAATGAAAGGTATCCCTTTTTTTATTCATCATGTTGCCTTTTATACGCTTACATATTTGCATATAGCCGCTTGGGCTTCACAAAAATGGCATTTTAGCCATCCCATGGCTCATGTGCTATTTCATTTTTGCACATAAGCCATGGGCTTACAAAATATTGGCTTTATGCCCATTTTGCATACATTTATGTATAAAAAATTACATAAAAATTATTTATTACATGATCTATATTTTAGTATGGAGGAGGCTGGCCGCGGGCTCGACTTGGGCATGGGCCCGCTTGACCTGGGCTTGGGCCCACCTGGCTTGGGGTTGACCTTGATTTTGACTCGGTCAACGGGGGTGTAAATTTTTATCCCAACATACGTCAAACACGGATGCAGAATATAGATCTAGATTAAGTACGGATGTAGGTTTTATATTAGAAGGGGGCTTGTAGGGTTCGTTAAGATTTAGTAGTCATGAATGATTAATTAAAAATTGCTCTTTTTCCTTTAATAGATTTAAAACTAGATCGACAGTGATGCATGTAGATTAGGCTTTCTGGAGGGAAAAGGGTTGCCACTCTTAACCCCTATCTTGACATGGATCTCCGTTCATATCTAGCATTTACCAAAATAATTGTTAATCTAATCTTTAATCGTGGTCGTGAATATCAATGAATTGATAGTGCGTCCGATTAGGATGTTAACTATTTTTTTGATAAAGTTTATAAATTTTATAGGACGTAAAAAGAGTTTAAGGATCTTCATCATCCATTAATTTACTCTAATCCTACGAATTTTAACAAGCGGAGAATTACTCGCGCATGTTGGGAAAAGAAAAGATAGAAAGGGAAATTATATTGAAAACTACATAAAATAAAGTGATATAAGAAAATAACTACCTTTATTAATCAACAAGATCAAGTACATTTTGTTCCTTTAGAAAATTATTACAAAACCCTAGTTTGCTTCTCGATCTCTTCTAAGGAGGTAGATGAAATGTCGATGATCAATCAGGATTCTTGAGTCGTCGTGGACTTCGTGATCGCGTCGGTTTGATAATTTTTCTAAGAGACTCTCGGTCCTTATTTATAGTCACAGAACCAGAACCCTAGTTGCCTAATATGGTAACTAGTTGTTAGGATCCCAACCTAAAAATTCCAAGCCCTAGATCTTCAGACGTGCGACGGAACCACGGCCATTTGGAGGGCTTGGCCGCGGATCCGCGGTGGATTAGAAAGGTCTTGATTTTATATTTCTGTTGGCCTCTTCTGGTGACATATGTAGACTGTTTTGATATCTGAAATCTTGAAATCATCTCGTAGTCTCTGTCAGAATCTCTTTCTTCGATTTATTTGAATATTTCGGCAGATTTGATCTCGCCAACTCGAATTTCCTTAATTTCAGTCCTGATATAATTTCTGCACAATAACTCAATAAATAATATTAGTAGAATTTGTTTTTATTGAGATATTATCTTAATCATTTGACATGATATTATAGTTTTAAGAGAATTGGTCAAAGATATTTGATATGGTATGCATATTTAAATGGACTAAATATTACATAGATATTATATGCATATATTTTCCTTCATAATTTTAATTATAATATATAAACACATGAAAATAGCATTTTTACAGATAAACCCTCATATGTGTCATATTTATAATAAATACCCTTAAATATTTAAGAAAAGAAAGGAAAATGTCATATCAAAAATGCAGTTTTATCAACTGAACAGCACTCGAAAGACGAAGAGTATAAACGGAAGGAAATGTTGGACCGGGGACGGGGAGATAGTGGAGGCGTATCTAGGGTTTGCGGCGGAGGTGAAGAGGGTGGAGGAGGAGATCGGAAGGAGGAATTAACGGGGACCCTGAGCCGAGGAACAGGTGTTGGCCGGGGTGTTGCCGTATGAGTTGATGGTTCCTAGCTCCGAACCTGGGATTTCTAGTAGAGGGGTGCATAATAGTGTGAGTATATGCGTTAATGTGTGAATTTGTTGTGCACAGCTCAAGATTTTGTAAGTAGTGCCCATGTACATGTTAATTAATTGTTGATTTTCACTAAAGAGAGAGTTGTATAACTTGAAAAAAGAATAAAATTAAAAAAATTGATTTTATATTTGGACTATGGTTTTTGTTATGTTTCTTAATTTGTGAATCAAATTTATATTTGCCTCTTACAAAAGGGCTGAAGTCTTTATATCATAAAGGAGAACATTTCGATGGATGAGCGATGACCATAGGCGGATCCACATGGATCCCAAGGGTTCAATTGAGCACACTGAAATTTGGTGCCATGGATGCTAATGAGGGGTTTCGGCTTTGAATAATACTTTTTAGCATAGGAGAATAAAAGTTTTCAGTTTTAGATAAAGAGATTTGACCCCACTGAATCATGCTCAATGCAGCCCAATATATTTTTGACCCCACTTAACCATAATCCTGCCTCTGCCACTGCTTATGTCCCTTGGATCCACCCCTAAAAAACTTGGGTTAAATATTCATGACTCATTTAAATATCACTCATATCCGGGCCATTCGCTTATAAGTATCATCGGAGCAACCCGACACACCGGTTACTGGGTTTTATCCTACCCGGATTGAGCAAGAGTAGAGTAACATTTTATATTAGGACAATTTTTATTAAAAAAAACTTGTTTTAATAAATAATCAGGGAAATATACCTCAATAATATTTATTTATCAAATTAGACTTCGTTATGCCACATAAGCAATTAGGGTTGGCATAATCTATGTGGCAATTATGAGGTCTATTTCTCTAATAAAATTTCAATTATGAGGTCTATTTCTTTAATAAAATTTCAAAAGACCACTTTTTATAATTATTAATTAAAATAAGTTTTTGGAAAATAAATTCTTTTAAATCTTAATCAATTAATTACTAATAATTTTTCTTAAATAAATCAATGGAAATTTATCGATTCTTCTTTATTATTTATTTTTCGTAAGATAATCTTACATCAGCCATAAAAAAATTTACATAATCATTATCTAAAAATACAAGAATATGGTTATTTTTTGTCAGATAACCTTGCTTCATCCATATAAATTTTAATATAATCATTATTAAAAAAATACAAGAATATGAAAATTAATTGAAAAAACATTGACGGAGAAGCAAAAAGATATTTTTCATAATATTATCGATATTAAAGTTAACATAATGTTATTAACTAATATTCAATTTGTATCAAAAAGAAATTTTGATATAATTTTAGCGACTTTGGCGCCATAACTAAATTTTTTAGAGCAACATAGAAATTGTGGTTAATTAAGATTTATAGTTACATTAATTTATTTACAAAATATAATTTTTTTGAAATATCTATCAAGGTATTTATAATTAAAATGGAAACAATATATTCAACAAATTATGAAGTCAAAATATAATTAACGGTGTTCATCAACTAGAAGGACTATAATTTTTTTATGCTTTCTCTTAACAAAAATTAATCATTGCTAATCAAAATTCGAGGTTGACATCCATATTTTATTTCTGATATACAATGAATAAAAATTAAGAGACGGCACATGAAATGTACGAGGAGACCTAAGCCGAATTTTTTTAATTGAATTTTAGAAATGCTGTTCGTATATTAATATTTTTTAAAAATAATGCTTCTATATAATATGAGAACTGATAAATTTATAAATTTTCTATTTACTAAACCTTGTAGTTTTAATCCATTAAACTTATGTCTGTAGTGAATTTATCAATGATGTATCAATTAAAAAAAAATGGCCCATGAAAAAAGAGGAGATGTATGAAAAAACAATTACATAATGTTAAAAAAAATGTTGATTAAGATTTTAATAAATAATTATAAAAATAGGCCTCATTGAAATTCTTTTTAGAGAAATAAATCCTGTTATCCCCACATAGATTATTCTATGCATGCTTGTGTTTAACCCTAATTGCTTATGTGGAAAAAAAGATCTATTTTAATAAATAAATTTTAATGAGATCTATTTCCCTAATTATTTATTAAAAGTAGACTTATTAAAAAAGTATCCTTCATATTATATAAACTGGTGTTTTGTACGTGTGTTGTACGTGATGTAAAAAATCCATATTACAAATTGAAATAGCTCCAAATCACATGTAAATATTTAAACAGTCTTATTATGCAACAATTAAAAGCGAATGACTCTCTCAATTCATATCATTTAAACCTTTTGTGTTCTTGTCGCTATTAACATCATTAAAATATCATATGTATATAAGCAAAAGCTAAATAAAATTTTAATAAATATCTCTTTGCATCACATTGCGGAGATAAAATGATTCCTTTTATTTTATAAACAAAATTAAAAAATACTTAAAAGAAACTGACTATAATATCTTAAAATAAGATGCATAGGGTGTATGTATTTGTTTGCCGAAGTTGAACTTCAATTTGGCAATTTTATAACCATCTCCATTGCATCGATGCATGGAAAAAATAAATTTTCATTAGATTTTTTCCTTTTTGAATGCAACGTCATGGAGGGAGGGAGGGAGGGAGGAAAGATTAGTTTTCAATGGATTTTTTCTTTGAATGGAACATCTGGAAGAGAGAGAGAGAAGGAGGAGGGGAGGGTGGAGAAGTAGTTACTGCAAAGAGAGAAAGAATGACTAGTTATCAAAAAAATTTAAACTTTATTTTATTTTTATTTTATTTTGCTAGGAAAAAGGAGAAAAATTATAGCCCGGCTGTTATTAAAATAGGATTCTCAATTTTGGAACATTTTTTTTGCATTCTAATGATAAAGATTTCTGGACGTGATCAATAACTTTTTCATATTTAAATTATGTAATAACCGGTATCTGCTGTACGAAGTATTTCATATTTTAATAAAAATTTCTTTTAATAATTCTCTAAATATTTTTCCTCGTAACCGTATTTTTAATAAAATATTTTCCTAACTGGTTATTTCTAATTCCTATTCTTAAAACAAACTTCTTTTAATTTCTATTTTCCTATTTTAATCTAAACCCTAACTCTAACTATTTTTACACAAACCATATCTCTATCCTTAAATCTCTATATCTATCTATTTTCTATTTTATTATGTTTATATTTCTTAAAAACCAAACTAAAACCCCAACCCCATTTTCTATTTATTATTCCCATTCAAATCTTATCTTACTTTCTATATTTTTCTAAAATCCTAAATTTTATACCCAAAACCCTAACCTAACTTCTAAACCTAAGAACCCGGCCCAAACCCATATCCCAAACCTGATCCCCTATTCTTCTTCTTCTTCTTCTTCAAGAATTCACGAGCACTATGCCACGTCGTCGCCTTCTTCGCCAACGGCCCTCGCATGACCCGCTCGCCGCCGACCTCGCCCTCGATCCCAACTGCCTCTGAGATCCTAGCATCAGCTACCTATCTTTTTTGAACCGAGCCTTTCCGCTCTCAAAATCTCCATCTCTCCATCTCTCTCTCTCTCTCTCTCTCTCTCATTTTCTCTCTTTCCCCTCACAGCCGCTGTCAACTTCACCGCTGGCAACCCGAGCACACTTCCGAGCCTCTACCATTGCAACCCAACTTGCACCACCTTGTCTCTGCAACCATCACAACCAAAGCCCACCACCGAGCATCCAACCCGACCCCTGAGCTCCTCTCAACCACCGACAAGCTTACCCACTGCAACCTCTACGGCTGCAAGGCCAACGTCGAGCCCCAAACCCCTGCACCCTCGCTGCTAACCACCACCTAAACCTCAGCCACCGTCGTCCACCCGCTGCACCCCCTCACTCCTCCACCTCCTTCATATCCTCAACACCGCACCCCCAACTCCTCACAAACCCCGAGCTCCATCGCTTGAGCACTACGGCGGCCACCTCCGTCGACCTCCACCAGAGCTCTGCCATCTGCTGCGAGAGAGCCAAGCCCCACGGCCGTAAAGACCCACCGCTGCCTCTTCGTGCCCACCACCATACCCAAATCGTGCCACGCCTCGTGCACTGCTCCTATG
The DNA here is from genome assembly GCA_030015575.1 of Agapanthus africanus. Lineage (NCBI taxonomy): Eukaryota > Viridiplantae > Streptophyta > Magnoliopsida > Asparagales > Amaryllidaceae > Agapanthus > Agapanthus africanus. The sequence goes on along the minus strand of JASDDO010000031.1, from coordinate 684,725,709 downwards.
TCATGCCATGCACGCTTCGTGCCCAGCTCGAGCCCACCTGCGTGCCTACCTCCACACCGGTGCCATGCCACTACTGCACCTGCGTTCCTAGACGGGCCATGGCTCGAGCCCGCTTCATGCCTAGCACCGTGTTCAGTAGCGTCCAGTACCGTGTTGCGCCGCGCCACACCCGCACCACACACCGAGTCAAGACCGTACCCGGTACCGTGTCACGCCCGCATCATCACCATGCCCGCTACCGTATCACGCCTGCGTCGCCACCGCGTCCAGTACCGGGTCACCACGCATCGCGCACGCGCCATGCACCGTGTCTAGCATCGCGCTGTCTCGTGTGTCGAGACGAATTCTGCACGTTGTGACGCTTCTATATCAGCGACCAAAGGCAAGTGAAACGTTCACTTATTTATCATGCTACTACAAACTTTAGCCGTGATATTTACAACAACTAGATATATATATAGAAATAATTATATAATCGATTATTATTGAAATTGTGTGGAGAACTATAGTACCGTCTTATTGATTGGAGCCCGACTATGGCTTATTAATGTGTTTGGTATCATGTAGGAGTCATATGATCATTATCTAATTTCGTTTGGCTAGAAACGAGAATTACGATTGATAACCGAACATTTACCTAGATGGTCGATAGGTTAACTGAATGAAAATCCTATTTAACATGCCTATGTTCTGTGAACGTTGAATTCCGTTACTGTTGATAACTATTGTGTAGTGATTTAAGTTTAAAATATTGAGAATATCGTCACGAAATGTCGCCCTAAGGAGGCGACGCAAAATCTGGATTTCACTGTACATGTCGTGGTGTTAAATTGATATTAAATTAGATATATACCGGAATGTAATGTTCTACGGCTCATATCGAAACCGGCTCGATAATATAGAACCCCCTATAATTTATATTTCGATACCGATTTATCACAAGGACGAAAACTGACTTGGAATGCGGCTCCGGACTGCAGTACAGAGCAGCATTTCATATTGACACCTGGTTCTAATTAATTGTATAGCTTTGGGGGAAAATAAAAATATGCGGAACCCTATACCGTTGCGAAGAAAATCCTTTTAGCTAACTATAGGGAGTGATTTCATTTTATTTTACTATCGTTTTATATTTTAATTATATTTTAAACCGTCGATATGTAATGCAGTTTAGAGCAGTGACAGATTGTATACCCTAAGCTTAAACAGTGCATATCTCTCAGTACGTGGCAGATATTGTCGATCCTTCTGCAGCGTTGGAAACATAATTGATAGATCTAAATTTTACTTAACCGTAGTGTCGCCTAATTATGATCCCAATAGGGAGTAAAATGTGTTACGAAATGAACTTTCAGTTCAGGAACTGGATTTCCAGTAGTGAACACTTAAAATGGAATGACCGTAACTCGCAAACCTGAAACCCGATTGTCTCAAAACCAATTTTGATGTACAGATAATTAAATATACTGCTTACCCCTTTTATATTGTTTTGCTCAATTCTGCATGTGTGATTTATAGTGAATTTTGCAAGTTATATGACACTGGCTGCTATATTTTATTCATATCATAATTGGTTGCATTCTTCTCATATCACGTAACGGTTATACCCTCATTGAATAGTGGTCATATATATTAATATCTTAGTGACCGTATTACATTACCAAGTGACAAGTGTTAGTGATTGGATTGTGGCAAGTATGTTAGTGTAAAAACGTGACTGAATAGTAGAAGTAAAACGTACTTATATACAATAAGTGGAACCGTTTAGTTAATGCAATGTCGACGCCTATGAGACATATATAAATGTAACTATAACTAGTATGGGACGGGTATGAAAGCACTTATATTAGTATCATAGGTAAGACGTCGAGAATTGTCCGCTTATCTTGGATGCCAGTCGAGACATGCTTGATGGAGATTCTGTCTTTAATTCTCGCGTAGACTTGTCATGGAGCGACTAGTATTTAGATTCGTGGTCGGTGTTTGATGTAGGCTGCGGAGTGTGGGGTAGTTTGAGTGTGGGTTCGATCAACGGAGTCTCAGGAGTCTCATTACTAGCATATTTTGGTGATTTCGTGACATTGTTACTGATCGTGTTACTGATTCTTACTGATCGTGATTCGGACCAGTGTTTCCTAACCCCTGGGGCTTACCTTTGGGTTGGGAATACTCCTGCGGTGATTGATGCTCATACTCGGACTGATGATAGGTTAAGTGACTTGGACCTTGAGACTGATAAAACATTACATTGATTATTGATTTAATACACCTGTTTTACCGTTATATATACCGGTTATTTCATGCTCATGTCATTACTTTATACTTACTGCTTTATGTTTATCATCATTGCACATTATATATGTATATATTGCTGTTGTGTCGCTCTGACGACCTGAGTATGCATGCTCAGAGTGGAAGAGGTGGACCCGTCTGATTTCGAGAAGATCGTGGATATCTAGACCAGTGAGCCGGCCCTATCGTTCCTTTCATTATCACTAGTTAGTTGTTGTATTTGCTGCGCTCAGTTTCCTTTTTACCTGGTAGTTTTAGTGACTATATTATCTCATTATCTGTGTTATATTACTACTATCATGTATTGCCAGAAGCCGAAGTGTGACTACGGCATGATATTTCCTTAACCGTAGGAGTATGGCTGGCCTTGTCACCTCTCGCGTTCCGTATTTTGGGAAGTGGGACGTGACAAATTATATCTTGAATAGAAAGCAGTTCTCAAAATGCACATTCGATCGTAATTATCCTCTGGTTGCAACAAAAAAGTCTTCTCCCATTCAAATGAGGTAGATTACGAAGCAATAGCACTATGATAATTATTTGACAAGTTTTACAAGCTGACGTAGGAACATCAACCTTCTTCAAATGAGTGCCAAAGTCCTAATTAAGAAAACTATAACAAAGGAGGGGATTGTTTAGCCTTCGACGGTATCCTCCAAATTCTCGCCGACTATAAATAAGCAAGAAGAGAAAACGATAATATATTTGTTTTATGAAATTATATTTAAGTCGGTGGCAAAAATATATCCAGAAAAAATGGACTATATATTCCATATGATAATTAATATATTTAAACCCTAAAAGTTCAAAAACATATTTTCATTGGATTGCAAAAACATCTTCAAAGATCAAAACAATCATAAAAGACAGGCGTGGCCTACCTCGCTTAGTTTGACATGAATATAGAGTTTAATTCATATATATATATATATATATATATAGAGAGAGAGAGAGAGAGAGAGAGAGGTTAATGCAAATAAGAAAAAGAGACGAAGAATATTTAGCAATTTCTTAAGGGAGGGAACATGATCACAATGCAAATCCAGGGCCATCACAACGCAAGTCCAAGGCCATTTCGTCCAAAAGAAAAAAAATCACTTGGGTCCACAAACGGGCCCAACAAAGATTAACGACCCAAAGATAATCGAACCCAAATCATATCGGGTACAAACCCGCCAACCAAAATGCAACCAGACACAAACGTTGCCACCAACGGTCACAAACAACCGTACACAATAACTACATCTTTCCCGCCCTTTCAAATTGCTTTCAAAAATAACTTCCATCCTCTCTCTATATAAACTCCCCCCTTCACCCCCTTCTCTCTCTCCCTCTCTCTCTCTCTCTCCCTCCCATCCATCCCTTCCAATCCTCATCGGCGTTCGGTCGGCATCAATAACGCCGACCGACGCCGTTAGGTCAACATCAATGGAAGGCCGTGATGAACCGTATAGTCCCGAAGGGGACATTTCTCGTCATTTGGACGCGTCTTCTCCAGAACCTCTACAATTCCCTGTTCTACCGGAGCCACCGGATTCTCCAGTGTTTTTCTGGACGGCTCCGCTGAACCCTCCCAACAACAACAATAATAACGCTGACAACACCGATAACAACAACAATAATGATATTAATAATAATGTTAAGGCGGAGGGTGTTAATAACTATGGGGAAGACGCAGATGAAGTAGAAATACTTGATTTCCTTAATCCGGCGGCATTCGAGGAGGAGCGCCAAAAGGAGCCAGCAAGGGTCGATGAGGAGGGACCGAGCATGACAAAAGACGAGGCAGGGCCGAGCGGGACCAAAGATGAGGCGGGACCAAGCGGGACCAAAGATGAGGCGGGGCCGAGCGGGACCAAAGAATTAGAGTTCCGATGGGTCAACCCAGGGGCTTTAGATTGCAGCCATTGTGCACTCATGTTCGAATTGTATGACACTTCTTATGGTATGTGTATATATGCATGGCATTTTATTTTTATTTTTTTGTTAAGGATGTTTTATTTACCTTTAATTATTTTCTTTTGTTATCTTTTTGTAGAGCGCCTTTACGACATTCGACTGCATGTACATGCATTGGCCGGAGAAATTGATCATATTGTATTCGACGTGGAAAATACTGATTATTTGCTCTACAATGGTGTGGATACATACTATATGAAGTAAGGATTACTTGCAATATTTTCTTTTTTTTTCTTTTGCTTTTTCTTTTACAAACTTTTTAAAGGTTTAGTTAGGGTCTTTGAGTAAGGAACCAATGATTTTTTTACAGTGGAAAAATTGAGGGAAATCACAACAATATTTGATTGTTTTTGGTAGATGAAAAAACTGTATTTTGTTGTCCTAGGATAATAATGGAAAAAAATATTATTATTGTAAGATTTTTATAGTTAATTAGATATGAATTTTCTAAGGCTAATTACATAATAATTTTCCTTGTTCGAATTAACCGCTTCATTTTCTGTACATTTTCACTTTACATAGATTTAATACATATATTTAAGTGAAATATCTCTATATATGGCTTAATGTAGTTATAATATTTAATTATTTGAAAATAATAAAGATAACTATATATTCATTGCTTAATCTTAATCTTTTTCAGGAATATCGAAGTTGAGTTCAAATGAAATTGCATATTTGTATTTACAAATCGTGTTCACTTTATCTCGCATTATTTATGTATGCAGTTTTTGTGGCCGACACTTTTATTCAGTGAATGTGGATTTAGTGAGGTACGCCATGAGATTAAATGAGGATGGTTCAGTCATCCTTCAAGAAACATTCTTGAATATATACAACAGAATACTTGCATATGTGATGGCGAACCAAGTAAATATTCATACAAATTATCCAGAATTCTTCTTTGAGGAAGATGCAGATTCTAGCGACGGTTGTGTTCTTAATCCATTCATTTTATTTATTTTTATTTTTATTTTTGATATTGTTGCTTTTTATATCGAGCCTCGTGCATGGTACTGTTCTTAATCCATTCATTTTATTTATTTTTATTTTTATTTTTGATATTGTTGCTTTTTATATCGAGCCTCGTGCATGGTACGTGCATGCATGTAATATTTTGTAATATTTTTGGTAAGAAATTAATTTTAATTTATAAATTTCGATTATAGAGGAAGATGAACCCTCGGGGCCTATCAATCTCATGGATCTTCCTGCGAATGATCAGCAGGTTCTCCGAGCGCTAAACGTAGACCTAAATCAAGGTTTGTTCATATATTTCAGGCGTTTCACGAATCCATTAAACCTAGGAATTTTGATGCTTTTTCAGTGGCATTTTCTTCATTTTAATTGTTTCATTTTCATGGGTTTAGTGTACCATCCGTACATGGAAGCTCCAATCGTGAGGGCTGATGAAAATCCTCCAGGAAGGCGGGCTCCAAGGCCGAGCATCGCGATTCAGGTAAAAAATAGTTTTCATTAAATTGATGTCTCTTCTCTTCTCAAATTATTTATTAAATTTTATGTATTAATGTAGAGAGAGCGAACAGCGGGGATGAATGTTTACACTTTGGCTCCATTATTCCATCTCAAATCGGAACAGGCGGCAGAAAAGTTGAACATATGCAACACGACGTTGAAGATCGTGGCCAGGAAGCTCGGCCTCCCAAGGTGGCCGTATCGGAAGGTGAACAGCATCGACAATAAGATCAGGGGCTTGCAGAGGTCTTTGAGGGAGAAGATTGCGAAAGGCGACGCCGAAGGGATAGCTCGTGTGAGGAGAGAGATTGACATTCAAAAGGAGGAGAGGGTTGAACTGTTCCAGTACCTCATCAGTCTATGCATCTAAAGTCTGCTTTTTATTAATTTTGTTGTTGTGAAATAAATGCCTTTTCACCAAGGCAACATTATCCTTTATGTTGTTGTTTTGCTTCATTTCTGTTGTTTTCATGTCTGGTAAAAAATATTAACGCAATAAACACCTCCGTATCATTTTTGAAATAAATTCTTTTATGTAATTTCTATACATAATGTATCTGGGGAAAGGAAGCAAACCAAACGTAAATCTCCAGTCTCCAGGATGTGGCTGAAGAGATATCCTGATTTGATAAATCTTGCATCTATAGCGAATAGATCAGACCTTACGTTACAAATGTGTGGTTTAATATTTGTTACAAGAGTAGCACATGAAATGTAACAAATTCTCACGAGACAGGGAAATAATTTAAAGAATGATTTCTTTTGTTTCCCCCCCCCCTTTTTTTACTTCTCTCTTCTGGCATGCAGAGTGTCTCCAATCCTCCCAGAAAAAGTAGTGACGGACCAAAGCTTTGTGTGCTGAAAAGAAAGGCAAACTACCGTTCATCAGAACAGGCTTGTAATTAAAAATCCCTATAATGGCATGTCCTGCATAATACCATCATATGGTTTGCAGCATAGAAACTCCATACAAACACGTTCAACAAATCACCGGTTATGTTTTTCACATAGTAGGTAACATTAGCAAGTTCATATAACCCTTCAACATACCACCATCACATTTATCGATTTCGGGGAATCTAAAATATGTAGTTTTAATAACATTTTTACTTTCACATTACTGACAGTAACTTGCATGTATGTGTTAACATAGTATTAAATTGATATATAATAAGATATGATATAAAAGTGTTGAAGAAAAACACCAACTAATGTTTAATAAGAATTTATATGAGGTTATGGAGATTACCAAACTAAACTCATAGCTGTAACTTGATCTTTTCCGACCATTCAAATATATCTGAGTAAATCTGATCCCCACCCAAATCCTCTCCAGTGGCTCCTGCTGCTACTCTGATTATATCTTCAATGAGCGCAAAATTCCCCATGATATCAACATGGGCCCCACTTTGTGTTCCCCTACCTTCTAATAGATTAGCTGGGGGCGCATGGGCATACTCTCTATTGTAAGTCTTGATACCGGAAGGATTAAAACGAGTTTTTCCTCTCCAACCTTTTGCACACATGAAGCCCGCGCTTAGCACGGGCACTGTTTCATCTCCGTTGACCAAGTAAACACCGCCATGCAAACAGCCATCGTCATTTGTGCCTCCAGCAGATGCATCGATTTGGAATGGAATATAGCATTCGGCTGAAGGGGATAACTTGTAGACATATGCTCGTTCGGTGGGGATCCCTACTCCGTACATAGAATATATCTCCATATCGGGAGCATTTGGTAATCTTCAACAAGAGAAAAGAATTAAAGAACAGAAAATGTAGCAATTCACAAGAAAATCTAGTTTGCAATTTCTTCAATGTGAGCCTCTTAGGATTCAACACGGTGACCTCTCACTTTGAAGAGCAAAGTATTACCACTAGGCTATTACTCTAATTTTCATTTGTTGAAACTCTAATTTTCATTTGTTGATAGTGAAAGTTGAAACTGAATTCAAGATGAGTATAAAGTGTGTTCTTATGTCATGATTTACATTTGCTGTCAAGAATTATGTATTAAGACAACTATAATTTTTAAAAATTCAAATAGTTTGCATGTAACAGTGAGCAGTCTTGCCATCCCAAATATATTAGTAAAGGGCATGGATTACAAGGGAAGATCTTGCCATCCCAAATATCTTTGTAATATATAAAACTCAAACTCATTCTGTAGTGAGCAGTCTGAAATTTGGTGGACGTTACCAGCATGACACAAACCTATATTTCATATCTCCAAACTGGAGCTCTTTTTCTCCACTCTTGCATATCATGAAGCTGTTTACTATTGCTACTAGGATCGATAATTTTTGCCAAAGCCGAGGACCAAAAACCCAGGTTTTTACAATCGCTCCTAAGTATAGTCACAGATCATCACAGTATTTGCATAGGAAGGATAATTGCATAATATTGACCCTAAATTTATAGCTGCAACTATGGTGATTTTTAACAACTACTGTTGCTACAAGGATGGTCAATGATAATTGATGTATTTGCCTAGGAAGGATACTTCTCTTTTGACGTTGAGGCATAAAATAAGTAACAGAAGCAAATGGAACTGTATTCCCATGTAGCTGTTGATACGTGTACGTTTTATATTGGAATATTAAAATCTAACAATTACTCGTATTAGTATTGTATCCTTATAAATGATCCAAAAAAGTATTTCCGTTTTATTTCAGGCAACAATTTTATCCAAATATAAAACTTATATAAAAATATAAGCAATCAAGTTATACCAGTTGAGATATAGGTGTAGATTCTCACTTTGTCTCCAAGGGATTAGACCAATATTTGTAGTGCTTGTATTTCGGGGCATCCAAATTCTCAGCAATGCCATATGAAAAATGAGCACTTCCACGTTGCATCATCTTTGGGGCAACAAAACGAAGAAGATCCAAAATTGAATCAGCAGTGTAGGCTTTGTAATCAGCAACAGCATTGATTGCACCCCACCCCAATTCATGATACTCTGTCCAAATATCACGGCATGTTACATTCGAATGGGCAATGTTTTTGCCCTTAACAGCATCCTATAATAGTAATGAATTAGTCAGAGAATATAGACAGAAGAGAGCATTTGTGTTGTATTTGCGAAGTAATATTAAGATTTATGTTGTTAGCACCCAAAGTAAGCCAGTTTTTTGTTTTATAAATAAGAAAGAGATGGTGCTATAGAACAAGCACTTTGAATAGAGCCTCCAACATAGTTGGAACAGAACAAGCACATATATTGCTTTGAGAGTACATAACAAGAGGGAAATAATTAGCAGACCATCTTCAATGCGCTTTTATATTATCGTAATGGTATACATGGATTGATTATACCTCCTTGGATCAAAGAGTTGAACGGTTTAAGCCATATCTCCGGTTACCACTCCTTTAAACTTCACCTCCCCATGTCCCCTAGGAAGGCAAGACTCTTCTCTCTCAAAAAATCAACAAGTAGAGGGAGGAAGTAGCCAAAAAGCTCACGGCCCATATGCCGGGTGGGGGGGGGGGGGCAGTAAATTGAGAGCAGTGACGAAGAAGATGGCATTCCTGTTAGTATATATGCCCTAGAGGCCATTATTGTATAATACAAGATTGCATATTACATTTTGGAAACTTAGGATAAATATGTATAAGTCAGTCTTGCTCAATATGATAGCTTGCTATTTGGTTTGTATTTATCTTAACATGAGTATATGTTTCTTTTTACATATCGCTAATACATGTTGATAGAGTCCTTAGGATCTTTTGCTTGACTATCAGCATTGTGATGGCAATCACACTTGTGGAGACTGGATAGTCTATAAACACATCCTTAAAATTGTCCATAGTAGTAGGATTATCGAAACTGGGCATCGATACTCCAGAATAGACTAGTGTATACGTTTCTTATCCCCGTCAGGGGAGATGGCCGGTGCCACAGCCATTGGTATGCGGTACCAAGATGATATACAGGTGCTCAATCGGTTATGAGTAACATTGGATGGACTCGCTGGAAACTGCCATGTATTGCACCTATCGTCGGATAGTAGATCTCTGGTAACATGAGTACATGTTAGTCTTGACATCACTATTAGTCTCGAGTGTGTTCCTACGGTATTTAAATTACTATCCTACCACGGCTTTAAAGAGTCGTACAAACCGGTAATAGTTGGGTGCAGTCCCGAATCACTTGGAGGCAATAAGTGAAAGAAGAGATTCGTCTCTCTTGGTATTGGGAGTTGATATCGTGCTGTATACGGTTGGGCAATACTACATGTCCCTGGCCAGAACAAGATTTATTGATAGGTACACCAATAGTTTCTCAAGTTGTATTGGCTTCCACACCGACACGATTTGTCACGCTATTAGAGATCTGACGTTTACCACTCCTAAGCCCGATATGCGATACTTTCAGACGAATAGACCGGACTGTACTGAGAATGTCACGTATAGGCTCGGTAGGGGTTCGGACGCGTTTTCTTGTCGATCTTCCTTTCGACAGATACTCGAGTAGCCGTTACGTACAGCTAGTGTCACTGACGTACTTGTGGTTAAACCCACTGCCAGAGTATTGTCGAGTCTTTAGAGTCCCGCACAGAGGGTTTCCTGGTTCAGACGAAACGGTGTAGTTTGTGTATTTCGATACGCTCGGGTGTTCGATTGAACACGTGTATTTTACACGAGCTTTAATCGGAATTTTTAGTAGAACTAACAGGTTTGAAAGATAGCCAAATTTGATGCTAGTATTATATTGCTCTCTTTTGGGTATCTGTATTCTAACACGAATACGATATTTATATGAATACGTGTATTTGTATGAATACATGTATTTATGTCTTAATACAAATACATATTTCTTTCTAAATATGAATACGCATATTTTGTATATTCGGTAAAATTACGGTATATGTATTTTGGTAGAAATACGGTATACGTATTTATTATAAATACGGGTTTTGGTATACTTGATTATATACATACATTTATATGTGTATGTCAGTGAGGTGGTCATTCTCTACTCTCGTCTCTTCTTGTTTATTCATGAAGTGTGTAGGCTTGTGACTCACACTAGTGAGTCACAAGCCTACTCACTTATTATTACTTTATTTTGAAAAGATATATGAAGAGACAAGGGTGAGAATGAGAGAGGTTGATCATATTATTGATATTTTCTCTAGTTGCCGTCTCTTCTTTTTCTTCTTCCTTTTTTCCTCACTAGAATTTTGAGGGAATAAAAAGAGAGCATCTTGATTTATAACTACACCCTTAAGCATATAGTCCTAACAAGAATTGATCTTTAGTTGCTTTTTGGAAGCTATCACTTGAACCGGTATTCTCGGGTGGATCGTCTTCGACGCGGGAGATCGACTTCGAGAGCTTGATCCTATAACCCTGGGAGCTCAAGGAATGAACCATACAAGACCCGAAAGACCGACTTCAAAGCTTGTAGTACTAACCTAGTAATTAAACTCTTGTAGTTTAAGGTTTAGTTTAGTGTTTGGACTTGTATTCTAAGGTTTTAGTGTGTGGTGCTCAAGAAATTTTAAAGTTTTTGATTCCGCAAAACCGTAGTAGCCACGGCAAGGAGCACCACACACTTACACTGGTATCAGAGCCTACCCAAACACTTAAACTAATGGTTTAGACAAAATTTAAAGTTTCAAAACCGAAATAGTTCCGTATTTAAAAACCAAACTCCAAGTTTCTGGAAAAAAAATTGATCTCTGAAAATTATTTTGCATATTGCAGAGATCTATATTGTATTAATCACCGTAGAAATTCGGGCCCATAATTTTTAAATTTAGCCGCAGAAAAAATCTTTAAACCCACAATTTGCTGCCAGAACAAAAGAGATGGTATCGTGTTTCGTACAGTGGTTTGGTCACTTAGATTTAGGGGTTTTGGCATACTTATTTTTTGCCCAGATTTCACTAGGTGTTATCTTTGTATTCAGGCTTCACGAAATATTTCTAAGTCAAGATTTTTGCATCGTTTATTCGCTTTACTTTTGTATGTGTTTCTAAACGTCAACTAATTGCTATACGTCGATTAGTAGGGGTTGCACATATTTTGCATCTTGTTTGTGCTGTGATGATGTAAATGAAGTATTAGATCGTCGTGATTGAATAGCCGGGGATGTAAGAAGAGTGTTCTTTTCTTTTCATTCATGTAATTTGTAAAGTGATATAATATTCTTTTCTTTTCATTCATGTAATTTGTAAAGTGGTATAATATTCTTTTGCGGGGCACTTTCGGATTGAGCTTGTAGCCACTGTTGTATTATTCATTAACATTTTATGCCCCTAGGATAGATAGATCCAAGGTGGGATGCTCAAACTACCGGGTTCTTGAAGTGACGAGTGACCTACTCATCTCATTAAGGAAGGTTGCTCCATTTCGAGAATTTGGCGGGTAGTCGGCCGCACCCGTAGGAGGTCTAAGGTGAGGGTTTTAGCTATTCATCACGACCGTGGAATTCGTTTTTCGTTCGAGAATAAAACGAAACACGAAAATTCTAGTATATCCAATATTCACATTTGTGTTGCATCTGCTGTGATCTGTGTTATTTATCATTGCGTGAGACGAATAACTATATATATATATATATATATATATTAGAGATAATAAACGTTGCTTATGTTTTGCATCCGCGCTAGTCCTGTCCTTACCCTGCCATAAGTTAATTAACTTTCCGGTGAAGACCCGGGACCCTGTGGCGAATACGGATGGCATAAACGTACATTCTATTTTCGTTTCTTCTGCAATGATTGGGTTAATTGATGGGACCACATTAATTTTAATTAGTGCAAAGAAAACAAACCAAAAAGCTTAAAGTCGTTGGAACAATTTAAAAACCACTCGGTTTTCTTTAAAAACAACTTTTAAATGCGGAGCATAAAACCCTCCTTTTAAAAGCTATCCGGTTCCTTCGACTATATCAAGTTTATTACGTTCACGGCTTTCGCCAAAACCAGCCGTAGCCCTTCGTCATTTCATATAAGTATCCATTAGTATTCAACCTATGTATTTTGACTTTCGCCAAAGCATAGTGATTGGTAGCTAATGGATATTTATTTGTATCATAAATAGATGTGTTAATCTAGAACAGACGTACAGCCATTTTGGCTTTTGTTAAGGGTTTGTACGAATGGGTCTAGCTTAACCAGGATAATGACGGGTAAAACTTGACTTATGATATTTTGGTCTTCGTCAAGGTCATAAGCGCTTGGGGCAAAAACCACATCGGAAGTTTCAAAGGAAAAGAAAACTTGCTAGTTTTGCACACCTTCTGGAGTGATGATTTTGGTAGGATTGTTTCAAGGTTATCACACAATGATAGTTGGATCACGATCTCACTGTGAGTAATTATTATTACTTTTCAGGAGACTTTTCTCTTTACAATCAATGCAACACGTAGATGTCTAGAAAGGTTTTAACGGGGTAACCCGCCTTCAAGGAAAAGAGGTTATTTAATTAAGGAACATCGCAAAAGCGTTGTAAAACCTCTCTCGAAGTACCGACACTCGCCTATCCGAAAGGTTAAAGCAAGAATTGTAAGGTGTGATTAATCACGACTAATTCTTTTTTATGGTTTGAAAGAAAATTCGAGGAAACGGTGGAAGCCATCCTGTTTAGATAAACTAAAAACCAATCTAAACTTATAAGAGCATCTATACTGAGTGTTTCTTCTCTCTTCTAATTGCAGCGACCAAGATGACCGGACTTAAGTTACTATTAGATAAAAACATATTAACGGGGCTGAACTATAAAGATTGGCAAAGAAATGTCTAGATGGTCATTACTTATGATAAGCTGGGCTACCTCCTTACTACTAAAGCCTCTGCCGTCTCAGGTCCAAATTCCACTATCGCGGACATTGAGATCCGTAAGACTTGAGATATAGACAGTGCGGAAGGCAAGTACCTAGTGCTGGCCTCTATGGATAATGAACACCAGAGACGGTACGAGAAAATGGACATAACTTCCATCTTCCTCCATACCAAGGATTTATATAGAGCAATCTCGTATCGTAAGATACGAGACCTCGAAGAAACTCTTTCAGGCGAGATTGGCTGTCAGGTCATCTGTAGGGGACCACGTCCTTAAGATGATTAGCTTCATTAAATAGCTCACGGACCTTGGTACTACATTGGAGGACGAGTTATATACGGACTTGATTCAACGGTCCCTCCCCTCTACCTATGCCCAATTTATATTGAACTTCAATATAAAAAGAAAGGAAGTTACACTTCTAGAGCTCCTCAACATGTTAAGGACTGCAGAGGACCCTAAAGAAATCCAGAGAGACCCGCTCAGCTTGTTGGGAAACCTTCTTCCTCTAAATCCAAGGCGAAAGCCAAGGAGAAGAAGAAGGCCACCACCAAACCGAAAGGCGGTATCACTGAGATACAGGGGAAGGGCAAGGCAAAAGTTGGGGACCGACAGTAGTAAAGGGGGAATGCTTCTATTGTCACAAGAAAAGCCATTGGAAGAACTGCAGGATTTGAAAGCCAAGAACCAGGATTCAAACCAAGTTGTGGTTTCGGCTTCAGGTGTGTCTATGATTGAGAACCGTTTGTCAATAAACTCTACTTCCTAGATATTGGATACCGGTTCAGGATTTCATATCTGTAATTCTTTGCAGGCACTGAGAAACCATAGAGTTTTAAATGTAGGTGATGACTCTCAAGGTTGCAAACGGAGCGAGCATGGATGCTATTACCGTAGGGGAATATCACCTAAGATTGACAGGTGGAAACATTTTGATTTTACGCAACTGTTTTTGAGTACCTAGTATGACATGTAATATCATCTCTGTATCTTTACTATTTAAAAAAGGTTATGATCTTATATTTGTAAGCGATATTGTTAACATTCACCTTAATCATAGCTTGATTGGGTCTGGTACACTAGACAACGGTATATACGTATTAAATCAACATCAAGTTTTCAATGCCCAGAACACACTCAAAAGAAAGACTCCAGAATTAAATCGGGCTTTCTTATTGCATTGTAGACTATGTCATATCAATGAAACACGGTTGATGAAGTTACATAAAAAGAAATATTTGGATCCGTTTGAATATCTAACAAAGGCTCTGTTCACTAAACACGGAGAAAAAGCTACCGAGCTCTTGGGATTCATATACAGCGACATGTGTGGTCCAATGTTTACACATGTAAGAAGTGGTAATTTCTACTTCATTACTTTTACCGATAATTTGTCAAGGTATGGACATGTACTCTTAATGAAACATAAATCCGATACCTTTGAGAAAAACAAACAGGAAGAAATATCAAGACACTTCGATCTAATCAGGATGGTGAATACTTGAGTGCCGAGTTCCTAGGATATTTAAAAGAAAATAGAATTCTTTCTCAGCTTACTCCTCCATACACGCCTCAACACAACAGTGTATCGGAAAGACGGAACCGTATCTTATTAGATATGGTACGTTCCATGATGAGTAATGCTGAGTTACCATGATCTTTCTAGGGTTATGCACTAAAATCTATTACATATCTTTTGAACAAGGTTCCAAGTAAGTCTGTGCCTACCACTCCATATGAAATGTGGAGTGGGAAGAAACCCTGTCTGCAATATCTTAAGATATGGGGATGCCCGGCTTTTATCAAAAAGCAGCATGCGGACAAGCTCGAGACACGATCAGTATTGTGCAAGTTTGTGGAATACCCAAGAAATTTCAGGGGTATCTTTTCTATTACGCAGAGAAACAAAAGGTTTTGTTTCTCGACATGCCCACTTTCTAGAGACTCGATTTCTTGAAAAAGAAATAAGTGGAAGCGCAATAGAACTGGAAGAAATTCCAAAACCACAATCTATTACTGAAAACTTGGTAGAACCCTAAGTTTCAAAAGAAACAGACGTATTTCTAGTAGACAGAATAGAGAGGATTGCATCATCGATAATGCTAAGCCAACTAGTTTCCAAGAGGCCATTACGAACAGAGACTCGGTAAAGTGGCTGGATGCTATGCGGTCCGAGATAGAATCCATGTACACCAACAAAGATTGGACTTTGGACGTCGTACCTCCAGAGGTAAAACCCGCAGGCTGCAAATAGATCTTCAAAAAGAAGGTGCAGATAGACAGGTTGAAACCTATAAAGCTACTTGTAGCAAAAGGTTTTCGTTAAAGACCTGGCTTGGACTATGATAAAACCTTTTCTCCAATGGCTATGCTTAAATCTATTCGGATCCTACTTGCCTTTGCTGTCTTCCATGATTATGAAATTTGGCAGATGGATGTAAGGACCGATTTTCTAAATGGAAATTTGGAAGAATGTTTATATGGATCAGGCAGAGGGCTTCATAAAGAGTGAAGCAGCGGAAGAGTATGCAAGTTGCTTAAATCCATTTATGAATTAAAGCAGGTATCGTGGAGTTGAAACACCAGCTTTGATGAGACGGTAAAAGAATTTGACATTATCAAAAATATAGATGAACCATATATTTATAAGAAAATTGTAGCAAGAACTGTCGTATTCCTTGTTTTGTACGTGGATGACATTGAAATAGCATTCCTATATTACAATCGGTCAAAAACTTCTTGTCACAGAAGTTCTCCATGAAAGACCTGGGTGATGCCTCCTATATTATGCGGATCAAGATCCATCGTGATAAATCTAAAAGGATGTTGGGACTTTCACAGTTCAGGTACATTGATACCATACTGAAGAGATTTAGTATGAAAGATTCCAATCGTCGTAATTTTCCTGCTTTTCACGAGATCACTCTCTCCAAAGAGATGTCTCCCAAGACTGATTTGGAAAGGGATCACATGAGCATTATACCCTATGCTTCGGCGGTAGGATCTATAATGTATGCGATATTATATACCAGACCGGATGTAACTTACGCACTGAGCATGATAAGCAGATATCAGTCAAACCCGAGGGAGAAGCACTGGATAACACTAAAGAACATTCTTAAGTACATGAGAAGGACTAAGAAGATGTTCTTGGTATACGGCGGTAAAGACCTCCAGATCGAGACCTTCACTGACTGCAGCTTCCAGAATGACAAGGATGACTCCAAATCCATATCAGGTTATGTATTCACTCTCAATGTAGAGGCGACACGTTGGAAGAGCTCCAACAGGACACCGTAGCTGACTCGACAATGAAGGCAGAGTACATCGCTGCTGGCGACGCCGCAGAAGCAGAAAGTTCATTTCAGAACTTCAGGTGGTTCCGTCCATTGTTGACCCAATACCTTTATATTGTGACAGCAATGGGGTTATTGTTTTAGCGAAGGAACCACGGTCCCATTAGAAATCCAGATATATCTTGAGGCGGTATCACCTTATCAAAAAGATCGTGGATCGCAGGAGATCGAGGTGATGAGAGTAGACATGAAGGGCAACACTGCAGATCCACTCACAAAGATCATCTCTCAGACACAGTTTGACAGGTCTGCGATACACCAATACATGGCCTTAGTGTAAATGGGAGATTGTTAGGTATATATGCCCTAAAGGACATTATTGTATAGTACATGATTGTATATTACATTTTGGAAGCTTGAGATATATGTATAAGACAGTCTTGCTCAACATGATAGTTTGCTATCTTGTTTGTATCTTAACATGAGTATATGTTTCTTTTTACATATCGCTAATCCATATTGATAGAGCCCTTAGGATCTTTCGCTTGACTACCAACGTTGTGATGGCTGGATAGTCTATAAGCACATCCTTAAAATTGCCTCTAGTCATATGATTATCGAGACTGTGTATCGATACTCCAGAGTAGACTAGTATATATGTTTCTTATCACAGTCAAGAGAGATGGCCGGTCTCGCAGCCATTGGTATACGGTACCAAGATAGTATACATGTGCTCATTAGGTTATGAGTTACACTGAACAGACTCGCTGGGAACTGCTAGTTGATATTATACCTATCATCGGATAACAGTTCTCTGGTGACATGGGTACAGATTAGTCCGATGACTTGACATCACTATTAGTCTCGAGTGTGTTCCCACTGTACTTAGATTACTGCCCTACCACGGTTTCAAAGAGTCATGCAAACCGGTAGTAATTAGGTGCAATCCCAAAGCACTTGGAGGCAGTAGGTGATAGAAAGAATTCATCTCTCCCGGTATTAGGAGTTGATACCGCGTTGTGTACGGTTGGCCGATACTACAGGTTCCTGACCAGGACAAGTAAGATTTATTGGTAGATGCACCAATAGTTTCTCAGGTTGTATTGGGTTCCACACCGACACGATTTGTCACGCTATTATGGGTCTGACGTTTACCACCCCTAGACCCGATATGCGATACTCTTAGACGAACAGACCGGACTGTATAGAGAATGTCACCAATAGGCTCAGTAGGGGTTCAGACGAGTTTTCTTGTCGATCTTCCTTTCGACAGATACATGGGTAGTCATTACGTGCAGCTTGTGCCACTGACGTGTTTATGGTTAAACCTACTGCCAGAGTATTATCGAGTCTTTAGAGTCCCACACAGGGTTTTTCGATTCAGACGAAACGGTGTAGTTTGCGTATTTCGATACGCTTAAATGTTCGGTTGAACACGTGTATTTTATACACTGCTTTAATCGAACTTTTTAGTAGTAATAGCAAGTTTGAAAGATGGCCAGATTTGATACTAGTATTATATTGCTCTTTTTTAGGTATTTGTATTTTAACACGAATACGGTATTTATAAGTCGATGTCGCACACGCCACTCACTTGTGGGAAGGCCGAATTTAAAAAAAACGTTTTTCTTGACTTTGCAACACCAACTTTAACTCCAGGATCTTTACGAAAACCTTAACTGGCTATACTACTTGGAGGTTCTAACTACTCGGTAAAAGTTTTATACCTCCTTGTTACTTGTCTTTCGGATCTTCTCCTTTTCTTGTTGAGCCTCGAAGATCTGGATCGCGCTTGGACGTCGATCTCCTCGTGTCAAGACGATTCATTCGAGAGTATATGGTTCAAGCTCCAACCTCTAAACTGAGGTAACTAAAATACCTAGTTCGCTAAATTATGTAACTTAGAAGATGTTGAGTCTTAATTGGAGTATGTAATCTCAAGTGACCCTTTGGTTCACAACACATGTGAGGGATTAGGGTATTGAGGAAGAAAGGAAAAATGGAAAGAAAAAGTTTGCAAATGAGGTAGTCTTGGCTAATGTGAAGAATGGCTCATCTCACCACACATGAAGCATGGATTATTTTCCAATAGAAAATATCAATCATGCTTCAATAGTAAACCCAAACCAATAAACAAAAGAAATAAGTCATGCTTCACCATGCCACAGAAATCTCCAATTTCCATCTCATTAATCTTTTTGCAAAAATAGATAAATCCAAATAATAAGGTGTCCCCTTTTAGAATCATCTCTTGTGAAATTACAAGAATGCCCTCACCGTATATACATACCCGTATTCGTACTGCAAAAATACGAATATAATGAGATAATAATAATCCAATAATATAATACTAGAATCTGGCTTAAACCAAAGCCCACTAGTATTATCCGTCCGAACATCCGTGCAGCTAGTGCACGTATATGATCGCAACCCTGCCGTAAAACCATACGGCCACTATATCGTTTAGTCTGAACCAGGGAAACCCTCAATGTGGGACTCTAAAGGCTCGACAGTATGTTGGTGGTGGGTTTAATCACAAGTTCGTCAGTGGCACTAGCTGTACGTAACGGCTACCCAGGCATCTGTCGATAAAAAGGCCGACGAGCAAACTCATCCGAACTCCTACCGAGCCTATCTGTGACAATCTCCGTACAATCCAGTCTGTTCGTCTAAGAGTATCACATATCGGGCCTAAAGGGTGGTAACCGTCAGACCCCTAATAGCGCGATAAATCGTGCCGGTGTAGAGCCCAATACATCCTGAGAAACTACTGGTGTACCAACCAGTAAATCTCGCTTGTCCTGGCCAGGGACTTTGTGTAATGGCTATCCTAACACAGCGCGATATCAACTCCCAATACCGGAAGAGACGAATTCCTTCTAACCACTATTGTCTCCGAGTGCTTCGGGACTGCACCTAATCACTACCTGTTTGCACGACTCATTTGAGCCGTGGTTAGGTAGTGATCTAAGTACATCGGGAACACACTCGAGACGAATAGTGATGTCAAGTCAACGGACTAACCTGTACTCATGTCACCCGAGAACTGCTAACTGACGATAAGTATAACACCAACCAGCAGTTCCCCCGTGAGTCCGTCCAGTGTAACTCATAACCCAATGAGCACCTGTATACTATTTCCGGTATCGCATACCAATGGCTGCGGGACAAGCCATCTCTCGAACTGGGATGAGAAGCGTATACACAAGTCTACTGGAGTATCGATGCCCTGTCTTGATAATCCTATGACTGGGGACAAGTATAAGGATGTGCTTATAGACTACTCATCTCCCACTAGTGTGACTGTCATCACAACGCTGGTAGTCAAGCAATTATCATAAGGGCTCTATCAACATGTAATAGCGATATGTTAAAAGAAACATATACACATGTTAAGATAGAATCAAACCATATAGCATATTATCATGTTAAGTAAGATTATTATTATATCCGTGTATATCCCAAGCTTCCAAAATGTAATATACAATCCAGTGTTATACAATAATGGCCTCTAGAGCATATATCACTAACAATCTCCCACTTGCACTAAGACCATATATTGGCATATCGTAGACCTATCATCTCAAATAGGCTCTCGAACTGTGTATGAGGGATGGCCTTTGTGAGTGGGTCTACAGTATTGTTCTCTGTGTCTACTCTCCGCACCTCGATCTCCCGGCGATCCACGATCTTCCTGATCAAGTGA
This sequence comes from Agapanthus africanus, assembly GCA_030015575.1. Classification (NCBI taxonomy): domain Eukaryota; kingdom Viridiplantae; phylum Streptophyta; class Magnoliopsida; order Asparagales; family Amaryllidaceae; genus Agapanthus; species Agapanthus africanus. The sequence goes on along the minus strand of JASDDO010000031.1, from coordinate 684,705,183 downwards.
TACCGTCTCAAGATATGTTTGGACTTCTGATGGGACCTTGATTCATTCGCTAAAGCTATAGCCCTTTTGTTGTAATAATACAAAGATATTGGATCAATAATGGACGGAACCACCTGAAGTTCTGTAATGAACTTCCTCATCTATACTGCTTCTTTCGCGGCGTCATATGCAGCGATATACTCCGCTTCCATCGTCGAGTCAGCAACGGTGTCTTGCTTGGAGCTCTTCCAACAGACCGCCCCTCCATTGAATGTTGTCAGTGAAGATTTTGTGTGAAGCCTTGGAGACGACGTACTCGGGGCTAGGGTGAGCTGTAAAGACATAACCCGACATGGACTTGAAGTCATCATTGTCACTCTGGAAGCTGGAGTCGGCGAAGGCCTCAATCTGGAGGTCTTTACTGCCGTACACCAAGAACATCTCCTTAGTCATTCTCAGGTACTTGAGAATGTTCTTAACTGCTATCCAGTGCTTCTTCCAGGGTTTGACTGATACCTGCTTACCACGCTCAGTGCATATGCAATATCTGGTCTGGTACACAATATCACATACATTATAGCCTACCGCAGAAGTGTAGGGTATAATACTCATATGATCCCTTTCCAAATCAGTCTTGGGAGACATCTCTTTGAAGAGGATGATCCCGTGACAAGCCGGTTGATTACCGCGCTTGGAATCTTCCATACTAAATCTTTTCAGTATGGTGTCGATATAACTGAACTGTAAAAGTCCCAACATTCTCTTAGATCTATCACGATAGATCTGGATCCTCAAAATGTAGGAGGCATCACCCAGGTCTTTGATGGAGAACTTTTGTGACAAGAATCCTTTGACTGATTGTAGCATAAGAATGTCATTTTCTATTAGAAGAATGTCATCCACGTACAAGACGAGGAATACCATAGTTCTCGCTACAATCTTACTATAAATGCATAGTTCATCTGGATTTTTGATAAAGTCGAATTCTTTGACCGTCTCATCAAAACAGATGTTCCAACTCCGCGATGCATGTTTTAATCCATAAATGGATTTAAGCAACTCGCACACTCTTCCGCTGCCCCCCTCTATGAAACCCTCTGGTTGATCTATATACACTCTTCCAAATTTCCGTTCAGAAAAACGGTCTTTACGTCCATCTGCCAAATTGCATAATCTTAGAAGGCAGCAATGGCAAGAAGGATCCGAATGGATTTAAGCATAGCCACTGGAAAAAAGGTTCCATCATAGTCCAAACCAGGTCTTTTGACGAAAACCTTTTACAACAAGTCTAGCCTTATATGTTTCAACCTGTCCATATGCACCAATCTTCTTTCTGAAGATCCATTTGCAGCCTACGGGTTTTACCCTTTCTGGTGCAATGTCCAAAGTCCATACTTTGTTGGCGTACATGGATTCCATTTCAGTCCGCATTGCATCCAGCCACTTTACTGAGTCTTTGCTCATAATGGCCTGCTAGAAACTAGTTGGCTCATCATCATCGATGATGCAATCCTCTCTATCCCCGTCTATGAGAAAACCATAGTATCTCTCGAGCGGATGAAACTGTCTACTAGATTTGCGGAGTGGCGCAGGGACGTCCGATTCTTTTGAAACTTTTGGTTCCTCCATGCTTTGAGTAATAGCTTGTGGTTCTGGAATTTCTTCCAGTTCTATTGCGCTCCCACTTATTTCTTTTTCAAGAAATTGAGTCTCCAAAAAGTAGGCATGCCGAGAAACAAAAACCTTTTGTTCCTCCGCGTAATAGAAAAGATACCCGCTAGAGTTCTAGGGTATCCCACAAACTCTGCTACATAGGGGCGAGGGCGGGTCCCCAAAGAGAAGGGTCCCTTACTGATGAACATACTCAGTACTAAGCGTGCCTCGAGTTTGTCCGCATGCTGCTTTTTGACAAAACCTGGACATCCCCATATTTTAGATACTTAAGATAGGGTTTCTTCCCACTCCACATTTCATTTGGTGTGGTAGGTACAGACTTAGTAGGAACCTTGTTCAAAAGATATGCAGCAGATTCTAGTGCATAACCCCAAAAGGATCGCGGTAACTCAGCATTACTCATCATAGAACGCACCATATCCAATAGGGTGCGATTCCGTCTTTTCGATACACCGTTGTTTTGAGGTGTGTATGGAGGAGTAAGCTGAGAGAATTACATTCTCTTTTAAATAATCCAGGAACTCGGCATTTAAGTATTCACCACCTCGATCAGATCTAAGTGTCTTGATACTTTTGCCTGTTTGTTTTTCCACTTCATTCTTGTATTCATGGAATTTCTTAAAGGCCTCGGATTTATGTTTCATCAAGAATACATGTCCATATCTTGAGAAATCATCCGTAAAAGTAATGAAGTAGGAATAACCACTTCTTGCATGTATAGACATTGGACCACACACGTTGCTGTGTATGAGTCCCAAGAACTTGCTAGCTCTTACCCCGTGTCCAGTGAACGGAGTTTTTGTCATCTTTCCTTTGAGACATGATTGACAAGTTGCATAAGACTGAAATTCAAACGGATCCAAATATCCCTTTTTATGTAATTTCGTCAACCGTGTTTCATTGATGTGACCCAGTCTACAATGCCATAAGAAATCTTGATTTAATTCTGGAGACTTTCTTTTGAGTGTGTTCTGGACATTGAAAACTTGGTATTGATTTAATACGTATATACTGTTGTCTAATGTACCTGACCCAATCAAACCATGATTAAGATGAATATTTACGATATCGCTTACAAATGTAAAATCATAACCTTGTTTAGATAGTAAAGATACAGAGATGATATTACATGTTAAACTAGGTACACAAAAACAATTACGCAAAATCAAAGTGTTTCCACTTGTCAATCCTAAGTAATATTCCCCTATGGATACAGCATCCACGGTCGTTCCGTTAGCAACCCTGAGAGTCATATCACCTGCTTTTAAAACTCTACGATTTCTCAGCGCCTGAAATGAATTACAGATATGAGATTCTGATCCGGTATCCAATACTCAGGAAGTAGAGTTGATTGACAGACAGTTTTCAATCATAAACACACCTGAAGCCGAAACCACAACGTGCTTCGAATCCTGGTTTCTGGCTCTCCAAGTCCTGCAGTCCTTCCAACGGCCTTCCCTGTGACAATAGAAACATTCCTCCTTTCCTACTGTCGGCCCCGAAACTTTTGCCTTGCCCTTTCCCTCTACCTTACTAACACCGCCTTTCGGCTTGGTGGGAGCCTTCTTCCCCTTGGCCTTCGTCTTGGATCTAGAAGAGAAAGATTCCCCAATAAGCAAAACGGATGTCTTACTGGTTTTCTGTAGGGTACCATCTGCACTCCTCAACATGTTAAGCAGTTCTGGAAGTGAAACTTCCTTATCCTGAATATTGAAATTCAAGATAAACTGAGCGTAAGGAGAGGGGAGGGACTGTAGAATCAAGTCTGTATATAATTCGTTCTCCAACGTGGTACCAAGATCCGCGAGCTCTTCAATATAGCTGATCATCTTAAGAACGTGGTCCCCTACAGATGACCCGACAGCCAATCTCGCATGAAACAATTTCTTTGAGGTCTCATATCTTGCGATACGAGATTGCTCTCCATATAAATCTTTGGTATGGAGGAAAATGGAAGCTAAGTCCATCTTCTCGTGCCGCCTCTGGTGTTCATTATCCATTGAAGCCAGCACGAGACACTCAGCTCTCGCACAATCTATTTCCCATATCTTACGGATCTCAAAATCGTGACGGTGGAATCTAGACCTAGGACGGCAGGGGCTTTGGCAGTAAGAAGGTAGCCCAGCTTGTCATAGGTAATGGTCATCTGGACATTCCTTAGCCAATCTTTATAGTTTGGCCCCGTCAATTTATTTTATCTAAGCAGTAACTTAAGCCCGGTCATTTTGGTAGCTGCAGTCAAGAGAGAAGAAAACACTCAGCATGATGCTCTTGCAAGTTTAGATTGGTTATTAGTTTATTTAAATAGGATGGCTCCCACTGTTTCTCGAATCCTCCTTCACTCCATAAAAGAAGAATTAGTCAGGATAATCTCACCCTACAATTCTTGCTTAACCTTTCGGCCAGGCTAGTGTCGGTACTTCGAAAGAGGTTTTCCAACGTTTTTATGAAGTTCCTTAATTACATAACCTCTTTTTCCTGAAAGCGTAGCCCCACTAACACCGTTCTAGGCACTTGCTTCGTTTATAGTATTTATTGTTTAGTAAAAAAATCCCCCAAGGAGTAACAAAACTCACGGTGGGATTGGGATCCATATATCATGTGACAACTTTGAAGGAATCCTACCAAAATCATCACTCTAGATGGTATGCAAAACTAACAAGTTTCATTTTCTTTTGAAACTCCCGATGTGGATTTTTGCCCCATACGCTTATGACCTTGATGAAGGCCAATATATCATAAGACGCAAGTCAAGTTCTACCCATCATTGTCCAAGTTAATTTGAACTCATTCATACAAACCCTTGACGAATGCCAAAATAGTTGTACGCATGTCCTAAATTAACGCATCTACCTATACTACAGATGAATACCCAGCAGCTACCAATCATTATGCCTTTGCGAAGGTCAAAATACATAGCTTGAATACTACCGAATACCCATCTGAAATGATGGAGGCTACGGCTGGTTTTGGCGAAAACCGTGAACGTAATGAACTTGATATAGTCGAAAGAACCATGATAGCTTTTAAAAGGAGTGATTTAGACTCCGCATTTAAAAGTTGTTTTTTCAAGAAAACATAGTGGTTTTGAAATTGTTCCAACGATTTAACTTTGATTTGTTTTCTTTGCATTAATCAATATTAATGCGGTCCCATCATTTAACCATATCATTGCAGAAAGAAACGAAAATAGAACGTACGCTTATGCTATCCGCATTCGCCACGGGGCCCCGTCATGCACCGTTAGGTTAATTAATGACAGAGCGGGGGTTGGACTAGCGGGTGCAAAACATAAGCAATGTTTATTATATACAATATATATCCACTCGTCTCACGCAAAAATAGACATTCCAGATCACAGATGACAACACAGATGAATATATTGGATATACTAAGATTTCCGTATTTTGTTTTAGCCTATAACGAAAGACAGATTCCACGGTCGTGATGAATAGCTAAACCCCACCCTAAACCCCTACGGATGCGGCAAACTACACGCCAAATTCCCGAAGTGAAGCAAAATACCTCAATAAAATGAGTAGGCCACTCGGCACTTCAAGAACCCGGTAGTTTGTGCACCCCACTTTGGGTTTATCCTAGGTGCAAGCAAAAGTAAATGAAATATTACAACGGTGGCTACAACCTCAACCCGGATGTGCCCCACAAATTAATATTACATCAAATTACAAATATACATGAATGAAAGAAAAGAACACTCTTCTTACATCCCGGCTATTCATTCACGACGATCCAATACTTCATATACACAAAGCATCAAGATACATATAAATGCAACCCCCACTAATCGACATATAGCAATTAACGGACGTTTAGCAACACGTATACAAACACAGAAATACCGATTAGAACTTAGAATTTCGATCGATTATAACTTTCCGTGTTTACCCATGCACAAACCAGTACACAAACAAATCTGGGTAAAAACCAAAAATCATATTTCCCTATGCCTGAACCCTAGAAAAAATTAGAAGCACTATGGCCATAACTCGGTCGCGGATCTGCGGCCAAATGACCAATTTGGCCGCGATTTCGCGGTCTAGTTTATGGGATAGGTGCTAGAAATTTTTCCATGGTCCTAAATATGCCTGGATGTAATTTTAAGGTAACTGAAATAATTTTTTTGAACAGTTTTGAAAATCGACAGCAAGCAATATCTTGGAAATGTAATTTCGTGTATTTTTCCGTCGATCGAAGTTCTAACTACTTGGTAATAAGCTAGTTAAGATTTAGTAGGTTCTGATACCACTGTAAGTCGATGTCGCTTACCCCACACACTTGTGGGAAGGCGGAATTTATAAAAAACGGTTTTCTTGACTTTGCAACACCGACTTTAACTCCAGAATCTTTACGAAAACCTTAACTAGCTATACTACTTGGAGGGTTCTAACTACTCGGTTTGAGTTTTATACCTCCTTATCACTTGTCCTTCGGGTCTTCTTCTCCTCTCCTTATTGAGCTCCTCGAAGATCGGGATCGCGCATGGACGTCGGTCTCCTCGTGTCAGAGACGATCTATCTGAGAGTATGTGGTTCAAGCTCCAACCTCTAAACCGAGGTAACTAAAATACCTAGTTCGCTAAACTAGGTAGCTTAGAAGATGTAGAGTCTTAATTGGATATTTAATCTCAAATGACCCTTTGGTTCACAACACATGTGAGAGATTAGGGTCTTGAAGAAGGAGAGGAAAAAATGAAGAGAGAAAGAAAGTTTGCAAATGAGCTGGTCTTGGCTAGTGTAAAGAATGGCTTATCCCATCACACATGAAGCATAGATTATTTTCCAATAGAAAAAATCAACCATGCTTCAATAGTAAACTCAAACCAATAAACAAAAGAAATGAGCCATGCTTCACCATGCCACAAATATCTCCAATTTCCACATCATTAATCTATTTGCAAAAATAGATAAATCCAAATAATGAGGTGTCCCCTTCTAAAAGCATCTCTTGTGAAATTACAAGAATGCCCTCACCGTATATACATACCCGTATTCGTACTGCAAAAATACGAATACAATGAGATAATAATAATCCAATAATATAATACTAGAATCTGGCTTAAACCAAAGCTCACTAGTATTATCCGTCCGAACAACATCCTTACGGCTAGTGCACGTATATGATCGCAATCCTGCCGTAAAACCATACGGCCTCTACATCATTTCGCCTGAACCAGGAAAACCCTCTGTGTGGGACTCTAAAGACTCGACAGTACGCTGACAGTGGTTTAACCACAAGTCCATCAATGGCACTAGCTGTACATAACGACTACCCAGGCATCTATCGATAAGAAGGCTGACAAGCAAACTCATCCGAACTCCTATTGAGCCTATCTGTGACAATCTCCGTACAGTTCGGTCTGTTCGTCTAAAAGTATCACATGTCACGCCTAGAGGGTGGTAACCGTCAGACCCCTAATAGCGCAATAAATCGTGCCGGTATAGAGCCCAATACACCCTGAGAAATTACTGGTGTACCTACCAGTAAATCTCACTTGCCTTGGGCAGAAACTGTGTAATGGTTATCCGGACACAGCGCGATATCAACTCCCAATACCGGAAGAGACAAATCCCTTCTAACCACTACTACCTCTAAGTGCTTCGGGACTGCACCCAATCACTACCTGTTTGCACGACTCATTTGAGCAATGGTAGGGTAGTGATCTAAGTACAGTGGGAACACACTCGAGACGAATAGTGATGTCAAGTCAGCAGACTAACCTGTACTCATGTCACCCGGAAACTGCTAACTGACGATAGGTATAATACCAACCAGCAGTTCCCACGTGAGTCCGTCCAGTGTAACTCATAACCCAATGAGCACATGTATACTATTTTCGGTATCGCATACCAATGGCTGCGGGACAGGCTATCTCCCGAACTGGGATGAGAAGCATATACACGATGCCCTATCTCGATAATCCTACGACTAGGGACAAGTATAAGGATGTGCTTATAAACTACCCAGCTGCTACTAGTGTGACTGTCATCACAACGCTGGTAGTGAAGCAAAGATCCTAAAGGCTTTATCAACATGTATTAACGATATGTTAAAAGAAACACACATGTTAAGATAGAATCAAACCAGATAGCATACTATCATGTTGAGCAAGACTGTTATTATGTATGTGTATATCTCAAGCTTCCAAAATGTAATATACAATCCAATACTATACAATAATGGCCTCTAGGGCATATTTCACTAACAGTATTTTTATGAATACAGGTATTTGTGTCTTAATACAAATGCATGTATTTCTTTCTAAATATGAATACACGTATTTTGTATTTTCGGTACAAATACGGTATACGTATTTATTTATAAATACGGGATAAATACGGGTTTTGGTATACTTAATTATATACATACATTTATATGTGTATGTGTACCTAGTGAGGTGGTCATACTCAACTCTCATCTCTTCTTGTTTATTCATGAAGTGTGTAGGCTTGTGAATCACACTAGTGAGTCACAAGCCTACTCACTTCTTATTATTACTTTATTTTGATAGGGTATATGAAAAGATAAGGATGAGAATGAGAGAGGTTGATCATATTATTGATATTTTCTCTAGTTGCCATCTCTTCTTTTTCCTCTTTTGCTCACTAGAGTTTTGAGGGATTAAAAAGAGAACATCTTGATTTATAACTGCACTCCTAAGCATTTAGTCCTAGCAAGACTTGATCTTTAGTTGCTTCTTGGAAGCTATCGCTTGAACCGGCATCCTCGGATGGATTGCGCGGGCGATCGACTTAGAGAGCTTGATACTACAGCCCTAGGAGCTCAAGAAGTGAACCATAAAAGACCCGAAGGACCGACTTCAAAGGCTGTAGTATTAACCTAGTAGTTAAACTCTTGTAGTTTAAGATTTAGTTCAATGTTTGGACTTGTATTCTAGGATTTTAATGTGTGGTGCTCAAGAAATTTTAAAGTTTTTGATTCCACAAAATCGTAGTAGTCACGGCAAGGAGCACCACAATTACAATCCCAACATGAGTGGATCACTCCACAATATAGCATCAACGATCTATTTACCTATCTGACACTGAAAAGGTACAGTTTCCCATACTTGTAAATAGTTTTATTATATGCAGTATAAATAGTTTTAGTTCAAATTATATTCGATTATTTATAATACATAGTATAAATAATTGAATATAATTTGAACTAAAACTATTTACAAGTAGGGGAAACTGTGAAATAGCTCACATAAGATCTATCTACCAATCTGTCTTTTTATCATCTTATAGAAATGAGTAATGGCTCATCAACAACCCATTATTAATGATTAACATATTAGCACATAAATTAATTATAACTACAATATTTTAGCACATAACTAATTATAATAATAGATAAAAAAATTAATAGATCAACTCTCCTAAACAACTACTCACTAAATATACATTTTTTTCTTACGCCTCTCATGAATGGGCCATTACCAAAGAATATGAAAATAAATATGGATAAAGTGAAAGGAAAACCCAAAAATAGTGTGCTTTAACTTGCAAAAGATTCCTTGACCCAACAAGTAGCGTGTGGGTCAAAACTGATTTGCTAGATTTTTTATATATTTTAAAACCAAAAAATATTTACATATATTTCATTACTTTATCATAAAAAATGTATTGCTCATTTTAATTTTTAACTAACAATATATAGAAGTATGAGTAATTTTATTATCAAAAAATATCGGTATTCCATGTCAAAATAAAAATCTTGCAGCTAAGAATAAAAGAAAATCGAGAATAGAACTTTGAAATCAAAGGTCTAATAATTTAAGAAATTTTAAAGTTCCATGCCAAGGGCCAACAGCAACCAAAAAACATATCAATTAGATATCAAATGGGCAGAATAGTGAAGGTATCAAATACCAATATTCTCGAAAGTTTTTAAGATGCCCAAAAACATGTTGTAATGGATCATAAAAACTTGTATGTGCTATGTAATAAGATATTCGAGCTGTTGTTTATGTAGAACCAAATAAAAAGACGAAGAAAAAGATTTAGTGACGCTTATATTTGGTGCATCTTTTTCATAGAAAAGAAATCACGTTATTCTCATAAAAATGAAAAGTGTTCTTGAGAAATTTAGTTCGATCCATTATCTTCGGAAAAAAATGCAATAAATTCCTATTTTATCAATCCACCATATTACTTAACGAACTCCATGCTACACAACAACCGGTCATCTTAGCCAACCATACAAAATTCTCATCAATTTGAAAATAATGAAAGACACTTGCAAAGAAAAAGAAAAACAATTACCAAAAAAGAAAAAAGAAATAACTATAACAAACATTGTGAAAACTCCATTAAAGCAACAATTTAGAATTGATGTCATTCCGAAGCTAAATATTTTTTGAAGATTAATCATGAATATTTTTCAAACATTAATATTTAAATATAAGGAAAAATAACATTTACTTTATTGTTTTTAATTATGGAAACTCCTTCGGAAAAACTTATTAGCCGAATAAAATAAAATAGAAACCAAATAATTACTAAAAATAGCCCATAAATAAGATTTTTCCCATTTTGGGGCTCATATGAATAGGTCATTAAAATGGATATAGAAATAAATATGGTTGAAGGGAAGGGCAAAAGGGGAAATACCAAAAATAGTGTTTTGACTTGCAAAAGATTTCTTGACCAACCCAACTTTGTATTAGAGTGATAGATAGATAGAAAGATGGAAAGATTGTTGAAACATGGATGCCACCATATGCAAATATGTTGTACTGAGGATGGTAGTAGAGAAGCGTAGAGAGGCTAGGAAATGTTAACAACACATGAGTTACACAGAAAATAATAATAACAAATAAAGTAAATCTTTGCTAAAGGATCATTTAACCAATGAAAATGCTGGAAACATACAAGGGAACTAGAGAATTTTTAATTTGAGGAATGATCCTTAGAAAATATGGGCAGTAAGCATGGTCACCTCTATTCTCAAGCAACATACTGGATATGACACTTTTGCCATGTCATTGTTGTTTGCCTGAAATTCATTAGAACTTATTTTGTGTTGATGACTCGGATCGTGTCTTGACCATCCAGTGCTTCTTAGGAAACCAAACATTGAATACTTCTATACAGAATTCTAAAATACTGTAGAAAAGAAACAAGAAGAATTATATTTCTCAAAAATAAAGATAGGTCGATTATAAAAATAACTGTATTGAGTCAGACATTATATTGTCTTACTTGGCTTCTAACAGTAATTTTAGACATGATCAACCATATCCAACAGACCCAACCTAGTTAAAAGACTAACTGCAAATATCTATTCCATTTTTACACCAGTCATGCTGTTGACTGTGCAAACAAGCGGCTTATGTATATGCAAAGAGAACTTCAATAGACTCATCTACACTTACCCAACCAACAATTTTTATGCATACTTCCATCAAATTCTTATAACCTTGTAAACCTTATGTTTTTGGTATTCTTTTTCTATATTTGTGCTAGTATCTCTCTTATTTTTTCCTTTCTTTTTGGGAGGGTGCTCAAATAGATGTAGATGTCCATTTTCTTTGGATGCGCCTAGTAATGGAAGATTACCGGGAATCCTCACATTCCTAGAAAGGGGATGACAGGGTATCTAATTCCAAGGAATCTTACATTAACGTTCTTGGTTTACTTTAATTATTCCTGATAATATATGTATGTGCAACCGGCGACCGGCAGCGGGCCGGCGAGCGGCCTGCAACGGAAGCGGGATAGGCCGGCTACGAACTACGGCCGGTCTGCGGTGAACGCCCGATCGGCGGCGGGCCGGCCAGCGGACGACCGACGATGGGCGGCAGGGCCGACCAGCCGGCGGGTGGCGAAGGAGTGCGACGACAACGGTCATGGCTCATTTATGTTATGCGGGGATATTTGGTGGTAATATATGTTAGACACATGTTTGGGGGGAATAGAATTACCATGAAATGGGCTCATTTGATTACCGTGGCAATCCTATATTTCCGGGAATATCTTTTCCAGCTAAACAAGCATGGCAATATTTCATGGAAATCCCCATTTGATTACCGTGGTAATCCTATATTCCCGGGAATACCATTTACACCTAAACAAGCATGGCAATATTTCATGGTAATCTAGGATTACCATCTAGATACCTCCTACCAAGCGCACCTTGTATCATCCTTCGCCTTGCAAGTGACTACCCTTCTCAGTATGCAGTGATGCTCTTACATTGACCCTTTTGTAATGGTAAAGCTCTTCTATCTCTAGTAAATAAAATACATCTATCATATTTCAGTAGATTTGAAATACATTATATTTCATTATTTCTTCACTAAAAAATGAAGATATCTTAACCACTAGGGACAATCTCAATTTTACAAAAAAAAAATAACAAGTAGGTCTTCTCGATCTAGTTCATGTGGAAGGAATCTCCACCGTCAAATGAACTGCTACGCATTCTAACAGGTGAAACAATACGTTGCCAAGTGAATAACCATTTCTACAAAGGAGATCGACGCAAAAAATATGTTTTGACATGTGAAAGACCTACTTCAGGTTGTCTACCATGAATACATAGCTTCACGAAGTTGATGGTTGTCATCTATTATTAAATAGCAGGAATAAAAACATAAAATAGCAGGAATATGTAAATAAGCTGATAGCTTTCTCCACTAGTACAGACGATTTTGGTAAGAATTATTTACCCGGAAATCTATCTGCTCGATCTTGGATGAAGATGTTTCTGCTACATCTTTTCCGAAAGAAATAATTCTTCCATAATTTACATTATTTGCGTCAGAGATCACTTTCTCGGTATTTGCATTATGAGAATCATTTTGTTTCTGTTTCTTTGCACAGATCTCACCTTCTTCGGGTGCCCAATCTAAACCACCCCAAATTGTATCACCACCTTTAGGAATCATAGACATGGTTGAATCCCATGTGCGAGTCATTCGCATAACATGCCGCAAGGTCTGAAGCCCAAGTAAATCAGAATCAATCACACCAGGTGCAATCGCCCTGTTTATATGACGATAAAAGGTAAGATATTCCAAATACGTAAACAGAAGAATGCTGAAAATATAATATGAATTGAAATAGTAAATTTTCATTTCTACATAATGCAAGTTGTTTAGATGCTACAATAGTGATTGCTGTCATTATAGAGTAGGATGCACAGAGTGTTTAAATTTTAACTCGCATAGTTAGAGTTCTAAATTTCTAATAGATTACAACATATAACAATAACAAATAAAGAAAACAAACAAACAAGATGGCGCTACACCATTTGATGTTAGAAACAAAGCTGCTAGCTTCACACAGTAGTCAACCAAATTCACTTGAGCACGTTATCTCAGAGAAGCTGATACCAAAAGTTATATCAATAAATTTGCAAATTATGCCCAAAATGAGTATGTTAACTGACCATACTATACCATGTCATTATCTAAAAGAATATACCAAATTATGAAAACATCACATAAATTCTTCCAGAGAGCATGAGCTGTCAACAAATGCATGCAGAGAGAACTATGAGGTTGGCCTGGGGAGGATATTTGGTAAAAGAAATGCATCAAATCCAAGAGGTGTATTTCCCTTTACAAACTGCCTACAGTTGTCTCAGCAATCGCTGAGCACCATAAACTGGGATGATCCCCTAAAATGGAAAAGGACTGGAAGAATTGTGGTCCAAAGTGAAGGATGTTATATTTATTGAAGGCCTTCAATTCAAATAAATTGAAATCTTACACGGTTAGAATATATTAAACGAACAAACGAACGGCAGAAAACAAGAAGGTGATAGGCTTCCCCCTTGAAAGCCAAAGAACCGAGGACTGAATGGCAACTCAAACGATTGGATGATTCAAATCGGTATCTTGTATCACTCTAGACTCATATATTCTATGAATTAATTCCAATTTCTTTCAGTGGCACACCTCTCTTGTGATGACCAATTGTTATCGTGCTTGTTTTCTAATATGACAGCTTAAGATATGTAGGCAGTAAGCACATCCACAATTTACTTAAACATTGCCTCTCAAGGTGAATGAACACCTATGGACAACAAAGAGATGCTAGTATTGAGGTTAAGTGTACCATAGGCAAGATGAGAGTTCCAACTTGGAAGGGGGTATGATGGTCCACCTATTTATCTTATAACAAGATAAATTAGCATAGCCAGTGCTTTCATGCTTATGAACCAGGAGGAAATTATCAAGGTCTAGATATCTGCATAAATGCTGTGAAGATAGCACATTCATTGAAGAACCATTTGCGACAAAAGAACTGTATATGGTTCTAGATATCTGCATAAGTTATAAGGCATGAACAGACAGAGACAAACAAGTATAAGACTCACAGAATTAAGAAAACAAGGTCAAGATTATAATGTTTTGCGACCTTTCATTTAGATCTTTTGTGTTAAGTTAGTCAAAGATGGAAAGATTACATTTTGAGGTAAAGCACAAACCATTCCTAATGTGCTAGAGGCCATTTGATTACACGAAATCATCTCCTTGACAAGTAAAACTTGATTACATTGAAGTCATCTCCTGATTCCCCTCAGCATATAATTGTAAACCTATGCTATGTGCTACACTTGGGCTTTACCGTATCAAACTTGTGACAAGACATAAAAGGCATCTGAATTATCCATGTGTGCATTATAAAGTTATGAAGCAAGGAAAGTGCAGCTTTTATCATTCTATATTTGCTGGGTAGCTTGTCTATTTAAAGCTAGCTTACTATGGAAGTTTACGTGATTGCCTTGTTTGGGTATCAAGGATTAGTATCCATAAAATTTTATTACAGATGAGAATATCCTAACATGCAGCTACATTCCTTCAAGTGAAAACCCTACAGCTTGATCTCAAATGCATGGTTGGTATCGTATGGGATAGGATCTTCATTTAATAAATATTAGAGAGAGAGAGAGAGAGCTCTGAATTAGAAAAATTATGTCTTACCTAATTTTTCTAATCCAAGAGAATGGGCCATTTGGGGGGTTTTAGTCTTAAAGATTCATAAAATATCCATTCAGCGAATTTCCTAGGATTGACCAATCCATAGGAAAAATAAAATCTGAACGTATTTTCCTTAGGAACAGTGATATCCGAACAAGACCTGATCTTGTTAAATGTAATGTTAAGCATCAGAATTATAATAGCAGCTAACATGAATTATTCATTAGTTTTTTGTGCAGAAAAAAAAGATATAATATTTTAAACTACTACGTTGGATCCCAACAACGTCGGTGGGATCTTCTACAAAATCTTCAACAAAAAGTTCAACTACCTGGCAACAGCAACATCCTTGGCTTCAGCGGAGAAGAGACCTGTAACTGCTTTAGGTACACCTAAGAAAGGCCCACCAATATTCATCACTGCTTTTATATGCTTCGCACACCAATCTGAACCACCTCCGCCACCCATTGGAGCAGGTGCCTCAACCCACTTCATAAAGTGCAAAAAGTACAAAACTCCCATGGAGTGTGGAATGACTACGACCTTATTTCCACCATTTGTAGCTACCAGTAGCTCTATATTGCTTTTTATTCTGCTCAGGGTTTGATCCCTTACCTGTACATATCAGTAAATGGAAGGAAAGTGACAGTGTCAAACATCCAAGTTTATAGCATGAAGTATAAACAGAACTGTTTCACATAAATAGTAAGAAACAAATGAGGAATAGTTGTCTAGAAAAGTAAAAGAACAAAATATAATCATGAACCAATGTTTAAAATCGCGGTATCTGTACCAATATCATGATACCAGACAGTCATTTCTTTTGGGATCGGAAGCTATTTCAGCTAAACCAATCATCTCAAATCAAAATACTGGAATTTTTTTCTAAGAGAATTTTTCAAAATTAGTAAAAATCTTGAATAGTTAATATCAGTGTCACTACACAAAACTTGACACTTTTCAATAATTGATGATGTCTAAACTGGTTTTTCAAATAAATTTTTTAAATAACTATTAACTTTTTGACATTTTTCAGTAATTAATGAGGTCAAATAGACCAATAACCCATTAATAAACTCAAAAATTATCCCACTAACCCATTAATAGACTCAAAACTAAACCCCCACTAATTATCTGGTAAACCAAGCACCAAGGATTAAAGTTTTGGTGTCAATCTCACTAAGGGGATTCCGTCGGTCAGTTCTAGGACCGGAATCAACCATATTGGATAGGGATCAGTCGAGATATAAAATCATGTCATGAACTATCATATAGAAATGATGATTAGTAAAGTGACCATAAAGAGAGGAAAGCTACCTCAGTGTTCTGAAACGCGATCCTCCAATCATATGCAGCCATATACATTGTTTTTTCTTCATATCCAATTCGAGCCAAGTTAGCAATCAACACCGCCCAAACAAAGTAGCCAGGGGCAAAATAATCAGCCGCAACAAGCCCTGTGACAGGCCTAACTCTTATGCCTGAAGGATCCAATCCAGTCTCATTGTCCAGAGACATATGTTCAATCCAGCACAAAGGTCTGGAAAATTTTGAAGTACATACAGGCAGCAACAAATAAAAATAACTATAAATCAGAAATTTTGCAAATAAAGAAACCAAGATGAGTTTCCTCTCGGAGTACTGTTTTTTCAAGTAATCAAATGTATTACACTCCTGTTAGTTAATGGGGTGTAAAATCAAATGTACTTCACTTCTATTAATTATCAGGGTGAAAAGATAAATGTTCAATCTAGCACACCCGTCATGAAGTTAAAGACAATAGCTTTCTGAATTTACCTGAAATTTTCCATATGAAGTAGTACAAAATGGAATATAGACTATCTAACTAAATCAGCACACTAAATACTGCAAACTTTTAATTTAGGGGAAATGATAGAAAAGGCACTATTATATTGTTTTATAATAATGGAGAAGAGACTGTAAATTTAATAGAAGTCTCTACAGAATTAGCCAAGATACAGAATCTTGAATGCGACCTTTTCAATTTTAAAAGTTGCATTTAAAGGTCACTCCACCATTCTAGCAGACAAGATGAGAGGTATATGAAACTGAATTATTGATAAAGTACTCAATCTATTCTTTTTTAGGTGCAACAGATAAGCTCCACCTTTTTAACAGATAACAATAAATCACATTACTAAAGACAAAGTTGGATATTGTGCTCAAGCGTATATAAAAAGGAAACTCCTGAAAAATTATGAAAATAAAGGATAAAGAAAGTTCATAAAGTCCATTCATATATACCTAGAGAAATTAAAGAAAACACATCATCTTGAAACCATTTAAGATTACACAATTTTAGTAGGTGCAATAAAAAGCTTCCGATTGTGTAACACAAAGTTCTATCTTTATTTTCTAAAACTACACCCTAATAACATGATGAATCTTCACGCTCGTACGAGCTACTTTCTTTAATTAAAGATAGAATGAGAGGGGAACACTCTATTATAAGCTAAGTAGCATGGATGTGGAAACGGATATGGGACACGATACGAGTCGGATATCGGATTCACGAATACCCAATTTCTCAACAAAAAAAATCTAAGATACGATTAGTTGGAATACGCTAAGCTTCTGTTGTTTACACACACACACACACACACACACACACACGATCACCAAAACTCACCATTTTAACAAATCTCAACTAAGAATACAACCAATTTGTTAGTGTTGCTGTGTAGATTGTTGTTGTTTTAGCCATTGATACATTTTGATACATCTAAAATACAATATAATATTTTAGAACATGCAAAAAAGTG
Organism: Agapanthus africanus; assembly: GCA_030015575.1. NCBI lineage: Eukaryota > Viridiplantae > Streptophyta > Magnoliopsida > Asparagales > Amaryllidaceae > Agapanthus > Agapanthus africanus. The sequence continues at coordinate 684,687,795 of JASDDO010000031.1, read as the reverse complement.
TTCCACATATATTCTCGATGTATTTGAAAGAATCCGATCTGGATACGAAACCGATATGTATCCAGCATGGATACGTCTCCTCATCGACGAATCCATGCAACATTGATTATACATCCCTTGTTCCCGTTCTGTAAATTATATCTGAACTACACAGTTTGATAGGAGGGGAAAAGAAAAAAGAAAATGAAAAGGGGTGAACTCCTTCATATGGCTGCAGAGAACAAAAGACAGCATCACGAGATTACTCGCTGTTTAGCCAATAAATATTCTGCAGGTAAGCCATAAGCTCACTTGCACTTTTGTCACTAACCCCTACTATTGAATTTCAAAATCACTAAACCATCCCAAACTAGACATTTTTAGAAAAAGTTAAAAGAAAATATATTATTTCAGTTTTATCGAAAAGTTCCAGTCTCCTGTCCGTATGCACTAAACCCATTCCAATGTGGAAGTTCCCTCCAACAATAGCATTTACCAAATATTAGACAAGAAGCAAGATAAAAATAAAATGTTCCCTTGTACATAAACAACAGCATCAGATTACTTACGCAAACTATGTCTGATAGTATGTTAGGAAAACTACAAATCTGTACTAATACCTCCTTTCTGCTTTATATAAATCATCATCCACTGATTAAAAAAACCATTTTTAATAAAAAGAGGTTGAATTTATTCTCGATTATTGCAAATTTCTATCTTGTGTACCCAAATACTATCATAAGGTACATCCCAGTATACAAAGGAAAGGCCAAAAAAATCACTGCAGAGACCTTCAATAAATCGTACCGACCTATTCTTACAAAACAAAATTTGATAAGAAAAACCAACCAAAATCAATGACCCTAGACCCCAACCTAACAAACCCACTAGCAAAGTTTACATGTAACCAGTAGCTTAGAGGGGGGAAATCCACACACACAAAAAAATCGTAGGTAAAAGAATAAAAATATATACTTCATTTCTCCTAAAAATAGCACCCTCAACCAAAGTCTTGTGCGATTGTTTTTAAGGACCCGATTTCTTGCCCTTTTCATTACTAGATAGGGATTATTATAAGAGTAAAACTTTTCCTACCAGTGCGGTGGAATCCATATAAGCTACATGGATTCCCATTGGATACAAAAGAAGTTATAGGATACAAGTAGCTAAGTAGTGGATAACATGGCTCACCTTATATCCAATGAGAATCCATATAGCCTACATGGACTTCACCGCACTGGTAGAAAAAGTATTACTCTTATCTCTATTATTATAACCACAAAACTTGAGTGTCCCAAAATTGATTTCAATTTGATGGTGTAACATAGTCTCAAATAGCGTGCATCACATCAGTAGTAAAAAAATTAAATTTATAATTTTCTTTAACAAATATTTAATAAATACAATCATCAACTAAATCACTTATAACCACACAATCATCTTTACTGATCTTAAATAACTACTAGAATTGAAAACAAATTAACCACTCTCACGTTTTAAACTTCTCTAATTTTTTTAAATCAAATTTAAAAAATTAAATATAATTTTTATTTGAACACATGCATCGCACGTGCAAGATACCAGTTATTATAATCTTAGATGACTAGTTGGCATTGTCCAAATTCTCAGACAGTAGAGGAATCTAAAAGAAGGGGGAAATACGATATATTTGCTACATGAAATAATGTTCAACTCTAGAGCACAAATATGGCCAAGACCGAAATAGAACATATTCATGTTATAAACCTCACTAAAAATTATTGTATGTTATAAACCTCACTAAAAATCCAACCAAAGTCTCTTGCGAACTTTTCAACCAAAAAAATCCCACTTTTTACCCAAAAGGTAACATAAATGGTCCCTTAAAGCAGCAATCCTAACAAAAGCCAATGCTCCTTCCTTGCACATAACCTTTTCTTAACAAAATCAACAAACTTTAACATGAAAATTTTCCTTTACTGTTCACCAAAAGTTCATTCCACACTAACTACAGTAAAAAAGTAAAAGGCATTAAAAATTAGCAGGTAAACCAAAAGAAAAATTCACTGCCCTTAAAAATAGCATCTTCAACCAAACAGCCATTGCCATAATAAATGAATATCAACATCATTACCTCCTATAAACCACACAAAATGCCCCATTTCTTACCCCAAAAAAAGTCCCGATTATTTACCCAAAAGTTCACATAAATGATCCCTTAATGTAGCAGCCTCGACCAAAATTAATGCTCCTCATCCATAGCCTTTTCCTTGACAAAATTCAAAACCCGCCATCAAACTTTACATTAAAGTTTCCCAAATTTGCACAAAAAGTTCAAAAAAAATTTTAATAAAAAAGGTGTTTTTAGCAGGTAACAGAAGCAAAATCCATCCCCCTAAAAAAAGCATGCTCAACCAAAATCAATCATTGCCAACTTCACTAATTATCACTAAAACAACCAAGCCCAAACATATAATCAATCAAACTAATATCAAAATCATTACCTTTTATAAACCTCGCCAAAAGTCCCGCCCCAGAGCCTTTTGCGAAACAACCCATCAGCGCATTGATGCCCCTCCCACAGCTCCAATCCCCCCGTCACGATCCCGGGCACGAAAACCACCGGATGCTTCGCCTTCAGCCCCTCCTTCTGTAGCTTGACCCCCGGCGGGTCCGGCAGGGGGCCCGTTATCGCCTCCGTCACGTACTGCGGGAACGAGGCGGGCATGGCGTTGTACAGGAAGAGGAGGAACCACCAGATCGAGCAAATCAGGCCGATCAGCCAGCAGCAGCTGTCCACGCAGCTCCATCGCTTCTCCTTTCTTTGAGATTTAGGGTTAGGGTTCTCTTTGGTTGATGACAACGGTGACGGCGGTGGCGGCGGCGATGGTGGCGGAGGGGGTTCGGGCTGGGGTTTTCGGCGGCGGAGGAGGGAGGACATGACGATCGGCTAACGAAACCCTAGCCCTAAACCCTCAAAGTTGGGGGTTTTAAGTGAAAAAGGGTGGGGGTTTTTATTATTAGAGAAACCCTAACCCTAGAAATTTGTTTGAGGTTATAATGGAGGAGGGGCTTTGAGAGAGAGAGAGAGAGAGAGGGGACACGGCTGTTGTTGTTTGAGAATTGAGAGAAGGTTGTGGGTTTTGGGACACGTGGCGGGGGATTGGTGGTTGGGGGAGAGGGAAAAGGTATGCTGGGGCCCAGCTTATATCTATGGCAGGCGAAGGAGATGGGACTTTTTGCAATTAAGTATGAGAAAAATATCTTATTTTGTTTTCAATGATTTAGGGTTTAAATTAATACTGGCTAGATTAGAAGGTTGAGAAAACTTAACGAGTAGGTTTGATCTTAATACGATAATCTCTTCTTTTTTTAACTTTAAAAGGAAGAAGTTCTTAGATCAATATTTCAAATTGACTTTTATGGTTTCTGATCTTATTAATCACTGTCAATCAACTCAAAAGGACGATGATTTTATTAATCACTGCTAATCAACTCAAGAGGACGAGGATATGAGATTGAAAGAAGCGATCATGCATCTCATATCTTTTTTCTGATTTATATATTGTAATTAGAGAAAGGACTAAAATAAATAACCATTTATTTCTGCAATAAATATGGTGGAGGGTTTTGGAATTCAGGATTTTCTTTTTTAGTTGAATTAGTTTAACGCTCATATGGAATATTAATAATCATGTATGTATCATTTCCTAAATCCATTTTTTGCTCAAAGTTTGCGAGAACTAAAATTTGTCATGTTGCTTGAAGCTTGGCCTTGTTATGAAATCTACAGGACTTTTGGTGTATATATTTTAGCAGTTTAAATAAGGCAATTTATATTGTTTGGATTTAAAATTGCTGTAATATTTTTGCATAAATAGAAGGTTACGGAGACTACTTTCTGAAACAAATATATTGTGCATGTAAATGCAATTTCCCCTAATCTGCGGGCTAACATAATCATCACGATATTATAAAGCGACAGGACAAAACATGGACAGATGGGTACATGTCCCCGTTGAGATTTTACGAAAAAACCCTTACTTAGATATGTTAATTCAATAATCCATGTTTGAGGATATATTATATATACTGTGTTCATTAAAAAAACCGCATTGATAGTAAAATTAGTTTTTCCAGTTTCTCCAAAAGCATAATCTGTATATTATAGTTTATGATATAAAGCCTTCCAATCATTTTACCACAGCAATGTTTTTTCATTATATTATAAAATCAAGTCTAGATTATATTATATATTTTCAGTTAAAATAACTTAATATTATGCACTTGAAATCTTTAATAAAAATTTGCCACATGCGATCCTCTCTATGATCCAGATTATTAGATCCGTTACTGAGACAAAATATGGGTACAGCCAAGAAATTTTGAGTGTAGAGTTGGGATACGTTTGTCAGATTATTCCTTAGAAAATAAAAATTGGATTCCTTTGCCAACTTAGTCATTTGACCATAAAATCCATGGTTTTCCAAACCAATTCCAAGATGCAATTTACAAAATATGGCGGCTTCAGAACAAAAAGATAACAATTTTTAAGTAACAGTCAAGATCTGAATTTTCACTACTTGTTTGTTTAATGCCCACTTTACTCGAAATTACGAAAGTGCCACTCTGCACCAACCTTCAGGCACATGATGAAATATGTGGCTGCGATTTGGGTGAAGGTGGGACCCTACAGCTGTAAAGGACTAACTGACAACAGGACATCCGTTATCTTCCGCATAGATATTTTAAACGGGAAGTCGCTTTGTCATTACTCTCAAGTAACCAAATGGACCGGGCCTGGACAGGGTGATTAAGCAACATCTTTTTTTCGAAAGCGAATTGAAACTAAGATTTTGGTACGGGACGAAACAATTTTATTGCGGAGATGGTTTTGCTAATGTAACTTTGCATTATCATAGCTCTCGAATAGCCAGATTGACTAAGCTTGCACTGGTTCATACAGGTGTTGGTATGGATTTATGTTTTTTTAAGCATAGATAAAATTGAGTGTCTAGTAGTGAATTGAACTCAGAGTCAACCAATAAATTGCATTAATGATTTTGGTAAGCTACTGTCTTGTCCCGCTTTTCAAAGTATGGAATCGAGAGGTGACTTGGTCCGCAACCTAACCATATCAATGATGGTTTAAACTCAATACAGTTACGTTAAGCGTAAAAAACATACATATCATGTACCAAAAAAACAAATAAATGCAATAGCATTTATTCTCATTAACTAAGCACTTATTACATCGTAGGGGCACAAAATAAAGCATAATGTTTATTACATCCAATGAAAGAAAAAGACCTAAACAGATGGACAACTAACGAACGAAAGAGAAACTAATCCTAATAGTAGGTGGATAATTCTGCTTAGTCTTCTTCGGTGGGTTCCGCTTCTTCGTCTCCATCGTGGCCTCTGTCCTCATCTAACAGACATTCCGGGAGAAGATGGAAAGGAAGGAAGTTCGTCAACGAGTTATACTCGGATAGAAAAACTCATAAAGGATAAGTATGAGTAAGGTGATATGGGTGTGTGCGTTACATGATGTCATATGTGTGTAGCGAAAAATGAATATCAAGTATGTACTAAATGTTGTGCTCGTATATGTTTGGTAGGCAAGGGTACCGGGCTCTCGCGATTATTCCGTTGGAGCCACGGAACAACAGCTATCAGAAGTGAATAGTACTTTGTTTCACTCCTCGAACCATGCTTAATAAAATTGGGAAACCGAGACCCTTAATACAGCCTTGTTTATCCAAACTATCATGCCCTAGTTTTGTTTAGTTGTATATGGGTACAGGTAAGCGTTAGCACATGGCTCTACCAGGCATGGAACATGGTGGTTCATTTTCCAAAATTAATTCCATCTGTATCGAAATCTTCAATAGTAAGATCATCCGTATATCAGAATTTTCAATAGTAACGTATGTTGGATATAGTGCCCTCAAGGCAATTATTTTGATCGGAAGTAGGCGATTATGATAATCGATGGAGGACCTATACAGGTATAACAGTCTTACTCGAGATGGTAGTATGTTTTCTGGTTTATCTTCATCATCGACGAAGCCCATAAGATTGTTGCTTAACAACCAGCATTATGACAACGATCATATATGTGAGAGCTGGGTTTCCATAAGCACATCGTTAAATGTCCCTAGTCGTGGGAATATCGAGATTGGACATCGATATTCCAAAGTAGACTAGTATATACGCTTCTAGATCCCGACAAGGGGCAGTGGCCGGTCTCACAAGTCATTGGTGTCGTGTCACCTAAGATAGTATACAGGTGCTCACTGGATGTGAGTACACCAGACGGACTCGCCGAACTTCTAGATGGTATTATATCTATCGTCAGATGGAAATTCTCAGGCGGCATGAGTACAGGCTAGTCTTTTGACCTGAAATCGCCATTTGTCTCGTGTGAGTTCCTACTGTACTTTGATTACTACCCTACCACGGCTCAAAATAGTCATGCAAATAGGTTTTAGTTGAGTGCAGTCCCGAGCTACATGGAAGCAATGGTCGACTATCAAGGATTCGTCTCTCCTGATATTAGGAGTCGATGTTGCGTTCAGTTGGATATCACCAGAAATCCATGACCACGGTGGATGAGATTTACTGATAGTTGATCAGTAGTATCTCTATTGGTGATGAGCTTGACTCATACACGACTTATCGGGTTATGATTGATCGTTAAAAAGCGTGTTTTCGTAAATACTGCAATCAATAACGGTGTCACTCGTAGCTAGCCGAGATGAGTACGGGTTGTCCTCAAGGAAACATCGAACCTTTATCTTACATTAGACGAGTTGATTGAAATATGGATGGTTTGTTCTAGATCTACGATATACAGATGTAGATTTTATGAAGAAGAGGCTTGTAGGGTTTATATGACTTAGTAGTAATGGATGACTAAGTAAAAATGACCCCTTTTATCTTTTAATAGTTTAAAACTAGATCGATAGTGATGAATGTGGATTATGGTTCTTTTGGAAGAAACTAGGGTCTCTCCACTTCTAACTATTGTCCTTGCATTGATCTCTATTCATGTTTAGTCCCTAACAAAACAAGTGTTAATCTAATCTCAAATCGTGGTCGAGGCTATCAATAAATTGGTAGCGCGCCCGATAAGGATGTTAACATTTATTTTCATAAAATTTATAAACTTTAAAATGTATAAAGGAGTTAAATGATTTTATCATCCATTGATCTACCCTAACCTACGAACCCTAGCAAGTGCAGAATTGCTCATGCATGGTTGGAGAAGAAGAAGAAAGGATAGAGAAGAAGATCATAATGTAAATGCGGAAAGTATAATGCAAAGAACTAAACTAAAGATCTACCTTTATTAATCAAATTTAACATGTACAAATCCTTTAAAATTAGAATACAAAGAACTCTCATATTGCTCTCGACCTTATCTCGTAGGAAGTAGATGTTCAGTCGATTGATCACATCAATTTATCACGTCGATTCGTGGACCTGTCTTGGATCTCTTGATCTTGTCAGTGATTTTTGGTGATGTAAAATGTGATTATTTCCAAGTATAGCTCTCGGTCCTTTAAATAGCCCTAGAAGCAGAAACCCTACATCTTATGTGTTAGGATTTGTTGTTGTGATCACCCCCAAAAAATAATCCAACAGCTACAAGGAGGCTACAGATCCGCCGCGAATATGGGTATTTGGCCGCGGTTGGATGGCACTTTGGTGGAATCTTGCTTTGAAAATTCCGGTACTGCATCATGTTGACATGTGGAGATTATTGTGATATCTGGATTCTTTATATTTTCCTCTGAGTTTTTATCGTTTTATGATTTACAATTTGATTAAACTTTATCGGCATGTTTTATTCCCGACATCTCGGATATCTCGATCTCCAGACTTGAGCTAAATCTGCACAATACTTCAATTCATAGTATTAGTAATATTTTTTATATTTGAGATATTATCCTAATCATTTTATATATGATACAATATTTTAAAATATTGATTAAAAATATTTGATATGGTATGTATATTTCAATTATCAAAAATCATAAAAATATTATATGCATACATTTTCCTTTATAATATTAATTATAATATATAAACATATGATAAAGAGTATTTTGCAGATAAACTGTCACGACCCGGAAAAGGCACGTGACCGGCATTTGAATTATGTGAAGCCTAAAGGACCCCACCCAATTCAAGCAAGCCAAAAACCCAGAAGTCTAAACTTTTTAGGGAAAATAATGAAGGTGCAGTTTTGAAATAAGGTTTTACTGAAATCAAACTCTTCTTTAAAACATACATAATAGTATACGAAAACACAATGTTTGTAGCTATCTTAAAAACGTGTTTTGTCATTGAAAAATTCGGCAGCACCTCCTTTGTAAATTTTAACCCGAAAACGGTACAAGTAATATAATAAAGGTATCCCAAACAGGAGCTAGCTCTTCGCCAATTTGCGGAAACAACCATGCAAGTAATATAAATATTCAACGCCGAAGGCGAGGATCAAAACTCACCAAGAATTACAGTAAAGAAAACAAAGCATCAACAAGAAAACCGAAGTAACAAATAATACATGAGCGTGACTCTAAGGCCGAAAGAATAAATAACGGTGTATCTAAGTCTACTAAATATACATAGTCTGGTTGATGGAGCTTTTAACTAGATACAACTGGAATAAAATATACAAGTAAAAATGGCGGTCACGAAGCAATGTGTCCCACCTCTAAAGCAATCACCAAGGAGGAAGGCAATGTTAGTTGTATGTATGCCCTAGAGGCTATTATTGTACATATGATATATATTATAGTGGATGCTTTGACATATATAGAGAGGACTTTCTTGCTCGACATGATAGTATGCTATCTGGTTGCTTTTATCTTAACATGTATACTTGTCTCTTGATACTGTCTTATGGTTACATGTTGGTAAAGCCCTTAGCATGTATACTTGACTACCAGGATTATGATGAAGATCATACTAGTGGGGCTATGGTAGTCCATAAGTTCATCCTTTAATGTTCCTAGTCGTGGGTGTATCGAGATAGGGCATCGATATACCAGAGTAGACTAGCGTATAGGCTTCTCGACCCATGAGATGGGCGATGGATGATCCCATATCCTTTGGTGTTTGACATCAGAGATGGTTTACGGGTACTCAGTGGAGACTGGTACACTGGACGGACTCGCCGAGAACTCTTAGATAGTATTATACCTGACGTCAGATAGCAGTTCTATGGTAACACTGGTACAGGTTAGTCTGTATACTCGAGATCGTCATAGAGTTTTGTGTGTTTCCCACTGTGCTTTGATTTCCACCTTAACACGTTCAAGAGAACGTGCAAAACGGTGGTTTTTGGGTACAGATCCGAGTCACATGGAGGCAATGAGAGATAAGAGGGGATTTCGTCTCTCACGGTATTGGGGGTAGATGTCGTGTTGTGCTCAATTGGCTATAACTGGAAGTTCCTGGCCAGGGCTGATTTGGAGATTTACTGGTAAGTGTTATCAGTAGTTTCTTGACCCGTTATGAGCCTCGTATCGGCATGACTTATCGAGTTATTGGGGTCTGACGTTTACAACCTCTAGACTTGATATGTGATGTAACACCCTAGTTCATTTATACCAATTCCAGTGCACGTATTCCTTTATTTTTGGTATTTTTTCGTGATTTATTGTGTTTTGGGTGCGAATACATTTGTATTTGCATCCGACCCGACCCTCTTGCTTGAAACCTGTCTTGATTCATGTTTATGATTTATCCTGACTTGATATGTGGACTCGTGCACTTTTATTTGCATACTAGCATTTTACATGGCATCTGCATTTTTATATAACATTTAAGTCACATAAAATAGTTTAAAAATATATTGCATGACCTGCATGATACCCCTGACCTTGCGGTAGCATCCGCGCATCTTGTTCTCGTCCCGTTCAGTGAAACGGACTTGTTTGGATGGCTACGCGCACGTACGTGCATCCGTTCTTGGGGTATGCATTTTCGTTAACCGGATATCCAACTTTAATTTTGGTCGACATGTATATTTTTCGTATTTTAAAACTGAATTTTAGACTCGACCCGGGCATGTTTTGGATTATGTTTGTATTTACCAGAATATCAAATTTTATTTATATAATATTAATTTTATAAACTGATACAAATTAAAATTTAGTTAACTAATAAAAGATTTTTTTTAATTTAAGTCTAAACTAATTTCCTAACAAACTAACAACCCCTTTCTCTCTCTCTCATGACTCTCTCTCTCCCCCCTACTCTGCATATATATATTTATATATATTTTATTTATTTATTTATTTTCTTTCCTTATTTAATACACAGTCTCTTCTTCTTACTTCCTCTTTCTTTCTTTTTTCTTGATCTTGTTTCTTGATTTCGGTGATCACCGCCGGAGCCATGCTCGTCGCTGACAATCTGAGTGATCCAGTGAACGTACCTTGCCTGTGTGATCACCCTCTTGCCTTGCCTGGACCCGTTCCGCGTGCCTCGTGTGCGTTGCGACGATTTACCGACGTCGGATGTGCCGTGCGTATCCGTCGCGTGATTCGATCGAGGCAAGTTTACAACTTGCTACATGTTATGCTTTATGTAATTTATTTATATGTTTCCGTATCATCATCATCATCATCATCGTACAACTATATCTATAATTTATACACCGTAATTATTTAACGTTAATCGGTTTTATAATATAAAATGTATGAAAGTTTACAACTTGCGACATGCTATAAATATATCATTTAAAATATATATCGTCGTAATATTTTTTATTATTATCTTTAATTAGTTTATAATATGCATTTTATAATATTATACAAAATATAGTTTGAAAATATTATAGTTTACACATGAAACGTCGTTGCAAAGAAGATACGACAAATCTGAAATTTACTGTACACCTTACCTTATAAAATTCATTATAAATCATAATTAGTATACGTTCTTTAGTTCGTTACGAAGCTAACTCAGAATACTATAACTTTATGAAATGTTTACTTGCAAAATAAATTGTTTAAATAACGTAAAATGCAAATGAAAATATCTCTAAACTGCTGTCCAGGGAAATTCCAGCAGCAAACTTTCAATTTCGAATATTCATAGCTTTTTGTAGGAACAACCTGAGATAATTCAACTTATAAAAATGAAAACCTTATTGAATTATCTTTGTTTTGGTATAAGACACGTCCCTTTAGGAGAATATTTGTTATTTTTAAGCTATTTTACAAATTAGGGTAACGCTGAATTTCTGAACGGAACTTTCTTATGCATGGTTAATCAATACCACTTTTATAGTTATTAATCGGTTTGAATATATTATCCATGTTAATATTATTATATCACTATTTACATATCTAGTCGAATGCTAATCATCTTGCTACATGCTAGGTATATTATTATGCATCCATATGAGTAAAATGTTACCCGTTTATCACATTGTACATCCATATTAAAAGTTTACTGTTATCGGATACCCGTTTGCATCTATATCATTTAAAATATATATAACTGCATTTATAGATCACATTAATTCATATTATTATTGTAGTAACACCCCATACTTAATAAAGTGCATCCTAATTAGTATTGGAACTGTAAATGTAACCCCTAATCGATATTTGTGCATCTATACCATTAATTCTATAACTATTCGCATCCCATGTTACATTATTGCATATTGTTGTTATATTGACACCCCATGCTTGATATTATGCACCCTACATAGTCATGATGTAACCCCTGATCGATATTTGTGCATCCATGCTTTTATTGTACATCCGTACTTTTACCTTGATTCAATACTTGCTACAGGTTGATTATGAGCACCCGTTTGACACCTATGCACTACTTGACATGACTTGATACACCACTACTTGACATGACTTGATGCATGTACACTACCTGACTTGACCTGATATATCACTACTTGACATGTTACCTGATTCCGTTTCTAATGCCGACAATCCTGATATGTTGTCCCGATGGACATATCCTGTTGTCTGTATAGACAAACATGTTCCTGCTTGATCCTATGTTGACATTAGCTTCGGATTTATCAATACCTGACTTGAACACATAACTTAGGGATATGGGGAAATCAATGATGAAACCTGACTTGTAACTCGACAGTTCGATGCTTATACTGATCAGTTTTACGGGTTAGGCCAGCCCCGGGATAATGCTGCTGACATCATTCATCTGTACATATTACATGTTTACTGCCTAGCGGCACGTCTCGGATTCAGCCCGAGAATCTTGACCGTGGTCCCGGGCATGCATGGGATACTATTGAGTTATATCGACGATTCATTAAATTGATTTCAAAGACTTGAGAGTAATTAACCCAGTAGCTTAGTTCAGATTACTCACTGCACATCACATATGCTTTTACCCTTCACCGTTCCTTATTCGTGTTATTGTTCTACTTTTATTACTGTTCATACTCGTGCCTGCATGTCTTGCTAACCCCTGATTATATTATTGTTTGATATTATGACGCACTGATATCTGGGTTTTACATGACCCAAATTCTCTACCTTTGTCGCAGGCTGATCAGGAGTATTTCTGTCGTCAGGCCGAACAGTGAGGATCCTGTTAGTATCCAGTTACTTTAGTTATTTCTGTACTTTCCAGATGTTACTGTTTATTGGATTTATTACTTCCGCATATTATTTCTTGACTCGTTTATTCTGGCATATGGACATGTACTAGATAGTTTATTTTACTTTCCTGTTCTTGACATCTTAGACAGCCGTAATGTGACTGTGGAGGGATATTTTCTATCCACAGGTAGTATGGTTGGCTCTGTCACGTACCGATCTTAGCACACTCTGGGAAGTGGGGCGTGACAGGGATTGTTTGGTATCAGAGCCATATGATTTTGGTTAATCGGGTTTGATTCTTTTGCGGTTGGGTATTGGACCCAATACACGAATCGGAAAATCCGTAATTAGGAACATGTCCTGCCACATTGTTATCGTGATTCTTGAATCATATCTTTCTCTTGACCCTTGTCTTGACGATATGCAAACAACTTTGCATCTCGGCTTGAAACCTTTTGGTTCCCTATTGTTTCTCCCTACTTATTCTTTCGATTCTGATACTAGGATTTGGGCGACTTGGACGGAGTTATGTGATTGTAGTTATGAACTGCAATATGGTTACAATGCGGTACTCTATTTAAGTAACTTGAAGTCCTAGTCTTGATTCACTTTCTTGTTTCATGGTCGTTATATTGCCTTACTTCTCTTGCTTTCCAGTTCATGTTTATCGCAAGCTTGAATCCTGTTTACCGTGCTTATCTTCTTCAGTATCTTGGTTTCAGATGAAGTTGTTTCAGGTATCCTACTTGTTCATATTTTTTTTCCTGCATTAGAATTATTCGATTCTGGTGTATCCCGTTGTTGTTTGGTGTTGTCTTGGGAATGGATTTTCTCGGCACTTTCCACGCTCACATTGATTATAGGGCAAAGAAAGTGATTTTTCAGATTCCCGAACATCCAGAGTTTGTTGTTGCTGGAGGTAGCAGTTCTGTCGGGCCAGTCGAGTTCAGGTCTAGGCCGACAAACAATGTTCTTTCGTCGATGGAAGTTGACAAGGAGGAAGCGCCAGCTGTAGTTCGAGAGTTCATGGACGTGTTCGAGGATATCTCGGGTTTACCTCCAAAACGAGATGTGGAGTTCGCGATCGATCTTGTTCCTGGTGCAGCGCCAATCTTAAAGGCATACTATCCAATGGCATCAGTGGAGTTGGGAGAAGTCAAGAAGCAGGTTACCGAATTACTTGAGAAGGGTTGGATTCGCAGCAGCAATTCACTTTGGGGAGCTCCAGTTTTTCTAGTCAAGAAGAAAGACGACACAAGGAGGGTGTGCATCGATTATCGAGAATTAAACCGGGTGACTATTAAGAACAAGTACCCGATCCCTCGCATTGGCGAATTGTTCGAGCAACTCAGTGGCGCGGGGGTATTCTCGAAGCTGGATTTGCGGTCCGGATATCATCAAGTTCGAGTTAAATCAGAAGATATTTGCAAGACTGCGTTCCGAACTCGGTATGGACATTACGAGTATTTAGTGATGCCATTCGGAGTCACGAATGCACCGGCGATATTTTTGGACTTGATGAACCGAATCATTTCACCGTTCTTGGACCAGTTTATAGTGGTATTCATCGATGATATTCTGGTCTATTCGGGGAGCCTTGAAGAGTATGCAGAACACTTGAAGATCGCACTGCAGACGTTGAGGTGAGAAAGATTATATGCGAAGATGAGCAAGTGCGAGTTTTGGCTTGAAGAAGTGAAGTTTTTGGGGCATGTCGTATCCGGAGATGAAATCGCCGTTGATCCCGAAAAGATTGCAACAGTCTAAGATTGGCCGATTCCAAAGAACGTAGCAGAGATCAGAAGTTTTCTTGGACTTGCCGGATATTATAAAAGGTTCGTGGAGAATTTTGCTCGCTTAGCTGAGCCTTTGACCAAGCTTACGCGGAAGAAAGTACCGATCGAATGGACGGATAGATGTGCGTCAGCTTTTGAGGCGTTGAAGTAAAGGTTAATAACCGCTCCTATTTTGACCATACCAGACGATTCCGGAGGATTGGTAATTCACAGCGACACATCTGGGAAAGGTTTGGGATGTGTTTTGATGCAGCATGGAAAGTTTATAGATTACGCATCGAGACAGTTGAAGACTTATGAGAAAAATTATCCAACTCATGATTTGGAGCTTGCAGCAGTAATTTTCGCTTTGAAGATTTGGAGACACTACTTACTGGGCGAAAGAGTCGAAGTATTCACCGATCACAAAATCCTAAAGTATGTGCTCACGCAGAAAGAGCTTAACATGAAGCAGCGTAGATGGTTGGAGCTAATGGCTGACTACGATCTTGATCTTAAGTACCATCCGGGGAAGTTAATATAGTGCCGGATGCGCTTAGTCGGTTGCCAGCAATTCGGATGTTGACTGCACAGAAGGAGATTATCGAAGATTTTCGGAGATTCGAGTTGGAGATCGTGTTACCACATTCTTTGGGACAGTTAATGCAGTTGCAAGTACAGTCGTTGTTGTAACACCCGAGCCCAATACTACTAATTTCTGTTACTGTTTGAGCATTAGGTGGTACTCATTTCGTTTATCTTGCTTATTTGTGGCTTACTGTAAAATTTTATCCGGAAAAGTCATTTCTGCACATAACAAATTTTATCATCTAAAATGAAATTAAAAATATTCATCTTGGCCTACTCGACACCCCTAGCCTTGTGGTAGCGTCCGTGCATCGTGTTCTCGTCCCGTTCGGTGAAACGAGCGAGTTTGGACGGCTACGCGCGCGTACAGGTGTCCGTCTTGGGGGTATGCTTTTTAATCATAAAACACTTAATTTTAAAATTTGGAACATGCTTAAAACCCTATTATTTAAATTTCGAATTTTTGGACCCGACCCGGGCGCGATTTGGAAATGTTTTGTTTCGCGCCAAAATCCCAAATTTTTATAATTTAAAACCTTAGTATATTTTCTCCAACTATAATAATCTTACTGTTATATATATTAAATCCTCTGAAAATTTTTAAAACCCCACGAATCTTTCTTTCCCCAGCCAATCACGAGGCTGCTAATCCCCGTGGCCCCACCTCCTCAATATCTCTCTCTTTCTCTCTCTCTCTCTCACATCTCTTTCTCTCTCTCCCTTAAATCTTTCTCTCTCTCTCTAATCCTATTCTCTCTCTCTCTCTTATATTTTTCCCCTTCTCTCGTTTATTTTTATCACGAGAACAGCCCGAGAAACCCAACGAGCCCTCAACGCAAACCCTAGCCACCGCCTCGTCCCCGTCGCCGCCGCAAGCTCGTCGCCGGCACCACCGTCACCCTCGCCCGCGCCTTCTCGTCAACCACAACCCTCGCCATCCTTCCCCGGGCGCCTGCAACCCATCACGAGCCTCGCCCTCAACCCTAGCCACCTCCATCCTTGCCGCCGCAGCCCCGACGCCGGCGCCAGCATCACCAGCACCCTCGACTCCTCTGCCTCGCCTCGCCCACACCTTCTTCCTTCCACCCCCGCGCACCCTGCGTAGCCGCGACCCTCTGCAACCTCCTGCATCTTCCCTGCTCACCACCGGCGACCACCCGCGCCGCCCCTGGCCGTCGCCGGCGATCCCCGACCACTCCAGAACACCATGTAAGATACTTCCCTCCTCTTTCCCTTCTTCCTTCCTTCTTGGCTAATGTTTTCTTCATCGACAGTTTTCTTCATCGACAGTATAATTATATATGTATTGACATCATAAACCTGTAAAATTAGCTTGGTACAATCGTTTTCCATTTCGGTTATAAATTGCATTATATCATTTTACGGTTAAACATGAAACTTACAGTTCGCAATTTGAACCCAATAATCAAATCTACCGGTTCAATCATATTTTACTGTTAAATAGCTGGTAGCATGACTCGATCAAGAAGGTATGGAACTTCTCGACGCACCTCTATCAATTCCTTCTTTGCCCCATCTCTCTTCTCTTATTCAATTTCTCGTTACCGTCGACATCGTCGAACTTTTAAGTAGTTGGCTTCTCCTCGACCTGAGAAAAACGGTTTTAGAGATGAGAGACTGAGAAAAGCGGAATTCCACTCTTGCACAAGGGGTGGCTTTTGACTGCTTTTTGTCATCTCATCGCACCTGGACTTTGATGATGGGGCGGGTGTTCAGTCTTAGTTGCGGCGGAGTATTGCGATATCTTAAAACGTCTAGAGGTTAGTATATCACCAATGAAATCTATCCATGTAGTTCTGTTACATTCGGACACTCGTATGCATTTAACCTGATATAACTATATTGAACTGTCACATAAATTATTGCACCGCTAAGGGTGCTTAAACCTGTTAACATGACTAAACGGCTACAATGTATTACTGCACTCTTGTGATTGAATGAAACATGCTTATTATTTAATTCATTGCTTATTTCATGTTGTTAATACCCACGTGTGATTATATATCTGATTGGGAGCACACTCACGATATTGTTTACATCTTGACCTGACATGGCTACACATATATATATTGATACACCTGACATGGTACCGTATACTGTTGACTTGACCTGATGTACCATGACCTGACCCGTTACCT
This sequence comes from Agapanthus africanus, assembly GCA_030015575.1. NCBI lineage: Eukaryota > Viridiplantae > Streptophyta > Magnoliopsida > Asparagales > Amaryllidaceae > Agapanthus > Agapanthus africanus. The sequence continues at coordinate 684,670,698 of JASDDO010000031.1, read as the reverse complement.
GATCTTGTGTCTAATGCCAACAAACCTGACATGTAGTCCTCATGGACCGTTCCTGTTGTCTATCCAGACAAACCTGCCTTTACCTGATCCTGTGTTGGCATTAGTTCTTGATTACTGAATACCCGACTTGACATACATAACTTGGGGGTATGGGGAAATCAAAGGTGAAACCGACTTGTAACTCAATAGTTCGATACCTGTTCTGATCAGTCTTATGGGCTCGGCCAGCCCCGGAGTGATAATGCTGACATCACTCGCCCAGCCTGCTACCTGTTACTGCCTAGCGGCACGTCTCGGATTCAGCCCCGAGGATCTTGACCGTGGTCCCGGGCATGCACGGGATACTTTGAGTTACATCAACGATTCATCAATTGATTTCAAAGACTTTAGAATAGAAAACCCGATAGAACAGTTTAGTTACCCATTGCACACTACCCTGCACTGCTTGTTTCACATTATTGCTTTATTCATGTTTATATTTGCATTGCCTGTTACATTGTTCATATTATTACTTGTTGACGTGACGCGCTGACGTCTGGGTTTTGCATGACCCAGATTCTGTACCACTGTCGCGGTCCAAGCAGGAGTATTTTAGCCAGCAGGCTGAGCTGTGAGTCCAGTAGTGGTTAGTTTTATTTCCTGCAGTTATTTCCTGATGTGAGCCCGCATTATGGGACATACTTTTCAGTTATTTGTATTGGATCATTTGCTTCCGCATTTATTTATTATTGACTCCTGTTATTCTGGATTATGGACATGTTTTAGATAGTTTTATCTTGTTCTTGATATCTCTACAGCCGTAATGTGACTGTGGATGGATACTTCCTACCCACAGGTAGCATGGTTGGCTATGTCACGTGCTCAATCTAGCGTACTCTAGGAAGCGGGGCGTGACATGGTTCTTTTGGTATCAGAGCCATAGGTTAGTTGGGTTGATTCTTTTGTAGTTGGGTATTGTACCCAATACACGAATCAGAATGCCCGTGTTTAGGAAACATGTCCTGCCACTTTGCCGTTTACCATTCTTGAATCACATTCTTCCTGATTATATCTTTTACGACGTGCAAACCTACTTTGCATGTCGACTCGAAAAACATGATTTCTTGTTATCTCTAGGACTTAGGCGACTTTGGTGGAGTTAAGTAATTGTGGCTATGATACCGCGGCATAGTTACAATGCGGTACTCTATTTAAGTATCTTGGAGTTCTAGCCTTGATCTATATATTGAATCTATCATCATGCTAATGTCGGGTGTTTTTGATTTCAGGGATCTGGCAGATAAGAATTTCAAGACGTACCAGAGGCGTGTAGACGAAGCCGCCATGCTTGGAGTGATAAGAGGAATGCTGGAGAATCAAAAGAGACAGACCGAGCTGATCCAGCAACAAGCAGATTCGTTTCAGGAAGGTTTGCAGATCGTTCAGCAGTCTGTAAACAACGTTGGAGCTAAACCAGTTGACCGAGTAGGGACTGTGGCAGATTTCAGACGTTTGGGTCCGTCTACATTTACTGGTTTGGAGGAGCCGTTGCCAGCCGAGCAGTGGCTAGTTGACACGGAGAATTTGCTGATTGCGGCATAGATTCCAGATGACAAAAGAGTGGATGTGGTACGCATTCAGTTAGTGGACTACGCTCGAGAATGGTGGCTTGTGGAGGAGACCCGCTTGCCCAAGTCGATCAAGTGGGCGGATTTTTCTAAGAGTTTCCTGGAGAAGTTCTTCCTGCGGACTGCACGGGAGGAAATGGAAGAGAAGTTTATTGGACTGAGGCAGAATGGAGCACCCGTGGATGTGCATGCAGCAGAATGGATGAGACTCAGCAGATTCGCTGGACCTTTAGTCGCCAACGATGCAGACAGGGCACGAAGGTTCATGCGCAGCTTGGATGTGGACATCCAGAGGCAGATTGTCTCCCTGGGTTTGACCACTTTCTCACAGGTTCTTACGGCAGCTCGGGAACAGCAGAGTTTATCTGGGATGAAAGGGAGCTTGCAGCAGACAGCAGTTGCGGCCAGGAAGCCCGCATTTGTACCTAACCGAGCTCATGCACACAGAGGTATTCCAGTGGACCGTCGTGGTGTAGCACCCATGAAGAAGCCTGTGATTGTTGATCGAAGAAAGAGCGTGATTTGTGACTACTGCCGTTTATCTGGGCACGTGCAGAAGGATTGTCGAAGAAGGCTGGGACTTTGTTTGGTTTGTGGAGCGGCTGATCACGCAGTAGGTGCTTGTCCTTCGAAGCTTCATACGAGAGATGATATTCAGAAGCCTCCGCAGAAGCCGTTCCAAGGGCAGAAACAGCTGACTCAAGGACCTAATCAGGCTCGAGCTTTTACCTTGACAGCTGAGGAAGCTAAGGCATCAGGAGAAGTGGTTTCAGGTACTTTACTCGTTCATGGTTTTCCCGCATTGGCATTATTTGATTCTGGTGCATCCCACTGTTTTATGTCATCCAAATTTATAACTACACACTCGATTACCTGCACGACCCTGTCTAGTTTTTGGGACATACACACTGGGAATAGGAAAATCATATCTAGTAGGGAGTGTAAAGATTGTACAGTTGTTGTGTGCGGACGAGAACTCTTTGCAGATTTCTTGGTGATTGATACGGGCAGCTATGAAGTCGTCTTGGGAATGGATTTTCTTGGCACTTTCCATGCTCATATTGACTGTAGGGCAAAGAAAGTAATTTTCCAGATTCCCGGACATCCCGAGTTTACCTTCACTGGAGGAAGCAGTTCTGTCGGGCCAGTCGAGTTTAGGGCTAGGCCGACAAACAATATTCTTGCAGCAATGGAAGTTGATCGTGGTGAAGAGCCGGCGGTTGTTCGCGATTTTATGGACGTATTTGAAGATATAACGGGTTTACCGCCGAAGCGAGACGTGGAGTTCGCAATTGATCTTATTCCTGGTGCAGCGCCAGTATCTAAAGCGTATTATCCGATAGCACCAGTAGAGTTGGAAGAAGTTAAGAAACAGGTTGCCGAATTGCTTGAGAAGGGTTGGATTCGAAGCAGTAACTCATCTTGGGGAGCTCCAGTTCTTCTAGTAAAGAAGAAGGATGGCACGAAAAGGATGTGCATCGACTATCGAGAATTAAACCGGGTGACTATTAAGAACAAGTACCCGATCCCTCGCATTGGAGAACTTTTTGAGCAGCTTAGTGGCGCGAGGGTATTCTCCAAGCTGGATTTGAGATCCGGATATCATCAGGTTCGAGTGAAAGCAGAAGATATTTGCAAGACGGCGTTTCGAACTCGGTACGGACATTACGAATACTTAGTGATGCCCTTCGGAGTGACGAATGCGCCGGCAGTATTCATGGACTTGATGAACCGAATCTTTTCACCGTTCTTGGACCAGTTTATCGTGGTCTTCATTGACGACATTCTGGTTTACTCGAAGAGCTTTGAGGAGCATGCTGAGCATTTAAAGATCGCACTGCAGACATTGAGACAGGAGAAATTGTATGCGAAGATGAGTAAGTGCGAGTTTTGGCTGGAGGAAGTGAAGTTTTTGGGGCATGTTGTGTCGGGCGATGGAATCGCCGTCGATCCAAAAAAGATTGCAGCAGTTCGAGATTGGTCGATTCCAAAGAATGTTGCGGAGATAAGAAGTTTCCTTGGATTAGCCGGATACTACAGGAGATTTGTGGAGAACTTTGCTCGTCTGGCAGAGCCGTTGACTAAGCTTACGCGCAAGGAGGTACCTTTTGTATGGACGGATAAATGTGCGTTAGCTTTTGAGGCGTTGAAGCAGAAGTTGATAACCGCCCCTATTCTGACCGTGCCAGACAATTCCGGAGGATTGGTGATTCACAACGATGCATCTGGAAAAGGATTGGGATGTGTTTTGATGCAGCATGGAAAGGTTGTAGCGTACGCATCGAGACAATTGAAGACCCATGAGAAGAATTATCCGACTCATGACTTGGAGCTTGCGGCTGTGATTTTCGCCTTGAAGATTTGGAGACACTACCTTTTGGGCGAAAGAGTCGAAGTTTTTACTGATCATAAGAGCTTGAAGTATGTGTTCACGCAGAAGGAGCTTAATATGAGGCAGCGTAGATGGTTGGAGCTGATGGCTGACTACGACCTTGATCTTAAGTACCATTCGGGGAAAGTTAATGTTGTGCCGGATGCGCTTAGTCGGTTACCAGCAATTCAGCTGTTAACTACGCAAAAGGAGATCGTTGCAGATTTTCGAAGATTTGACTTGGAGGTTGTGCTACCGCGTTCTACGGGACAGTTGATGCAGCTGCAAGTGCAGTCGTCTTTGATTGAGAAAATTAAAGCAGCATAATCGCAGGATCCTAGACTGCAAAAGTTTCGAGAGCAAGTTGAGGCCGGACTACAAACAGATTTACTGATCCACGAAGATGGTTCGTTGAGGTATGGTAGCCGTTTGTGTGTGCCAAAGGGAGATGTTCGTGAAGAGCTTATGAAGGAGGCACACAGTTCGGCTTATTCTGTACATCCAGGAGGCACGAAGATGTACCGAGATATTCGACAGCATTTCTGGTGGGAAGGCATGAAACGGGAGATTGCTCGCTTTGTGGCTAAGTGCTTGGTGTGTCAGTAAGTTAAGGCTGAATATCAAAGGGTTGCTGGTTTATTGCAACCACTACCGATTCCTCAGTGGAAGTGGGAACATATAACCATGGATTTCGTGACGGCTTTACCGCGGAGTCCAAAGGGCAACAATGCAGTATGGGTGATTGTTGATCGGTTGACCAAGGCAGCTCACTTTATTCCTTTCCGGGTTGGTCAATCAACGGAGACTTTGGCAGAGCGGTACATGCAGGAGATTGTAAGATTGCATGGAGTACCGGTGAGCATCGTGTCCGATCGGGACACTCGGTTCTTATCACACTTCTGGAGGAGTTTACAGGAAAGTTTGGGGACTCGATTAAAGTTTAGCATAGCTTATCATCCTCAAACTGATGGTCAGTCGGAGAGAACGATCCAAACTCTTGAAGATATGTTGAGAGCATGCATGTTGGACTTTAAGGGTTCTTGGGAGGATCATCTACACTTGGTGGAGTTTTCTTATAACAACAGTTTTCAGGCAACTATCCAGATGGCTCTGTTTGAAGCTTTGTATGGTCGTAAGTGTCGTCCACCTGTTTGTTGAGATGATGTCGGTGAACGAAGATTATTGGGACCAGATTTGGTTGTACAGACAATTGAGAAGGTTAACACTATCAGAAATCATATAAAGGCAGCTCAAGACAGATAGAAGAGTTGGGCTGACACGTCAAGAAGACCTCTAGAGTTCGCCGTGGGCGATTTGGTATTTTTGAAGATATCACTGACTAGAGGGTGATTCGTTTTGGGAGTCGAGGAAAGCTTAGTCCTCGATTCGTTGGACCCTTTGAGATCTTGGAGCGTGTTGGTGAAGTAGCGTACCGTTTGGCGTTACCGCAGATCTTGGCAAGTGTGCACGATGTGTTTCACGTATCTCAACTACGAAGGTATGTTCGAGATGAAACACACGTTTTGGATCATTCGGAGCTAACAGTACGAGAAGACTTGACTTTTGAGGAGCGACCGGTTGAAATCGTGGATCGAAGGGAAAAGGTTCTCAAAAGCAAGGTTATCCCCCTTGTGTTTGTTTCTTGGGGAAATCGATCGCATGGAGAGTCCACTTGGGAACGAGAAGATGATATCCGGCAGAAGTTTCCTCACATTTTTCTGTAGTTTTCTATCTTGTATTCTTGGAATTTCGAGGACGAAATTCTTTTTGTAGTTGGGTATAATGTAACACTCGAGCCCAATACTACTAATTTCTGTTACTGTTTGAGCATTAGGTGGTACTCATTTCGTTTATCTTGCTTATTTGTGGCTTACTGTAAAATTTTATCCGGAAAAGTCATTTCTGCACATAACAAATTTTAGCATCTAAAATGAAATTAAAAATATTCATCTTGGCCTACTCGACACCCCTAGCCTTGTGGTAGCGTCCGTGCATCGTGTTCTCGTCCCGTTCGATGAAACGGGCGAGTTTGGACGGCTACGCGCGCGTACAGGTGTCCGTCTTGGGGGTATGTTTTTTAATCATAAAACACTTAATTTTAATATTTGGAACCCACTTAAAATCCTATTATTTAAATTTCGAATTTTTGGACCCGACCCGGACGCGATTTGGAAATGTTTTGTTTAGCGCCAAAATCCCAAATTTTTATAATTTAAAACCTTAGTATATATTCTCCAACTATAATAATCTTACTGTTATATATATTAAATCCTCTAAAAAATTTTAAAACCCCACGAATCTTTCTTTCCCCAGCCAATCACGAGGCTGCTAATCCCCGTGGCCCCACCTCCTCAATATCTCTCTCTTTCTCTCTCTCTCTCTCTCTATCTCTCACATCTCTTTCTCTCTCTCTAATCTTTTTCTCTCTCTCTCTCTCTTATATTTTTCCCCTTCTCTCGTTTATTTTTATCAAGAGAACAGCCCGAGAAACCCAACGAGCCCTCAACGCAAACCCTAGCCACCGCCTCGTCCCCGTCGCCGCCGCAACCTCGTCGCCGGCACCACCGTCACCCTCGCCCGCGCCTCCTCGTCTCAACCACAACCCTCGCCATCCTTCCCCGTGCGCCTGCAACCCATCACGAGCCTCGCCCTCAACCTTAGCCACCTCCATCCTTGCCGCCGCAGCCCCGACGCCGGCGCCAGCATCACCAGCACCCTCGACTCCTCTGCCTCGCCTCGCCCACACCTTCTTCCTTCCACCCCCGCTCACCCTGCGCAGCCGCGACACTCTGCAACCTCCTGCATCTTCCCTGCTCACCACCGGCGACCACCCGCGCCGCCCCTGGCCGTCGCCGGCGATCCCCGACCACTCCAGAACACCTTGTAAGATACTTCCCTCCTCTTTCCCTTCTTCCTTCCATCTTGGCTAATGTTTTCTTCATCGACAGTTTTCTTCCCCCGCGATCACTATTCACCGCCGGAGCTCCGGTGACGTCGTCAACCTTCGCAACCCCTCTGCTGATCATCGTAAGCACCCTCTCCGATCCTCCTCCCCCTTTCCTTGTATTTTCCTTGTATTTCTTGTTTTTCTTGTATCATATCATGATGTCTCGCTCACTGTTCTTTTCTCGCCGGAATCCGGCGATACCGACGACGTGATCCGACGTTCCAGCGAGGTACCCCGATCCGCGTGGTCCCAGTGTTCGTTGTTTGGGTTCAATCCGTGAACCGTGCGTCCGTCGCGAGTTTCCCCGCCGACATTACGTTCCGTTTTTCCCGGTTCGCGACCCGTCGAGGCAAGTATCCCTTGCTACATGCTATACAGTATAATTATATATGTATTGACATCATAAACCTGTAAAATTAGCTTGGTACAATCGTTTTCCATTTCGGTTATAAATTGCATTATATCATTTTACGGTTAAACATGAAACTTACAGTTCGCAATTTGAACCCAATAATCAAATCTACCGGTTCAATCATATTTTACTGTTAAATAGCTGGTAGCAATTATCCATGTAGTTCTGTTACATTCGGACACTCGTATGCATTTAACCTGATATAACTATATTGAACTGTCACATAAATTATTGCACCGCTAAGGGTGCTTAAACCTGTTAACATGACTAAACGGCTACATTGTATTACTGCACTCTTGTGATTGAATGAAACATGCTTATTATTTAATTCATTGCTTATTTCATGTTGTTAATACCCATGTGTGATTATATATCTGATTGGGAGCACACTCACGATATTGTTTACATCTTGACCTGACATGGCTACACATATATATATTGATACACCTGACATGGTACCGTATACTGTTGACTTGACCTGATGTACCATGACCTGACCCGTTACCTGATCTTGTGTCTAATGCCAACAAACCTGACATGTAGTCCTCATGGACCGTTCCTGTTGTCTATCCAGACAAACCTGCTTTTACCTGATCCTGTGTTGGCATTAGTTCTTGATTACTGAATACCTGACTTGACATACATAACTTGGGGGTATGGGGAAATCAAAGGTGAAACCGACTTGTAACTCAACAGTTCGATACCTGTTCTGATCAGTCTTACGGGCTAGGCCAGCCCCGGAGTGATGATGCTGACATCACTCGCCCATCCTGCTACCTGTTACTGCCTAGCGGCACGTCTCGGATTCAGCCCCGAGGATCTTAACCGTGGTCCCGGGCATGCACGGGATACTATTGAGTTACATCGACGATTCATCAATTGATTTCAAAGACTTTAGAATAGAAAACCCGATAGAACAGTTTAGTTACCCATTGCACACTACCCTGCACTGCTTGTTTCACATTATTGTTTTATTCATGTTTATATTTGCATTGCCTGTTACATTGTTCATATTATTACTTGTTGATGTGACGCGCTGACGTCTGGGTTTTGCATGGCCCAGATTCTGTATCGCTGTCGCAGTCCGAGCAGGAGTATTTCAGCCAGCAGGCTGAGCTGTGAGTCCAGTAGTAGTTAGTTTTATTTCCTGCAGTTATTTCCTGATGTGAGCCCGTATTATGGGACATACTTTTCAGTTATTTGTATTGGATCATTTGCTTCCGCATTTATTTATTATTGACTCATGTTATTCTGGATTATGGACATGTTTTAGATAGTTTTATCTTGTTCTTGATATCTCTACAGCCGTAATGTGTCTGTGGATGGATACTTCCTACCCACAGGTAGTATGGTTGGCTATATCATGTGCCCAATCTAGCGTACTCTGGGAAGCGGGGCGTGACAGTTGTTGATCGAGAGTATTAAAGCAGCGCAGTCACATGATCCAAGATTGCAGAAGTTTCGAGAACATGTTGAAGCGGGACTTCGAATGGACTTGTTGATTCATGAAGATTGTTCGTTGCGATATAGTAGCCGTTTGTGTGTGCCAAATGAAGACATTCGTGAAGAAGTTATGAAGGAGGCACACAGTTCCGCATATTCCGTACATCCAGGAGGCACGAAGATGTAACGCGATCTACGACAGCATTTCTGGTGGGAAGGCATGAAAAGGGAGATTGCCCGCTTTGTAGCGAAGTGCTTGGTGTGTCAGCAAGTTAAGGCTGAACGTCAAAGGGTAGCCGATTTATTGCAATCGCTTCCGATTCCTTAGTGGAAGTAGGAACATATAGCCATGGATTTCATGACAGCTTTACCGCGGAGTCCAAAGGGCAACAATGCAGTTTGGGTGATTGTTGATCGATTGACCAAGGCAGCTCATTTCATTCCATTTCGAGCGGGTTAGTCGACGGAAGCGTTAGCAGAACAGTACATGCAGGATATTGTGAGATTGCATGGAGTACCTGTAAGTATCGTTTCCGATCGTGATACCCGATTCTTATCACACTTCTGGAGGAGTTTACAGGAAAGTTTGGGGACTCGATTGAAGTTTAGCACAGCTTATCATCCTCAGACAGATGGCCAATCGGAGAGAACGATTCAAACTCTTGAAGACATGTTGAGAAGTTGCATGTTAGACTTCAAGAGTTTATGGGAGGATCATCTACACTTACTGGAGTTTTTTTACAATAATAGCTTTCAGGCGACTATTCAGATGGCTCCATTCGAAGCGTTGTGTGGTCGCAAGTGTCGCTCACTTGTTTGTTGGGACGATGTTGGAGAACGAAGATTGTTGGGACCGGATTTGATCGTGCAAACCGTGGAGAAAATTAATAGTATCCGGAATTATATGAAGGTAACACAGGATCGGCAGAAGAGTTGGGCCGACAGATCGAGAAGACCTATAGAGTTCGTTGTTGGTGATATGGTATTATTGAAGATATCACTGACTAGAGAAGTGATTCGTTTTGGGAGTCGAGGCAAGGTTAGTCCTCAATTTGTGGGGCCTTTCAAGGTTATGGAGCATGTTGGAGAAGTGGCTTATCGATTGGCTTTACCACCATCTTTGGCGAATGTTCATGACGTGTTTCATGTATCTCAACTCCGTAAGTATGTTCGAGATGAGACGCACATGCTAGATCATTCGAAGCTGACTGTAAGAGAGGATTTGACCTTTGAGGAACGACCGATGTTGATTGTTGATCGAAAAGAAAAGGTCCTTAAGAACAAGGTATCCCTCCTGTACTTGTTTCTTGGGGAAATCGCTCGCACGGAGAATCGACTAGGGAACGAGAAGACGAGATTCGACAGAAGTTTCCACACATCTTCTCGTAGTTTCATGTTTGTTTATCTTTTCTTGTTTTGGGAATTTCGAGTACGAAATTCTTTTTGTAGTTGGGTATAATGTAACACCTTAATTCATTTATACCAATTCCAGTGCACGTATTCCTTTATTTTTGGTATTTTTCTTGATTTATTGTGTTTTGGGTGCGAATACATTTGTATTTGCATCTGACCCGGCCCGCTTGCTTGAAACCTGTCTTGATTTATGTTTATGATTTATCCCGACTTGATACGTGGACTCGTGCACTTTCATTTGCATACTAGCATTTTACCTGGCATCTGCATTTTTATATAACATTTAAGTCACATAAAATAGTTTAAAAATATATTGCATGGCCTGCATGATACCCATGACCCTGTGGTAGCATCCGCGCATCTTGTTCTCGTCCCGTTCAGTGAAACGGACTGGTTTGGATGGCTACGCGCACGTACGTGCATCCGTTCTTGGGGGTATGCATTTTCGTTACCCGGATATCCAACTTTAATTTTGGTCGACATGTATATTTTTCGTATTTTAAAACTGAATTTTAGACCCGACGCGGGCATGTTTTGGACTATATTTGTATTTACCAGAATATCAAATTTTATTTATATAATATTAATTTTATAAACTGATACAAATTAAAATTTAGTTAACTGATAAAAGATTTTTTAAATTTAAGTCTAAACTAATTTCCTAACAAACTAACAACCCCTTTCTCTCTCTCTCTCTCGTGACTCTCTCTCCCCCTTCCTCTGCATATATATATTTATAAATATTTTATTTATTTATTTATTTCCTTATTTAATACACAGTCTCTTCTTTTTACTTCTTCTTCTTCTTCTTCTTCTTTCTTTTTCTTGATCTTGTTTCTTGATTCCGGTGATCACCGCCGGAGCCGTGCTCGTCGCTGATGATCCGAGTGATCCAGTAAACGTACCTTGCCTTTGTGATCACCCTCTTGCCTTGCCTGGATCCGTTCCGCGTGCCGTGTGTGCGTTGCGACGATTTACCGACGTCGGACGTGCCGTGCGTATCCGTCGCGTAATTCGATCGAGGCAAGTTTACAACTTGCTACATGCTATGCTTTATGTAATTTATTTATATGTTTCCGTATTATTATTATCATTATCATCATCACAGAACTATATCTATAATTTATACACCGTAATTATTTAACGTTAATCGGTTTTATAATATAAAATGTATGAAAGTTTACAATTTGCGACATACTATAAATATATCATTTAAAATATATATCGTCGTAATATTTCTTATTATTATCTTTAATTAGTTTATAATCTTCATTTTATAATATTATACAAAATATAGTTTGAAAATATTATAGTTTACACATGAAACGTCGTTGCAAAGTGGATACGACAAGTCTGAAATTTACTGTACACCTTACCTTATAAAATTCATTATAAATCATAGAAAAATCATTAGTATACGTTCTTTAGTTCGTTACGAAGCTAACTCAGAATAATATAACTCTATGAAATATTTACTTGCAAAATAAATTTTTTAAATAACGTAAAATGCAAATGAAAATATCTCTAAACTGCTGTCCAGGAAAATTCCAGCAGCAAAATTTCAACTTCGAATGTTCATAGCTTTTTGTAGGAACAACCTGAGATAATTCAACTTATAAAAATGAAAACCTTATTGAATTATCTTTGTTTTGGTATAAGACACGTCTCTTTTGGAGAATGTTTGTTATTTTTAAGCTATTTTACAAATCAGGGTAACTCTGAATTTCTGAATGGAACTTTCTTGTGCATGGTTAATCAATACCACTTTTATAGTTATTAATCGATTTGAATATGTTATCCATGTTAATATTATTATATCACTATTTACATATCTAGTCGCATGCTAATTCATCTTGCTACATTCTAGGTATATTATTATGCATCCATATGAGTAAAATGTTACCCGTTTATCACATTGTACATCCATACTAAAAGTTTACTGTTTTCGGATACCCGTTTGCATCCATATCATTTAAAATATATATAACTGCATTTATAGATCACATTAATTCATATTATTATTGTAGTAACACCCCATACTTAATAAAGTGCATCCTAATTAGTATTGGAACTGTAAATGTAACCCCTAATCGATATTTGTGCATCTATACCATTAATTCTATAACTATTCGCATCCCATGTTACATTATTGCATATTGTTGTTATATTGACACCCCATGCTTGATATTGTGCACCCTACATAGTCATGATGTAACCCCTGATCGATATTTGTGCATCCATGCTTTTATTGTACATTCGTACTTTCACCTTGATTCAATACTTGCTACAATTTGATTATGAGCACCCGTTTGACACCTGTGCACTACTTGACATGACTTGATACACCACTACTTGACATGACTTGATGCATGTACACTACCTGATTGACCTGATATATCACTATTTGACATGTTACCTGATTCTGTTTCTAATGCTGACAATACTGACATGTTGTCCCGATGGACATATCATGTTGTCTGTATTGACAAACCTGTTCCTGGTTGATCCTGTGTTGGAATTAGCTTCAGATTTATCAATACCTGACTTGAACACATAACTTGGGGGTATGGGGAAATCAATGATGTAACCTGACTTGTAACTCGACAGTTCGATACTTATACTGATCAGTTTTACGGGCTAGGTGTTCATACCATAATTTTGCATTCTTTTAGACCCCATTCTTATTCATTTTACAAATAAACAGGTGCTTTTGATCCATGTCTGCTACATAGTTGCAGGTTACAGGTTCTCGGAATAAAAACAGTGAAATTGACGAAAAGATGACACAAAGTGAGACTACTACCGATAAATGGTGGAATCTTGATCATGCCTATATTTTGAGGGACAATGAAGATCAATAAACAAGTTCACAGAGTACAAAGGCAGTGCAAGATTCAAGACTTCGATACGAAGCAAACGGTAAAGTCCACGACATTATTCACTGTGGAAATCTGGAAGAAAACTAGAAGACAATATGAGAAACCAAGTGAAGAAACAAGTACTCAAATGCAACCAGAAGAAGCCCAAGAAAACTAAGCCAATGAACCCTCTACATGGCCGCGGAACCACGGCCAAACAGGGCATTTGGCCGCGGTTCCGCGGCCATTACAAGCACGTGTCGGTGGAAATTTTCATGGTACGACGCACGTTGACTAGTCTTCTTAGGGGTATACTTATAATTGCAGATATGACTCGATTGTAACCTTAGGGTTTCTATGATCTATAAATAGAAACTCTAAACCTCTTTTTGAGGTATGCCTCTTCTTGTGCCTCATTTCATTTTATCAAAATTCAGATCTGTAAATTTCTGCAATGTATGAAGAGAGCATCAAATAAAGTAAGTAGTTTTTTTATTTCCATGCCCTAGGTAATTTCTTATCTGCCCTAGTATAATTTTCCTTTCTGTCCTAGTTTAGATTTTATTCTCTGCCCTAGTTAGATAGTTAGAACATGTTAATTAATTCCCTAATAAGTGAGTAGTCTCCTCGCTTATTAGGATTAGATTTGGGGAAGGTTTGAGAGATGAAGATCTCTCACCCCTTTCATGCCTATCATACGTTTTTATAGGACTCCATGCATACATACACACACCGCTCCCTACGGCACCCTATCCCACGAGGTAGCGGTGATACCGTAGTATAAACAACCGGTTGTGAATTTTTTCCATGGAGGTTAGGGTAAGGATTAAGAAAGGAAGGACAAGAACCTAGAGGAAGAAATATCGTTTCTTCCCGATGGTACTAATCCACTTTATTAATTATTACCATAACACCTCATAGATCTTAAACAGGGCATAGAAAGTGGTGAGGAATATTGACTTTCCAAACTTAACCTAAATCTAACCCTAGCAAGGTTTTAATCCTAGTCTAGATCAACTTTAGTTTTTAGTAATAATCAATCCAGCACCGTTTGGAATTAACTCGTTAGAACAAATTGAGAATACACAAAATCCCTGTGGACCGACCCGTACTCACCGGCTAGCTACCAAGCGACGCCGTTCTTGATTGCGGTTAACTTAAATTCTTTGATCTAAAAATCTCTTTCAATCAAATGGCGCCGTTGCTGGGGATGGCGTTGTTATTTTCTTTTTGTAATTTCGGGTTAATATAAAATTGAAAAATCATAAAAACTGAAAAATAAAAAAATATAAAAATTTATCATCTTGTTATTTTTTGAAGGGTATTTTCGTTTGAATTTTGTAGGACCGACGAACGAATTCAGATCCGGAAAAATCCAGAGAGCAAAACAGAAAACGACAGATCTGAACAACAGAGGAAAATAATAACAGAGGAGTTGAAAATTTCTCGGGAACCGAACCTTCTAGAAGACCGCGGAACCGCCGCAGGACCCCTACATTGGCCGTGGAAGCGCGGTATGGTGGTGACGTCAGCTGTCCAGTTTTCTTCTGTGAGCTTCTCTTCTTCTTCTCTGCAACCCCTGATATCTCCTCTGTAACAATTTCCTGCAGAATTCTTTTCGCCAAAAATTCTCTCCTTCTTCAATAACTTGATCGTGTGCAGGATTCTTTGCACCGCGCTAAAAAAATTTGTTTGCAAGTGATTGTGTTTACTGCTTTGCATGTTTTAAATTGACTTTAAGGGGCTTGAACACCAATCCAGATTGGGTGGGGATTTCATTACCCTTCCCAGGACCCCAAAAATCACATAAAGCATATTGCGTTGACCATCAAGTTAATTAAAAAAAAATTAGACTCGGTCCTAAGGACTTCGCGCTCAATAGGACAAAAGAATAGTTGTAGGTATCAACCGTTGATCCTAACCTGACTTTGTGGTGCTTAGGCTAGACAGGTAGTGAAAGGTAATTTTAAAAGGCCAGTCTCACGGTGATTCGTGAGCGGATCCCTACTTTCTCTACTTGTGCTTACCTGGCCACAATTGGCGGTGAAGAGGCGGTTTGACGTCCTATTTCTTGCCCTTTGGAACAGTTAGGAGCTGTCTAGCTGACCTAGGTGACCATAGATCTAGGCTTGATTGTGCATTTGTGATTGATTGAACGTGTGCCTAAGCCTTTTATTGAAAATCTTTTTGCAAAAAGCTCCATATAAAAAAACACAAAAAGGAAAAAAAAATTTACAAAAAAGACTTGCAAATTTTGTCGCTAAGAAATCCGTGCACCCCACTTACACCCACTTACACTCACATTCTTTTTCTCCTTCTTACATCATGGGTACCCCACCTCCCAAAACTCTTGCTGAACTTTGGTACCCTCAACCAAACTTTGCTTCTTACGCGAATTGTTTTGGTCGAATTATGGACGACCCTTCCATGCCAAAAGTTTCTTTGAAAGATCGAATAGAAGCGTCTAGGAGAAACAGTTGGACTCCGCAATCCACTGTGTATCAACCATTTCAACCTTCACCGCCTTCTTACGTTGATACTCCTTTTTCGAGCCCTGTTGTAACTCCTAAATCCATGTCTATTGCTGAACATATTGAACAATCTCGTAACCGATCTTTCACTCCTTTCAACACTTCCAGTTCTTGGGATTAACATGTCCATTCACCTTTTTATCCAAATGTTGATCCTACTCCTGTCCAACCATTCATGTCCTATCAGTCCTACCCGACTTTCGCACCTTCCCTAGACATTGCTTCTACACAGCCATTTGGGAGTTTCATGTATCCAAACAATTTTGAATCTTTTACCGAAACCCCTTCACAACCCATATCTAGCCTGGAACAGTCGTTGGAAACTTATATTGAAACGACAAACAAACAGATGAGGAATTTGGATGCGTCCATTGCCGCCCTTATGCAACCTAGTGACTCGGTAGCTAGTTTCCAATTAGCTCCAAATCTTCCAATGTATGATGAGGCGGTTGGACAGAGTGAGAATTTGAGAGGAGAGAGTGAGTTGTGCACCCTTCCAAATCAAACCTACCCATTACCAATTGAATTCCACAACTCCAGTTTTCAAACAAGTGTCCCAAATGATTCATCAGTTGAAAATAGAACATTTAATGAGTTGTGCGACTATATAGTGCTTGATTTGCCAGATTGTGAAGAGTCCCTTTCGAGTGAAACCACACCTAATCTTTTCGATCTCTACACCTCCAATCTAGAACCTGAATTGATAAATACCATGCTTTTGATGATGTGTCCAAAAAAATTGATTTTGACTTCATTGAGGATATTGAAGCAAGGAATATTTTGGATGATGAACCCGCAGATTTGACTGAAATTTTCTCTCCAATTCATCATCCCGAGTCATTAAATGTTTCTCCCGAACTTCATATGCGTCTTGATTTTGATGATAATTGCATGGATGAGATAACTTTTGAGGAGAATTATGAGGATAGTATTGAGGAGAGTATTGAGGATGAACCAGTTTTGTTCGATGCGTCAGATTTTCCACTTCATCCTCCTGAACCTTTAATTGTTATACTTCCTATATCACCCCCCTCCTTTCCATCGTTCCGACCACGCAAAAGGTCACACAGGAGGACTGTGAGCTTGAAAAATTTCTGCTCAATCATAGTAGTTTATACGCCACTAGTGCGTTCCTCTTTGAATCTGACACAATTCTTACATCCGATATTGATTACGAGTGTTTCACTTTTGCGGACGATTTTGAAGACTCACCGCCTGAGTTTGAGTCCTTTGAATTTTCAGATGAGTTAGTTGAACTATCAAACTCGGTTGCTTACAGTCATTTCGAACCATTCATGGAATCCTTCGAGTTCGAGACAGATTACTTAGGTGGGATTAAGACTATCCCTAAATCACTCCCTTTCGTCCTTCCTATCGTTTCGACCGAGCAAGAATTCATCACGCTTCCATTTTCAATGTTTGGTTTACCAATTCAACGTACCCATGTTTTCTTGCGAATCTTGAGGGATTTGACCCCATTTCTCGACGGGTTGATAGATTAGCACAATCGATTTTAACACATCGGTCATCACAAATTGTGCTAATTTATTCACTCAATTTACACCCTTAAGTTCGTGCTACACTTCTTTCTCTTTTCCGCCATTCTCCTCCTCCATCGAGACCGTATACTGCTTCTATCTCCACACGGTCTCGTGTGTTTCTCAACTCCTTTCTCTACACTCCATTCTTTCACCAACCTTACCATTATCACGATAGAATTTTTGAATGGTTGGTGCTAACATTTGGTATGTGTAAGGCTTTGTATAGTTTGATTTTTCTCCTCCCTAACTCTGAACTTTAACGCTTAAAACAGTGGAAACACTGTTTCACTTAAGTTTGGGGGGAACCTTATTGTATATATATTTTGTTTTTCTTTTAACAATAAAAAAAAAATTATAAATAAATAAACAGGGGTGTGCCGACATTTTTGACTCTCTTGGTGTAGCCTGATAGTGAGGACACTGTCAAGTTTAAGTTTGGGGGTATGCTCGGTAAGCCTTCTTCCTTCGCATTCATGTGTATATTTTTGCATTTGCATACTTATTTTAAAACCCATAAAAAATTGAAAAATTTCAAAAATTATAAAAATTAAAACATTCAATTTTGGCCCTAATTGACTTGAGTTTGACAAAAAGGTTAACTAGCTAGGAACAACTAGATCCTAGACTTAGTAAACCCTAAAAATAACCTTTCTTAAAATTTAACAGTAGAAAATATATGTCTTTGTGGTTTATTTAGAAATAGGCAAATTTTGAGTTCACTTCTTGGGCTAAGTTAAAACAAGGGAAGAGTATTGATATTTTTATTAAAGTATAAGTTTGAAAAATAATTCCTAAGCTTAAGTCTAAATTCTGAAAACATATACCCTACAAATTGCACAAACACGCACCTTGAAACTTGGAATAGTAGAGGAGACCTTGAAATGCTCTTGTCTAAAGTCCTTAGTACGAAGAAAAAAATAATACAAGTGTGAATAAAGAGATAATAAAAAAAAAATGAACACTGGTTGTTGTGATTACTTAAGGCTGCATTAATAGAAAAAAAAATATTTAGTAAGGGTGCTTCATCACCTAGTGCCTTAGACCAACTGATTTGGGAGTCACTGCTAAAAGCCTTAGGGATTACAAGACTAGGAATTACGCTTTAATGTGCGAACACATTTTGTAATCGGTCGTTGGTACCTCAAGAAGTATTAACGGTCGCATGAAGAATGTGTGAGCAATTTCATCTAAAAATTCACCAATTAAGAAGTGGTTTGGACGATAGACAAGAGTATAATAGCTTGATTTGAATTTCCAAGTGTAGGGGTGATATATACACACACGTAGGGGTATGTGATTGGGGTTTAGATAAGAGATATGAATGAAAAATAGGATAGAGATGATAAAAATTCCTAAGTTGAGATGGAACCCTAGAAGGAAAACTTGAAAGATGCCAAAAGCTAAGTAAATTCACAAGAACATATACAAACTTAAGTTAAATGATAAGGAAGCGTGAAAAGTACGGGTTGATAATTTCTGAGTTGAAAATAATAGAGTTCCTTGTTGGAAAACCTAATTGGAGAATAAAAGTCAATAGGCTGAATTGGTAGGATTTTGTGAGTAGTATCCGCTGAAAACCCTCTAGAGACAACACTCCTCTTACTAGGGACACCTAGAGGTTTAACGGCTTGTTGCACGAGCTCAGTGCAATCGCGTTTCCCTGCGAAAGTGAGGCTAGATCTTTTTCAAGAATAAAACTAGGTTTTGCTCGAGGATGAGCAAATGATAAGTTTGGGGGTATTTGTTCATACCATAATTTTGCATTCTTTTAGACCCCATTCTTATTCATTTTACAAATAAATAGGTGCTTTTGATCCATGTCTGCTACATAGTTGCAGGTTACAGGTTCTCGGAACAAAAATAATGAAATTGACGAAAAGATGATATAAAGTGAGACTACTACCGATAAATGGTGGAATTTTGATCATGCCTACATTTTGAGGGACAATGAAGATCAATAAACAAGTCCACAGAGTACAAAGGCAGTGCAAGGTTCAAGACTTCGACACGAAGCAAACGGTAAAGTCCACGACATTATTCACTGTGGAAATCTGGAAGAAAACTAGAAGACAATCTGAGAAACCAAGTGAAGAAATAAGTACCCAAATGCAACCAGAAGAAGCCCAAGAAAACTAAGCCAATGAACCCTCTACATGGCCGCGGAACCGCGGCCAAACAGGGCATTTGGCCGCGGTTCCGCGGCCATTACAAGCACGTGTCGGTGGAAATTTTCATGGTACGGCACGCGTTGACTAGTTTTCTTAGGGGTATACTTGTAATTGCAGATATGACTCGATTGTAACCCTAGACTTTCTATGATCTATAAATAGAAAGCCTAAACCTCTTTTTGAGGTATGCCTCTTCTTGTGCCTCATTTCATTTTATCAAAATTCAGATCTGTAAATTTCTGCAATGTATGAAGAGAGCATCAAATAAAGTAAGTATTTTTTTTTATTTTCATGCCCTAGGTAATTTCTTATCTGCCCCAGTATAATTTTCCTTTCTGCCCTAGTTTAGATTTTATTCTCTGCCCTAGTTAGATAGTTAGAACATGTTAATCAATTCCCTAATGAGTGAGTAGTCTCCTCGCTTGTTAGGGTTAGATTTGGGGAAGGCTTGAGAGATGAAGATCTCTCACCCCTTTCTTGCCCATCATACATTTTTATAGGACTCCATGCATACATACACACACCGCTCCCTACGGCACCCTATCCCACGAGGTAGTGGTGATACCGTAGTATAAACGACCGGTTGCGAATGTTTTCCATGGAGGTTAGGGTAAGGATTAAGAAAGGAAGGATAAGAACCTAGAGGAAGAAACATCGTTTCTTCCCGATGGTACTAATCCCCGTTATTAATTATTACCATAACACCTCATAGATCTTAAGCATGGCATAGAAAGCGGTGAGGAATATTGACTTTTCAAACTTAACCTAAACCTAACCCTAGTAAGGTTTTAATCCTAGTCTAGATCAAATTTAGTTTTTAGTAATAATCAATCCAGCACCGTTTGGAATTAACTCATTAGAACAAATTGAGAATACACAAAATCCCTGTGGACCGACCCATACTCACCGGCTAGCTACCAAGCGACGCCGTTCTTGATTGCGGTTAACTTAAATTCTTTGATCTAAAAATCTCTTTCAATCACTAGGCCAGCCCCGGGATGATGCTGCCGACATCATTCATCTATACATGTTACCTGTTTACTGCCTAGCGGCACGTCTCGGATTGAGCCCGAGAATCTTGACCGTGGTCCTGGGCATGCACGGGATACTATTGAGTTATATCGACGATTCATTAAATTGATTTCAAAGACTTGAGAGTAATAAACCCAATAGCTTAGTTCAGATTACTCACTGCACATCACATATGCTTTTACCCTTCACTGTTCCTTATTCGTGTTATTGTTCTACTTTTATTACTGTTCATACTCGTACCTGCATGTCTTGCTACCCCCTGATTATATTATTGTTTGATATTATGACGCACTGACGTCTGGGTTTTGCATGGCTCAGATGCTCTACCTTTGTCGCAGGCTGATAAGGCGTATTTCCGCCGTCAGGCCGAGCAACGAGGATCCTGTTAGTATCCAGTTAGTTTAGTTATTTCCGTACTTTCCAGATGTTATCGTTTATTGGATTTATTGCTTCAGCATATTATATCTTGACTCGTTTATTCTGGCATATGGACATGTACTAGATAGTTTATTTTACTTTCCCGTTCTTGATATCTTATAGACAGCCGTAATGTAACTGTTGATGGATGTTTCCTATCCACAGGTAGCATGGTTGGCTCTGTCATTTGCCGATCTTAGTGCACTCTGGGAAGCGGGGCGTGAAATGTGACATCTCAGACGAAGAGACCGGACTGTACGATAGTGTTACTGACAGGATTTACAGGAACTAGAGTAGGCTTGCTTGTTGATCTTCCGATCGGTCAATACCCGGGTAGCCGTTACGTCCAGCTAGTACTACTGACGGCTTGTGGGTGCTTGATATGATCATCACCTACTACCGGCGTATTGACGAGTCTTTAGAGTCCTATACAGAGGTTTTACTGGCTCAGGCAAAACGAAGTTAGGGTACATATGTGATATGTGCGGGACCGAGATTATTACGAGTATGAGATATCGTATTCTATTCTAGCGATAATTGTATCGGTCTGTTATATGTGATATAGCCGGGTTATTGAATCAAGTGTTGATTCGATAAATTGGTATATATAATATTAGTCGGTTATATGTGATATAGCTGGATTATTAAATCAAGTGTTGATTTGATAATTTAGTATATAATTGTATATTTTATATACTAGTTTACATTAACTAATATTGACTCACTTAAGTATTTATTTTTTCTCACATGTGCACACTTAATATATATGTGATATATATTAATTGTGTTTTATTATGTGTCATGGTTGATGATACATGCAATATGGGTGTATGAGACTTACACCATGATGAAGATAATGTAGGTTTTATTTATTTATGGTAATTCAATTATTAGTTGGAAATTTGTCACATGGCATGAAACTTCATGAACCTTTGAGATCCATTGACTTAGTCCACTAGTTTTGTCTTACACTAGATATTTGTTAACCCAACCATTATCTAAGCTCATGGTTAAGTCTCTACATGAGTAATATTAGATATTTTCTCACCCATGGTTGCTATTCACTCTCACAACATTATCTCTCTTCATCTTCTTCTTCAAACTCAAGAGCTCTCTAGCATTTGAGCAAGTGAGAAATATTAGTGAGAAAATCAATTCTAAAGTGAGCAAAAATCCTACTTAATCATCCACTACTAGATTAGCACTTTAGTATAGGGTGTTAGCTTCACTAATCTCTCATTAGTGAAGTAGTAGCTTGGGTTAGTGTCTTTTCGACGTAGATCATCTTCGGACTCGAAGAGTTCAAGCAAGTTCGTTCCTTTCTTCTTGTGAAGCCATGCTAGAGTCCGGAAGATCACTACTTGGAGCGAATGGACTACTACACGGAGCTATTGAAGTGAAGGACCGGTCTACAAAGGTTGTATTCCTAGTTCACTTAGTTGTAAAGAGTTTACAATATGTTTCGTATGATTCTCTAGTTAAAGATTTTAGTTTAGGGTTCTTTAAAACGGCAAAAATTTGAAAATGGCATGGACGATGCCTCCCGAAACCTTACCGCCGTTCATAGGAACCCTACAGAAAGTGTGCCAGCAAGCAGCTACGAAACCTGTATGGCCAAACCTGCAAGAAACCATGGCACAACGGGGGTGAGTTGCCAACTCATGAGTAGAAGATATCACCGAGTAGAAATCGCATGTATGACGATCTCCTAGGTCATACAATACGCTAAATATAAATAGACATCGAGTAATAACAAGGGTAACATTATAAGCATGTGCATAAGTGTAATACCAAGTACTCGTGTCAGTGTCATAAAATAGCAACATGTCATATATATCATGTATGAATAATCAACATGACATCATGATATATCTGTATGAGAAAACTCCTTGTTCTTTTCTTCGTAAAAATTTTAGTATTATAAAACTGGAGTATCATCAATAAAATCCACAGAAATCTGTGTCAAACATCTACACAATATATACATCAATATCTCGGTAGCCATATCTCAGATCGGCCCTCAAATCTGTCAAATCACACGACTCCGGTCGGTATCCTCCGGATAACCGCCGGGTCAATATGTTGGATATATGTATGCCCTAGAGTCCATTATATGATAGTGGATATATTCATACAAGTATATATATATATATTCAGTGTACATTCTTGCTCGACATGATAGTATGCTATCTGGTTCTTCTTTATCTGACATGTTGATTTGATCATGCTTTTATTCATTCACACATGTTGATAAAGCCCTGAGGATATAGACTTGACTACTGTGATTATGATAGAGATCATACTAGTGGGACATCTGTAGTTTATAAACGTATCCTGAAATGTCCTTAGTCGTAGGTGTATCGAGACGGGGCATCGATATACCAGAGTAGACTAGCGTATATGATACTAGACCCATATGATGGGTGATGGATGTTCCCACATTCATCGATGTTTGACATCGAGATCGTATACGGGTGCTCAGTGGTGACTGGGTATACTGGACGGACTCACCGAGAACTCCTATATGGAATTATATCTATCGTCGGATAGAAGTTCTCAGGTGACACTTGTGCAGGTTAGTCCGTAGACCCGAGATCGTCATAGAGTCTTGTGTGTTCTCCCACTGTACTTTGATTACCACCCTACCACGGCTCTACTGAGTCGTGCAAACAGGTGGCCGTTGGGTACAGCCCTGAGACACACGAAGGCGATGAGCGATAGGAGGGGTTTCGTCTCTCCCGGTATTGGGAGTTGATGCTGTGCTGTGCTCGATTGGCTATATCAGTAAGTCCCTGGCCAGGGCTGTTGAGATTTACTGATAAGTGTTATCAGTAGTTTCTCGATCTGTTATAGACTATTCATCGGCACGACTTATTGAGTTATTGGGGTCGACGTTACCATCCTTAGACTCGATATGCAGCATATCTGACGAAGAGACCGGACTGTACGGTAGTGTTGCCGGTTGGCTTGATGGGAGTTGTGACAGGTTCGCTTGTTTTTTTCTGATCGCTCAATACCCGGATGGCCGTTACGTTTAGCTGACCGCTTGCGGCTTGTAGGTATTTGATATGATCATTACCTACTGCCGGCGTGTTGACGAGTCTTAGAGTCCCACAATGAAGTTTCCTGGCTCAGGCGAAAAGATGTGGTGTGCATATGAGATATGCGCGGGAACCCGATTAAATACGGATATGTGATACCGTATATTAATCGGGCATTTTCTATTGGTCGGGTCGTATGTGATATGACTGGTTTGCAAAATCAAGTGTTGATTTAACAAATGACTTTTAGATTAATTCTTTAATTAAACTCTTTTTCTATTTTTGTATGCATGCATGTATGCACATGATGATGTGCATGGATACATACATACATACATACATTGTATCATGGTTGTTGATACATATTTGGTGGCAATGCAAGACTTATATTGTAGTGATTATCTATTTACTTATCATTTTGAATAAAGGAAAGGATAATTCACACAAGGTTAATGTTTATCATCTTTTGACCATGCTTCAACCACCTTTTAACCTTGAGTTAATTATCCTTTTGCCTTTTAACTCATTTGATAAACATCTAGATAATTCTAACCATGGTTGAAGTGAGAAGGATTAATATAGATTATTCTTTTCTCATTTCAATAATTCACACTCATAACATTTCCTTTTGAGAAAAAGCTTAGCCACCATCTTCTTCTTCCTCTCTTGATAATTTCTTTGAGTGAGGTTGATAAAAAGAAAGAGTTTTGATTATAGAATACAAACCACATCATCATACTACACATATCTAGCCCATTTGTGTAGGGTGTTTGCTCTACTTCATTCATATATCAAATAAAGCAAGGAGCTTTGGGCAAAGGAGTTTCGGGTGGATCGTCGTGGACCTAGAGGATCTCAAGTGAACCTTTTTCCAACCCTCAAGTAGCCAAGGAGTCTAGCGTAGGGAGCTACAAAGGTTGTACTCTCAAAACCCTAGCTTTTACTACTTGTGATGATGTCAAAGTAATGAAACCCTGAATTTCTAGCCATGATTCCTTGCATGTTCACTTAGCACCTTAAAAATTTGATTTTGGCACATGTGATGCTTCCAAACCCTTCATGAGGTGCTAGGTAAACCTAACAATGGTATCAGAGCCAGGCTAGAGCTTTAGGCGACGCTTTGGCGAAGTTAAAACTCCGATTGAACCAAAAAATACGGATTTTGACCCTTCTCTGGAAATTTTTTGAAACTGTGTTATTTTCTGAATTAAAAATACTTAAAAAATTCAGTAGGAAAATCTAAGCATTTCTGTAAAAAATTATACCATATTCCGTACAAGCCGCCGTGGAACCGCGGCCATACTCTGCTTGGGCCGCTGATTCGCGGCCGTAATGAAGCAATATTTTATCATTTTTATACAGTAATGTCTAGAACTGCTTGTATATATTTTTGGGTATTTTTAAACTGATTCAAGTGTTGAATGTTCTGGGGATTATTTTGGATTCGTTGATTCGATCGGAAAATTTAATTTCGTGCTATTTTCTGGTAATTTAGAAAGTATTAAAATGTTCGAACGAATATCATTAAGTCATTTTTTCCCGGCACGAAAAACTTTCAAGTGTTGATTTTTTCTCGGATTTAAATCTTTCGGAAATACGTGCAAGTAACGTGGTGGACCCTCTAGAAGAACACAAACCTTAACTCGATTATGTGACCGTCTGAACTGCCTCTAAACCTTAGGGTTTGGGGCTGTACGGCATGCCACATGTGAGGCGTTGGCTTGACCCTTCTACGGCTGGATCACTACTACTGTGTCACATTCTGGGATTTTTGAACTCCGCTCAAGTGTTGAGCTATTTAGGAAATTTTGGGTATTTGATCATTCGATCGAAAAATTTAATACCGTCTATTTATCTGGAATGTGATACAATATGTGGAATTCATATAGTTAGGCATGAAATGCGAAGTATGTGATAATTCGGATTTACGATGTCTAAAGAGAATGTGGATTCCAAATGTTGTAGTTTTACACTTTCTTTTCTGTGACCGTAAGTGTAGTATGTAGTTGTATTGCCGGCTTTCGTTGCTATACATCAACGACGATCGGTGTATGCATACTTACTTACGTTGCTGATATGAGATATTATGTGTTGCTGAGATATGATGTGCAGGATTGTCGCGATTGAATAGCCGGGGGTTTTTATGTGAGATGAAAGTTTTATTTTCATTCATATAAAATTCAAATGTAATGTAATATTCTTTTATTTGGGGCACTTCCGGGTTGAGGTTGATGTCACCACTGTTGTATATTATTTACTTTTCCGCATTAGGATGGACTCAAGGAGGGGAGCACAGGTGACCGGGTTCTGGGGTTCAGTGGGAGGCCATCTCGAGGAGTCGAGACCGGGTCTCCTAAACTCCAGAATTGGTAGGGTCGCTTGCCGCTCTCGTAGGGGTCCAGGGTGTGGGCTTGGCTATTCATCGCGACTATGGAATCCGTATTTTCTATTGTTGGCTAAATACTAAATACGGACGTCCTAGTATATCCCACCATATCTGTGTTTCTGCTGCCTGTATTCTATGATGTGATATCTGAGACGAATGATATATTATATATAAGATATATAGTAGGCGTTGCTTATGTTTTACACCCGCGCTAGTCCCGTCCCGGTATGCCGTTAGTTAAGTAACCTAACGGTGCATAACGGAACGTTGCGGCGAATGCGGATGGCAAAAGCGTACGTGGTATTTTCGTTTCTTTTCTGTGATTGGCTTAAGGACTTAAATGATAGGACTACATTAATATGATTAATGTAAAGAAAATAAACCTAAAAGGATGTTGTAGAATCGGATTTGAAAACTGCTCGGCTCTTTATGAAAAAGCTAAATTTCAAAACTGCGGAGCTCAAGCCACTCCTTTTGAAAACCATTTGATTCTACGACGATATCAAGTTCAAAGCGTTAAAGATTTTCTTAAAAATCATCCGCAACTCTCCGTCATTTTAGGAAGTAGAGTACTTAGTATTCGTGCTACGTTTGTTGACTATAGTTAAGGCTTAGTGTACGGTAGCTAAGTGATGTCTTCCTACACTGCATATGATGCAGATTAATTAGGACATTCATGCGACTTTGTTGACCATAGTTAAGGGTCATATGAGTGGGTCTAATTAATCAAGAAATGACGGGTAGAACTTGACTAGTACTTATGATTTGTTGACCATAGTTAAGGTCATAGGTACTAGGGGTAAAAACCACATCGGGAATTTCAATAGTTGAAATTTGCAATGAGATTGCATACCTTCCATATGATGGTTGGATCCCGATCCCACTGTGGGCAATAGTTGATCCCAGGAGAGTTTTGCAGTTTATAATTAGCTAACTCATTAGGTGTCTAGAAAGGTGTTAACGGGGCTACGCCTCTGGAAAACGAGGTTTACTTTAATTAGGTTCGTGCGAAAGCACGGGGAACCTCCCTCAAGTACCGACACTGGCCTGGCTGAACGGTTAGCGAAGTTGTAGACTGTAATTAATCCTGGCTAGTTTTCTTTTTAAGATTTGAAAGAAAAACTTGATTAAAGCAGTGGGAGACATCGATTAGATAAGATAATAACCAATCTGATCTTTGCAAGAGCTTTCGCTGAGTGTATTCTTTTCTCTCTCTTAATGGCAGATACCAATGACTGGACTCAAGCTTCTACAAGATAAAAATAAACTGAATGGGACCAATTATAAAGACTGGCTGAGGAATCTAAACATTGCCTTGACTTATGATAAGGTATCATATGTCCTCACGGCTCCATCCCCGCCCGTCCTAGGTCCAAAATCCTCAGTTGCGGATATTGAAATCCGCAAGACATGGGACGCTGACTGTGCCACGGCCAAATGCCTCGCGCTTGCATCGATGGATAACACACATCAAAAGCAGTACGAGAATATCGACGTTCACGCCATATTCCTCCATACAAAGGAGTTGTATGGAGAGCAATCCCGCGTATTACGATACGAAGTATCAAGGAAACTGTTTCAGATGCGAATGGCCCCTGGCACACCAGTAGGAGACCATGTTCTGAAGATGATAGCTCTCATAGAAGAGCTTGAGGACCTTGGATGGACGATGGACAATGAACAATATACGGATATTATTCTGCAGTCCCTCCCCTCCACCTTTGCTCAATTTATAGTTAACTTCAACATGCACAACATGGAGAAGGAACTATCTGAACTCCTTAATATGTTAAGGAGTGCAGAGATCACACTGAAATCAGTGAAAACTCCCGTTTTGAGTATTGGGCAATCTTCCTCTTCTGGCCCAAAGGCTAAGGCCAAGGGAAAGAAAAAGAAGAAGCCCACCAATCCTAAGGGTGGAGTTAAAAAGGTTAAAGGGAAGGACAAGTCCAAAGCTGGAGAATCGGGGAAAGGGGAATGTTTTCACTGCTACAAAACAGGACATTGGAAGCGCAACTGCACGGAGTACTTAAATCTCAAGAAGAAGCATGGGGATGCTTCCGCTTCAGGTGTGTTTGTGACAGAAAACTGTTTTTCAATAAACTCTGCTTCCTGGGTATTAGTTACCGGTTCAGGTTCTCACATTTGCAATTCTATGCAGGGGCTGAGAAACAGCAAGGTTTTGAAGACATGTGACCATACTCTCCGCGTTGGAAATGGTTCCAATGTACATACAGTCGCAGTGGGAGAGTATCACTTGGGGTTGCCATCTGGGTGTATATTGGTTTTGAACCCATGTTATTTTGTACCTAGTATGCTTTGTAATATAATATCTGTTTCTTTGTTAGACAATGAAGGATATAATTTTTTATTGCAGAACAATGTTATGAACATTCACCTGAATCAAATGTTGGTTGGGTATGGTATGCTTAATAACGGGATATACGTCCTAAATCAACACACAGTTTTCACCATACAACACACTAATAAAAGAAAACTTTCAGAAATAAATGAAGCTTTTCTTTGGCACTGTAGACTTGGTCATATTAACGAAACAAGACTAAACAAGTTACACAAAGATGGATATTTAAACCCTTTTGAATATAAATCTTATGCAACTTGCCAGTCTTGTATCAAGGGTAAAATGACCAAAACTCCGTTTACCGGACACGGAGAAAGAGCTACTGAGCTCCTAGGCCTCATACATAGTGATGTATGTGGGCCAATGTCTACACAGGCTAGAGGCGGTTTTTCATACTTCATTACTTTCACCGACGATTTCTCAAGATTCGGTCATGTATTTTTATTAAAGCACAAATCCGAAGCTTTCGAGAAATTCACTGAATATAAACAAGAAGTAGAAAAACAAACCGGCTTGAGTATCAAGATACTTCGATCAGATCGAGGTGGAGAGTATCTCAGTACAGAATTTGCAAACTTCCTAAAAGAGAATGAGATTCTCTCTCAGCTCACTCCTCCTTACACACCACAGCACAACGGTGTGTCAGAACGACGAAATCGGACCCTATTAGATGTGGTCCGTTCTATGATGAGTGATGCTGAGTTACCTGTCTCATTTTGGGGGCATGTATTGGAGACTGCAGCGTTTCTACTGAACAGGGTCCCAACCAAAACCGTGTCTACCACGCCATATGAGATATGGCATGGGAAGAGACCATCTCTTAAGAGAATTAAGATTTGGGGTTGCCCGGCCCATGTTAAAAAGCAGAATCCGGACAAACTCGAGACACGGTCGGTCATGTGTAACTTTGTGGGATATCCAAGGAATTCTTATGGATATCTATTCTACCACAAGGAGGAACAAAAAGTGTTTATTTCTCAGTATGCCACATTCTTGGAAAAAGAGTTTTTCACAGATAAAGCTGATGGCAATGTGGTAGATCTAGAAGAGGTTCTAGAGACACAAACTACAAATGACGACTTGGTTGAACCGGCTGTTGCAATAGAAACTG
Source organism: Agapanthus africanus (assembly GCA_030015575.1). NCBI lineage: Eukaryota > Viridiplantae > Streptophyta > Magnoliopsida > Asparagales > Amaryllidaceae > Agapanthus > Agapanthus africanus. The sequence goes on along the minus strand of JASDDO010000031.1, from coordinate 684,641,058 downwards.
AGGAGCCTCGGCCACTCCGTAGGTCTGGTAGGACTTCTCGCCCACCGAAGAGGTACTACGGTTTCCTCATTGATGGTGACGGAGAAGACTGCATCATGGAGGATGATGATCCTACCAGCTTTCAGCAATCTATCACGAGTGGAGACTCTGTGAAGTGGCTGTATGCCATGAGATCCGAAATAGAGTCTATGTACACCAACAAAGTATGGACTTTGGACGTTGTACCCCCTGGGGTAAAACCTGTGGGGTGCAAATGGATCTTTAAAAGAAAGATTGGTGTAGATGGGCAGGTGGAGACCTATAAGGCAAGACTTGTGGCGAAGGGTTTTCGTCAAAGACCAGGTTTGGACTATGACGAGACTTTTTCTCCCGTAGCCATACTTAAATCCATTCGGATCCTACTTACTATTGCTGCTCACCACGACTATGAAATCTAGAAGATGGACGTTAAAACGGCATTTCTAAATGGAAATTTGGAAGAATGTGTTTATATGGATCAGCTAGAGGGCTTCATTGACAGTGGGAGCAGCGGGAAAGCATGTAAATTGCTTAAATCCATATATGGGTTAAAGCAGGCATCACGGAGTTGGAACATCTGTTTCGATGATGTTATCAAAGAGTTTGATTTCATCAAAAATTCAGATGAACCTTGTGTTTATAAGAAGGCTGTAGGGAGAGCTGTCACATTCCTCGTATTGTACGTGGATGACATTCTTCTGATAGGAAATGATATTCCTATGCTACAGTCGGTCAAATCTTTCTTATCACTAAGGTTCTCCATGAAGGACCTGGGTGATGCCACATACATTCTGAGCCTAAGGATATATAGGGATAGATCCAAGAGGTTATTGGGATTGTCCCAAACCAGGTACATCAACACCATCCTAAAACGGTTTAGTATGGAAGACTCCAAGCGGGGTGCCTTACCCGCTTTCCATGGGGTCACTCTCTCCAAGGACTCTTGCCCAAAGATTGATGAAGAGAGAGCTCGCATGAGCATTATACCCTATGCTTCGGCAGTAGGATCTATAATGTATGCGATGTTATGTACATGCCCAGATGTAGCTTATGCACTTAGTGTTGTAAGCAGGTATCAATCCAATCCAGGGAAGAATCACTGGATAGCTGTGAAGAACATTCTTAAGTACTTGTGAAGGACTAAAGAATTATTCTTGGTGTATAGTAATGGAGATCTCCAAATGGAGGCCTTTACCGATTCGAGCTTCCAGAGCGATAAGGACGACAGCAAATCTATCTCCGGGTTTGTATTTACCCTCAATGGAGGGGCGGTAAGTTGGAAGAGTTCCAAACAGGATACCGTTGCAGACTCTACGATGGAGGCTGAGTACATTGCTGCGAATGATGCCGCCAAGGAAGCAGTCTGGATGAAGAAGTTCGTCTCGGAGCTAGGAGTAGTTCCAACCATTATTGATCCAATACCATTGTATTGTGATAATAATGGGGCTATGGCGTTAGCCAAGGAGCCCAGGTCCCATCAGCTGTCCAGACACATCCTGAGTCGCTTTCATTTGATCCGGGAGATTGTAGATCGCCGCGAGATCGAGATTAGGAGAGAAGATACAAAGAATAACACCGCGGATCCACTCACCAAGGCCTTCCCTCAGCCGCAGCATGAGCGACTTTTTGAGATGTTGGGTATGAGATACGCCAATAACTGGCCTTAGTGCAAGTGGGAGATTGTTGGATATATGTATGCCCTAGAGGCCATTATATGATAGTGGATGTATTCATACATGTATATATATATATATATTCAGTGTACATTCTTGCTCGACATGATAGTATGCTATCTGGTTCTTCTTTATCTGATATGTTGATTTGATCATACTTTTATTCATTCACACATGTTGATAAAGCCCTGAGCATATAGACTTGACTACTGTGATTATGATAGAGATCATACTAGTGGGACATCTGTAGTTTATAAGCGTATTCTGGAATGTCCCTAGTCGTAGGTGTATCGAGACGGGGCATCGATATACCAGAGTAGACCAGCGTATATGATACTAGACCCATATGATGGGCGATGGATGTTCCCACATTCATCGATGTTTGACATCGAGATCGTATACGGGTGCTCAGTGGTGACTGGGTACACTGGACGGACTCACCGAGAACTCCTATATGGAATTATATCTATCGTCGGATAGCAGTTCTCAGGTGACACTTATGCAGGTTAGTCTGTAGACCCGAGATCGTCATAGAGTCTTGTGTGTTCTCCTACTGTACTTTGATTACCACCCTACCACGGCTCTACTGAGTCGTGAAAACAGGTGGCCGTTGGGTACAGTCCCGAGACACACGAAGGCGATGAGCGATAGGAGGGGTTTTGTCTCTCCCGGTATTGGGAGTTGATGCTGTGTTGTGCTCGATTGGCTATATCAGTAAGTCCCTGGCCAGGGCTGTTGAGATTTACTGATAAGTGTTATCAGTAGTTTCTCGATCTGTTATAGACCACTCATCGGCACGACTTATTGAGTTATTGGGTTTGACGTTACCATCCCTAGACTCGATATGCAGCATATCTGACAAAGAGACCGGACTGTACGGTAGTGTTGCCGGTTGGCTCGACGGGAGTTGTGACAAGTTCGCTTGTTTTCTCCTGATCGCTCAATACCCGGATGGCCATTATGTTTAGCTGACCGCTTGCGGCTTGTAGGTATTTGATATGATCATTACCTACTGCCGGCGTATTGACGAGTCTTAAAGTCCCACAATGAAGTTTCCTGGCTCAGGCGAAAAGATGTGGTGTGCATATGAGATATGCGCGGGGACCCGATTAAATACGGATATGTGATACCGTATATTAATCGGGCATTTTCTATTGGTCGGGTCGTATGTGATATGACCAGTTTGCAAAATCAAGTGTTGATTTAACAAATGACTTTTAGATTAATTCTTTAATTAAACTCTTTTTCTATTTTTGTATGCATGCATGTATGCACATGATGATGTGCATGGATACATACATACATACATTGTATCATGGTTGTTGATACATATTTGGTGGCAATGCAAGACTTATATTGTAGTGATTATCTATTTATTTATCATTTTGAATAAAGGAAAGGATAATTCACACAAGGTTAATGTTTATCATCTTTTGACCATGCTTCAACCACCTTTTAACCTTGAGTTAATTATCCTTTTGCCTTTTAACTCATTTGATAAACATCTAGATAATTCTAACCATGGTTGAAGTGAGAAGGATTAATATAGATTATTCTTTTCTCATTTCAATAATTCACACTCATAACATTTCCTTTTGAGGAAAAGCTTAGCCACCATCTTCTTCTTCCTCTCTTGATAATTTCTTTGAGTGAGGTTGATAAAAAAAAAGAGTTTTGATTATAGAATACAAACCACATCATCATACTACACACATCTAGCCCATTTGTGTAGGGTGTTTGCTCTACTTCATTCACATATCAAGTAAAGCAAGGAGCTTTGGGCAAAGGAGCTTCGGGTGGATCGTTGTGGACCTAGAGGATCTCAAGCGAACCTTTTTCCAACCCTCAAGTAGCCAAGGAGTCTAGCGTAGGGAGCTACAAAGGTTGTACTCTCAAAACCCTAGCTTTTACTACTTGTGATGATGTCAAAGTATTTCTAGCTATGATTCTTTGCATGTTCACTTAGCACCTTAAAAATTTGATTTTGGCACATGTGATGCTTCCAAACCCTTCATGAGGTGCTAGGTAAACCTAACACTATAATCACCGGTAGGTAGTGCTCCCCTGCCGGGCCCAACATCTCTCTATATGGCCTTCTTGCCTTGGAATACCTTACTGGGTCCACCATGTACCCGCAGACGGTTCCTCTCACTCCTTGAATCGGGTATGTGTACATACGTGGCTTAAGAACCGAGGAAACTCATGGTGGACGTCACACACATCATATCATGAGAAAACCACAATTTTTGCATTTTAAAAAGATAATAGGTTTATAAAATTCTTGCGGTTTCTCCGAATCCAGAAATCTCATGAAATACCGAAAGTTTCATAATCATGAATCAATGAGAAAACAATGAATATCAGCCAAAAGCCCTTCAACAGTACATAACAGAATGGATACATGAATGTATGCGACATATAAATAAGAAATGCAATATCTAAACTAACATGTGAGAGCATGAATACTAACAATAAGAATAAACTACCGGCTAGCAGGTTATACCCATGAAGTAACGTTTTCTAATATGTACGTGACATAGCAATTACCGATGATGATGATGTGTGTGAGCCGGCCAGTAAATGTATGTGCAACATACGCATCATCGGTAATAGTGTAGGTGTCCTAGTAGACGAGATCATAACAGAAAGTAAACAGCAAAAGCAACAATGAGGTATATCAAGTACATACGAGCTATACCGTTTATCATGTTTAAATAACACGAATTGTTGTTTTTAGAAAAGTAGGGACTACGGTGTTTTGAGAAAATCGATGTCTTTTGAAAATCCATAGCATCCTTCGTCGATACTTTGAAAAAGCTTACGATTCGTTGGTTTTGAAAATAGGTATGACTCGAGCCTAAGCCAGCGTATATCTACGCAACTAAAGACTAAACTGAGAACCTAGTCGAAGGTGATATGAAAACATATAATATCTCGAACTGATATATCTAATAGTCGGCGATCCAGCCTCATATCATCACGTACGGTAATAATACATCGTACGACATTCTCGAGTCAAGAGTGCGGATCAATCATCATATACATCTCGTATGTTAATATCCATCGTACGACATCCCCAAAATCGAGGGTACGGGTCAAATATCATTATAAATCATCATTCGCACGGTATCAATCTTCGTACTATATCAATATCATAAATCAGTGGTACGGATCTAAGGTCTTATACAATCTATTATATCATCAAAACACATGTTATCACATGCTTGCATAAATATAGCCCAACGATCCTTTATATATCATATCATATACGGTATCTCGACTCAATCACATATCAAACCTCACGGCATCATGCCCGATCATATCGACTCATATCCATAACATATACTATCCTCATCTCACGTGTATATGTATATGTATATGTGTGTATATATATGTATATGTGTGTATATATATATGTATATGTATATGTATATGTATATATGTGTATATATATGTATATGTGTATATATATGTGTGTGTGCGCGCGCGCGTGCAATCAAATACACACACACACACACACATACACACATCTAACAAGTGTGTGCGTGTGCGTGTGTGTGACTACACATACCCTAACGTTCAATACTAAGGGGAAAAGATGAATAAGGGAATATCTTCCTAGAATTTCACTTAATCCAATCTATAGTCTCCTAAACCCTATATGCTAAGTATCTAAATCCCACATCGGCCTAAAGATATAAGTATGTAGAATAACCCTAAACTACGATTGCGGGGATTCTATACGCCATCCACCCGACTTCCCACGTAGTTATAAATCTACTCATCTTGATCCTCGCTCGCCGAAGTCGATGATGCCATGCTCTCCCTTGTTGTACGAAGTCCACGTGAAGGTACCTATATTTCAAAGAACATCGTATCGTAAACGAAAATTAAATACGAGAAATCCGATACGGCATACAAAGTGTACACAGGTTAGAACATACGGACTATGCATGCAAGAATAGCCAAACAAATCCTCGATGTTGATGTAAAAACGTCAAACCACCGAGTTAAAATGAAGTCGCACAACGAAGCAGCAACATAAGAAAACACCTCTAGATTTTACCCTACGTTGATTTAGCCAATTTTGCATATAGGGGAGGTCTAATTATCAGATGATTGAGCTTTCCACAAAAGATAACAGCCTAACTCCAAAATATGGCCGCAAATTGCGGCCATATTAGTTAAATCTGCGGCCCAAGTTTGGGTATAGTGGATCGGGGTTCTATGGTAGCTTCCTAGGTGCCTGCTCGTCTCACTATGTTTGCAAAATATTTTTTCAAGTCTTCGGGTCACAGCAGATCTCTAAAAGTCGTCACAATTCTCATAAAACCCCGATATCAGCAAATCTAAAATTCAAGTTTTGGGGTTAAGTCTCTGGTTTGGTCCAGGTTTTGACACCAGAAGGGTTTATGATCACTAATTACACTCAATTTCACCATTTTCAATTCAAAATACCCCCTAACCCTAGGAAATTTCTAACATCACTAATTCCCATAAGTCTAGCTCCAAACCACCATATGATATTAGGAAAAATTGAAACTTAACTAGAAGTGTAGATTATACCTCAAGGAAGCAACTAGGGAAATTTCTTGAGTTGCCCAAGTGAATCAAAGTTCCAGCTTGATACCTTCATAAGGTTTAGGATGGGGTTTTGGTCATTTTTTGTGAAGGGGAGATGGGGTTTTGATTGAATTTTTAGGGTGTTTGTAGGTGCTAGAGGAGGTGGAGGGATGAGGGTGAAGGAGAGGAAGAAGATGAGATGAAGATGAGGGAAAGGAAAAGGGAATCATGGTCAAAAGTCTTGAAAGAGTTTAGAGCCTTCTCATACACTCTCTCTCTCTCTCATGTCACATGTCTCCACCCTTACTTAATCATTCTTTTCTTTTCTTTTTAATAAAAACAAAAATCATTTTTAAACAAAAGAAGAAGCCGTGTTTCAATAATAAAATGTAACAAGTGTTTTTGCAACTGTTAAGTTGCATGCCATGCACAATCAAACTTAATGCATAATTAGTGAAATATTAATCAAGTTTAGTATTAGACTTGTATATAATTTATTATATAATAATTTATAAAATATCCAATTCACATAAATTCTTTCAAAAACAATAATTCTTATTAATCCTCCGAATATTTTCCAAACCATCGGTATATAATTATACCACTTCATCAAAACGAATTTCTATACATCTATAGTGTCCATGAATTTAATTATTTTATTTATTTAAACTCCTAAAAATAATATTTTATTTTTTGAAATGTTATATAAACCCACATATGTTCCATAATTACAATAAACCCCTTTAACTACTTAACAAAAGTAAGGAAAATGTTCCATCAAATGTGCAATATTTTCGATTGAATAAATACCCCCAAACTTAATTTTGATCGTCCCGAGCAAAATAGTTATTCAAGAGAGGGAGAAAAAAAGGAAAAGAAAAACCTAGCACACTTTCGTAGGCAACACGATTGCACTTAGCACGTGCAACAAGCTTTTAAACCTCTAGGTGTCCTTAGTAGGAGGAGTGTTGTCTCCCGAGGATTTTCAGCGGATTACATCCACAAAATCCCATAATAAAAGAAAGAAGATGAAAATTACTTACAAAAATAAGGAACATATAAAAGAAAGAACTTGAAAAGAAGCGTTCCAAACTAGACCAGCTTTTCAGTTGCCATGAGCCTTATCTTAATGGTCGTGAAAAGATGTCAGCAATCACATCTCCCTCAATAAAATATCGCCTTTAGTCTTCTTCCATACCTTTCTTCCAAACATCGATCATATACCCCTACGTGTGTGTAAAAGACATCCCCACACTTAGAGAATTCAATTCAAGCTATCATACTCTTGTCTATCTTTCTTAGTACTTTTTAGTCGGTGAATATTTCAGAAGGAATTGCTCACACTTTTTTCATGCGACCGTTAATACTTATTGAGGTACTAACCAACCGATTACTAAATGTACTCATTCATTTAGGCGTAATTAGCAATTTTCTCTTCTTGCAACACCTAAGGCTTAGCAGTCGCTCCCAAACCAGTTAGTCTAAGGCACTAGGTGATAAAGCACCCTCGCTATATTTTTTTTATACCGCCTTAAGCAATTACAAAATCAGTGTTCATTTTTCTTCACCATTTTATTTTTTATGTTTCACTTTTTTCATTGATCTTCATACTAAGGCTTTTAGACAAGAGCATTTCAAGGTATCCCCCACTATCCCAAATTTCAAGATGTATACAAGTGCGTATAGGTATCAATGTTTAAAAGTTTGGACTCAAGAATAAAGACTATTTTTCAGACTTAATTCTATCATCAGATTAGTGATTTCCTTCATCTTACTAACCCTTAGAACAACAGCTCATGACTACCTGTTACTAGTTTCGTTATAAAACATCTAATTTTCTTACTTTTCTTAAACTTTTCCTATTTTTCGTATGTAATTTTTCACTTTCTAATCTTTTATTATCAAATTTTTTTTATGCTTTTATTTAATATAATGTAGAAAATGATGCGTGAATAAGCAAAAACCTCCCCCAAACCTATTTGCAGCAGTGTCCTCACTGATGTCATCTGTTAAGCTTAAAACCTGTAGACTTGAGAGGAAAAGTTAGTAACAGGGACAAGAATTAATGACAGTGAAATCCTCTCCTAAACTTATTTTTGGCTCACAATTTTGTAAATATTTATTTTCTTTCAAGAGCTGAAATATTTCCTCTGCCTTAAACTTGAGTAAAATAGTATTGAGCACTTAAAAATATGAGGGGGGTTAAAGTTATTAGTCTATGCAAAGGTTTACAAAGACCAAAAATCAACACCAACCATTCGAGTATTTTATCAATATAACAATATAGTTGGCGGAAGATTAGAGATTTGAAGAAGTGGGGAGATAAGACGCGGAATCGATCGGGTTTACATCTCAGATGGTAGAGACAAAACAGTGATGGTGCACTACTCGCATTCTCATTCTTGATAAGAAGAAGGGGTGGCGGCTCAACTTCTTTAGGTGGGGTTGATTCATCACAACTCCCAAGTCTTTTAGGAATGCGAGTTCATCAGCAAAAATGTTTTCAAAACTTTCATCAATATTCTTAATGATAGTCTCATCGGAAAGAAAGTCATGATACTCAGATAGCTTGACTAAATCAATCGACAAGTCAAAGGGGTCGGACTTAGGTGTGGACTTTTCGACAGAAGGGTCTTCACGTGTATAATAAATAGTAGGATCGGTATCATGAAGGTCATCGAATTCGCAACCGTCGGAAGCTATCTTTTCGACAGAGCACACATGAGCATAGGGTTCAGATGGTTGGCTTCCTAGCTTGTAGATGTTAAGCTCAATTGTCATCTTCCCGAAGGATAGGTTCATAGAACCATTACGACAATTGATTATCGTGTTTGACGTTGCTAGGAAAGTTCGACCTAGGATCACCGGAATTTGGTTTCGTAGGTTCGCTACAGGCTGTGTATCTATAACTATAAAGTCCACAGGGAATATAAATTCCCCGACTTTGATTAACACGTCCTCTAGCTCACCCTGAGGTTGGATGATAGATCGATCAACCATCTTGAGAGTACAATGCGTAGGTTTCAACTCTCCTATCCCTAATTGCTCATAAACAGAATATGGAAGCAAGTTAAAACTAGCATCTAAATCGAGCACAATTGATATTTTTACCCCCAATGGTTATAGATATTGTAGGACAACCGGAGTCCTTACGTTTCGTGGGCACCAATTGGGTAAGAGAATTGCTCATATTACTCGCCAAGAAAACCTTTTTAGGTACTTGAGTTTTTCTCTTCCTAGTACACAAGTTCTTTAAAATTTTCGCATAGGACGGAACTTGTTTGATAGCATCTAGGAGAGGGATATTTATGTTAACTTGTTTAAAGATGTCCACAATTTTCTCCATTTGGGGACTTGGTTTATTGGCCCTCAACCTATGTGGAAAAGGAGCTTTATCAATAAGGGTTGGGTCCAACTTTTGAGGAGAAGTTTGTGGGGATGGAATGTATCCCAGAATTGGTGTTGGAATCGTTTTAGGTTGACTCAAGGAAGTGGGCGGAGGGTTTGAGCCTAGTGGAAAACGGAGAATAGGCTCAGAAGAAGATGGTGGGCTAGACGAATTAAGGTTAAAAGAAGAAGCCGGGGTTTTATCTAATTCAACATCATCAACCCGTTCACCGACTTGATTGTTAATCACTCTACCCGATCTCAACGTAGTTACGGCACTCACATTATTATTTTTAAGGATGATATTCGCGCTTTGTGAGTGGCCGGGATTTGGTAGAGGTTGAGATGGAAGTTTCCCTTTCTCTCTCTCGCTTATCGCGGCATTTAACTGTGCAAGTTGTGCTTTTATACTGTGGGAAGTAGTGTGTTGCACTAATGTTTGGATAGAAGACGTTAAATTAGCCATCGTTTGCGTGTATTGTTTAATGAACGTTTCAAAGTTACGTTCGAGCGCAGATATTTTATCGGTACCAGCCGTTGAAATATTATTATAAAGGTCAAAGTTGTTGGCCGGGTTTTGAAAAGTTTGCGGTTGAAAGGGGTGCTGACTCTGTTGTGGTGGTTACTGTTGCTGTGGAGGAGGTCTTTGATAGTTATTTTGGCTTGGGAACGTATTTTGAGTTCGAGTTTGGTTTTGGTTCCAAGCAAAATTAGGATGATTCCTCCATCCTTGATTGTATGTGGAAGAATAAGGATCGTTTCTAGGTCGTTGCTAAAAAGTAGCATTAGTTTTTTCTTGACCATGAAACAGAGGATTCAAAGGACATTTTTCCGTTAAATGTGATAGGTTAGAACAACAACCACACACGGTTTTGGGGAGCGTAACTTGGTTTAGGGAAGCTGACAACAATTTGTTTTCTATAGCTTCAAGTTTCTTTTGCATCGCGGCCATTTCGGCTTTCACTGTGATGGAAATGTCGAGCTGATGGATACCTGCCCTAGATAAAATTGGTCTAACGCTTTCCCACTGCAAAGTTTGTTCAGCGAGATCTTCCAGAAATTGCCAAGCTTCACCAGCATCTTTAGACATGAAATGATATTGACAAATGGTTTCAAGCATCTATTTTGTCGCTGGATTAACACCCTTATATATAATTCGGCAAAGATCCCATCTATTGATTCCGTGATGTGGGTATTGGACAAGAAGATTTTTAAACCGTTCAAAGCATTTCCAAAATGGTTCGTTGGGAAGTTAAGTAAACTGGTTAATCTCGCTTCGAACACGGGCGGTTTTATGATTTGGATAAAATTTCTTAAGGAATGCAATAAAGAATTCATCCCATTTGGCAATAGAGTGTGCGACAGTATTATAAAGTCATTTTTCTGCTAGATCGCACAAGGTAAAAGGGAGAAGACGTAATCTCATAGCATCCACAGAAAGTTGTGTAGTACCCATCATTGCGCATACATTTTCGAATTTGGTTATAAAAATGCATGCGTCTTCGGATTCAAGCCCGTGAAATTTGGGCAACATGTTGATGAAGTGGGGTTTAATTTCGAAATTATCCCCATTGGCTGGTGGAATAGATAGACAAGTAGGAAGGGGACCACATATCGGGTAGCATCTTTCTTGAATAGAGATGCGAGGTGGATTCTGCGCACCTACGGACGATGGTAGGGTGGTATCATGAAAATCTGATGGAGAACCGTCCATCTCGGTCAATGTGGTGGGTGGAGGGGAAATAGAAGATGAAGAAGTACCGATTTCGGAGTCAATGGCAGAAACGCGGACAAGATGGGCACTAGAATCCCGTGTTCAGCCGATCATGCACTAAGCGGGTTTAGCGCACGCGGCAGCGTATGTGAGAACAAATTTAAAATGGTTTGTTTTTGAAAAAGCGTCGGACGTGAGGCTTGACTCAACAAATCACAAAATGCACAATCAACCGTAGAACTAAGGTCACCTAAGTCAAGTACTAGACCGCTCCTAGACTTTCAAAGGACAAGCCGCAAGATCAATCCTCTACCACCTCTTTATCACTCTTTTGGTCAGGTAAGTGTCAGGTAAGTAGGAGCTATCCGCTATACTAATCATCGAAAATAGTGGGCCTAATTAAGTAACCATTTTCGTTAGTCACAATTTCCTAGACACCACAAGAGAGATGCGGATAAGCGATAGATTACCCACGACCCTCCTCTATCCTAATTGAGCGCGACATTCCTTAGAGACTTGGTCTGGATATTTTTTAATTAATACAGGGTGAAAGTATGCTCGTTTTGTTATTTGTGAGGTCTAGGAAGGGTGATGAAATCGCCATATAATCTGAATTTTGGTTTTTCCCCTTAAAGTCCTTTTTAGAAATATGCACAAACAAATCAATTTCAAAACATGCAAAAAGATTTTTGAGTGGCGATATTTTGCAAAGAATCCTGCAGAAAATCAGATTATTGGATCTTAGAGGATAGATAAGAATCAGAGTACCACGTCGCCTGCTTCTTTCCCGATCTCCCGCGGAATGTCCGGTCTCCACCTCCTCGCCGGAAGGGCACCACGTCGCCTGCTTCTTTTACGGGCTCCCGCCTCTATACCAAGGCAACTCGGGCACGAAGTTGGCGAGCCGACGTGCCCAAGATTTGCTGTAGAATGTGTGTAGAACCATGTCTCATTTTGGGGTAGTGGAGTTTGCCATTTGGTGGAGGAATCAACTATGCCTTTTGGAGGAGGAGCTAAATGGATTTTGTGAAGCCAAAAGAACAAAATTTCCCTCCCCAAAAATTTTGGGACAGCCCACTACTTGGCCAGCCTTGCCATGGTGAGGGGAGAGTGAGGATTGAGTGTGTGGTGTATGGATGATGGAACCACTATCATAATGCAAGGGAGAGAGAGAAAGGTCATGATATCAAGAAATGATCACAAGTAAATCCAACACTCATACAACCATGATAATCCATCATCATCAACAATCATGACTCTAAAAGTCAAGCCATCATGAAAGAAGAAGTCAAATGGTCAAGGGATGGTGCAACCATCATGATCCAACAAAATGCAAAGAACACCCTCCACAAATACTTATTTGCACAAATGCAAATAAGCCCTCCTCCACCAATCTTCGGCCAATGAACGATACAAAGGAAATTGGCCGAAACGGAAAGCAAACTGGCAACTCCAGAAAACTGGTCCTGTAATAAATTACAGGAAAAACCCCGATACTGTGTATACACACCCGCATTTGTATTCCGACCGAAATACAAATGCAATGAGACAAAATCTACACTGTACTATACTAGGATCCGGCTTAAACCAAAACCGGCTAGTAATATCCGTCCGATCCTGATCCGTGCAATACCGCACGTATCTGATCGAACCCTGCCATATATCCATACGGCCTCTAGTACTAACCGTCCGATCCTGATCCGTGCAATACCGCATGTATCTGATCGAACCCTGCCATATCTCCATACGGCCTCTACAGCGTTTCGCCCGAAAGCTTGAGTAACTGAATGTGGGGGACTCTAAAGACTCGTCAATACTATGGCTGTGGATTTAACCACTAGCACGTCAGAGGTATTAGCCATACGTGACGGGCCACCAGCTATTAACCGAAAGGGACGTCGATGAGCGAACTCATCCTGACACCCTACTGAGCCTGTCAGTGACAATATCCGTACAGTCCAGTCCGTTCGTCTATGAGCATCGCATGGCGGGCCTAGGGGGTTGGTAAAAGTCAGACCCCCAAAAGCGGTACAAGTCGTGTCGGAGTGTAGCCCAGAACACCCTGAGATACTACTGGAATACCTACCAGTAAATCTCCTGCCTCGGCCTAGGGCTTCGTGTAATAGCTCTTCTAGACACAGCGTGACCTCACCCCCAATACCGGGAGAGACGAACCCCTGAAGATCCGCTCACTGCCTCCATGTGGCTCGGGACTGTACCCAACTAAAACCTGTTTGCACGTCTCCTTTGAGCGTGGTAAGGTAGTAATCAAAGTACAGTGGGAACTCACACGAGACAAATGACGATCCCCAGGTCGATGAACTAACCTGTACACATGTCACCAGGGAACTGCTATCTGACGTCAGGTATAAGACCAACTAGCATGTTCCCGGTTAGTCCTGTCTGGTGTACTCATAACCCAATGAGCACCTGTATACATCTTAGGTGAACCAACTGACACCAGTGGCTTGTGAGACCGGCCACCGCCTCTCGTCGGGGTCTCGACTGTATACACTAGTCTACTCTGGAGTATCGATGCCCTGTCTCGAAACTCCCACGACTAGGGACCTTTTAAGGATGTGCTTATAGACTACCAGCTCCCACGTATATGATCGCCATCATACTGCTGGCCGTCAAGCAAGAATCCTAGGGGCTCTATCAGCGTGTAATAGCGACCTATCAGGTCGCCTAAAGCAGTACACGAAGATAAAGATGAACCAGATAGCATACTATCATCTCGAGTAAGACTGTCATACTGGGACAGGTCCTCCCTCAATCATTGCAATCACGTGCCTGTGATCCAATAATTGACTCTGAGGGCACTATCTCCAACAATCTCCCACTTGCACTCAAGGCTAATTATTGCGATGTCGCATACTCACAGCCCGTGTGATACCGAACACCTAACTCCTCTACTAGTCAGTCTCACAAAGCTCGTTTGCGAAACTATTGCGTTCGAGGAATAGCCTCAGTGAGCGGATCCGCTATGATGTTTCTTTCTATGTCTCTCTAAATCTCAAGTTCGTGGAGAAACCCATCTCCCGAAATGAGCAATACCTGTCTTAGAATGTGTCTGGATGTCTGATGGGACCTAGCTCATAAATGAACTCCAAATCCAAACTTCTTAGACTGTATCGTCAACTGAACTCAATCAGTATCCTGCGCCATGCCTCCCTCAGTATTGCCTTGGACCACCTGTCCAAAATACTGCCCCTCGTCAGAAGGAAAAACTATAACTCTGACAATCTCCCTGTCGTCCAGGTCACCTTGGAAGCCTGGAATGATAACTGTTTCCCGAATGAGGCTGTCGTTATCATATCCCTAGAACATCCACTTATGTTCTAAAACTGCTTCCGACTGTTTCTTCAGGATTGGATCAATGTCAACTTATTGCATCTAGTGCAAGAACAACATCTGATGTAGTACTTGACATCTCATGATTGACTCAATTGCCTGAGCAAGTGATCTGCCAATCATGCACATCCCTCTCCCCTTTAGTCTGTAAGACACCTTTAGAGAGGGTGACTCCATCACCTGCAGGTACACTACCGTGCCAGGAGTCGTCCATTCTAAATACTCTTAGAATGCTGTCTAAGTATCCTTAATTGGGAAACCACTTAAATCTAGATCTAAAACCATAGATCCAGTAACCAGTATGTCTGATATAATGTCCAAGTCCCATGTGGAGAAACCACTGTGTGACAACCAAAGTATAACCGATTGTAGTATAGGAGTTTCTTTTCCTATTCTGTGTACGTCATCCAAATACCATGACATCACACCCTACTACCTTCTCAACAGATTCATCCCTTTTTCTGATGAAGTCAAACCTATGACTGTCACATCAGAAATTGATGATCTATCTCCGCTACGTCTGCTTTAGTCTATAAATAGACATAAGCTACCTGTCCACCAATGCTTCCGCTGCTCCCACTGACTACGACAACCCTCTGGCAGAGTCATATACGGGTACACTTCTGAAGCCAGTTCAGAACGACGCTATACTCATCCTCCTGCCGGGTCTCGTAGCCTGGAACAACAGCAATGACAAGTGTGGGTAAACAAGAACCTCCCTGCCACCGTCCTTGAGGCTACCGGAGTACCTCTCGGGTGCCTGAGGTTACCCACCTTATCTGCGGAGTGGCCAATGGAATGTCAAGCTAGATTGAATCTTTAGGTTCCTATGAAAACTTCAGTAATCGTTTGTGGTTCTGGAATCACTTCCAGTTCTACCATACTCCCACTACTGTTTTTCTGAAAAAATCCATTTTTATTAAAACTGTGGCGAGTCTAGAACAATATCACTATTGATCTTCCAGATGGTAGAAAGTCAACCCTCGTCATAGCCTGGGTCAACCCACAAACAGCCATTACAGAAACGTGCCTTGAGTTGTCCAGTGTCTGGTTTTAATCATAAGCCGGACAACTCCCCGTACCTTAACATCGTTAAGATATGAACTGTTCTATATCCAATATAGAACCAGAGGCACTGATTTAATTGAACCAGATTCAAATCATGCAGCTGTCTCCAGTGCATGTCAACTAAATGGAAAAAGGCCGATCAACGTTACTCAACTTAGAAATGCTTCCAATTATGAGTAACCTGAAAGAGAAGCAAGTTCTCTTAATCATTACTATCAACTGAATACCATACACAAGTATCTACATCTTCGATCAACTTGAAGAATCCCGATACTTGCAACACCTGGTTCTCTACTTTATTCAAATACCTATAACTTCTCAAAATTCGGACCCTGTGTTTCCACGAAACACCTGTCTAAAAACTAGAGAAGTCATAAGTAAACTGAATATAGTACGAGGACCAACCCCTCTGTCCTGATGGACCCTGGACAACATACAATACTCTGTATAAGTCCCTTGAGTTTGATAACTCATTCATTGTGTGCCGTAGGTTGAAAACTGTACTGTGGTTATGAAGAATTACACCGCTGTTTAATGCTCCTTACCTAACCATCCACTGATATAGGTAAATGTCATCGACATAATTTCAAAAAGGTATGTCTCACTCTATAAAAATAGACGTACAGATATATCAATTTGAAATTGGTGCATAACAGCGGATATTCAAAACCAAATATTTGCCGACCGGCAAACAGCTCAGGTGATTTCCTCAAATATCACCGATTTCAACGAATCCCGATATAATGAGGATGATCACCCAATTCCCAATAACTTACTCCTACTCATCATCTGTAAAACCATACAGATGTGAGAATCATACCTGGTAAATACATACCCTGGAGAAAGTGTCTAATTGGGAAATCAGTTTTCCTTTAACAATACACAGTGAAACTGAAACATTGAAATGTTTCGATGGGGTATCCTGGTATTCCTAGTAATGCCTCTTCCATTATTCAGATTCACAACTGTAACCGTGTAATTCTTTGCCACCTCTCCAAATCCCTTTATATGTCTTTAGTCATTACTTTATGTACACCCCTTCAGGCCAAATGGTTTTCTTCCTTCCCTACCGTTCGGCACCAGCCTATGGTTTGGAAGAAGACTATCCAATAAGCATAATGGGTGTACTGTCCTAATCCTAGGAGCACTCGCAATGCGAGAGAAGGTGAAGATAAAAGACAACCGAATAAACCTTATTCCTATTTCTCCTGAACCAGAATCCATCCCCGAACTGGAACAAGTTCCTTTCGAGTTCGTATATAACCATACGATGGAGTATCCAATAAACTGTGGATCTTCGTAGTGATACGGAGTGTCCTGGAGAAATACAAAGGTGATTTAGGATTAGCGAAGAAATACTTGGTTTGGTCGTGAATAGCAGTCACAATTTACTTTGCCCTCTTACTAATCCCTTGCTTTGTCTTAACCTAATACCTTCTGCACACCATTTTTATGCTAATTGGTTTTCTTCATTCCCCACCGTTCAGCACTAGCCTAAGGTTTGGAAGAAGACTATCCAATTTGCGTAATAGGTGTACTACTCCTAAACCAAGGAGTACTCGCAGCCTGAGAGAAGGTAAAAGGAAAAAACAACTGAATAATCCTATCCGTTTTCTCCAGAACCGGAAACCATCCTCGAATTCCTTCGAGTTCGTATCTAACCATACAATGGTTTTGTCCAATGGAAGTGGACGTTCGTAGTAATACGGGGTGTCCTGGAGAAAAGGGTAAAAGTAGGAGTGGCAATGAGGTATGCAACTCTGACAATCCAAAAGCCAGTGTTTAAGAAGGTTCGGTGAACTTGGTCACTGAGTAATAGTCTTAGGGTCGGGTCAATGGTCGCTGCCAAAGAGAGAGAGAAAAGAAACACTCAGCGTGCACTCTAACCTAGATCAGAATGGTTACCAATTTATCTAATCTGGAAACCTCCCACTGTACCGTCAAATTCTCCTCCAAACCTGAAAGAAGAATTAGTCGGGGTCACCCGAGGAGTAAACTAACTCATCAGTGGGAATCGGGATCCAACTATCATCGCATGATAACGTGACGGAATCCGCTCACGCTATCACACTCCAGAAGGTATGCGCATATCTGGCAAGTTTCAGTTTCTTTAAAAACCCCCGATGTGATTTTTGCCCCATGCTCTTATGACCTTTACTTTGGCCAACAAATCATAAGTCACATGTCAAGTTCTACCCGTCATTCTCCAGGTTAATTTGAGCCCACCCGCATAAGCCTTTGACTTTGGCCAACAAGGCTATACGACTGCCCCAAACCAACGCATCTATCTATGCTGCATATGAATACCCAACAGCTACCAAACACTGTGCCTTGACTTTGGTCAACAAACACAGCTTGAATACTATTAACCACCCATATGAAACGACGGAGGGCTACGAATGGTTTCTGGAGAAAACCTTTAACGTAAAGAACTTGATATCATTGAAGGAACGGATAGCTTTTAAAATATAGTGACGAAAACCATTGCTAAAGAGGTCACTCCCGGTGAAAGGATCTCGGCTCTTTCCCCGTAGAATGAGGTGCAGGATATTCCAACTGAATACCATGGTGCAAAGCAAAAGTAATCGGCTATAGTGAAGTTAATACCCTGACACAAACTTTTTGTTCAAGGGGTCACTCCCGGTGAAGGGATCTCGGCCCTTGCCTCGTCGACTGAGGAGCAGGATATTCCAACTGAATACCACGATGCAAAACAAAAGTGAACGTCCTTGCAATAACAACTTTTTGAAAAGTGTTCCAACAACATCAGATTAGGTTTGTTTTTAACTTGCATTGATCCGAATCAATGCAGTCCCATCAATTGATCACACCACAAAGAACGAAAATATACTGATGTACGTATATGCCATCCGCATTCGCCACTGGGTCCCGTCATTACCCGTTAGGTTAGCTAACCAACGACAGAGCAGGGACTGGACTAGCGCGGATGCAAAACATATACAACATCTACTAATATATATACCAATATATTATATTTCGCTCAAGGCGTGATAAAAATGCAACATCACAGAAATGTACAACATCACAGAACAATACAGATATCTGGGATCCCCGGCTTTCACAGAGCCACTACTGAAACCCGACGTTCTCCTGGTCGTGTGGATAGCCTGTGCAATGAAATCCTAGACCCCTACGGGCGCGGCAAGTTACCCGCCAAAACCTGAAGCGAGGCAGCCCCCTTCAACAACGTGAATGGACCACCCAGCACTTCACGGAATCCGGTAACTTGGGCACCCCTCCTGGGTCAACCTGTACCCTCTACGAGTGCGGAGAATAGCCTGCCAATTCTAGAGTGAAGCCCCCTCCGTCTCAATGCCATGAGATGCGGGCTTGTTGCCTTCTAGAACCCGGCTATACGTGCACCCCACCTGTGGTAATCCTAGTACAAAAAGTAAAATATATATACAACGGGTACATCGACCGCAACCTGGTCGTGCCCCAAAATAATAATACAAACAGGCAGTGACGGCAGTCCATATGTCGGACGCTTGCCCCGCAATATCAAATGTACATAATACAACAAAACTGTACTAGCATTGCATCCACGCTATCCCCCACGACCAATCCGAAACATCACAGCAATACACAGAACATCAACGTGAAAATCACGTTCGCAAATCCATCTAACCGGGCTATAGCAGTTAGACAGGATTTACCGATCAAGTAACATTCACGGTCGCAGATATAATGTAAATACTGTGAAATAATGTGTTTAAAATATCCGATCGATCAAATTTACCAAGTGGGCCCCCAAGTACTACTGTAGCACATCAAGAAATTCTGGGCCCAAAAATAACATTCCAGAAACCACATTTTCAACTCAGGAACATTCTGCAATAGTTTGGGGGACCGAACAGTTAAAGTCGCGGCGGAACCGCGGCCCAAACATGGGTTTGGCCGCGGTTCCGCGGTGGTTTGGACTGTTCACGAGCCCAAATTTTCACAGAACTCTTAAAAATCCCTGCACATCATTCTGAGACAACCTGAAAAATTTTTGGACTTCAAAAAATTTCGGCAGAAACTGATGTGAAGAAAAATACGGTTTTTGGAAAATTGTTCGATCGGAAATGCAAAACACATTAGACAAAGCTAGACTATGTTAATGGCGAGGCTCTGATACCACTGTAAGTGCACGGCGGCGCCCCGGCCTCCATACCGAGGCCAAATGCAGAAGCGATGGTTAACTTTAATTTTCTAAACCGGCACCACCGCGCACTAAAAACCCGGATCGTGCCATTAAACTAGTCCTAGCCAACTACAAGATGGGGAAGAGAGATATACCGAGTGATCCGAGTCCTTCGGTCTTCTCGCCGTCGTCCCGATCTCCCGCGGAATGTCCGGTCTCCACCTCCTCGCCGGAAGGGCACCACGTCGCCTGCTTCTTTTACGGGCTCCCGCCTCTATACCGAGGCAACTCGGGCACGAAGTTGGCGAGCCGACGTGCCCAAGATTTGCTGTAGAATGTGTGTAGAACCATGTCTCATTTTGGGGTAGTGGAGTTTGCCATTTGGTGGAGGAATCAACTATGCCTTTTGGAGGAGGAGCTAAATGGATTTTGTGAAGCCAAAAGAACAAAATTTCCCTCCCCAAAAATTTTGGGACAGCCCACTACTTGGCCGGCCTTGCCATGGTGAGGGGAGAGTGAGGATGGAGTGTGTGGTGTATGGATGATGGAACCACTATCATAATGCAAGGGAGAGAGAGAAAGGTCATGATATCAAGAAATGATCACAAGTAAATCCAACACTCATACAACCATGATAATCCATCATCATCAACAATCATGACTCTAAAAGTCAAGCCATCATGAAAGAAGAAGTCAAATGGTCAAGGGATGGTGCAACCATCATGATCCAACAAAATGCAAAGAACACCCTCCACAAATACTTATTTGCACAAATGCAAATAAGCCCTCCTCCACCAATCTTCGGCCAATGAACGATACAAAGGAAATTGGCCGAAACGGAAAGCAAACTGGCAACTCCAGAAAACTGGTCCTGTAATAAATTACAGGAAAAACCCCGATACTGTGTATACACACCCGCATTTGTATTCCGACCGAAATACAAATGCAATGAGACAAAATCTACACTGTATTATACTAGGATCCGGCTTAAACCAAAGCCGGCTAGTAATATCCGTCCGATCATGATCCGTGCAATACCGCACGTATCTGATCGAACCCTGCCATATATCCATACGGCCTCTAGTACTAACCGTCCGATCCTGATCCGTGCAATACCGCATGTATCTGATCGAACCCTGCCATATCTCCATACGGCCTCTACAGCGTTTCTCCCGAAAGCTTGAGTAACTGAATGTGGGGGACTCTAAAGACTCGTCAATACTATGGCTGTGGATTTAACCACTAGCACGTCAGAGGTATTAGCCATACGTGACGGGCCACCAGCTATTGACCGAAAGGGACGTCGATGAGCGAACTCATCCTGACACCATACTGAGCCTGTCTGTGACAATATCCATACAGTCCGGTCCGTTCGTCTATGAGCATCGCATGGCGGGCCTAGGGGGTTGGTAAAAGTCAGACCCCCAAAAGCGGTACAAGTCGTGTCGGAGTGTAGCCCAGAACACCCTGAGATACTACTGGAATACCTACCAGTAAATCTCCCGCCTCGGCCGAGGGCTCGTGTAATGGCTCTCCTAGACACAGCGCGACCTCACCCCCAATACCGGGAGAAACGAACCCCTGAAGATCCGCTCACTGCCTCCATGTGGCTCGGGACTGTACCCAACTAAAACCTGTTTGCACGTCTCCTTTGAGCGTGGTAGGGTAGTAATCAAAGTACAGTGGGAACTCACACGAGACAAATGACGATCCCCAGGTCGATGAACTAACCTGTACACATGTCACCAGGGAACTGCTATTTGACGTCAGGTATAAGACCAACTAGTATGTTCCCGGTGAGTCCTGTCCGGTGTACTCATAACCCAATGAGCACCTGTATACATCTTAGGTGAACCAACTGACACCAGTGGCTTGTGAGACCGGCCACCACCTCTCGTCGGGGTCTCGACTGTATACACTAGTCTACTCTGGAGTATCGATGCCCTGTCTCGAAACTCCCACGACTAGGGACCTTTTAAGGATGTGCTTATAAACTACCAGCTCCCACGTATATGATCGCCCTCATACTGCTGGCCGTCAAGCAAGAATCCTAGGGGCTCTATCAGCGTGTAATAGCGACCTGTCAGGTCACCTAAAGCAGTACACGATGATAAAGATGAACCAGATAGCATACTATCATCTCGAGTAAGACTGTCATACTGGGACATGTCCTCCCTCAATCATTGCAATCACGTGCCTGTGATCCAATAATTGACTCTGAGGGCACTATCTCCAACACTCGGTTGATCTGAATTAGGGATTCTTGGTCAGCTTGGACTCAGCCCACTCAGTCTTTGAATAAAGTGTTAAACACTTGCTTGGGCTCAGTCCCTCTTCTGTATAAACAATGCTGGACATTGATATGGGTTCTGACGCTCACCCTTCACTTTACTTTATTTTCCATTTTCTTTTCTTTCTTTTTTTGTTTTTTATGGAGTGTTAAACACTCTTTATGGCGCCCACGTGCGGAGCATGTGAGGCGCAAGGCGCTGAGTGCCAACTACTGAGTGCTAAGCACTCTTTATTGAGCATCGCCCACATGAGGAGCACGTGAGGCACTTGGCACTGAGCACCCACCATTGAGTGCTAAGCACTCTTTATTGAGTGGCGTCCACGTGAGGAGCATGTGAGGCGCTTGGCGTTGAGCGCCCATCATTGAGTGCTAAGCATTGAGCAGCGCCTACGTGAAGGGCACGTGAGGCGCTTGGCGCTGGTTTTTCTTCGTGTATTATGTTCTGAAGAGTACAATTCTCTGTTCTTTTCTGGATCTTTGATCCTTAAGAGCAAGTTCATCCCCATGAGAATTAAATTCTCATTTATGGGAGACTTATCTCATGGATCTCAGATTCAGGAAAAGAACTAAGTTCTTTAATAAGGATTAAACCCTTAGATATGCAGATGAGATACTCTGATCTCTATTACTTTTATTTACCTCGAAAAAAGTTCTTCTTTCTTCTCTCTTAAAGCTTTTTTTTTTCTTGCTCTTTTTTTTGAGCTTGAAGTTTTGGGGGGGGGGGAGGGGGGTTTCTCTGTACAAGACTTGAAGTCTTGGGTCCTTTATATAGTAGAGGCAAGTCTGTTGATTTAGTTGAAGAAATTTCTCATTGAGAGATCCTTAATTGATTTGGGGATTTTATCCACCATTGGATTTTTTATCTAAGGACTTCTGTTTTGCAGAAGATATTTTTCTTGTTTTTAACAAGATTGGGGAAATATTTTCCCATACAGAGCTTATTCTGTAGTTTGGTGATTTTTAATCACCATTGGATTTTTAATCCAACGGTACTCTATTTTACAGAGAATAATCTTTCTCGTTTAGAAAGATTTGACGAATACTTCCTCAACAGAATTTAAATATGTATTTTGATGATTTGTCATCCCCGTTGGATCTTTGATCCAATGGCAGAAAACTTTTAGTTCTGGCGCCGGCGCTCTCGTGCGGGGCACGTGAGGTGCTGCCTCAGAGCTTTTAACTCTTGGCGCTGGCGCCCTCGTCCAAGGCACGTGAGGTGCTGCCTCATTTCAAATTTTGAACAGAGCCTTGCTCTCTTATCGGGGGGAAACAAATGCCCCCACTGTTGTGCTCACGTGACTCATGCGTGAGTGCAGCGGTGGCTGCTTTTCCACCGTTGGATCTTCTTGGAAGTTGATTTGTCTTCCTGTACCTATAAGTAGGGCCTTTGGCCCTTGAGATGACTGCAGTTCATCTTCTTCTGTTCTTCTTCTGAGAATTTAATTCTCCTTTTCAGAGCTTAAATCTCTGCCCAAATAAATCCTTTCTAGAGTTTAAACTCTGCCCAAAAATTTGGTAAGGATCATAATCGAACCCATTAATCAGAGCTTTGCTCTTCTTAGATCATAGATCTTAAGATATATTTATAGGGTTACTTAACACATTAATTAGAACACTGTTCATCTTCCATGAAGAACTCTTAGAGTTTGTTTTACAGATCTTAAAGATCTTAGGGTTTTACTCTGTAAAAAGTTTGTGGCTAAGGCTATTAATTAATCAGAGCTTTGCTCTTCTTAGATCATAGATCTTAATATGTATTTATAGGATTACTTAACCCATTAATTAGAACACCGTTCATCTTCCATGAAGAACTCTTAGAGTTTATTTTGCAGATCTTAAAAATCTTGGGGTTTTACTCTGTAAAAAGCTTTGCTTTTGAGGGTTCTGGTAGATTGTATCATTGTTTTTACAGAGCATAGCTCTTTAGGAATTTTTGGGGAATTTTATTCCTCTCTTAATTGAAATTGACAGACGTGAACTCTGTTTGTAGAGCACGGCTCTCGAGGGAGTTTAACTCCTTGGCCCAATGAGATTTCTCATTAAATGAGAATTCACTTAGGATTTCATTCTTAATGAATGACTGCCCATCAATGATGGGCCATCATCTTGATTTTGTGGGTCACCCTTTGTCCCTTTCTTCTGCATTGCAGTGCGGTACAATTTTTAAGTACCAAGTGTCAGAATTCGGAATATAGCGTTGACAACTAATCCCTCGTCTCTTTTCGTGCAGGTACTATGGATCTCAACTCTTCCTTCCCTTTTGTACGTTCTGAGAGCCCCTTCGCCGATGTTCCCGTGGATCGGGAAGTCTTCGCGCTTATTAAAGATCACGACCCGGAGCAGAAGTCTCTTCACTTATGGGGGTCGTGGTATAATCAGATCATTCGGGGTCGGCGCAGTTTTTCTTGTGCGGCGCCCTCAGAGCCAATTTCAGCAATTCACTACGCCGACTCACCTCAAGTGAATTCTGCTGTAGAGGAGGTCAACTGGACCTCGGAGGGTCGCTTTCAGCCTTCTATGGCATCAATATCTGTACAGCTGCCGATGGTTTTGGATATTCTGGGGCGACGCATATGTCAAGGCGAGTCGCGCCCTTGGGGACAAGTATACATGATAGGTTTGACTTCTCGCCATTCAGCCGGATACCTGCAGTGGGCTCGATACATCCCGTCGGCCAAGAAGTCGCTGCTGCTGAAGCTCGGACTGTATCCTGCAATTTACGCTTCTCTTTTTCAATATCTTGCGCCTCATGTATGGCGGGTCAAGGCTTTTCTGGAGCAATGGAACATCCCGACTCACATGTTTCTTCTATCGGACCGGGAAGTTTCGATTTCCTTGGAGGAGTTTACGGAAATTTCGGGCCTACCTGTCAGAGGAGAACATTACGAGGAGATACTTCCTCCTGATGAATACATCTTTGCCGCCAAATCAGTGGTAATGGGTCTCACCCCAGAAAATGCCGTTCAACATCGATTCCTGAGCCTAATCAAGTTGTTGAACATTTATGAAAGTCTATTTCTAGAGTCTAGAGGGCATGGAGTCAGCTTCATAGATTTCATCGCCCGCTTTCTTCTCCCAGAAGTCTTGTTAAAACAAGCCGCGAAATTCGCCAAGCTTGACGACCCGTTTGGTTTCGGTTTGGATAGCCAGCCGATGGCGAAAGCGGATTTAAGAAATTTCTTCATTCCAGAAACCCCGGTCGTCCCTTTTGCAGAGCTCGCTGCTTCAGACGTCGATGAAGAGATGTTTTTCCTGGGGTTCATCGGCTTGTGGTTGAACTGGTTTGTGCTTCCAACACATCCTTGCTACATGAGGCCATCTGTCTTTTACCCAGCCCACCGCATGGTTGCAGGGACGCGTGTGGCCGTTGGGATAACGGGGCTGGCTCATCTATACCATGACCTGAGCTTAGCGGTAGACACTACTCAGCCGGGGGTAAATCTCGTACATCTACCGTTGCACTATTTCACGTCGTGGATAGAGATGCATGTGCTAGGTGCTTTCGGTGTTCACAAACGACCCCGTTTCTACGACGGCTACAATTTCCCTCAGGTCATGTATCTGGTTGACGCTTCTACGTTAGACCCATCACAGCGAGGAGCTCGGCGACTGGTCCTCCACCCGCGCATGGTTGGAGACAGCATGACCTTTGTCGATGGAATCTTAACTATCGGCAAGAAATCTACCAAAGTTGTGCAACCGCTGCGTGATACTTTCAAAGACGGAGCCCCCACATTGAAGGCTCGGGAGATCCTGCACTTATATTCAATTAGGCCAGGCTTTCTAGTGTTCAGGCAAGGTGCCTCGGCACTGTTCATGAGGTATAACCCGTATCGTTTCGCTCAAC
This sequence comes from Agapanthus africanus, assembly GCA_030015575.1. Taxonomy (NCBI): domain Eukaryota; kingdom Viridiplantae; phylum Streptophyta; class Magnoliopsida; order Asparagales; family Amaryllidaceae; genus Agapanthus; species Agapanthus africanus. The sequence continues at coordinate 684,614,994 of JASDDO010000031.1, read as the reverse complement.
AGTTGGGTTACAATCAGGGTGTCCCCCTGAAGGCCTTCGTAGCCGAGCCGGTTTCTATAGAAGAGGGTATTCGCAGCTTTTCCCTTTGGAAAAATGAATAATAAATATAAAATGCAATGGGAAAAGTCTCCAAATGGAGCATCACGTGCCCACACGTGATAGGCACCGCGCTTAACAAAACAAGGCTGAAACTGAGCCTCACGTGCAGACACGTGACCTCTATATACAAAGTATATAGGCGCCTTCTTAAAACAAACAATTGGCAAGAAAAATTCATGTGATAGCACGTGACGCTCTTTGATGGGCTTAACTTTGTGGGGTCACGTGCTACACGTGATGGGCTCTTATGCCTTCTGAACCGATAGAACTAAATTCTAAATAAAAGAAATCAAAGCCCTATTTGGAAAATATTTCCTTAGATCTTTCTAAATAAGAAAGATTGCGCTCTGTAAAGCAGAGCGTCATTGGATTAAAAATCCAATGGTGATTAAAAAATACCAATTTACAGAAGAAGATTCTGTATAGGGAAACATTTTCCTAATCTTGTGAGAAATATCTTCTGTAAAACAGAAGTCCTTGGATTAAAAATCCAACTGTGAATAAAATTCACCTATTGATCTAAAAGATCATTTTGGTTGATTATAAAATCAATCAAAATCTCTCAATGAGAGATTTTCTGAACAAATTGATTCTTTTCTTTCTCCTATAAATAGTAGCCAAGAGACACAAAAAAAGGGGAGACAGAAAAGAAAGAGAGAAACCCCCTCGTAAGCTTAAAAGAAAAGAGAATTTAATTCTCCAGAGAGAAGAAGACCTCCTAAAAGAGAAAAAGAAACTCTAGGTAAGAGAAGAAACAAAACACAGAGAATATCTCATCTCTTTTTCACCTCCATAAGAGTTTAACTCTTCTAAAAAGAACTTAGTTCTTTCTCTGATTGAGATCTGCAGAAGCAGATCTCCCCACAAGTTGAGAATTTAATTCTCATCGGGGAGATTCTGCCATGCAGATCCAAAATCTAGGGGAAGGTATAAGTTCAGAGAATTTAATTCTCCCAAAAAGTATATAGGAATTTAATTCCTGTGATACAATAAGGGTTTAACCCTTCATATGAGAACTTGGTTCTTCCTTATAGTGAATGATCTGCAGAAGCAGATCTCCCTACAAGTTGAGAATTCAATTCTCATCGGGAAGATTCTGTCATACAGATCCCAAACCTAAAGGGAAATTAAGTTCTAAGAATTTAATTCTTACAAAACAGTAGGCTTGAAAGTCTCGAAACTCAGGATCTCCATGTACGTAAAAAGATTGGCACCCAACATGATAACGGCCGATCACGTGTACCCACGTGAGCACCCTTTATGAACAAAAGAGGACAACCGAGATTGGCTCACGCGATCACATGTGACCTCAAGTAGTGCTTAGCACTTATAAAGCAAAAAGGGAATAAATCAAAGGCAGTTTCCATTTTTGGGGGCACCTCACATGATCTCACGCGACCTAATAGCGCTTAGCGCTCAGAAAAGAATAAGGGAGTAAACCTAAAGAAACAGCGCCTTAAATTTTTAGTGTTTAACACTACTTCAAGCGCCTCATGTGACCCCACGTGAGCGCCTCAATTTTTTAGTGTTCAACACTACTTCAAGTGCCTCACGTGGGAGCACGTGAGCACTGAGCATATACTAGTGTTTAACACTATGAAATGCCAATATTAGCCAAACTCAGACCAAATCTCCCGAGGACCATCGATTGAGCCTCTCATGCTCAGGGTCTCCAAAACCGATCTCAGTCTAAAAAATAGCTAATGAGCTCTTAACAGATGGCATCTAAAATAATGATGTTCATCCCATTCCCCCTCAGTCGGGACATTGATTTAAGGGTACATCTCTCCACACCTCTGATACATGTCGTTGTAATTCCTCAACGTCTTCAGGGAGGTGGCGGGTCCCGACAACCAACAACTTTTTGGTACATTTCCAAACCCATGGATACAAACCAATGGACCGTAATGCCCTTAAACTAACTATAGACCATAATGTCCTTAAACTAATCTTTATGGACTATGATGTCCTTAAACCCAATGGACCGTAATGTCCTTAAACTAACCATGGACCGTAATGTTCTTAAACTAATATTTGTGGACTATGATGTCCTTAAACCCAATGTACCGTTATGTCCTTAAACTAACTATGAACCGTAATGTCCTTAAACTAATCTTTATGGACTATGATGTCCTTAAACCCAATGGAACGCAACGTCCCTACACTAAACTCTATGGATTATGATGTCATCAAACCATGGACTATGATGTCCTTAAACCCAATGGACCGTAATGTCCCTAAACTAAAACGATAGAGCCCAAATGCTCTTTCGTTGGATCAAAAATGATCCTGAACCCCCGTTAAGTAGATCTTAGTCTAAAACTTAGACTAACGTATCCTTAACAAACATTTAAGTTGATCTTAATCTCAAACGAGGTTAAAGATCCTTAAATCAACCAAACCTAAATCTAAGAAAATACGGATTTGGACTAATCCACGCCCTATGGGCGACAAAACAAATTAGTCTCCGTATACAATCCACGGGCAACCAAAAACAAAACAAACACACACGACGCGAAGTGAATATCCAGAGAAGGAGAAAGTGGTTATCGTAACCCGATAACGTAATTAACTGCAGGGGCTTGCGCCTACAGGGAAGAGCGTCCCCATAATCAAAAACCTTTCACAAGTGAGGGGGAATCTGACGAAGTCTGCTACAACGGCCGCATTCACTCAAACCTCCGATATACGGTGCCATAAATCAACTTGGCATCTTCGGAGAGGTGGACGGATAAACCCAAATAGCATCTGCCCCCAAAATTCAGGTCAGAACGTTCCAACGTCCCGGCTGCGTCTTTCGGCGGTGAACAGATTCTGGCACGCCCGGTGGGACCTTTTTCTCTTTCCACTCCACACTTCGTGTGTCGTGTTTTGCGAACAAATCACGGTCTGCTATGGTTGCCTGTGGATTCGAGGTACTAAGATTTGGTTTCTTGCTCCCGTGCAGAGAAAAGAAGATCAATGGCTTCCAGCTGCACTAACTGCAACAACTCCCGCTCCGCCCGTCTGGAGGAGTAACTTATAGGCCCCAAGAGGCCTCCATCTTCGCAATGCTGGTAGAACATGTGATACAGGCCACCACTGGGTTGTTCTTCGGGACCATGCTCCCGCTAATGAGCTTCAACGCTCCAGTGCCGTCACAGGAAGCTCTAAAGAAGTCGGTCTTTGATCGGCTTACCACTACCACAGCCCCTTTCGACGGGTCTTCCAAGTCCAACGCCTCGGTCTTTAACAGACTAGGCCAAAGCTCAAGTGGGCCTGTGAAGAAGCCTGAAATACTCGAAGGTGTTTCCCTAATTAGAGCACGGCTCTGTTCAGAATTCAAAATTTGAATTAAAGCTGCGCTTTTATGAAAGCGCTGCGCTACAACTAGCGCACCCCGTGCAAAGCGCATAGACGCTAGCGCTAGATGCGCTACAAGTAGCGCACCATGTGCAAAGCACGTGTGCGCTAGCGCTAAGAGCGCCGCGCTCCAAGTAGTGCACCATGGGCAGAGCGCATAAGCGCTAGCGCTGGAACTAAATGTTCCTCACCGTTGGATCAAATATCCAACGGATATGATTAAATCATCAATTAACAAGAATGAAATTCTGTTGAATCTTTCCAAACAGAAAAGATTGTGCCCTAAATTTGGAACACCGTTGGATCAATGATCCAATGGTGATTAAAAATCACTAAAATACAGAACAGATTCTGTAAGGGGGAAAGATTTCCCAATCTTGTTAAAAAACAAGAAAATTATCTCCTGTAAACCAGAAGCCTTTGGATCAAAGATCTGACGATGGGGAAATTCCCAAATCAATTAGAGAATAAATCTCTTTAACCGATTAAACAAATCAGCTTGCCCTATATAAAGGGCCCGAGACTTCAAGTCTCAAAAAGAGGAACCCCCCATAAATTTTGAGAAAATCTCAGGAAGAAGAAGAAACTCTCGGCAAAGAAGACAATTCTTTTCAAGGTAAAAAGAATAGAAAGACGAAATCATCCCAATATAAAAAGAAGTATTTACTTCTTTCACAGATCATAGATCTATAAGACAAATTGTCTTTCACAAAAGAGATTATGAACATCTCATTATAAAGGGGGGAGAATTATTCAATTCTCTTAGGATCACGGATCCATAAAGGCAAAGACTTTTATCAAAAAGAGATTGAAATATCTCCTATAAACTAAGAACTTTGTTCTTAGAATCTTGAGACAAAGTCTCTTATCAAAGAAAAGATAATCTTCAGAGCGCAAAGTTAACCTAAGAAGAGCCTTAGCGCTCCTAATCTAAAAGTGCCTTAGTGCTCTTCATCTAGCGCAAAGCGCTGCAGTGCCATATCGCTTCAAACACAGCGCACTGCGCTCATTGGCTAGCGCTCAGCGCTAAGCGCGCCACGTGCTCCTCACGTGTGCGCTGCATTATTAAAAGCGCTTTGCGCTCATTATATGGCACCAGCACCGAACGCCTCAACGCTTCAACTATAGCGCATCAGCGCTCTACATCTAGCGCAAAGCGCTAAGCGCATCAGCACTCTTCATTTAGTGCAAGCGCTAAGCCCATTAGCGCTTTAACCATAGCGCACTGCGCTCATCGACTGGCGCTAGTGCCAAGTACCCCACATGCTTTTATGTACGCTTGGACAGAACATAAACTGTTCTTTGAATAAGCCTGGAGCTATGATAAATGCACAACATTCAACTAAAGACAAAACTTTGTCAGAGACCAAACTAATGCTTAGCATTTTTTAAGGGGATTGGGCTCAAACAAACATCTAACAACTCAAAAACAAATGTTGAACACTGTAATTGAATGGACTTAGCCCAAATTGGCCACAAGTCTTCAATTCAGATTAATTTAGTTCATATGCTCCTAAATCACAGATCTTAGTCCCAATTGTACTACAGGTCTCTCAACCCACATCGGTTTAAGGGTACATCTCTGAACTCCTCTGATATTTGTCGTTGTAATTTTTCAACGTCATCAGAGAGGTGACGGGTCCCGACAACCATACATTTTATGGACTATGATGTCCTTAACCTGGACTGTGGGGTCCTTAAGCCCATGGACTATGATGTCCTTAACCTTGACTGTGAGGTCTTTAAACTCACGGACTATGATGTCCTTAACCTTGACTGTGAGGTCTTTAAACTCACGGACTATGATGTCCTTAACCTGGACTGTGATGTCTTTAAACTCACGGACTATGATGTCCTTAACCATGACTGTGATGTCTTTAAACTCACGGACTATGATGTCCTTAACATTGGACCGAGATGTCCCTAAACTAATTATCGACCGCAATGTCCCTAAACTAATTATCGACCGCAATGTCCCTAAACTAAACAATAGAGCCCAATTGCTCTCTTGTTGGATCTAAACAATCCTGTTAAGTTGATCTTAGTCTAAAAATTAGACCAACGTATTCTTAACATACGTTTAAGTTGATCTTAGTCCCAAATGAGACTAACGTATCCTTAAACCCAACCCCCAAACCCAAATCTAAGAAGATACGGATTTGGACTAATTCACGCCCTACGGGCGACAACATAAATTAGTCTCCGTATACAATCCACGGGCAACCAAAAATAAAACAAACACCCACGACACGAAGTGACCATCTAGAGAAGGAGAAAGTGGTTACCGTGATGCGGTAGCGTAATTAACTGCAGGGGCTTGCGCCTGCAGGGAAGAGAGTCCCCACAATCAAAAACCCCTCAAATGAGGGGGAATCTGACGAAGTCTGCTACATCGGCCGCATCCGTTTAAACCTTCGATACATGGTGTTATAAATCAACTTGGCATCTTCGGAGAGGTGGGCGGATAGCACCAATTAGCATCTGCCCCGAAATTCAGGCAAGACGGACCTATACGGTCGCGTCTCCGTGTTTCGGAGGGGAATAGATTCTGGCACGCCCGGTGGGACCTTTTCCTCTTTCCACTCCACACTTCGTGTGTCGTGTTCGCGAACGAATCGCGGTTTGATATGGTTGCCCTTGGGTTCGAGGTACTAAGATTTTGTGTCTTGCTCCGTGCAGAAAATAGAAGATCAACGGCTTCAACCTGCACTAACTGCAACTGCAACTATCGCTCCGTCCCGTCCGGAGGAGTGACTTACGGGCCCCCAAGCGGCCTCCATCTTCGCTATGCCGGTGGAACAGGTCACTCAGGCTACCACTGGATTGTTCTTCGGGACCATGCTCCCGGCAACGAGCTTCAGCGCTCCTGTACCATCACAAGAAGCTCAGAAGAAGTCGGTCTTTGATCGTCTTATAACTACCGCGGCCCCTCTCAACGGGTCATCCAGCTCCAACGCCTCAGTCTTTGACAGACTAGGCCAAAGCTCAGTTGGGCCCATGAAGAAGCCTGCGATACCAGAAAGGGTTATCCTAAAAAGGATAGCCATCCCTGCTCCCGAAGTCGTCAAGACGGCTTCTCCTGCCAAAGGGTCGGTCTTCACAAGACTGACTATTTCAGCTCCCGTTCCAGGCGAAATCGTCAAGGTTGCTTCCCCTACTCGGAAGTCTGCCTTCGATAGGTTGGACATTACTTCTCGACGAACGTCTGTCTTCAAAAGGCTGACACCGGCGACAACCCTCCGCCAAGACAGGGGGCATGACGAAGCCATCCCCATAGCTGAACCAACTCCATCCGCACGACATGCTCGCTGTCGTCACTGGCGTCGAGTAAGGAAGGCTGGGGGCAGCTCCCCTTCTGGACTAACTCCGCCAGCTCCCATGGTGGAAATCAATGCTGCTGTTCCAACTGGGAATAGCTTTGAACCGCTTAGGAGGGTTCGCAAGAACTCTCCGACTGCCGTGCTGAAGAGATCTCCTCCACCCGTGGAGAATGCTACAGAAAAGAAGCCGGAGCATCCCCCTCAGCGACTGTCCTCCAAAATTTATAAAGTCTGGCGACATGTTCAGGAATCGGTAATTGACCAGGATTACTCTCGCCGATTAAAGAAGCTTAAAGCTCGACAAGAAGAAAACCATCCTTTCAAGCCACCAAAGGCGACAGCCGTCTGAGTGCCCGCTGCAACGGCCCCCTCGACTTCAACTCTCACAAGAGAAGGAGGCCAGAGAAAGCCCCTGTGAACGCGGCAAACCGTAAGGATGTTGAATCTAAACGCCCCAAGTCCGGGGGCATTGTAATACATACCGTTTATATGGCTTCCAAAAAAGAAGAAAGCCGTGCTTCCACGGGTCATCGACCGCTTACCCGATCAATAACGAAGGCTCAGGAACAACAGCAATAGAAACTTCAGGAGTTGCTGACTGCAATGGCCGCACTCACTGGGCCAAAAGAAAATCCAGAAACCTCGGAGCAGCATCGGGAAAAAGAAACTGATACTGAGTTCCTCTGAAGAATGCTCGAGAGGAAAGAAAAAGATCCTGCGAAGCAGGCAGCCAGTATAAAACGAATGGCTATTTTATTCCAAGACATGGCTGGGATGATATTATAGCCGGAACCTCCAGCTGAAGACCCCCCGATCATCATTGAAGACGACATAGGGGAGAGATAGAACCCCCCCTCCGGCTCTTTCAACAGCCAAAGAGGAGACCATCTCCAAGGCCGCTTTAGATGATTATATTGCTCAGCAAATACGAGCTCACCAGGCGAATGAAACGGCCGATCAAATTGTTAAAACTGGGCGACCATATCCAGGCTGGTATGACCAAATAAGGTACCCGCCGGGATATACGATCCCTAAATTCCATGTATATAAAGGGACAGGGAATCCACATCAGCATGTCGCTCAATTCAGAGCCTTGTGCGGCAACACCGGGGGTGATGATAAACTTCTGCTCCGTCAGTTTGTTGGTAGCTTGTCGGAGACGGCATTCGAGTAGTATTCTGAACTTCCAAACGACTCCGTCAAGATTTTTGCAGAGATGGAGCTACTATTCACCTAGCGTTTCGCGAGTGCTAGTGAACGCACCCCAATAACGGCATTGATCAATGCCAGGGTGAAGCCAGGTGAAACGTGGGTGCAATACGCAATACGATGGCGAAATTTATGGTCAAATGTGAGTAGTGCATCGAGGAAGCGCCGGCAGTGGGCATGTTCGTGGGAACTCTTGACTCTCAAGCAACTATTTCCCAATTCATGATGTTCTTCAAGCCGACCACGTTCCAGGACTTGATCGACAAACTGGCCCAAATGGACCAGATGGATCATAGACCATCTCCTTCAAAGCCGGAGCCGCGGAATGAAAAAGGGAAAGGTAAAGCGACCTTCGTCGCCAATGCTCAACAGCAGCCCAGTGGTCCAAAATTAACGGATCAACCAGACGAGAGACGGCGATACTATAATGAGAAAATGAAGCGCTCTTATTCATTCTCCCGGGACAAAATGAATAGGTTGTTTGAGCTGGCTGTGCGCAACAGGCTCATCAATCTGCCGAATCCAAAACGACCATTGCAACCCGGCGAGGCTAATATTCCTAATTATTGCCCCTACCATCAAACGGTAAGTCATCCAATTGAAGATTGCTTCGTCTTTAAAGGCTAGATTGAAGATCAATACCAACAGGGCAAATTTGCCCTGTCCGAGAATTGGAAAGTGAACCCACCATAGCCACACGCTCCCAAGAAGACAGACACACCGAAGGCATCATGTTTTTTCGTAGAAGAAGCTCCATGGGAGGTCGTTCTTTCAGCCAAGACTAAAAGAATGCTGAAGGATCTACGCACATGCCCGACGATTAGGTGGAAGAATCCACTGGAACCCGAGATTATCGAGGGAATGCTGAAGCCGCGCCCAACTCCAAAAATTGGTGATGATAGTCAAAGCGCTCACACCCAGCTGTTAAAATCTTCGAAGAAGAAGAAGAAGACCAAAAAGCCTGTGAAGCCTGGTGACAAGCGCATGGACTTGCAAAAACAGATTGACGCATTGGAAGAATATAATCAAAAAGCGCGGACTCCAGTCATACTCCAAGAATTTCTCAACCACGTCCTTGAGGATGGAGATGACGGCAATGAAGAAGACTCGTCGGATGAATCTGAAGATTACGTGGCAAGTTGCAATGTGATCTCTCACTCGTTGATAAACGATGAAGAAGCTCCTTATGCAGAGAAACTGGGGGCAGATCCTGAGCCGGAACTTCTAGGACCATCAGGCGAAATGATTGATGCGTTCCTAAACGAAGCTCTTTCGAAAAGCAAAGCTGATCGGGAGCGCAAGATGGTCATATTTGAAAAGGCCAAACGTCGACGACTGGACGATTCTATTAAAACACTCCCATGAGATCAAAGTACATCCGTCGCAAATAAAAACAGGTTCAAGACGAGGAAAAGGTTCGCCAAAGCCATATCGATGGGAATGAAGCTGCCACTCTATGAAGGAAACACTTCTGATGAGATACACCTTAATGAAGAAGATGTGCATCCTAATTACTGTTTATATCATCGAAGGATTGCGCACCCTACTGAAGAATGCAACGTCTTTAAAAATTGGTGGTAAGGGTATGTCACTCATAGGCAGCACTTCAAGAGGAGAAGCATGAAGCTCGTCGACATGCGACAGAGGAGCGTAAAAGAACTATCGGCAACTGTTACATGGTCAACGCTGGGGGGTCGGAAGTTCTCACCTTTGGTAGCGATTCTGATGAAGAAATATCCCTTGGCTCTCTCTTCAAAGAATCCACCTCAGGAAAAGAGGAAGAACTGAAAAGCTGCGAAAATATTCAGCTACGCAATCGCACATTACCTGACAAGAATCTCAGACCCGTAAATAAGGGGTCGACCAAAGAGGATAAGGGAAAAGAAAAGGTCCCCGAGGATATCACACTCGAAGACCGAGCCGTCGAAGAGTTGACAGCCAAGGACCCGCCAAAGAAAAACAAGGTGGATTGCAACGTTCTAGCACACTTGAGGAAGTTACCTTCGCAGCTAAGCATTCTCGATACCCTCTTGTCATTAAAAGAAGCGAGATATTCTCTAATCAAGGCGTTACAAGAGCCCGAACAGTTCCAAGCTTTCCTCGCCGAAGAAAAGATGAAGGACATGCTAGAAGAAGTGCACACAAACGATATCACCTTCGGCGATGAAGACCTCCTCCTCGGGACGTGCGAGCATAACCGTCCCCTGTATGTCTCCGGGTACTGTCATAATATCAAGATAGGCAAAATCCTTGTTGATAATGGGTCCTCGGTCAATTTTCTTAATGTAAGAGTGTTGAAGGAAATCTGCATGAGCGTTTAGCACCTCGCTCGTGATAAAATTACCATCTTCGGTTTCGACTCCCAGTCATCACGGACGCTCGGGTCTGTGATACTGACGCTGCGCTTCGGGCTACTCGTCACGGATATTAAATTTCACGTCATTGACGCCAAGACTTGCTACAGTGCTTTGCTCGGCTGGCCTTGATTACACGAGTACAACATCATCCCTTCTACACAACCCCAGTATATGAAGTATTTTAAGGATGGTCTCGAGTATACTGTGACAGGGGAACTAAACCCATTCTCCGTGAACGAAGTCCGCAAATATGAGGATGCAAAATACTTCCTGCCAGATTTTGAAGGCACAGAAAGATGTCGCAAATCGGAGGACAAGAACAAAGCTATCATCACTATTCCAGTTTTCGGGAGTGATACCGAGGAGGAAGAAGAAATAGTTTATTCAGGTCCGCCCCAATGCAACAAGACGAGACCGTCCACCCCTATGTTAATTTTCGGCAGCGACTCGGAAGATGAAGTCAATGCTGTATTTTCTGTTCGGCCATCAATTCAAGCCTTTGCTGATGATGATCGGAGTTTGCAAATCGCCATGGTTCCGCGGGAGCACTACAAAGAGCTCGATACACTTAATGCCTATAGTGTGCAAGAACTGCAGACATTCTACGTCCCTCCCAGGCGAAAAGGTGAAATGGCGATCCTATTCTACCGATCCGGGAAAACCAAAGTGGAGAAAGAAATCTGGCATGGCGTGGATTCTACACTTGACAGGCTCTAGCCCATCCGTCTGCCCAGATACTAAACAGACGGATTAAAAAGACTGTTGAGGCACCAAGGCGTACCCCTTAAGCAGACCGCTCGATAAGCTCGGTTCTACAACAGGATTTGGAGCATCCTGTTCCCTGATTAAAAATCAGGAATTACCTCAATGAGGTATCACGTGCTTACATGTGACTAATGGTCACGTGTTGACACGTGATAGTTAAAACAGAAATAAAAACAACGGCTGAAGAAGGACCCAATTGGGGGTCACGTGCTCACACGTGACCAATGGTTACGTGTTGACACGTGATAGTTAAAACAGAAATAAAAACAATAGGCAGAAGGAAATACCTCAATGAGGTATCACGTGCTCACACGTGACCAATGGTCACGTGTTGACACATGATGGTTAAAATTGAAGCGTAAATAAATGCTGAGAAAAGGACTCAATTGGGGGTCACGTGTCAGCACGTGACTAGCTTCGAAAGCCTTACAGTTTAATAGAATTAAATTCTAAAATCTTCTAAATCTTTCCAAATGGAAAAGAATTATGGGGACCGTTGGATTAAATATCCAAGGGTGATTAAAAATCACCAATTTATGGAAAAAATCTTAGAAAAGGAAAGATTTCCCCTAAATCTCACCGAAAATAACAAACAGAATATCTTTGGATTTAAAATCCAACGGTGAATAAAATTCACTGAAATATCTAAAGGATCATATTAATTATGAAAACAAACAAAATCTTTCAACGAAAGATTTACTAAACAAATTGATTCTTTTTCTTCTCCTATAAATAGGAGCCAAGAGAAGAGAAAAAAAAGAGAATTTTGGGATCTTGAAATTTCAGAGAGAAAAGAAAGGAGAATTTAATTTTCAACAAAGAAAACCCCAGATGAGAAAAGAAAGGGAATCAAAACTTCAAATAGAGAATTTAATTCTCAAAATCTAAGAGTTTAACTCTTCTGCAAAAGAACTTAGTTCTTCCTCTAGGTGAAGATCTGCAGAAGCACATCTCCTCATAGGTTGAGAATTTAATTCTCATCGGGTTGAGATCCTGCCATGCAGATCCAAAACTTAGAGGGGGAATTGAGTTTAGAGAATTTAATTCTCCCAAAACAAAATTAGGGTTTAACCCTATATGAGAATTTAATTCTTCCAAACTCACAGGAATTTAATTCCTTCAAGATGAAACTAGGGTTTAACCCTATATGAAAATTCAATTCTCCTAAAATTACAGGAATTTAATTCCTTCAAGATGGACAGAACTAGGGTTTAACCCTAATTGAGAATTTAATTCTCTCAAATTCACAGGAATTTAATTCCTCTTAAAATGAAATTAGGGTTTCACCCTTATACAAGAATTTAATTCTTTTACATATATGGGAATTTAATTCCTCTAAAAGAAATTAGAATTTAATTCTTTTACATATAAAAAAGTGTTTAACACTTAATTGCAGAACGAAGTAAAGGGATCTGGTCCCACCTCTGGGCGCCCTCACGTGTCCCCACGTGACCCCTTTTTCTTTAGTGTTTAACACTAATTCGAGACCTTTTTTTTTAGTGTTTAACACTAACTTGAGAACCCCATTTCCAGTGTTTAACACTGTTGCTTTCTAGTGTCTAACACCAAATTGAGAATTATATTTCCAGTGTTTAACACTGATTATCATTTAGTGTTTAACACTAATTTGAGGGATATATTTCCAGTGTTTAACACTATTTTTAACCAAATTGGTTAATCTTTCAGAGGCAAAGCCTCCCATTCAAAATTGAGTAAAAGTCAGAGCTATAATGTTCACTGCTCAATCAAAGATAGAAAAAATGTTGCCAAAGCCCTCAAACTCTTGTTTAGCATTGCTAAATAATGTGGGCTGAAACTAGACAAATATCTAATGGTCTAACAGAAGGCCAATACTTCAAACTTAATTGGACTTAGCCCAAGTTGGCCATAAGTCCTCAACTCAGACTCAACTGAGCCAATGTGCTCATAATATAATTAATTGATCTTAGTTCCAAATCGGACTACAGGTCATTTAATCCATCTTGGTTCAAGGGTACATCTCTTCACTCCTTTGATATTTGTCGTTGTAATTCCTCAACGTCTTCAAAGAGGTGACGGGTCCCGACAACCACAACATAGACTATGACGTCTAAACTATGGACTATGGGGTCCTTAAACTCATGGACTATGATGTCCTTAACCTTGGCCGTGATGTTTTAAAACTAACATTGGACTGTGGGGTCCTTAAACTCATGGACTATGATGTCCTTAACCTTGACCGTGATGTCTTAAAACTAACATTGGACTGTGGGGTCCTTAAACTCATGGACTATGATGTCCTTAACCTTGATCGTGATGTCTTAAAACTAACATTGGACTGTGGGGTCCTTAAACTCATGGACTATGATGTCCTTAACCTTGACCGTGATGTCTTAAAACTAACATTGGACTGTGGGGTCCTTAAACTCATGGACTATGATGTCCTTAACCTCGACCGTGATGCCTTTAAACTAATATCGGACTGTGGGGTCCTTAAACCCACGAACCATGATGTCCTTAACCTCGACCGTGATGTCTTTAAACTAACATCGGACTGTGGGGTCCTTAAACCCACGGACTATGATGTCCTTAAACTCGACCGTGATGTCTTAAAACTAACAACGGACTGTGGGGTCCCTAAACTCATGGACTATGATGTCCTTAACCTCGACCGCGATGTCTTTAAACTAACAATGGACCGAGATGTCCTTAAACTAACAATGGACCGTAATGTCCTTAAACTAATTATCAACCGCAATGTCATTAAGCTAAACAACAGAGCCCAATTGCTCTTTTGTTAGATCTAAACGATCCTGTTAAGTTGATCTTAGTCTAAAATTAGACTAACGTATCCTTAACATACGTTTAAGTTGATCTTAGTTTCAAATGAGACTAACGTATCCTTAAACCCAACCCCCAAACCCAAATCTAAGAAAATACGGATTTGGACTAATCCACGCCCTACGGGAGACAACATAACTTAGTCTCCGTATACAATCCACGGGCAACCAAACACAAAACAAACACCCATGACACGAAGTGACCATCTGGAGAAGGAGAAAGTTGTTACCGCGATGCGGTAGCGTAATTAACTGCAGGGGCTTGCGCCTGCAGGAAAGAGCGTCCCCACAATCAAAAACCACTCATGCGAGGGGGAATCTGACGAAGTCTGCTACATCGGTCGCATCCGTTTAAACCTGCGATACATGGTGCCATAAATCAACTTGGCATCTTCGGAGAGGTGGACGGATAGCACCAATTAGCATCTGCCCCGAATTTCAGGCAAAACGTTTGTCTTGCCGTCTTTCGAAGGGGAACAGATTATGGCATGCCCGGTGGTACCTTTTTCTCTTTCCACTCCATACTTCGTGTGTCGTGTTCGCGAACCAATCGCGGTTTGCTGATGGTTGCCCTTGGGTTTCAAAGTACTAAGATTTGGCGTTTTGCTTGGTGCAGAAAACGAAGGATCAATGGCGTTCACTTGTGCAAAGTGTTCTAATTGCAATTGCAACCACACTCCGCCTCATCTGGAGGCATATCTTACGGGCCTCAAGCAGCCTCCCTGTTCATAATGCCGGTGGAACAGGTCACTCAAGCCACCACAGGATTGTTTTTCGGGACCATGCTCCCGCCAACGAGCTTTACCGCTCCTGTGCCAACACCGGAAGCTCCCAAGAAGTCGGTCTTTGATCGGCTTGCAACTAATGCGGCCCCTCTCAACGGGTCGTCCAGCTCCAGCTCCTTGGTCTTCGCCAGATTGGGCAAAAGTCCATGTGGGCCCATGATGAAGCCTGCAATCCTGGAGAAGGTTGTTCCGAAGCGGATAGCCATCCCTGCCCCTGAAGTCGTCAAGGCGGCTTCCCCTATCAAAGGGTCAGTTTTTACAAGACTGGCTGTTCCGGTTTCCACTACGGTTCCTGTCCCTTCTCAGAAGTCTGTTTTCGACTGATTGAATACTGCGTCTCGACAGACATCAGTCTTCAACAGGCTGATGCCAGCAGCAGCCCCTTACCTGGACAGGGGGCAAGACAAAGCCATCCTCACCACCGAACCGACTCCATCAGCTCGACACGCTCGACGTCGTCACTGGCACCGAGTAAGGAAGGCTGGGGGCAACTCCCCCTCTGGGCTAACTCCACCAGCTCCAACGGTGAAAGTTAATGCTGCCGTTCCAACCGGGAACAGTTTTTAGCCGCTAAACAAGGTGTGTAGGAACTTTCCTACCGCCGTACTGAAAAGATCTCCCCCTCCGGTGGAGAATGTTACAGAAATAAAGTTGGACCAGTCTCCTCAACGGCTGTCCTCCAAAGTTTACAAAGTTTGGCGACGGGTTCAGGAGTCGGTGATCGATCAGGACTATCTCCGCCGACAGAAGAAGCTGAAGGCTCAGAAGGAAGAGAACCGTCCTGTTAAGCCACAAAAGGCGATGGCTACTTGGGTGCCCACTGCAACGGCCCCCTCAACTTTGACCGCTCATAAGAGGAGAAGGCCGGAGAAAATCCCCATGCCTGCGACAAATGTCAAAGGCACTGACCCCAAACGCCCTAAGTCTGGGAGCATGGTGGTGCATACCATCTACATGGCATCCGAAAAAGAGGATAGCCATATCTCCACAGGTCATCGACCGCTTACGCGATCCGTGACAAAAGCCCAAGAGCAGCAACAAAAACTTAGGAGATGATGACTGCGATGGCCGCACTCACCGGGCCAAAAGAAAGCCCGGAAACATCCACGGAGCAGTGCCGTGATCAGGAAACTGATGCTGAATTCCTTCGGAGAATGCTTGAGAAGAAGGACAAAGAGGCTGTGGAACAAGCGGTCAATATAAAGCAAATGGCCCTTCTATTCCAAGATATGGTTGGCATGATGATCCAGTTGGATCCACCAGCCGAAGATCCTCCAGTGATAATTGAAGATGATAGAGGAGAAACATCAAATTCACCTTCGGCTCTTTCAGCAGCCAAGGAGGAAACTATTTCCAAGTCCGCCCTGGATGATTATATCGCTCAGCAGATACGAGTTCACCAAGCGAATGAAGCGGCTGGACAAATTGTCAAAACTGGGCGACCGTATTCAGGCTGGTATGATCAGATAAAGTACCTGCCGGGATACACGATCCCTAAATTCCACGTATACAAGGGGACAGGCAATCCCTACCAGCACGTCGCCCAATTCAGAGCTCTGTGCGGCAACACCGGGGGCGATGATAAGCTTTTGGTCCATCAATTCGTCGGCAGCTTGTCGGAAACGGCGTTTGAGTGGTACTCCGAACTTCCAAACGACTCCGTCAAAACTTTCGCAGAGATGGAGTTGTTATTCACCCAGCGATTCGTGAGTGCTAGTGAACGCACTCCAATAACGGCATTGATCAATGCAAAGGTGAAGCCAGGCGAAACTTGTGTTCAATACGTAATCCGATGGTGAAATCTGTGGTCAAATTGCGAACAGCGCATCGAAGAAGCACCAGCGGTGGGCATGTTCGTGGGCACCCTAGACCCTCATGCAAATATTTCACAGTTCATGATGTTCTTCAAACCGACCACGTTCCAAGCTTTAATCGACAAGCTGGCCTAAATGGACCAGATGGGTCATAGACCGTCCCCTCCAAAGCCGGAACTGCGGAACGAAAAGGGTAAAGGGAAGGCGACATTCATTGCGAATACTCAACAGCAGCCCAGTGCCTCAAAATTAACGGATCAACTAAAAGAGAGACGACGCTATTATAATGAGAAAATGAAGCGTCCTTACTCGTTCCCACGGGACAAAACGAAGAGACTCTTCGAGCTGGAGATGCGCAACAGGCTTATCAATTTTCCGAATCCAAAGCGACTACTACAACCCGACGAAGTGAATAATCCCAATTATTGCCCTTACCACTAAACGATAAGCCATCCAATTGAAGATTGCTTCGTCTTTAAGGGTTGGATCGACGACCAGTACCAGCAATGCAAGTTTGCGCTGTCTGAGAAGTGGAAAGTAAGCCCACTACAACCGCACACTCCTAAGAAGATGGACACACCGGGGGCAACGTGCTCTTTTGTTGAAGAAGCTCCATGGGAGGTGGCTCTTTCGGCCAAAACCAAAAGGATGCTGAATGATCTCCAGACATGCCCGGCGATCAGGTGGAAAAATCCACTAGAACCCCAGATCATCGAAGGAATGCTGAAGCCGCGCCCAACTCTAAAGATTGGTGGTGATAGAAAAAGTGTTCACATCCAGCCGTCAAAATCTTCGAAAAAAAAAGAAGAAATCCAAGAAGCTCGTGAAGCCTGGCGACAAGCGCATGGACCTACAAAAGCAGATTGACGCGCTGGAAGAGTCTAACCAGAAGGCGCGGACTCCAATCACGCTCCAAGAGTTCCTCAGCCACGTTCTTGAGGACGGAAATGATGGAGAAGGCTCATCAGATGGATCTGAGGATTACGTAGCAAGTTGTCATGTGATCTCTCACTTATTGATAGACGATGAAGAGGCTCCTTGCACCAAGAGACTAGGGGCAGGTCCCGAGCCGGAACTTCTATGGCCGTCAAACGAAATGATCGACACCTTCCTGAATGAAATTCATCCGAAAAGTAAAGCCGATCGGGAGCGTGAGATGGACATATTTGAAAAAGCCAAACGCCGGTGACTGGACGAAAGAGTCGAGATACTCCTGTCAAATCAAAGGACATCTGTCATAGATAAAAACAAGTTCAAGATGAGGAAAAAGTTTGCGAAAGCCATATCAGTGGGAATGAAGCTACCACCCTCCGAAGGAAGTACTTTTGGTGAAGCCGAAATGCATACGAGCTACTGTTTATATCATCAAAAGATTGCGCACCCCACTGAGGAATGCAATACTTTTAAAAGATGGTGGCAGGGATATGTTGCTCACCGGCAACATTTTAAGCGGATGAAACGCAAAACTCGTCGGGAGCAGAGAATTACGACCGAGGAGCATAAAAGAATTACCGGAAACTTTCGCATGGTCAACGCCGGGGGATTGCAAGTTCTCACCTTCGGGAGCGACTCTGACGAGGAGATGGCTCTTGGCCCTTGTTCATACCATAATATTGCATTATCATATTCCCCATTCTTATGCATTTTACAAATAAACAGGTGCTTTTGACCCATGTCTGCTACATAGTACAGGTTACAGGTTCTTGGAGCAAAAACAGTGAAAAAGATAAAAGACGATGCAAAAGTGAGACTGCGACCAACAAATAGAAGGATCTTGATCAAGCCTACATGAAGATCAGTTCACAAAGTACAAGGCAGCGCAAGGTTCATGAGTTCGACACAAAGCGAATGGTTAAAGTCCACTACACTATTCACTGGAAGATCTGGAAGAAACCTAGAAGCCAAATTGAGTAAAGAACCAAAGAAGTAGGAAGCCCAAAAATCCCAGAACCAGCACACCCAAATTCAACAGAAGATCTTCCCATTGGGCCGCGGAACCGCGGCCAAACCCTCGCTGCGGCCGCGGTTCCGCGGCCGTCTAGAGCACGGAGTTGAAGAAAAATTTACCATGTTTTGTGGTGGCGCTGACTAGTTGTCACGCCCCGCTTCCCAGAGTACGCTAAAATGGGCACGTGACATAGCCAACCATGCTACCTGTGGGTAGGAAGTATCCATCCACAGTCACATTACGGCTGTAGAGATATCAAGAACAAGATAAAACTATCTAAAACATATCCATAATCCAAAAATAACACGAGTCAAGAATAATAAAAGTGCGGAAGCAAAAGATCCAATATACAATAACTGAAATGTATGTCCTATAATGCGGGCTCACATTAGGAATAAAATGCAGGAAATAAAGAACTAACTAATACTGACACCTCACAGCTCAGCCTATTGGCTGAAGTGCTCCTGCTCGGACTGCAACAGCGGTACAGAATCTGGGCCATGCAAAACCCAGACGTCAGCGCGTCGTGTCATCAAGTAATAAAATATGAACAGTGTAACAGGCAATGCGAATATAAACATGAATAAAGCAGTGGTAACAAAATATATATAAGGGCAGTGCAGGGTAGTGTGCAGTGGGTAAACTAAACTGTTCTATCAGGTTTTCTGTTCTAAAGTCCTTGAAATCAAATTGGTGAATCATCGATGTAACTCAACAGTATCCCGTACATACCAGGGACCACGGCCCCAATATTCTCGGGCTGAAACCGAGACATGCCGCTAGGCACCAAACATGAATGTATACACTCAATAGTATCCCGTACATACCCGGGACCACGGCCCAATATTCTCGGGATGAAACCGAGACATGCCGCTAGGCAACAAACAGGAATGTGTACACATGAATGATGTTAGCATCATCATTCCAAGGCTGGCCTAGCCTAAAACTGATCAGAACAAGTAGCGAACTGTTGAGTTACAAGTCAGGTTTCACCTTTGATTTCCCCATACCCCCAAGTGATATGTCAAGTCAGGTATCCCGTAATCAAGAAACTAATGCCAACACAGGATCAGGTAAACATGTTTGTCTGGACAGACAACAGGAACGGTCCATGAGGACTACATGTCAGGTTTGTTGGCATTAGACACAAGATCAGGTAACGGGTCAGGTCATGGTACACTAGGTCAAGTCAAGAAGTATACGGTACCATGTCGGGTCAATCAATATGTATGTAGCAAGTCAAGTCAAGATGTAAATGATATCATAGGTGTGCTCACAATCAGTTACATAATCAAGCATGGTTATCAACAGCGTGATCTAAGCAATGAATTAAGCAATAGGCAGATTCACTCAAATAGCAGTACAGTTATCAGTTATGTCACAGAGATGAGTTCAATATTATAAGTATGCAGTAAGACAATTATAGCCGTTTAATCATGTTAACAAGTTAAGATTTCATGGATGCAATGATATAAATATATATATGGGTTCCACGGATGAAATCACAATTTAAACAGGTTAAATGTATACGAGTGTCCGATTGTAGTAAAACGATAGATAAGGTGCCATAGGCTACGTCATTAGTGAAAGTGAAATTAAAATATGTAAATGTGGTTATTAGGTTCAATACAGTAATTACAACAGGTAGGTTCTAATTTTGAAAGATAAAATGATATATAACAATCTTGAACACAAAAAAATGGGAAATTATAATACCAAAGTTAAATTGCAGGTTTTAGGGTGTCATCAAGTATATGTAAAAACTGTTTAGCATGTAGCAAGAGGTACTTGCCTCGACGGGTCGCGGATCGGGAAAATAGAACGTAAAACGTCGGCGGGGAAAACTCGCGACGGACGCACGGTTCACGAAATGAACCCAAACGATGAACAGTGAAGCCACACGGGTCGGGGTACCTCGCTGGAACATCGGGACACGTCGTCGGCATCACCAGATTCTGGCCAAGTTCAGAACAGTGAATAAACAATAGTTAGAAAGCATGGAAAGAGAAGGGAATAATCAAGAGGAGAGAAGGGAAGGAGGATAGAGGAGAGGGTGCTCACAAGGATCTGTGTAGGGGTGGTGATGGTCGACCACGTCGATGGAGCTCCGGCGGTCGGTCTGCGATGACGGCGGAAAGTTTTCAGATCAAGAAACCAGATCAGCGAAGGAAAAAGAAGAAAGGAGAAGGTGAGGGGATGAGAAGCTCACTGAGGGGGTTGCTTGCGAGGCCGGGGGCGGATCGAGATCGCCGGCGGCGATCCCACGAGGAGTTGCGGCTGTAGGTAGCCGCGGTGCGAGTGCAGGATGCACGGGAAGAAGGGAAAAGGAGGAGGGAGGTGTGTTGGATCGGTCGAAGGCGCGGAGGCGACGATGCTAGTGATGGTGGTGTCGGCGTTGGGGCTGCGACGGCGAGGGGCACGGCGGCTAGGGTTTCTCGTCGTTGGGTTTACGTGAGGGAAAAATATATAAACGGGAGAGAGAGAGATATATATATATGGGGAGAGAGAGAAAGATACAGGAGAGAGAGATATATATATGGGGGGAGAGAGAAGAGAGATAGAGAGACGGAGGAGAGAGGAGAGAGATAGAGAGACAGGGGGGGAGTGATGGAAGGTGGGGCCCACGGCAAAAAGAAGGGAGCTGATTGGTTGGGAAGATAAAATTTGAAAGATTTTTAGAAATATAAAAATATTGTAAGGTTAAATTAAAATATACGATGGTTTAAAATATATTATAAAATGGGATTTTGGCGCAAGGTGAAACATTTCCAAATTGCGCCCGGATTGGGTCCAAAAATTTGAAATTGAAATAAGATAATTTTAGGCGGGATCCAATATTTAAAATGAAGTGTTTTACAATCAAAAAGCATACCCCCAAAACGGACACACGTACGTGCGCGTAGCCGTCCAAACTCGTTCGTTTCACTGAACGGAACGAGAACACGATGCACGGACGCTACAACGGGGTTAGGGGTGTCAAGCAGGCCATGATGAATATTTTTAATTTTATTTTAGATGCCATAAATTGTTATATGCAGAAATAAATTTACGGGGGTAAAATTACAATAAATATCAATCAAGCAAGATAAATGAAATAAGGCCACACTCCAATCAACGGTAACTGAAATTAGTAGCATTGGGCTCGGGTGTTACATTATACCCAACTACAAAAAGAATTTCTTCCTCGAAATTCCAAGAATACAAAGATGGATAACTACAAGAAAAGGTGAGGAAACTTCTGCCGGATTTCATCTTCTCGTTCTCAAGTGGACTCTCCATGCGAGCAATTACCCCAAGAAACAAGCACAAGAGGGATTACCTTGTTCTTAAGAACTTTTTCCCTTCGATCCACGATTTCAATCGGTCGCTCCTCAAAAGTCAAGTCTTCTCGTACTGTTAGCTCCGAATGATCCAATACGTGCGTTTCATCTCGAACATACTTACGGAGTTAAGATACGTGAAACACATCGTGCACATTCGCCAAGGACTGCGGTAATGCCAAACGATACGCTGCCTCACCAACACGCTCCAAGATCTCAAAGGGTCCAACGAATCGAGGACTAAGCTTTCCTCGACTTCCAAAACGAATCACCCCTCTAGTCGGTGATATCTTCAAGAATACCAAATCACCCACGGCGAACTCTAGAGGTCTTCTTGACGTGTCTGCCCAACTCTTCTGTCGGTCTTGTGCTGCCTTCATATGATTCCTGATAGTGTTAACCTTCTCAACTGTCTGTACAACCAAATCTGGTCCCAACAATCTTCGTTCACCGACATCGTCCCAAAAAACAGGTGAACGACATTTACGACCATACAAAGCTTCAAATGGAGCCATCTGGATAGTTGCCTGAAAACTGTTGTTGTAAGAAAACTCCACCAAATGTAGATGATCTTCCCATGAACCCTTGAAGTCTAACATGCATGCTCTCAACATATCCTCAAGAGTTTGGATTGTTCTCTCCGACTCTCCGACTGACCATCAGTTTGAGGATGATAAGCTGTGCTAAACTTCAATCGAGTCCCCAAACTTTCCTGTAGACTCCGCCAAAAGTGTGATAAGAACCGAGTGTCCCGATCGGACACAATGCTCACCGGTACTCCATGCAATCTTACAATCTCTTGCATGTACCGCTCTGCCAAAGTCTCTGTTGATTGACCAACCCGGAAAGGAATGAAGTGAGGTGCCTTGGTCAATCGATCAACAATCACACATACAGCATTGTTGCCTTTTGGACTCCGCGGTAAAGCCGTCACGAAATCCATGGTTATATATTCCCACTTCCACTGAGGAATCGAAAGTGGTTGCAATAAACCAGCAACCCTTTGATGTTCAGCCTTAACTTGCTGACACACCAAGCACTTCGCCACAAAGCGAGCAATCTCCCGTTTCATGCCTTCCCACCAGAAATGCTGTCGAATATCTCGGTACATCTTCGTGCCTCCTGGATGTACAGAATAAGCCGAACTGTGTGCCTCCTTCATAAGCTCTTCACGAACATCTCCCTTCCGGAATTGTCTGGCACGGTCAGAATAGGTGCGGTTATCAATTTCTGCTTCAACGTCTCAAAATCTAACGCACACTTATCTGTCCATACAAAAAGTACCTCCTTGCGCGTAAGCTTGGTCAACGGCTCCGCCAGACGAGCAAAGTTCTCCATAAATCTTTTGTAATACCCGACGAGTCCAAGGAAACTTCTTATCTCCGCAACACTCTTTGGAATCGGCCAATCTCGAACTGCTACAATCTTTTCTGGATCGACGGCAATTCCATCGCCAGACACAACATGCCCCAAAAATTTTACTTCCTCCAGCCAAAACTCACACTTACTCATCTTCGCATATAACTTCTCTTGTCTCAACGTTTGCAGTGCGATCTTCAAATGCTCAGCATGCTCTTCAAAACTCTTCGAGTAAACCAGGATATCGTCAATGAAAACCACGATAAACTGTCCAAGAACGGTGAAAAGATTCGGTTCATCAAGATGAATACTGCCGGCGCATTCGTTACTCCGAAGGGCATCACTAAGTACTCGTAATGTCCATACCGAGTTCGGAACGCCGTCTTGCAAATATCTTCTGCTTTCACTCGGACCTGATGATATCCAGATCGCAAATACAGCTTCGAGAATACCCTCGCGCCACTAAACTGCTCGAAAAGATCGCCAATGCGAGGGATCAGGTACTTGTTCTTAATAGTCACCCGGTTTAATTCTCGATAATCGATGCACATCCTTCTTGTGCCATCCTTCTTCTTTACTAGAAGAACTGGAGCTCCCCAAGGCGAGTTACTGCTTCGAATCCAACCCTTCTCAAGCAATTCAGCAACCTGTTTCTTGACTTCTTCCAATTCTACTGGTGCCATTGGATAATATACTTTGGATACTGGCGCTGCACCAGGAATAAGATCAATTGCGAATTTCACGTCTCGCTTCGGCGGTAAACCCGATATATCTTCAAACACGTCCATAAAATCACTAACGACAGCCGGTTCTTCACTTTCATCGACTTCCATAGATTCAAGAATGTTGTTTGTCGGCCTAGCCCTAAACTCGACTGGCCCGACAGAACTGCTTCCTCTAGTGAAGCTAAACTCGGGATGTCCGGGAATCTGGAAAACTACCTTCCTTGCCCTACAATCAATGTGAGCGTGGAAAGTGCCAAGAAAATCCATTCCCAAGACGACCTCGTAGCTGCCCGTATCAATCACCAAGAAATCTGCAAAAAACTCCCGTCCGCACACAACAACTGTACAATCTTTACATTCCCTACTAGCTATGATTTTCCCATCCCCAGTGTGTATGTCCCAGAAACTAGATAGGGTCGTGTAGCCAATCGAGTGTGTAGTTAAAAACTTGGATGACATAAAACAATGTGATGCACCAGAATCAAACAACGCTAATGCGGGAAAACCATGAACGAGTAGATTACCTGAAACAACTTCTCCTGACGTCTTAGCTTCTTCAGCTGTCAAGGTAAAAGCTCGAGCCTGATTAGGTCCTTGAGTCAGCTGTTTCTGTCCCTGGAACGGTCTCTGCGGAGGCTTCTGAAAATCATCCATCGTATGAAGCTTCGACGAACAAGCACTAACGGCGTGATCTTCCGCTCCACAAACAAAACAGAGTCCCAGCCTCCTTCGACAATCCTTTCGCACATGTCCGTGTACATGGCAGTAGTTACAAATCACGCTCCTCTTCCGATCAACCACAATTGTTTTTTTCATTGGTGCTATGCTGCGTCTGTTCACCGGAACACTTCTACGTATGGACGTTTGGTTCAGTGCAGACGCCGGCTTCAGCTCGGTCTGTCTCTTTTGATTCTCCAGCTTTCCCCTTATCACTCCACGCATGGCAGCTTTGTCCACACGTCTATGGTACGTCTTCAAATTTTTACTGGCCATATTCCTGAAATCAAAATACCCAACATTAGCATGATGATAGATTCGAAGTATAGATCAAGGCTAAAACTCCAAGATACATAAATAGAGTGCCGCATTGTAACTATGCCGCGGTATCATAGCCACAATTACATAACTCCACCCAAGTCGCCTAAGTCCTAGAGATAACAAGGAATCAGGTTTTGAGTTGATATGCAAAGGAAGTTTGCACATCGTAAAGGATATAATCAGGAAGAATGTGATTCAAGAATGGCAAACGGCAAGGTGGCAGGACATGTTTCCTAAACACGGGTATTCTGATTCGTGTATTGGGTACAATACCCAACTGCAAAAAGAATCAACCCGACTAACCTACTCTCTGATATCAAAAGAACCATGTCACGCCCCGCTTCCCAGAGTACGCTAAAATGGGCACGTGACATAGCCAACCATGCTACCTGTGGGTAGGAAGTATCCATCCATAGTCATATTATGGCTGTAGAGATATCAAGAACAAGATAAAACAATCTAAAACATGTCCATAATCCAAAAATAACACGAGTCAAGAATAATAAAAGTGAGGAAGCAAAAGATCCAATATACAATAACTGAAATGTATGTCCCATAATGCGGGCTCACATCAGGAATAAAATGCAGGAAATAAAGAACTAACTAATACTGACACCTCACAGCTCAGACTACTGGCTGAAGTGCTCCTGCTCGGACTGCAACAGCGGTACAGAATCTGGGCCATGCAAAACCCAGACGTCAGCACATCGTGTCATCAAGTAATAAAATATGAACAGTGTAACAGGCAATGCGAATATAAACATGAATAAAGCAATGGTAACAAAATATATATCAGGGCAGTGCAGGGTAGTGTGCAGTGGGTAAACTAAAC